>CM062817.1:344981200-346246391 GCA_031772625.1 Pinus tabuliformis
CCATCCTTTCTCCCCATGATCTATTGCTGGATTACATGGCACGGCTAGTCATCTTCATTCTTGTTGGATTAGATGAGGGTCAGCATAGATCGGGGTACCGGGGGCAAGCCCATGACAAGGCACATAATGCTTTGGATTCCACATTGGGTCGTGGGTACCATATACCCCTATTTATGTGGGTGGGGAGATTGAAAGGTTTCTAGGATTATTGCAGAACAACTGTGTTGAGAGGAGACCAGGTTCAGCGAGACATACCGTTCCCCATTAGTGGATTTAGGAACGCAGTCTTTCCTAAACTTATTATTGATATTTTTTTTAAGAACCTTTTGATGGGGCTATGGCTATTCTTTATAGCATTGAATGTTTGTCGAACGTGTTTGAAAAATGGTTATATAGACAAAGTGAAGGATGGTTATGGCCTATCCCTAGATCGAAGGTGCCACAATACATCCCCTGACAAAAGGACAAAGTTGAGGTCAGACAGACCCTTATTTTGAAATTTTGATCCTAGTAATCAAATGTTTGGAGAGACATATCCGTACCTAGACTTTTTTACACTAGCCATTGCATTTTCGGAGAGGGGAAGGAAACAAACATACCCATCATGTTGTGGGACAAGGTCAAATGCATCCAGACCCTTTTCCTTTTTTGTTTTGATGGAGAAACCTCACCCCATGCCTATGGCTATGGATATGAGTTAGAACTGAAACTTGGGGTGGGGATTTATATATGTTATTTCTTGAAATTTTGATCTTTATATATGTTATATCTTTATAAATGTGATATGGATGGATGAGGGTCTTCTTTACTAACCCTTATTTTTTCTCTTCTTTAGGTGTCGTATAGCCGCTCGACCAAGGGGAGAGGAATCACCCTTTTTATTATGTCGTATCTTCTTTATTTACTTAGTTTTGGTATTATTTATCACCATCACTCCTTAGCCTCTTCAGACTACGATTAAGATTGTTCAGTGCTTCCTGAATCACAACACTTAAAAACTCCCGTACCTTATTGCTTTTAGGGACGACCTGGGAATAAAGCCTACTGCATTAATGGAAGTAAGTTTAACAACTCAGTTGTGGTGGGATCAATCGTCAGATTAGAACTTCCCTATTTATTAATTCATTACAGCCAGAACTGACTGATGAGATCAAATCAAATATCAGATGATGGGGTGGGGGTCAACACTTAGTTTACTATGAGCCCCTTTACTCTTACCAACTACTTTCACCTACTTCAACAACCTATATTTATTGCCTGCCTTACTTAGACTTACACCATTGGATTGGATGGAAGGGAACAGGTGTGGTGTAATGGATGCCATGTAGAAGGATGGTTGGCTTCAAAGTGTCCAAGGTTGTGGGGAGGTGTTGTGCCAAACCCCCCCTATACCACCTTTTCAAGGACCACCTACAAGTGGACTTGCACAAGTCGATGCTACTACCATTTTCATAAGACTACACCACACCTTGCTTTCCCAAATGTTTCTGGCTCTCAGTCAGGAGAGTTCTGTGAGATTTTTAGGGTATATGGAAACCCTCCATGACACTATCCCATTTTTCATCAATATTCATTCATAATTAATAAAAACGTCACTTTAAGCAATTGAACGAGGGGGTAATCCATTAAAGTAGCTAGAGGTGGGTGATAAATCTACATCCTGGGAAAATCAAACTTGGCAGGCTCCCATCCCTATAGTTCTTACTTAACCACTCCATTAAAGAATAAGGTAAAGGCGTGTGTCTCAGATGCCTTCTTCACTCCCTGGACTGTGTGTACCTCCCCGAACCAGAAATATTGAGCAAATAAACATAAATATTTATTACCAATAATATATAACATCTATATATAGAGATAGGTATAGCCTCTACTATAGAAAGGGCCCTATCCTATATAGTGAGAGTAGGGCTACTAGAAAGTTATGGAGGTATGGAGGTATAGCCCCTTTAGATGGTAGGGGAACGAATAGAAATAGGTTAATGAAAAAGGGAGGGAGAAGTGAATCCATATAGAAGAGTAGACTGGAATATCCTAGCGTTGTTCAAAGTCATATCTCATTTCCGAGTCATCTCTGGTTAGCGATTCACCCAGATGAGAACTCTGGGAGGTCTTCACGTTTACCACCATGTGTAGGCTTTTGACCGACTCAATGGACAGTAAGAATTAATTCTTTTGGGGGTTATTCACATCCATTCAGAGTGAGTAATTTCCTAAATCTTTATTGAAGGGGGAGACATGATATTTCTCTCCAATCCAAGTTAGTTTCTATTGAACTGGGTACAGTCGGGAGGGCCATTGATTCCTTCCTATTCCCAGGGAACCGACAAAGTGGACTGGGTATTCAAACCCTATTATATTAAAGAAGTGTTATCATTAGGGAAGGGAAACTATTTCTTAAAGGAAGGATTACGTGGATGGATGACCGATGACGGCTAGCCTATTACACCGAATGCTTAACCAAAGCTACTATCCCAGCAACCCTTTATATTACTTCCTTGAAACTCCTAAATCATTGAACTCTGAAACTATAGATTTCTTGGACAGGAGAAGGGAAATGGGATATATCATTAATGGAAGTTGCAGACAAATAATAGAGAGATGAGCTCACAAGTTCGAGGGTAGGAGGAATCATTTAAATAAAAGAGAACTAGACCTTCTATTCCCAATTCGCTAAATAAGAGATCAATTCGCTAAGCGGGTTAGGAAGGGGAATAATTGAATTTTAGGATGGTGACCGGTAAACACAAGCAACTGACTGGTTGTGTACTGCCTAAAATAACTTAAGCCAACAAGTGGATGATGAGTGAACTATAGCAAAAGCCAGTTCGCACCTGTCGTACGTAGATCCATTGCAACCCTGAAATTCATAAACATGGATAGCCTCTGAAATGATTTTCTTAACCCTCAGAGCTTCTAAAGCTATATGGAGGGAGGATGTTTATATAACATAAGATGAGCAAGATAATAACTATATTTGTTACCCCTACCCTGACCTACTACCATCCTATCGCTGACCTGTCACTACACTTGCTGCCAAGCCACCTTTTCGATAGCTTGAAGAGGCATTCTTGATAATGTCTTAAGGTATTTCTTAAGCTGTAGAGTTCAGGCCCTAGAGAAGTGGTGCCTTAAGCCTTCCATGTAACCTTCCATGTAAATTAGCCTATAGTCTATTCCAACAAACAAACATGGATTCAACTGGTTGGTTTTTCTTTAGTGAATGGGTGCTAAAGGTAAGGGGATCACCTCTTGAATGGAAAAGGTAAACATAGAGATGCTATATCATATAATATTGATTTATTTATCTAGAGATTTCATTTGGATCTTGGATTATTCCTCATCACTACCTGTCCGCATTTCATTTACTTCCTGCCCCAGCTTACCCAGCTTAATACCACCTAGACCCGCCTACTCTAGACACTTGCTGCTGAATTAATTACGGGGACTGATAGAGACTTACCATCCTATATTCAATAATCTTACCCTTACTTGATTACTCTCTTCACCCTAGTTGATGGAGTTCCTTACTAATCAACTTGCTTAATGAATGCACTTAGGGGGAGGGGGTACCATTATTTTAGCTTTTTGGGATGAGCTGAAACCCTAGGTATGCTTTGATTAATGCACATAAACAACAAGCATTGCTAGGAAATTATTTCCTTTCACGTTAGTTCCCAACCACCAGTTTTCTTTACCAACCAGGACTACTTATTCCTACTTTGTTAGCCCCAAACAACTTCACCGGCTATAGAGCTGTTGCACTGCTTTCCAGACAACATTCATAGGAAGACATACTTGCTTAACTAGGCCATTTCAAGATGTTTCTATATGTTTGGTGAGATGGAATCATTTGATTTTAGTTTTAGTGTATGCTTGATGGCTTTGCGGGCTTTAAGAACACAGACACAGATGCGTGTTGGTCAATTCAACCGAGCTAGGAGAGAGAAAAAAACCAACTGGTGGGATGCTTTTACTTACGTTATTATGGATGATAGATTTTTCATCCCGGCTATGGCTTCACGCTCAGATTAACAACAGCACTGATTTCTTTATTTATTTATTGATTGATCGATTTATTGATAAGACTTTGAACCACCTATTTCATAACCTTGCCCTACTAGCTTTTGGTTTTGTTGTTGGTTCTTAAGCTGCTGAATAGACAACTACTACTGTCAACTCGACATCTGGATCAACTGCTTTATCTACTGATGCTTGTTTTGATGCTTGATCTACTCCAGCTACCTATCTTTTGGTTATTAACCACCTAGTCCTTTAGCTACCATTGGCTATGCTACTGTCTATGCCTATGGCTATGATGCTCGTGGATCTTTTGTTTTCATCCCGGCTAATGCATATGTCTTCAATTTCGTTGCTTTCTTTAGTACTAACCCAATTGCTTCCATTTGATCAACTAATGGTGGTAATCAATATGGATCTATCAATGGGTTGATAACTATCTATATATAGTGATTCCTTGGGTCCATAGTTGGGACTGTGTTTGACTCTGCTTCCGTGTTTCTCAACGCTTCCGCCTTTGCCTTTCCTATCTTTTCTCTTGCCCTTCTCACTACTCTTGCTTATGAAACTAGTAGTAATGGTTAAACCCCTATATATGCTCTTGTTGCTTCTGCCTTTATCCCTAATTTTATATTCACAACTTTCTTTTCTACTTTGATTCATTAAACAAGGTTCACTAGGTGCTCCATTTAGTCCTTTTTTTTGTTCTCTATCTCGATCATCTGTTAGTGGATCTACGAGTGAGACTCGGTAAACTACTTGATGCGCATATGGAACTAGAATGAGCTATGCCTATGTCTATGCTCCTGGAACCTGGTCAATATATGGCTTTGGATTTCCAGCTTCTATATTTGTATCTCGGTGAAATAGTAGCTATTAATAAGAAATGGGGAAACTTTCACTAAGGAACAAAAGCAACGTCGAAATGGCCAGTATGAGTGCTCTGTTGCTAGGGCAATATATCCGATGATGAAAGGAACTGGATCCCCTACATTTGGGCCTAGAAAACTGTGACTGAATCCACTATTGGATATGGAATCAATTGGGGTAATGGCTCTGGAGCTAAGGAATATAAATCAGGCTCTACTCGCTTTATTGTTGATTTAAGGTAAACCTTACCTGGCCCTTACAGTCAAGTAATTGGTACCACCCATTCATAGATATGGACCCAACCTTAGACAAATGTAGTTAGAAGAAGGAAGTGTACTATCGATCCCTAAGAGAATCAAGGGGAATAAAAGCAAGTAGCATCAAAGATAGTTGTGGTTGGCTAGGTGGAAACACCAGTAGCTTAGGTAGAGTCAAAGATAGTAGATCCACCGACATCAGTATAAGCATAGGGAGCATTCGAACCAGTGGAGGTACCAAAGGCAGTAGATTCATCACTTAATATATTATGCAAAGCTAATTCCAAAGAATGCATTCCTTCCAGTTCTAGATCCAATAGATGATAGAAAAGCTACGGCAGTTGACCTTATAGATTGAGAAGAACAAAAAATGATGGGCCCCAGCCTCCTTCTAGTCTCTTAGTCATTTGACTCAGTGGACATTGATGCCTCATTTCCCTTCACTTTGAGCTGTGGTATATTTTCCTATCCCCCAGTGGGCACACCCTTTTCTGTTACCATCTAAAAAAACTTCCTCTTTCCTTGTTTCTTCTACAACTCTTTCAATGCCTTTTCCCACTACTTCATAGTCCTCTCTAAGTGTTCAGGGTTATCATAAAGTAAAGTGCCCTGAAATTTGATTCTTTGTTATGTTGTCATCCACTAACTTTGACCTCATATAAAATAAGTGGTGGTTGACCTTGAACTAATATTTCCACCTACAATCATTGTACTAGATATCATAGTGGTCTGCGCGATGGCATCCCACATCACCTAATAGTGTACATCAAATGTAGTGTCAATGAACAGCTCCATGGCCTTATCAATTTGATATAACAAGCCTTCATACTAGGTTCCATGATGAAATTTGACTCTAGATATCCTAGGGGAAGATCTATTCCTGTCAGCTTTGACCACTACAAAAAATCACACAGTAGCATGAAGCTGACATACCAGAAGTCCTAGATTTCATCCTACATCTCTATACAATTTTGGAGGACCTTGTTGGTTAGGTAAGACACCCAATTCAATA
Source organism: Pinus tabuliformis (assembly GCA_031772625.1). NCBI lineage: Eukaryota > Viridiplantae > Streptophyta > Pinopsida > Pinales > Pinaceae > Pinus > Pinus tabuliformis. Next base: position 344,987,357 of record CM062817.1, read on the forward strand.
TGACCCTAGCTTCACACACATCTACAAGATGGATGACCTGCTTAGAACACTCCCCTACCCAACAAATCCGTAGCACTTGGGTGAAAAGAAGCTGCAGGACTAGGGTTACTGGTAAGCTGTTTATGGAGGATATTTTAGATCCCCATGGGTACTTTTCCATGCCATATTTAAGGCATGGGTTTGTTTGCACTTATTCCACTGCTTCTTACCCTTAACATAAGTATTTGGGTTGAAAATGCATCAATGACATCTTCTCCATTCTAGGGAAGACCAGTGATAGCGTGCATGCTCTCCTCATCAATGACAATTTCATGGTCTAACCGGATACCACCAATGTGAGTCCACAACAGTTAGCGTCTCACACATTTTTTCATGGCTGTAGTGGTTCCAAAGCATGGGACATGTAGGGGGATCATGATTCCAAAATTTTAAAACAACCTAAATTCCGACAACAACTCTGCCTGCTCCCCTTTAAGTACTGATTCTTTTCGTAGTGAAAACTTCGGGAATAAAGTGGTGTTATGGATATTATAGTCCACCAGATATACTTGCTCCACATATACCTTCAGGTTCTCATCATTCTTTACGTGTTGCACTCATGGATCGAACAATGATCATAGTAAAGCAGGTTCTCGGGGTCAATAATTGTGGCCTTCTCCCCCCTAAGCTTATTTTTATTCATCCCACAGCCCACCATGCCTTTACCAGTAGTTTTTCCAACCCACAATAGCATCCTTTTAATGCTCCAATATTAAGAGATGCCCAATGCCACTTGTAAAGAACCCTTGCCTTTGATGGCACCAACCCAACTCAAAATATTGATCCTTCTATAGAACCCCCATAGCCCCTTGACTGTGATATCCAAATCATGGCTTGTTTAATGGAATTTTCCTTCTGGTGTGAAACTTCTGACTTGTGCAGGTTCAGCTCTAAAATTATTTAATTATATATGTTATTATCCAACAATTGGCTCAATGACTTCTTTCTCAAAATAGGTGCATCATAAGTACAATGCATCATTTAAAAAACATCCAAGAAGACATCGGTTAACAGATGGACAAAAGAATACATCGACTCCTGGCATCGACTACCGGCATTGAGTGCATTGACACCTGGCAATCATAGGGAAACTATCTGAAAGGGTATGTTTCAGTAAAGAACAAATTCATTTAAGTGGAGGAGCACATTTTGTAAAGGAAATCACAATGTTATTTAGTTAGTTAGGATTAATAGTTGAGCTTCTCACACAGAGGTAGTAATTATCTAAGTAGTTATCGTAATAGTTGTTCAAGTCAATCGATAAATTTTTTTTCTTAGTAGTTGTCAAGGTAGTTGTAGTTCGAGATGTATGGTGGGATGTTATAAGATGTGAAAGGTTGTTGAGTCATGTTCAATGATTAATCAAGGAAAGTTAGTGAGTTGTAAGTCATGGCAGCAGAATCGGTGGTGTAAGTCAAGTCAATCAGATGTTCTAATATGTTATCAGACAATAATGGTGGCCGACAGGTAATGATTCAGGGTCTGTCAAGATAGCAGGAATTCCTTTCATAGCTAGAGTAATTAGACTGGAAGGAATATGAATCGTCTAAAAGAATAGATCTAACCCTTCTGTAGTGTCCTATCTAGGGTGCTAGACTAGGCTATATTTATTATTGACCAGGATGCGTAGACTTAGAGGCATGCGTCTAAAGTATATAGAATGTGGCCCATGAATAATATGATTTATTAGTGCATATCAAAACATTAAATTATGGTTTGAAAGATTGTTACTTCTATGATGCCCAAATGCATGAACTCACATTATTTTTTTGTCAACATCTTGTTGCAACTTTTGATCTTACCCTAGACTGATTACCTAGACTTTATTGAAATTGCAGGGACTTGTTGCTTCAAAACTCCCCTTATTTAATACTAAGTTCTCCAATCCTAATTTTAAAAAAAGGGAATAATGTTAATGATAGTGATCACATCCTATGGAAATATTTATAATCATATGAATAATAATTGAACTTGTTTTTCTCGTCCCAAAAAAGGTGCAAAACTGGAATGATTTATAGAACATGGAAGTAGGGATTTCAGAGAAATCTATCATTATGTCTTTGATTTCTGTATTTTCTTAAGCATGTGGTGCATTCTATCCTACCGCTAGAGGTGAAAAAAATGAGTTTCCTGGTCATTTTAGTTTTATTTTTTTATCATGAATTATTTGGTAGTGGAGAAAACATCTCAGATTCAAGGTAACTATTATTTGAATGGTAAATTTGGACTGCTAGTGTTTCAGAGCTTTAGAGGACCAAAAATTACATAAAGTTATATTTTATCACCATGGAAAGATTCAATTTCCTCAATGAGTCGAAACCCATTTTCCCTATTATTGAATATTCTAAATGTTGCAACATAACACTGGAAACAATAAATTCTACCCCTAATTGAGAGAAATTTGTTTCATTTTAGATGTCTGTCTTTTCAATTTAATGTTCCCAACAACATATTTTACTATAAGAATTTATTCCACTTTTTTATTTTAATTGTATTGTGGCTGCAATTGAGTAAAATTATCAAGGGTGAGTTAGAATACGATGTTGAGGGTTATACTATTATTGATTGTTGTTATAATTATGAGTATAGAGGTGGTCATATACAAGAAATTTTGAGGGCATTATTCATTTTTCACTTATCTATTTACCAGTCAGTTATTTCAATTTTCCCCTTTAGTTATATTTTTTTCAAGGAGAAATAAATATCAACGATCCAGAAGACACGGAATTTTTTTCAGAAAACAATATCTAAAATGGAAAATATATGGCCATGATTCTCCACTATGAATATTCGTCCATCAGAGCACCTAAGATGTGAGTGACATTCATATTACCGATTTTATTGTCTTTTATTACTCTTATAATTGATTCAGAGATATTGTTCCACCATTATTTGATATTATGTTGTTTTAGGGTCTTCAAATTTACTATTTAGCAATCAACGCTAAGGCATTAGTTTTTCTATGAGTAAAAGAGTTTGTTTCAACTCTAGTAAAGAAGTTTCATTTAGTTGAAAATGTCAGGAGAGATTTCCCTGTATGTATGTAGGTGTTTAATAGAAAATAAGTTAATGTTCAAAGTATAATTTGAAAGAAAGAAGGAAAAAGAAAGAGGAAAAACAAACCTTGTTTATTTTGTATTTATTGTATGTAATAGATAAAGGAGGGAAAAAATTCAAAAACAAACCTGGTTTTTTTATCTCTTTGTATTTAATAAATATGAAGTATCTTTTTTTTGAATAAAATATGATATGAATATGGATTTATATTAGTTTAGATTCATTTTAATCAATATCCAATATTAACAAAAAATCAAAATCTAATTTTTTTGCTGCTTAAAAAGATTAGGCTTAAAAGCAATATCCAGAGTCTAATTTTAATTTAATTTTATTAGTATTGGAATTATAATGTTATTACCATTACAAATATAATGTGCGAGGCACCGATTTATCCTCAAATGGTTACATTCAGACAAATAAGCATAATGCCTTCTTCTTGATTGCTAAATTATCATATATTATGTTTGCTTTACTTGTTTCTTTCAATAGAATGCTATCAAACAAATTTGTTAAACAAAGTCAAGCCAACTTTGATAGATTGCCTGCTCATTTTCCTTTTGCTATTTTAGCTAATTCTTTATTTTAAAATTTGTCACTGATTATTTCGATAGACTATCTAAAATGTGTGTGTGTGTGTTTGTGTCTATATACATATATATATAGACACACACACACACATATATATATTGGTAACAGCAATTCTCCAAATGATTTTTTATTCAATTCTTTGAAGGGTTTATTGGCATTTTCAAATTCAAAATATTTTTGTTTTGATCCCATCTATCATCTTTAATCATCATAAACAATAGGACTGCATTACGATGTTATCAAGCAGTTCTATTTTTTATTTGTAAGAGGTAGGTCACCTATTCATATACACATAGTATGTTTATATTCATTTTGAGAACTCAAGTTGCTTTCTGGTAATGTTTTGTCAAGTCCGAAAGCTTGATAAATATCATGTTTAAAATTGAAAATGTTTATGTGTAAATTAAACAAGACTAAACATTAATGGAGATAACATGTTCCATGTCCAATGTATTAATACCAGTGAGGGAAAATAAGAAACCATAGCTTCAAAGATAGACATGGGCCAGAGTGACCTTGTTCTAATTATCATCGTATTCAAGGAAAATGGGTTGCTAGGAACACTCTCCAGCCTTTCGTCTTCAATGCCACCTATGTCTTATTTCTTGGAGTTCATTTGGTGTCTTGGTTATTTATTTATATAATATTAGAGTTCTATATAAATTTTCGGGGGATTCAGAAAAATTACATTCTAGATCCCATATGAGAACTGTGCATTGAATTTTGAGTTTTCCTCATCATGTTCAATCTCTTTATTGAATTGCCTAATGTACATGATCTTGATTTTAATCATCATAGCATTTATAATGCCTATTTTTGTCAATTTTTACTATAGATGTATACAATTTTTAAGTTCTTCAGTGATTTCATTCATCTCCAAACTTGTATTAGAGGAGCCATAGGACATGGGGACTTTGAGTTTGTACTTTGGTTAGTCTCAAGTTTAAACAATCGACTTTGATGCTATTTTTTAGGTGGTTGAGCATATTAACCATGTGAAATTTGTTTCCTTGTTCTAAAACAATTATGTTTTGCATCTATTGGATGGTTTTTTGTGCTAGCTAAGCCAATTAACCTACAAGACTTTACCAAGTTATATAATTTAATTAAAGTTTTAGAATTTAGAATTTATAAATTTCAAAGGTTTAATTATTTGAAGGGTACTAACTCAATTGAATATAACCTTATTTACAAGAAGGTGGTTGGTGGTTTGATTCCATCATTCCCTCATATTCATACGAAATTGATGCAAATTGAAATGTAATGTTGGATGCAAATATTGATGAAAAACTTGGTGCAAAAACAAATGCAAAAGTGGACACAAAAATGACTCAAAAATAATGGGATGAAAATGTGGATGAAACACATGGATTATCATATGATGCAAATGTAAATTCAAATTTGGATGCTCAAAAGGATGTAAAATTGGATGCAAGAAATGGCATTAAAAATGATGCAAAATTGGTTGTAGAAAGTGATTAAAAATGGGATGTGAAAATGGGAGACAAATCAAACATAAAAAATGGTCCAAAAAAAGATGCAAAAATGGGCACAAAAATGGATGAAAAAATTGGTGCTAAATCAAATTCAACATATGGTGTAAAGATAGATACCAAATCTAGTGCAAAACTAGATGCAAAAGTAAGTGCAAAAGTAGAAGCAAAAGCTAGTGTAAGACTAGATACAAAAATCACAACAAAATGGATGCAAAAAAAGATGCTAAATTAGATGAAAAACATTGTAAACTTGATGCAAATGATGGTGCAAAAATGGAAAGAAAGAATGACATAAAATAGGAAGCAAAAAACGATGAAAAATAGATGCAAGAAACGGCACAAAGCTAGAAGCAAAACCTGTCACAAAATAAGATGAAAATATCGGTGCAAATTTTGATGCAAAAAGTGATGCATAATTTGGTCTAAAAAATGATACAAAACCTAGCGTGAAAAAGGATGAAAAATAAGAGGCAAAAAAGGACGCTTTAAAAAATGTACAATAGAGCCTTATTTAATGCCAGGTTGCTCATCCCAATTGTAAAAAAAATGCACTAAAATCGTACACTAAATTCGACGTAAAAATGGTGTAAAAATAGAAGAAAAACTTGTTGTTGACCTAGATGCAAATACTGGTGAAAAATTGGAAGAAAAACCTGTCGTAAAACATGCTCGAAAACTAGATGAAAAAATTGGTGCAAAATTAGATGCAAAATATGGCGTAAAACATGGTCCAAAACTACATGAAAACATTGGTGCAAAATTAGATGAAAAATATGGCGTAAAACATGGTGCAAAATTGGAAGGAAAACCTGTTGTAAAACACGGTGCAAAACTAGAAGCAAAAAGTGGCGTAAAATTAGACACAAAACATAGCACAAAATTGCTTACAAAATTTGATGCAAAAAAGGATGCAAATTTTGGTATAAAAAAGGATGTAAAATTTGGCATAAAAATTGACGCTTTAAAATTTTACAATAGAGGCATATTTAGTGCCAAGATGCTCATCCCAATTGTAAAAACAATGCACTAAAATCTGGCTCTAAATATGGTGCAAAATTCCTATTTTGTTGTAGTGATAAGAAGAGGAGGATTTCACCGTACCAGGGGTCATCTATTGATAGTAATAATGAATGTTCCTCAGGGAATGCATCATTAACGGGGTATCCCTGGGTCTCTGTGGGGAGATCAGTGATGAAATCAGCCAAGATAAGGGCCTTCTTGCTTTTGGGGGATGAAAACTAAATATTAAATTCTTCTAGAATAACGACCCATTGAGCATATTTGTCATTCATTGAACCACGAGTTAGAAAGTATCACATAGGGTTGATATTTTCTATTACGGTGGTGGTTTATAATATTATGTAATGTCAAAGCTTCTATACTGAGTGGACGAGGGCTAAGGCTATTTTTTCGGCTAGCTCATACTTCAATGCAGGCTCGGAGAGGTTCTTGTTGACATAATATATTACGTGCTCTATGTTATCAGGTCCTTCTTGGACTAGCACCCAAATGATGACTACTTCAGATGTTGATAGGTAAAGGGTATGGTCCTTGATATCGTTAGGAGGGCTAATCAAAGGTTCCTAGGACAATGTGTATTTTAGGGCTTCAAATGAGTCTTCTGTGTCCTGGTCCCAGTTGAAAGAGAGATATTAACAAAGAAGGCACAAGAAACCTAGTGCAAAGGTGGCATAGTAGGGAACAAAGTGGCGTAAGAAGATGGCCTTACCCTGCAAACTTTGGAGATGCTTTAAAGTTTTTGGAGGTGGAATTCCCTTAATGGCTTGGAATTTTATAGGGTCGACTCTAATACCTTGCTCGGAAACTATGGATCCTAGTATTCAGCCTACGTTAATGTAGGAGACACACTTGAGAGGGTTCAAGCGTAGGTTATATTGTCGACATCATTGAAATACCAGGCATAAGTCCTCCAAATGGTCATCGTGCTTTTTGGATCATACAGTAAGGTTGTCCAAATAGGCAAGAATGAGATGAGCCAGATCATGGAAGATATAATTCATGGCTTGCTGGAAAGTGGCCCGATCATTTTTAAGACCAAAAGGTAGCACTCAATAGGAAAATGTTCCCCATGGGGTTGTGAAGATTTTTTATACTAATCAATGTGGTGAATATGAATTAGATTATACCGAAAGAACTCGTCCATGAAGGATAGGGCCTCATGTCCTACACAATCATCAATAACTTGATCGATGAAAGGCGTATGGTAATTGTCTTTCAGACATGCTTTTCTCAAATATCTAAAATCAATACAAAATCATATTGTGCCCTATTTTTTCATGACAGGTATAGGGTTATAAACCCAAGACATGTAAGAGAAAGGATAGATGAAACCATCTTTATGGAGTTTCTCAATTTCTTGCTTGATCGCTTTTTCCTTAGAGTGGTGTAATTAACATTTTTTTGCCTAATGGGATGGCCATCAAGCTAGGTGTCAATATGATGTTCCATAATGGTGGGGCTAATGCCTGGAATTTTAGATTAAGCCCATGCAAAGATATCCCTATATTCTTGGAATAAGGCAATGTAGGAGGCCACCTCATTCTGGGAGCAAGCTACCCCTAGTGAGATCTTTGCAACTATGCAGGTTTATTTGAAATGTTGACCTTAATGGTAGGTGAAATATTTTCCATGTTCCCTTCCTCAAAAGCATCTGGTGCCAAGATGGGATATTAAACCAATCTACCTGTCCTGGAGGTAGGAAGTCTTTTGATTCTATGGTGCAAATATCAAAGCTAGGTGTATCAATAGGTACAAATTATTTTTTAGGTAGAAAGTACGAGAGATGATGCATGGCATGTGGACATTTATGTTCTATCGTGACCTGAATATCTTTTTCTAAATGAAAAATATTATCTAGCATTGACTTTGGTTGTGTGAGGACTTGAGTTTGGGGTTCAAACCTAGTTGTGCTTATCAACAAGAAAGAATAAGATTCAGTGATTGATGTCACAGAACCTAGTGAAGTTGACACCGTGCAGATAGGATGAGGTTGCACCATCAGTGAAGATGACACCAATGTGGTGGGTTTAGTAGTATCAACACCAAAAAATGATGAAAAGACAACACGAATCATGGTTCCTATGGATGAGGAAATAAATCATATGTGACATTATGTGTCGTCAACATTAAGTGGTGGAAACGTTTCCTTAATGGCAGGTTGATAATGAGTGAGAGGAAGTTCTTGTACCTTGGGTGGTGTCTGAGGGAAAAAATTATCTTCCTCCTGAGGAATTTGATGTTGAATCCTAATTTATCGAAATGTTTGTAACATGTGACATGTACCATCACTATGAGAGGTACTGGTGAAAATATTGCACACATGACTAGTAATAACACTAAAAATGGTGTGAGCATAAATATGGTTCATAGTGTGAGATGATGACGCTTAATTGGGGCCATGATGTGGGGAAATTGATGAGCACCAATATTGCAGCAAGAATGATGCAACTCCTAGGGCTACCAACTTTACTTTATCAACCCTGGGTTCATACAAACTTGGAGGTGACAGTGTTGTATACACAAGTAAATGTGATGGGTCTACTCTTTGTCACTTCTAAGTTGGAGATAGACCACTAAGGTTTTCCAAACCAAGCTTCTATTGATTTAGAAGAAGCTTGATTACCAATGAGGGAAAGAGAAATCTACATTAAGGGAAAGCTTGTCTACTGCAGTAAGGAAAAAGACTAAAATCAAATGCTAAAACACACCATTTTTCTAACTAACTACTAAGAGGCTTTGCTTCAAAAGAATGTTAAGTTAACATGTATGCAATCCTACTATCCTAGGTATGCAAATTGAAACATCAAACATTCTACTGTTGTGCATGTAAATGAATAAAATAACTCTGTTTCTCTTCTTGTCTTTTTTCATGAGAAAGTGTGAAAGCTAACTTCTTTTGGTGATGTGGCAGGTGGCTTAGGGATGATGGTGAATGGTTAGAAGGATTGGGAGACAAGTAGGGGTCCTTTTCTAGCTTCCTATGGGCTTTTTCCATAATTCAGCCTCAAAACAAGCCACTACAAGTCAACCTACAGGATGTCCTAATGCGTTCTACAGGATGTCCTGAATTCCTACAGGATCCCCTATATTCCTACAGGATACAACCAAGAGAAAAAGGAGGGATGTTGAAGGTGATGGAAGGCTTAGGGAAGGTGTTTGGTGGATGGAATGAGGTAAGGGATTTCCTAGGACTACTTCAAAACTCAAAACCAGAGTTGGGAGATGGCTAGATTTGCTCAACAAGCTTAGAGAAGTACTCTTGTGAAATGATGAAATTGGTGAGGGTTTTGGTGAAAGGAAGGAATGATCATGGATGGATGAAGTTGGGATGAGGTTTCTGATCATGAAATCTCTATGTACTACTGAAACTCCTGCACTACATCAAACATTGACATTTATCCATAAATCATGCAAACAAGAAGGATTTCAATTAACTAAGGAAAACAAAATTTCATGAGCTAGCTTCCTACTTCATGCATGAGGGAAAACTTGCAGAATAAGATGAAACCTTGATGAGATATGAAGTAAAACTGAATATATAAGAAATGATAACTAAATCCTATTCTTGCAAACTGATCAAATGCTGGCCTAAGTACAGAAAACCCTAAATTCCATGAGAAACTAGAATTTTGTCTTTTTGGGGCTGCATAGGGGTTCTTTCCTCAAACCATGATCCCTGAAGGAAGGAGTGAGGCCAAATCCACCTACTGAAAACTTTGTGATGTTCCTTTATCTCTTCTAAGCTATTGTTGAAGTAAAGCACAAATGGAAGAAAACTAATCAAATCTACAACTACTTGCAATGAAATAATTCTAAAGACAATTCAACCATTAATCTATGAAATTTACTAAGCATACAAATACAAGAATAGGAGCCTTTTTTGATAGGATTGGGCCCCAACCAAAGAGCTTCAGCCATTTGATTCAACTCAGTGCTGGATCAAGGAAATACTCATTCTTATTATCAAAACAAAAAAATTACATAACAACATCTTCCACAAGTCTTGAACTCGAAAATGACTAGTGTTTTTACAACAAAAATTCGAATCGTAATGAGGCTCTAGGCCTTCTTATTTATACAACTGAAGTCTCCAACAAATTCCTTAAATAGAGGGATGCTCAGCTCCCAAACTTGAGATAAACTAGCTCTTTGACTCTCACTTGCTCGACTGCCTTTTGATCTCCATGACTTGGTTGCTTGTACTCTGAGCTGGTGTGATTGATGGAGGAATATTCGAATGAGTGACGAGTAAATGAGGAGGATCTACCTCCTACAATCTCTCCTCCTTGTCTCATTCAAGTTTCAGCCCTTAATTAGCCAAAATTTCCATGACTTTCTCTCAAAAACCAGCAATTAATGCATATTAGTCCACTAGGCATAATATCTCACTTTGACTCATCTCATTAAGCAAAATGCAAACAAAATATGTAATAAATTATGAGAAGATTTGATTTGAATAAGCTAGGACATGGATTAAGGTCCATATAGTTACCTAATGATGAGGCTCATCATCACCCGTGTTAGCCTCATGCTGCAGCAGGTTAATCATCTTTCATGATCGACATTTTTACATGCCAAATATGTCGTACTTTGCTTGCTGCAATGCTCCATATTTGCTACAGATGGCCAGAGAAGTATCCATGAGAGTGTTCTAGTCTAAATGCCACTGCTGTGTTCCATTTTCATGAGTTTTCAGCTAAGGGAGGTCCAAACAGCTTAATCTTGGTCTCCCTAGGTTTCAATTTCCTGTTTTAGAATATAGAGAATAAACATCTATCCAAACAGCTTAATCTTGGCAGATTTGTAGATAGGTACAGAAACAAGGGTGCTCAACAGCTTAATCTGAGCCCCTGGATGCAATAAGTGTAGTTGTAGATAGGAGGACAGCAAGAAGAAAAGAACAAAAAGCTGGGTATGCTAGTTCAAGTGCACCCAAACCAAAAAGAAGAGAAAATGCTAGGTGAATAGGCCGGGTAGGTAGCTTTGAGGCAGTTTTTCAGTTGGAGGACTTCAAGAAATGCATGTCTAAATTCCCCTTCTTCCTCTTTCCCCAAATCACTCACTAACTTCCCCTAAAGAGGTCAAGATCTGCTTGATACCTCTTGGATTTATCATTCTCCCTATCATTTGCCTTGGTGGAGATCTGCTTCACTCAAGGAATGTTCACACTTCTTCTATCAGTCATTTTCCCCCATTGATAGCCTAAGACATCATTATTAGCACTTTTTCTCATCATTATCATATTAACTACTAACTTTATTATGTAACTCCCTATCTCTTTTCCCTTCCCCTACTAAAACTATCTCTATAACTCCCCTATATACTTATCCCCTCCCCTTGGTTGAAAAATAACCATATACATCCTTGGGAATTGCTAAGTTTATCTGAAACTCAGCAAGAACCCTCATTGACCCCTCTAACCATCTTCCAAATGCATAAGGACTCATTCCTTTGCATAGTTTCCCTTCATATGTATAAAAATCATCTCTTTGGCCTTGGTTTGCCTTTATAAGGCATGAAACCCTCTTTGGCCACTAAACCCCTCTCAAAACCACATCACTTTCCCCCTAAGTGCCTTTGGACTCCTTCCAAGGCATAAGAATACAAAAACCATGCAAAAGCCATGAAAAACCTTCAAAAAAGGATAAAATCCTCCCTTTTTTGGCTATCGGACCCCTTCCGATGCCTTAGAATCCATGCCAAACTATAAAGGAACCCTTCCAATTTCCCAAAAGGCTTGGCAGTTCACAAAAACATGGGTCCGATATAATAAAGTTTCATTTGGACCCCCTCCGATGCGATATCGCTATCGGGAGGGGGCAATCATATGTTTAAAACATCATATATAACCCCTCCGAATTCATTTGCCTTGCCTTTTCATAAAAAGTGTGCTCCGATGAGATAAAGATCTGTTTGATCCCCCTCCGATGCGATATTGCTATCGGGAGGGGGCAGTGGCATATATAAGCGAAAATGGCTAAGTCTCAAGGCATGGGGCATAGCGTCGATGGGCCGGACCTGAAAACATATAAAGTGGACCGGTAATAGTATATCGGGTCCGCGCAGTTCGGCGATCACATATATGTCAACCCTCTGCCCCGCCGATTGCCGAAGTCCCGATATAATCGCAGCCATCCATTTTTGGGCCCCAGATCTGATGGCCCAGATCTTGTCGCGTGGCCTTCCACTTCGCATCGGCCCATATACTGCTCCGATTTGGCGGAGCCGATGAGTTATCAAATGCAGTGTTAAGGGTTTTGAGGTCCGCGGACCCATTCCACTGTTAAAACCGCCGATATGAAATCACCGACGGACCGGACCCGATCTCCATAAAGAAAGGGCATATAAGTATATCGGGTCCACCAGGTTCATCGTTATTCGGAGGTTTTATGTGTTGGGACCAATGGTCCGCCCCGATGCGATTTAGCGCCAGCTGTTGGATCTGCCTTTGCGCGATCCAACGCCCAGGATTTAATCTCTGCTACAGTGCTGCTCCCGCTTATGTTTTTCACGAATTTTACATAGAAATTGGCTCTTTTCTGTGTAAAAGAAAAGGAGGCATTTGTTCATATTTTCACATATATGCCCGCGCCTGGCTCCCGATAAGGGAATTCATGCATCCCTAAGCTTTCTGAGATCTCTCCAAGGCCCAGTTTTGCTTCAGATAGCTATTTTCGGCCTCGGCACAGTCAGCAACACTTTTTCCTCCTCTTTGCACCATTTTTTAAAGTTTAAAGCTAGTTTTGATTGGCCAGAGCGCTGATAGCATTCCAATGGCCACGGAGGACATTAGCAGTAGTTATTTTTGCATTAAAAGGCAGAAGGGGGCGATGGGACAGTTTAAAAATTATCAACGGTGAGAAAAGGCCCAGATTCAATGCCAAAGTGTATCAGGATGCGACAAAGAGTATCAGTCCAATTTTTCAAAGCAGATGAAAGCAAAGCAAGCCCAGCAAAGTCAACAAAGTATCATTCATCCATTAAGGCTCACCAACACTTCTTTTGTTGCCTTAAAGCCACCTAAAGGCATAGATGAAGGCTTTCAAGGCAGAGTTATTGTAGAGACATTGTTCCCAGTCATATTTTTGGAGCAGCGCTGCTTCCTTAATTGTGCAGTTATCACACAGAGGACAGTGCATGGCTCAAGGCACTCTTTCAATCCATTTTTGAAGCTGCAGGACCCTGTGCAGCCCTAAAGTGCCATTTTGATGAGGCTGCTCCCTCATGTGCAGCTGTTTTAGATATTTTATTGCATTTATTTCCAGCACAACTTAGCACTCGAAGCAGTTATTGCACAAATCTCTTTTGGCTCTGTTTTGATAGATATTTTGAGATATTTTCTCCTTTGGCACCTATTCAAGGGATGTTTGTAAATATTTTCTATTTAAACAACCCTCTGTATTTATGTAAAGGGTTGGTTGGTCGATAACTTCCTCTCTAGACTTGCACTGTATTTTCTGAGAGTCTCTATAGTCAAAGATCGCTGGAATGTTTGGGAGATGAACTAGCTGTTGTGTTTTAATTACTAAAGAGTGACTATGGAATCCTAACACTTCTACATAGCCCAATAAGTGTTTCTTATCTCTGTTTACAGTTTATATGTTTTATGCCATCATTGTTTCACTATCTAAATAGCAGAAAGAAAGAATAGTTCAGAGCTCACTTAGTTGTATTCTGTTCTCAATTTCTGTGATTTATCTATGTTTTCCTCTGAATTAGTCCTCAATATGAATACTGATTGGCTCATATTTACACTAGTTCCTTCATATATGAATGTTGTTTAGGAATCCTTGATTACTCCTATATAAATGTTCATTCACCTTCCCTCTGTTAGCATAATGAGAGCTACTTAGTTTCCTTTCATTCACTGACCTTCATTCCATCCTTATTCCACCTTGATATTGTTTTATGTGTAGCTATCCTGCTCTGTATTCCTCTTGTGACCAAGAAAACGCAACAGCAAGCCTAATCCACGACTCCATGCCCAATGGTTTGAACTTCTCACACTATGCATCCCAACTCTGTTTGAAAGAATCCCCCATCCCACCAAACATAAACAAAACCCCCTTGAACTCATTAGCTAGCCTAGTATCATCTTCAACAAAGCTAAATTATAAAGAGAGATCCCTCTCCGATTGCAGGTAGGCTAGGACCTACAGTCCAAAGATTGGTTTGTGGTTACCTCAGCCGTATCCTTTAAGGAGCTTTAAGGACAACCTGAGTGATAACGTAATGGCGACTCCAATGGGGACCATCCCCAGTTAATTTCACAAATCAAGTTGGAAAGCTCCACTGGGAAGGAACCAGACCTTCAAAAGTTTCTTTCTAACCCTTATATTCTTAGAAAAATCCATAAAAAACAAGCTAGAAGCTGGCTCCCAAAAATAATTCACATTATACAAGGTCAAATCCATACCCAAATCCCCCAGCAGCTTTTGAAAATCCCAATATAATCCCAAGGAACCTCAGGAAGCTAGAGCGAAGAGAGGATTTTGCTGATAATAGTCTTGAAGCAGTTCACCCACGCTGTGGCCCAACCCCTGTCAAAGTTTTATTTCGTTCAACCCCTAGTCCCCCTTGTTCTTCATCCACCTCTCAAAGCACTCCTTCCACACCTCCATTCACTGCACATACTACCACTACTACTCCTATTATCCCAGTTGTTCCTATTGTCCCTCTTATCCCTGTGAATATGGCTAACAGATATGCACCTTTGCAATTACCTGCTAATCCTAGAGCTATGCCTCAGGATTACCAAACTAAAATCACATATTTTGATGGCACAAGTGCCTGCACATCCCTTCAGCATACAAAGAAAATGCAGGATTACTTTGAAAGTTATGAGATTGACGATGATGGTGTGAGAATGAAGATTTTTGTCCAAATCTTGTCAGGTGATGTCAGGACTTGGTTTAGAGCACTTCCAGCCAATTCCATAGCAGACCCAGAAGCCTTATACCAGTCATTTATCAACAGATGGGAGAAAAAGAAAGACCCTTTGCACATACTAGCTGAATATGATACAATCAAAAGAGGTCCACAAGAAATAGCCTTGGACTATTGTGCAAGGTTCAATACCGTTTATAATGCTATCCCACAAAACTTAAGGCCCCCACCTGACCTTGCCTTATATAAATTCCCTGATGGATTCGATCCAGATATGGCCTACCAATTAAAAGAAAGATCCCCTAACAGCCTTGCATACATGCAAAATGTGGCTGTCACTGTGGAGGCAAATTTAATTGCCAAAAGGAACAGAGCTAGAACTGAGAGAAGAACCACCTTCAAGGAAGAGCCCTCAGCCTTGGATCAAAAGCTAGATGCTATTATCAATGACATTCATAGGCTGGGAGACAGAGTAGAGAGTGTTGAGAGGAAATCATCATGGGAAGGACAACAGCCCAATACCATAAGGAACCCAAATTTCAGGAACACTCAGAACTCAAACGCTAGTAGATCTAGCCCAGACCGTGATATAAGGCCTCCTTTCCAAGAAAATTATACAGAAGCATCCACATCTAGTGATGCCATAGAGGAAACTCACATGAACTTGGTGGATTTGAAGGGTGAGCAACAAATTTTCCTAACTCAAGAAGACCAAGATGACCATGAGATAAGTCAATTTCAGACTAACTCTAGTGAGTCTTTTGACTTTAAACAAGGTTATGATTCAGCTATTTATGAAGTCCACAAACAGTATAAGCTGAGGACAAGAACCATAGATGTGCCTGAAAAAGTTAAACCAAAGGAGGGAAAACAGCCCAACCAGATTAGAGGCAAGGCTATTATAACAGAAACAACTGATATAACTATCCCAAACCCGCACCAAGTGACTGTAGAGGACATAACAGACATACAGCTTTCTGTTGATCAGCCTCTGCCACCTTCTCCCTCGAAAGAGAACTTGAACAACGCTCCTAAAAGCCTTCCCAAAATAGAAATACCGCAAGGTATCACTCACCATAACACTGATAATCAAGAGGAAAATGCAGAAAATACACTTGAAAAGGGGAAATCTGCTATTGCCAACACAAAGACTCCATTGGAGAAACCATTCAACTTAGAAGCAGAAATAAGCAAACTTAAGATTTCCATCCCCTTATCTGAACTTGCAAAGCATGATGTGTATAGGCAACAAATCCAAAGATCACTGCAAATGCCAGAGAATAGGGATGATGTGAATGTTTTAGATGATACACCTGAGTTGCTTTTTGGTCTAGAAGTTGATGGAAAATCAGCACATGGAGCTGTTCTACCCATTTATGTCAGTCTGCACATACATGATAAAGTTTTACATAATGCAATGTTTGACTCAGGTGCCTCACACAACCTTATGCCCAAAGCTGTAATGGAGAAGCTAAACCTTGATGTAACAAGACCCTACAAAGATCTATTCTCCTTTGACTCAAGTCAGGTCAAGTGTTTAGGCTTAATCAACGACTTATGTGTCTCCTTAGTCCAATTTCCCAACAAGACAATCCTAATGGATGTGGTGGTTGCTGACATACCACCAAAGTATGGCATGTTGTTGTCAAGATCTTGGGGGGCAAAACTCCAAGGATCTCTCCAATTAGACCTCTCCTATGCCACTATTTCAGTCTTTGGGCAACCAAAGAGGCTGTATAGACAAACACTGATGAAGTATGTGGTAAGTAGTGAGGAAAAGCCCCAGAATTTCCCTATCTATTCAATCCATTCTGATATGGATTCTTTTATTTTGTTTAATGATGAAACAAGTCCTCCAACTGATGATAAGCCTATGGCTTTAGTACAACAAGCACACATCAATGAAGAATTGGTTGCACATACCCATGAGACTGTCACAACAGCCAATGCAACTAGTACACAAGGAAAACCTCCCAAAACACAAGACTCGGGTCTGCCCAATCCTAAAATGACTGAAACTCTTAATACTAACCACAAGCAAGAAATCACATGGTATTTAGAGTTTGATGGCTCTGTTAACAAGTTAGGAGCAGGGGCAGGAATATGGATTCACAATACACATAACAACCACGCAGAGGGTCATGCTTATAGACTGAATTTCAGATGCACCAACAACATGGCAGAGTATGAAGCTCTCCTTTTAGGCCTTAAGCTGCTCAAAGATTTAGGAGCTGTCAAAGTTTCCATTCTAGGTGACTCAGGCCTAGTAATCCAACAAATGAAAGGCAACTTTGTTACCAATGATAGAAGGCTAAGAGCTTACAGGACTACTGCCACTGCAATACTTGATACCTTCACTGAATCCAAACTTGCTAAGATTTCTAGAAGCAATAACATGCATGCTCACAGCCTAGCTACTTTTGCTAGCACTTGCAAGCTTCCCTTTGAGCCCAATCACCACTTTACTGCTGAGATAAAACACAGGCCTGTTGTCCCTAACAATGTTAAAGATTGGCAAGTGTTTGAGAATGATGCTCAAATCAACAATTTTCTTACCTTACAGCATGCATTTTCAGGCCTAAACATTGATATGGATGCTATGGATGATCCACTGCAAGCAATAAACCAAATCCAGCAAACTGTAACAGCTGAAATAGCTAGAAAATTGCTACAGCCAACCATCTTTGATGAAGAAAACATAGAAGAGCTGAAACAGATGCATTTGGAGGAAATAGCCAAAACAGAGGCCGAAATCATTGATCTAAAGGACAATTTTCTCCCAGTTGGCCTCACTCCACTAGAAGACATGTTTGATGCAAATGATGTGCCTAAAAAGCCAAAAAATGCAGCTTATAAACACTGACATAGAGGAATATAGCATTGGGATAGTAGAAAGGCCAAAAAAGATCAAACTATCTCAATCTTTGCCACCCGATCAAAAGCCAAAATATGTTGATTTGTTCAAAGAATTCCAAGATGTATTTGCTTGGAGTTATGAGGACTTGAAGTCCTATGACACCTCAATTATTCAACATACCATTCCCTTAAAGCCAAATCAAAAGCCCTTCAAATAGAAACTTAGGAGAATCAGTCCTGTGCTTCTCCCTTTAATTGAGAAAGAAGTGAAAAGAATGTTTGAAGCAGGTATCATAGCACCCATTAGATTTTCTGAATGGGTATCCAATATTGTTCCCACAAGAAAGAAAACAGGTGAGATTAGGCTTTGTGTAGATTTGAGAAACTTAAACCAAGTCTCCCTTAAATACCATCACCCATTGCCCAAAATGGACCAAATCCTACAAAGAGTAGTAGGGTCATCTGGAATCTCTTTGCTAGATGGATTTTCAGGTTTTAATCAGATACTTGTTCACCCAGATGATCAAGACAAGAAAGCCTTTACAGCACCGTGGGGAACATTTAAATATGTGAAAATGCCTTTTGGCCTAAAGAACGCAGGTGCCACCTTTCAAAGGGCCATGGAAATTGCATTTGCCAAGGAAATCCATGATTTCTTGGTTGTCTATCTTGATGATATTACCCCTTTCTCTAAATCTGATCAAGAGCACCTAAGACATTTGAGACAAGTGTTCCTGACATGTAGGAAATATGGCATTTCCTTGAACCCCAAGAAGTCTTTATTTTGCCTTGAAGAAGGCAAATTACTTGGACATATCATTTCAAAAGACGGGATTAGAATTGATCTGGAAAGGATCCAAGCCATATTGCAAATCCCATATCCAAGAAACATAAAAGAGTTGCAAGCATTCCTAGGAAAGATCAATTTCCTAAGGAGATTTATCCCAAATCTAGCTGAGCTGATAAGACTGTTGAGCAACATGTTAAAGAAGGATTCCAAGGTAAAATGGTCTCTTGAAACCAAGCAGGCATTTGAGAGTATCAAAGTTGCCTTAACTCAAGCCCCAGTCCTCACAAGTCCTCAATTTGATAGGGACTTTATCATATTTTCATTTGCATCTGATAATACCATAGCTGCTGTCCTATTGCAAAAGGATGACCAAGGAAATGAAAAGCCAATTGCTTTTTTCAGCCGAGCCTTAAGAGATGCACTCTGAAGTACCAAATCATGGAGAAGCAGGTCTATGCCCTTGTTAAAGCAATCAAAGACTTCAGAATTTAAATTTTATATTTACGCGTGATTGCCTATGTCCCAAATGCTGTTGTAAAAGACATATTAACTCAAGAAGGGTTAGAAGGCAAAAAGAGGCAAGTGGATTGCTAACATTCTTGAGTATGACATAGAAATAAAACCAACCAAGCTAATAAAGGGACAAGGTTTAGCCAAACTGATGTCCGAAACAAACTTCCAAGCCTTAGACATCAACCAACTGGACAATGAACAAGAGCTGGCGACTCCACAGATCAGTGACACCTTTTTGCAATCCCCATGGTATGCTCATATATGCTTTGTATTGTTAAACATGTTTGCTCCCCCAGGATTGTTCAGGACCAAGAAGAGATTTTTAAGAATGAAGGCTTTGAAATTTTGTGTCTTAGATGGTGCTTTATTTTGGAAGAATCATGAAGGCATATTGCTTAATTGTTTGACCATGAATGAAACTAATAATGTCATGAAAGAATTCCATGCAGGGGACTGTGGAGGACATCTATATTGGAAGTCCACTGCTGATAAAATTTTAAGGGTTGGTTTCTATTGGCCCTCTTTGTTTGCAGATGTAAAGAAGTTTGCTATTTCATGTCATAAATGCCAAATCTTTGAGGGCAAAAGAAATCTGTTGCCCTTGTCTCTTAAGCCCATCTCAACCGAAAATCCTTTTCAACAATGGGGTCTTGAATTCATTGGAGAAATCCATCCTTCTTCCTCAGGCCAGCATAGGTGGATTCTAGCTGCCACTGACTATTTCACCAAGTAGATTGAAGCCATTCCATGCAGGCAGGCCAATGACACCACCATTATCCAATTCCTTGAGTGCAATATCCTGTCTAGATTTGGCTGCCCTGAGAAGATCATCACTGACAATGCCGCTGCTTTCAAATCCAAAAAGATGATCAATTTTTGCCATAAATTCCATATCACTTTAGGCCATTCCACAGCCTATTACCCTCAAGGTAATGGCTTAGCTGAGTCATCTAATAAGAGCCTAATCAGTATCATTAAGAAGACCTTGGAAGAAAGAAAGAAGAACTGGCATAGCAAGCTCACAAATGCCCTATGGGCAGACAGATTATCAACCAAGAAATCCATTGGGATGAGCCCTTATGAGCTAGTATATGGCATGGAGGCCAGATTTCCTTCATCACTGGGCATTCCTATAATCAAGCTGCTGCAAGAGATTCAAGCTGAGCCAAATGATATACAAAGGAGGATAAACCAAACAATCCATTTGCAGCAGACAAGAGAGCAGGTCTATGACAAAGCTCAAATTATGCAAGAAAAACTCAAAAGGATGTTTGATAAGAGAACTAAGGCTGAGAATTTATGTGTTGGCAACAAAGTTCTAAGGTGGGACTCACGAAGAGAAGACAAGGGAAAGCATGCAAAATTCGATTTCTTTTGGAGAGGGCCATTTGTTATTTCTGCTGTTCAGGGAAATAACACATATTTCCTCAAATCTGTAGAGGGCAGCACTGCTGAAGAAGGCCCTGTAAATGGTCGTATGCTGAAGCATTATCATGATCCCTTTTGTTGAACATAATGCAGCTTTGTATATATCTCTTTGTACATTGATATTTGTATATATCAACACTTTTGTCTTTATTTTTATAAACAGTCCGATTGTTAGAGGAGCAGCAACAAAGTTTGTGAAGACACAGCCAATGCAAGTCCTCTATTTTTAAATCTCTGTCTATGCAGTAATCTCAGCAAAACAGCAAGAGCAGCGCTATCATATCACAGTGATTTATGTTAAAGAGAAGCTGTTTGCAGCTTGTAGTCTTCAAGTCAACAGTATCAAAAAGAAAGGAGGATTTTCAGTTACTTCAGCACCCTTTCAAAGACAAGAAAAGAAGAGCTCCAGTTTTATTTCCTTTTTGTGTTTATTTCACAAGGCAGTTCTCAAGCAAAAGTGTATGCAATATCAAGCACGTAGAAGAAAGCAAGCGATGCTTTATTTTTCACAGTGTTTCAGTTAAGGAGGAGTGATGCATTCAAAAGTTAAAGTTCTAGTCATTCAACAGTTAGCACAGAAGAAATTTTCAATCAACAACAACTACAGAGGATCAAGGCATTCTGACCTGCTGTTCTTGGCTTGTCACAAGGAAAAGCCATCCCCAAGTGGAGCCACTGTTAGCCTCCTGCTATATCAGGTTAATCATCTTTCATGATCGACATTTTTTCATGCCAAATATGTCGTACTTTGCTTGCTGCAATGCTCCATATTTACTACAGATGGCCAGAGAAGTATCCATGAGAGTGTGCTAGTCTAAATGCCACTGTTGTGTTCCATTTTTGATGAGTTGATCCATTTTCATGAGTTTTCAGCTAAGGGAGGTCCAAACAGCTTAATCTTGGTCTCCCTAGGTTTCAATTTCCTGTTTTAGAATATAGAGAATAAACATCTGTCCAAACAGCTTAATCTTGGCAGATTTGTAGATAGGTACAGAAACAAGGGTGCTCAACAGCTTAATCTGAGCCCCTGGATGCCTTAAGTGTAGTTGTAGATAGGAGGACAGCAAGAAGAAAAGAACAAAAAGCTGGGTATGCTAGTTCAAGTGCACCCAAACCAAAAAGAAGAGAAAATGTTGGGTGAATAGGCCGGGTAGGTAAGTTTGAGGCAGTTTTTCAGTTGGAGGACTTCAAGAAATGCATGTCTAAATTCCCCTTCTTCCTCTTTCCCCAAATCAATCACTAACTTCCCCTAAAGAGGTCAAGATCTGCTTGATACCTCTTGGATTTATCATTCTCCCTATCATTTGCCTTGGTGGAGATCTGCTTCACTCAAGGAATGTTCACACTTCTTCTATCAGTCATTTTCCCCCATTGATAGCCTAAGACATCATTCTTAGCGCTTTTTCTCATCATTATCATATTAACTACTAACTTTATTATGTAACTCCCTATCTCTTTTCCCTTCCCCTACTAAAACTATCTCTATAACTCCCCTATATACTTATCCCCTCCCCTTGGTTGAAAAATAACCATATACATCCTTGGGAATTGCTAAGTTTATCTGAAACTCAGCAAGAACCCTCATTGACCCCTCTGACCATCTTCCAAATGCATAAGGACTCATTCCTTTGCATAGTTTCCCTTCATATGTATAAAAATCATCTCTTTGGCCTTGGTTTGCCTTTATAAGGCATGGAACCCTCTTTGGCCACTAAACCCCTCTCAAAACTACATCACTTTCCCCCTAAGTTCCTTTGGACTCCTTCCAAGGCATAAGAATACAAAAACCATGCAAAAACCACGAAAAACCTTCAAAAAAGGACAAAATCCTCCCTTTTTTGGCTATCGGACCCCTTCTGATGCCTTAGAATCCATGCCAAACTATAAAGGAACCCTTCCGATTTCCCAAAAGGCTTGGCAGTTCACAAAAACATGGGTCTGATATAATAAAGTTTCATTTGGACCCCCTCCGATGCGATATCGCTATCGGGAGGGGGCAATCATATGTTTAAAACATCATATATAACCCCTCTAAATTCATTTGCCTTTCCTTTTCATAAAAAGCGTGCTCCGATGAGATAAAGATCTGTTTGATCCCCCTCCGATGCAATATCGCTATCGGGAGGGGGCAGTGGCATATATAAGAGAAAATGGCTAAGTCTCAAGGCATGGGGCATAGCGCCGATGGGCCGGACCCGAAAACATATAAAGTGGACCGGTAATAGTACATCGGGTCCGCGCAGTTCGGCGATCACATATATGTCAACCCTCTGCCTCGCCGATTGCCGAAGTCCCGATATAATCGCAGCCATCCATTTTTGGGCCCCAGATCTGACGGCCTAGATCTTGTCGCGCGGCCCTCCACTTCGCATCGCCCCATATACTGCTCCAATTTGGCGGAGCCGATGAGTTATCAAATGTAGTGTTAAGGGTTTTCGGGTCCGCGGACCCATTCCACTATTAAAACCGCCGATATGAAATCACCGACGAACCAGACCCGATCTCCATAAAGAAAGGGCATATAAGTATATCAAGTCCGCCAGGTTCATCGCTATTCAGAGGTTTTATGTGTTGGGACCAATGGTCCACCCCGATGCGATTTAGCGCCAGCCGTTGGATCTGCCTTCGCGCGATCCAACAGCCAGGATTTAATCTCCGCTATAGTGCCGCTCCCGCCTATGTTTTTCACGAATTTTACATAGAAATTGGCTTTTTTCTGTGTAAAAGAAAAGGCGGCATTTGTTCATATTTTCACATATATGCATGCGCCCAGCTCCTGATAAGGGAATTCATGCATCCCTAAGCTATCTGAGATCGCTCCAAGGCCCAGTTTTGCTTGAGATAGCCAGTTTTGGCCTCGGCACAGTCGACAACACTTTTTCCTCCTGTTTGCACCATTTTTTAAAGTTTAAAGCTAGTTTTGATCGGCCAGAGCACTGATAGCATTCCAATGGCGACGGAGGACATTAGCAGCAGTTATTTTTGCATTAAAAGGTAGAAGGGGGTGATGGGACAGTTTAAAAAGTATCAGCGGTGAGAAAAGGCCCAGATTAAGTGCCAAAGTGTATCAGGATGTGGCAAAGAGTATCAGTCCAGTTTTTCAAAGCAGATGAAAGCAAAGCAAGCCCAGCAAAGTCAACAAAGCATCATTCAGCCGTTAAGGCTCACCAACACTTCTTTTGTTGCCTTAAAGCCACCTAAAGGCATAGATGAAGGCTTTCAAGGCAGAGTTATTGCAGAGACATTGTTCCCAGTCATATTTTTGGAGCAGCGCTGCTTCCTTAATTGCGCAGTTATCACACAGAGGACAGCGCGTGGCTCAAGGCACTCTTTCAGTCCATTTTTGAAGCTGCAGGACCCTGTGCAGCCCTAAAGAGCCATTTTGATGAGGCTGCTCCCTCATGTGCAGCTGTTTTAGATATTTTATTGCATTTATTTCCAGCACAACTTAGCATTCGAAGCAGTTATTGCACAAATCTCTTTTGGCTCTATTTTGATAGATATTTTGAGATATTTTCTCCTTTGGCACCTGTTCAAGGGATGTTTGTAAATATTTTCTATTTAAACAACCCTCTGTATTTATGTAAAGGGTTGGTTGATCGATAAATTCCTCTCTAGACTTGCACTGTATTTTCTGAGAGTCTCTATAATCAAAGATCACTGGAATGTTTGGGAGATGAACTGGCTATTGTGTTTTAATGACTAAAGAGTGACTATGGAATCCTAATGCTTCTACATAGCCCAATAAGTGTTTCTTATCTCTGTTTACAGTTTATATGTTTTATGCCATCATTGTTTCACTATCTAAATAGCAGAAAGAAAGAATAGTTCAGAGCTCACTTAGTTGTATTATGTTCTCAATTTCTGTGATTTATCTATGTTTTCCTCTGAATTAGTCCTGAATATGAATACTGATTGGCTCATATTTACACTAGTTCCTTCATATATGAATGTTGTTTAGGAATCCTTGATTGCTCCTATATAAATGTTCATTCACCTTCCCTCTGTTAGCATAATGAGAGCTACTTAGTTTCCTTTCATTCACTGACCTTCATTCCATCCTTATTCCAGCTTGATATTGTTTTATGTGTAGCTATCCTGCTTTGTATTCCTCTTGTGACCAAGAAAACGCAATAGCAAGCCTAATCCACGACTCCATGCCCAATGGTTTGAACTTCTCACACTATGCATCCCAACTCTGTTTGAAAGAATCCCCCATCCCACCAAACATAAACAAAACCCCCTTGAACTCATTAGCTAGCCTAATATCATCTTCAACAAAGCTAAATTATAAAGAGAGAGCCCTCTCTGATTGCAGGTAGGCTAGGACTTGCAGTCCAAAGATTAGTTTGTGGTTACCTCGACCGTATCCTTTAAGGAGCTTTAAGGACAACCTGAGTGATAACAACCCCCCTACTGAAATGGTTTCTCATCGTTTGAGCAACTCAATCAATATCCATGTCCTTCATTGCTCTAGTGGCCTCCTTGACATCCCATTCTTCTATTGTAGTTTCCTCTTCCTATGCATAGAATCTTGGCTTCCTTTCTATCTCCTCCCACTGCTTTCTTTCTTCCTCTTCCTTCCTTCCTTCCAACATTCCTAAGAGTAGTGGTGGACTGAGTCTCAAGCCAATCCAATTGACTTTGAGTCTTTGGAGATCTTTCTTGTACATGGGTGTCATGTTTAGTGCTTCTCTCATTCTCTGAGGAGAATGGTACTCTCTGATTTTCAAGTTGTAGGGTAGAGTGTTCCATCTCCTTTGGCAAGCTTGCATTCTATCATCCCCTACCAGCCTAAACATGTCTTCAAAGTGTGTGATTACTTGCTCTTGGGCAACAAGGTACCTAGGTGCAAGTTGAGGGTCATTTTCAATCAAGTTATGGGTGTTGATGACAACCATTGGATTTGACTTCTCAGCTCTTATCATGAGAGGTTCTATTTCTTCCCTTGCCAATATTTTCTTCATTTTTGTAGCCCTTGCTTCATCATGGTTCATCCATGATGCCAAGGCCATCAACTGTAAGTCCCCTAGTTTTGAATTAGGGTCCCACACATTAAGATCTGTCAAGGCTAAGTTTTGTGGGTAGAACTCAAACATTTTAGCCCTATCCTCCAATGTGCTTTGAGCACAAATATCCATGAATTGTCTATAATCCTGGAATGGCATAGTTCCTCTTTATGCTAAATTCTTGATTTGGAACTCTAGCCATTGTTCCCTAAGATACAATGCATAGGACTTAGGTGGCATCCTACACTAGATTGCCTTTAAGGATAGACTGGCGATGGATGCCAATTGATTCTCTTTCTCTTGTTGTTGTCCTCCTAACCATGCACTTTTTTCCTCCAACTGAGCTTTCATCATTGCCCCTTTGTCCCTTAGTCTGCTTAGTTCTCTGCCCATCTCCTTTACTTTATCCTCCATGTGACCTATGTCCTCCACTCCTTTGGATTTGGAAATTTGCATCCATCTATGTGTTCTTGCCCTTTCTTTCTCAAGCTCAAAGAATAATGGGATGGAAAATTTCTGTGGAATGACCCTACCCCCTTCAATGAACCTATAGTAGGAGTCAAGGTTAGGTTGAGGACTAGGTTCCCTCAGCTCTGGATCCTCCTTTTTTTTTCTTGCTACATACTCCCTTCTTTGTCCAATTTCTGAGTTTCCTTTAGCTTTAGTAGAGTTTCCTTTAGGATTGGCTCTGCTTCCTAAAGGTCCTTCTGTGTATCTTGTAGGAGGCCTTTTCCTTTGGATGAGGTAGATCTAGTGACAATCCTCCTAACATAAGTGGTAGGAAACTTGGGAGAGTCTTGTCCTGATGATCCTTCTCCTTGATTTTTCATAAGAGGAGTTATCTTTTCTTGCTGTTTGGGAGAGTCTTTAATGACAATAGGTACCTTGGTGTGCATTTGAGGTTTTCATTGCCTCATTCTTGTACTTTTTCTTGTCCTAAAGTACAATGGAGTTTGTCGTTGTCTCTTCCCTTTTTGTTTGAATGGGGTACTAAGGGCAGTGAGAGAAGTTGCTGCCTCTTTCTCAGTGGGTTCTAGGGATACCCTGGGTGATTCTTCCCTTTTTTTGTCTCCACTTTTCCATTCCCCTTCTCATATTCATCTTTCTCCTCTCCTTCACCCTCTAGTTCCTCACTCTGTTCATCATTTTCCTCCTTTGCATCTTCTTCTATCTCTTCACCACTTTCCTTCTCCTTTTCTTCCTCTTCTTCCTCATTTATTTCCTCTTCATCCCTCTCTATTTCTTCTTCCTCCTTTTCAGTTTCTTCCTCATCCTTCTCTATTTCTTCTTCATCCCTTTCATTGGTAGTGGGGATCTTTTCATAATCAAGGGCTTTTTTACCTTCCACTATCTACATCTCTATGAAAGTTTCCCATGTGATAGGGAGTCTGAGGTTTTGGAGGGCATCTTCTATGATAAGTCTAATTAACCCATGATGGGCTAGCTATTGATGGTTTCCTTCCTACACCTTAATGCTCATATCTATCATTGATTGAAGAAGGAAGTAGGGTATGCTGAGTCTGTTTTGAGGAGGTGTGTCTGCTCCAAACCTCAACTCTTGGAGAAGCCTAAAGTGGTATCCATATACCACACTGTACCTACCTTCACATGATATATATTTTATAAGGTGGTAGCTAATTTCATTCCAAGGATATGGTAGGCTTTCTCTTCTAACTCCATTTTTGTCTTCCATTTCCTCCTCTCCTTCTAAAAAGAATTTCTTCTTTGCAATTTGGCTATTTCCCTTATCCTCCTTTCTCAAAGGAATCCCTAAAGGAAGGGTGGTGATTATGCTTATAGGGGTCAATTCTATAGAGAGGTCTTTCACCATAATAGTGGCATGGGTCCTAGTCAGTGGAATGAGGGAGAGAGAAAAATCTATGGCTACTTCATCATCATATCCCCTCAATTTCTCAAAGAAACCCATCCAATTGTGCCTTGTGAATATCTCTAGTACAGGAGGGTGCTAATGAATCCTCACTATGTTGATGGGTTCCCTCTTATTAAATCCCCCTGTAATTTTCTCTGATGGATGGAGGGTTTTATATGTCTGATACCAAATTTAATGAATGAGGAATTTTAAATGAAAATTATGTGTATACAATTCCCCTAGACTTCAATCCTTTTCAACGCAATAGAAGGATTTTCTATATTCTTTTCACTTGGAAATTGTGGGAAAGTATAGAGCTTTCCTCCTTATCACTGCCTGATGAAGCCAACCTATGTTATTCCCCTATAGAACTGCTCACTACCATTCCTATAGATGTTGTTCTCTATCCTATAGGATCTCCTATAGGACACTGTAGGATTTCCTTTAGGATCCTATAGGTGCTCTTGCGTAGGAAAAAAATGAATTATGCCTTTCCTGTAGACTGCTTGATGGGGGAGATCAACTTTGCTAGTCTGTAGCCTTGGGAATCCGAATGTTCATGGGGATCAATGTTTATTTCCTCGTATGGGTGATTTGAGTGGGGTGGTGTGCTGGCAGTCGAGATATGGATATCTATTTTTGGACCGTTGGTCCCACTACCACATCATCATTCTCCTCTCCTCGTAATCAACTCCCACTTCAGGCATCTGTAGCTTAACCAATTTCAACCTCATCTCTTCTTTCTTTTGACTTGAATACTGCCACGTGTAAGGACTAATTGTCTTCTCCTCGTTGACTGAGCGAAGGTGGCCAAGTTAACTAGCCACCTTTCGCTTATAAACCAACTCTTTTACAAATTTTACCTGTTTGATCATATTATACTAATGAGAGAGTGTAAGCGAGATACTTACCTGTGGTAATGAAGCCTTGATGTTGTTTGTTGAAAAATGAAGTCCTTGTTGTGTACTAGCTGCATGTGTTTTTCTCCTCTCTTTTTTTCATTATTATTATTTTCCTCTAATGTTTTTCTTTGATGTGCAGGTACTAGGTGTTGATGGTGATGATCCTGATGATGCTTCTAAGCTCTGTAGGAACTTCTTTGATCTCTACATTTTCATGATTGAAGCTGACTACAACCCATGATTTTTTTGTTTTGTGGGATAGGCTACTATAAGATTTCCTACAAGATGTCCTGTAGCTGCTTCTCCCTAAAAAAAAATTAATCATTTTCCAGCCTTGGAGCATGAGGATTGTTGGCATGGGAAGGGAATGTGTCTATGGATTTTTGAATGAGGCAAATAGCCTCTAGGTGTTGTCCCCTTATTCTCTGTCTTCATTCTCTTTTATCTGTGTTTTTTTTCTTTGAAAACTATAAATTTTTTGACACTGACTTTTTTTTATGAATGCAAGGGTGATCATGGTGGAGAGAGGTATGATGATGAGATGGTGAAGTAGAAATTTATTTTTTGACATGGGAAGGTCATCCCCTTCCTCTAGGGTTACTTCCTTTGGGATTCCCAAGCCACTGTAATTCCTATAGGATCATCCTATAGGTTTTCAGGGAATCCTGTCAATTTACAGGGAATCCTGTAGAAAACACAAAACCCTTGCAAACTAAGCTAAATGAGTTGAAAAATGGAGGGAATGATGGAATGACAAAGGATAATGAATGGAGAAATAAAAACATGAAATCTATGGTCCCCTTTGATCCTCTCTTATTGCTCTTATCCTCCTCCTCCTGACCTGCAAACAATATTTTGAAAATTTTCTTTTCTTTATATATATATATATCTATATATATATATATATATATATATATATATATATATATATATATATATATATATATATATATATATATATATATATATATATATATATATATATATATATATATATATATATATATATATATATATATATATATATATATATTTCTTTTTTTCTTCTTTTTGAAAGAAACTAATCTGCCTCCAAGAGGTTTTCATCCTATCTGCTTGCCCTGGGCACCTCAAAAGAGGTTTTCACCAAGAGATATTTTTATTTCTTCTTATTTTATTTTATTTTTGACATCATTGGGCCGCCTCAAGAGGTTTTCAACCCAACAATGGGACTCAAGCATCTCATGGAGGTTTTCACCTAAGTCTCCTTATTTTTTTCTTCTTTTTTTTTTCTTTTTTTCCTTTCTTTCTTTTTCAATGAATTGATGAGGTAGAGGCTAAGACTTGCTCCACCACCATCACTGTCTTGCTGATGCCATTAATGAACTCTTTCTTTGACAATGGCTTCTTGTAAACCTTCAATCTATTCCCACTAACAAGTAAAGGAATGACCTCTGCATCAATGGTTCTAATCTGCACTGAACCATTATCATGACATTTCTTTATGACATAAGCCCCTAACCATATAGTCCTTAACTTGCCCTTAAAATATTTATATCTAGAACCATATAACAAAGCCCAATCACCTTCTTGAAATTTTTTTTCCTTGATGTCCTTTTCATGCCAGATATTCCTTTAAATTTGAGTCACCTCTGTGTGTAGGAGGGACTACATTCTAAACTCATCTAGCCCATTCAGCTAGAGCAATCTCTCTTTTTGTGCACTGATGAGATCTAGATCTAGTTGGGCTTCCATCCTTAATGTGTTGTACTCAAATTCAATGGACAACAGGGCCTTCTTCCCATAGACCAACTTATAGGGAGTGAATCTAGCGGTGGTCTTCCAGGTGGTATTGTAGGCCCAGGTGGCTTCAACTAACCTATCTTCCTAATCTTTTCTGTTGTTGCTAACCACTTTGGTCAAAATGCCCTCCAGTGCTCTGTTGGTCACCTCCATTTTCCCATTAGCTTGTGGCTGATAGGGAGTGGAGGTTGTATGCTTGATCTTGTGCTGGCTTAACAAGTCTTTAATCATGTGAGATGTGAACTGGCTGCCTTGATCAATGACCAATTCTCTAGGGTACCCAAACTTGTAAAATACATTCTCCCTTAATAACTCAGCCACTTTCTCCTCTCTTTCTGTCTTGATTGCCTTGGTTTAAGCCCACTTGGTCAAATAGTCAATGGACACAATGATGTACTACTTTTGCTTGGATGGAGGGTTAATAGGTCCAATGAAATCCATTCCCCACTTGTCAAATGGCTTGAAAGCCACTTGAGGTTACAGAGGCATTTCATCCCTTGGAGTAGTCTTTCCCATCCTTTGGCACCAACCACACTAATTAGTATACCTTCTTACATCTAGATGAAGAGTAGGGCAATAATAACCATCTTGTAACAACTTGAAGGTTGTCCTTTTGGCTGCAAAGTGACCTCCACAAGGCTCATCATCACAGGTCAGAAAGATTTCAAATACTTCCTCCTCCCTGACACATCTTCTCAAAATTTGATCTGGGCCTAGTTTGAATAAGTTGCCCCCAATCCAAGTGAATGGGGCACTCTTCCTCACAATCTTGCTTTTCTCTTTGGAGGATAAATTCAGTGGGAAATGTGCAAACACTAAGTAGTTTTCTATGTCGGCAAACCATGGAGATACAACTGAAATGGCGAATAAGTGTTCATCCAGTAGCTGATCATCAACCATTCCTTCCTCCCCTGCAAGCAAAGTTAATATGGACAAAAAATCTGCAACAACATTCTCCTCACCAGGCTTATCAATAATAGGTAGATCAAAATACTGTAATAAAAGTAACAATCTAATCATCTGGGCATTCACATCATGTCTATTCATCAAATATTTAATTGCAACATGGTCAGTATGTACAAATGTTTGGTAACCTGTAATGTAATGCCTAAATTTTTTCAATGAATGCACAATAGCTAGGAGCTCCTTTTCAATCACTGTGTAGTTCAGTCCGGCCTTTTCAAGATTCTTACTGATGAAGTAAATGGCATAAGGTAACTTTTCATCTATCTGGCCTAAAGTTTCTCCTATGGCTTTGTGTGAGGCATCAACATGTATATGAAATGGAAGGGCCCAATTTAGGCCTTGGAGAATAGGCGCAGTGGTCAACTTGTCCTTTACGGTGTCCAAGACCTCTTTACAGCTTTTTGACCATACAAATTCAGAGTTTGTGGCTAATAACCCAAATAAAGGAGAAACTAACTTGTTGAAGTCTTTTATAAACCTACGATAATATCCAGCTAAACCTAGAAAATGTTTGAAATCTCTCTGTTTTTTTGGAGGTGGGACCCTTTGGATGATGGCTATTTTGTTTGGGTCCACCTGCAGGCCTTGTTGGGATATTGAAAGACCTAGAACAATCCATGCAGTCATCAAGAACTCACATTTTTCGAGACTAAGGGATAGTTCATTTAAATGCATTTTTTCGGTAGCTTACCTAATTTGGATAGAGCCTCCTATAAATCACACCCATAGGGTGTAAAATCATCCATATAAATATCTACTGCATCATGGACTATCTCGGCAAGGATAGTCAAGACTGCTCTCTAGAAAGTGGCAGGGGCATTGCATAGGACAAAAGAAAGGACCCTATAGGTGAAAGTACCCTAAGGACAAGTGAAGGTGGTTTTATCCTAGTCTCCTGGGCTGATTTGGATTTGATTGTACCCGCTGAACCCATCTAGGAAAGAGAAAAAAAATTTCCCTACTAGGCCATCTAGCACTTGGTCAATGAAAGGTAGAGGGAAATGGCCCTTCTTTGTTGCTTTGTTTAACTCTTTGTAATCGACACAAATCCTGCACTTCCCATTTTTCTTTGGAACCAACACCAAAGGAGAGACCCACTCACTATCCAAGATAGGGTAAATGAATCCTGGTTTTAGCATCTTTTGCAGTTCTTCTTTGACTATATCCTTGAGAGATGGATTCATTCTCCTTTGGGGTTGTTGGACTGGTTTTCAAACTTCTTTGATATAAATGTGGTGAGTACACACTTAGGGGTGAACTCCCTTCATTTCCTTCTAACTCCAATCAAAGGCATCCAGATGTTCCTTTAGCATGTTGCACAAATTTTCTTCTTGGTGTACAGAAAGAGATGGGTTGATTTTCAAAGTTCTCTCAAGGTCGTATTCTATGGTTTTATGGGTAGGGTTTGGATCAGCTAAGCATAGGTCAATCTGATGGTTTTTATGGGTTTCCTTTACTACTTCCTCTAAGGACAATGTGCTAGGAGTTGGACTTTGGAGTATGTGTTCAATCAAATCATCTTCATCCGGCTGTCATCCTACCATAGTTGTTTCTAAGGTATAGAGTTGGGTTGAATAAAATTCATCTTCTTCCTCCTCTTCTAGCCATAAAGGTAAGTCATGTTCTAGAGATGGCTGAGCAGGAGGGTACAGGACTAACTACTTGGACATATGCCCATTTTTTATAGTCATATTTCTAGCCCTGCAACTGATGTAGGCATTGACAGTGGCTAACTAGGGCCTCCCAAGGATGAGAGGGTAACCAGTAAGCTTGGCCTTAGGCTGGAGAACTAGGAAGTCTGCAGGGTACTCCCAAGAGTCAATGGAGACCATCACATCCTCCACAATCCCCTCAGGGGTCACTGTGGAATGGTCTGTAGGTTGTAAGACCATTATGGTCTTTCTCAATGAACACTGGAGGTTGAACTTGAGCATGGTGTCCTTATTCATCACATTAATGGAAGCCCCAAGATCAATCAAAGTGTGTGGGACAATGGCGTGATTTATGTGCACATCTACTAAAGGGCTTCCAAGGTCCAAATACTTCGGACAAATTACCTGCCCGAGCATTAAGTCGGATCGCTGTGCAATGACATTAATGGTAGGGGTGTCTCCTTTTCGCCTCCCTGGATGTTTGAAGCACTTCTCCTTAATCAACTTGTTGTAAATAGGTACATCCTTTATGGCTTGGAGAAGTAGAATTTTGACACATATATTTTTCAATTCACCCAGAAGTTCATTCTCTTCTGGGATTGGCTAGACTGGATGAGTTAATCTCTCAGGAAAGGGTGGAGGATTTACTCTAGGCATGTTTTCCTCTCTTTCTTCCTCACTCTCCCTAGGTGGAGGTAGAGGCTAGTTGTACGGGAGTACTCTCCAGACCTCAGGTTGATTTCCTGAATCACCACATCATAAGTAGGATAGGATGTCTCTCAATTGTATACTTTTTGTGCCTATCTATTGTTCAGGTTCAGATTTGGCTGGGCAGGCATCTGGGGTTTTTGAGGTGGAGCAGGGTGTAAAAGTTGTGGTTAAGTAGGTGATGAAGGAAATAAAACTGGAGCATTATTGTATGGGGGCCTCCACCCTGGGGTGGTGCATTCCACTGAGGCTGAGGTGGAGCATATGGCTGAAATTACTGGGTGGTTGGTTGGGAATGGTACTAAGGTGCAAAGGACCAAGGAGGAGGTGTAGATCAATAAGGATGAGTAGGGGGGCCCCAAGAGGGAATGGATGTCATCTAGTTAGGGTTGTAATAGGCATGGGATGACCCTTGCATGACCTACTGATATCGTCGAGGCCCATGAGGTCTCCTTTGATTTATATAGAAGAGTTATTAAGTCACCCCTTCAGTCCCCTGATACACAACTTTTAGTCCAAGTAGAGAAGGGCACCTGTCTGTGGAGTGGTTTTCTTCATAAATCGAGTAGAATTCAATTAGATTCAATGGAAATTCATTCCTAGGGTGCCTCCTTATGCATCTAGGGCAGAAAATGGCTAAGGCTCTCTCTACCTCCTCTTGCTTTCTCTTGATGTGCATAGTGTCCATCTGTAGGGCAAGGGTTTGCAACATCTCACTCTTGAAATCTTCCAGCATATTTCCAATTTCACCTTTGATGGATGTATTGGAAGAGGATGGACTTACCATAGGTTGACTACCCCTACCCTTTTTCCTAGCTTCCGTAGAATGGTTCGTAAAGACAATCTTGATATCTTCATAGGGTAGTTGGTAGATGTCTCCTCCTGCTAGTAGATTTAGGGTTTCCAAAAGATCTTCCCTTACCCCTCTAATTAGGACTAGCTTCAGTGACTTAGGATCAAGTGTGCACTTGACCCTTTTGTAGCTAAGCTGGAATATTTCTTCATAATCCTCTAGGGATTCATCATGCCCTAAGGTCATCCTAAAAATTTCTTCTTTAGTGTCTTTGGACCTGCAGTAGTCTCAATACTTGTTGTTGAAGGCTTGCTGCATCTGAAGCCAAGTTGTGATGCTATCCCTAGGTAGACCCATGAACCAGCACAAGGCTGCATCCTTGAGAGTGGATGGGAATAGTTTCAACTTCTGCTCATCATTGGTGTAATCATAGGTTCTGCATATGGTAGCAAAATCAAACAAGAAAGTCTCTAGATCTTCTAAGGTCAGGCCATGGAAATGAGGAAGAATAGAGGGGCTTATATTCTTCATCTTGGTATCTCCATTATTTTCTCTGATGGGAAAGGTACCCTCAACTCTTTCTCTATTTCCTCTGTCATTTCTATTTTCAGCCATTGGGTCAGTTGGAGTGGGTTCTTCTTCTTCTTCTCCCCCTGTAGGATCTTCAAGTAAATATAGTTTCTCACCTAAGGTTTCCTCCAATTCGCAGCCACCAAAGAAGAGGGAAGGTTGGTTGTTTGAAGTGGTGGGGGTATTTGGCAGAAATTTCCCTAAGTTATCCCTATTCCTATGAGGCATGAAAGAAGTGTTTTTTTTTTTAGCTTTGAGAATAATTGCAGAATTGAAATTGCAAACTGAATGGAAATTAATTGGCTGAATGAAAACTAACTGCTTGAATGAAATCTCACTTGTAGAAGGGAAAAGAAAGCAAAGAATCCAGACTGAAAAAGAAAGCAAACTAAATTACTTTTGCAAAAATTAAACTAATAGTAGAATGTCATAGATAAGAAATGGAAGAAAGAAAGAAGTAATCACATATTACTCAGACAGCTCCCCGCCAATGGTACCAAAAGGTAATGAGCACCATTATTGATGCAAGAACATTGCAACTCCTAGGGCCATCAACTTTACTTTATCAACCCGGGGTTCATACAAACTTGGAGGTGAAAATGTTGTATACACAAGTAAATGTGATGGGTCTACTCTTTGTCACTACTAAGCTGGTTATAGACCACTAAGGTTTTTCAAACCAAACTTCTATTGATTTAGAAGAGGCTTGATTACCAAAGAGGAAAAGAGAAATCTACTCTAAGGGAAAGCTTGTCTACTGTAGTAAGGAAAAAGACTGAAATAAAATGCTAAAACACACCATTTTTATAACTAACTGCTAAGAGGATTTGGTTCAAAAGAATGATAAGTTAACATGTATGCAATCCTATTGTCCTAGGTATTAAAATTGAAACATCAGAAATTCTACTGCTATGCATGTAAATGAATAAAATAACTATGTTTCTCTTCTTGTCTTTTTTTCATGAGAAAGTGTGAAATCTAACTTCTTTTGGTGATGTGGCAGGTAGGTTAGGGATGATGTTGAATGGTTAGAAGGCTTGGGAGATAAGCAGGGGTCATTTTCTAGCTTCCTAGGGTCTTTTCCACAGTCCGTCCTCAAAACAGGTTACTACAGGTCAGCCTACAAGATGTCCTAATGTGTTCTATAGGATGCCCTAAATTCCTACACGATCCCCTGTATTCCTACAGGATACAGCCGAGGGAAAATGGAGGGATGTTGAAGGTGATGGAAGGCTTAAGGAAGGTGGTTAGTGGATGGAATGAGACAAGTGAGTGCCTAGGAATACTTTAGAACTCAAAACCAAACTTGGGAGATGGTTGGATTTGCTCAACAATCTTAGGGAAGTACTCTTGTAAAATGATCAAATTGGTTAGGTATTTGGTGATAGGGAAGGAATGATCATGGATGGATGAAGTTGGGATGAGATTTTTGACCTTCAATCTCTATGTACTACTAAAACTCCTGCACTTCATCAAACATTGACATTTATCCATAAATCATGCAAACAAGAAGGATTTCAATTGACTAAGGAAAACAAAATTTCATGAGCTAGCTTCCTACTTCATGCATGAGGAAAAACTTGCAGAATAAGATGAAAACTTGATGATATCTGAAGTAAAACTGAAGATAGAAGAAATGATAACTAAATCCTATTCTTTCAAAATGATCAAATGCTAGCCTAAGTACAAAAAACCCTAAATTCCATGAGAAACTAGAATTTTGTCCTTTTTGGGCTGCATAGGGGTTCTTTCCTCAAACCATGATCCCTAAAGGAAGGAGTGAGGCCAAATCTAGCTACTGAAAAATTTGTGATGTTCCTTTATCTCTTCTCTGCTACTGCTAAAGTGAAGCACAAATGGAAGCAAACTAATCAAATCTACAACTACTTGCAATGAAATAATTCTAAAGACAATTCAACCATTAATCTATGAAATTGACTAAGCATGCAAATACAAGAAGAGGAGCCTTTGCTACTAGAGTTGGGCCCTAACCCAAGAGCTTAATCCATATGAGTCAACTCATTGTTGGATTAAGTAAATACTCATTCTTATTATCAAAACAGAAAATTACATAACAATGTCTTGCACAAGTCGTGAACTCGAAAATGACTAGTGTTTTTACAGAAAAAATTCGAATCCTAATGAGGCTCCAGGCCTTCTAATTTATACAACTAAAGTTTTCAATGACTTCTTTAAATCTAGGGAGGCTCGGCTCCCAAACTTGAGATAAACTAGCTCTTTGACTATCACTTGCTCAGATGCCTTTTGATTGCCATGACTTGGTTGCTTGTACTTCGATCTAGTGTGATTAATGGAGGAATATTCAAATGAGTGAGGAGTAAATGAGGAGGATATACCTCCTACAACCTATCCTCCTTGTCTCATTCGAGTTTCAGCCCTTAATTAGCCAAAATTTCCATGATTTTCTCTCAAAATCCTGCAATTAATGCATATTAGTCCACTAGGCATAATATCTCACTTTGACTCATCTCATTAAGCAAAATACAATCAAAATACGTAATAAATTATGAGAAGAGTTTATTTGAATAAGCTAGGAGGTGGATTAAATTCCATATAGTTACCCAATGATGAGGCTCATCATCACCCCCCTACTGAAATTGTTGCTCATCCTCTGAGCAACTCAATCAATATTCATTTCCTTCATTGCTCTAGTGGCCTCCCTAACATCCCATGCTTCTCTTGTAGTTTCCTTTTCCTGTGCATAGAATCCTGCCTTCCTTTCTGTCTCCTCCCACTATTTTCTTTCTTCCTCTTCCTTCCTTCCTTCCATAACTCCTAAGAGCAGTGGTGGACTAAGTCTCAAGCCAATCCAATTGACTTTGAGTCTTTGGAGAACTTGCTTGTACATGGGTGTGCAGTTCAGTGCTTCTCTCATTCTCTGAGGAGAATGGTACCCTCTGATTTTCAAGCTGTAGTGAAGAGTGTTCCATATCCTTTGGAAAGCTTGCATGTTGTCATCCCTTAACAACCTAAACATGTCCTCAAAGTTTGTGATTGCTTGCTCTTGGGCAGCAAGGTACCTAGGTGCAAGTTGAGGGTCATTTGCAATCAAGTTATGGGTGTTGATGATAGCCATTGGATTTGACTTCTCAACTCTTATCATGAGAGGTTATGTTTCTTCCCTTGCCATTATTTTCTTCATTTCTGCAGCCCTTGCTTCCTCATGGTTCATCCATGATGCCAAGGCCATCAGCTATAAGTCCACTAGCTTTGAATTAAGGTCCCACACATTCAGATCTATCAAGGCTAAGTTATGTAGGTAGAACTCAGATATTTTAGCCCTATCCTCCAATGTTCTTTGATCACAAAGATCAATGAATTGTCTATAATCTTGGAATGGCATAGTCCCTCTCTGTGCTAAATTCTTGATTTGGAACTGCAACCATTGTTCCCTAAGATACAATGCATAGGAATTAGCTGGCATCCTGCATTGGATTGCCTCTAAGGATAGATTGGCCATGGATGCCAATTGATTCTCTTTCTCTTGTAGATGTCCTCTTAACTGTTATCACTCAGAATTTTTCCCTAGAAGTTATCAAAAAAGGAATAATCCGAGGTAACCACAAACCAATCTTTTAGACTCAGTCTCTAGCCAACCTA
The DNA here is from genome assembly GCA_031772625.1 of Pinus tabuliformis. NCBI lineage: Eukaryota > Viridiplantae > Streptophyta > Pinopsida > Pinales > Pinaceae > Pinus > Pinus tabuliformis. Next base: position 345,025,903 of record CM062817.1, read on the forward strand.
AGTCCAGAGAGGGCTCTCTATTTATGATTTAACTTTGTTTTTATTAGATTTTAGGCTAGTTATTAGTGTTCATGAGGATTTTGATTTTAGATTGAAGATTGGGTGGTGGAATTCTTAGAACAGATGGATAAAGCTAGATCTTCAAGCCATTAGGCTATGGAGTCAATCAAAGGATAGCATAACTGGACCAGATCATTAAAGGGAATGTTCACACGGTAGGCTAGCATAGAAAAAGGCAAATCATCAGGTTTAATGGATGAGATGGTTCTAACCAAGGTGAAACAGCAATGAATAATCCTTAGACCGGGATCAGAATGAAAGAAAGCAGGTGATCATGAACAAAGGGCAATAAAGAATCCTTTGATATAGACCAAAGGGGGGAACTACGGAAGCAAGGGAGCAGTCAAGAATTCCCTAACTAAGATATTTTAGCAGAAAACATTAAGAATGTAAACAGTCAAGACAGAGTGTAGTTAAGCAAGTTCTAAAATATCATTCCTAGTTTAACATTCAGATTTCATAGAAACATATATGATTATTAGGAAACATAAGGAAAACAATAATACACGTGAGAGAATACTTATTTGATTTTTTATGTCCACAAGAATCCTGTAAAATATCTTAGCTTTATTCCATGATCCATCAAGCCAATCCAGTCATTGATACAATAGAACTTAGAATTGAGAGAGAAAGTCCATAGAAATGTCTTGTAATCCACCCTAAATACTTTGAAATGTGAAGTATTTATACAAAAAATATTTACAAAATATCTCATAACAATCTGAGATTTAATCTAGGGAATCAAAATATCTTCAAGCATGAAAGTAGGGACAGATGGAAAACTACATCATGTTGTCCCTTTTATTGTGGTAGTTCTGGCTATTGCAGTTGAGTTTGAGCCCTTTAAGCTGGCTGATATTTGTATGCTAGAATCATCTTTACTTTGATCTTTCACTGATATTATTTAACCTGCTACTCTTTGACCCTGTTGATCTATCTCTTACCTATTTCATCTGGCTACCTTCAGATTTACTGTGGTAACTTATAGTAAATATATCATTTTTTCCCACCATTCATCCTCAAGTAACTTTAATTTTAGCATTCTTCTGTAGATTTCATCTACCTCTGTGTATTTAGCAAAATTGGGCTTGGTGACAAAAAAATGTTTCACCTCATGCTCTAGAAAAAACAGATTCTCCAAAGTATCATACAATACTTTTCCAGTTGGCAAGGCTTTGATACCTAAAGTGCTTGCTTGTTCCTTGGCCAACTTTCTTAGTCTCTCAGTGTATTCCAATTGGATCATAAGTTTATCATGGATGACCATAGGATTGGGAAGGCCTTTATCCCTCAAAATTTGAAATTTGGCCATGAATCTGTCAATGGCCACCTGCATGTTATGGCATTTTTCTTCTAAGTTGACCATAAGGTTTCTTTTGGAAAGAACCTTTTTAACTTCTAGGATGGCTTCAGTCCTATCCTCTACACCAAGCTCATTAAGCTCATGTTTGTTCTTACTATTCAGGAAGTGGATGAGTTGATTTGCATCCTCAGGTTGGTCTCCTAAATCTTCCCTTACTTTCTGAATAACGTCAGTGGCCACTTTCACCAATTCAGATTGCTCAAATATAACTTGAATTGACAGCCAAATATCATTGACAAAGTTAATGATATTGGCCTAAAGCATCTCTTTGTTCTGTCCTAGTGGCTTTTGCAATGTTAAATCTTTTTCTAGGACTTTTATCTTCTCACCCATCCTTAGGCATTTCTGTGTTTCTTCTCTCTACTGAATTTGGGCAAGCTTACAGCTAGTTTCTAAGATTCCCACTATCTCCTTTAGCCTTTTGAGCTCTATTACCTGGATTGACATATCGTCCATGGCTTTTACCAGCTCTGTTGTTTTCTCTATTGAAGTACCTGTTGTTGTAGATTCGGTGCTGATTGGAAGTGCTGTGGCAGGTGGAGCTGTAGGCGCCAATGATGCTGCCAATGTAGAAGGAACTGTTGTTATCACTGTGGGAATGGCAATTGTGGAAGTTGTTGCCAGGTCACTTTGTTTGGACTGAATCAAAATGTCCAACTCCTTCTCTGTCTCTTTCAATTGGTCATTTAGCTTTAGGACCAAGTCCATGAGCTCTTTTTGTCCTTTTTGTGTCTCCAGGACTTCTGTTGTTTGTGGGTGATGTAATTGTGGAATCTTGAGTTGCTTCTTCAAAGCAGCTATATCATCATTCTTCTTCTTTATCAATTTTTTAGTGGCCTTTACATCTTTGGGATCGTGTCCCAACTCAATGATTAAGTCCTCTAAGGACTTGATTCTGGTGTCTTTGGCCTATGAAGAGGCCTTCTCTAATTGGAACTGAGCTGATATGTTATTCAAGGAGTTTTATAATTGGTGGGCAGTGATGTCTTTCCCTGTCAAGGCGGAGTAAATCATCTCCCCTATCTTCTTGTGCAGCTCAATCTGGTTAATAGGATGAATGTCCTTTGCCAGTACTTCGAAGTCTATCTTTTTGAAGTCTGTTGTTGTTCTTGGTTGCTGAGTAGTGGGCTTCATAAATGTCATCTGCATTTTGCCTTCTTTCACATCATAGGCTGACATAAGCCTTGTCTGATTAGTAGGGGCCATCTTTAAGTACTATGCATAACTTTAGGCTTTTAGCCTTTCATTTTTGGCTTTTATGTCCTTGTACCTGTTGGGTTGTGTTATATTCTTTCCATGACTAGTGCACGTAGTTAACCGGGGGTTAGAGGGGGGGAGGTCATAGGGGGTTTGAGGGGCACCCATAACCCCACTTTTTCGGGTTCAGGGCAGCGCCGTGGAATATTTTGGTTTTGGAACCTATGTTAGGTTGGGCAGACCCACCTATGGTTTTGTGCATGATTTTCGCACATGTTTTTTGGATGCGATGGTTTTCGGTCCATGGTATTGGATGCGATGGTTTTTCGGTCCATGGTATTGGATGCTTCGGCATGTATAAATATGTATTGCAACATTGAAAGGAACATAATGAAAAATCAAGCTGGTAGTCCTGGTTTTGGGATCCAGGGGAAAAATCTCTGTGTATATGTGTTTTATGTGTTATGCTCTCGCATTGTTTATTTTCTATGTTTTAGAATTTGTATGCAGGTAATTTCTATACGGGGTTAAAACCTACATTTGGTATCAAAGCAGTTTTGGCTTCAAGGGGATGCCTTTGTTGTTGAGGGGTTTCGCTCGGGCTTGTGGTAGACCCTGTTCAACGGGGAGTTCAGATTGGAACTCTGCACAAGCTGCAAGGTAGCATGGTTGTGGATGGGTGCAACAGTTCTGTTGTTCCTGAAAGTGGAGTAGAAAATCTAGTGGTCTTTGGAGAGAAGACCATGTTGTGGCATTAAAGGCTTAGACATATTGGAGAGAAAGGCCTTCGAATACTTCATGGTAAAGGTATGGTAGAAGGTATGAGTAATAGCTCTTTGGATTTTGATTTCTGTGAAAATTGTTTATATGGGAAGCAGAATCGGGTGAGTTTCCCCTCTGGTGGTGAGAGGGCGAAATAGATATTAGAGCTTGTGCACAATGATGTGTTTGGACCTATGAAGGTTCCTTAACTGGGTAAGTCTATGTAATATGTATCATTTATAGATGACTTGTCAAGGAAAACATGGATATATTTCCTTAAGAAGAAATCTGAAGTCTTTGACAGGTTTTAAGAATTTAAGGCTCTCGTGGAAAATCAGACAGAGAAGAAGATAAAGGTGGTGAGGACAGATAATGATGGAGAGTTTTGCAAAAAGGAATTATGAAGAACTCTGTAAGAAGTGTGGTATAGCACAACAGAAGACCATTCCATATACACCTCAGCAAAATGGAGTTGCAGAAATAATGAACAAGACGTTGATGGAAAGGGCAAGAAGCATGCTCAGTGGTGCTGGGTTAGGATAGGAATTCTGGGCAGAGACGGTGGATACTGCATGTTACCTGGTCAACAAGTCACCTTCATCAGCGTTGGAGGATAAGACTCCACATGAGGTATGGACTGGTAATAAACCCTCTCTTTCACATCTAAGGGTATTTGGGTGTGATGCATATGTACATGTTCCAAAGGAGAAACAAACCAATTTGGATAGTAAATTTGAAAAGTGCATCTTTATTGGGTATAAGGATGGTTTAACAGGTTATAAACTTTGGAACCCTATAACAAGGAAGGTTGTGTATAGCCAAGATGTGGTGTTCAGAGAGGTTAAAGATGTTATTAAACATGAAGTCCAACCAAAGGAACTTGAGAAGATAGAGTTTGAGCTAAAGGAGGAAGAATCAGACTCTATAGCAGAGGAGGAATCAGAAGATGAAGAGCCACAAACTCCGGTTGTGAGAAGATCAGTTCGAGAAAGAAGGCAGCCAAAGAGGTATAGTCCATCTTCTTTCTATTCAAATTTTTCTTTGTTTGTTACTGGTGATGATCCCAGAACTGTGAAGGAAGCAGTGGATTCAGAGGATGGAAAACTCTGGAAACAGGCCATGGTTGACGAAATGGCATCTTTGCAAAAAAATGAGGCTTGGGATCTCGTGGAGTTGCCGGCTGGGAGGAAACCCATTGGCAGCAAATGGGTGTTAAATAAGAAGACAAATGCAGAAGGAAAAGTGGAGAAATACAAAGCTCAGTTGGTAGCAAAAGGTTATTCCTAGGTGCTGGGAATTGATTTTGGTGATATTTTTTCTCCTGTTGCCAAGGTAACTTCTATTAGATTACTTTTATCTATTGTTGTTGCTTTTGATTTTGAGATAGAACATATGGATGTGAAGACATCATTTCTTCACGGGGATTTGGAAGAGGAGATCTACATGAAGCAACCTGAAGGCTTTGAGGTGAAGGGTGAGAAAGAACTAGTATGCAAGTTAAAGAAGTCTCTGTATGGGTTAAAATAGTCACCAAGGATGTGGTATCATAAATTTGATACATTTATACGTGGACTTGGCTTCACCAGAAGCAAAGTAGATCACTGTTTGTATTTTAAATTAATTGGTGACCGTGTTATTTATCTGGTCTTGTATGTGGATGATATGTTGCTGGTTGGAAATGACAAACAAATTATCTAGGATTTGAAGACCCAATTGTCCTCTAAATTCGACATGAAAGATCTTGGTCCTGCAAACTATATTTTGGGCATGGAAATTAAAAGAGATCAGGAAAAGAGGAAGCTCTGGTTAAACCAGAGGAAGTATGTCAAGACAATACTACAGAGGTTTAATATGCAGGATAGTAAACCGGTGAAGGTTCCTATTCCTGTAGGTGTGAGGTTATTTGTTGAACAGTGTCCCAAGACACAAGAAGAGGAAAAGGACATGTCTCATGTTCCATATGTAAGTGCAGTCGGTAGCCTAATGTATGCAATGGTCTGTACTAGACCAGACATTGCACATGTAGTGGGAGTATTGAGCAGGTTTATGTCAAAACCAGGGAAGGAGCATTGGACAGAAATGAAGCGGGTTTTTAGGTATTTGCATGGCACTAGTGATTATGGTTTGTGCTACCAAGGAAGACTAGGATTGGAAAAAGTGTTGGATATTCATGGCTTTGTTGATGCAAACTGGGCTGGAGATCTGGATCAGAGAATATCTACAAGTGGGTATGAGTTTAACCTATTTGGAGGTGCAGTCAGTTGGATGAGTAAGAAACAATCTGTAGTGGCGCTATCAACTACAGAGGTAGAATAGATGGCAGCCACTCATGCAAGGAAGGAAGTAGTTTGGTTGGAGAGATTGTGTTCAAGTATGGGGTTAGTACAAGAAGCTATAAGGATAGACTGTGACAGCCAAAGTGCAATTTTCTTGGCAAAGAACCCTGCATATCATTCAAAGAAAAAGTCCATTGATGTTCAGTATCACTTTGTGAGGGATATGGTAGAAGACAAAAAGGTGTTTCTGGTAAAGGTGGACACTTTGCATAATACTGCAGATGCATTGACAAAATCTATGAGATCTAAGAAGTTCTCTTGGTGTAGAGAAACAATGGGCATTGCAGGGTTGGATAAATGATTAATCTCCCTTGTGGCCCCCTGTGGAAAGAAAACAACAAGTGGGAGAATGTTGGGTTGTGTTATATTCTTTCCACGACTAGCCCACATAGTTAACCGGGGGTTAGAGGGGGGGAGGTCATAGGGGGTTTGAGGGGCACCCATAACCCCACTTTATGGGGTCTGGGGTAGCGCCCCGGAAAATTTTGGTTTTGGAAACTATGTTAGGTTGGGCGGACCCACCTATGGTTTTGTGCATGATATTCGCACATGTTTTTTGGACACGATGGTTTTCAGTCCATGGTATTGGACGCGATGGTTTTTCGGTCCATGGTATTGGATGCTTCGGAATGTATAAATATGTATTGTAACATTGAAAGGAACATAATGAAAAATCAAGCTGGTAGTCCCAGTTTTGGGATCCAGGGGAAAATCTGTGTGTATATGTGTTTTATGTGTTATGCTCTTGCATTGTTTATTTTCTGTGTTTTAGAATTCGTATGCAGGTAATTTCTGTACAGGTTTAAAACCTACAGTACCTTTATCTGATGTCTTGGTCTCTCTTAACTGACATCCTGAATGAGGACACTTCAACAGTTTTTTGCCTTTCCAACATCTGAGTGTGTGATGTGGAAGGTTCTAGTGTGCCCCCAGAGGGAGTGGCATGTCCGCTTCCTTCTCTTTCTTTGTTGGTTGCCCCAACTGTTTCTTTTGTGAATTCCTATTTAGAGACAGGATTTATCCTTTTCCTTTTGACCAGGCTGGTCTCTGCATATGCCTGTGTGGTTGCTTTTCCTGAAGTAGTGGCCTCTTCCCTGTTTCTTTTGAGGCTTTTCTCCTCATTTAGAGGAGTTTGCAAGACTGGGGGAGTACTCATGATGGGCTCTGGTATACCTGTTTGAGTTAACTCCTCTGATAGGTCTGGTTGTTCTGACTCTTCTTGCACCTGGGATTCTTCTTCTACATGTGATTCACTTTGTGCCTGAGATTCTCCTTGTGCTTGTGATTCTTCTTGGGCTTGAGATTCTCCTGGACCTGAGATCCTCCTGGCACCTACAGGAAAGAACCCTCATCAAGTTGTTTCTCTAGATCAATTAGAGCATTTTCAACAGCAACTTCAGTGCTATCCCTGTCCACTAAATTATTCTCCACCCATTCCAATTGATTTACATATTTTTCTATTTCAAGGATTCGGTGGTGAATGTAGGGAGCCATCTTGTTTTTCTGTCTTTTGTTGCAGATGAAGTCCAAGGGATCATATCTCCACATGAAGCTATGTTTTAGATTAAGTCTCTGAAGGATTTGCTCTGCTTCCTTTCCAGCTTCTCAGCTATTACACACAAAGGGGCCTAGTTGATCTTTGATTCTGAGCTGGGCCTTCTTTTTGGCTTTAACAAAATGCACCTCATCTGAATTGATTATCTGCCTGTAGTACTCTAGAGAAAATAACCTCATTGTGGGGTATTTGGGTAGTTTATATGTGGCCAGCTCACAACCATAAATCCTAATTTCAGTGTGATTTTGGTACAAGTACCAATCTCCCACTTTGTGCTGTTTTGAAAGCTGCAGAATCCTCCTGATATCTGAACTGATTCTTGGAGGAGGGCTGCCTATCAGCATTGTTACTATAGGATGTACAAAAAGATCTATGAAGTCTGTATAGGGATATGGGGAGTCATACTTATGGATCAAAGGAGTCCAGAAAATCACTGACCTAGGGTGACCTTTAGTATCAAGCTTTTGGAGAGTAAAGGGGAACTTGTCAGCTTGGTAATATAGAAAAAGGTGGTACAAAACTAAGGAATACTTGAATAATCTCTCATTACTCAACCTAAGAAATTGGTCATGCATCCTATCAGATATGAACTTGGCATAATCATACATGACAACAGGAGGTTGTCCTGGAGTGAAAATGGACATGAAGGCTAAGATGATTTCATCTATATACTCACTAGTGGTGTAACCTAAGACACTAGAAATCATTGCTACAATGTCCTGACCAAATGGGGAAAATATGGTAGCCACATATGGAGGAGGATCTTTTGGGATATGATTTTCCTCCCTGATGAAGGTTTGGAACATCTCAACAAGTTTTGTAGTGGTAAGCTTGGGGAATCGGTTTAATAGGTCTCCAATTGAAATAGGGGTTAGATTTTGCCCTAGTTGAACTTGCAACATTTCATTGATTGACTCGGCAGTGATGGTGAAAAGTATGGTTGGTCAAGGGACATCACTGCTCTTTGACCGGGGATGTAGTTTGCATGGCAATAATGGACAATTTCTAGAAACATGTGCACTTCAGGAAATTGATACTTGGGAAAATTAGACTCCCAAAGACCTATTTTATCAACATGGTTTAGGTATTGGTCTCTATATTGGCAATATATTTTGAGAGGGGATTCAAGGACATAGGTGTCCTTGATTTGGAATCTTTATCAACAAGGGGAAGGTGGTCCAAGTCCAGGTAAGGAGTGGAAATTGTTCTGACATCCATGGTAATTTGGGCAGCCATTCTCAGTTCTTGTGGATTTGTGAATTGGGGAGATAAATTTTCAGTATTTTAGGGTAATGGTGGTTCAATTCCAGGTGGGTTTAAGTTATCATAGTTTCTCTTTAATTTCAATTAAGAAAACTCAGCAATTGGCTCTGAAATTGACAGGGTTTTCAGTGAATTATGGTTTAAATACCTGGAATTTGAAGAAAACTGGGTCTGAACTGGGTAACTAATAATTGCGAATGATTAAAAAGGCTATGAGCAGGATGGAAGGTGATTTGGGAGCTTTGTAGCGTCTTCAGGGTGCAATTGTACATGGGTTGACAACTTGGACATTCACAGATGCGTGCATGGAAGTTTACAGTTAAAAAAACGATAAAAACAATAATTTGGGGCTTTTTTGGCTTTATGCACAAAAGTCAATTTGGCGGGTATGGGTGACCAATGGTCATTTGTTGCGTAGCGGGGTGAACAATGGTTGTTTTGGCGTGTAGCGGGCTGGCGGTAAGTGGTTAGCTTTGCACAGCTTTTGGTCGCTTGGCAGTATTGGGGGGAGGCAGCTCAATTCCATTCATCAAGTGCCACATCGCCTCAGGGGCCCAATGGAAAACAACCCTTTTCGATCGGGTAACGTTTTGGATTTCAGGCCCTTCCGAAATCAACACGGGTTGTCAGATGGGGAGGGGAGAGATCATGTAGTGGTCGGGCGATGGAGTTGCACGGAAGGTAATGGGGGGGCCTGGCGGGCGTTTAAGCACGATAGTTTTGGTTTTAATGCGAGATTAAGGTGGGGGTTAAGGTATCGGGCGGGATTTAATTGGATTTTTTAACTAACTTAATCGAGGATCGATTAGTTAGTGGGTTTGGGGTAGAAAACCTTAGTTTATATAATTAAACTAGGGTGGGATTAATTAATATTGTGGGAGTTAATATATATATGGGAAATGGGTTTTTATTAGGGATTTAATAAATAAGTTAGTAATTTAGTCAAATAAGCGGAAAGGGGCACCATACCTAAGTATATGATATTTCATATTTTTAATGCTTTTCCATAAAACTTAGGATATAGTGTTTTTTGTGGGTTTTTGATGTGAAAATGGGTTATGTGGGGGAACAAATACTTTTCCTAGGTAAAAGTGATTTAACCTTAGGAAAGAATATTATTTAGGGAAAATGAATGAACTGAAGGGGGGGAATGAATGCTTATGAGGGGATTTAGTACTTATTGCCTATAAGTCATTGAGCCAAGGGTCTGGTCCCTCCAAAAGTCAGAGAAATGCTCTGAGCCTCTTTGACTTAAGGTTTTTAAGTACTTTGATCTTTATTGTAGGGAATTAGTTAAGTAAAAGGTGAAATGAATGAGGGAAATTAATTAATTGACTTTGATATCCATCTACATGTTTGAGTGCCCATTCACATTTGGAACTTTTAATGATAAAAAAGATGATACACATGCTTTTGTCTAATCAATCATCAAAATTCTGCAACCTTTCTTCTACTTACCCACCTACTCATCCTACCATTTTTACTTCTCTTTATTAGGGTGCATTTGAGCTAGCAAACCCTTATCAAACATTTTTCTTTTTATTTACAATAGTAAACTAAATAAATCTAACCTTATTACATCTAAGGGCTCAGTTTAAATAGTTGAGCTCCTTTTATTTACTTTACCTATCTACTTATCTACCAAGATTAAACAGTTTGGTCAGATTCTATTCTCTATCTATAGACATGAAATTTAAAACATGAAATAGCCAAGTTTAGACATTTTGACTATCATGGATTGTGGCAAAGATTATAGACTGCACACAATCATTTATTTTGCTCAAAAAGTAAATAGTAGTGGCATTTTTACTTGCACACTTTCATGGTCCTTTTTCTTTTCTTGGGGGCTCATATTTTTCATCTTTTTTGACCTTTTTATTATTTTTGTCCATACTCTCTTTACATTTTTAAATTTTTTTTTTTGAATATGGAAAATATTTTCAAAAAGCAAGGGCATGTACATATTACAGGTTTAATCTCAGCCATTCAAAAATTATGACTCCTATTGGTATAGGAACCTAACATTGACCACGCATTTTCTACCTGCAACTGAGCTTTCATCATTGCCTCTCTGTCCCTCAGGCTATTAAGTTCACTGCCCATCTCCTTTACTTTCTCCTCCATGTGACCTATGTCCTCCACTCCTTTGGATTTGGAAATTTCCATCCATCTATGTGTTCTTGCCCTTTCTTTCTCAAGCTCAAAGAATATAGGGATGGAAAATTTATGTGGAATGACCCTACCTCCTTCAAGGAACCTGTAGTAGAAGTCAAGGTTAAGTTGAGGACTAGGTTCCCTCAGCTCTGGATCCTCCTTTTTTGTTTCTTGCTGCATACTCCCTTCTTTGTCCAATTTTTGTGTTTCTATAGGTTTAGCAGAGTTTCCTATAGGATTGCCTCTGCTTCCTGTAGGTCCTTCTATGTATCTTGTAGGAGGGCTTTTCCTTTGGATGAGGAAGATTATTGACTTACGGGTAGGTGTAGCACAGAGCGCCAATTCCAATGCCTGGAATCGATGTTCTTCCGGTACTTCATGTTCAAATTCATCTAAAAATGATTCCACATCAGTCATCCCATAGTAATAAGGTAGCTTTCTTACCTCCGACAAAACACAGTGTAGTGACTTCGTCATCATATTGCATCGCAACATAGATAATTCATGTAAGTGGTTTTGCCAATGCTCTAATTCCTCATCTGAGTCAGAAGTGCATGAACTCCCCCAGTCCCATGTGATCCGTCCATCCACCGTTAGATTGACCTAATCCTGATATTGCGTTTTTATCTTGTATATTTTATCCAACTCATCGTCACTTTCTATGTAATCACGAATGGTTTTGGTATAGCATGCTACTTCTGCAGGATCTAGTGGCACTACGACCCTAAGCAAATTCTTTTCAAATGTCATTTTCATCTTCTTCAAATCAATGACTCCATTCATGTCGACAGCCTAGTCGATTGCTAAGAGTGCAGGGTAGGGATTACTATCATCGACAATTTCTATAACTTTGAAGTCCGCTAATGCATTCTCACCTTCAATGTCGATGTTCACACCACAGAATCATCCCATGGGGATGATTTTCCATTGGTTCACCATTCAGAGATGAATCAAAGACCACTATAACCCAGGTCTCCCCGTCCTTTTCGATGTTTATTTTGGCAGAACACTTGCATCTGACCCCAAATCCAAAATTATGTGGTCCATTTCATAATCGCCTATATGCATTGTTAGCCACATCTCGCATCCTTTTCGTGCCTTATTCTTACCAATCTTTCTAATTTTGCATTGCTATGTAGGAGCATTTTCCTTATTGGTGCACTTGTCTATTAAGTCTTGCAATCCTTCAACAACTTTTTGATCATGCAACAACTTCATACAAGTTTTTAGGAAAGTAGCTAGTATGGAAGGATCTACTTCCTGCGACGCATTAGTCTCCAACATTTTCTCCTGACTTCCTGAGGTAGAGGCCTTAGCAAAGTTCTTTTTTGATTCCAAGAATGTTTCTTTAGCATGATTCAGATCAAATTCGACTCCCTTCTTAATAGCCTTGCGTACCCATCCCTCTTCCTCAAGCTTCTTACCTTTATCTGCACTAGTTTTTATACCACTTCTTAATACAATGTTTATGATCTGATCCTCCTCTCGGGGCTCAAACCTCATCATTTGTAAATTCTGCATAGGTTGTTTGGGTTGTTCCTTCTTCTCTTGCATCTTTGCCATAAGGGCTGGACATTCCTCTATGACGTGATCAAATTGTCGACAATACTGACACGAGGGAAGCGTGGGATTTTGGAATTCGTGTGCGAAGTGACCTACTTCACCACAGTTATAACAAATTATCTATCCATGCCTCACCCTAGTCTAGTGCCTCTTCCTCTTCCTCGGCCTTAGAATCCTCCCCTCGCTGCTTCTACACCTTGATCCTGAGGATGACTTTCTGATTGTATACGGTAAGTAGGGGTTCTTTCCATCATTAGCTCATAACTTTGACAATGCCACTCATCTTGGCCCACAAATTTACAGAAACTGGAAAACAACTGTTGGGGTGTCTGAACGAACTTCTGAAGTAAGTGGCAGCTATCCATCGCATGTTACCTAGTAACTTGAAATATGGCACGCCATAGCACAGTTCCTGTGCTCGGCTTGATTGGGGCTTCAGGCTTTACGGGGGCTAGTCCCCGCTCTATAAGATAATTCACATATACTGGACAATGATTTGTATTGTGCCCATGGTCCTTTCACTTCAAGCACCAAACCTCTGCTCGCACTTCTGGCTTAGTCCCCTTCTCTTTCTTTGGACTCTGTAATTCTAGGTGTAGGCTCTCTAACTGCGAGTGCATCTATTGTACCCCCCCATTTGTATCATGAATAGGTGATGCATTCAACCTCATCGTGATCTCTAAGGCTTATGCTTGTTTTTCTATCTTCTGTTGTGACAAAAGAATTCTTAAGTGCGGAAAAAGCGATGCTATAAACCTGTTGCGATGTTGGGTATCAAAGATTTGCATCTTAGCCTACCTGATCTGGCACTTGAAACTTTGATCAAAGTCCCAAGGTGTCTCATTGATTTTCATTCGGATCTCCTTAAATTCAATTACTAATTGCGCCTCAGATTTAGTCTTACTAAATTCTTTGTTCAAAGTTGTCTGAGTTTCTGCTAATGATGCCTGAGGATTATCAATGTAATACTTGATGTACTGGGTTAGCGTACAATCCTGCAAGAAAGTAACCAAATGCGCCTTCTTTATATTATCATCAATGATTTTTTGTATTGTCCATACAACATTCACAAAAAACCAGAATTTCTTTGGATCTTCACTTCCTATTCCTTTCAAGATCGTCATCTTCATTGCATTTTCCATGATGAATGGTGGAGGTAGAGATGGAGGTGTAAGACAAGGTGTATGCAGTGGAGGTGGAGGTGGAGGTGGAGTGGATGGATGATATATCCTCGAAATACCCTGAGTAATTAACTGAATAGTGCTTCACGGTGTACTCATCACCACCCCTTCATCGTCACTTGAAGGAGGTTCAATCAATGGAATATACTCTGGACCTAATCCATTACTTCCTATAAATAATCTTCCACTTCACGTAGCTCCAAACATTAAGGTAACGGCATTACCCACTTTTTACATAATAGCATTTTATTCTAAGTATTCAATGACCTTAATCAATTACCTCGCAGTCCTTTGAATAATCTTCGCTCTACCTCGATATAGCTAGTTGATGTGTCAACTGTAAATTCAGTGACAAATCCTCCCAATATTCGATCGAGCCAATGGTCAACACCCCGTGCAATCTTTTTTTAGAGGCCTCTAGTCATCACACCAATTCTGGAGTCCACACTATATGACTAGCAAGATTCCACCTCCCTTGAATATCTGCCAATTTAGCTAACCACTCATTTAATTCGCATGGAAAAGTGCAAAAGAAAATTTCTTGTATCTCTATATATAAATATCTATTCAACCAATCATCCTTCGACAGACGTGGATTCCTATTTTCTTATGCCGCAAACTCATGAATCTTCTGATCTAACCACTTTTAAATCTCTTTATTAGTCAGATTCCAATGATATGACATCACACATCTCTTAAGCAGATCCATGTCCTGACAATGGAACCATTTGTTGGCTTAAGGGGTCTAGACCCAGGTGTTATCCTCCACAATGTCTGAGGCTGAGAGGAATCGATGGAGGTAACCATAGACCAAGCTTTCAGTTTGGTAGCTAGCCCTACCAAACCAGAGAGGTATCTCTGTATGGAATCACAACCAGCATATGACTGAGATGAAAAGGATTTTAGGCTAGATAGCTAGGCTCAAGTGAGCATTGGGAAATTTAGGGTTTTTGATGCTAGATAACAGAGAAAACCCACGTAGCTAGGTCAGAGGGTCAAAGCATTATAGTAGCAAAGATATGAAGGAGCAAGGTAGAAACACTTTTGTGATGGATTTTGGGTTTTTTCAATGTAGTATGGTGTTCAGATGAAGCATGAAGGTCTTAATGAGCATGAGACATGACTTCATTAAGCAAGAGTGAAAATAACATATAATAATTTTCCGTCAAAACAAAGCTTAGTGAAAATAATTTTGTTTATCAAATACAAGGAAAACTATTGAAGAGATCATGAATGGAAAATTAAGCTAAAAATAATTCATAAAAAGTAATAACAAAGGAAAAAAAACATCATAAACTTACTACACATAAATTCCTAAATAATAGCTACAAACTATGTCCTTTGATTCCCAAAAATGTCAAATACAGGCCACAATGGTTCTCTCCTTAGATTTCCTACCCCTCAAATGAATGATAAAATGATACATATAAACCAAAACAACCTTTCCCCTCTCTCATGGGTCAAATCCATGAGATGGGGAGCAGTTCTCGAAGCATTTTTGACTAAAACCTAGTAACTATGGAGGTTATGAACTGCTTCCTCTTTTAGCTAATAACCAAGAGGGAATCTCTCCATACATTAAATAGATGTAAAGAAACCTATTTACCCATATAGTAACCCATTTACATTTACATTTTACCATTTACATTCATCCACTTTCACCTTTTAACTTTTACAAAAGTCAAACTAGAAACTCTGAAAAATTACACACTGAAAATTTAATAAAAATCTCAGGAACTTGCAGAAGCGCAACACCAAGTTTGAGGCCATTTTTAGGTGTCTACTCGGGTCAAAACTGAAATATAAAAGAATGGTAAACTAGCCCTATCTGTCTAGTTTCCAGAACATCTTGAATTTTTTAAACTGACCAATGGGAAAGCCTCCAAAAACTCATTCTCCCAAGGTGTCTCCAGAAGCGCAATGCCTGTCAAAAAGAGGGGCAGAATGTTGATTTTTGACCATTTTTTCTCATCTTTCTCAAAATTTGAGCCTTGTTTGAAAAATTTGAGGAAATGGGTTTTGAGAGGAGGCCATCAGCTTTCCAAAAATGCAAACCATTTGTCATTTAGAGCTCTAAAAAAAGCGCAACGCCAAGGAGCTGCATTTCTAAAACTAGTGCATTTTCCTGAATTTGCACCAAATTTCACCAAAAACAAAAATGCTCAAAAAACTCTAAAAATTGGTCCAAAAGGGACAAATGAAGTGTACTATGCTACCATGGATTCCTCAACAAACATCTCCAAGTTTTCCTTCTCATCTTTTCCTTTTATGGTTTTCTTCAACTTCTTTTGCATTTGTTTAACCTCAATGTTGCAAATCTTGTTTCTGGTTTGGTAGGGGTGGTCCATGTGCCTCAACATTTGGTTATCCCTATGGCAAGAGAAATGGCATCAACTCAGAATGTGAAATCAATCCCTGCAATGGTGGTCTTTTCTCCTTTCATATTGGTGGAAATCAAATCAGTGAGCTGCTCATGAAAACTTACCTCTCCCACTCTTTGACAAAACCCTAGGCAATTGACATCTTCAAAGCATTGTCTTATGAATCGTAAAGAATTGATCTCATTAGAATTTGTGGGCTCATACCTTAGAATATTTCCCCCTTTATGTTTTTTTATTTTCTCTGATGGTAAAGAGTCTCCTTCCATTTTTAAAACCCTAGATGATAGGAAAGGGGAAAAAAATAGTGAAAAGTGATTAAAGTGGTGAAATGAGGGAGTTAGGGAAGGGAGATGGGAGTAGGGAAATTTTGGGAGATGGGCAGGGGTTTTAGGAATTCTTAGTAAGTTAAATTAAAGGAAATTAATGAGGGAGATGAGCTAGGAAATTTAAACACATTCCTAGCAAGGGAAACTATCCAATTTGATAGATTAGAGCTAGGGTTTGTAAGGAGGTGAAGTGGAATGAAGGGAAATGGTTTGTTAGTGAATGGGGATGATGAGTTGCATGAACATAGAGGTATAGGGATAGTGATTTTAGGGTTTCAAAGCTCCAACTGATCATTTGCAAGCTCAAAACATGAAACTCATAGAAAACCCTAGAGGATTAAACTCACAATCATTTTTTTTGTTTTGCCAAAGGAAGAGAGGGAATGAAAATGAGTGTACTTACTTTTTATGAGGCTTAGAGGATGAAGAAACTGGAATGCAGGCTTGAAGTTTTTATTTGAGTGATTTTTGATGATTTTTGGGAGACTTTGTCCCGTGCATAGCGCAGTTCATCGGTGCACAGCAAAGTGCTTCTATGCACAACGCCTCGTTTAGAAATGCAGCACAAGCTTTCTACACATAGCAAATGTTTTCCAACCCGGATTTGGAGGCCTTAAACTGCTCCAAATTGCAAACTCGATAGCTTGTTGGAAAGCTCTTGAAGTATGCTACAATATGGAAACCTCCATAATGTAATTTGGACACTCCAGTAGGGATAAAAATGATTTTCCAAAGGTCACTCCAAAAATGTAGGGTGTCTCTAAGTGGTATGGTTGGAAATATTATGATGTCTGCTACATAATAGAGTCCTTAAGTACTCACAACACCTGCTCCAAATCCCTAAAAAAAAGTCTTGAAGTCAAGTTGTCCATAAGTGTAAAAACTCTCCCATAGCAAGTGTAGTTTGGGAATTTCTCTCAAATCATCATACCTCCGCATAAACTAAAGGAGGTTTTTGTTCCTTGGTGTATCATTGAAAATAACTCTTTCACTTTTATAAAATTATTCTCAATTTGGTCATAAACATATTTTGAAGCAAAAATGTCCTTATGAGAAATCATGAGACGAGGTAGTGTACTATGGCATTGTCTTATTTGAAATAAAACATTGCCTTTAGCTTTATTTTGTTTTTCCTAAGCTGCTAATTCCCTTTACCCACTAACGCACATGATGGATATGCTTTTGTTTTGACATCTGGTATCATAATGACACATGGAATGAAACACTAGACCATGACCTAAAATTAGGAATTTAACCATTTCATGACCCAAGACACTTAAATGAAGATATGATACCTCGAAGAAGACAATGACCATGATGAGTGATGAAGACCATGAGTAAGTGAAGAGAGCAGCAGTGACCTAGACACAACAACTGGTGACCAAATTTTTATTTGAAGACTCACTGAAATGACAAAAATTTGACTTGACACCCTAACAACACCTTGTTAGTACATATTTGATCACTGGTGACTGACATGACTAGTAGGCACTAACATCGGCTCTAGCTGGGGATGGCCGCTCCTTGGAGGTGTCAAGAACATCATAGACCAGGTAACCTTATTCATTAGGCATGGAGTCAAAATGCAAAGACCAAACTCAAACTGAAAACTAACTAACTAACTAAACTGACTTGACTCTAAACACTGACTACCAAAAGATACTACTAAACAAAACTAGGAATTGAGTTTTTTCATCACACCTACTCTAACAGATCTATACATCACCTAATCATTGAAATGGAACAACCAATGGAACCATGTAATAATTTTGTCTACTAGTTGAATTCCCCGCAAGTGCTTGCTCATGAGTAAGAAGGGAAGACTACTGAAATCCAACTCCCATGAAAACTTGTAAACAAATTTAATCATAATGAAATTGGAAAGCATGAGCCCACCAACTGACCTCAAGAATTCCATAAGAGGATCTTCATAGAAATACATATTGATTTCCAGCCCTTCTAATACATTATTGCTCTGCTCTAGGTAGTCTTCATACCTTGATTTTAAAATTTTCCCAACATTGTGCTTTCTTGAAGTTTTAACTTAAAACAGTCATGATAAGGCTGCAAGATTTCTTGTGACATTTGTGATAAATGTGATGATATTGTTGTTGGACAAGACAAAAAAGTTGTTTGTTGAGCTAAACCTCCTTACCCCTTTTTTCAGACTCATAAAAAACCACAGGAGGACCACTTTGACTACAAAACTCCTCCAAATAATTACCTACTGGATCACTGCAAATATGAGGAAGTTGTTGTAACTTGTTGTAGATTGATTATAATGAAACTACATGTTTTTGTATAAACTCTTAATGTTCCACACTTTCAGCTACATTTTCAAACTAAATGTTGCTTGGTAACGGTGATTGTGGATTGAAAAAAGGTTCTATATTACAAACAACATTCTTAACAACTTCACGATAAGGTTGTCAATTTCTTACAACTTGCTTATTTTCTTCCTTGGTAACCTTATAGTCTGCTCTTATTATTTCGAAAGAAGAGAAACACAAAGGTAAGGAGTCTTGGTCAAGACTTTCATGATATTCTCTGTGCTCGATATTAAAACTGAAAGATTGCTTAATTAAAACTTGCTCACCCTTGTTTTCATTTTCACAAACAACTAAAGGAGGATCACTAGGACTGTATAACCCATCCAAATAATCATATATCAAATCATTCAAAATCAAAGAAGGGTGTTGCCATTTTAAACTAGTGTATGACTGCTTCTCTTCTCTGGTGAGTTTATGATTTTCCTTTATTAATTCATATGTAGCATAACATAAAGGTAGAGTTCATCGTCGTCCATTTCATCACTTCCTTTGTTTTCACTGTCCAAGCTGTAAAAATTCTTACCTAATTCATAATTTTCGTCAAACTCCTCCTTTCTGTCATAAACCACATGTGCAAGGTGATTGTCTTCCTTAAAGTGTTGAAAACATGTTGTTGGTTGGTCATTGAAATCATCAGCATCATCATCTTCATCGTACTTAAGCAAATCAGGTTCATGATAAATGTCATCAAACATGAACATTTATAAAGAAGACTATTTTTCTTCATGTTGATCTATAAATCCAGTTTCAGGACTGTCCTCAAGCAAATACATAAAATAAAAATTTTATCATCTATGTTAAATGAGATTAGCAGCAAAAAGGTTATGGTTAGAAACCTCTTCTTCTTCTATAATAAGTGGGACATGGTGTCTTTGAATAACAAGTTCATCTCTCATGGTGACCTTCTACATCATTTCTTCCATTGTGCTTACCAAAATGTTGATCTTCACTTCTCAAGATGTCAGTTGTTCCTTCTCTATGTTTTCCCTCGCTCCTTCTTTCAACTTTGACCTTTTCACCAACAAATTAGCTTCCACAGCTATTGCAGTGTCCTCCATTTCTTCGAGTGTGGTATGTTCCTTTCTCTCAATTGAAATTCCATTTCCATATCAAAGGCATCTGGGTAGTGTAAGAGAGATAAACAGGGGAGGCAGTTTTATATCAGTGGGGATTGAATGGTATACTTGATTGAATCTAGCTGAAAAGTGTTGCACTATTTCTCCTGGTTATCTTTCCAAATGATTGTATTCTTCCAAAATCAAAAAATAATTTCTCTTGATCACTCATCTATCAAGGAAAATTTTCACAAACTGATGGAAATTGAAAATGCTTGTAGCCGGCAATTTCTTGAACCATTGCTTAGCTTCACCTTGCAAAGATAAAGAAAAAATCTTGATACTGACATAATCTTCTTCAAACCCAAAAAGGTCGAGAAAATTTTCAAAAATATGAATGTGCTTTTCAGCATTGATGTTACCATATTCTCCATCAAACCCGGGAAGATATTTGTAGTAATTTTCATGGAAATCATGGAGTATAGGAGATACAATGAGTGGCTTGTATCTATCTAGAATTTTACAAGGTGTATGAGTATGTATAGAGACTATAGGATTATTCTTGATGTCTTGAGGCTCATCAAGTTGAATATGGTCATCGTAAGATTCAGAAAAAGGATATTGACCAAGATCAAAGGCATATGAAGAATTTGTATTCACAACCTTCAAAGGAAAGGAATCAAATGTGGGTCTGGGATATTTTATTAAATACAGTATACTCTGGAAAACCTTCTTGACATTCTCAGGGAAAGAAAAGAAATAATTTACAATAAAGAACGTGAACTCTTGGATAAAAGTCTAATTTCAATACCTGATCTTCCCATATTGTCCTTTCATGTTTCTGTTGGTAAGGTTCATCCTCCAGTGGAGTCTTTGAATTAAATTTGAAACTGATTTGGAGTTGCCAAGTGAATGATTTCAGCCTTCATATATGTCTAATCACTGTCCACCATCAGCAAATCAGATCTTATCCTTGTTGTTATTTCCCGGGGAAGATATGATCTCTTGTTCTTGGCAATGATGCCAAAATGTTATCATCCACAATGTCCCAAGCTAAGAGGAATCGACGGAGGTAACCACATACAAAGCTTTTAGTTTGGTAGCTAGCCCTACCAAACTATAGAGGGCTCTCTTTATGGAATCAAAACTAGCATATGACTAAGATGAAAAGGATTTTAGACTAGATAGCTAGGCTCAAGTGAGTTTTGGGAAATTTAGGGTTTTTGATGCTGGATAAGGGAGAAAAACCAAGTATCTAGGTCAGAGGGTCAAATGATTACAACAGCAAAGATATGGAGCAAGGTAGTAGCACTTTTGTGATAGATTTTAGGTTTTTTCGGTGTAGTATGGTGTTCAGATGAAGCATGAAGGTCTTAATGAGCATGAGACATGAATTCATTAAGCAAGATTGAAAATAACATATAATAATTTTCCATCAAAACAGAGCTTAATGAAAAGAATTATGTTTATCAACTGTAAGGAAAACTACTGATGAGATGATGAATGGAAAAAGAAACTAAATATCATTCATATAAAGTAATAAAAGAGGAAAAAAACATCATAAACTTACTGCACAGGAATTCCTAAATAATGGTTGCAAACTATGTCCTTTGATTTCCAAAAATGTCAAATACATGCCAAAATGGTTTTCTCCTTAGATGTAAAACCCCTCAAACAATGAGAAAATGATACATATAAACCAAACCAACCTTTCCCCTCTCTCGGGGATCAAATCCATGAGATGAAGAGCATTTCCCAAATCATCTTTGACTAAAACCTAGTAACTAGCGAGGTTATGAACTGCTTCATCTTTTAGCTAATAACCAAGAGGGAATCTCTCCATACATTAAATAGATGTAAAGACACCTATTTACCCTTATAGTAACCCATTTATATTTACATCTAACCATTTACATTCATCCACTTTCACCTTTTTACTTTTACAAAAGTCAAACTAGAAACTCTAAAAAATTACATAGTGAAAATTTTAATAAAAATCTCAGAAAATTGCAGAAGCGCAGTGCCAAGTTTGAAGCCATCTTTAGGTGTCTTCCTAATGTCAAAATTGAAATTTGAAAGAACATTAAACCATCATTTTCTGTCTATTTTCTAGAACACCTTGAATTTTTTAAAATTACCCATGGGAAAGCCTCCAAAAGCTCATTCTCCCAAGGTGTCTCCAGAAGCGCGACGCTTGTCAAAAAGAGGGGCAAAATGTTGATCTTGGACCCCTTTTTCTCATTTTTCTCAAAATTTGAGCATTTTTTGACAAATATGACGAAATGAGTCTTGAGAGGAGGCCATAAGATTTCCAAAAATGCAATCCATTGGTCATTTAGAGATCTGAGGAAAAATCGTAGCGCCAAGGTGCTGTGTTTCTGAAACTAATGCATTTTCCGTAATTTGCACCAAATTTAACCGAAAACCAAAAATGCTCAAAAACCTCCAAAAATTGGTCTATAAGTGAAAAATGAGGTGTACTATGCTATCGTGGATGCCTCAAAAAACATCTCCATGTTTTCCTTCTCATATAGTCCTTTTAGTGTTTCCTTCAGCTTGTTTTGCATTTGTTTGACCTTGATGTTGCAAATCTTGTTTCTGGTTTGGTAGTGGTGGGCCATGTGCCTCAACATCTGGTCATCCTTATGGTAAGAGAGATGGAATTAACTGAGAATTTGAAATCAATCCCTACAATGGTGGCCTTTTCTCCTTTCATATTGGTGGCAATCAAATCAGTGAGCTACTCATGAAAAGTTATCTCTCCCACTCTTTGACAAAACCATAGGGAGTTGACATCTTCAAAGCTTTGTATTATGAATGGTAAAGAATTGATATCATTGCAATTTTTGGGCTCATACCTCAGAATCTTCCCCCTTTATGATGTTTTCTTTTCTCTTATGGTAAAGAGTCTCCTTCCATTTTTGAAAACCTAGATGATCGGAAAGGGGAAAAAAACAATGAAAATTGATTGAAGTGGTGAAATGAGGGAGTTAGGGAAGGGATATGGGAGTAGGTAAATTTTGGGAGATGGATAGGGGTTTTAGGAATCCTTAGAAAGTTAAATTAAGGGAAATGAATTAGGGAGATGAGCTAGGAAATTCAAACACAGACCTAGCTAGGGAAACTATCCAATTTGATAGACTAGGGCTAGGGTTTGTAAGGAGGTGAAGTGGAATGAAGGGAAATGGTTTGTTGGTGAACGAGGATGATGAGTTGCATGCAAATAGAGATATAGGGATAGTGATTTTAGGGTTTCAAAGCTCCAACTGATTATTTTCAAGCTCAAAACATGAAACTCATAAAAAACCCTAGAGGACTAAACTCACAGTCATTTTGTTTGTTTTGCCAAAGGAAGAGAGGGAATGAAAATGAGTGTACTTACTTTTTATGAGGCTTAGAGGATGAAGAAACTAGAATGCAGGACTTAGGTTTTGACTTGAGTGATTTTTTATGATTTTTGGGAGACTTTGTCCCATGCGCAGTGCAGTGCTTTTACGCGCAGTGCCTCCTCTAGAAACCCAATGCAAGCTTTCTATGCACAGCAAATGTTTTCCAACCCGCATTTGAAGGCCTTAAACTGCTCCAAATTGTGAAATTGATAGCTCGTTGGAAATATCTTGAAGTATTCTACAGTATGTACACCTCAAGAATGTAATTTGGACACTCCAGAAGGGAGAAAAAATGAGTTTCCAAAGTTCACTCCAAAAGCACGGGGTGTCTCTAACAAAAGTGCAACACCAACTTGCAGAGCACTTTTGACTGCCTTCCTGGAGGAGTTTTGGGTTGAAAGTGGTATGTTTGGAAATATTATGATGTTTGATACATAATAGAGTCCTTAAGTATTTACAACACCTGCTCCAAATCCCTGAAAAAAGGTCTTGAATTCAAGTTGTCCATAAGTGTAACAACTCTCCCGTAGCAAGTGTAGTTTGGGAATTTCTCTTAGATCATAATACCTGTGCATAAAATGGAGGATGGTTTTGTTCCTTGGCCTATCATTGACAAAAAATCTTTCACTTTTTTTAAATTCTTCTACATTTGGTCAGAAACATATTTTGAAGCAAAAATTTCCTTATGAGAAATGATGAGACGAGGTAGTTTACTGCGACATTGTCTTATTTGAAATAAAACATTGCCTTTACCTTTATTTTTCTTTCCCTAAGCTACTAACTCCCTTTACCCACTGACTCACAAGATGGACATGCTTTCGTTTTGACATATGGTATCATGATGACACATGGAGTGAAACCATAGACCATGACCTAAAATGAGGAATTTAACCATTTCATGACCCAAGCCACTTAAATGAAGATATGATACCTCGAAGAAGACAATGACCATGATGAGTGATGAAGACCATGAGTAAGTGAAGGGAGCAGCAGTGACCTAGACACAACAACTGGTGACCAAATTTTTATTTGAAGACTCACTGAAATGAAAAAGCGTTGACTTGGAACCCTAACAACGCCTTGTAAGAAAATATTTGATCATTGGTGACTGACATCCCTAGAAGGCACTAACACCAGATTCGAAGTTAGTTGTGCCAACCAACAAAACCATACATTGTTGGCCCTTTTGGCAGCAACTTGCGTAACGCAGGCCGTAGTCTCACTTGAGGTAGTATTGGGGAATGCAAGAACCAAGTTTCTAGATCCAGAGACTAGTGTGATGTCCTTTAGTGCCTTATATCTGCTTCTATGCAGATCCAACCTTCTAATAGAGTTAAGACTGCTAATTCAGCACAAAATACCTTTAATTCTTCACGATACTAGTCAATGGCATTGATCGGGCCCTAACAGGATATGTCTGCTACTTTCGTGCAACTGAATAGGTCTTCTAGGGCTTCTGAGATCTAGATCTGCTGTCATGTAGACCTATCTTTCTTATTTGAAACTAACCTAAAATAGATTTAGATCTTCACGAATATCATTCAATCATATTGTTAAGCATAAACATGTTCAATTAGCCTAATTCGTACAAAGAAAACACATTGAATTAAAAAAACAATAGTGAAAGTGACATAAAAATTAAACAGATAGATGCAAGTATTTCCAACCCAAAATCAGTCTTTATTAATCAGAATCTTTCCAATACAGACTACCCTACACACTCAGCTGCAAGGATCCACGTACTCAGTTGTGGACTCTTCCAAGCCTCTGTGCATTTAGCTACAGAGCCTTTCCTTCGCCATTGATAGGAACATACCTTCCTATCTATCAACCCCTTACAACATCATTCACTCCTTCATCCTGCTCATTATCTGTTATCTCTAAGACTCGCTATGAATCAACTATTTATAGTCTTTCTAATACAATATCATGGCCCCCCATCTCAAAGGTGAGTCTTCAAAACCGCTTATCACTTACCCAAACAAGGGGCTAATGCCCTTGTGACTCTTGACTAGCTACACACTCTGCATCCATATTTTGTGGAGACTTTACATTATTTACAAAATTCATTACAAAAAATGACTAAATTAATTCAATTCTACCCCTAGGTACCCCATCCTAATAGCATGGTTGGCCAATTTTGGTCATGCGCAATAGGGTCATTAGTTAGCTTACTAATATCTGGAAGGTTTAAAGAATCTAAGAACGGGACTTGCAAGTTTTCCTCCATTGCGAAACAATTTCGGACAATAATATGAAGAGAGTTCCCTGATGAGGGTGGTTACTTTGGTGAGCATCGCGTGGACTCCCTAAATGGTAATTATGGGGGATCACCTTAGGGATAGTGTATGGGGTACTTTGACAAGGGGGATTTCCAAGAAAACTTACATCGATTAAGGAAGATCCTATAACGGTAGTTGATTGGTGTCTTCTACGCCTAAATGGTGAGAGACCTGACACTCCCCCTAGTAATGGAGGAAGGTTTAGAAAATTTCTAGATTATCAGGGAATCGTGGGGTCCCCTATGGTGCTGAGTAGAGTGTGTGCTACTTTTTTTGATTGAAGGGAGATGATTCTCAAAGAAAATAAATCACATATATAAAACAAAGAAAAAAATAAAATGATTACTTTCCCTTTAACTTTAACCTATGTGATCAATCAAACAAAAAGATGTTTTTGTTTGTTTTTGTGTGTAATAAAAGATCCTATGAAGACCTATTCTTCCTTACCACTCTCAAAGTAACTGGGCCATGGCAATATATCTTCTGATGGGTCTTAGAGGAACGTCTTGAAGTAACTAGTGATGTCTTCGAGCAGCTGAAGAATCGACCAAGGTAATGGATGAGGCTTTGGTGTTGCATGAACCTCCACCTATAGGGATGGATGTTGTAGATTTTTTCTACTAAAGTACATTTTTCCCATGTGAGCATTCGATTCTTTAGCTTCTTGGTAGTCAGTTACCAATACCGAGCATTAGACGGGTCGAGTAGCCCCAAATAGTACTACACGCACTAGACCTAAGCCAAACCCCCTCTGAAACGGGTCTCTGCCATGATCGGGTATTCTTTTCCATGGGATGAAGGAAGTATTTTAAGCTCCCTAAATATTCAACTGTTATGTCTCAAAGATGTAACATGACCATGGTGGCTTATGGGATGCTTAACCCCAATG
Source organism: Pinus tabuliformis (assembly GCA_031772625.1). Taxonomy (NCBI): domain Eukaryota; kingdom Viridiplantae; phylum Streptophyta; class Pinopsida; order Pinales; family Pinaceae; genus Pinus; species Pinus tabuliformis. Next base: position 345,051,989 of record CM062817.1, read on the forward strand.
GTCCTAACCTGAACTATAAATTCTTCGGTGGTCCCTGTGAGGAATTTAGCTGGTTCAATTTATTGCTTTTAAGGTTCTTCCTTTTCTTTAGGGTGTGGGATGTAAGCTGAAATAAACTAAGTATCAAAAGCTCTAGAAATTGGATGCCTTCTAATATGAAGTTTATATAAGCTTAGTGTGTGATGTGTAGTTGTGTGCAAATGATCAAGTGAGCATGCAAAGTGTGATAAGATGTGGATGTTAAGTCATATGTTTCAATATCCTCCTAATTACACTAGATTTCAATTGTTCCTTGCATGAAAAAGAAATGATATGTGGATAGTGGGTCGCTTAATCTTTCTCCCATTGCACTATGTGTGACTAAAGGGAGATGGAAAACACAAGTGCATTAAGAAGGCTTTCATATGCTAGCCTAGATTCACCTAAAAGATGCAAGGGAAGCAAAGATTACTTTCTTTCTGTAATGACACTTGGTCTCGAACCCAAAATTAAATGAAATGAAAAAAATATTTGGTTAGAGACAATATCTGTAGATGATATGTGACTTACTCCACTAATTAAGCTATGTGATTTGCAAAAAACTAGCAAAATAGATTGAAAAAGATGTGTGGAGCCACTTACTTTTCCCCCTATTTAAGCTATATGAGAATTGAAAATAAAAGTAAAGATAATCTAATTACCCAACTAATTGTGATTAGTAGAGCAATTAAGTAATCTAAACTGACTAGAAAAAAATTGTAGAGGTGAAGGAAATTCACTAAAGGCCACCAATCACCTAAAAAATGAAAAATTACAAGAATTTTTTTAGCTTTCTAGAAGCCATGCAAGATGTTTTATGCACAGACACGTGACCACGTTAATCTAAGAAAAATTCAGGCGGTTGACAAAAAACTTTGAATTAGAAAGCTTCTCGGCCAACAACAGGTCCAAAAGGTCCTAGAAAAATTCCAGAGAAATGTTGAGCGCCTTGTAAGTTGATTATGTAGAGAGAAGGTCCTAGAAACATAAACGATTAGATTAAATAAAATAAACTAGTGGATTCACCATTCTTGTTTTAGTGTTTTTGTAGTAATGGAGTACCAAAAGACACCTTCTTAGCAGTAGGTTGCTACTTACGAAGAAAAATAAGAATTTTGGTTGTTGTCAGTGGACAAGCATGAAAAAACAAAGTATTGCAAATGATGAAGGCAATACATACATAAACATAAACTAAAACAAAGATATTAACACATAAACAATGCTTAATGAACCAAACAAATCAACACAATTATGGAAAATTGTTATACACATATTTGGGCACTACAACCCCAAATTCATATTTCCATAAACCAAGGGCTCTTTAGTCCCTGAAAGTGTTGTTTCATACCCTAAAGGATCATGGTCAACTGATTACATCATCTCCCAGAAGTTCCACTTGAAAAACTACTCAAAACTGGCCAAAACTAGACCATACTGACTACTCCATGGTCAGGGTGCGATGCATCTCACCTTGTACACACGGAGGGTGTGATGAATACTGAAAAGGCCTTCTGTAGGGTGAGATGAGTGAGAATAGACAAATGGCAGAGACAGTTTGCAAGGTGTATAATCATGGAATCTTCTAGAATCTTCTCCTGTGACACTTGCCTCTCTGAATTCGCCCAGGGATGAGTAAGAGATCAATGAAATCTCCAAGTGGAACCAAGAACTATTAGTGGAATGACACTAATCAAAAACCTAGAGCTGACTCACACCCTTGAAAGACATCTATAAATGGATCCCTCGTTTGAGAGATCTAGAGGCGGGAATTTTGTAATTTGTAAGGAAGTGCTGTTGGTTTCTCTTTGAGACATTGTATTTTTGGGTGATCTAGATTTTCATGAGGTGAAGAGGGCTTTCATGATGGGAAGATGGCGCTGGATCATATAGCTGGGTTGTAATCCTCTCTTCTAATACACTTATCAATAAATCTATTTGAGTTTTCCTCCATATACTTGTATATTTCTGAATCTTGTATTTGTGTATTCATTTGTATGGTTAATGTACATCTGATTCTACATTGTTTATGGTTATATATCTCTATGCTTTGATGGTATTTTGCTGCTTTGACTCTATAGGTGTTCTTTAAAGTGGGACAAATGACAAAGGAGTGGCGAAGCTCTATCAACGGGGAGAGGAAACAAGTAAGTAGCCAAGCGAAAGACTAAGGTTGGTACTCTATACTTCTCTCTCATCTATCGCTCATAAAGGAAAACACAAGTTACTTTGAATTACTTGTTTCTAAGATAGCTACCCATCTTAGTGGGACTAGCAGCTCTGAATGGACACTAGTTTTCCCGAAAACAAAAATGACTCCCTTTATCAATTGTTGGTGGTTGGAAATGAATACAAATAGTAGAATGTTAAACACTTGAAGAGAATTCTTTCAGAAATGGTGCTCAAAAATCCTCAAAAATGAGGTTCTTTTCTTCACTCTCTTTGCAAGGTTCTAGTCTCTATCAAAGAAGTATCAAGAATCTTGCAATGGTGGAATCATGTCTACACCAAAGTGTTGGATTTCTAAGAAGAAATTATGCCACCACAATAGTGCTCTATAATAGTGCATAACATTGTCTCATATTTTGGTTCTTTGATGGCTTGTTTATATAGAATTTTTTGAATCCATCTGCCCTCTCTTGGTTCATGAATAATAATGACTTGTGAGTAGGACAAGATGATTCCATTGAGGGTTGCATATCTTCAAGGTGGCTTGAGTTCGATTTTCCTTAGCTGAGATCCTGTCAGAGAATCATCTTCTAAGTGTGGGAAGTGGTCCCAAATTGTTGAGTCATCCATTCCTTCGATCACATGGCTATCAAAGAAAATATCGCACGTAGCATAGATATCGAAGAAATAACTGCATTGACATCAATTTTTAAATACCGTATACTTTGGACCTTAGGAGAAATTAAATTTTTGGATCTTTATAATGTCTTCAGCTAGAAAATATTCACTTGTGCATTTTGCTGGACGATCTTGGGCATCATTTGGATTGTACAAATATGTGTATGATTTTTTGATGTTAACACTTGTACATAAAGCTAGAGTTCTTCTAGTGTGTCACTAAGTGTTGTTTTTGCGACAAACACCCTCCAAAATTTTTCTTACACCTGAATTTTTGAGCTTGCTTGTGATCCTACGATCTGTCATTCGAAGATTATTAGAGTCAATTCATGATTCTTTTATGATTTTATAATTGTTCAATTCCTCTTTTGAGGTTCTAACTATTGAAACCACTTGTGTACACATGTTTATCCTTTTGATGAATTCTCAAGTGCACCCTCTTCTGGCAAGCTCAATTGTCAATTTGTATCCTTCAAAATAGAAATTACACAATCCTTGAGAGTATTTATTATGTATTCTCTGGAAGTAGCGGTTGCACAGTCCCTAGATATAATGATTGCGCAGTTCCCAATGACAACAACTGCACAACACCTGATGGCAGTCACTGCGCAACCCTTGTTGACAGTGATTGTGCATTTCATAAAGATAGTCACTATGCAATTATTGTTTATAGTTAGTGGAAAATCCTAGTTGATAGTGACCATGTAATCCTATAATTTTTTCATTCTCTAGCTATTAGTTGTAGGTGTACCATCATCCCAGTGAATTTTCTCGACTATCACTTTTGCATCTTTTTTCTCTCATAAGTGTCGCTTTCACTTTCATGACTATCATTTTCTTTTTCACTTTAACAAGTGTCTCTTTTTCGTCTCTTTGCTATATCATGTGTCACTTTCACTTTCTTCAACATTTGCAAGAGTCATTTTCACCTTTTCTCACTATTGCAAGTGTCACTTTTGATAGTTTTCACTTCGGCATGTGTCACACTTTGGCACAATATTAGAGGTATCTATAGCACATTATTTTGCATTACTTGGTCATATATATCATAAGAATATATGCTAAACACTCTCCCATAGCTCAACACACTTTCTGGTTGCAGTCAAATTTCTTATCGTAACTTGTATTCTAAGTGTCAAAAAGTGACGTTTCAACTATCGCACTTGGAGGTAAGTGTCATTTTACCACCGTTTCAATGGGTACATGTTTATTTTGGGTGTTAAGTGCTCATTTTTGTGTCTTCAATCGTTTACTAGTGTGTGATCATGTTCAAATCATGTTTTGGTTCAGATCTGTGACTAAGTGTAAGATAGAGGAGGAGGCACAGGGATTGTGCAGTGCATAGCTCTAGGAGACAAGGACGAGGGTCTGATGGCTATGACGATGCAATGTGCAATGGCTAGAGAACTAAGAGATAAGATCGTGGATTTGAGGGAGACTGTGACACAATGAGGTAGGCTTTCCCACTATGACTATGCAGTGTGCAATTCAAGAGGGAGACTGGGTCACATGATTGCCTAATTGCGTAGTTCAAAGTGATAGGGAGGTTGATTGTTGACAAAAATTACGTAGTGCGTAGTGGGAGACTAACTGGGAGGAAATATTGTGCAATTCTGAGAGACATGAGGCAACAAATGGGCACTATGAATGCATAGTGTGCAATGCCCAAAGGCAATGAATGTGAAGTGCATAGTTCTAGGAGGTAAGGGATACTAACTGAGGCTTACAACTATGCAATGCACAGTTTAGGGAGGCTAAGTGAAGCAAGGTTGGTTGGGTAAGGAACCTCTTTATAATTTGATGAAGTGAGGGATCAGTGAGATGAGATATGAACTAAAACATGACTTGAACATGAGGATATTCATACAAAGTCTTAGTAGCAAATAGAAGAGCTTGGAATTGCCACGTCATCATTGTTAAGTCATGTCCTATACAAGTGTTAGCACAATTTCATATTTTCCAATGTGTCTTTCCACATAAATTTTGGAATGTAATTATTGTATTTTGTAAAATGAAGAAAGGTAAAATGTGTGGAAGACCAAGGGTCCTACATGGAATATGAAGAGTCACTAGAAATTTCTAAAGTCATGTAGAAGCTCAAAGGTCATGTAGGAATTTGGAAAGTCATAGTAGAATCTCAAGACTCGTGAGGGAGGTGGAGAGTCACATGGGAGGTTCAGAGTCACCTCATTTGTTATAATTACAACCTCATAAATTAAGCAAGGGGAATTTTTGGACTTGAACGTTTTACCTTGGCTTCTCTAGCTTGGCATATGAGAGAAGACCTTTATTTAGAGGAGCAAGTAGTGACATAATGTTCCACAACTAGGACTAATGTGGAAGAATTATAATTGTATATCTTGGGACTTTCACTTAATATATGAATCTCTTAGATCCGACACACTTTCATGCATATGTCGTGAATTATTTTGATATTATTCTTTCATTGTTTGCGGTGTATGTTTATATTAACACATACTAATGAAAATGAACTATTTTTCTAGCTTTAGTCTACATCTTGTTAAATGTGCATTGTTATTTTCTTTTATGATTGTTGTTATCTTGTGAACTACTTTACAAGTTAACTAATGATTATTTCCATGCTCTTGCATATCTCTTTTCGGATAGAAACATTATTTTTATTCTAGAGGCTCACTCTCTCTTTCCTTGTTATGAAAGCACCTTATATACATTGCAATTGTATGCTTCACAGTGTCAACTTCCTTTCTTGTTTAATGGATTGTTTGTATAATCTCTTATGTTGATAATTGCAGCCAAGGAATATTCCTAAGAGTAATGGAAATCGATCATATTTTTAGTTGGGGCTTCTACTCCAAATGGTGTGACGTATAATTAGGACTTCATATCAAGGAGATATTTCCAACACTATCAATAGGATCATGGGCCTTACAATTATCCCTAATACAAGAAATAACTAGGGCTTGTAGTATATGATGTTTGAATCTATTGATGATGTTGGACCCACCAACATCAGGGGATCTACCTAGTATGAAGTCCCAACTAGACCTCACATCGTGTAGCGTGTGAGTCCCATCTAGTACAATGTCACGGTTTCCATTATCTTAAAGATTTGCCTCAACTCTTGCTTGTCAACATAGGAGAGTGGTCTGCTTTGTCTTGCGAGAAGTGAGGTTCACGTGGCTGGTGATTTTAAGTGTCTCTTATGTCAGTGGTTCTTTCACTTTAGAGGGAGAGGGTGGGAGTGAGTCCCAAGTCGGTTGGGAGAACTCCCATCTCTGCTAGGAACACACAACACAACAGGATGTGCACATCTTCCGTTGGAACAGTCCACACAGATGTGGCAGTCACAACACATATGGGAAGATAACATGTATAACACTCAGCGGAATAGTCTGCACGAGTGCAACATTTTTTACATCAAGTTTTATGTGAAAGGTTTGTCTGATGTCCGGGGAGATAGCCACCACAGGTGAGACAACATTAAAAACATATAAAACACATTTTCATTAACAGATTATGCATTACAACAAGTGAAATAAGTTCAAGTGTTCAACACAGGTTAAAAAAACATGCATTACAAGTGTTCAAGATTATTCTTACAACAGTTACAATACAAGTTTGAGAATGTGTTGGCCTGTTAGCATACTTCTGAATTAAGAAACATTTTCAAGACACATCGTTACACCATACATCACTAACCCCATGCGTGGGGCATTAGAGCCACTACTTACTCCTCAAAGAAAAGATTACAAAATCTCTTGGCTATGTGGGAGGAGTTGAGGTGAAAATTCCTTTTCATGTACAAATTAGGGGGTATTTATAGCCAAGGGTGAAACTAACCCTTGTGGTTGTTCGACTACCCTCATGACTGTTTGACTTCCATGACTTTTCAACTTTACATGACTCTTTGTACAACAAGTGGGTCTCTTGGACTTCCACGTTACATTACATTTATTTGACAACATGGCCCACAGTGGAGATGTGAAAACATGACTCATGACGTGACTTGACACAACAGTTTTGGTACATTTGTGTTGCTATTGGAGTGCATGTTGAACTGCAGTGTTACTGGGTTATGGATGTCTTCATGGTGTGTCACAACTTCACCTCCACATGGAAAAGTGTGTGGAGTCTTAGATGATCGTTGTTTCGCTTGATGTTTCTTTGGCACGTTGCTCCTTGCTTGTATGTTGGAAGGCTTAACAGGCTCATCTGTTCACAAAAGGTGCATGTTAGTCCATTCATCCGTTTCTGAGCACATCTTGCATGTTTTCTCGTCCATCCATCCGCAAACACATCTTTGCATGACCATCCATTCACGATCACATCTCTTCACATGTATCATTCGTTCATCCATTGGTGAACCTGTCCTTCTGCATGTTCTCTCTTCGTTCATCCCATTCGTCGTCGCATCATGTTTGTTGGTGTACCTGTACCTGAAATCAATCATGACGAGACGACATCAAATCCAAAAACCTCCTAGTCTACCATGACACATGATCATTTCAAATGTAGGTGATCGGGAGAGGCAACAGGGTTGCAAGGCGGTATGATGGCTCCAGGCACTGCTGATGAAAACTGTGTAAGAGTCACTGGGTGATGAAGATGGGCAATCCAAGTTGACAGTGACTGTCTGCGATGTCTAGATCAGATGGAAGACAAAAATGCGCAACTTTTGGGAGGGACAATCTGGGTTGCAAGAAGGAAAGGCAGACAGAATCTACACATTTTCCAGAATCAGTGAGCAGTAAGGGCTTGATAGCAAAATTTGTGCAATTTTCTCGAGGAACAGGTTGGGTTGCATGGAGGATCAACAGGAAAAAATTGTGTAGTTATTTTGGAGGAACTGGCCGAGATCCTGGTAGCCAAAACTACGCAATTCCTGGAGGGAACTGGTAGATGGCTTCTAGGTCACTGGTATCAAAAACTATGCAATTCCCACGGGGAATTGGCAGTCAATTGTCGGGAGCTTAGCAGCAGAAGCTGCGTAATTCCTGGAGGTAACTGTCAGTCTATTGTTGGGAGTTGTTGGTGAGATAAATTTCACTCAGGCTGGGAGGTTGGCATGCTGATCATATCTACATAATTTTTGAGCTGAGTAGACTGCTAGGCAGTAGAATGACTACTCATGAAAACTGTGCAATTTCTTGGATGAGCAGTGGGTCGACTGTCAGGAGGACTAACTGAGAAAACTGCGCAGTTTTCTAAGGGAGACAGGGATGGGCACTAGGTGTCTGTCCAACCTATCTGCGCAATTTCCTTAGTCAGCGGAGTAGGCAAGGTCAGTAGCCTTTGCGCAATTTTTGTGGGGAAGTCAGTCTCGAGGTGGCTGTCGAGTCCAACTCTCCGGGTGGCGAGCATGAAGGTTGAGTGAAATTATTGCAAGCAACGTAGCTTGAAAATACTTGCTTGGTGCTTCTCCATTGTTCTAGGTAACATTCGATCAAGTCAATGGCATGGTGATGGCCCATCTGTCAGAGGGGAGTCTGGTCATCATAACTTCAGAAAAATGACTAAGTCTGTGAATGAGTGAAAGATGAAAATGTGATCTTACAAACACACACCCCCATGACTTGACGATGAGACTACTCAAACCAACCAAACACACATGTTCAACATGACTAACCAATGGTGCAAGTGAAAAGCATGACACTCGTGATTGATTGTTGATCGACCATGATGATGCTTGCATAACAGTGAATGTGACTCCGTGTGTGAGTGCGACAGATGTTTTCATAGCAAACATAACATGTACACAGGAAGTGAAGACCTTGAGCATGACTAGAACATGGTCGCAAGTAAGACATTGACATCACATGCAAAAGCTTGGGTGGAATGAACAAGCAATGTGGGTGTGAAGGCTCATACGAGCTCATGGATTGATCCCGAGTATATGCAACCATCAAGTGAAACTCTCAAGGGAGGCTCCGAATTTGGGTGCAGGCCAAAATTTTGGAGGGTGTTTGTAGCCACTACAACAGAATCTTAATATTCCCTTTCAATCCACTTGCCTAGAATACCTGACAAGTAATTTTCCACGTATATGCATAGATTTATTGCTCCTCCAATAACTCTAGACATCAAGTTTCTCAAAAAGGTCTTTCATATCTCCAAAAGTCTTGCACAAATAGCTTCAACACATCTTCCTTATTACAATGAAATAATACTCCAAGGGCACTTAACATAGGCCCAAATATCAACTCAACAAGTAATCCTTCACACAATAACTATGTTGCTCCAAAGACCCTATTCACAACATCCAAACAAGGTCTTTAGCATAGTGATTTATCCTCCAAAAAATAATTGTACATTAGGCCATAAAAACTCTACCCATACACAACTTATACGATATACCTTTAAGTATGAATCTCTACAATCATCCACTTTAAGCCATATCCAATATCTTACCAATCTAACCTCTACACAGATCCGAGAAGACTCAGTCCTATAGATATTTTCCTGAAGTCTCTCAGTCATAAATATTTATTTTTGTTCCCATCCAACCTCAGGTTTGGATCCTCTGACATTATGAAACCATTTAACTTAGCCTTGCCCCCCTATTTCTCCAGCTTGGACCCTTGACACAACCTGTGGTTTCCTCTGTTTAGGTTCTAATTGAACTTGGATCTAATTATATCCCTTAATCATACCTTTTATGGCCTCTCTTCCAACGAATTAGAACTCTTCCCTTATTTAACAGATGTCAATTCAAATAGTCATTAAACACCATAAAAGCAAGATCACTTAGCAAAGAATATTAGCAATTTACACATCCATCCTCCAAATAAAACTCAATCCTGGTCTCAAAGAATGCTTGGCCTTCCTTCAACCCTTCTAGCACAAGAAAAACCATGAAGATACTAGATGAATTAAAATTGATATGTTTCAATTAGCTCAAATTCATTATTTCTTATAGTATTCTTATTGGAGTGACTTTGACACCAAGGGTCATGTCCTTAGCTCAATATGACCTGAGCCTACATGCTCAAATACAATTGTCATAAGAAATAAAATTATTTTCATTGACATAAGTCATCACCATTGTATCCTTAAGTGTTGTTGGGCGCAGGATCCCCCAAGGGTAGTTTTGGGGCTTACAGCCCATATTTTGGTCCAATTTTTGTAATCCAAATGTATAGACTCCACATTTTTTGGTCACCGAGTGTGTAGATGTTAAAGTGTCATAGGGTTGTCCACCCTTATTTTGATAATGTAATGTCGGTTGTAAAAGATCTACCCATGGTTCGCGGACCATGGGATTGTATAAATAGAGTGAAGCTTTAAGTAGTTAAAAGGCAAGGAAGAAATCAATAATCAAAGATGTATGAGAGATAGCTCTAAAGTAAAAGTCTAAGTTTTGGGCCATAGTGTAGGTAGAGGCTCTACAGCTGAGTGCACAGAGGCCTAGAAGTCTGCAGCAGAGTGCACAGAGGCCTAGAAGTCCGCAGCTGAGTGCATAGACCCTTGCAGCTAAGTGTACAGGGCGATTCGAGTCTGTAATCATCTGGAATCATTAATAAAGAGAAGTATTCTATAATTTATGCATCTTTATTTCTTGTTTATGCATATGTTATATTGGGCATGAATTTCACTTCTAATGCTTATATGATACGCGAATGTGTATAACTGTATTGGTTAAGTGAACGCAAGTAAGAATATATGTTTACGCGAAGCTAACTAATATTTGTTAATAAGATAAGTAAGATACTTAGCTTAGTTTTGGAGATATCGTAGTTTGCTGCCTTAGTAGCATGAAAGCATATTATCCTTAGGTTAGGGCTACGTGAAAGTTGATTGTACCATTTCGCAAAGGTACTGAAGGACGAGCAAAGGGTTAAGCAACCTATGCGCAGGCAAGTATAGCTGAGATAAACCCACATCACATTCATCTCAAGGGTGTGGAAACTTGGTTCTAGCATCCCCCCATACTGCTTTGGGTGAGACTTCAATCTACGCTCCACGGCTGATGCTGAAAGGGCAAGTAGTGTAGGGATTTGTTTGGCTAACTAACGTTGAACCTAGGTCAGGCCCCCACAAGCCAGCAAATGGTTTTGTTGTCAGGACCAGAATCTAAATGAGAGATGTGTGATGTTGTATCACTAGAATCCAACTAAGAAAGAAGTTAAAGGCTAGTTGAATAGAAGGATTCATGAGTTCATGGTGCATGAGAACAGAAACCCGCGACTGTCAAAAGAACTGTGGTTGGAACTATACCTGCATATAGAGATCCATGAAATCTTTTTCGCCTCCTTCCGCACTGAGCTATACAAGTGGATTGTGAAGCTATCAGATATCCAAGGAAGGTGGAAACTTGACAGTCCTATTTTGTGGACCCCATAGTTGGTGCGAAGGTTGGAAGCATCGAAGTATAAGATTGTGCGCACTGTCGATCATTGGCTCGATCACATTATAAGAGGATTTGTTACTGAATTCGTGGTCAACACCTCAGTCAGCTATAGCGAAGCAAAGCGACGCTTTTTCAAAGGAAAGCAAGGTAAGTGCGTAAAATATCTGAATACTTGGATTAAAATGTTGTTGTGCGAAAAACGAGTTACACAGTCACCTTGATGTTTAGGACTACACGAAGTGGAAAAAGTTACAAAAACGAAGGAAATAAGGGTCTGAAGTATATCCCCTTGATTTCACCACCACGAAGGGAAAAAGAATGGATAACGAAGGTCTCTCCGCGAAGTGCTATTCAATTGATAAGACAATGAGTTCCACGAATACCACCTCCGCCCACACCACCTCAATATTCACCGCCATCACCTCCAACTTCACCCGTACCACCTTCGCCACCACCACGCTTCAGTATGGCAAACACAGTGAAGTTTCCTTTGATCAAAGGCTAGGGAAATGAGGACTCGGACCAATTCTGGTTGGTTGTGAGGGCTATATGGGAAGCTCAAGGTGTTATGGATGATAACATAAAGAAGGCAACACTGGCTAGTGCTCTGCAAGATCGCATGCTAACCTGATATATTAAGTACTCTAGCGATAACTTGAATGCTAGAGTAGCGGACATCCAAGTAGCATTGAATAGGGAATTTAGCAGGCCTAAATCTGAAGCACAGTCGATTGTGGGATTCAAATAAATCACGATGCTACCAAACGAGATGCCTTGGGAACTAGATCAGAGGCTAAACTGTATGATCTGTGAAGCCAACTTGAATTTGACAGATGGACAACATTGCGAGTGGTTTGTGGCTTCGTTACTACCACATTTAAGGAGTGTGCTATCGTAGCAGAAGATAACAACATAGGCAGAGGCCTTGGAGATTTCCATGAGACTACATGAGACTTTGATGCAAGATCCTAATCTAGGAGTTCAGCAGATCCACGCACAGCTGAAGAATCTATGCCTTGAGATGCAAAACTTGAAGCAGAATAGGACTGTTCGGCCAGAGGTATGTGAAGAAGTACGATGTGTGAAATGAAAGAGTCAGGGTCATGACAAAGACCATTGCCCAGTCTTTAAAAATTACCTTGCAGGAGGAGGACCAATGCCTTTAAGGCAGGAAACTCAAGCAGGACCTAGCATGGCACCTACTTTGTGGTGCGTTATCTGTCAAATAGCTGGAAAACGTGCAATGGATAATTGTCACCTATTACAGAAGTATATGCAAAATCTGCAATAGTTGTTCTGCAACTTTTGCATATTGGTCGGACATGATGAGCGTACTTGCAGGAGCTATGAATTGATGATGGATAAAACTCCTGCCTACAGGGTTCAGGCCAAAATGCAGCCCCTTGACCAAAATGTCAGGATGGCATGGATAGGATTTCAGGGGCGCGGATGAGGTTGAGGTGGAGGAGGACCTGGTAGAGGTTGCGGACAATTGATTTGCAACAATTGCAGAGGGCCATGACACTATGCCCGCGATTACACTAATCCAACGTGCCCTGTTATCACTCAGAACTTTTCCCTAGAAGTTTTCAGAAGAAGGAAAGGACTGAGGTAACCACAAACCAACTTTTAAGCATAGGTTGTAGCCAACCTATGGCTTAGAGAGGGCTCTCTCTTATATGATTTAGCTTTGTTGATGGGTTTTACGCTAGTTCTTAAGGTTCGGGGGGTTTTGATTTGTATCGAAGGTTGGATGGTGGAATCCTTAAAACAGATGGATAGAATGATGTTTTTGGACCATTAGCCTATGGAGTCAAGAGTAGAAAAACTAGAATTAACTCACTAAAGGGAGTGTTCAAATGGCAAGCTAGCAAAGTAAAGTGCAGGTCTTTGGGCCAGATGGGTGAAATGGTATTAACCATGGTAATAGAGCACTTAAGGATTCTCAGACCAGGATTAAAATGAGGAACAAAGGATAATCATGAACAAAGGGAAATTAAGAATCCTTTTCTATAGATTAGAGGGAGACTACATAAACTAAGGAGCAATTAAGAATTCCTTAACTTAGATAATTAGTAGAAAACATTAAAATGCATAATAGTTAAAACAGAGTGCAATGAAGCAAATTCTAAGATATCATTCCATATTATAGCATTCAGATTTCAGATATACAATAAAGATGGTGGAAAAACTTTAAGAAAGATAACAACACAAGAGAAAATACTTGTCTACACTTCGCTCTACACATGAATCCTGTGAAATGTCTTGTCTTTATTCATTAATCCAGCTTGTTGGTCCAATCAGTGATACAATAGCTTACAGTCTTGTGATCAAAAGGTCTATAGAAATTTCTAAGAATCCACCCTACATACTTCGAATTGTGAAGTATTTATACAAAAATTATTACAAAATATCTCAAACTAACTTGAGATTTAATCTAGGAAATACAAATATCTTCTTGCAAGAAGATAGAGACAACTATTGAATTGTTTCATGTTGTCCCTTTTATTGTGGTACTGCTAGATTTTATGGTTGGATTTGTAGCCCTTTATGATGGCTTGCTGTTGTGGTATTTATGTTTGAATCTTCATTGACTTTTATCTTTCCCCTGATACTCTTTGACACTGATACACTTTGGCATGCTAACCTGTTTCCATTTGTTTACTTGGTTGTTTACTTTTACTGTGCAGTGACCTTTTTTACTGTGAATTTCTTACAATAAATCAGTCATCTTTTCCCTCAGCTTTAGGTAACCTGACATTCATCATTCACCTATATATCTCGTCAGCCTAAATATACTTGGAAAAATTGGGCTTAGTGATGAACAAGTGTTTTATCTCATGCTGGAGAAAAAACAAGTTCTCAAATGTATTATACAAAACTTTGCCTATTGGTAGTGCTTTTATTCCTGAAGTTCTAGCTTGTTCTTTAGCCAACTGTCTAAGTCTTCTATCATAGTCTTGTTGTGTCATAAGTTTTTCATTAATGACCAATGGACTAGGCAATCCTTTCTCCCTCAAAATTTGGAATTTAGCCATGAATCTATCAATGGATGTCTACATGTTTTGGCATTTTTCCTCCAAGTTTAGCATTAGGTTCCTCTTGGAAAGGACCTTCCTTATTTCCAAAATGGTTTCAGTTCTATCTTCTATATCCAGCTCATGAAGCTCATACCTATTTTTGTTGTTGAGAAAGTGGATGAGTCTATTGGCATCCTCAAGCATGTCTCCCAATTCCTCCTTGACCTTCTGAATAGATGTTGTAGCTATCTTTATTAATTTTGTCTGCTTGAAAATAACTTGAATGGATGGCCAAATATCATTGACAGAGTCAATGATATTGGCCCATAATAGTTCCTTGGATTGTCCAAGGGGTTTCTCCAATGTTAGATCTTTCTCCATGGCTTTGACTCTCTCACTCATTCTATTGGCCTTTTGTGCTTCTTCCTTCTGCATAATCTGGGCAAGTTTGTAGTCAGTTTCTAAACTTGCCACCTTTTCTTTTAGTCTGTTCATTTTTGTAGCCTGGATAGACATTTCTTCCATGGCTTTGACTAAATCTACCGCTTTTTCTCCTGAAGCACCTATTGTTGTAGATTCTGCTGTAACTGGCAATGATGTGGTAGGTGGAGCTGTAGGTGCCAGTAAAGCTACCAATGTGGAAGGGACTGCAATAGATACTGTAGGGATGACATTTGTAGAAGTTGTGGCAATGTCATTTTGTTTTAATTGGATTAGGCTATCCAATTCTTTCTCTGTCTCTCTTAGTTGATCATTGAGTCTTAGGACTAAGTCCATCAACTCCTCATGCTTTTGTTAGGTTTCCAAACCTTCCATTGTTTGAGGATGCTGCAGCTGGGGTATCTTTAATTACTTCTTAAGTGCAGCAATATCATCATTTTTCTTCTTTATGAGCTGCTCAATAGCCTTTATATCTTTGGGATCATGTCCCAACTCAATAACTAAGTCTTCCAAAGACTTAATCCTTGTATCCTTGGCTTATGAGGAGGTGTTCTCCAACTGAAACTGTGCCGACACGTTGTTTAATGAGTTGTGTAGTTGATGGGCAGCTATGGCTTTACCTATTAGGGTGGAGTATATCATCTCTCCAACTTGTTTATGTAGTTCTATCTGGTCTATGGGATGAATCTCCCTTGCCAATACTTCAAAGTAAACCCTCTTGAAATCTAAAGATGTCTTGGGCTACTATGTTGTAGGTTTGATAAAGGACATTTGAAGTTTTCCCTCCTTGATGTCAAAAGCTGACATCAGTCTTGTTTGATTCGTGGGAGTGAGTTTCAGATATTGTTCATAAGTCTGAGCTTTGAGTTTCTCAGTCCTCATTTTGATTTCTTTATACCTGTCCTTTATATCTTGGTCTTTGTTAGCAGGCCCACTGAATGAAGACACCTCCATGCTTAGTTTCCTTTCCAACATCTGAGTCTGTGATGTGGATGGCTCTTGTATGTCTCCAGATGGAGTCGTGGGCTTGCTTTTGTCTACCTCTGTGTTGGTTACCTATACTGACCCTTCTGTATATTCCTGTTCATAGGTAGGATTGAGCCTTTTCCTCTTGTTGTGACTTGTTTCCTGCTGCAGATTAGAAGTGTACATTCCTGATGTGGAAGCTCCCTCTCTATTTCTTTTTTTATTTTTCTCCTCATTCTGAGGAGTCTGTATGATAAGAGGGGTACTCATGGTGGCTTCTTACTGTCTTGGCACCTGCAGAAATGAGCTCTCATCAAGTTGCCTCTCTAAATCAATCAAGGTATTCTCAATGTCTACCTTTGTACAATCTCTATCTACAAGAGTGTTCTCCACCCACTCATATTGATTGGCATAGGCTTCTATTTCAAGTATGGGGTGATGAATGTAAAGCCCCAATTTGGCCTATTTCCTAAGTCTGGTCATGAATCCCCGAGGGTCATGTCTCCACATGAAACTTTGTTGGAATTTCATTTGTTGCAAAATTTGGTCTACTTCCTTCCCTGCCTCTCTAGAATTGCAGATGAAGGAGCCCAATTGATCTTTGACTCTAAATTGGGTTTTCTTCTTGGCTTAAACAAAATTTACTTTATCTGAGTTCATTATCTGCCTATAATATTCCAAAGCAAATAACCTCATGGGGAGGTATTTTGGTAGTTATATGGTGCAAGATGGCACTCATAGATCCTTATCTTTGTGTGGTTTTGGTACAGGTACCAATCTCCCACTTTGGTTTTCTTAGACAGCTAGAAAATTCTTTTTATTTCTAGACTTATCCTAGGTGGGGGATTTCCTATAAGCATAGTCATGACTGGATGTACGAAAGAGTCTATGAAATCTGAATAAGTGTATGGTGATCCAAATTTGTGGAACAATGGGGTCCAAAAAATGATAGACCTGGGCTGACCTTTGGTATCAAGCTTCTGGAGAGTGAAAGGAAATCTATCTGGTTGGTAGTACAGGAACATATGATAGAGGATAGATGAGTACTTAAACACTCTTTCATTGCTCATCCTAGTAAATTGCTCATGCATCCTATCAACTATAAACTCAACAAAATTGTACAAAATAGTAGGACGCTGTCCTGGGGTATAAATGGACATGAAGGCTATTAGCTTATATGGGCCTGACCCAGGTTCAGAAGAGTTATTTAGCCAAACAAATCTTGCAACTACCGGAACTTTCAGCAACAGCCTGTGGAGCGCGAACTGAAGTCTCACCTGAGGTAGTAGGGGAGGGTGCTGGAACCAGGTTTTTGCACCCTTGGGATATCTTGATGTGGTCTGGAGGTTTCGCACACCATTCGGTAGCCTGGCGCTGCTCTGCTTCCACGCAGATCCAAAACAGGGCTATTCCTCAATACTAATTACTTAATGAGTTATTATAGATTAGATCTACTTCTTATGGTCTTTAAGCAAACATTTAATAGAAATAACTAGTTCACACACTTAGAAAAGATACAGATTTGCATAAACTCATACCATAAGCATACGTGCATAGATCAAATAGTTATATTAACCCCAAATTAGCTAGATCCTCAATAATTTAGATTTAACACAGAATTTCAGAATCAACTTATCTTTATTCAATTCTTTCACCAATACATCCATATCCGTCCTACGCACTCAGCTGCAGGGGTTCGCGCACATAGCTATGGACTCTACTAGGCCTCTGCGCACACAGCTGCAGAGCCTCTATCTACCTACCAACACCCTTGACTCGGAATTACATATGCTTCAAGACTTTGCTCCTCAAAACCCCATTACATTCTAGATTAAAAAGTACATACTAAAAAAAATGCCTTCTACCCATAGAGCCTCGCTCTATTTATGCATTCGCATGGTCCGTGGACCATGGGCAGGCCGACTTACTTCCTATTATTCTATATTATTTCTTGGGCATACCACCTTTTGACTCGATCTATTACATTTTTCACTCCACATATTTCGAAGGTTTTACAATACTTTTATCCTAATTTATAGGCTCTAAGCCCCAAAACTGTTACGCAGGACCTCCGCTAACCAACACTCCCCCAACACAATCATCGTGACTCGTCCCGATTCACTCATTGGTGCGGCAAGACGCGTTCTCTAGGCTCCATGGTTCACCTCCCCGTGAGTGACATCCTTCATTCTGCTACTTCTTCTTCGTCTCGTGCAATGCTTCTTCCAGCTGTTGCTTCGTCATTTCTACCAATTCTCGCAACCGATACTGCTCATTCTACTATACTTGGTTAACACAGAACACCCCTGCATAGGGTTTTAGCTCTAGCCGGGGTGCCACATATGGGACCTCCTTGTACCAACGCAGCCAATTTCTAAGTTCGTATCTTCTCTTTGCACTGTCTGCTATAGCTTTTGTTGCAATTTTGCAAGACCATTACTGCTATCCATGAGATCCCAGGCTTCAAGATACACCAGAGATGACTTGTTAACTACGGTTCCACCAATTGGATCCATATTCATAGATTTTCCTTTACCCTTTATGGTTCGCTGACCAGCCCATGGGTAAGGTGACGGAATCCGGACCAGTTCTGCTTCATGTCTATAAACTTCTGGCACACCCCCTCCTGTCGATGTTGAATTCTACGTGGTGCCCGCAGCTGTCCACATCGTATTTCTCAGAAAGCCTAACATCTTTGGCCATATCACCACTCTCGGCCTTACTCCTTGAGCATAGATAATGAAGAGTTCCATAGCAGTGGGGAAGCACAATAGCTTAAGATTCTCAGAAGCGCAACTTGTTTGGTGAAGGCCCCTCTGTGATTTATAAGTGTTTCGAAATTCAAATTTGTTGGTGCCCACCTTTTCCGGTGTCCTCATGTTAAGCCTGTGGTAGATCATTCCAGATCCGGTTCGTACCATGTCTCTTAATTACTCATTGCCCACTCCCTTTTGCCATCAGTCAGACATCTTGTCATGAATAGTGACAGTAATGGTCACCTCTCTGCTTGTCAACACAGCAGCACATCCTTGTCCAGGCAACCGCGACCCTTGGGACAGACCATATCCACACGCACCCCAGTGGTCACGCAGCTTCCCTCCAGACTGCTTTATCGTCCCGCGCTCTCTTTCTACTGGCTGGAGTGGTGAGACTATCCTTCGGTCGGTTAGTCAGGCAGTCAACCCACCCGTGTAGAGCTTCAGGCGACTGCCATTTACTCGTCCTGGGAAGGGGTCTCCATTGAGCTTAACAAGCTGGACCGTGCCTCCATCTGTAATGTCTTTGACTACATAGGGACCCAACTAATGCATTCAGATCTTGCCAGGGAATTTTTCGAACTTGCTGTCATACAGTAATACTAGATCATTCTCCTTGGAAGTGCACACCTTGATATGGTGATGATTCCACGCTTTCTCTCATTTTTTTGTACTTGCTGATGGAATCTAGCCAAAAACCATTCCCCCTCGAGTTCCTCCAGTTGCGCAAACCATTCCTCCAAAGCCTCGCGGTCAACCATGCCTGTTATTGTCACAATTCACAAACTAGGTACAATATATTCCATGGGCATAACGACTTCCTTACCATAGACTAACTGGAAAGGTGTCTGGCCCATCAACTTCTTACACGTGGTTCGGTAAGCCCATAACACAGCGGGGATGTGCAAGTCCCAGTCATTTCCCTGCGCGTTACAGACCTTAGTCAATGCAGTCTCCAAAATTTTGTTGAACGCTTTGACGGTCCCATTCGCTTGCGGATGGTATGGCGTACTCTGTTGATGATAGATCTGAAATTCCTCAGTGAGTGTGCTGATTGTTTCATTTAGAAAGTGTGTTCCACAGTCGCTCATTAGAATTTTGGGACATCCAAACCATGTCAACATGTTCTCGAACAAAAATTTCGCTGATGTAGCAGTCGTTTAATCCTTAACCGGCTGTTCTTCTGCCCACAGGGTCAAATATTCTATTGCGGTGGTGATATAGCACACACCCATCTTCCCTTGAGGTGCAATAGGTCCCACAAAGTTGATTGCCCACTTCTCGAATGGTTGCAACATCATTTGCGGATTGAGTGGCATTTCATCCCTTCTCGATGGTTTCCCAGTCCGTTGACATACGTCACAAGCCTGACAATATGCTTTCAAGTCTTGATGTAGAGTTGGCCACCAGAGTCCTGCACGAAGAATCTTCTATGTTGTGGCGTGACCCGCACAATGTCCTCCAGCAACCCCTCCATATGCTTCGGCCAGGATCTTTCCTTACTCGAATTCAGGTACATATCTACGTAATATTTCATCGTTTCCCATCTTATAGAGGTGTCCTGAATAATAGTAAATTCTGTTGTGGGTATTACCAATTCTTTCTTTTGTTGAACAAAATATCCTTGCGGTGAGGTTCCTGTGGTTAAGAAGTGGATTATGTCCTAAAAATGGCCATCTGTGATGCGCACTGCATACAACTATGCATCCGGTAGATAGGTGGTTTGGGCCTACATTCAGGTGTCCTGGCTTCACGACAACTTCGAAGTCATATTATTGAAATAATAATAGCCACCTACAAATGCGCCCCCCCAACACAGGCTTATTCACTAGGTATTTTAGCGTTGAGTGGTCGATATACATCTTAAAGTGCCCTCCAAGCAGATAGTGGTGGTATTTTTGGAGTGCGTATACCATCGCCAATCCTTCTTGCTCAGTAGTGGAGTAGTTCTTCTTAGCTTTTGACAATCATCGACTTGCGAACACGATCGCATGATCAATTCCCTCCTCTCCTTCTTGAGTGAGTGATGCACCTAATGCGATACACGACGCGTCAATGTTCACATGAAATTCGATGTCCCATTTTGGAAAGATCAATATAGGAGCTGATGCCATCTTTTCCTTAAGTGTTTCCAGAATTTTGTTCCATTCCTCATTCCAACAACAAGTAGCATCCTTCTTCAGCAACTGTTCCATTGGTGTCATGATCTGTGCATAGCATTTTATGAACTTCTGATAGTAACCAGTGTGTCCCAGTGTGTCCTAATGTGGCACGCAGTTGTTTGACACTTCGTGGTGCTTGCATATTGAGTATGACAGCGATCTTTGCCGGATCCACCATTAGACCTTGCTTACAAACTACATGGCTGAGCAGGTTCCCGAAGGGGACGAGGAAAGTACACTTCTATAGATTAAATACATTCTGGTGCGGTCGGCAAGTATCCAACATTAATTGTAAGCTTGCGGTATGTTTCTTAACTATCCCAAATACGATACAATCATCAAGATATATCTCTAAGAAATTGTGTATAAACTCCTTGAATGCAGCTACCACAATGTGGGAGAATATTGTCGGCACGTTCTTTAGTCCAAAGGACATCACCATTTACTAAAAATAGCCCCACTCGGTGGTGAAAGTTGTCTTACTCTTGTCCTCTGGCGCAATCGTAATCTGGTGGTAACCCGAGAAACCGTCCGTGAATGAGTAGGCTTCTTGTCCTCCCACATTTTCCAGTACCTCGTCAGTAAATGGCGTCGGAAAGGGGTCGTTGGCACATGCATCATTGAGCTTTCTGAGATTGATGTCGATGTGAATTTCACCCTTTTGTTTCTTCTCTTGCACAACCATAGGACTTACCCAGTCGAACTCTTCTACCGGTTCAATTATTCCTGCTGCAAGCATCTTATCCAACTCTTCGCGGACCTTTGCTTTGTATTTTGGATTCAACCAGTAAGGCTGCTGCTTAACAGGTTTTGCATCTAGCTTCAAGGTTATCTTCATCATTCCCAGATCACCGAGGATCCCCTTTAACTCCATGATTTTTGTGGGGAATAAGTCTTGATATTCATGAAGCAACTCAACCACCTTTTCCACTATGGCATCGTCCCAATAGTCTCCTAGTGTTGCATACTTCGGCTCTTCCTTTGTTCTAATGTTTACTTGTTTCGTTTTCAGTGATGCAGTGATGTCTGGATCCTCGATTGCTAGTCTGTGCACCTCGCGACTCCCCTTTGTTTCTAGAATATTGATGTTTCTAGGGTCGTCCTCATCATCTTCTACCTGCACATTGTAACATTCCAGGGCTTGGCTCAACTGTCACGACCAGTCTGGTTGCACGATTTCTTTTGGTTCTGATGGTATTTTGAAAATAGTGGCCTTTACCACCTACAACGCGTCATCCACAATATCCATCCATTGATCCTCAAAGAGGAACGTTGACAGAAACCCTTCGCGCAGGATATCCCATTCACTTGTGCCATGTCGAAGCTCTATTTTAGTATACAAATTCCTTGGGACGACGTCCAGGGTATGATAAAATAAGTGTACCCACTCCTATTAAGGCTCTTCTCCATAGGCTTGGACCCATCTGGTCAAGTGCATGCATGGATCATCACGTCCATTTTATTTCTCTGTTGGGCATAGTTCGGCCTCCCAAATCTTATCTACATCATTCGCCTACAGTCGCGCCAATTTTCGAAGGTTCCCTCATGTGTGCCCCACCAACACACAGGTGTCGCGTGCAATGCCTATTTCAATGCATCAAACCGTTGGTGCTTTGGTACCGTGCTTTCAAATTTGATCAAGAATTCATCTACTACTATTATCCCATCATACATCGGTAGTTCACGATCCGGTGCTTTAATGAAACACAGCGATTTAGTCACCATATTGCAGTTTATCATGGTTACCCCATTTAG
Source organism: Pinus tabuliformis (assembly GCA_031772625.1). NCBI lineage: Eukaryota > Viridiplantae > Streptophyta > Pinopsida > Pinales > Pinaceae > Pinus > Pinus tabuliformis. Next base: position 345,074,280 of record CM062817.1, read on the forward strand.
CTGGTTATGCCATCACTCATCTTCTTCATCTGAATCTTTGATGCAGGATTCTACATGCTCCCACGATATTCTTCCTTCTGCCGTCGAATTGTCCCATACTTGATGTTGTGTAGTGATTTTATAAATACAATCTAATTCGTCATCACTGCCTCAATCACGCATGGGTTCAGTGTAACGCATTTATTCAGCCAGGTCTAGTGGAATGACTACGGGGAGCGACTTCTTCTCGAAGATCATTTTCCGCTTCTTTAAATTAATAATTCCACTCATGTCAGTGGCCCAGTCTATTCCTAATAATGTAGGGTAAGGGCTACTTTCATCCACAATTTCGATTACCTCGAAGTCCATTCAGGTGCTTGCGCCTTCTATATCTACTATAATCCCTTACAGTCTTCCCATGGGTAGGATCTTTTGTTGATTCACCATCCTCAATTGAATAGGAGACCATTGTAGTGTGGGCTTGCCCATGTGCTCCCATGTTTGTTTAGGTAGTACATTTGCATCTGAGCCCAAGTCCAGAATGATCTGATCCATCTCATAGTCACCAATCTGCGTTGTTAACTGCATTTCCCGCCCAGTCTGCGACGCATGTTTTCCCAATTTTCAGATCACGTGAGGTTCACTTGACCCTGCGCACCTATTTATCAATTCTTGCAAGCCCTTAACCACTCTATTGTCGCAAAGCAATTTCATGCATGTCTCTAAAAAGGTAGTCAACATCGAGGGATCCCTTTCTAGCTCAGATTGATCCCTACTACCTGGGGTAGAGACCTCCATGAAGCTCTTCCTAGCTTCCAGACCTGTCTCCTTATGAACTCCTGCATCCTCCTTAGTTGGTTTCCCCTTATCTTCTCTTGTGACCATGCCACTTCTGAGCACCATATTTACGTTGGGATCTTCTTCGCGCGGTTCAAACCTAATCATCTGGATTTTTTGTGTCATTATAGAATGTGCTACCTTTTTCTCATGAATCTGCACTATCAGTGTGGGGCAATCTATCAGTTCATGGTTGAATTGTTCGCAGTAAGGGCACGATATTCTAGTTGGATTGGTACAGTCCCATGCGTAGTGACCTGGTCCTCCACAGTTATAACAGATGAGCTTCCCATGAACCCTTCCTAGCCCCATTCCTCTCTGTCCTTGTCCATGTCCCCGGAACCCACTGCTCGCTATCATCGCGGCTGGATCCTGACCTCACACTTCAGTCTGCATTCTATAGGCAGGTGACTGGTCCATCAATAATTGATAACTATGGTAGTCTCATTCCTCATGTTCCATCGATCTACAAAAGTTGCAAAATAGCCTCTGGGGAGGGGGTTGTCTCATGTTTTGTAATAGATGGCAGTTGTCCATGGCATGCTTTCCTCCCTCCTGACATATTGCACACCAGAGTGCAGGTGCTGCGCTTGGCCCTACCTGTACCTCTAGTCGCAATGGCATTGGTCCCCCCGCTGCCACATAGTTCGCAAAGACTGGACAGTGATCTTTATCATGACCCTGGATTCTACACTTTATACACCATAATTCCTCTCGGGCTTCTGGGCTAGGAGCCTATTCCTGTTTTAATTTCTTCATTTCTAAACACAGGTTTTGTATCTGTGCTTGGATTTTTTGAACTCCCAATCCCGGGTCTTGTAACAGAGTTTCGTGCAACCTCAACGCTGTCTCCAATGCTTCAGCCTGGGTTGAGATTTTTTGTTGTGACAAAGCCATCCTCAAATGGAGTGTCAATGACGCCACAAACCAAGTGCAGTGTTGCACATCCAACAGTGTCATGTTCGCCTTACGGATGGTACATTTCAATCTTTGATCCAGATCCCACGAGGTTTCACCAGGCATCATTTCAATCTCCTTTAACCCTATGATTGACTGTGTTTCTGACTTTGGCTGGCTAAATTCCTTCTTCAATTCAGTCTAGATCTCTATTGTCCCCGCATTTAGGTGATTGCTTGAGTACTTTATATACCATGTCAGTGCTCGGTCCTACAGCGTGCTAACTAAGGTAGCCTTTCGGATATTATCATCCATAATTCTGTGCGCGTGCCATACCGACATCACCACGAACCAAAATTGTTCTGGATCTTCACTTCCTGCTCCTTTGAATACTAGTAGCTAGATCGCGCTCATCATTTTTAACCTTTGGTTTGTGCGTCAGTGTACTCTGAACTACCACTGTTCCTGATCCCTTTGATCCTTAAATTCTTTCTCTATAGAGCTCCAACATTCCTAATTTAGACAACCCTTAGGTAGATCCCAGTCCCAACAACGGAACCATTTGTTGGCTTATATGGGCCTGACCCAAGTTCGGAAGAGTTATTTAGCCAAACAAATCCCGCAGGTACCGGCCCTTTCGGCAACAGCCTGCAGAACGCGAACTGAAGTCTCACCCGAGGTAGTAGGGGAGGGTGGTGGAACTAGGTTTCTGTACCCTTGGGATGTCTTGATGTGGTCTGGAGGTTTCGCGCACCATTCGGTAGCCTTGCACTGCTCTGCTTCCATGTAGATCTGAAAGATGGCTATTCCTCAATAATAATTACTTAATGAGTTATTATAGATTAGATCTACTTCTTATGGTCTTTAAGCAAACATTTAACAGAAATAACTAGTTCACGCACTTAGAAAAGATACAGATTTGCATAAACTCATACCATAAGCATATGCGCGTAGATCAAACAGTTATATTAACCCCAAATTACCCAGATCCTCAATAATTCAGATTTAACACAGAATTTCAGAATCAACTTATCTTTATTCAATTCTTTCAACAATACATCCAGATCCGTCCTGTGCACTCAGCTGCAGGGTTCTGCACACACAGCTGCGGACTCTACTAGGCCTCTGCACACACAGCTGCAGAGCCTTTATCTACCTACCAACACCCTTGACTCGGACTTACATATGCTTCAAGACTTCACTCCTCAAAACCCTATTACATTCTAGATTAAAAAGTACATACTAAAAAAGCTACCTTCTATCCATACAACCTCGCTCTATTTATACATTCCCATGGTCCACAGACCATGGGCAAGCTGACTTACTTCCTATTATTCTATATTATTTCTTGGGCGGACCACCCTTTGACTCGATTTATTACATTTCACACTCCACATATTTCAGAGGTTTTACAATATCTTTATCCTAATTTGTAGGCTCTAAGCCCCAAAACTGTTACATGGGACCTCCACTACCCAACAAAGGCAAGTATAAGCTCATCAATGAATTCACTGGTGGTGTAGCCCAAAATGCATGATATCATGGTCACAATTTGATTGCCCCTTGTGGAGAAGATGGGTGACACATATGGAGGGGCATCTTTGGGAATATGTTTTTCTTCCACAATGAAAGTTTGTTTAACTGGGCCAATCTAGATGGATTTAACTTGGTGTACTGGTCTATCAAATCCCCAATTGAGAGTGGGGTTAGATTGGGTCCTGGTTGAAAATGTAACATTTCATTTATGGATTCGGTTTTGATGGTGAACAAAACCTTCTAGTCATGGGACAAGATATTTTTATGGCCAGGGACGTAGCATGCATGGCACATGTGCACAATTTATGGGAATACATGCACTTGGGGGAACTGATATCTAGGAAAATTGGACTCCCAGAGGCAAATGTCATCTAAATGGTTTAGGTAGTTATCTCTTCTTAAGCAATGAACTTTGAGCAGGAGCTACGGTGTAGTGGCATCTTTTATTTGGAAGTCTCTGTCAGCCAGGGGAAGGTGGTCTAGGTCCAAATCTAGGGTCATCACAGGTCAGACATCCATAGCAATAGGGGCAACCATTATTCAGTTCTTGAGGATTTGAATTAGGCATTGGGGGTTTGTTTAGAGGTTTAAATAGAAATTGCGAAATCTCAAAGGGTTTTGGCCATAGGTGTTTTCAAACTTAAGATGCTTTTCAATTAATTTGACTTAATGAACCTACTGAACAGGCTAAGTGCTTCCAAATTTGAACTGGGAGTGGTATTCTATGGTGAAATACCTAGAATTTGGGCGAAATGGCTTCAAATTGATGGTTCGCAGTAGCTACAGAGGTTTGTACGATTCTGGTACAGAGTGGGAGGTTAGTTAGGCTGTCTGTAGTGTCTTCTAGAGAAAATTTAGAGGTTTGTTGGTCAATTTGGTGTTTACAGGAGTCGTAAAGGTTTTCTCAGTTTTACAAGGAAAATGAGCGAAAAGGGCAAAACAGGGCTTTTCAAACCTTCATAGAAAAATAATGGTTTTTTGGCGGGTTCATTTACAAATGGATAGTTGGTGGTTTATTTGGTTAAGTGGGGAAGTTGTATTGGAGGGTCGTCGCACCGCTTTTGTGGCGTAGGCGGTATTAGGGAGGGTTCACCTGATGTGCCTTAGAGCTCAACACATAGCATTCAGGGGGTCGGGAAAAACCGCCTTATCAGGTGGGTAAAGGTCGGCGATCGAGTTTAGATGATATGGATGTAAGCTGTCGGATGAGGGGGGTGATGATCAAATGAGATTCGGTGAGGGAATTGCATGGGAGATAAAGGGAAGGATTTTAGGGGGGCCCACAGGTTTAATTTTCAGTGGCATGGGATTAGTTTAGGAATTAATCCTGGGTTAAGGGATCAGGTGGGGCTTTAATCGCGGGATTAGGGGATTGGGTGACGTTAACGATGGGATTAATCTAGGTTTACCAGGATTAGGAAAACTAAGTAAAATTGTATCAGGATATGGGTAATTTATATAGTTTATAACTAAACTAGGGGTTGGGTTATTTATATAAAGGAATTAATTTAATATACGGGAAACGGGATGTGGGGGAAATGTATAATAAAATTAGAAATTGATACAAATTTTAATGGGTGGAGTGGGTTTTTCCTAAGCATAGTGTAACATGTCACATTTGCGTGCTTTTCAGACCTTCAATACTTAGGATAAAGTTTTTTTTGGGGGTTTTTGAGTGAAAAGGGATTTACATGGGAGTTTCCATTTTTCCTAGGTAAATGGTGTCAACCATAGGAAAGTGGGGTTTTATTAGGGAAATGAGGGGAAATGAAGGGAGATGAATTTTTGATAAAGGGGATTCTAGCACTTGTGCCCATAAGTCATCAAGCCGAGGGTCCGGTCCCTCCAAAAGTTAGAGAAATGCTCTGAGCCTCTTTGACTTAAAGGATTTGAGTACTTAGAACTTATTTGTGGGAAATTAATAAGTAGAGGGGTGAAATTACACAGGGGATGTTAAATAAACCAAGTTGTAAACCATTTTCCTTGCTTCATTTACTGCTTATGCACATTTGAAGGATGCATTTAAAACATGACATAAGTGCTTTTGTGTAATCACTTGATATTTCTGCAACCTTTCTTCTACTTACCCATTTACTTACCCTACCATTTTTTCTTCATTTTATTTGGGTTCATTTAGGCTAGCAAACCCTTATCAAATCCTTTTTCTTTTACAAAGAAAACTATCTAATTCTAACTATTACACTAAAAAATGTCACCATGACTATTTGCAGTTAGTATGGCTCCATTCACTGTCATACTATCCTCCTTGGCAAGTCTCATGCCTCTGCTCTTCATGTCAAACTTCAAGAAAGAGAGAAAAGTCATTTAAAGTCAATTATCTCTGGTGCGCAGTTTCTCTTAGCCTTACCTGCGTGTACGCAACTCAAGTTCACAATACCTGCATACTTGTACGCTCTGTATGTAAAGAGGTGGGTGTGTACTCTTGTAAAGGTCAAAAGGCACAAGTTTCACTCTAAAAAAGTTACTTGTGGTCATTTCTAGAGCATTCTAGAAGCTTGTTTGACGTGTATGAAGCGCCTCCAGATGGTTCATGTATCCTTACCAAAGAGGAACGTATCCCATCAAGAGGGGAGCTATCCCATCCAAAGAGGGGCTTATCCCATTGATGGTGGACCTGAATAACTTCCTCTAGAGCACTATAAATATAGTCATTGGGACAAAGGGAGGGGAGGTTGAAAGTTGAACATTCCTAAGGGTAGATGCTACTGGAATTAGGACTTCCTTGTAGAAGCTTGTGAGGAGAGATTACCATCTTTGCTTGTTCTATTTGGAAGTGGGTGAGCTGATCAGAGTAAAGGAGAACTCTTGTGGACCCTGGGAGGGACTTGCACAACACCAAGGCTCAGGTTGTAATGGTTCCTTTTGTTACCTTTTAAACAAAATTAGTCCATTCTTCTCAACAATTTGTTATTTATGAGTTGTTTCATATGCTCCTTGGTCTATATGTTAAATATGTTTTATTTTATGTGATATTCAGGTGCTATTTAATCGTTTGATTGTTAGTGAATGCAGGTTTCGAAGGGAAGGAGGATCTCATCCGGATCAACGAAGCTGGACTACTACAACAGCGTTGGATTACAGGTAGGATCTAAACACTTGATTTCTCATATTGTAAATGCATATTTAGTGAAGGATTGCTCTTATTTGTCTTGTTTGTCACTAGAAAGTCTTAGGCTTCTAGGGAGGTCGGTTGTGTCCGCACTAACGACTCTTTCCGTGTGACAAAATGGCGACTCCACTGGGGAATCCATGAATGTGTTTGAGTTCTTTTTAATTTGATATTTTGGTCTGAGAAAAATCGCTTGTTTTCTGATTTTTGGCTGTCTAACTGTGTATTTGGGTGGTTAGCTTAGAGTCAAGTTAGATTTTTATTTTTCTTAGCTTTGCAAGCAGTATGCAGTCTAGAAAAAACAAAAAAATTCTTTTGGAAAAAAGTTTGCTTTGGTATCATTTGTAGTCTTTGGGAGATAAAGGAAATTTCGTGAAGTAATTAGTGGTCATGAGTTGTGTGTTTTGAAAAGGTAAAGAGATTGTTTCTTTGATTTTCTTTTCCAAGAAAGTTGTTTTCTATAAAATTTGCATTTTCCAACTCTCTTAGCTAGGAGATTCATTGAAAAAGAAAAGTAGTGTAAATCATCTTAGGTGCATCTTTGTAGTGGTTGCGAGTCGAGTCTACACACCACCAGTTTCATCTCCACTACCTTTTTGTCTTTAAGAAAAACCATAAAATTAACGCTTAAAGTAAAATCAACTTAGTAACTTTTATTTACTAGGGCTCTGAAACACCAATTTAGATCAGGCTAGTGTCTTGGAGTAGGAGAGTAATTAACTCTCCAAGACAACAAAACCAAACAAGTAGCTTATCTTGTGATAGAATAAATCCAATTGTTTCATTTGTACTCTGGGAAAGCTCCTCTTAAAGGAGAAGCACGAGCTCGTGTCCAAACCAATGAGGGGATCAATCCTCCCTCATTGGGAACGACGCCAGACACGCACGTATTACAAACAGTAAACCTCAAATTAACCATTGTCGAGGAGCCAGGGGTCACTTGTCGGTAAACCTTGGATTATTGTCAAGGAGCCGGCAAGGGGATTGAGCTTGATACTCTGCCCTTGTGTGCTGTCGGAGTGTAGACTGTTCCCCCAGGTGAATTTGTTGCTATTGGTAACCTTAGTGACCATTATCTTTAGGATTCTACCGAGGTGACGGTGGAGGGAAGATCCCACTGTACCTGGAGCAGACGTCGGCTAGACTCACTTGGATTTTCTGGGGGGTTTACTTCACTCGAGACGGTTAAAGTGGAGGAACTTGTGCCGGTCTATTCATTAAGCAGGTTGCCAAGGTAACTGTTCCACCTGCCACTTCTGTACTGAATCCGGCGATGTTGGGTTTCATCTCCAACTAGCGTTTTTGGTCCGGAAGGCTACTGTTTGTGCTTGGTTTGACGCCCTAGATTCTTTAGGCGTGTGATTCAAATTTTTTTGGTTCTTTAGAGACTTTAGGTGATTTGCTTTGAGATTTTACTTTGTTTGCATGTGCAGTAGTTAAAAGTTTTTAACTGTGGCGGAATTACCGAGACAGTCCCGTCGACTTCGGGGCAAGTCTCCTGAGGTTGTTTCTGTGGCCGAATTGTTGAGGAAATCCCGTAGACTTCGGGGTGAACCTCCTCAAGACGTCCCGAGTCATTACGAAGGTTTAAAGGTCCTTGTTACTCCTAGTGGCAGTAAAGTAGGTTCACCTGAAGAAGGAGAATCGTCATTGGTAGTCCATCCAGATTACCAAGGTCTAGAAACAGGTTATAATCCTGAGGCAGTTGCAGTTTCTGAGCTTGCTGGTAGTTTTTCATCTACTAGTGATATAGGCGAAGAACCTGAAGTATCTGAACCTGTTACTCCAACTTCTAGTGTACCAGATTCACCTAGGGTAGAAAGAATCATCACCAAAAATCTTCCTACTGGTTTGATAGCTATTGAAGAACTTGCTCCAGACGAAGAATTAGGCGTAGCTATCCTTAAAGATCAACCTACTATTGATCTAAGGGAGCGTGAATCTATCTTTTACAGTCCTCCTAGAAGTACTACTTGGTACCTTTCGTTAACCAATTATTTAGACAACTCAGGGATAGGTTTTTCTCCACCTCGTACTCCTTTTCCACCTGGAGGTATTTATACTCCTATAAATATGTCTGGTCAGTCGTCCGTGTTCACTCAATCTCCTGAATCTTTCTTACACGGCGGTCCTTCTGTTCCCGCCGGGTATCAGTCACTTTCTGGTACCTTTGTGGGGGCATCTCCTCAACCCATTGATCATGGGTTATTAGCTGGAAACAATGGTAATAAACCATTGGGTGTAGGGGACATTTACATGATGTCAGGTTCAGTTCCCGTTTCTCAACCTCAAGGTGGCCAATTACCGCCTGGGGGGCAGCCTCAATTAATGCCTGGGGGGCAACCTCAAGGTACACAAATCGTGTCTGGGGGGCAACCTCAAGGCCAGTATGTACCCATAGTACAATACATGCCTCAAGGTCAACCCCAGCCTCAATATGTACCCCAGGGTCAACCTCAGTATCAATATTTACCTCAATGGTATCAACCTCAAGGGTATCAACCTCAAGGTCAAGGTCAACCCCAGTATCAGTATTTACCCCAAGGTTATCAACCTCAAGGTCAATACTCGAGTCAAGGTTATCAACCACCTCAAGGTCAGTCATATGTTCAAGGTATGGGAACTGTGCCTTTCAGTTATCAATCCTATCCTCAATCCGGTTATGGATCTCAGTATCCTTAACCTGTTACGGGTCAATACCCCGGAATGATAGTGTGGGATCCATCACAAGGTCAACAGGTGTTGCAGCCAAGTATACAGTTGTTACATCAAACTGGACAACCCGTAGTTTCTGGTTCACCCCAGCAACCACAACCTGTCCAGACAAATGTTCAAACTTCTGTGACTTCGGTAGTTACTCAGCCGCCAATTGCACCTAGTACTCCATCTCAAACGACTGCTGCAACTACCGCAACATCTGCCGCACTTACTTCTGGAGTATCGACAGCTCCGGTTTCTACTGTCTCTGCAACCACTCCTCAGACATCTTTACCGTTGTCCAGATCTACGATTCAAACCACGGTCCAGATGCCTGTAGGGCAGCCTGGTTTAAGTACTGTTGTAACAAGTCAACCTCAATTTACCTACCAACAGTACCAGGGACAGTACCAATTCGGTCTTGCTATCCAACAACCAGTTTACCAATATCAACCTTATCCTAGGTACACTTATCAACAACCTCAACAACCCCAGTACGGTCCGGTTAATCCTGGTTTTCCAGGAGGATATAATATCCCGAATGCGATTCCTGTTCCAAGTTATCCTGGATATCCTCCTCCTGGGACTGGTCTTGTGACCCAAAGTTTTAGGGATCCTAATCGGCAATTACCGTTTATCGCAACTTTGGATTTACCAGACTTGACGCGCCTAACGAACGATCCAATTCAATATCTTCCGTTCTGGCCGCCAATGCGAAATAAGTTGCCCAGTGATACACCCAAGTTCGAAGGTAAGTCTGGAGAGGATCCGTCAAATCACGTGATGACTTACCACCTCTGGCGTGCTTCAAATTCTATCTCGGATGATTCGATCCGCTTACGTCTTTTCCAGCGTACGCTCATTGGTCTCGTGGCCAAGTGGTACATTGAGTTACCACGGGCCTCTTTTTACAATTTCAGCCAGTTAGCTACCTTGTTCCTAACTCATTTTCAATTTCCGGTCAGATACGATAATGATACTGAGTTATTAACTTCATTAAAACAATCGACGTCCACTTATATTTCCGATCATATTCATGAATGGAGATGTCGAAGACGTTTAGTGAAAGTTTTTATCCCGGACCAAATCTTAGCTGAATGGTTTGTAAAATCATTATTATTGAAGATTACTGAAGATGTAGCTAAGGCCGGAGTAGTTACTGAGGAGCAAGTCATTGCTCAAGCCCAGTACCTTGACTTAGTTTACACTCAGTCGGGTACGTTGCACGAGAAGATCCCAGATCTTCCTAAGTCGAATCAAATCACTGCTACTCCTTCAGGGTCTCATGCTGCTGATGGCATGATTGGTACGGTGAATACTAAAAGTAAGAAGAAATCCTCAAAGAATTCTTCTCCAATAATAACCTTACTAGACTCCCCGACAGGAGAGTCTTCTCCTGAAATTACTACCGACATTCACGCTGTAGAGTCATCTACGGCTAAATCAAAAAACGGTGGTAAGAAGAAAGGCAAGAAGAAGGATAAAGCAGACAAAGCTCCAAAGGAGAAAAAAGAGAAGTCGGAATCTAACGACGAAAACCGCAAACCTCGTTATCCTTGTTTAATTTGTGAAGAAGATCATTTCACAAGAGATTGCCCTCATCGGGCAGAGGTTGTGAAAATCGTTAAAGGTTCCCCAACTCCTGCTGTTTTGAAAGATCCATTTCTGAAGCAGGAGAGTAAAATGATAGGTTCTTCCTCGAGTGCCAGTGAAGAACCCATATTGATGATGTCTCATGTACGGATTGCAACTCAATCGTAAGATTATGGTAGTAAGAATCCTGTTGATGGCAAAGAAGCAGAATCTTCTCATTCTAATCCATCAACCTCAGCTCCCGGTTCCGATCCACTACAGATCGAGAAACCTAACCCGGACTTGGTAATCAAACCGCCCGCCAAGGGTATACTTCGAAAGTCTGCTTTCAATCCACATGCGAGAGCAGCTCAGAATTATAACATTGTTGAGGATTTAGTTGTTTCACCCTCAGCAATGTCGGCTTTGGAAGTGTTGCAATCATGCCCAGCACAACGAAAATTACTCTTGTCGGCTATAGGAGCTGTTGATATTCAGGACCCGAACCTGATAATATTTGATCTAGAAAATAGTACACCACATCTCCCTCATCAGATGGCTTTCCAGATTCCAGTGATAGTCAAAAACAGGCCTATTGATCGGACTGTAATTGATGAAGGAGCTTCTACGTGTATTATGTCGATTCAGTGTTGGAGATCGCTTGGTTCTCCTTCACTGAACCAATCCCCGACAATTCTTAAGGCCTTTGATGGCTGTGGGTTCCATCCATTTGGCATTCTACAGGATTTGCCTATAGGGGTTGAAGGAAAAACCGTTAGTCTGGATGTGGAGGTGGTTGATGCCCCTCTAGACTACAACCTTCTTTTGGGTCGCAGTTGGTCTTACGCTATGACAGCGGTCGTGTCATCGGTCTTCAGAGTTATAAAGTTTCCACACAATGGTAAGATCGTAACGATAGACCAGCTAGCTTACTTTTCATCCGACCCAACCTCTTCAGAGAGTATCCAGCATGTCGGTAAAACGACTATCCCTTACAAGGATGTTGGTGTAGGATTAGTTAAAGATTCCGGTTTACTGGGAACTTTTCCTTTTCCTTCGATCAATGCAGACCCTTCATTCGCGTCCATTCATATGATTACTTCAGACACTATTATTTACGATGATCCTTGGATTGTCCCATCTGAATCTGAGATAGACTCATTCGGTGATGCCATGCCTTTGAGTCCATATGAAATTGCTTATGAAGCTGTGCAGTCTTTTACCGACTCACGTTCAACCCAAATCGACCAAATGAATGTGGTCCGTGAGGAATCACTTTTCACATCAACCTCAGAACGGATAACGTTTCCTGAAGTCGTGTCATCTGACGAACAACTTCGCGAAATCCTAAGTGTAGACGAGCTACCATGGGAAGATCTTCATCATAGATCTTCGTTTTTACCTAAGGGTGATGACTTTGAGAATGATTTTTCATCAATTTTTACAGCTGAATATGTCAAGGACGCTCAGAATCCCATGAAACATCCTGATTCAGAGTTGAATTTGGGAAACATTTCCCAAACTATTGCCATTGACATCTCAGTTAAAACCGGAATTATTGAGAACATTCATATAGGTGCCTCGTGTACAGATGACGAAATTCAAACATACAAGGTCCTATTTCAAGAATTCCGCGACGTGTTTGCCTAGTCCTATGAGGAAATGCCAGGAATTGATCCCTCCATTATTGTTCATGAAATCAAGACCTACTCGGACGCTAAACCCATTTGGCAACGTCTGCGTCAGATACACCCTAGGAAAGCGGCTGCGATTAAAGCAGAAGTCGAGAAGCTGTTGAAAGCAGGTTTCATTTATCTGATCCCGTTGACAGATTAGGTATCGAATATTGTTACGGTTAACAAGAAACAAGGAACAATAAGAATATGCATCGACTATAGGGATATAAATCGTGCTTGTCCAAAAGACAACTATCCCACGCCCTATATCGATCAAATAATTGATGATTGTGCCGGCAGTGAAATATTTTCCTTTATGGACGGTTTTTCGGTTACAACCAAATCAATATTCTACCTGCCGATCAACCAAAAACGGCTTTCATTTGTCCCTGGGGGACATTTGCTTACTGCAAATTACCTTTTGGACTTAAGAATGCCGGAGCCACTTTCCAACGGGCAATGTCTTACGCGTTTCACGACATCAAACACATTGTGCAACCGTATCTCGATGATTTGCCTGCTCATTCTTTACATCGAGCTAATCACCTCGTCCACTTATGCGCTATTTTTATGAGGTGTCGGCATTATCGAATTCGGTTGAACCCACACAAATGTGTCTTCTGCATAGAAGTGGGACGATTGCTAGGATTTGTCGTTTCAAAAGCCGGTATCCGCGTCGATCCCTCGAAGGTCGAAGCTATCATCAAATTACCTCCTCCTTCGAGTTTGCACCAACTCCAAAGTTTGCAGGGGAAAGCAAACTTTTTACGTCGATTCATTCCTAACTGTGCCAAGGCTACAAAGGGTTTCACCCGGTTGTTGAAACAAAATGCTCAATTTTCTTGGGATGAGATAGCTCAGAAATCTTTTGATGCACTTAAGCACGCGTTGACCCATGCACCGTTGCTGCATCCTCCCAACTACAACCAGGACTACTTTTTGTATCTCGCCGCCTCCCACTCCACCATTGGAATGGTCTTAGTTCAGGAAGACGAATTCAGAACGGAACATGTGATATATTATCTTAGTAGGACATTAAATCCCACTGAGCTAAAATATTCGCATGTGGAGAAATTGGCCCTGGCAGCTGTTCAGCCTGTCCAGCGTTTTCGTCATTACATTCTTCTCTGTAAAACTATAGTGATTTCGGATTGCAACACTATGATCTATATTTTGACTAAACAATTGCTAGGGGGCAAGTACTCCAAATAGATTGTTATCCTGCAGGAGTTCGATTTGGAGTTCGAGAAGTCCAAGTCTAAGAAATCCTTAGTTTTTGCAGAATTGATGTGTGACTTCCCGCGTGCTGACACAGAAACTGTGGAAGAGGAACCCATTGCGGACGAATCTCTGTTTCTTATCAGCACTTTAGATCCGTGGTATGGGGATATAATCGTCTATCTCCAAACCCAATCCTTTCGGCCCAAAGCTTCAAAGTCGGAACGTCGGAAAATTCGATTCTAGTCCCAACAGTACAGAATTATTGGAGATACTCTTTATCGTCGTGGGGCGGACTTGGTTTTTCGTCATTGCTTAACTCATGAAGAGGAAGAAAGGGTTCTGAATGACTGTCATTCTGGAGCATGTGGCGGTCATATGTCTGGGTATGCCACAGCTCAGAAGGTGTTGCGTGCTGGCTATTTCTGGTCGTCCATGTTTAAAGATTGTATCATTGCGGTCCGGAAATGCCACAACTATCAAGTGTTTGATCGCAAGATGCATGCACCACCTGCTCCTCTCCACCCTATAATTTCCGTTGGTCCTTTTGCTAAATGGGGTATCGATTTTATTACATGTAACCCTCACTCGGCCGGGGGGCATGCGTATATCATCCTTGCGGTTGATTATTTTACTAAGTGGGCCGAGGCGATGCCTACATTCGAGGCAGATGGCAAAACAGCTGCGATTTTCGTATTCAATCATATTATTGCTAGGTTTGGTGTCCCACAAGCGATAATCACTGACCATGGACGCCATTTTCGAAACATTATGCTGACCGAACTTACAAGCCAGCTTGGTTTACGCCATGATAGTTCTACTCCTTATTATCCTCAAGCAAACAGTTTGGTTGAATCCATCAACAAAGTTCTAGTTATCATGATCCGACGAATCATTGGTATTCATCGGTCGAATTGGCATAACATGTTATTTTCAGCACTTTGGGCGTACCGAACCTCAGTAAAAACATCAACAAGGTTCACTCCTTTCCAACTAGTTTATGGTTTGGAAGCAGTGTTGCCCATTGAATGCGAAATCCCATCACTTCAAATGGCTATCGAATTACTCCCAGCTACTTCCGAAGAGGAGAAGCGTCTGTTATACTTAGCTAAATTAGATGAGACTCGACGTGACGCTGCTTTGGCAATCGAGACTCACGCGAAAAGGATGAAAGCTCAGTATGATCGCAACGTGACCCCTCATAATTTTTCGGAAGGAGACCTAGTGCTATTATATGATCAAGCTAAAGATAAATTAGGTGCTGGAAAATTCGTCCCTATGTGGCATGGGCCCTACATTGTCAAGCGAAAGCTAGCAAAAGGGGCCTATGAGCTGGTAGATTTTGATGGGGACTCTTTGGGTAAGCCCAGAAATGGACTTTACCTAAAGAGGTATTATGCTTAAATGGTGGGTATGGAGATTCAATTAGTTTAGTTAGGTTAATTTTTCTTTCTAGCTGGTATGTTTGCTTAGTTTAGATAGTGTGCTTAGCTTAGAGAGTGTGTTTTTCGTCATTATTCTGGCTTATCTTGGTTTTACTCTTGATATTGCAGATGTCGACGCCTCTCCAAACGTACATTGGATTTGCTGATGGTGCTTGTCATAGTACACGGAATATCTCTTCTGCAGCTTGGGTTATCTATTCGCCCTCTGACGAGTTAGTTTCTATGCATGGGGTGAGCCTCGGTCAAACAACAAACAACATTGCAGAATACAGTGCAGTGATTGAACTATTATCTGAATCTATTTCATTTGGGATTCGGAGTTTGATAGTGAGGTTAGATTCTGAACTCGTTGTATTACAGCTTAATAGAGTCTATGCCATTAGAAATCTAGTGTTATTAAGATTGTTTTTGAGGGTGCATCTCTTGGAACGTGAATTTGATTACATTGAATATGAGCATATTCCAAGGTCTTTAAATACATTAGCAGATGCAATGGCGTCTCGAATGTTAAATAGACATTTGTAACAATCATAAATGTAAATTTATAAAAATTTCATCGCACATGTTTAACAAAATAAGCCGGTAATAATGATATATATAAATAGGAGTGTGTCAAAAATATACATCGTCTTCGATCATAGGTTGAAAAACACCTTATGATCGGCAAAAATGATAAGTACAAAAAACCAAAAATGTCACATGTGTCTACAAAAGTGACTAGCCAATCACTGGTGGTGCTCTCTATATGAGACCATTGCCCGTGCTACCCTACACAGGAACCTCCTGAAAGGTCCTGGGACTGCGACCACATAGCGCTGAATTCGGATAGGAATATCGTCTATAGTCGTCTCTGGTATGTCCGCCGTGAGACGCTCTAGGTCCTGTTCCAGCTCGGCTAAGGTCTCTGCGGCCGCATCCTGTGGGGCTGGTGCTGGCGCAACTGGTACTCTTCTCTCAAAAGCCCGGAGATTGGCCGGACGCCGTGGGCCTACATCTGCATTTTGAAAAAATTTTGCTGTCAGTTTTGAGACGATATATAAAAAACAAAAAAAAAATAGATAATTTAAAAAACTTGTGAGAAATGAAGTACCTCTGTCGTCCCATTGTTCTCCCTGTGGAAGAACCATGTCCGGATCATTGCGAAAATCTACTCCGGCATAAGGAAAATCCTGAATCGCAAAGACCTGGTCCTCCAACCAGTGAAAATAACCCACAGGAAATCAGACAACTCCCGCTCCCTCATTAGGATGCCGGGCCATTACCGAAACCCATCGTGTCAACTTAGGCTCCTGAGGAGGCCCAACTGGAACAGTAAGATGCTGGGGGATCAGCATTGGAACTCTCTCTAGGGCAAAGCTCACAACTAAAGGCCCATATCCAAAGGTCTTCAATTGTCCGTTATTTGCCCTAGTCAGTTGGCCTTTCATATTGGCCAGCACAGCATCGCACCAGTTGAAAATGGTGCCTCGGAAGCAATCTATAGCCATCCGCATTTGGGAACCAGTGGCTATGTGCAAAGCGGCAGCGCCACAAAGTCTGGTAACTGTAAAGGCAATTACCATAAGTTCAGGTCGGGATATGTATTTGATTTCTATCCCCTTATCCTGGTTTTTATTGTTGCACCACTCTAGCCGGAGACTAGCAAGGGATTGGCCACCCGGCCTAGTCCCGAATAGAGACAGTTGCTCGCCCCTGTTAGGCAAGCCAGTGAGAAAATATATGTCGGAGGACTCTATC
Organism: Pinus tabuliformis; assembly: GCA_031772625.1. Lineage (NCBI taxonomy): Eukaryota > Viridiplantae > Streptophyta > Pinopsida > Pinales > Pinaceae > Pinus > Pinus tabuliformis. Next base: position 345,091,004 of record CM062817.1, read on the forward strand.
TCGAGCTGGTGTTCTCTGATGTAAAAACATTGATCCTGAATATTCCACCTTTCAACCAGCCACTCTAAGAATGGCACCTGGGCCCTCATGCCAGGTATGGCCCAGTACTTGTAAAGACCACATGCCTTTAAAGCATCAATGGAAGGTTGATGACCTATTGCGGCCAAATCGACATCTTCGTGTTCTCTTTCACGCCAATCTAGCATGGTGGGCAATCTACACACCAAAAAACATTGATTAGAATTCATTAGATCAAATTTTGATGGTTAGGTTTTGAGTTTGGGTTTTGAAAATCCGCTTCGCGCGGAGTACGCACCCCGCATTTAGAAAACAGAGCGTGGGGACGCAGCTGTTCTGAAGGTGGGCTGCGTACTCCGACCTTTTTCCCATATACGAAAATGTCGGGGTACGCAGGTCGCCCATGGGGCACCTGCGTCCCCCGAAAAGCGGACTCTAAAACCCCAAACCCTCCAAAAAATCAAACTAGAACCTAAAATGGAATTCTAAACGGATGAAATTGAAGAGGAGGATGTTGTGAAATACCTGAAAGAGACAGCACTCGATTCCGACGGTCGGATTCTTCGCAAAGTCCACGGGAAGTTTCTTGCCAAAAGCCCTTTTCTCACCCTCAACAGTAAAATGGTAAAAATGGCATGGTAAAAAGTCTTTTTATAGGTTTTTTGGATAAATGAATGCTAAGTTTGTTTATTTTTCACCATGAAAGGATATTTTTCAATGTATTTTTGCCCATCTTAAACAGGTATGAGTAATGTGTTGTTTTTGTGCAGGACAAAAGGACTTTAGGGTAAAATCATCATTTTTTACGAACCGAGACATCAGAGTCATCTTTTAAGCCCTTTTCTGACACCTAAAACATGAAAAGATTGCCGAGCGTTTCTTTTACACTCGTTAAAATGGAATTAAAAGATGGTCCCCTTATAGCTCTTTTCTAACCGTAAAAACAGGAAACGATTGTTGGGTTTTTGTCGTTTCAAATTCGATACTGGAAATAAAACGACATGCCTCTGATCGCTTTTTACTTTTCAGGTCAAAGGCATTAATCATGAAAGTACTCCTTGGTTGCAAGATCAAGCGGTTCTCTCAGGTATTATTTTATACTTTTTCGGGCTTGGGAGACACAAATTTACGAAAAAGTTCACCTTGGAGTCTTCTTTAGTTTTTTCAGACTCTCTAAAATTGAAAAACGTCGAGTTTCTCCTATACTGGACTCGTTAAAATTTCACAGTAAATGACCTGTTCGATTACAAACAGGAATGGACCACTCCTTCTTAGGGTCCGAATCTAAACTAAGTTGGACTCATCCGAACGATGAGCTTATAATCAAGCATATGTTATCCTCCTCAAGCTTGTAAAAAATAAAGAGGTACTTGCCAGAAATGGTGGGGGAAAAGAGAGAAGAATGAACCTATTTGTTATCCTTTGTTACAGAAGAACCTTATCACCGCTCTTGAACACGACACTTTTCATTCACCTGGGTTGGGAAATCCTTTGCCTTAAAGCTGATAAAACCACTTTGAAAGTCTTCAACCGTTTCCGGGTATTAACTTTGGGTCAATCGTCACCAAGCCATATGTCGTGTCGTTATGTGTTCAAGAGGTCTCTGAAAATAAACCATTCATATGCAAAATACTTGTCATCCATTTGACCATCCCTGAGTCAGTCCTTACAGCAACATTTCTTCAACTTGAACAATGATTTCGTGTTGTGGGCTTGCCTGCAACGGGTCGCTTTCTATCGACATCAGCACATTATCTAGAAAGATGACTTAGAAATCGTTAGTACCTTGAAGTCTGCATGCATCAATGGTAGGTTTCTCTCCTTTGACGACAGTTTACATCATTGACTTTCGATCAAAGGATTCCGTGATGTGTTCGACATCAACTCATTCATTCACATCTCATGGATTGTACTGGGTACTTTGAGAACCATTGACATTACTGGTGGTCTCTCTCACACTTGTTAACAGTTTACATCATCGACTGGTAATCAAGTGGTTTCTACCATGTTCGACATCAACTCATTTATTCGCATGGATAGAATCGTACCAATTCAGGAAGTAGAGATGAAGACCCTGGATCTAGTTTCCACCATCCAGGCTGCGAGGAGTTTTGTATTCATTATACAGTAGACTAATCATAAACAGATGGCTGCGTCCATACTATGTCTACAAAAGTCTATGATTGTGATGTACTGCAAAATCATTCTTGTATCAGAGCAGTAGTTAGATTGTTAGTTAAAGTTTTCAATCTGAGTATGGGAATGCCTACCTCAACGATGATATCACCTTATATATGTATTTTGTGTTGAATATTTGTAGGTTCTGACCGGGCTCTCCGCAAGATACTCCTTGAAATGATAAAGTACTTCACCCTTCCTAGATCATATAAAACCCTAATCTACTACAGGCTTCGCACTTTAGGGGGCAATCTGTTACACTAAAAAATGTCACCATGACTATTTGCAGTTAGTATGGCTCCATCCACTGTCATACTATCCTCCTTGGCAAGTCTCATGCCTCTGCTCTTCATGTCAAACTTCAAGAAAGAGAGAAAAGTCATTTAAAGTCAATTATCTCTGGTACGCAGTTTCTCTTAGCCTTACCTGCGTGTACGCAACTCAAGTTCACAATACCTGCGTACTTGTACGCTCTGTATGTAAAGAGGTGGGTGCGTACTCCTGTAAAGGTCAAAAGGCGCAAGTTTCACTCAAAAAAAGTTACTTGTGGTCATTTCTAGAGCATTCTAGAAGCTTGTTTGACGTGTGAAGCGCCTCCAAATGGTTCATGTATCCCTACCAAAGAGGAACTTATCCCATCAAGAGGGGAGCTATCCCATCCAAAGAGGGGCTTATCCCATTGATGGTGGACCTGAATAACTTCCTCTAGAGCACTATAAATACAGGCATTGGGCCAAAGGGAGGGGAGGTTGAAAGTTGAACATTCCTAAGGGTAGATGCTGCTGGAATTAGGACTTCCTTGTAGAAGCTTGTGAGGAGAGATTACCATCTTTGCTTGTTCTATTTGGAAGTGGGTGAGCTAATCAGAGTAAAGGAGAACTCTTGTGGACCCTGGGAGGGACTTGCACAACACCAAGGCTCAGGTTGTAATGGTTCCTTTTGTTACCTTTTAATACAAATTAGTCCATTCTTCTCAACAATTTGTTATTTATGAGTTGTTTCATATGCTCCTTGGTCTATATGTTAAATATGTTTTATTTTATGTGATATTCAGGTGCTATTTAATCGTTTGATTGTTAGTGAATGCAGGTTTCGAAGGGAAGGAGGAGCTCATCCGGATCAACGAAGCTGGACTACTACAACAGCATTGGATTACAGGTAGGATCTAAACACTTGATTTCTCATATTGTAAATGCATATTTAGTGAAGGATTGCTCTTATTTGTCTTGTTTGTCACTAGAAAGTCTTAGGCTTCTAGGGAGGTCGGTTGTGTCCACACTAACGACTCTTTCCGTGTGACACTAACCTTATATCAATCCAAGGGCTTAGATTAAACTAATGAGCTCCTTTTATTTACTCTACCTATCTAATGATCTACCAAGATTAAACTGTTTGGTCAGATTTTGTTCTCTAACTATAAACACAAAATTCAAAACATTGTATAGTCAAGATTAAACATTTTGATTACCATGGATTGTGGCATGAATAACAAGCTGCACACAATCATTATTGTGCATAAAAAGTAAATAGTAGTGGCATTTTGACTTGCACACTTTCATGGTCTCTTTTATTTTTTGAGGTTCATATATTTCATTTTTTGGACCTTTTCTTATTCTTTTTGTCCTTCGATTACTCTTTAGGACATACCCTCTTCACATTTTTAAAAATTTTTAATATGGAAAACATTTGCAGAAAGAAAAGGTATGTACAATATTACAAGGCTTGACCTTATTCATTCAATATTATGACTCCTATTGGTATAGGAACCTAACAGTGGCTCCACTTGGGGATGGCATTTTCTAGTGAAATGTCAAGAACTTGAGAGATTAGTGGCCTCTGAACTGTTTTTGATGTTACCTTGCAAAGTGTTCATCTCTGCATCTGCATTATTGATACTTATGACAGTAAATCTTTCAAATCTTAGGGCCTTCCCTTCTGGATTCAACTTAAAAAATCACCATCCAATCCAAACTAGACTTTTGAAAATAGAATATGTACAAATGGGAAATGAAAATTAGTAACTTGGTTCAAAGTAGTGTTTTAGCATTCAACCATTCACTAGCCCAACTTCTGCTTCTGTACCATTAAGTTCTCTCATGAAGAAAGCATTATTTCCTCTGTAAGCATAGATGACATAGGGACCTTTCCATAGGAAATCAAATTTCCCATGTTTACCTTTGTCTTCTCTCCTTGAATCCCACTTGAGCACCTTGTCACCAAGGTAGAAATCTTCAGCCTTGGTTCTCTTATCAAAAATATTTTTAACCCTTTCCTGCACAACTTGAGACCTGATGTAGACCTCTTCTCTGGTTTGTTGAAGATGAATAGTTTGATTGATTCTTCTTTGGATACTATTTGGTTCAACTTGCAATTCTTGAAGTATTTTCATTACTGGTACTCCCAAAGAGGATGGAAAGACAGCTTCCGTCCCATACACTAGTTGATAGGGAGAAGTACCAATTGATTTCTTAGTACTCAATATGTCTTCCCATAAGGCATTGACTAGCTTCTTATTCCAAGTTTTCTTATTGTCCTCTAGTAACTTTTGATGTTTACCAGGCTTTTGTTTGAGGATTCTTCCAGTCCATTTCCTTGAGGGTAATAGGTTGTAGAATGGCCCAAGGTGATATGATACCTATTGCAGAAATCTATCATTCTTTTGGATTTAAAGGCTGCTACATTATCAGTAATGAGCTTAGTTGGACATCCAAATCTTGTTATGATATTGGTTTCAAGGAAGGTTAAGATAACAATATATGTGGCTTGCCTTGAAGGTATGGCCTCTATCCATTTTGTGAAGTAGTCTGTGGTTGTGAGGATCCATTTGTGTTGGGCAGAGGAGGGTGGGTGGATTTCACCAATGAAGTCTAAACCCCATTATTGAAAAGGTATTTCAGTAGAGATCAGCTTGAGGGGTAAAGGTAAAAGCTTTTTCTTTCCCTCAAAAATTTGACATTTGTGATAGGAGGTCACATATTTTTTGACATCAGAAAACAAGGTAGGCCAGTAGAAACCAGCTCTAAGGATTTTATCTACAGTGGTTTTCCAGTAAAGGTGTCCTCCACAGTCACCTGCATGAAACTCTTGTAAAACTCTATCAGATTCATCTTTTAACAAGCAATTAAGAAGAATACCTTCATGATCTCTCCAAAACAGAGCATTGTCTAATATACAAAATTTCAATGATTTCATCTTTAAAAACCTGCTTTTAGTCCTAGATAATTCAGGAGGAGTTTGTAAGTTCTATAAAACATAAATAATATCATCATACCAAAGTGATTCAATAAAGGCCTGGCTAATTAGTGGAGTCGCCATCTGCTCTCCATCATCTATTGTTGTAATAAAGTTTATATCCTAGGCCTGACAGTTCGATTCAACCATGAGCTTGGCTAAACCTTGGCCCTTATTTAACTTAGTAGGTTTGATTTCTATATCGTACTCTAAAATAGTAGCAATCCACTATCCCCTCTTTCCATCTGGATCTTCCTGAGTTAGGATGTCTTTGCCTACTGCATTTGGAACGTAGGCTACTATATGTGAATATAAGATGTATACCCTGAAGTCCTTAATGTCTTTGACTAAGGCCAAATTTTTTTTTTCCATTATATTGTATTTTAAGGGAGCATCTCTCAGGGCTTTGCTAAAGAAAACAATAGGTTCTTCATAGCCCTCATCATTTTTCTGCAATAAAACTGCAACTATTGTGTGCTCAGAAGCAAAGGAAAACAAGATGAAATCTCTGTCAAATTTAGGACTGATTAACACCGGTGTTTTGTTGGGTTGTGTTATATTCTTTCCACATAGTTAATAGGGGGTTTGAGGGGCACCTGTCACCACACTTTATCGGGTCCGGTGCAGCGCCCTGGAAAATTTTGGTTTTGGACCCTATGTTAGGTTGGGCGGACCCACCTATGGTTTTGTGCATGATTTTTGCACATGTTTTTTGGATGTGATGGTTTTCGGTCCATGGTATTGGACGCAATGGTTTTCAGTCCATGGTATTGGATGCTTCGACATGTATAAATATGTATTATAACATTGAAAGGAACATAATGAAAAATCAAGCTGGTAGTCCCGGTTTTGGGATCCAGGGGAAAATTTCTGTGTATATGTGCTTTATGTGTTCTGCTCTCGCATTATTTATTTTCTGTGTTTTAGAATTCGTATGCAGGTAATTTCTGTATGGGTTTAAAACCTACATTTGGTATCAGAGCAAAATTGGCTTCAAGGGGACACCTTTGTTGCTGAGGGGTTTCACTCGGGCCTATGGTAGACCCTGTTCAGTGGGAAATCTGTGAGATCGATTCTAGTGGTGAAAGAAGATGGCGAGCAGTGGAAAGATAGAGATCGATAAATTTAATGGTCAGAGTTTTGAGTTGTGGAAACTCAATATGGAGGATCTATTGGTGGATAAAGATCAGTGGATCACAATAGATATGGGTACCAAATCAAAGGGAGTGTCCGATGAAGAATGGAAGAAGTTGGATCAGAAGGCAAAGAGCACAATATGATTGTGTATCTCAAATTCAGTATTGTTGAATGTATCAGGGGAAGCTACGGCGAAGGCTTTGTGGGACAAGTTAGGGACTTTGTACCAATCTAAGTCTCTTGTGAATAAACTATTCCTACAAAAAACGTTGTATGACCTCGGGATGGAGACTCAGTGACAGAGCATCTGAACGCATTTAATACTATGGTAATTCAGTTAGCATCTGTTGACATTAAAATTTCAGATGAAGATAAGTGCATTAGTTTGTTGTGTTCTCTACCAGATTCGTGGGATAGTCTGGTTATTGCAATAGGTAGCAATGCAACTTCCTTGCAGTTTGATGAAATAGTCTCAGCCTTGCTGACGGAGGAGATGAGATGGAAAAATATGGAGAGCCAGAATGGTGATTCCTTGCCTATACGAGTACGGTCCTAGAACAGAAACAAAAATAAGTGATAGAGTGGGACATCTAAATCTCCAAGAAAACCTGTAAAGGTGGTGTGCTGTAAATGTGGAAAGGAAGGCCACTTCAAAAGGGACTGTAAACCTAAAGCTCCTGACAAAGGAAAGGGATCTGATGAGGCTCCTTCTGCAGAGGCAAAAACCACCTCAGATGAAGGTGGGGATGTGTACTTGGCTTCTTCAAGTACACATGTAGATCATGAGGAATGGTTGATTGACTCAGGTGCATCCTTTCAGTTCACTCGCCATAGAGAGTGGTTCTGCGAGTATGAGAAATATGATGGTGGTGATGTCTTCTTGTGGGATGACAAGAAGGCTAGAATCGTTGGTTGCAAAAAAGTAAAGTTGAAGTTGCAAGGTGGAAGGATTAGAACGCTTCCAGGTGTTCCACATATTCCTGCATTAGCCAAAAACCTGATTTCTATAAGCAAGCTCGATGATGCATGTGTAAAAACAGTGTTTGAGAAGGACACCTGAAAAATGGTTCCGGGAGCACTGGTATTGATGCGAGGAGTTCAGATTGGAACTCTGTACAAGCTCCAAGGTAGCACTGTTACTGATGGGTGCAATAATTCTATGGTTCCTGAAAGTGGAGCAGAAAATCTAATGGTCTTTGGAGAAAATACCATGCTGTGGCATCAAAGGCTTGGACATATTGGAGAGAAGGGCCTTCGAATACTTCATGGTAAAGGTATGGTAGAAGGTATGAGTAATAGCTCTCTGGATTTTGATTTCTGTGAAAATTGTGTATATGGGAAGCAGAATCGGGTGAGTTTCCCCTCTAGTAGTAAAATGGCGAAACGGATATTAGAGCTTGTACACAGTGATGTGTTTGGACCTGTGAAGGTTCCATCACTGGGTAAGTCTGTGTACTATGTATCATTTATAGTTGACTTCTCAAGGAATACATGGATATATTTCTTTAAGAAGAAATCTGAAGTCTTTGACAAGTTTAAATAATTTAAGGCTATGGTGGAAAACCAGACAGAGAAGAAGATAAAGGTGTTGAGGACAGATAATGGTGGAGAGCTTTGCAGTAAGGAATTTGAAGAATATTGTAAGAAGTGTGGTATAGCATGGCAAAAGACTAATCCATATACACCTCAGCAAATGGAGTTGCAGAAAGAATGAATAAGACGTTGATGGAAAGGGAAAGAAGCATGCTCAGTGGTGCCAGGTTAGGACAGGAATTCTTGGCAGAGGCGATGGATACTACATGTTACCTGGTTAACAAGTCACCTTCATCAACGTTGGAGGATAAAACTCCACAAGAGGTATGGACTGGTAAGAAACCCTCTCTTTCACATCTGAGGGTATTTAGATGTGATGCATATGTACATGTTCCTAAGGAGAAATGAACCAAGTTGGATAGTAAATCTGAAAAGTGCATCTTTATTGGGTATAAGGATGGTTTAAAGGGTTATAAGCTTTGGAATCCAGTAACAAGGAAGGTTGTGTATAGCCAAGATGTGGTGTTCAGAGAGGTGAAAGATGTTATCAAACATGAATTCCAACCAAAGGAACCAGAGAAGATAGAGTTTGAGCTAAAGGAGGAAGAATCAAACTCTACAGCAGAGGAGGAATCAGAAGATGAAGAGCCACAAACTCCAACTGTGAGAAGATCAGTTCAAGAAAGAAGACAACCAGAAAGGTATAGTCCATCTGCTTTCTGTTCAAATTTTTCTTTGTCTGTTACTGATGATGATCCCAGAACTGTGAAGGAAGCAGTGGATTCAGAGGATGGAAAACTCTAGAAAGAGGCCATGGTTGATGAAATGGCATCTTTGCACAAAAATGAGGCTTGGGATCTAGTGGAGTTGCTGGCTGGAAGGAAACCCATTGGCAGCAAATGGGTGTTCAAAAAGAAGATAAATGCAGAAGGAAAAGTGGAGAAATACAAAGCTTGGTTGGTAGCAAAAGGTTATTCCCAGGTGTCGGGAATTGATTTTGGTGATATTTTTTCTCCTGTTGCCAAAGTAACTTCTATTAGACTACTTTTATCTGTTGCTGCTACTTTTGATTTTGAGGTAGAACAGATGGATGTGAAGACAACATTTCTTCATGGGGATCTGGAAGAGGAAATATACATGAAGCAACCTGAAGACTTTATGGTGAAGGGTAAGAAAGAACTGGTATGCAAGTTAAAGAGGTCTCTATATGGGTTAAAACAGTCACCAAGGATGTGGTATCAGAAATTTGATACATTTATACGAGGACTTGGCTTCACCAGAAGCAAAGAAGATCACTGTGTGTATTTTAAATTAATTGGTGACTATGTTATTTATCTGGTCTTGTATGTGGATGATATGTTGTTGGTTGGAAATGACAAAGAAATTATCCAGGATTTGAAGACACAATTGTCCTCCAAATTTGACATGAAAGATCTTGGTGCTGCAAACTATATTTTGGGCATGGAAATTAAAATAGATGGGGCAAATAGGAAGCTCTAGTTAAACCAGAGGAAGTATGTCAAGACAATATTGTAGAGGTTTAATATGTGGGATAGTAAACCGGTGAAGGTTCCTATTCCTGTAGGTGTGAGGTTATCTGCTGAACAGTGTCCCAAGACACAAGAAGAGGAAGTGAACATGTCCCATGTTCCATATGCAAGTGTAGTCTGTAGCCTAATTTATGCAATGGTCTGTACTAGACTAGAAATTGCACATGCAGTGGGAGTATTGAGCAGGTTTATGTCAAAACCAGGGAAGGAGCACTGGACAACAGTGAAGCGGGTTTTCAGGTATTTGTGTGGCACTAGTGATTATGGTTTGTGCTACCAAGGAAGACCAATATTGGATAGAGTGTTGGATATTCATGGCTTTGTTGATGCGGACTGGGCTGGAGATCTGGATCAGAGAAGATCTACAAGTGGGTATGTGTTTAACCTATTTGGAGGTGCAGTCAGTTGGATGAGTAAGAAACAATCTGTAGTGGCACTATCAACTATAGAGGCAGAATACATGGCAACCACTCATGCAAGCAAGGAAGCAGTTTGGTTGCAGAGATTGTGTTCAAGTATGGGGTTAGTACAGGAAGCTATAAGGATAGGCTGTGATAGCCAAAGTGCAATTTTCTTAGCAAAGAACCCCGCATATCATTCAAAGACAAAACACATTGATGTTCAGTGTCACTTTGTGAGGGATATGATAGAAGACAAAAAGGTGTTGCTGATAAAGGTGGACACTTTGAAGAACATTGTAGATGCATTGACAAAATCTGTGAGCTCTGAGAATTTCTCTTAGTGTAGAGAGACAATGGGCATATCGGGGCTAGAAAAATGACTAAGCTCTCTTGTGGCCCCCTGTGGAAAGAAAACAACAAGTAAGAGAATGTTGGGTTGTCTTATATTCTTTCCACGTAGTTAATAGGGGGTTTGAGGGGCACCTGTAATCTCACTTTATGGGGTCTGGGGTAGCGCCCCAAAAAATTTTGGTTTTGGACCCTATCTTAGGTTGGGCAGACCCACCTATGGTTTTGTGCATGATTCGCACATGTTTTTTGGACGTGATGGTTTTTGGTCCAAGGTATTGGACGCGATGGTTTTTGGTCCATGGTAATGGATGCTTTGGCATGTATAAATATGTATTATAACAATGAAAGGAACATAATGAAAAATCAAGCTGGTAGTCTCAGTATTGGGATCCAGGGGAAAATCTCTGTGTATATGTGTTTTATGTGTTCTGCTCTTGCATTATTTATTTTCTGTGTTATAGAATATGTATGTAGGTAATTTATGTACAGGGTTAAAACCTACATGTTTTAGTTAAGTCCCACTTAATGTCTTCAAAGGATTTTTTAGCCTCAATAGTCCATTTTATGGTTGAATCTTTTTTTAGCATATTGTTGAGTGATCTAATGAATTCTGCTAGATTAGATATAAATCTTCTAAGAAAGTTAATTTTTCCTAAAATATCTTGTAACTCTCTAATGTTCCTCAGGTGGTGTATTTGCAAGATGGCTTCTATTCTTGTAGGGTCTATTCTTATGCCATCTTTTGAGATTATGTGACCTAACAACTTTCCTTCTTCTAACCCAAACAAAGATTTCTTGGGGTTCAAGGAGATTCTAAATTTCCTTCATTTAATAAAAACTTGTCTTAGATGATCCAAATGTTGATTGTCATATTTTTAAAATACAGTAATGTCATCTAGATATATCACAAGGAAATCATGCATTTTTTTTGCAAAGGCTATATCCATAGCCCTCTGGAAAGTGGCTCCTACATTCATTAGTCCAAAAGGAATTTTCACATACATAAATGTGCCCCAAGGAGTAGTAAAGGAATTTTTGGGTTGGTCATCTAGATGAACCAAGATTTGATTGTAACCAGAAAATCCATCCAACAATGAGATTCTGATTGATCCAACTACCCTTTGTAAAATGTGGTCCATTTTGGGGAGAGGGTAATTGTCTTTTAATGACACATTCTTGAGGTTTCTGAGATCCACACAGAGTCTGATCTCACCAGTTTTCTTCCTAGTTGGCACCAAGTTTGATACCCAATCAGAAAATCTGACTGGTGCAATTATTTTGGCATCATACATTCTCTAAATTTCTTTTTCAATTGAAGGTAATAAGACAGGATTGATCCTCCTAAGTTTTTGTTTGAAAGGCTTTTGATTTTCTTTAATGGGAATTGTGTGTTGGATGATGTTGGTGTCATAGGATTTGAGGACCTCATAACTCCAAGCAAAAACATCTTGAAATTCTTTCAACAACTCAATGTACTTTACTTTTTTAGTGGGAGGTAATGATTTTAAGAGTTTGACCAATTTAGGATTTTCACTGGTGCCTGGTGCCTATATTACATTCCTAGGAACATCATTTGAATCAAATAAATCTTCCATAGGGATTAATCCCTTTGGTAAGAAATTATCCTTGAGATTAATTATTTCGGTTTCTTCACTGATTATTTCATCAATCTCAATTTTCCCTAAGCTATCTACATCTAATTTAGTAAATTTAGTTAGGTTAAATCTATCTATTTCATCACCTTCTATCTCATTTATCTCTAACTCATCCTTAGTGTCAGGATCTATGGATATATTGGTGTCTATATTGTTATTTACAAACGCCTCTTGTGAAATTAAAAATTTACTTATATGTTTATTTTCCAATTCTTCAAATTATCTGAAATTGCAGGTCTATGCCTAACTTCAGCAGTGTATTGATGGTTATGTTGGAAGGGTAATTTGCAAGTGCTAGCAAACATTGCTAAACTATGGGCTTGCATATTGTGTTTTTTAGGGATTACTGCAAGCTTTGTTTCTAGGAAAGTGTTCAATATTTCTACAATAGTTCCTCTATAACAACTTAATCTAGGGTCCTTTGTCATATATACAACATATATTTGCTTTATAATTAGTTCAGAGTCTCCCATGAAAGAAACTCTTTTAGCTCCTAGATTCCTAACTAACTTAAGACCTAAAATTAAAGATTCATACTCGGCCATATTATTGGTACATTTAAAATTCAATCTATATGCATGGCCTTCTGAGCGATTATTTTCCAAATTATATATCCACACTCCTGCTCCTACTCCGAACTTATTGACTGACCCGTCAAATTCATGATGCACAAAATCTCATGCTCATAATTTTCACTATCTGGTGCAACAAACTTTTCATCATTTATAGCAGTTTGACCATCTTGTTTGTTGAAAAATTATGAAGTTTGGTTAGTTTCATTTTGTGTAGAAACTGCAATTTCTTTTGGTTCTATATTAATACTATCTGAAATTTCTTCTTGTGTTTGGTAAACATTATACAAGATAAAAGAATCGATATATGAGTGTATGGAGTAGATGGGAAAGTTTTGAGGTCGATCCTGGCTACTTACCATATATTTCATTAAATTTTCTTGGTATAGTTTCTTAGGTTGTCCAAAAATAGAAATTGTTGCATATGACATATCTAGTTGTAAGGATCCCTGAAGTTTGGCTCCCCATGATCTGGATAACAGCATGCCATACTTTGGTGGGATGTTAGCAACTACAATATCCATAAGGATGCTTTTGGCAGGATATTGGACTAGAGTAACACACAAATCTTTAATCAATCCTAGACACTTTACTTGACTGGAGTCAAATGAGAATAAGTCTTTGTAAGGCCTTGTAATGTCTAGGTTTAATTTCTCCATCACTGATTTAGGCATTAAGTTGTGAGAGGCCCCAAAATCCAACATTGCATTGTGTAGAATTTTATCATGGATACTAAGGCTAATGTAAAAAGGTGGAACCCCTCCTTCTACCGATTTGCCATTAACATATGGACCAAATATGAGTTCTGGTTGGTCATTAAACAAGTTAATAGAATCCTCATTTTTAGCAATGTTTAAGGTCTGGTTTATCTGTGACTTGTAAGTTTCATTCTTGATTAGTTCTGTTAAAGGGACTGAAATCTTAAGCTTTTCTATCTCTGCTCCCATATTGAATGGTGAAGAAACTTTTTATGTTTGAAGATTTTGGATTTTTGAATAAGGGATCTAAGTAGACTTGTCTTCCTTTCCTTTGTTGGGGATCTCCTTATGTGGATTTTCAAACCTGGTGTTTTGAGTTTTGTCCACTGGTTCCTTAGGTGGAATTGAGGTGGATGGTTGATCAGCAGAACATTGATCAGAGGTTATATCTACAATGGTGGGGCCAGAAGGATTTGGGTTCTACCTAGGGAGAATTTGGAGGATCTTTGAAACAGGGGCTTCTTTTATTTTCTTAGGTTGACTCTGCACTATTTTCTTGGTTTGATTAGGGACATCGGCATTCTTTCTGCTTCTTAGATTATATTGTTTATGTACTTCAAAAATGGCAGAATCATATCCCTGTTTGTAATCAAATGACTCTCCAGACTGCATGTGTAGTTGTTGTAGCATATTCAATTCCTGCTTATCTTGGGTAAGAAAAGCAATGTCCTCATCATTTATTCCCATTAAGTTGATTTGTGTATCTTGTTTTGGATCTTCAGGTTGGGATGTTTCTGCATAATTTTCTTCAAAAGGAGGCCTAATGTTCTGATCCAGTCCATTTTTCCCAATGTTTTGATTTTGGTTTTTTCTAAAATTTGGGTTTCTAACTGGAGGTGCTTGTTGGTTATCCCATTGGGGTTTCCTTTCTATGTTATCTATTCTATCCATTAGTCTTTCCATATTTTTGGCTAAATTATCTATTTTGATGTCAGAGGGTGAAGCTTCATCCTTAGTAGTTCCTCTCTTTTCATTTCTAACTCTATCCCTTTTAGCTAACAAATTAGCTTCAACACTAACAACTACACTTTTCATTTCTTCTAATGTTGGGGGATTCCTTTCCCTAAGTTGGTATGCCATATCTATGTCAAAACCATCAGGGAACTTTATTAATGCTAATTCTGGTGGGGGTTTAAGGTTAACTGGGATGGTGTTATATATACCATTAAATCTAGCACAATGATCTTGAACAATTTCATTAGGTCCCCTTCTAATGTTCTCATATTTTGAAAGGATTTGCAGGGGATTCTTTTTCTTTTCCCATCTATTCAAAAATTGCTGATGAAATGCTTCTAAACTATCAATACTATTAACAGGAAATGCTCTAAACCATTTCCTACCATCACCAGCTAAAGTCTAGGCAAAAAGTCTCATTTGAACATTATCTGTGTCAATTGCGTGCAACTCAAAGTAATCTATTATCTTGTTGACATGTTGTTGAATAGTGTAATTTCCTGTGCCATCAAATTGAACAATTTTACTTTGGTGGTCTGCTAGCATAGCACCAAGTTGGGCAGGTAAAACAAGAGGAGAATATCTATTTGACATGGTTGTAGGCTGGGAGGGGTTAAGATATGGATGAGGAGTGGATGAAGAACCAGGACTAGTAGGTGATGAATGGGAGATGATAGGTTGGTGAGGAAGAGTAGGTAAAAATGGTGGTGAGGAATGAACTTCAGAAGGTATTATTAATGAAGTTGAAGGGAACAATGGTGAACTCAAAGTAAGGGATGATGGTTCAAAAAGATCAAGGGCTGTGGAAGTATTAATGGATGATTGTGGAGATTTTAGAATGTATTCATCAATTTATTTGTTGGCCTATTGAACTTCGAGCTCTGCAATGAATTCTGGATCTAGAACAGTTTCACTGAGTGCACTTTTAGATTTTGTTCTAAATAACGAAAGATCAAATGACTCATCAAAGGGAAGTTCTTCTAAAAATAACCATTCATCAGGGAATGAATTAGCTTTAACTAATGGTATCTGGCTAACTAAATTTTCTTCTTTTTTAGATTTTCTTGAAATTAGGTTGGGATTATCAACTACTGGGGCAGGATTTGGGTCTGGATTAGCCCTAGTAAAATGAGTCTTCCTGGAAGCCAGAATTTAAAACTTTTTAATTGTTTTTATGATATTTTTCAAGAGAACTTCTAACAAATGACTTTAAGAGGCTTAAAATGAAGATTTAGGATTTTCTTAAAGCTTTATTAAGACTGAGGATTTGATGTCCCTAGTATAGTCACCACTATGTTATCGCTCAGAACTTTACCCTAGAAGTTTTTACAAGAAGGAAAGGATAAGGTAACCACAAACCAACTTTTAAGCATAGGCTCTAGCCAACCAATGGCTCAGATGGGGCTCTCTCTATATGATTTAGCTTTGTTTTCTTGGTTTTAGGCTAGTTCTTAAGGTTCGGGGGGTTTTGATTTGTATTGAAGGTTGGATGGTGGAATCCTTAAAAATGATGGATAGAATGATGTTTTTGGACCACTAGGCTATGGAATCAAAGAAGGGTAGAAGAACTAGAATTAACTCACTAAAGGGAGTGTTCAAAGGGCAAGCTAGCAGAGTAAAGTGCAGGTCATTGGGCGAGATGGGTGAAATGGTCTTAACTAGGGTAAGAGAGAACTTAAGGATTCTCAGACCGGGATTAAAATGAGGAACAGAGGATATTCATGAAAAAAGGGCAATTAAGAATCCTTTGCTATAGATTAGAGGGAGACTACCTAAACTAAGAAGCAATCAAGAATTCCTTAACTTAGATAATTAACAGAGAACATTAAAATGCATAATAGTTAAAACAAAGTGCAATGAAGCAAATTCTAAGATATTATTCCATATTATAGCATTCATATTTCAAATATACAATAAATATGGTGGAAAAACTTTAAGAAAGATAACAACACAAGAGAAAATACTTGTCTGCACTTCACTCTACACATGAATCCTATGAAATGTCTTGTCTTTATTCATTAATCTAGCTTGTTGGTCCAATCAGTGATACAATAGCTTACAGTCTTTTGATCAAAAGGTCTATAGAAATGTCTAAGAATCCACCCTACATACTTCAAATTGTGAAGTATTTATACAAAAATTATTACAAAATATCTCAAACTAACTTGAGATTTAATCTAGGAAATACAAATATATTCTTGCAAGAAGATAGAGACAACTATTGAACTGTTTCATGTTGTCCCTTTTATTGTGGTGTTGTTGGCTTTTATGGTTGGATTTGTAGCCCTTTATGTTGGCTTGCTATTGTGGTATTTTACGCTGGAATCTTCATTGACTTTTATCTTTCACCTGATACTCTTTGACACTGATACACTTTGGCATGCTGACCTGTTTCCATCTGTTTACCTGGTTGTTTACTTTTACTGTGCAGTGACTTTTTTACTGTGAATTTCTTACAGTAAATCAATCATATTTTCCCACCATTCAGCTTCAGGTAACCTGACATTCATCATTCACCTATATATCTCGTCAGCCTCAGTATACTTGGCAAAATTGGGCTTAGTGATGAACAAGTGTTTTATCTCATGCTAGAGAAAAAACAAATTCTCAAATGTATTATACAAAACTTTGCCTGTTGGTACTGCTTTTATTCCTGAAGTGCTACCTTGTTCTTTAGCCAACTGTCTGAGTCTTCTATCATAGTCTTGTTGTTTCATAAGTTTTTCATTAATGACCAATGGACTAGGCAATCCTTTCTCCCTCAAAATTTGGAATTTAGCCATGAATCTATCAATCGTTGTCTGCATGTTTTGGCATTTTTCCTCCAAGTTTAGCATTAGGTTCCTCTTGGAAAGGACCTTCCTTATTTCCAAAATGGTTTCAGTTCTATCTTCTATATTCAGCTCATGAAGCTTATACCTGTTTTTTCTATTGAGAAAATGGATGAGTCTATTTGCATCCTCAGGCATGTCTCCCAATTCCTCCTTGACCTTCTAAATAGCTTCTCTAGCTATCTTTATTAATTTTGTCTGCTCGAAAATAACTTTAATGGCCAAATATCATTGACAGAGTCAATGATATTGGCCCATAATAATTCCTTGGCTTGTCCAAGGGGTTTCTCCAATGTTAGATCTTTCACCATGGCTTTGACTCTCTCACTCATTCTATTGGCCTTTTGTGCTTCTTCCTTCTACATAATCTGGGCAAGTTTGTAGTCAGTTTCTAAACTTGCCACCTTTTATTTTAGTCTAATCATTTCTATAGCCTGGATAGACATTTCTTCCATGGCTTTGACTAACTCTACTGCTTTTTCTCCTCAAGCACCTGCTATTGTAGATTCTTCTGTAACTAGAAATGATGTGGCAGGTGGAGCTGTAGGTGCCAGTGAAGCTGCCAGTGTGGAAGGGACTGTAGTAGATATTGTAGGGATGACATTTGTAGAAGTTGTGGCAATGTCATTTTGTTTTAATTGGATCAGGCTATCCAATTCTTTCTCTGTCTCTCTTAGTTGATCATTGAGTCTTAGGACTAAGTCCATCAACTCCTCATGCTTTTGTTGGGTTTCCAAAACTTCCATTGTTTGAGGATGTTGCAGCTGGGGTATCTTTAATTACTTTTTAAGTGCAGCAATATCATCGTTTTTGTTCTTTATGAGCTGCTCGGTAACCTTTATATCTTTTGGATCATGTCCCAACTCAATAATTAAGTCTTCCAAAGACTTAATCCTTGTATCCTTGGCCTGTGAGGAAGCCTTCTCCAACTAAAACTATGCTGAGATGTTGTTTAATGAGTTTTGTAGCTGATGGGCAGCTATGGCTTTACCTATTAGGGTGGAGTATATCATCTCTCCAACCTATTTATGCAGTTCTATCTAGTCTATGGGATGAATCTCCCTTGCCAATACTTCAAAGTCAACCCTCTTGAAATCTGAAGATGTCTTGGGCTGTTGTGCTATAGGTTTAATAAAGGACATTTGAAGTTTTCTCTCCTTGATGTCAAAAGCTGACATCAGTCTTGTTTGATTCATGGGAGTGAGTTTCAGATATTGTGCATAAGTCTGAGCTTTAAGTTTATTATTCCTCATTTTGGTTTCTTTATACCTATCCTTTATGTCTTGGACATTGTCAGCAAGCCCACTGAATGAAGACACCTCCATGCTTAGCTGCCTTTCCAACATCTGAGTCTATGATGTGGATGGATCTTGTATGTCTCCAGATGGAGTCATGGGCCTGCTTATGTCTATCTTTATGTTGGTTACCTGTTCTGACCCTTCTGTATATTCTTGTTCAGATGCAGGATTGAGCATTTGCCTCTTGCTTTGACTTGTTTCCTGCTGCAAATTAGAGGTGTCCATTCTTCAAGTGGAAGCTCCCTCTCTATTTCTTTTTGGATTTTTCTCCTCATTCTAAGGAGTCTGCATAATAAGAGGGGTACTCATGGTGGTTTCTTGATGTCTTGTCACCTACAGAAATGAGCTCTCATTAAGTTGCCTCTCTAAATCAATCAACGTATTCTCAATGTCTACCTGTTAAGTTATGGTATGTTCTATGCTTATAACAGTTTACTTCTTTTTCTTATTATATTCCACCGATTAGCAATCACATGTACATAAAGTAAA
This sequence comes from Pinus tabuliformis, assembly GCA_031772625.1. Classification (NCBI taxonomy): domain Eukaryota; kingdom Viridiplantae; phylum Streptophyta; class Pinopsida; order Pinales; family Pinaceae; genus Pinus; species Pinus tabuliformis. Next base: position 345,109,960 of record CM062817.1, read on the forward strand.
GTGCAGATAGAAAATTAAATGATTGACAGAAAACAAGCCAAGACAAGAGACACAAGATGTGGCGGCTAGCCAGGGACAAACCCCAAAATGTGTGGGGAAACCCTTTGATCAAATCTTCTTTTATCTTCAATAATTCAGTAGAGAGAAATAATACAATAAATCTGATTCATATCAGCAGTAGCAAACCCTAGATCAGTAGCATCAGCATTAGCGGCTTCATTATCAAACTAGGGCAAACCATATCTCACAAACCGACAGTTGGATTGACTTCATTCCACCACCAAAAGTTTCGGCTTCCAGAGGAGGTTCAGATGAACCTACAATGCAGTTCAGATGAGGAGATCTTCTAGGCCACGCAAGTCAATCTTTACTTCTGCAGTTGCAGCTTCAGTTTCAGCAGTTTCCGGCTTCAAACTAGGGCAGTCGATATCTTGCAAACTGTTCGTCGGATTGACTTCATTCCACCACCAAAAGTTGCAGCTTTTAGAGGAGGTTCGGATGAACCTACAGCGCAGTTCAGATGAGGAGATCTTCTAGGCCACGCAAGTCAATCTTTACTTCTGCAGTTGCAGCTTCAGTTTCAGTAGTTTCCGGCTTCACATGTGTGAGAGAGAGAGACCCATTTCAGCGCAGTAGAGAAGAGACTCATATCTGCGCAGTAGAGAGAGAGAGATGTGATGAGATGAGTGATTCCAAATGAGGAAAATTCCCCTTATATTTATACACAACGTTGGTGGGTGAATAGATGCGACTGTTGGGCTTCTGAGCCTACATGAGTTGTAGGTCGGCTTGATAATAATTCCATAATCAAAATAAATTCATATCTCCATGAATACTTATCGGAATTGGATGATCTTTATATCAATCCTACACCTCTCAACGAGAGGAATCTAATAAAAATATTATTAGCCATGAATAAGATGACCCACATGAAGTTTTTCCCTGGTTGCCAATTTTAACACTCCCTCTCAACCATGGAGAACTTCATCTGCAATCTGTCTATCGGTCGTTACTATTCATCCATCAAATGCACTGCCTTGTACAGCCTGACCCTTGCCCTGGTCTGCTCTATTTTGCCTGCTCTACTTTGTCTTGTTCTGCCCTACACTAATCTGTACTGTTTTGTTTTGATCTGCTCTGCTCTTGCATTGTTCTATTCTACTCTGCTTTTGTCTGAATTATGAAGAAGAAGAAATGATCGAGGATGTATCATACTGACTCAAATTTAGTCTCAGAGTATGTACCACTGGTCCCAGACCAGTCTCAACCAACCCAAAGTTAGCGTCATGGTGAGTACAACTCCAATGGTCCCAGACCAATATCATCCTCCACTGACTCAAAGTCAGTCTCAGAGTATGTACCACTGATCCCAGACCAGTCTCAACTAACCCGAAGTCAACGTCATAGTATGGTACAACTCCTACCACTGGTCCCAGACCAGTATCATTGATCCCAGATAAATGGAGGTCATCCTAGCATAGGGAGTACGGTAGTTACAACGATGCGTCCATCGGTACTACTATGGTCCCTAACTTCATTTCCCTGCTCATTGATCAGATGAGAGGTACTTCCCATGAGTCCCAGACTACATGGGTAAGATGCCTTGACAGGAGAACTAATCAATCCTGTCCTCACAGGAGAACACATCAATCCTGCTGCAATTTCCATGGAGAACACATTAATCCAGGCCTCACAGGAGAACACATCAATCTTGCTACAATTGCCATGGAGAACACATCAATCCAAACCTCACAGGAGAACACATCAATCCTACTACAATTGCCATGGAGAACACATCAATCCAGGCTGCCATGGAGAACACATCAATCCAGGCCTCACAGGAGAACACATCAATCCTGCTACAATGTCACCACGGGGTGTACATGTATACCACCAGGGGATAGTGAATAATCTTGTGGTCATATGCTGCTCCAAGAAGCACCCTGCACCCCCCTGGAGCTCTCAGAGCTCAATGCATCATACATGACCCTCATTGGAGGGTCTTTGAACAACTCCAAGTTGTTCACGGAAAGTCAGAAATTTTACTTTCCCAAGGGGTTTTGTCAGAATTTCGGCAACCTGTTCATCTGTACCGATATGATGGAGCCTTATAGCTCCCCGTTGCACCATATCTCGAATATAATGGTATCTGATATCAATATGCTTGGAGCGATCATGGAATACGGGATTCTCTGATAAACGAATCCCACTTTGGTTGTCACAAAGGATCACAGTGGTATCCAATGTGAATCCAAACAACTCACTGAAGAGCTTTCGCAACCAAACTGCCTCACAAGAAGCCATGCTAGCAGCAATATACTCTGCTTCGGCGGTGCTCAAAGCCACCGACTTTTGTTTCCTGCTCATCCAGGATATTGAAGTAGATACCAAGGAGAAACAACACCTGGAAGTGCTCTTACGGTCCTCCACATTGCCTGCCCAGTCATCATCTATGTATCCAAATAGTCTCACATCTCTGGCAATGTATCTTAACCCATAAGTGATAGTGCCATGAAGATATCTCAGCAGATTCTTGGCACCAATACAGTGTATGTGGTGGGGTTCAACCATATGCTGGCTCAACGTGTTGACTGCAAAGCATATATCTGGACGGGAGTTCACTAAGAACATTGATGCTCCGACGAGTTGCCGATACTCAATAGCATTTCGTAAAACAGGTCCAGCAGCACTACCGCTTAACTTCTTGAAGTCAAGCTCCATCGGAGTAGTTACAGGCTTGCAGTCGACCATTCCGAATCTTTCCAATATCTTCACCACATATTTTCCTTGAGATAGGAAAATTTCTCCTGGATTTTGCCACACTTCAAGTCCTAGGAAGTAGTGCATCAGTCCTAGGTCTTTCATTTCAAATTCAGAGGCCAGCTCCCTCTTACATTTGTGAATGAGAGGGTCTGCACCTATTACAAAGAGGTCATCCACATACAACACCAGTATGAGAGGCTTGTCATCTTCAACCTTAAAGTAAAGGTTAGGATCGGCTTCACTCCTAGTGAATCCCAGCTTCATCAAGTAGCTATCGATCCTCTCATACCATGCTCGGGGTGCTTGCTTCAGCCCATAGAGAGCTTTCTTCAACCTGCATACATGATATTTTCGATCATAAATCTCAAATCCTTCGGGTTGCTCCACGTAGACCTCTTCCTTGATCGAGCCATGCAAGAATGCAGTCTTGACATCCATCTGATGTAGGTTCCATCCTTGTGAAGCGGCAAGGGCTATGATCGAGCGGATGGTCGTATATTTGGCAACAGGTGCAAATATCTCATCATAGTCTATACCTTCCTTTTGGGAGAAACCTCGAGCAACAAAACGAGCCTTATACTTTTCCGTGCTTCCATCTGTTGCATGCTTTATCTTGTAAAGCCATTTGAAAGTAACAACAGTCTTGTCCTGGGGTCTGGGAACTACTTCCCAAACATCATTCTTTATGATAAACTCATATTCTTCGGTCATAGCACCCTTCCATACTTGATGCTTGACGGCATCTGAGAATGACGAAGGCTCATTTTGAATGATCGTGCTCATGATGGTCAGGTATCCTTGATACCTATTAGGTTTCTTACTTTCACGAAAGGTTCCTCGGGGTGCAGCATGTCCTTCAGCATCATCAAGTAACCCCTTAAGCCATGAAGGCCTCTTCCTAGAAGAGGAAGGCTCATATGGAGGAGGATCAATCGGATCCATGGGTTCTTCTACATCAGGGATTGATTCATCATCCTTTTCTTTCGGTTCCCTGGTGTCGGCTTCTTGAGAGCTCCTCAAAGTCGGAAGATTGATCACCTTGCTAAGAGCCATATCTTCGTCAAAGGTGACATCATGACTAATTATGACTTCCCTTTGACCGACTACATAGATTCTATAGCCTTTAGTATTTTCACCATAGCCCACGAAAATTCCCTTCTTTCTAGATGCTCCCAATTTATTTCTTTTCTCTTTCGGCACATGAAAGTATACAGGGCTTCCAAAAATTTTAAAATGAGAAACATCAAGTTTCTTACCGGTGAATTTTTCTTCAAGAGTCTTGGAACCCAATGCTTGATGACGGCATCGATTCTGTACATATACAGCAGTGTTTGCAGATTCAGCCCATAGAAACTTTGGAAGTCTTTGATCATGTAGCATGGCCCGAACAACTTCCATCATCATGTGGTTCTTCCTTCCCACCACACCATTCTGCTCAGGAATATGTGTAGTAGTCTCCCTCTTAATGCCAACCTCAGGTATGCCTAAGTGAACCAATTGTTATATATCGGAGGTCTTGCTTTGGCTTGAGGGGAATGGTCCCCTTTTGAGCTTTCCTTTGGCACATCCCGGACATACACCTTCTTTCTCTACTTGGAATCCGGGCATCCCTGTTACCATCTGTCTTACATCGGGTAGAGCTTTGTAATGAAGGTGGGCAAACCTCCGATGCCAAAGTTTAGACTAAAGAGTTATGTCACAAGACATGACACCTAGCGTACTTCCATCGACCTGATATAATGAATCAACAATAAACCCAAGAGTAAAGGCATCTTTAACATTGTTTTTTCATATACATACCTTGCCATTGCTTAAGGTTACCTTGTAGCCTCTTTCTTCCATTACCAAGATGGACACTAGGTTCCTTTTGAGGTCGGGTGCATTTAATACATCCTAGAATTTCTAGCCTTCTTGAATGCTTGTCCTCTTCCTTGATTCCTAGCTCTCCTCTTACCTTTAGGCAAGGGCATTTCCTGCTCTTCTACCCTTGTTTGTTCTTGAATGCATCTAGCCATTAATTCCTCGAAACTAGGAATTACATTATTATTCAGAAGAGTAGTCCTGAACACATACCATTCAGATGGTAATCCTCTGAGAGTTGTGAGTGCCATTTCTCTGTCAGTAATGGTTTCCCCAATAGATAGGAGATCGTTCTTGATCTCGTTGATTCTTAAGAAGTATGCTTGCATACTTTCATCTTTACCCTTCTTGATTTCCCTCAACTTATTTCTAAGAAACAAAACTTGATTTGCATCATTAACTTTAAATAAACTCACCAGTCTGTCGTAGAATTCCTTGGAGGTGTCTAGATCAGAGATGTAGGCCACCAAGCGCTTGTCGATAGAGTCCCGAATGATCTTCTTTGTTTTGACTTCTCCATTTTTCCATTTGTTCCAAGTAGTAGCAGATGCATTTGATGAAGGCTCAACAATATTGCCTCTTACATGGTCCAGCACTCCTTCATCTTCAAGGGTTAGATCGATAGACATCTTCCATCCATGATAGTCAGCTTTCTCACGGAGCTTGTCTTCGGCAGGAAAGAGTGTTGAGGACCCCATAGTTCTTTTAGGGTAGCCTTGCCAATCTTCTCTTCAATGATTGCTCTTGCTCTTGCTTGGGCTTTGTCTTCACCTCAGCTCTGATAACATGTTAAGTTATGGTATGTTCTATGCTTATAATAGTTTACTTCTTTTTCTTATTATATTCCACCGATTAGCAATCACATGTACATAAAGTAAAGTGCAGATAGAACATTAAACGATTGATAGAAAACAAGCCAAGACAAGAGACACAAGATGTGGCGGCTAGCCAGGGACAAACCCCACAATGTGTGGGGAAACCCTTTGATCAAATCTTCTTTTATCTTCAATAATTCAGCAGAGAGAAATAATACAATAAATCTGATTCATATCAGCAGTAGCAAACCCTAGATCAGTGGCATCAGCATTAGCGGCTTCATTATCAAACTAGGGCAGACCATATCTCACAAACCGACAGTTGGATTGACTTCATTCCACCACCAAAAGTTTCAGCTTCCAGAGGAGGTTCAGATGAACCTACAGCGCAGTTTAGATGAGGAGATCTTCTAGGCCACGCAAGTCAATCTTTACTTCTGCAGTTGCAGCTTCAGTTTCAGCAGTTTCCGGCTTCAAACTAGGGTAGTCGATATCTTGCAAACCATTCGTCGGATTGACTTCATTCCACCACCAAAAGTTGCGGCTTTTAGAGGAGGTTCAGATGAACCTATAGCATATTTCAGATGAGGAGATCTTCTAGGCCACGCAAGTCAATCTTTACTTCTGCAGTTGCAGCTTCAGTTTCAGCAGTTTCCGACTTCACATGTGTGAGAGAGAGAGACCCATTTCAGCGCAGTAGAGAAGAGACTCATATCTACACAGTAAAGAGAGAGAGAGATGTGATGAGATGAGTGAATCCAAATGAGGAAAATTCCTCTTATATTTATACACAACGTTGGTGGGTGAATAGATGCGACTGTTGGGCTTCTGAGCCTACATGAGTTGTAGGTCGGCTTGATAATAATTCCATAATCAAAATAAATTCATATCTCCATGAATACTTATCGGAATTGGATGATCTTTATATCAATCCTACACCTCTCAACGAGAGGAATCTAATAAAAATATTATTAGCCATGAATAAGATGACCCACATGAAGTTTTGCCCTGGTTTCCAATTTTAACACTACCTTTGTACAATCTCTATCTACAAGAGTGTTATCTACCCACTTAGATTGATTGGCATAGGCTTCTATTTCAGGTATGAGGTGATGAATGTAAGGCCCCAATTTGGCCTTTTTCCTAAGTCTGGTCATGAATCCCTGAGGGTCATATCTCCACATGAAACTTTGTTGGAATTTCATTTTCTGCAAAATTTGGTCTGCTTCCTTCCCTGCCTCTCTAGATTGCAGATGAAATGGCCCAATTTCTCTTTGACTCTGAATTGGGTTTTCTTCTTGGCTAAAACAAAATTTACTTCATCTGAGTTCATTATCTGCCTATAAAATTCCAAAGCAAATAACCTCATGGGGAGGTATTTGGGTAGTTTATATGGTGCAAGCTGGCACCAATAGATCCTTATCTCTGTGTGGTTTTGGTATAGGTACCAATCTCCCACTTTGGTTTGCTTGGACAGCTAGAGAACTCTTTTTATTTCTAGACTTATCCTAGGTGGAGGATTTCCTGTAAGCATAGTCATGACTAGATGTACGAAAGAGTATATAAAATCTGAATAAGTGTATGGTGATCCAAATTTGTGGAACAATGGGGTCCAAAAAATGACAGACTTAGGTTCGCCTTTGGTATCAAGCTTCTGGAGAGTGAAAGGAAATCTGTATGGTTGGCAGTATAGGAACATATGATATAGGACAGATGAGTGCTTAAACACTCTTTCATTGCTCATTCTAGTAAATTGCTCATGCATCCTATCAACTATAAACTCAGCAAAATTGTATAAAATGGCAGGAGGTTGTCCTAGGGTATAAATGGACATGAAGGCAATTATAAGCTCATCAATGAATTCACTGGTAGTGTAGCCCAAAATGCATGATATCATGGTCATAAGCTGCTTGCCCTTTGTGGAGAAGATGTCTGACACATATGGAGGGGGATCTTTGGGAATATGTTTTTCTTCCACAATGAAAGTTTGGAGTAACTGGGCCAATCTAGATGGGTTTAACTTGGTGTCCTGGTCTATTAGATCCCCAATTAAGAGTGGGGTTAGATTGGGTCCTGATTGAAAATGTAACATTTCATTCATGGATTCGGTTGTGATGGTGAACAAAACCTTCTGGTCATGAGACAAGATAGTTTTATGGCTAGGGATGTAGCATGCATGGCACATGTGGACAATTTATGGGAAGACATGCACTTGGGGGAACTGATATCTAGGAAAATTGGACTCCCAAATGAAAATGTCATCTGAATGGTTTAGGTAGTTGTCTCTGCTTAAGCAATGAACTTTGAGCAGGAGCTATGGTGTAGTGGCATCTTTTATTTGGAAGTCTCTGTCAGCCAGGGGAAGGTGGTCTAGGTCCAAATGTGGCATCATCACAGGTCGGACATCCATAGCAACAGGGGCAGCCATTATTCAGTTCTTGAGGATTTGAATTAGGCATTGGGGGTTTGTTCAGAGGTTTAAACAGAAATTGGTAAATCTCAAAGGGTTTTGGCCACAGGTGTTTTTATACTTAATATACTTTTCAATTAATTTGACTTAATGAACCTATTGAACAGGCTAGGTGCTTCCAAATTTGAACTGGGAGTGGTATTCTATGGTGAAATACCTAGAATTTGGGTGAATTGGCTTCAAATTGATGGTTCGTGGTAGCTATAGAGGTTTGTACGGTTCTGGTATGGACTGGGAGGTCAGTTGGGTTGTCTACAGCGTCTTCTAGAGTGAATTTAGAGGTCTGTTGGTCAATTTGGCATTTGTAGGAGTCGCAAAGGTTTTCTTAGTTTTACAAGGAAAATCAGCGAAAAGGGAGAAAAGAGGGCTTTTCGGCCCTTTATAGAAAAACAATGGTTTTTTGGCAGGTTCATTTACAAATGGACAATTGGCAGTTTATTCAGTTAAGCGAGGAAGTGGTATTGGAGGGTCATCACACCGCTTTTGTGGCACGGGCGGTATTTGGGAGGGGTCACCCGATGTGCCTTAGAGCATGACACGTAGCATTCGGGGGCTCGGGGAAAACCACCTTATCGGGTGGGTAAAGTTCGGTGATTGGGTTCGGCCGATATGGATGTAGGCCATTAGATGAGGGGGCAATGATCGAACGAGAGTCGGCTAAGGGAATTGCACGGGGGATAAAGGGAAGGCTTTCGGGGGGGGCCATAGGTTTAATTTTCGGCTGTATCAGATTATTTTAGGAACTAATCCTAGGTTAAGGGATCGGGCGGGGCTTTAATCACGAGATTAGGGGATTCGGTGAGATTAACGATGGGATTAACCTAGGTTTACCATGATTAGGCAAACTAAGTAAATTGTATCAAGATATGGGTAATTTATATAGTTTATAACTGTTGTTGGGAAAAGTATCCAATACGGAATGACCCTATCCCACTCTAAGGGTGATAGTACCTCAGCAACAACTGAATACAAAGCTATTCAAGATTACTTCTTTATGAGATGAGAGAGAGAAGATAAAAGGGATCCACTAACCGTTATCTTCTGCTAATGGTTGATCCAATCTTCCCTCTTGCTGCTTGCTCCTAGCTCCTTGCTCTTTCACCGGCCCAGCTACACAAAGATCCTGTAAAAGCACAAAGAAAGGAGACTACAAGAAGCATACACCCATAACTGATTCAAGGATTAGAATAAATCAAATATACAAGCATCAATTCACCATAGAGACACATGCATATAGAAGAACCTCAAATACTTTATTAATGGAAGAAGTAAAGTTCTGAGAGTGTTACAACCATAATAGGCCCAATCCAGCAACACCTCCCAGCAGAAAGAAATCTCCTCTTCACCTCCTTCAAAGCAATCACCCAATAGTTCTATACACAAACCAACAGCACTTCCTTACTTGCACAAAATTCCAGCCTCCATAGACCTCATGAGAGAGCTCTATATATAGGAGATTTGGAGAAAGGATGAGACAGCTTGAGACTGACATGAAGCTGACTAGTGTCCTCTCCCACTTTAGTTAAACTTCAGTTCTTGAGTCCACTTGGAGATTCTTGCTTCCACTTGGAGATCAAGACCCTCTTACTCATCACAAGGCGAATTCCTTGACCCAAGTGTCAGTTTGGAAGCTTCCTGGGCAATTGACACCTTGCAGAATGACTGTGCCACTTGGCCAATCTCGCCCAGTGCAGGTAGCCTTCATTAGATTTGACATTCAGCGCAGGTACAGAGTGGAGCAGTTGACATTCAGCGCAGATGCTCAGTGGAGCAGCTGACATGATCCAGAAATAGCTTGTTTTTGAGTGTTTTCAGGTGGAGAACTGATTTTCGGTGCTGTGGTTTGCTGACCTTGTTCCTCTAGGGGTAGGAACAACATGTTTAGGGACTTTGGATCCCTTAGATTATTGACATTTCATGCTTCATGCTGTTAGGCACAAAAATGTCTATAACAGTTGCCCCCTAAAGTATGAGGTCGTTTATCGGGTGAAATGCTTTATCAGGAGGATCCGAAGTTCATTCAATCGCTGAGAGGTGCCCTGTAATAAAATACAATACAATACATTATTTTTCATTCTGCTTTCATGATCTAGCTGAGGCGGGCATTCCCATGCTCAGCTTTATAAATTCATTTTGGTACATAGAACAGACGATCGTCTGGTGGTAGACTGATAATTCTCTGCTGAAATTATCATCCTTTGAGTAGGATGATCATCTGTTGCAATGATGTACATAACAAATGTCTTTATATCCTGAATATATATCGTAGCCCGGATGGATGAAACTAGATCCGGGGTCTTAAAACTCGTTCGATCTTCACTCTAAGTACAAGTCGATCCATGTGAGAATTGCGCTGAAGTCGAACATGGAAAGACATCGCTGGATTACCGGTCAATAATGTAAACCGTTAACAAGCGCGAGAGGAATCACCAATAATGACAATGACCCTCAAGGTACTGCAGTACAATTCATGTGGTGTGAATAAAGGACTTGGCGTCGAACACCACGCAAAATCTTCTGGTCGAAGGTCATTGATGTATACCTGTCGCCGGAAGTGAGAAACTTGCCATTGAGGCATGCAAGCTTCAAAGTACTGGGGGGGTTGTTCCTAGATCAACTTCTTGGATAATGAGCTGAAGTCGACAAGAAGCGATCCGTCAAAGGAGGGCCTTAATGAATCCCACATCAGTGACACGGAACGGAGCTAATGATTTTAGTGGAGGTGAAAACAATCTGTGAAATATGATTCAGGGTGGCGATCATGGGTGGATGAAGGATAATGTATGGCAGTGGATGGGACACGGTTGACTCTTTCTGAACACATCTCTTGAACATATAACGACACTGATGTGATGGATCGGTAGCATTACCCCAAATGTGGATGGTTTGGCGAGGACCATGGTGATGAGACCGGTGAATGAAACAACCCAACCCGATGTGATACGGAGGACAAAGTGTCATGTTCAAGAGCGACTTGCTACCATTAAAGCTTTGAGGTTCTCCCAATTTTTCCCCAGTCATTTCTGACCAGTACCTCTTTATTTTTGTCAAGCTTGAGGAGGATAACATATGCTTATTCTATAACCTGCCCTTCGGGCAAGCCCATCGCTATGTTTTAACGAGCCTAGCGATAGGGAAACTCGTTCTCGTCTAAAGACAAGTTTGTCGCTATTTAATCATTTTAACGAGTCTAACGACAAGGAAAACTCGGTCCTTTTCATTTTTAGAGAGTCTGAAAAGGTACAGAAAGTTAACTCCAAAATTCCTTTTTCATCATCTAATCCCTTAAGTCTGAAAATGTATAAAACAATACAGAAGGAATGAGTTTTCGATAACTTTAACGAGCCGAATAAAACAAGCGCTCGACCTTTTTGTGCAATAATCCCTCAGGTCCAAAAAGATTAAAATCTAGAGGAGGGATAGCCCTTCCGGTCATTTTAACGAGCTGGAAGGCCAAAACTCGGCAAACTTTTCATATTTTACGAGTCAGATGAAAAGAGCTCAAAGAAGACTCGTCTTTTGAGGAACGAGTGATAAACAGGGATAGCAGCGGATTCCAGGTACAGGTTGGAATTTTCCAATCACGGCAGTGTCACAAGGATGGCTAAGTGAAATCACTCTTCGCAGCTGTTCCTCAAAATGGGTAAACAATCATATGGAGGTGAACGATTGGCCAAATGAAATGGAGGTGGCGGGTGCAAACATGACCAAGGCTTTTATGGCTAATAAATTTACGATCACAATGGTTATTTACCGGTACTGGGTTCATTTTTTAAAGAGCTTGAATGCGCCAAAACACTGCTCAAAAGCTTATGTTTATTTTTTAACGAGCATGAACTATGACGCTAAAACTGCTCGGATCTCGCTTTTCTATTTTTTAACGAGCATAAATTCCGCGGTAAAACTGCTCGATTATATGGTCAAATTTTGATTTTTACCATTACTAGCTTTTCTCTTTTTCAAATATAGTACTGCATTTTCAATTTATGCAACAAACTTTGTTAGAAATGAATAATATTTGCATGAAAATGAGATTATAACCCTAATATTTCACTTTAAACTGTGTAAAAAGCCATTAAAAGGTGTTTTTACCTCTCATTTACCATTTCATTTGCATTTGGTTTGTTGGAGCTCTGGAGGTGCCTCTTCCCCCTTGATTTTCACCAGCTAATTCCAGGAGATTTTGCGGATGATTTTCGGTGCCGTTTGGACCAGGTAGGAGCTAAACCCTAGCTCTTTCTTTTCACGGTTTCCTTTTCCTGTTTTTTGCCTGTTTTCCGGTCTTTCTGAGCCCCTGGGGTTTTGCCAGGGCGCCCTAGGATCAGCGCAGGTTTCCCTTTCGAAACCTGCGCTGAAGGTCAAGCTGCCTTAAGGCAGCCTGACCCTCAGCGCAAGTGGGAGACTTCCTGCCTGCACTGGGCTCAAAAAGACTGAGTTTTAAGGTTATTTTTGATGATTTTTTCGCCAATTTTTCATCAAATCAGGAATTCACTCTATCTCTTGTTTGCTTTGCAGGGAACCTTGAACAAAATGTCCCTTACATGGCGAGAACGAGAACATGAAGAGGAGGACATGATTGCCCTCCATGACCCGGTCACGGTGAACGCGCTGCGGAACTGTGGCCTGCTGAAGTTCTTCCGTATCTCTAGCATGAGAGCACAGATTTCTTTACTGCAGTATATGCTTGATGCTTGGGATCCTGTTAACCAAGTGTTCCAGATTAGGGGGAAGACCATCCCCTTGACCATAGAGGACATGTACTTCTTGACTGGACTGTCAAGACGAGGTGCCCCCATTTCCTTATCAGGTACGGCCCGGGGGACTGATTCCACCAGAGATTATGTCCGCTAGTATTGCAGGGAAGGTTCTCAGCCGAGCAGAGACGGCAAGATTGTTATCCGTGAGATTACTGATCGGGCTCTCAGGTCCATTCTATTCACTATTGGTAGGATGGCCGGCAACGCAGCTTTACATGTTGCCAACAGGTCTTATATGCAGCACGCCTTGGAGTGTCTCCAACCGAAAGTATTCAACTGGGGTGATGCGGTACTTGTTTAGATGAAAATTCAATTGACCAAGGTAAAGGACGGGAAGCTGAAGAACTTTGGATTTGGTTCTATACTGACTGCCTTCGCCTTGGAGAAAATCCCACTGATGCAGCCTCAGTACATCATACTTGACTTGCCTTCTCCGACCGAGCCACGCATGCAGAGGTGGGTTGACCACATGTCTAGGCATGCAGGTCAACCTCAGATTACTTTTACTGAGGCCTTCTTTAGGTGGTTCGAGCGTCAGGAGATGGCGTTTTCTGAGTATCCATATGTGGGTATGGATTTCCGAGGTGATCCGGATTTAGTGCTACCGGATGGCGAGAAGTGGGGTGCCATTGGTAAACTCTTTGACCATATTACTATTTATTGTTCTTACTCATAATGTTGTTGTGCTTTATTCTATCAAGACTTTTAATTGTACTCTTGGGTGCATGCAGATATTGGTCCTGTTCGTCCAGCAGTTCGTCCGAGATCGTCAGCTGCTGCCCCGGCAGGGGAGCCTACTAGGAGAGTTGTTATTCGCGATCTTGACGACACCGAGACCCTTACAGCTGTGCAGGAGCAGGTTGAGAGCCTTACTCGTGGCCTTCCGGATGTACAGATTGACGAGTTACCTTTACAGATGCAGCGACATACCATTGGTGTGCCTAGACGATGGACTCATCTCTTGCGCATGATTACACAGGCCGTGACGTATTATCATGAGCACCACTAGGCTAGGGTGCCCCCTAGCATCTTTTTGAGTTCTTAGGTCATATGACCAATTTTGTCTTGGTTACAGATCATTATGTATGAACTTATATAAACAGTTTATATATTTTGATTTTCGGGTTTTATTCTGGTTGATTTACGTGATCCATATGTACAATTATTTGGTGATGTGTCCCTTTTTTATAAATGTTGCAAATGTCTATCTAAAACATAGTTCACTAATGAGTCAGTTAATGTGTTTAAGTTTCTTGAAATATGTTGATATTGAATTGAATCAAATCGTCTTTCCAAGATCTTAACCCTTAGGAACATGCGATAAATAGCTGGATTGCGAACAGAATATATACCATTGAGTTGCAGTATTACGAGCTGTGAGTCTAGCCTGACAATTAGTCGGCGTATGCCACGTGTGATGGCATCAGAGAGTAGTTCTATCAACGCGCTATACTCAGCAATGTTATTCGTTGATTTCCTAATACATACACCTCTGAAACTTACTAACTCGCCGCTTGGATCAAAAATGGCCCAGGCTGCGGAGGACAGGGTCCGCGAACTACGACTCGCTCCGTCGGCATATCCAACACATGTCTCCAGAAGGTTCGACATCTGCAATGAAAAAGGTGGATCACTCGACCAGAAAAAATACTTTAGCGAAAACAAAATACAACAAAAGCATGTCGGTTACTATTTAAGCATAGTAACGCTTGAGGTACAACCCGTTGCGGGGCTGCGCCAGTGGAATTCCGTCGTAATCCATTAACTCGTAGGCTCCTTTTGCTAACACCCTTTTAACAATATAGGGGCCCATCCATAAGGACTTGAATTTACCTGCTCCCAATTTATCGGATTCTTGGTCATAAAGCAAGACCAAATCACCTTCTGAGAAGACACGGGGTTTGACATTTTTGTCAAACTGAGCCTTGACTTGTTTCTTATGAGCTTCGTTAGCCAAAGCGGCGTCATGACGGGTTTCATCCAACTGGATTAATTCCAAGAAACGAGCCTCTTCTTCTGAGGTTCCGGGGAGAAGATCAATTGCGAGTTTAAGCGACGAAATTTCGCACTAGATCGGTAAGACTGCTTCCAGGCCATACACCAATTGAAAAGGTGTGAACCCGGTTGCGTTCTTTACCGATGTTCGGTAGGCCCACAAGGCTGAGTACAGGATTAGGTGCCACCTTCTTTTGTGAACCCCGATCATCCTTTGCAACATACGCTTCAGGACCTTGTTGATTGCCTCAACTTGTCCGTTGGCTTGCGGATAATATGGGGTAGAGCTGTCGTGAGATAGCCCTAGCTTGGCAGCTAATTCGACCATCATGTGATTGCGAAAATGTGACCCATGATCTGTAACTATAGCCTGTGGTACGCCGAACCTGGCGACAACATGATTGAAAAAGAAAAGGGCAGCTGTTTCACCAGTGTTATCCAATGTAGGCATCGCCTCGGCCCATTTGGTAAAATAGTCAACAACGACTATAATATACCCATGCCCCCCGGTCGAGGTGGGGTTACATTGCATGAAATCGATGCCCCACTTGGCGAAGGGCCCAACAGCAACTATCGGCTGTAAAGGTGCGGGTGGTCGTCTGGTTTTGCTATCAAAGATTTGACAAGCATGGCAACTTCTGACTGCGGTTATGCAATCTTTGAACATGGTTGGCCAGAAGTATCCTGCTCGTAAGATTCTTTGTGCTGTTGCATATCCAGACTGATGCCCCCCACACTCGCCTGAATGACAATCATTCAGGGCTTTTTCGGCCTCCTCATGGATAAGGCACCTCCTCAGAACTGTATCGACGCCACGACGGTAAAGTGTATCACCGACGATCATGTAGTCTTTTGCTTGGTATCGTATACATTTTTGTTCGGAGTGAGAGGTGTTAGGCCTGAACTTTTGGGTTTGGAGATAAAATATGATATCCCCATACCACTCATCGCTTACAGATATCAGAAACAAACTTTCGTCCACGATTGACTCTTCCGATGTTTCATCGTTGGACGATGATGGGAGATCGCACAATAATTCTGCGAAAACTAGGGCCTTCTTTGATTTGGATTTTACAAATTCCAGATCAAACTCTTGAAGGATCGCTATCCATTTTGAATATTTTCCCCCCAGCAACTGTCGCGACAGTATATAAGTCATGGGGTTGCAATCTGACAGGATGGTAGTTTTCCGAAAGAGGACATAATGTCGAAACCTTTGAATCGCTTGAACAGCTACAAGTGCTAGTTTTTCAACATAAGAATATTTAATTTCTGTATCGTTTAAGTTTTTACTTAAATAATAGATAGGATGTTCTATTCCATCGACTTCTTGAAGTAAAACCATCGCAACGGTCGTATCCGCTGCAGCTAGATACAGGTTAAAATCTCTTTGATAGTCTAGGGTGTACATTAATGATGCTTTTACTAGACAATCTTTCAGAGCATCAAAAGAAGCTTGCGCCACCTGGTCCCAGACAAAAGGTACATCGTTTTTCAATAGACGAGTATAACCCTTAGCAAGTTCTGCGTAATTTGGAATGAACCTCCTCAGAAAGTTTGCTTTCCCTTGGAGTTTCTGAATCTGAAGCAAATTTGAAGGTGGAGGCAAATTAATGATTGCCTGAACCTTGCAGGGGTCGAGACGAATCCCATCCTTAGAGACTACAAAGCCAAGTAAACGACCAGAACCGACACAAAACACACATTTGTACGGATTGAGTCTTATCTTGTAGTGTCGGCAACGTAGAAATATCGCTCTTAAATGTTGCGGATGATCAGTCCGCTTTCGCGAATGAGCCGGAAGATCGTCGAGATAAGGTTGAACAATGTTCTTGATGTCATGGAAGGCATAATTCATCGCCCTCTGAAACGTCGCCCCTGCGTTCTTTAAACCAAAGGGTAATTTTCGATAAGCGAATGTGCCCCACGGACAAATAAATGCAGTCTTTGACTGGTCCTGTGGGTGGATATTTATTTGATTATACCCGGAAAATCCATCCATAAATGAAAAGATTTCACATCCGGCGCATTCATCAATTATCTGGTCGATGAAGGGTGTAGGGTAGTTGTCCTTCGGACAAACTTGGTTTACATCCCTATAATCAACACACACTCTAATCGTCCCTTGTTTTTTCATAACAGGGACAATATTCGATACCCAATCGGTTAGAGGAACCGGGTAGATGAACCCAGCATGGAGGAGTTTTTCAACTTCCGCCTTAATGGCAGCGGCTTTCTTCGGGTGCACCTGCCGAAGCCGTTGCCTTACTGGTTTGACATGAGGATACATTTTAATTTCATGTTCAACGATACTCGAGTCAATGCCTGGCATTTCATCATATGACCACGCAAAGACATCTCTAAATTCGCGAAAAAGAGCGTTATATATTTCCAATTCTGAAGGGGAACAACCTTTGCCGACATAAATATTCTCTACAACATATGTTTTGGTCGAGATATTTATGGCTATAGTCTCTTCAATATTGGATAGGTTTCGCTCAGAATCCACCGTATTTACAGTATTCGTTAGGAACTCAAATACTGAAGGGTGATAAAGGTCACTTTGAGTATCTTGTTCATATTCCGGAAGAAGGGAACGATGGTGGTGATCATTCCATGGTGTCCCTTCAATCATCATTGATTGTAAGATTCCTTCGTCAGTCCCATGTACTTTCGACCAAGGATCTAATGGGGTTCCATATTCTCTAGATCTATCTACCCAAACGCTTGACGAGCGTTGATTTGGGCTCGCCTCCCATGCTTGAAACATTGATTGCTACAATATTTCTAAAGGGCTTGGGGGCAAAACCATTGAATAATCCATGTTGACCTTCGTGGAAGATATCATGTTGCAGGTAGCTACAAACGGTACATTTCCTATATAAATAGGAGGTGGTAGCGCGAAAGTTCCCATCAATGTGGGGTCTTTCAATAATCCTACTCCGATATCTTGAATTGAATGGTTGCTCTCATGGATCATGGGAATGCTTCCTGTAACTTGTGAACCATTAGGGAGGAAATTCTGTTGGTCGACGATCGTAATCCCTCCTTCAAACGGGAATGCGATCTTCCTAAAATAAGTCGACACGACAGCTGCCATGGCATAAATCCATGATCTACCCAGTAGGATGTTATAGTCAAGATTTCCATCAATGACTTCTACATCAATTTCTACTGTCTTTCCTCCTAGTTCAAATCATAAACTTGCCCAGAAACTGAGCTAGAGTAGCTGCCCTCTACTTTGTATTTGAAAGATTCAAACACAGTTCGATTCGGTACTCCCTTTGTTTATGAAATGAATAGAAAAAAAAACACAAACAACCAACAAGATACGCTCCCCAGTGGAGTCGCCAATTTGTTGTTGGGAAAAGTATCCAATACGGAATGACCCTATCCCACTCTAAGGGTGATAGTACCTCAGCAACAACTGAATACAAAGCTATTCAAGATTACTTCTTTATGAGATGAGAGAGAGAAGAGAAAAGGGATCCACTAACCGTTATCTTCCGCTAATGGTTGATCCAATCTTCCCTCTTGCTGCTTGCTCCTAGCTCCTTGCTCTTTCACCGGCCCAGCTACACAAAGATCCTGTAAAAGCACAAAGAAAGGAGACTACAAGAAGCATACACCCATAATTGATTCAAGGATTAGAATAAATCAAATATACAAGCATCAATTCACCATAGAGACACATGCATATAGAAGAACCTCAAATACTTTATTAATGGAAGAAGTAAAGTTCTGAGAGTGTTACAACCATAATAGGCCCAATCCAGCAACACCTCCCAGCAGAAAGAAATCTCCTCTTCACCTCCTTCAAAGCAATCACCCAATAGTTCTATACACAAACCAACAGCACTTCCTTACTTGCACAAAATTCCAGCCTCCATAGACCTCATGAGAGAGCTCTATATATAGGAGATTTGGAGAAAGGATGAGTCAGCTTGAGACTGACATGAAGCTGACTAGTGTCCTCTCCCACTTTAGTTAAACTTCAGTTCTTGAGTCCACTTGGAGATTCTTGCTTCCACTTGGAGATCAAGACCCTCTTACTCATCACAAGGCGAATTCCTTGACCCAAGTGTCAGTTTGGAAGCTTCCTGGGAAATTGACACCTTGCAGAATGACTGTGCCACTTGGCCAATCTCGCCCAGCGCAGGTAGCCTTCATTAGATTTGACATCCGGCGCAGGTACAGAGTGGAGCAGTTGACATTCAGCGCAGATGCTCAGTGGAGCAGCTGACATGATCCAAAAATAGCTTGTTTTTGAGTGTTTTCAGATGGAGAACTGATTTTCGGTGCTGTGGTTTGCTGACCTTGTTCCTCTAGGGGTAGGAACAACATGTTTAGGGACTTTGGATCCCTTAGATTATTGACATTTCATGCTTCATGCTGTTAGGCACAAAAATGTCTATAACAATAACTAAACTAGGGGTTGGGTTATTTATATAAAGGAATTAATTTAATATACGAGAAAAGGGATATGGGGGGAATATATAATAAAATTAGAAATTGTTGGGCATGGAATCCCCCCACAGCAGGTTTTGGGGCTCAAAGCCCAAGTTTTGGTCAAAGATGTTATAAAACTCCGAGAATTGTGGGTGCAGAGCATGAATTGTACAATTGGGTCATAGGGTTGTCTGCCCTAAACATTGTATTGCAAAATAGTGTAAAGTCGGCCTAACCATGGTTCGCGGACCATGGGATTGTATAAAAGGAGCGAGGCTCTAAGTTGTAAAGAGAGCGATTAAGAGTGAGTAGAAAAGGAATGATTCGAGCTTAGAGTAGAATTCTAAGTGTCTTGGGTTGTAGTAGTAGGAAGAGGCTCTGCAGCTGAGTGTGCATAGGCCTAGTAGAGTCCACGATTAAGTGCACAGACCCCTACAGTAGAGTGCACAGGGCAGAGTCGAGTCTATAATCAGAACAGAAAGCTAATAAAGAGAATTTTATCCTAATTCTGTGCAATTATTGTGCATTATCTTCTTTATGTTTATATTCGTTTATGTATTGCGCACACTGATATGATTGTTGAATATGCTGTAATAACCATAAATCTCACACACACAAGTTAAGTAATCATTTAATTAGCAAGGAACTTGGGTATTATAGGGTCGTGCCCCGAGTAGGGCTACGCGGAAGCCGCACTGTAGGGCGTGAAGGGATCGCAAGTGCGCGCAGCAACAAGTCAGACCGCGGACCTTTAGAAGCCCATCAGACATCCCAAGGGTGTGGAAACCGGCTCTAGCACCCTCCCATGCTACTTCGGGTGAGACCTCAGTTTTCATTCCGCGGATTGTTACCAAAAGGGCCAGTAATACCGTGATTTGCTTGGCTAAATCACCGCTGAACCTGGGTCAAGCCCCACTAAGCTAACAAATGGTTCCATTGCTGGGACTGGTATCTGCATAAAGGATGTCTGATGTCATGCCACTGGAACCCTACAAAGAAAGAAATTGAAGAGTGGTTGGACAAGAAGATTCACAAGTTCACAGTGCAGGAAAATAGAAATTCGTGAGTATCTAAGGAGCAGTGGTTGGATCGCTACTTGTACACTGAAATCCATGAAATTTTCTTTGCATCTTTTCCGTCTGAGCTATATGAGTGGATCGCAAAGTTAACAGACAGCTAGGGAAGGTGTAGGCTCGACAAACCAATAGTTTGGACTCCGGAACTAGTGCGCAAACTAGAAGCCTCGGAAGAGAAGATAGCGTGAATTGTGGACCATTGGCTCGACTGAATAATAGGAGGATTTATCATTGAGTTCACGGTAGACATGAATGTCAGCCACAGCAAGGTAGAGCGATGTTTTCTCAAGGGACCACGAGGTAAGTATGTTAAATCTTTGAACACTTAAATTAAGATTCTATTTTGTGAAAAGCGGGTTATGCGAATAAATTAATGTTTGGGACTACATGGAGTAGAAAGATCTATAGAATTAGAAGTAGTGAAGAGTTAGAAACAGTCCCTTAATTTCACCCTCGTAGGAGAGTGAGGATGAGCTTGTGAAGGTTTCTCCGAGAATTGTGGTCACCTTGATAAGGTAGTGAATTCTGCGTTTACCACCTCCACCCACTCCACCTCCGCCACCTCCACAGTTCAATATGGCGAGCGTGATCAAACTACCAGTATTCAAAGGATTGGGGAATGAAGATCAGGACCAATTCTAGTTCATAGTAAGAGCAATATGGGAAGCACAGGTTGTCATGGATTATAATATCAAAAAGGCTACGCTGGTGAGCGCGCTGCATGATCACACATTAATGTAGTATATCAAGCATTCTAATGACCACCTGCACATAGGATTGCAGAGATATAGAATGTGTTAAATAGGGAATTTAGTAGGCCAAAATCAGAGATGCAATCAATCGTCAGGTTTAAAGAGATCGTGATGCTCCCAAGTGAGACCCCCTGAGATTTGGACCAAAGGCTAAAGAGTATGATCCGTGAAACCAATATGATGTTAACGGATGCACAACATCATGCATGGTTTGTGGCCTCACGTACGCCACACTTAAGGATGGCACTATCATAGCAAAAAATTTGCACCCAGGCCGAAGCAATGGGGATGACAATGAGGTCGCATGAGACCCCTATACAAGACCCTGGATTGAGAGTCCAAAAGATCCACGCACAGCTACAGAATCTGTATCTAGAAATGCAGAGTTTGAAGCAGGATATGGCACCTTGGCCAGAGGCACACGAGGAAGTGTGGTGCATAAAATGCAAAGGAAAAGGCCATGACAAAGATCATTGTCCAGTGTTTGCGAACTACTTGGTAGGATGAGGGCCAATGCCATTAAGACCGTGGTGGGCTCCAGTATTGCAGCAATAATGTTGCAACTCCTGGGACTCCCTTCTTTACTTTTATTAACCCGGTAGTTCGTAACAAACTTGGAAGCGACGGTGCTATATGAACAAGTACTAGCTCTTGCCGTAGCTATCACTGGATCAGCTGGCACAAGTCCGCTAGGATCATAAGCCAACTTCTATGAGCTCTGAGAAGAATCTCTTAATGGTGATGGATGAAAGCTAACTCAAGGGAAGCTAGTCTACTTGCAGAAAGAAGCTGAAAGTGAAAAAGGAATGCAAACCCTAGTTCTACAGACTAACCCTATCAGTGCAAGGAAAAAGATGAAAGCAGTGGAAATGGATGCCATTGACTTCTAGAAATGCAGAATGCATGTGACTAAGCTACTCTTGCAGTGAAATCTGAAAAGGAATGTCTTTTTGTATTTTTGAGTAATCTTGTAGAATTATTATGCATGCGCTTAACAGTTTTGACTGTGCAGAGGTTGATTGATGGAAGGAAATGGTAAGGGAACTTGCAGGATGTTGGGAAGTTGAGAAGAGGGCCTAAGGGGTCCCTAACACCCTTCCAAATCGTTTCACAGTGATCGGATCTCGAAAAACCGCTCTCGTGATCTTCTACAGGAAGTTTGCAGGGGTTCTACAGGATGTTCCGAAAGGAGATTTTGGAGGGTTGATGGTGGAAGAAAGGTGGAGAAGTGGAAATGGAGGTTGGATGAGGGTGTGAATCGGTTTAGGACCTAGAAATTGGAGCTGAGAAGTTATGAGGATGGCTAGATTTGTTCAAGGGTGAATAAAGCAATGTTGCACAAAATATGGAGATTAGGTCAAAGTGAGAAAGTGTGGCAAATGAACAGCAAGAATCTGAGTTAGGGGATGGAACAGGTTGCACTGATGGAGGAAGGGTAGGCAGGGAGGTTTCTCAGGTGTTTTGCACACTACTTCTTGGAACTGACCAAACAAAGATCATGCAAACCAAGTATATTCTAACCTAATTTGACCTAGGAATTAGCAATCATGATGAACAGAAATCCCTTGGTAGAAAATCAAGTGAAACACTTATGAAAACCAAGCAAGAATGAATCTAAGCATGTAATCACATATGGTATCAAATTTTACAAATGAGAAACTAACACTAGCAATTGCATGAAGAAGCAAGAACAGTGTTTTTGTGGCAGCAAGGACACCGTGGCCTCAGCTCATGGTCCCGAGGAGGGAGAGGTGAGATCCAAGGTTGCTTGATGGCCTTTTTCGAAGATATTTTCTACTATCAACCTATCACATCACTCTAAAACATGAAAACTTTTTCAATCATCAAAATTGTCCTAGATAACTAGGCAAGATTTTAATCTACTAACAGAAAATATTTTATGAAGACAGTAAAGAAAAACATATAACAGTACATGGAGGAGGTCCTGGCACTTGGGTTGGGCCCAACCCCAAGAGCTACAAGCTCCTAAAAGAAGCTCAGAACTGATGCAACATAAAATTGGTTTCCATTACTCAAAAAACAACCATGTCCAAAATGTGTTACAGCAGAAGCTCCAAAATGGGCTCAGAAATAAAGCAACACTATAGTGTGAAATACAAATGTTCAACAAGTAACCTACGAAGGCTGGAAGCCTTCCTACTTATGCACTACGAGGACCTCCAGCAGTCCTCCTTAATTCAAGGGGCTTGCCTACTCAAAACTGCAGTACTCAACCACTTCATAAAAGCTGCTCGGCTGCCTTTGGAAATCGACTTTGGTGGGCTACTGAACTCCGAGATGATGGTGGAGAACTTGAGGAAGTGGTCATTTAGTGCAGGAGACACCCTTCCTATGAATCCTCAACCTTGTCCCCTCATATTTGGCTATCAAATGGTCCATAAATGCTTGACCTTGGTCCAAAAATGTCCAAAAATCTGCAGCAAACACATATTAGCCTTCATGGTCAAGTGACTATTCTCATTCATTCAATTAACATAAACATACTTCAAAAACATACATAAACTATGAAGAATGGTGGATAAATGGAGAACAATACACAAAATGGGCCCAATAAGTTACCCATTTTTGGGCCTCATCATCACACCCCTGCTAAATGGGTTTCTCATCCTTTGAGCAACTAGTCTAGCCCATCATCCTTGATAGCTTTGACTACCTCCCTCACATCCCAGGCCTCTGAGGTGATGTCTTCTTCTCGGTCATGAAATCCTGCTATTCTTTACACTTCATCCCACTGCCTATTTTCTTCTTCTTTCTTAAATCCTTCCAGCAATCCCAAAAGCAAGGGAGGACTGAACTTTAGGCCGATCCAATTAACCTGCAGATTTTGCATTGACTGTTTATAGAGGGGTACCCTTTCCAAGGCCTCCCTCATCCTAGTTGGAGAGTGGTATTCTCTTATTTTCAAACTGTGGGGCAGTGTGTTCCACCTCTTTGTGCAAGCATGAATGCAGTTATCCCCCAACAATCTTTCCATGTCCTCAAAGTGGGCAATAGCTTGAGCTTGTCATTCAATGTAATCTGGTAAAACCTGAGGGTTGTTGGCCAGGTGTTGATGGGCATGTATTAAAGCTAATGTATCCTTTGGTTCTACCCTGATCATGAGTAGTTCACTCAGCTCCCTGTTCATAATATCCCGAATCTATGCTGCCCTCTTTTCCTCATGATTTAACCAGGAGTCCATGGCCATAAGTTGCACATCTGCCAATGTAGCGTTGGGTCCCAAAGAATCATGTTTGGAAGGTCCAAGTTGTGTAAATAGAATTCAGATAACTTAGCCTTATCCTCTACTGAGCTACTGTCACACAAGGTCTTGAATTGATGGTAGCTTTGAAATGGAATGGTGCCCCTTTGGGCCAAGGTATTAATCTGGAACTGCAACCATTGATCTTTAAGATATAGGGCATATGACTTGGCAGGTTGCCTACACTGCAAGGCCTCTACTGCCCACCTAGCCATGCAAGCCAGTTGGGCTTCCTTTTCTTGTACCTGTTGCTTTAGAGACTGTATTTCCTCAGCTGCTTGTGACTCCTTCTCCTATAGCTGTTTTGCTAGCGCCTCAACCTCGGCCTGTAGCCTGTCCACTTCTGTTGTTCATCAAAGGTTTCTTTGTCTGCTGAAGGCTTTTCTTGTTGCTGTTGTTCTCCTAGAATGGAGGGCCTATCTTCCTTATGAATTCCCTGTAGCTGTAGCTGTTGTTTTAGCAACTCATTCTCTTCCTATAGCTTGGCCCTCTAACTGCTTTCCACATGCTTCATCATGGCCAATTCTCTCCTTGACTCCCTGAGTTGTTCTTCTAGGGGGCCTATGTCTGCCACACCCTTGGACTTGGCAATCCTCATCCAAGTGTGAGTCCTAATTCTTTCTTCTTCCAGTGCAAAGAAGAGTGGCACCGCAAATTTCTGGGGAATTATTTTCCTAGCTTCTAACAGGTTATAGTATGAGTCCAAGCTAGGCTGAGGGCTTGGTTCCAATATTTCCTCTGTCTTTTCTTCCTCCTGTGATTGTCTGGCCACCTTTTCCTCCAATTTCTCGGTCACTTTTAGCTTAGCCTGAGTTTCCTATAGATATTTCTCAGCTTCCTATAGAACTATCTTTGAGTCCATTGTCTTCAGTCTCTCTCTCCAGGTGGAAGTTTTTGGGCTTCCTCATTCATAGGTGATGGATATATTTGAAGGAGACCCTTCCTTTGGTTTAGGTGTTGTGTCCTCAATGATAATTGGCTCCTTTGACTGCGGCTGGGGTCTGCCTACTTTGATCTGTGTGCTCCTCCTTGCTTTAAAGTACATGGAGGTTTGCCTCTTTCACTTCCCTTTTTGTTTTGGAGGTGTTTTTAAGGCGACAAGCACAGCTACTGCCTCTCTTGCCAATATTTCAGGTGATTTCCCCCTTTGCTGTTCTTTTTCCATGCTTCCTGTAGAAGTCCCTGTGTCAACTGTTTCTGCCTGTATTGCGGCCATTTCAGGATCTGTCTTTCCCTTTTGTTTTGGTGTGACTGCTTTGGCTGTGACAGCCTTCACTTGGGATGTTTCTGCCTTCTCTGCTCTCCTCTACAGTCTCTTTTCCCTTGGGGTTTGTGTTGTTGTTCCTTGCTCTATTTTAGGCTCAGCAATTTGTCCCTCTCCCCCTTTTTCTTTTTGTCCTTGTTGTGCTTGAATGTCCTGTGTTCCTTCACCATTGGTTTTCTTACCTTCTTCAACATGTTCTCCTTCCTCGCTGCTGGATGAGGTGATGTCTTCGGCCAGGATTCCGATATCGTCATCTCGGAACATGTTTCGGAAGATTTCCCAAGATAGAGGGACAGTGTAGGTATGCAGGGCATCTTCCACTAATAGCTTAATGAGCCCATGATGGGCTAGCTAATCTGGGGTCCCTTCATTCAATTTTGTACCACATTCAATGAGTGACTGAAGAAGAAAATAGGGAATGCTCAGCTTCTGGGCTGGAGGTGAATCAATCCCATGCCTTAGTTCACACAGCAACCTGAAATGGTATCCATAGACAATGTTAAACCTCCCCTCACATGTAATGTACTTCATAATTTGAAAACTGACCTCACTCCAGAGAGGAGGCAAGCTGGTTCTCCTAACCCCGTTTTTGTCTTCTATAGGATGTTCCTCTGGTAGGAAGAACGTTTTCTTGGCAACATGGCCCAATAACCTCTCTTCTTTGCTCCAAGGGAGCCCTAATGGCAGACTAGTAACACGACTGATGAGCTCAGGGGTAATTTCTAGGGTCAAACCCCTAAAACTTACTGTGGCCTGTGTCTTTGATTGAGGTCTCAGGGACATCAAAAATTCCTCTGTTATCTCCTCGTCATGACCCTGAATTTTTTAAAAAAATGTCATCCAATTGGCCCGGGTGAAAAGATCCACCACCTCAGGATGCTCTTGCAGTTTGCCAGTGTCCGAGGGTTCTTTCCTTATGAATCCCCCTGGCATGGTGAGAGTGTTTTTCCTTTTTCTTTGATCAGAAAAAGGAATGCTGCTTATGGTTTTCCCTCTTAACTCAAGAAGGGATTTCTCAGGTATCAATATTAATTAATAGCTATTTCCTGGTTTTCAAAACTGTTGTTTCCCAGAACACGGTTGCCTGTTTATGAGAGGGAGAGTTTTGTTTCTACAGACATATTACAGAGCTCAATTTTCCTTCCCAGCACATATACAGATATTCAAATTCAAAATTTCATACACAGGCTGACCTCCACAGTTGCATATCTTTCTACAGGAGAATTTAAAAAAAAAATAGGAACTTGGAGGAGAATTTGGATGTAAAAACAACTAAGAAACCCAGTGCAACACACAGGAAAATGTTTTCTTCCAATCCCCAGGCAGATTTTTCTCTAGTTCCCCACTCTGATATCATTCAATTCACCACCTTTTCAAATCACACCATGCATAAAGAGTTTTTTTTGAGCCTACCTCGTTTGGAGCTCCAAATTCGGTGACGAGAAATCCCAGGCTTTTCTGCTCCGGAAGGCTGTGCAGGCTTTCCTGTAGAACCCTTTCCTGTAGAAGACTTCCCTGGTTCCTGTAGAATATCTCTGTGCTTCTGAGCAAGCCCGATATGTGGGAGATTCTTGAAAATAGGTAGAAAAACTAGTGGTGGATGACTGGTTAACAGTTTCTGGAGCGGAGGATGCGTACTTCAGTCGAGGACATTGCAAGTGCAAATGAACAGAGGGTGGTGTGAGTTTCAGCCAAGCATCTTTTAACTGCGGCGTAATTCGTGGTGAGGGGATGAGGTGGCTGGACCGAGCCGTTGATCCAACATCACGGCCATAATTTCTCTGCGTGTCTCTGGCCGCCATCACCTCCCCTCTGCTGTTAACCGCCGCCACCATTGCCAGTCCCGACGATTTCTCCCAGAGTGGACACTCCACACGTGTTGGCTACATGTCTCGTCAGAAATTTGAATGTAATTGAGCTCGTTCAGATCCCACGAGGCTATGTAATTGGCCGAGGGTGGCCAGTTGACTGGCCACCGATCCCATTCTATCCAACCATTTCCATAGGCATGCGACTTTTTAAAATATCGTTTATGTAATTGACAAATGAGTTTAGACACTTACCTATGTGGTCACGGCCACATTATGCAGATTTTGGGCCTCTGAACCATTTCTTCATTTGCTGCTGCTTCCTGCACAGGGTTTGGAACCCAATCCTTCAGTTGTTGACGCCGCATGCACGTGTTTCGGAATTCATTCCATTGGTTGCAGTCGCTACATGCTCAAGTGTTGCTTGGTTTCGGCTGTTGATGATGTTCCCGCATTTAAGACAAGCTCCTTTCATGTCTCCTTTACTGTTTTTCGGCTGTCCTCGTCTCCAGAGTGTGTCTTCTAGAGGGATCAGCTGCTACAGGATTCCTATAGGATGTCCTGTAGCTGCTTCTCCTCCTGGGATGCAAGCTAAATGAGTAGGGCTATATTACTGACGATGGATTCGGCTGATGAGGAGTCCAGATGGAGATTGACAGGTAGGGAGAGTGAAACACCACTGCTAGATATGTCATTCAAGGTTCTTGCTGGTAGTGTGAGGAAAACAGGGGTTTTTTATTATAATTCTTTGTGTGACTGTGCAGGCATAAATAACAGAATGGGTGCAATAGAGGTGTGAGGAGATGAAACAGGGTGATGTATGGCGATGGACATAAATAGGGGTGGTTGCAGGCTTAATAGGCAGATTCCAACCTTCGGATTCCCTCCCACGATCAATTTTTGCCTGTCTGGAGGTTCTACAGGATCTTCCTGTAGAAGATATAGAACTTCCTGTAGAAGGTGAAATCTTAGCCTGAATGTGATCAAATCCTAGGAAAGGGGAGTGGTCATGGAGGAGGTGTGTGTGAGGGATGTTTGTAGTTTGGTGTTGACCTCTATCCTTGTTTTGTGCGCCCCCCCAAACCTGCAATGTCTTCCCTGCAACCTGCAATTATTCAACAGAAATTAGGCCTGTTTCCTTTTTCCTCTTCTTCTTCTTATTCTTTTTTTGTGAGACAGCTGGAGAGCCTCCAGGAGGTTTTCACCCGCACTATCTGCCCCGGGCTACTCTAAGAGGTTTTTACCCAAGGATCTTTTTATTCTTTTCTGTTTTTTTTTTTGTTGATGATCAAGGTGTGGGTGGAGTAGAGACAAGGCCCTGCTCCACTACTACCACTGACTTATCCAGAGTTTCAATGAACTCCTGATTGGAAAGGGGATTCTTGTAGATTTTCAATCAGTGCTTGTTGACGAGCATGGGGATGGCTTCTTCATCAATGGTCCTGATAAGGACTAAACCATTGTCATTGCATTTCTCCACTGCATATGGTCCCAACCACCTTGTCCTCAGCTTCCCTTTGAAATCCTTGTATCTTGAGTCATATAACAGTGCCCAATCTCCTGGCTGAAATTGCTTTTCGTTAAGGTGCCGGTCATGCCATATCTTTCTCTGGAGCTGAACTACTTCTGAGTGGAGGAGGGCCTACATTCTCTGTTCATCTAATCCGTTCAGCTGTAGTAACCTTTCCTGTTGCGCATGGCTGAGATCTAGGTCCAGCTGAGTTGCCAACCTTAATGTGTTGTACTCGAACTCTATGGACAACAGAGCCTTCTTCCCATAGACCAGCTCATAAGGTGTGGAAGCTATTGTGGTTTTCCAAGTGGTGTTGTAGGCCCAGGTGGCCTCAACCAAGTGATCTGCCCAATCCTTTCTACTGCTGCTCACCACCTTAGTCAAAATTTCTTCTAGAGCCCTATTAGTGACTTCCACCTGCCCATTTGCTTGCGGATGATAAGGGGTGGAAGTTTTGTGCTTTATCTTGTGATGGGCGAGCGGGTCTTCAGTCAGGTTAGAGGTGAACTGACTCCCTTGATCTGTGACTAATTCTCTTGGGTAGCCAAATTTGTAGAAGATATTTTCCCTTAAGAACTCAGCCACGTTTTCTTCTGTCGCTACGTTGATTGCCTTTGTTTCTGCCCACTTTGTCAGGTAGTCTGTGCACACAATGATGTAAGACATTTTCTTTGAAGGAGGGTTGATAGGACCCACAAAATGCATGCCCCACTTCTCAAATGGCTCGAAAGTCACTTGAGGTTGGAGGGGAATTTCATCCCTCAGAGTCGGTTTCCCCATCCTTTGACATCAGTCACATTGGCTGATGTATCTTCTGACATCTTGATGAAGAGTGGGCCAATAGTAGCCTGCCTGTAGAATTTTGAAGGCAGTCCTTTTTGCTACAAAGTGGCCTCCATAGGGTCCATCGTGACAGGTTAGGAGAATGTCAAAAACTTCCTCCTCCCTAACACAACGCCTCAGGATCTGATCTAGGCCAAGTTTGAACAAGTTTCCCCTAATCCAAGTGAAGGGGGTGCTTTTCCTCACAATTCTTCTCTTTTCTTTTGAGGATAGGTGTGGAGGGAACTGTGTTGAGACCAAGTAGTTTGCTATATCAGCAACCAATGGAGAGAGTACTGAAATAGAAAACATGTGTTCGTCTGGCATCTGGTCATCCACCATCGCTTCTTCATCTGCAGGCAAATCTAATCTAGACAGAAAATCAGCAATGACATTTTCCTTCCCTGGCTTGTCAACAATGGTTAAATCAAATTGCTGCAATAAAAGTAACCATCTAATGATACATGCATTCACATCTG
This sequence comes from Pinus tabuliformis, assembly GCA_031772625.1. Taxonomy (NCBI): domain Eukaryota; kingdom Viridiplantae; phylum Streptophyta; class Pinopsida; order Pinales; family Pinaceae; genus Pinus; species Pinus tabuliformis. Next base: position 345,140,045 of record CM062817.1, read on the forward strand.
GTTTATTCATCAAATGCCTTATCGCAGCATGATCAATGTGTACAAATGTTTGATAACCAGTGATGTAGTGTCTGAACTTATTTAGAGAATGGACTACAGCTAGGAGCTCTTTCTCGATCATAGTATAGTTTAATTCTTCCTTGGACAGGTTTTTGCTGACAAAGTATATCGCATGTGGTAGCTTCTCTTCAATTTTTCCTAAGGCTGCCCCTATGGCTTTGTTCGAGGCATCAATGTGGATGTGGAAAGGTAGGGCCCAGTTTGGACCTCTTAGGATTGGGGCAGTTACTAGCTTATCTTTTAACTCATCCAGAGCCTCTTGGCAGTTGTTAGTCCATTTAAATTCAACATCTTTCCCCAAAAGACCAAGCAATGGCGAGGCTAGCTTACTAAAGTATTTGATGAATCTTCTATAGTATCCTGCCAAGCCTAGAAAACTTCGAACATCTCTTACCTTCTGAGGAGGTGGAACCTTTTGGATGATAGAAATTTTGTTAGGATCCACCTGTAATCCTTGCTAAAGACTGTATGGCCTAGCACGGTCCCTTTAGTCATCAGGAATTTACATTTTTCAAGACTGAGGGACAGGTTCATCTCAATACACTTGGTTAAAAAAAATTCCAGTTTAGTTAATGCTTCATGGAAGCTGGACCCATAAGGAGTAAATTCATCCATGTAGATTTCTACCGAATCATGAACCAGCTCAGCAAATATGCTCAGTACTTCTCTCTGGAAAGTGGCAGGAGCGTTGCATAGCCCAAAGGGAAGGACACAGTAGGCAAAGGTTCCCCAAGGACAAGTGAAGGTCGTCTTATCTTGGTCTTCCGGGCTGATTTGGATATCATTATACCCGTTGAACCCATCTAGGAAAGAAAATAACTTCTTCCCTGCTAGCCCATCTAGCACTTGATCTATGAAAGGCAAACGGAAATAGTCCTTCTTAGTGGCTTTGTTAAGTTCTTGATAATCTACACAGATTCTCTACTTCCCATTTTTCTTGGGCTCAAGGACCAGAGGAGAGACCCATTTGCTGTCCAAGATGGGGTACATGAATCCTACATCCAATAACTTTTGCAATTCCTCTTTAACGATGTCCTTAAGGGTTGTATTCATTCTCCTCTGAGGCTGCCAAACTGGTTTACAAGCCTCTTTAATGTAAATGTGATGGGTACAGACCGACGGATGGACTCCTTTCATTTCCTTATAGCTCCAAGCGAAAGCCTCCAAATGGCGGTTCAATAGGCTACATAGTTCCTTCTCTTGAGAGGGAGATAAGGATGAGCTGATTTTCAAGATTCTTTTAGGGCCAAAATCGACATTGTTAACTCTGGGAGAGGTTGGATCAGCCACACAGAGGTACACTGAAGCACGGGATTGGGTACTTTCCACCATCTTCTCTAATGGCAGCACACATGGAGGTGGATTTTGAATCAAATTCTCAATTAGGTCATCCTCAGTTTGAGGACCTCCTCGAGTGGCTTCCATTGTGCACACTAGTGCAGAGTAGACTTCATCCTCATCTTCCTCCTCCAACCAAAGAGGTAAGTCATGTTCTAGCAGAGGTTGGGTAGGAGGGTATAGGACTAGCTGTTTGGACATAGGCCCATTCGTGATGGTCATGCTCCCAGCTCGACAATTGATGTAAGCATCCGCAGTAGCTAACCAAGGCCTTCCCGACATGAGGGGGTATCCAGTGAGTTTTTCCTTTGGCTGAAGGACCAAAAAGTCCGCAGGGTACTCCAAAGAATCAACAGAGACCAGGACATCCTCCACAATCCCTTCGGGAGTCATGGTGGAGCAGTCTGCTAATTGCAGTACTGTCGAGGTCTTTCTTAAAGAACTCTGGAGGTTGAGTTTGAGCATAGTGTCCTTGGTCATCACATTGATGGCAGCCCCTAGATCGATCAGGGTGTGGGGGAATATGGTGCCATTGATGTGGAAATCTACTAGAGGATTCCCAGGATCCAAATATTTCGGACAGATTATTTGCCCCAACATCAGATTAGATAGTTGTCCTATGACATTGATAGTCAGGGCATCTCTCTTGCACCTGCCTGGGTGCCTGAAACACTTCTCCTTGATCAATTTGTTGTAGATTGGTACATCTTTTATGGCTTGGAGAAGTGGGATTTTCACACACAACTATTTAAGTTCTCCCAGAAGTTCATTCTCTTCTAGGTTTGGTTGTGTGGCTACTATTAGTCTCTTAGGAAAGGGTGGAATGGCTTTGGGTTCACTTTCCTGTTTCCCTTCCTCATCCTCCAGGGGAGGAGGGTGGCGATCTGGAAGGACCTTTCCAGATCGTAGGTTGATCTCTTGAATCTCCATAGCATAGGTAGGGCATGTTGTCTCTCCAGTGTATACCTGTTGGGCCTATCTATTGTTGGGGTTTGGGTTCAGTTGAGCAGGTATCTAGGGTTGTCTTGGAGGAGCAGGAGGTAGTGGTTGTGGTTGAGTAGGAGGTGGAGGAAAAATAGCGGGAGGAGAGTTGTATTGGGGCCTCCACCCCAGTTGAGGTGCATTCCACTGAGGTTGTGGCTGAACATGAGAGTGAAACGAATGAGCAGTAGGTTGAGTATGGTATTGAGATGGATAAGACCAAGGAGGAGGTGCGGACCAGGAAGGATGAGTAGGGGGCCCTAAGAAGGCATATGAGCGGATTTGTTGGGGTTGTAATAGGTTTGGGATGTTCCTTACATCCCCTACTGGTAAGGTCGGGATCCATGCGGCCTCCTTTGGTTCAGGAAGTAGAGTGGCTCAGTGGCCCCTTCAGCCCCTTGGTACATGGCTTTAAGTCTGGGTAAGGTTGGGAACTGGTTTGTGGGGTGGCCTTCCTCACAAACGAAACATACCCCCACTGAGTGCAATGGACACTCATTCTTAGGATGCTTCCTTATACACCTAGGACAAAATATGGCCAAAGCCTTCTCAGCTTCCTCTTTCTTCTGTTGGATTCGGAAGGTATCTTGCATGGAAATGGTCTGTCTCATCTCACTTTTGAGGTCTTCCATTTGATTTGCAAACTCACGCTTGGAGAAGGTGGCACTAGCTGAAAGTGGATTCCCCCTACCTCTTTTCGAGCTGCCCTAGAGTGGTTTCTAAACACAGTCTTCATGTCCTCATAAGGTAGTTGGTAGATGTCTCCTCCAGCTAGTAGATGGAGGGTATCTAGAAGGTCTTCAGGGACTCCTCGGAGCAGGACCAGCTTCAGAGATTCGGGGTCCAGTGTGCACCTGGCCCTTTTATAACTAAGTTGGAACCTTTCTTCATAGTCTTCTAAAGACTCATCACTTCCCATGGTCATCCGAAAGATCTCTCCCTTCGTTTCCTTTGACCTACAGTAGTCCTGGTATTTGTTGTTAAAGGCTTGCTGCATCTGAGCCCAAGTTGTGATATTGTTTCCAAGTAACCCCATGAACTAGCGTAGTGCTGCATCCTTGAGGGTAGAGGGAAAGAGTTTCAATTTTTGCTCATCTTCTGCATAGTCATAAGTTCGACAAAGGATAGCAAACTCAAACAGGAAGGTATCAGGGTCTTCAGTGGTCAATCCATTGAAATGAGGTAAGGCTGAGGGACTTATGTTTTTTATTTTCATGTCCCCATTGGTCTCTCGGACGGGAAAGGCACCTTCTATTCTCTCCTCATCTTCTCGACCATTTCTGTTTTCAGCCATGGTATCAAGAGGAATGTTTTCTTGCTCTTCTTCTATTATAGGATCTTCATATATCTCTGGAAGTTCACCTATAGGTTCTTCTGGATCACTGCCACCGAAGAAGAGAGAAGGGTGACTTAGTGATGTGGTGGGGGTGTTGTAAGAATTTCCCTGTATTGTCTTTGTTGCTACGAGGCATGAAATGGAATATTTTTGGTGGAGTTTTGGTGTTTTTTTTCTTCTTATACCTGCAAAACTGAAAGCAATTGAACTGCAACTAACTAAAATCTATCTTGTTGAAATGAAAATGCGGAATTGAAATTGCAGAATTGAAATGCTAATCTATGCTTGCAGAATTGAAATTGCGGAATTGAAATGCTAATCTATGAAAGAGGGAAATATCTAATCTATGCTTGCTGAAATGAAATGAAAGCAGGAAATGTCTAATCTACTTTTGCAGTAATGAAATTGCAGAATGGAAATGAAATAAACTACTTAGCAGAAGATTGAAGTAGAAAGTAGAAGAAAAGCAGCAATCACAAATACTCTGACGCTTCCCCGGCAATGGCGCCAAAAAGATGGTGGGCTCCAGTATTGCAACAATAATGCTGCAACTCTTGGGACTCCCTTCTTTACTTTTATCAACCCAGTAGTTCGTAACAAACTTGGAAGCGACGGTGCTATATGCACAAGTACTAGCTCTTGCCGCAGCTGTCACTGGATCAGCTGGCACAAGTCCGCTAGGAGCTTAAGCCAACTTCTATGAGCTCTGAGAAGAAGCTTTTAATGGTGATGGATGAAAGCTAACTCAAGGGAAGCTAGTCTACTTGCAGAAAGAAGCTGAAAGTGAAAAAGGAATGCAAACCCTAGCAAACCCTAGTTCTACAGACTAACCCTACCGGTGCAAGGAAAAAGATGAAAGCAATGGAAATGGATGCCATTGACTTCTAGAAATACAGAATGCATGTGACTAAGCTACTCTTGCAGTGAAATCTGAAAAGGAATGTCTTTTTGTATTTTTGAGTAATCTTGTAGAATTATTATGCATGCGCTTCACTGTTTTGACTGTGCAGAGGTCGATTGATGGAAGGAAATGGTGAGGGAGCTTGCAGGAGGTTGGGAAGATGAGAAGAGGGCCTAAGGTGTAAGGCCTTCGAGCCTCGGTTGCGACGGGCACCGGGTGAGGTCATGCACGAGGGTGCGTGGGTAGGCACGTGGGTGCACGAGCGGGTGCACGAACGCACATGCGACGGTAGAAATGTGACGATATGCGACGATATAAGAAACACTTAATTTGACTAAGTGTTGGAGCGAGCTTTATATGAGATGATGAAAGGATGTAAAGCCAACTTGTTAAGAGAGCTATGGGCGTGCGTGGAGACTTTTGGGGGTCGGCCTAAGGGCTGCACACCCCTTTACAAATCAACGCATGAGATGGTATATATAAGGGAGCTCCAAGTTCATTTGGAGACAAGCAATTCGACTTGCATTCGCTCTTGGCATCTACGCAAGGGAAGTGCGCAGTTTGGGTTGAGACATGCGCATTGACTTGGAGAAGTGCGCAGGTGAAGTCTTGGTTGATGGTTGGAAGAGTGGGTCGTATGTTGGTCGATGAGTATGCAGTTTTGTGCAGAACTTAAGGTGGAGTTCTAGGTGACTCGGGTGAGCACCCTCCTACCGTATGAGGTTGGCACAAGTATTGTAAAGGTTGTTCTATGCCTTGGTTGTAAAATATTCTAAGTATAGACTTGGAGTTTTGCCAAGTATACTTGATGATTGTATTATTGAAGAAATACTGATTATAATATATTGTTGGGCAGACTTGTTCGGGAGTTGCCCCTCCCCTTTATACTTGTTTGCAATTGTTGATGTTCTTGGTTAATTGCATGATGATAATGAATGAGTATGGGCTTCATTAAGTATAAAGGATAAATGCATTTTACTTGGTTGCGAAAAACAAACTAAGTAAGGACAAGTGAATTAGGCGTAGTCCACGAAGGTGAGTATTGGTGAAAAGAAAGCGTTCGGTGGTGCCGCACCTCGCTATAAGCGGTTGGAAGACTACCGCAGGTGTAGGGGCGTGACAGGTGGTATCAGAGCTGGAAAGAAGAATGAAGGGAGTGAGAAGAAAACCTCACGAACATGGAAACACTTGTTGGGAGCATCTTCTACTGATGATCTTCACAATGGAGCTACAAGTGAAGAAAGCTTGAGTGCTACTTCAGAGGTAGTGGTTGATGAGGATTATGGAGGTAGAGATCCTGCTGGGATAGTGGACTTTTGTAGATATGCTATGGGCATATATGACTTTTAGTTGACAAAGAACAAGCTAGGTGAGCTTGGATGTACATGTGAGGATATTGAAGCTGTGCATAGAAATTTGAGGACACAACATCAATCTGACACATGGGTAGATGAGAGTCAGGGAGGGAACTTCCTGGCTTTCCTTTCTCTATAGATAACCTTGGAGGAAGGTTGGTGTGGAGGCCTTGGTAGGAAGGAACCACATCAACTTTACAAGGGGCCTTGGAAGAGGCTTCTTTACGACAGGTGCAGACTTGGATGGATGGCCAGAGGTGAGATGGAGTCTACATGGGTTGAACTTCATGGACAACTAGAATCATGGACATCGGGTTGGCTATATGAAACATGTTGCAGACGGGATGAGGACTACTTCATGGACCTGAACATGGTTTACTTATATGAATGGATTCTTGATCGAGTTCAGGATGTGACAAGATGTTTTGAGAACCGACTGATGGTGACATGAGGATGTGCATTCTCATGGTTTGAGCGTGACAGTTGGACTGATCACCCGACTAGTTCAAACATGGGGACTAGTAGTGTACAGAGATATGTTGGCATTGTGTTGGAGTTCCATGGTAGCAGTTCACATGAGGATGACACATGATGAGGTTGACACGATATGTTGCAGTGGGCATGTAGCTTGAGATGGAGGGACCAGCCTTTCACGATGGAGCAGCATGTGGAGATTGTGACATGGTGGTTGATGATCATGGATTGAGATGATTTCCGATAAATGACATATTGTTGAGAAGAGATGTTGGCACATGGTTGAGATGTGTTAGCACTTGTTGACATATCATGGGCAGCTTTTCACATGGTGATGATGACATACATTGGTATGGAGTATCTTGGTGACAGTTGGTTGCTAAGGTGAGACATGATGAAGATGGAATTCTACATATGCTGCAGGGATGTTTGCCTTATGTGGAGGAGTCGACACCATGGATGATGGTGATCTTGGTAGATGGCTACCGAGATGGTATGTTGTCGAGGACGACAATGATTTCAGGTGGAGGAGGATGTAAGGCCTTCGAGCCTCGGTTGCGACGGGCGCCGGGTGAGGTCATGCACGAGGGCGCGCGAGTAGGCACGCGGGCGCGCGAGCGGGCGCACGAATGCACATGCGACGGAGCGACGGTAGAAATGTGACGATATGCGACGATATAAGAAACACTTAATTTGACTAAGTGTTGGAGCGAGCTTTATATGCGATGATGAAAGGATGTAAAGCCGACTTGTTAAGAGAGCTATGGGCGTGCGTGGAGACTTTTGGGGGTCGGCCTAAGGGCTGCACACCCCTTTACAAATCAACGCATGAGATGGTATATATAAGGGAGCTCCAAGTTCATTTGGAGACAAGCAATTCGACTTGCATTCGCTCTTGGCATCTACGCAAGGGAAGTGCGCAGTTTGGGTTGAGACATGCACATTGACTTGGAGAAGTGCGCAGGTGAAGTCTTGGTTGATGGTTCGAAGAGTGGGTCGTATGTTCGTCGATGAGTATGCAGTTTTGTGCAGAACTTAAGGTGGAGTTCTAGGTGACTCGGGTGAGCACCCTCCTACTGTATGAGGTTGGCACAAGTATTGTAAAGGCTATTCTATGCCTTGGTTGTAAAATATTCTAAGTATAGACTTGGAGTTTTGCCAAGTATACTTGATGATTGTATTATTGAAGAAATATTGATTATAATATATTGTTGGGCAGACTTGTTCGGGAGTTGCCCCTCCCCTTTATACTTGTTTGCAATTGTTGATGTTCTTGGTTAATTGCATGATGATAATGAATGAGTATGGGCTTCATTAAGTATAAAGGATAAATGCATTCTACTTGGTTGCGAAAAACAAACTAAGTAAGGACAAGTGAATTAGGCGTAGTCCACGAAGGTGAGTATTGGTGAAAAGAAAGCATTCGGTGGTGCCGCACCTTGCTATAAGCGGTTGGAAGACTAACGCAGGTGTAGGGGCGTGACATAAGGGGTCCCTAACACCCTTCCAGAGAGTTTCATAATGATCGGATCTTGAAAAACCGTTCTCGTGATCTTCTACAGGAAGTTTGCAGGGGTTCTATAGGATTTTCCGAAAGGAGATTTTGGAGGGTTGATGGTGGAAGAAAGGTGGAGAAGTGGAAATGGAGGTTGGATGAGGGTTTGAAGAGGTTTACAACCTGGAAATTGGAGCTGAGAAGTGATGAGGATGGCTGGATTTGTTCAAGGGTGAATAGAGCAATGTTGCACAAAATATGGAGATCAGGTCAAAGTGAGAAAGTGTGGCAAACGAACAGCAAGAATCTGAGTTAGGGGATGGAACAGGTTGCGCTGATGGAGGAAGGGTAGGCAGGGAGGTTTCTCAAGTGTTCTGCACACTACTCCTTGAAACTGACCAAACAAAGATCATGCAAACCAAGTATCTAGCTATTCTATCCTAATTTGACCTAGGAACTAGCAATCATGATGAACAGAAATCCCTTGGTAGAAAATCATGTGAAACACTTATGAAAACAAAGCAAGAATGAATCTGAGCATGTAATCACATCTGGTATCAACTTTTACAAATGAGAAACTAACACTAGCAATTTCATGAAGAAGCAAGAACGGTGTTTTTGTGGCAGCAAGGACACCGTGGCCTCAGCTCATGGTCCCGAGGAGGGAGAGGTGAGATCCAAGGTTGCTTGATGGCCTTTTTTGAAGATATTTTCTGCTATCAACCTATCACATCACTCTGAAACATGAAAGCTTTTTCAATCATCAAAACTGTCCTAGATAACTAAGCAAGATTTTAATCTACTAACTGAAACTATTTTATGAAGACAATAAAGGAAAACATATAACAGTACATGGAGGAGGTCCTAGCACTTGGGTTGGGCCCAACCCCAAAAGCTACAGGCTCCTAAAAGAAGCTCAAAACTGATGGAAAATAAAACTGGTTTCCATTACTCAAAAAAAAACCATGTCCGAAATGTGTTACAGCAAAAGCTCCAAAATGGGCTCAGAAATAAAGCAGCACTATAGTGCGAAATAAAAATGTTCAACAAGTAACCTACAAAGGCTGGAAGCCTTCCTACTTATGCACTACGAGGACCTCTAGTAGTCCTCCTTAATTCAAGGGGCTTGGCTACTCAAAACTGCAATACTCAACCACTTCATAAAAGCTGCTCGGCTGCCTTTGGAAATCAACTTTGGTGGGCTGCTGAACTCCGAGCTGATGGTGGAGAACTCAAGGAAGGGGTCATTTAGTGTAGGAGACACCCTTCTTACAAATCCTCAGCCTTGTCCCCTTGTATTTGGCTATCAAATGGTCCATAAATGCTTGACCTTGGTCCAAAAATGTCTGAAAATCTGCAGCAAACACGTATTAGCCTTCATGGTCAAGTGACTATTCTCATTTATTCAATTAACATAAACATACTTCAAAAGCATACATAAACTATGAAGAATGGTGGATAAATGGAGAACAATAGGAAAAATGAGCCCAATAGGTTACCCATTTTTGGGGCTCATCAGACCGGAGGCACAGGTAGGGCCGAGCGCGGCGTCTGAATTATGGTGTGCGATTTTCCAGATAGGAGGAAAACATACCATGGATAATTATCATCTGTTGCGGACATTTACGCGGACGTCCCAATAGTTGTTTTGTAATTTCTATAAGTCAATAAACCATGATGAATGCACCCACCGAAGCTACTAACTAATGATGGATCAGACTCCTACCTATAGGGTGCAGGGTGAAACGCGAGCCCTCGACCCAAATGTAGGGATGGCGTGCATTGGGTTTCAGGGGCACGCTCGGGGTCGAGGTGGAATGGGACCAGGAAGGGGTTGAGGTCAGATAATTTGTTACGATTGCTAGGGCCAAGGCATTATGCCCAAAATTGTATGACCCCAACTAGGATATCGTGTTGGTATTGTACTCAGTCTGATCATGAGGCAGAAGATTGCCCCTCACTGATAGCGAAGATTCACGAAAAGGGGGTACTCCAGCCCCCTCCAACCTAGAATTTACAAATGATGAGGTCTGAACCGCGCGAAGAAGACCCAAATGTAAACATGATGCTTAGGAGCAGTGTCACAATGGGAGATGATAAAGGGAAGCAGCCATAAGAAAGTGCATGGGTTCGCAAGGCTCCTACAAAGGAACCCGAGTTTGAATTAGAACGTGCAAAGGAGACATTCATGGAAGCTAAGAAGAGCTTCACAAAGGCCTCCACTTCAGGTAGTAAGGATCAACTAGAACCAGGGATGGATCCTTCCATGCTCACTACCTTTTTGGAGACATGCATGAATCTGCTGCACAACAGCAAGGCAGTCAAATGGCTACAAGAACTTATCACTAGGTGCGTGGGGTCAGGAGAAACACGCGTGGTCTGAAAACTTGGAAAGCATGCATTGTGCACAAGAAGGGAGATGAGGTTGACTGTGCAAATAGGCGAGTACGAAATAGATCAGGTAATCCTGGATTTGGGTTTGGACGCGAATGTACTGCCAAAGAAAACATGGGAACACATGGGTAGACCCGCATTACAATGGTCCCCTATTCAGTTACAAATGGCAAACCAACAGAAGATTTTGCCCATGGGAAGGTTGCAAGGGGTGACAGTTGACATTGAAGGCGCAAGTTCACAGGTGGATTTTGAAGTAATAGAGATTGTCGATGACAACAATCCCTATCCCACGCTGCTAGGAATAGACTAGGCTACCAATATGAACGGAGTCATAAATTTGAAGAAGTGCAAAATGACCTTTGAGAAAAAGTCACTGCATGTGGTAGTACTGCTAGACCCAGCCGAAGGAGCACGATACACTGAACCAGTGCACGATGATGATAGTGATGACGATCTCAACTGTATCTACAAGATAACTACACAAGGAGAAGATTGGGTGAATCCAATAGCAGATGGAAGGATTTCGTGGGAACGCAAAAGCTCCTGCACTTCAGATTCATGGCAAAATCAGTTGCACGAATTAACAACACTAAACTGTAACATGATGATCAGATCATTGCGTTATGTAACAATAGAGGCAAGGGAGTTGCCAACATATGATGGATTGTCAGTGGTGGATTAATCTCTAAGAAAATTCTAAAGTGCAGTACCAGAGCAGCAACGGTTCGATGCGCTGAAGTGGGCACTGCATGCAACACTCGCATAATGGTGGGGTATGAATCAAGGAACTTTTGAAGACTGGAATGGATTCAAAAGGATGATGCACCTACATTTTAGAAAACCCCAACTTTGAATGAAAGCCAATCAGCTGGGGCAGAACAACTTGCGCGCCCACCTTTCCTGATGGGTATAGGTATATGCTGTATAGTCCACACAAGCGCACAGCCTAGAGAATCAGAACAAACCACAACAGCACGAAGGTCGATGCCCATTACTAGTTCTCCATGACGAGGCATTCAATAGGGTGCGCAAAGTACTAAACAAGGTTTACCAAATGAAACGAACTAATTGGGACCAGTGCGTGCCAGCGGTTCGATGGGCTTATAGGACCATGTGCAAAAACCTGAGCGCGAAGATGATTCCAAATGTGTGAAATAGAGTAGAACCCGATATTTCCAAAGGGAATACCAAAAGGAATCCACACGTAATAGCTCCGATAGTTACGACAGAGCACGAACACCAGGATGAAGGACTCACACAGCTACGCGAGGATGACCATATAAGGATTCGGGAAGCCATTCAACGAGGGAACCTTAGATTTCATGAACTTGAAGAAGATCGGGTACAATTAAGGAAGAAAAGCATGTTGATGGACTTTGAGATCAAAAGACTAGAAAACTGGATCACGCAAGCATGTCTCATCGATAAACCAAGGATGAAAAAGCAATATACGGATGGTCATACCACTACATTAGAAGAATGTCGCCGAGAATTTATGACTCTACTACCATGGCTGCGACCGCACCTTACCGAACATAATAACAAGGGGAGCGCACCGCATAAGGTAGAACCCGTAGCACCAGCTGACGCAAGGGCAAGTGAGGAGTGTCCACAGGCTATGCTGGAAGGCGAGTTGCAGTCTCGTACAGGTGGGTGACCACTTGACTAGCCGTAGGGAGCACAGTCTCAGTGCTCCAAACAGTTGAAAGAGAGCACGGGACTCTAAAAGAGTCTGTTTGGTAACTGTGTGGTGAGGGAGGTGCAGATAGAATCAGCATGGTACAAGGTTCATGCCCATGCACAGCGGGTTGTGCTACCACGCGGGTCAATTGGGAAGTAACGTTTGACGTCATTGTTCATGACGAGATGTCCAATTTAAGGCAAAAGGAAGCGAGCGGTGGGAAATGAAGACACGAATTAAGAGCTAGATTTAGGACGATCTACTGCCAAGAATGCATTAATGACTCAGAAATGGGGGGAACAGTCAAATTCAAATTCAAAATACACTATAAAACTCCCAAGTCTACCCACGAGACAACACTTGTTCGATTGAGATTTTAGCTATTACGAAGAGCACAGAGTGTTGAGTGCCAAATGGTATCTAAGCCCCCAAGTTCACAAACAACCACAGATAGTTTGAACAAGATGACAACTACCATAAGAGGTGTGGGTTTTGTAGAGAGTACCGCCGGGGAAAACATGCAGAGCCCTACAATGCAAGTGGGGGATGCGCCAAAAATTCCAAAATCACCTCGGACGCCGAGGCCCAAGAAGGATACATAGATAGTGGGACCAATCCGCATGTACCCCCGAAATCTGTGGTTTGGTAAACTTTCCATGGAATAAAAGGGTAAGGCTGTCAACCTTGAGACAAATGATGAGGAGGAGGACCTCCAGGCTTTTGTAGAGGAGATAGAGGCGGATGAAGAAATGGAAGAAGACATCAAGCCGGTGCCCTCTGCAACAAAACTCCCCGAGTACATTCCTCCATGGAAAGGGAAAGGTAAAGTACCCAAGGATTTGGATGCCGCTAAGAGCGCACTCTAAACCCCAATCCTCCCAGATGGAATTCTATTTGAGGGCTCGACTCTGGGCTGTGTGCCCATAATGAAATTTGAAAACTTGGACCTCGTGGACAGCGAAAAGTTCCAACATTTATAGATTGAGAACCTCATGAAACAGAGCAAGGAGGGGTCAGTTACAGCACTAGAGCTGCAGAAATGGCTGTGCAGTGTGGAGAAGGCTGGGCTACTCCACCTACTATGGATTCCACACTTTCACCGCACACAAATCACAATCTTTGTCATCAGGCAGTTGCTTTTCCTGGTGCACGATGGGTACTTATGGCTGGAGGAGCCTATTCCCATCACGGCGGAGCTTATTCATAGGATTTCTCAGCTTCCCTGTAAGGGAAAGGACCCCACGGAGATAGCTGGAAAAAGTGGAGATTTGGCGCTCGTAGAGGCCATGAAGAAGAAGTACAAATTGGAAAAGAAGAAGAGAGGCTACGTAATAAGTAGCATTAAAGACAAAGGGGTGCGCGTAGCCACCAAACTGTTGGCCAGGAATGTGATGAGAAAATTATGTGGAGACGAGTTACCAACGTCGGTCGTTGCGCTGGCAGAACAATGCATGGAGGGAGTCCAATTCAACTGGGCCGAATTACTCTGTGAAGAATTTCTAACCAACTACAAGGAAGCTCAGGAGTAGGGCAAGATATTCCACTACGCATGGTTGCTATTGTCTATCTAACTGGTGATAGGGGACCTACCTGAGGACAGTCAGTTCCCTCATATTAAATAGGACTTGCCAGAGGTTGCAAAATATGCGTCGCTCTAGGCTATGAAGGACGCCACGTGGATCCGCGAGACTAAGATCTTCTGGGTGCTCATGGAGGTGAGCATCTGGATGTGGATTAACAGAAGGTCGTGCCTATCCCCCACAGTGTACAACAATCTGCAGAGCTTTGCAGACTTCAAGGCAGATATGCACAATGTGTATATCAAGGCACGTAAGGATTCAGCACAGACCTGGACCAAGCTTCCTTTCATCGCAATTGACGATGCCATCTTCTCTGTGCTTGACTCATGGCCTGCCAAGTGGTGTGCCCTGGATCTGGCAGAAAGGGATAAAACAGTAGCACAGAAGCAGAAGGATGCAGCCAAGTTATGTGTCATGAAGTTGGCCCAGCAGAGGCGCAACGAACAAGCAGCCACGGAGGTAAGGGCCGTCTGCAAAGTAGAAAAGGCAGCCGCAGAACAAGAAAATGCCACCGAAAGAGCAGTAGCAGCACAAGAAACAGGGGCCATTGCGACGCAGGAGGAAGGAGGCTAGGATGTGTCTACAATGAAGGGACCAGATACAGTAAACGGCACGGACCTGAGCACAATGTCCACTCAATAGAAATGGTCGCACGTCACGGAGAGGTCAGGTCCACACAAGAAGGCCAAAGCTTCCAAATTGGACATCGAGCCAATTACGTTGACGGAAGGCGACCTCTATGACATCAGTGAAACAACTCACGAGGTCACTCGGGAAGCACTCCAGGAAGCTATGATGGAGCAATAGAATGTGTTGGGGGCCTTAAGGGCGCAGCTACAGGAACTTGAGGCACAGGCCCCACAGGAAGGAATAGTAGCTACCTATGGTGCCACAAGTACATCAGCAGCGGAGCAGTTGCTGCGCGCAAGAATGGCCAACACCATAGTGTTGCCGGAAGGAGTGCTAATAGCAGAAAGTGAGGAGGACAAAGCCGTAGTGGGCAGAATCAAGGGACTTGGCCTAAACTTGGCTATCCTTCCACGGGATACATTATATCAGCTACAGCATGGAGCCATAGCAGAACTCCGCGCTAGGGAAGGATGCGTAGTGCAGATGCTCAGTGAACAGAGAATCAACATTGACCAGCTTAGTCTCTAACGCGATGAAGTTCTTGCATAGAAGCAGCAGCTGGAGCAAATGGTAGAGGAAGCATGTTGCCGCATTCCAGAGCTAGAAATCATGACAGACCTACCAGTTGGAGTGTGAATCCAAAAATTAGCCAATGGATTCCGTGAGGCAAAGGAGGAAGCAACGAGGGTACAGCTGGACCTTAACCTTCAGATTGCCAAGCTGTGATTAAAGGTGCAGTCCTCTATGCCCCCGGAAGTTAGGGAATAGTGCGCTGGCTCTATTCAAAAAGGTCTGGAGGAAATAGGATAAGTAGTACAGAACTGCACTGCTATGTTGGAAGAATCGTTTGCGGTCCTCACTTCATTATAGGAGGACCCCAACATACAGCACCTGGAACGGAGGCGCGGGTGCTTCAGGTGCAGTATGACAGTGTGGGAGGAATGGTGCAGAAAGTTGTCCTGACCCAATGGCTTGTGAAGCTACAGCAAGCAAAGGCATTGAAGGAACAGGTGGATGCCGCGTGGTAGAAAGAGGCAGTCCTTAAAGCATGAATCTAGCCTTGGATTGATGAGGCCTTCCTCATCACTGCAGACATCAAAGGAAAGCTCACATAGATGAAGGAGATGCATGCCTTAAGACAGGGATTTTCCCCTGATAGCGAGACTTCGACCAAGAGAGTGGAGGAGATCCAGTAGACTACAGATCAGTGCGCTATAGACCTCCAGGAAGTGTAGGAACGGTTGGAGGGGCTTCGTGCCAAGATCGCCGCACCAGTAGAGTGACTCGAGATGAGTCACAATGATTGTGTTGGGGGCCTATTGGGCATGGAATCCCCCCACAATATTTTTTGGGGCTCAAAGCCCAAGTCTTTCTCAAAGATGTTGTAAAACTTTGCGAATTGCAGGCACGAAGCGTGAATTGTACAATTGAGTCATAGGGTTGTCGGCTCTAAAAATTGTATTGTAAACTAGTGTAAAGTTGGCCTACCCATGGTCTACGGACCATGGGATTGTATAAATAGAGTGAGGCTTTAAGTTGTAAAGAGAGCGATTAAGATTGAGTAGAAAAGGAATGGTTCGAGCTTAGAGTAGAATTTTAAGTGTCTTTGGTTGTAGTAGTAGGAAGAGGCTCTGCAGCTAAGTGCGCAGAGGCCTAGTAGATGAGTGCGCGGACCCCTGCAGTTAAGTGCATAGGGCGGAGTCGAGTCTATAATCAGAACAGAAAGCTAATAAAGAGAAGTTTATCATAATTCTGTGTAATTGCTATGCACTATCTTCTTTATGTTTATATTTGTTTATGTATTGCGCGCATTGATATGATTGTTGAATATGTTGTAATAACCATAAATCTCACACACACAAGTTAAGTAATCATTTAATTAGCATGGAACTTGGGTATTATATGGGTTGCGCCCCGAGTAGGGCTGTGTGGAAGCTGCACCGCAGGGCACGAAGGGATCACAAGTGCGCGCAGCAACAGGTCAGTCCGCGGACCTCCAGAAGCTCATCAGACATCCCAAGGGTGAGGAAACCTGGTTCTAGCACCCTCCCATACTACTTTGGGTGAGACCTCAGTCCGCGCTCTGCGGACTATTGCCGAAAGGGCCAGTAGTACCGGGATTTTCTTGGCTAAATCACCTCTGAACCTGGGTCAGGCCCCACTAAGCCAATAGAAATTAATACGAATTTTAATGGGAAGAGGGGTTTTTTCCTAAGCATAGTGTAACATGTCACGTTTGCACTCTTTTCATACCTTCAATACTTAGGATAAATTGTTTTTTGTGTGTTTTTGAGTGAAAAGAGATTTACATGGGGGTTTCCACTTTTCCTAGGTAAATGGTGTCAACCATAGGAAAGTGGGGTTTTATTAGGGAAATGAGGGGAAATGAAGGGAGATGAATTTTTGATAAAGGGGATTCTAGTACTTGTGCCCATAAGTTATTAATTCGAGGGTCCGGTCCCTCCAAAAGTCAGAGAAATGCTCTGAGCCTCTTTGACTTAAAGGATTTGAGTACTTAGAACTTATTTTTGGGAAATTAGTAAGTAGAGGGGTGAAATTATAGAGGGGATGTTAAATTAACCAAGTTGTAAACCATTTTCCTTGATTCATTTACTACTTATGCACATTTGAAGGATGCATTTAAAACATGACATAATTGCTTTTGTGTAATCACTTGATATTTCTGCAACCTTTCTTCTACTTACCCATTCACTTACCCAACAATTTTTTCTTCATTTTATTTGGGTTCATTTAGGCTAGCAAACCCTTATCAAATCCTTTTTCTTTTACAAAGAAAACTATCTAATTCTAACCTTATATCAATCCAAGGGCTTAGATTAAACTAATGAGCTCCTTTTATTTACTCTACCTATCTAATGATCTGCCAAGATTAAACTGTTTGGTCAGATTTTGTTCTCTAACTATAAACACAAAATTCAAAACATTGTATAATCAAGATTAAACAGTTTGATTACCATGGATTGTGGCATGAATAACAAGCTGCACATAATCATTATTGTGCATAAAAAGTAAATAGTAGTGGCATTTTGACTTGCACACTTTCATGGTCTCTTTTGTTTTTTGGGGTTCATATATTTCATTTTTTGGACCTTTTCTTATTCTTTTTGTCCTTTGATTACTCTTTTAGGACATACCCTCTTTACATTTTTTTAATTTTTTAATATGGAAAACATTTGCAGAAAGCAAAGGTATGTACAATATTACAAGGCTTGACCTTAGTCATTCAAAATTATGACTCCTATTGGTATAGGAACCTAACACGCCCGTCGTACAAGTATTGCACGTTGTTTGATCATGAAACAGAAGATTGTCCCATGCTGATAGCCAGGATACGTGACAAAGGAGCACTACCACCTCCCCTGACTCAGAACCTGCAAATGATGAGGTATGAGCCATGTGAGGAAGATCCTAATGTAAATATAGTGCTCTGAAGTGGAATCGCGATAGGAGATGACAAAGGGAAACAACCGGAAGATAGTACATGGGTTTGCAAAGCCCCAGCAAAAGAGGCCAAGTTCGATTTGGAGCATTCTCATGAAGCATTCATGGAAGCTAAGAAGAGCTTCACTAAGGCCTCCACTTTAGGAAGCAAGGATAAACCGGAGCCAGAGATGGACCCCTCTATGCTCACAACTTTCTTGGAAACTTATATGAATTTTTTGCATGACAGTAAGAAAGGGCTACAGGAAATTATCAATAGATGTGTTGGGATCATGCTAGGTGAACTGCGTGTAGTCAGCAAGATTGGAAAGCATAAGACAAGGACGGGACGTGAAATGAGACTCACCACGCAGATCGGAGAATACGAAATGGATCAAGTCATTCTAGATTTGGGATCAGATGTGAATGTTCTACCAAAACAGACATGGGAGAGAATGGGAAGACTTGCACTGCAATGGTCTCTGATTCAGCTAAGGATGGCGAACCAGTAGAAAATCATACCCATGGCCCAGCTACAGGGAGTGACCATGGATATTGAGGGAGCGAGTGCGCTGGAAGATTTTGAAGTAATAGAGATTGTTGATGACAACAATCCATACCCTGTGCTCTTGGAAATTGACTAGGCTATTTATATGAATGGGGTAATCAATTTGAAGAAGTAAAAGATGATCTTTGAGAAGAAGTCACTACACGTAATAATACCCCTGGATCCTGTTGAAGGATCGCACTATACGGAGCCGATCCATGACTATGAGAGTGATGATGATCTGGACTACATCTATAAGATAGCAGCGTGAGACCAACTCTGGGTGAATACCACCGCGAATGGCGGGATTACATGGGAGTGTGAGAGTTCCTTCACTTTGAACTTCGATGAAGAAATAGAATGCTAGCAGAATCGGTTACATGAAGTAACTACGTTGAATTGCAACATGATGACCTGGTCGTTGCATTGTGTGTCGTCAGTGAAAAGAAATCTACCTAATTATGATGACCTGAATGAGGTAGATACCTTTTTGGATGCATTTGATTCAGAGGTGCCATAAAATAAATTCTTTCAAGCCTTGGACTGGGCAGTGCGTGCTACACCTGCAAGATGGTGGGGTACACACAAGGGGAGCTTTGATGATTGGCGCAAATGTAGGAGAAAGATGTGAGCATGATTTGGGAATCGTAAGATGTGATTGACAGACAAGTATGATGGGCAGAATGATCCATGCACATGGATGCAGGATTATGGAGAAAAGCCCCAACCTGAGTAGGTGCATCTATACTTCGCACTAAAGTACCTGGTCAATAAGCCTGTGTTGGGGGGCGCATCTGCAGATGGCTATTATTGTTCCAAGAATACAATTTTGAATTTGTTGTGAAACCTAGACGATTGATTGCGAGACCTGACCACCTGTCATGCATTGAGACAGGGGAGGAAACCACTAATTTGGAGGAAGGATTACCTGATGCACAACTTTTTTCTGTCTGCATCGTGGATGGACATTTCAAGGGTATAATACACTTCCTAACAACTGGAACTGCACCAGAAGGATACTATGTCCAGCAAAACAAGGAATTAGTGGTGCACACGACAGATTTCTTTGTCATTGTTGGGCCTATACAATATGGGGAACGATGAAATACTGCAAAGCTATGTACATGAGTTTGAACAAAGTAGCATACTTACGGACGCTCATGGGGCACCGCGGGAGGACATTATGCAGGGAGATCCATCACGCAGAAGATTCTATGGGCAGGGTTATGGTGTCCATCCCTTCATCAGGATTTAAAAGCATATTGCAAGGCATGCGACGTATATCAAAGAATAGGTAGGCCATTGCGGAGGGATGAAATGCCTTTGAATCCACAAATGACGTTGCAACCTTTTGAAAAGTGGGCAATGGATTTTGTAGGACCTATTCAGCCCCAAGGAAAGATAGGCATGAAGTACATTATCACTGCGATGGAGTACTTGACTCGTTGGGCAAAAGCACAGCCGATGAAGGATTGCACTGGTGCGACTACTGTGAACTTGTTTCTATTTGAGCATGTACTGACGCGATTTGGATGCCCAAAGATTTTGATGAGTGATCAGGGTACGCACTTTCTGAACGAAATGATCAGCACACTAATGGAGGAATTTCAGGTGTATCATCAAAAGATAACACCTTATCACCCATAGGCTAACGGGACAGTGGGGGTGTTCAACAAAGTGCTTGAAACTGCACTGACCAAGATATACAATTCTCAACGAAGTGATTGGGACTTACGCATACCTGCAGTATTATGGGCTTATCGGATGACATGCAAAAAGTTAACAGAACAGACACCCTTTAGGTTGGTATACGGGGTTGAATATTTGATGCATATGGAATACATCGTACCTAGTCTACGCATAGTAGAGCTCACAGGTATGATGGATCACAGATCCCTCGAAGAGAGGCTCGCACAATTGGATGAGCTGGAAGAAAAATATTTTTGGCTGGATTTCACCAGGAAGTCCAAAAGCAGCGTGAAAAGGCGTGGCACGATCAACATATTAAGTTGTGCACCTTTAAGGTGAATGACTTGGTGGTATTATATGATAGTAAGTTTGATAAATTTCTAGGGAAACTCAGAATGCATTGACTTGGGTTGTATGTTATTAAGGAGATTACCAATGGTGGCGCGGTCCAGTTGTTTAAGTTGAATGGAGATCCCTTGCCAGGGAAAGTGCATGGCAGTCATTTGAAGCCATACACAGGTGGCTTGACCATCTAACTATCCAATAGAAGCACAATATTAGTGCTCCAAGCAACTGAAAGGAGGCACGGGACTATAAACTACATTTCCCGGGAGCTGCACGATTTCAGGACTACGCGAAGCATCGAAGTGTCACAGGGTCTGCGACAGCATGAAGACAGTTGCGCTAACATGCAATTCTGCTGGAAAGTTACCATTAAAGTCACTATTCATGATTTGATGGTTGGTTTGAGGCTAAATAGAGCGGGCGGCCGGCGTTTAAGGTGAAATTTATGGGCTAGATTCTTGAAAATCTACCGCCAATCTAGCATTAATGGGCCGAATGTGGGGGGAACGATCAAATTCAAATTCAAAAGGCCCTATAAATTACAAGTGGCTGTCTAGTGAACAACACTTGCCATTTTGAGAACTAAGTTGTTGCATGCTCAAGTATACATGAACTAAGACCTATTCGAGACCCTGAAAGCGAATTCATTGTTTGAGCAACTACCAGAGACACTACAAGAATTGTGGAATAGCGCTATGTCAGCACCCATAGAAGCCATGGACATAGAAGTAATGACAACCGAGGAAGCCGCGTAGGAAATTGCGGTAGTGGAAGCCCCAAAGAGCGCCAGAATAATAATTGAGGTCCCTAAATCACAAAGAACACCACGACCTAAGAAGGATAAGTAGGCCATGATATCGATATGCGTCTCGCCCAGAAATCCACAGAGGACCAAGCTCACCTTGCAGGAAAAGGGGAAGGCCATTAATCTGGAAGCTGATGAGGAGGAGTCTGAAGAAATCCTGGTGGATGAGGAGGATGTAGAGATGGAATTTGAAACCCAGGGTGTGGACCCTATTACCTAGTTACTTGAATATGTTCCTCCATGTAAGGGTAAAGCCAAGGTGCTGAAAGGAATAGATGAGAGCAAGAGCTCTCTGCAAACTCCACTACTCTCATACGATATTTTTTTTGAGCAACTGCACTTGGGGCGAGTTCCTATGTTGAAGTTTGAAGATTGGGACCTCGCAGGCCATGAGAAGTTCCCGCATTTAGCGACTGAGAAGCTAATGTGCCAAAGGATTGACGTGACTGCTGGAACAATTCAATTGGAGCCACGGACATGGCTTATAGGTGTAGAGAAAGTCGGGTTGCTTAACCTGCTTTGGGTGCCACATTACCACCGCGCCCAAGTGACCATCTTCGTCATCAGGCAACTACTATACTTGGTGCATGATGGGTGTTTGTGGCTAGAGGAACCCATCCCCATCATAGACCATCTGATTCACCAGATTACATGGCTACCTTACTCAGGGGAGGATCCAACCAACATTTCAAAGGGAAAAGGTGGCGAGTTGGCCCTCGCAAAAGCAATGAAGAAGAAGTTCAAGTTGGAGAAGAAGAAGCGAGGATATGCCATCTCCAGCATTAACAACCCCGCAGTAGGGGTCGTGACACAAATACTAGTAGGGAAAGTGATGTGGAAGTGCTTCACGGATGAGGTACCCATTCCTGTGGTTGCACTAGCGGCCCAATGTGTGGAAGGAGTCCAGTTCAACTGGATGAACTATC
Source organism: Pinus tabuliformis (assembly GCA_031772625.1). NCBI lineage: Eukaryota > Viridiplantae > Streptophyta > Pinopsida > Pinales > Pinaceae > Pinus > Pinus tabuliformis. Next base: position 345,162,026 of record CM062817.1, read on the forward strand.
TATGCAGCGAGTTCCTTGAAAATTTTCGGGAGGCACAGGAGCAGGGAAAAACATTTCACTACGTGTGGCTCCTATTTTTAATAGTACTGGTGGCATGGGAATTGCCCAAAGATAGCCAATTCCCTTCGGTTGCACTGGACCTTCCAGAGGCAGCGAAGTACACTTCGCTATGGGCAACCAAGGACGCGTAGCGAATCTGAGAAAGTAAGATTTTTTGGGTATTAATGGAGATGAATATCTGGATGGGGATCAATCGCAACCTGCAATTTTCACTCACAGTATACGCCAGTCTATAGAGCTTTGTAGAGTTCAAAGCGGATTTCCACCATGTTTTTATTAGGGATCAAAAATACCCTACGAAGACATGGCATAACCTAGCATACCTGGTGACTGATGATGTCATTTTCACAGTCCCTGAGTCTTGGCCGCCGAAGTGGCGTGCTCCAGCTAGCTCTGTAGTGGAAACAGACAAGTCTGTCGTGCAACGCAAGAAGAAAGAGACAAATCTTCGAATGGAGAAGCTGGCAGAGAAGCGTAGAAAAGAGGAAGTAGAGGCTAAGGCCCAGGCAATGCATGATGCTGCGAAAGTGGCGAAACAACAGAAAAAAGAGGAAGAAGAGCATGAAGGACATAAGTCACCTTCGCTCGGGACCGAAGTAGAAACAGAGATAGAACAAGGTGGCACCGACCCACAGAAAACATCCACCCAACTCAATTTTCCGTGACCACGAGAGACGACAGTCCCACAAAAGAAAACAAAGGCATCAAAGACGTCCTTCGACCCAATCACCCTCATTGAAGGGGATTTGCATGACATCGGAGAAACGGTGAGGGATGTCACCACAGAGGCCCTCCAACAATTTGAAGAATAGCAGCAACTGGTATTGGGGGCTCCTCGAAAAAAAATACAGGAGTTACAGTTTCATAGTCCATAGGTTGGCATAATGTCCACTAGCCTCACGATCGGCACTTCAGCTGCCGAGGAGATGTTGCACACAAGTGTGACCAAAGCGGTACTGCTACCTAATGGGGTGCTCACTACAGAAAATGAGGCAACAGGCCTATGGTTAGCAGTATGAAAGGGGTAGGATTGAACATGGCCATGCTTCGTCAAGAGATGCTCTACCTCTTACAGGATGGAGTCACTGGGGAACTCAGGGCCCGGGAGAGTCGTGCTCTATAGGTAATGAGCGAGCAATGCATCAACACTGAGAAGTTGGGCCTGTAGCGCAACGAAGCAGTAGAGGAGAATAAATAGATAATGCAGGTTGTGCAGGAATCCTACTGGATGGTCCCAGAGTTGGACATCCAAGCAGAAGAAATAGTGGAGGCGCACGTCCGCAAATTGACCACGGGGGTGCGCGACGCTCGAGCAGAGATGGCATGGGTTCAACTAGAGTTGAACCCACAGATCACAGAACTGCAATTGAAGGCTCAGCCTTCAAATCCACCGAAGATCAGGGAACAACATACCATCGTTGTTACAATAGCAATAGTGGCGGTTGATAGTGTAGTGGTGGACTGCATGTAGCATTTCAAATTGTCATTCGAGGTCCTAACCACCCTGTAGGAGGACCCGAATGTAGAATGCCTAGAGACAGAGGTGCACAAGCTCCAACAGAGGTATGACGAGGTAAAATGGACCATGCATATGGTTTCCCTTACACAGGGGCTTGCACAGATGCAGGATGCAAAGGCGCTTAAGGAACAGGTGGATGCTGCTCGACATAAAGAAGAAGTCTTAAAAGCATGCCTACAACCATGGATAAACGAGGCTTACACGATCACAACCTCAATTAAAGGAAAGCTCGCGAAACTGCAAATAGCTCAGTAGAATATTCAAGGTAGTAGTTCAACAGCAGTCACCAAACAACACGTGGATGAAGTCCAGCAAGTGGCCGCTTAGTGCATTGTCGAAGTTGCGGTGATCCAAACAAAGCTAGGAGGTCTTCGCGCTAAGATCTTTGCACCTACAGAGTGACTCGAGGGTGAGTCACAATGTTTGTTTTGGGAGCCTATTGGGCGCAAGATCCCCTAATGACAATTTTGGGGCTTAAAGACCATATTTTGGTCCAATTTTTTTAATCCAAATGTAAAGACTCCGCATTTTGTGGTCATGGAGTGTGTAGATGTTAAAGAGTCATAGGGTTGTCTGCCCTTATTTCGATAATGTAATGTCGGCTGTAAAAGATCTACCCATGGTTTGTGGACCATGGGATTGTATAAATAGAGTGAAGCTCTAAGTAGTTAAAAGACAAGGAAGAAATCAATAATTGAAGATGTATGAGAGATAGCTCTGAAGGAAAAGTCTAAGTTTTGGGTCATAGCATAGGGAGAGGCTCTGCATCTGAGTGTGCAGAGGCCTAGAAGTTCGCAACTGAGTGCACGGATCCCTGTAGCTGAGTGCGCAAGGAGAGTCGAGTCTATAATCATCTAGAATCATCAATAAAGAGAAGTATTCTATAATTTCTACGTCTTTATTTCTTGTTTATGCATCTGTTATATTGGGCATGAATTTCACTTCTAACTCTTATATGATGCGTGAATTTGTATAATTGTATTGGTTAAGTGAACGCAAGTAAGAACATCTGTTTACATGAAGATAACTAAGATATGTTAATAAGATAAGTAAGATACTTAGTTTAGTTTGGGATATATCGTAGTTCGCTGCCCTAGCATTACGAAAGCATATTAACCCCAGATTAGGGCTACGCAAAATCCGATTGTACCGTTTCGCGAAGGTAATGAAGGACGAACAAAGGGTTAAGCAACCTATGCGCAGGCAGGTATAGCTAGGATAAACTGACATCACATCCATCTCAAGCGTGCGGAAACTTGGTTCCAGCATCCCCCCATACTGCTTTAGGTGAGACTTCAGTCTGCACTCCACGGGCTGATGCCGAAAGGGCCAGTAGTGTAGGGATTTGTTTGGCTAACTAACGCTGAACCTGGGTCAGGCCCCCACAAGCCAAAAAGTTCCCTTTAGACATCAAAGGTTTCCCAAGGCCCACATGCAAAGAATAGAATAAAAAATGATTTTCTCTTGCATCTTTAGCCCATAGCTTTGGGTCTAAATCCCACTAGTTGGGTACATAGCCCAAAAAACAATTTTTTCGTGGGTCAACTCCACACAAACCTAGTACCCCAATGGTTTTGGGAGTACCTCCTAAGCTACACTTTTTAACACTCCATCTTAGTGGTGGAGGCACTTCCACTACTCAGAATTAACTTGTTAGCAACACTAAACCAATCTATGGTGTCCACCATTGTAGCATACCCTATAGAATGAACCATACTATCCTCGGTAGTGTTCCTGCCACTATAAACCTCTCACTTCTTGATCTCATGATAGGCCTTTAGCCCATTCCAAATTCCTTCTTGCTAGTTGTAGAAGTCTCCTTACTCCCAACTAAGCACATGATCTTCTTGGGTTATGAATTCTTCCTCTGAACCTGCATACTCCCACTTGACTCCCTCTTAGTCTCAAGAACTTCCTTCTTCTCTTAATATATAGGATTTCTCGTTAGCCAATATATACATGATCCCTAAATCTAATGATAGCTCCAATAAAGTTAGATCCTCTAGGTCTATGTATCACCTTCCCTTATCAAAATATCACCTCAAACCCCTTTTCCTTTATAACGAAGAAAAACAACATGTTGTACTTGAGCTCTAGTACCCACAGTACAGCTTAAAATCATAACATTCCACCTAAATTCATCCTGAATGGCTCAACACTTGATCCTATAACAAATTTCTAACTCTTATCACCAACCTCCATGTACAATTTCAAGTCCCATTCAGTTAGAGTCCCAAAAACGTCTTGCAAACCTATCATGTGCTTCGACGCTTTTCTATCCATCTACCATGCACCATCATTAATGGTAACCTCAGAGAAATGAGAAACCAGAGAAAATTATTCCACCAACCTTCTTGAGAAGTCATTTAGCTCACCTGAGGATGTAGTAGCCATATTTATCTCCTTCTTCTCATTGTCTCCCTTCTTTTGTCATGAACATTTTCTTGCATAGTGACCATCATCGTCACATGTATAACTCTTCAACTTGCTCAACTCCTTCTTCAACTTACCATTCATATTTCCTAAAAGGGCCACATTATCTTTAGTATAATTCTTCTTCTTATGAATATCCTCATCCTACAATTCTTCTTGGATGAAGGCATCCCATAACCTATTCCAATCTAGAATATTATCTTGAGCATCAATCCTTCTGATAAATGGATTCCATTCCTCATAGAATATGTTTAAAGGAGTCCTCCCTAGCTATGAATCTGGAACTTTATCTCCAATGGCATCTAGCTCATAATGAACTTCAGAAAGCCTCCTCATATATGGAGCCACACCTTCACCACCCAACATCTTAGTTCTATTCAATTTCTCTCTCAATAAAAACAACTGGATCTTGTTCTTATACTAGAAAAAATCATGGAAGATCCTTCCACATATCTTGTGCAGTGTTATATTTGGTTATATGAGGTATCAAGTGATCTTTGACACCATCTAGGATGATGAGCTTAGCCTTTAGATCCAACTCTTCGTACACTTTCAACTCCTTAGGGTCAGTTCGTTTTTGAATATCCTTGTTGGAAAACACCCATATCTTATTCACCAACAAGAATAGCTTGATCCTTTCCTTTTGAGGACTATAGTTGGACAAGCCATATAATTTATATTCATACCTAAGACTAGTGACCAACTTCACCATGTTTCAAGTCATTCAACAACAAGGAAACCAACTCTTACTTGAGTTGTTTGTTGTGCATGCTGTAATTTAGTTGTTTATTTAAAGTTGTTCTAATACCATGTTTATTATTCCTTGGAATTTAGGGTTAGGTCTTTGTCTAAAAAACAATCACAAACACATTGAAATACCACAACTCCAAGGACTTTGCGCAGCAGAAATGTAACAACAGTGAATTAAGAAAGTACACAAGAATTTATGCAACCCAAAAACGTGTTTATATTATGACATTAATACAACAAACATAGGGCTCCCATACCAAGGATCATGGCCCTTACAATTATCCTTGATACAAGGAATAACTAGGGCTTGAAGTTAACAATGTTTGACTCTCAATTTGTCGAAGAATGGGAACAAACTTGACTTACTTGCTAAAGAAGCACTTGACACTAGCCCTTTTAGTCAACTTGTCTTAAATACCTGGCAAGTCCTTTCCTAGGTATATTCACAAAGTTACTGCTCCTCCAATACCTTTGCACATCAAGTTTCTCAAAAGGTATTTTTTTGCTCCAAAACTCTTGCATAATTTCCTTCAACACATATTCCTTCTTACAATGACAATGTTTCTCCAAGGTCACTGAACATAGGCCCAAATATGGGCTCCACATAGTAACTATGTTTCTCCAAATTCACTATTCATAGGCTCCAAACAAGGTCTTCAACATAGTGATTATCCTCCACAAATTCATTGTACAATAGGCCATAAGAACTCTTTCCATACACAAATTAAAGGACAAACCTTTAAGCATGAATCTCTACAATCATACACTTTAAGACATAGCTAATATCTTTCCCAACTAAGCTCTAGTCAGATCTTAGAAGACTTATACCTATGGCACTCTTCCTGAGGTCTCTCAGTCATCAATATTTATCTCTGTAGCCATCCAACCTCAGATTTAAATTTTGTGATTGTCTACAACTATTTACCTCAGCCTTGGTCCCCTATTTCTCCAAATTATACCCTTGTCACAGCCTATGGTTTCCTCTACTGAAGGTCTAAGGGAACTCGACCCTAATTATAGTCCTTAATTAGACCTTTTGGGTTCTCTCTTCCTAGCGAATTAGGCCTCATCCTTCACTAAATAGAGCTTGGTCCAAACAGTCATTAAACACCATAAAAACAAGATCCACTTAACACAGAACCATGAAAAATTACATGTCCATACTCCACGGAAAACTAGGCCCTGCTCTCACAGTAGACTTGGCATTATTTCAACCATTCTAGCATAACACAAAACACGAAGGTACTCCTTCTTCTTCTTTGTATTTATCATAATGCTTTTTGTCCTTTTCTTAGGCTTGTTCCTTCACTAGATTAATTGTAATTGATGTGTGTTAATGAGCTCAACTTCATTCCTTCTTATAGTGTTCTTAGTGGAGTGAATTTTCCACCAAGGTTCTTGTCCTTAGCCCAAGCTGATCTAAGCCTATGTGATCAAACACAATTATCATAAGAAATAAAATTATTTTCATTTACATAAGCCCTCTCCATTGTAGCCTTTGGTTCCCTTTAACCCATAAAAGGTGCCCCACATGCAACCAATAGAATAAACAATGATTTTCTCTCAGGACTTTATACCGCAACTTTGGGTATCCCATAAAACATCTTTTCATGGGTCAACTCCACACAAATCAAGTACCCCAAGGGTTGTAGGAGTACCTCCCAAGCTACACTTCTATAAAGCTATAGTGAGTCTTCTAATTTTCTTAAATTATGCATGAGTAATACACCAAAAATATTTTACTTTACTCTTAAGAACAACCTATAATGGTTCACTAAACTTTTCAGGAATATCAGAATAAGGGGAGATTTTTCATAAGTTGTGTTTGTCAAAATATTTTTTATAATGTATAAGAGTTTGTGGTTGTTGGATGGGAACTCTTTCACCAAGAATTCTTTAATTATAAGGATTATTTATATTATCAAACATGAAATTTAGGGTGACCCTCCTAGTACCAAAATAACTATTGACAAGGATATATGAACTGAAAAAATGATCCAAGAGGGTTTCCACAATAAATATTAGATTATGTTCTAAAATGATAATAAAAATTTCACCATGTTGAAGAACTCGTAAAGATCTCTCCAAAACAATTTTAATGGGCTCAAATAGACACCATGTTCAAAATTTATGGCCTTCGAAAGTTGAAGGAAAAATAGGGTGGCACACACAAGGATGAAATGTAGAACACCTGGAAATGAAAAATGGCACACCTAGAGGATGGCATGTGGAACAAAAAACTGTAACATGGAGTGATGAAAAGGTGACATATAACATGCCATAGTTTGACATGGCTCAATAGAAGGATGGCACATGGCACCATTTGCACCAACCAAATGCTACCATGTGGACACTCTAGAAGGTATATGTGGATTAGATTCATTGTGAGTCAAAATTGTATTGTGAAATTATTACAATGGTGGAATTTGAGTCCCTAAGCTAGTTGATGAACCCCAGTATTGCAACAAGAATGTTGCAACTCTCAGGGCTACCAACTTAAATTATCAACCTAGGGTCTGTACAAACTTAAGAGGTGTCAAAATTATATGTGGATCATGCAATGTGTCCTTATTTTTTTGATATGATGCAATGAAGTGAATATCATGAAATCAAGGCCTACACTAATTGTAGAAATGGAAATTCTTGAAATGGAAACCTTAACCTATTGTAGGAAAAAAAGGACAAGGAAAGCAAACATATTCTAATTGCATAAGATAAATAGAATGAACCAACTCTGCTAATTGCATTCAAAAGATATTAGACCTAGTAATAGAGTTAAATAGGTGCTTCATAAAGTAATCATGAAAATCATCACTATGTCATTCAATTCATGAATTTGTCCACTAACCATAATTTCATAGGTGAATTGCAATGGAGAAGAGGCAAAGCTTGAGAGGTCTTTGGTCTTAATCAATCATGGTTTTGGAGCCTAAGAGTCATTATTTAAGGCTTAGAGGAAAAATAAAGCTTCAATTATTGTTTTTGTCAAGTTTGGAGGGATTTTATGCAGTGCTACAGGATGCTACAGTATTGCTACAAGATTGTTATAGGATGCTACAAGATTTCCTTGTTTTGCTACAAGATTACGTCCGTGAGAATTTTGAGGGTGTAAAATGTGATATAAAGGTGGGAAATGGTATTGTAAGGTAGGATAATGTTGTATGTTTCCCTTTCCAAGCTTAGTACCTTTCATGAGCCCATCTTGCACAAGGAACAATGCACATGGTGGCCTTCAACAAACCAGAAATGTACTCTTGGTGAATAGTGCTTTGGAGTTGTTGAGGTAGAAAGAATCAGATAGTGGTATAATAAGGAGTGTAAATGAAAACTATAATGTTGCAAATCAACAGTAATGCCAGCACACCACAAAAAGATTATGATTTTTATACTTGAAAAGACAAAGTACACAGTTTTCCAACTAGTTTGTCCTCTGAGTTATCTCCCCAATGATCTAGAAAATAGAATGAAAATGAGATGGGGTGAAAAAAATTATTTAGTATGATGTTCTAGGACCCCAATCCAAGTGAAATCACTCAAAAATACCCTTTTTAACATGTGCTAAAAAATAGCAGAAAATTACTACTCCAAAAACTAGAAATTCAAGAATTGGTGAGCTAGTTAACCTACCAAATTCCTAACCTAATCAAGTGAAAATTATATGGGGTGAATTTTTTTATTAACTTGAATTTTTTAGGAATTAATCCAAGTGGAATCAACTCAAAATAGGCTCGTTAACATGTGCTAAAAAATAGAAAAAAAATTACTACTATTTTGCTACAAGAGGCTTCCAGAATTTTAAAATATTTCCTAAGGATGAATAATTATTTTAAATATGTAAATTACCTTCAAAAAAACTCACTTCAATCATTTAACCAATATGACCTACAACAAAATAAGCATGAATAGTAAATGCAGAAATAAGAGATGCAAGTGAAAAAACATTCAAAGGAAATAAAGAAATTGTACAAGGCTCTAAGGCTCATGGGATGTACAAGCCCAAGGATACTCAGAGTCCTATGAAGTAAACCAAGCTTTGTAATCTAGCAATGTCACCAAACTTCATTATTTGAATCAATTCAAGTATATCTCTGCTAGAAATGAAAATGGAGCTGACAAATAACAAGTTTTATCCACAATAAGACTAAGAAATACATGAACCTAGAGGAAAATTCGAATTGGTACTTATAAAAATTTATGGGGAAGAATACTCCTTGAAAGAAGAAAACTTTCCCCTCCAAAATCCCTCAAAAATTGGATCTGGTTCCCAACAGGAGGAATCTTCATTTAATGGCAGGGAACACATTCCTAGATTTTCTCAAACAGTGGAGCTCCAAAATTTGTTCAACAATTTCATAATATCTTTTTCATTTATTATCAAATATTTTTCCATATTGTAGTAGGGAGAAAGTCCCTATATTATCTCATTCAGAATTTACTCAATATTCTGCAAAAATAAATAATATTAGACACATAATATCCAATTATCTCTAAACCTTCCTAAGAACATATCAAAGCTAAAAAACTTTATTAAGTGTATGAGGATAGATTTAATATAGCCTTTATGTGCCTAAGAAATGTTATATGGGCCTTAATGTGTGTCTATTTTGGAGGCCCATCACTAGTCAACACAAGTATTGAACCTTACCACTAGGCTACAATGTGTGAAATGTTAAATTGGTGGAATATTTTATTATTTCTGTCATTTACTACAAATGAAATCCCATAAAATATGCACCAGTAAGATTCAAACCATTCACTTCTTGTATAATGGCCACATTGAGTCTTACCACTACACCATAGGCTACAAATATGTTAAATTATTCGTTGATTTATTTAAATAAAGATTATTGTGGATCTATTATATCAAAAAAAACTTGTAATATTTCACGATATCATGCAACGAATGGAGTTGAACTTGGAACATCAACCATTAAACCAAAATTCCTTACCACTAAACCACAACTTGAAGTTGTAATGTATTATGTGTAGAAATTGTTTTGAGGTGTAATTTCTAGCAAAGTTTTGTATAATAAAGGAAATAAAGCCTTTTTTGTGGGAAGCACACAAGAACAATGTTCCAATAGCCCAATTATCTTCCTAGAAGGGTCTTAAAAGATTTTGTTATTGTAGGTTGCAGATCAATATTGATGTAAGAAATCATTTGAAATGTTTTTCATCATTTTAATAGACAAATTTCTCATTTGACATTGACCCAAAGAAGACGTAGCCTAGGAAAGTTGAACTTTGTTAGCAACTTTCTCTTATTGGTCTTTTTATTTCTATTTATTTTCAGGTACATATTACTAATTTCTCATTAGAATTTATTAATAAAGTTAAAAGAATCTATAATTGGCATACAAAGTATTTTAAGCTTTAATTTTAGAAAATATTTGGTATCAAAGAACATTTGATCAAGGACTTACAAAGTATTGAATGTTTACTAGATCTAAGCTCAAGCATGGAGAAGGATCACTTGAAGACTTTAATCCTAAGACTAGTATGAGACAAACATTTCCATTACAAGTAATATAACATGAAGGGGAGGAGAGCCTCATCGAGTCTGAAAGGGAATTTCGACAAGCTTTTCTCGACATGAAATCCATGGTGGAAGAGTCATACAAAGAATTAAGAAATATTGGAGAATGCCCAATTCAAGATAAATATGAAGGAGATGGTAGTGATCCTCCTCAAATTCTGCCTCGTCCTTCCTCTTCTTCTCCACTTCTATCTCCATCCCATAAAGGGAAACTAGAGAAGGCCAATTCCAAATTACCTTGTTAAAATTGGATGTGAAATTTGATTTTCCAATGTATAATGGAAAACTTGATGAAGAAATTGTAGATGAAGAAGCCAAGGTTCAACTCGATACTCTCTTACTTGAAGGCACAATACTAGTATTGTGGGAGAATGAGGTTCAAGAATATCTTCGTATGAAAGGTAAAATGACATCTTCTAGGTATGAATTGACATATGCATTAATAAAGAAACTATATCTGTTGGGATATATGCAACAAACATTAATGGATTGGAAAATTCTAAGATAAGGTAGAGGAAAAAACATGCAATATTATATTCAAGATTTCTAAAAAAGGGCATTAAAACTGGGCATTCCTCTTTATACCTAATAAACTCTTTTGAAGTATATTATTGGGTTTCATAGTTATTGAAGAAATACTATTCTCATGTTTAGCCTCGCTAATAGTGATCAAGTTTGTGTCCAAGATAATAACGCTGAATTAAAGGGAAATAATATCCATGAGAACTTATGCAAGAAAACAGTTCATCTAGTTATAGGCAAGAACAATGGGTAAGGTCAAAAGAACAACTATAGTGAAAAAAAATAGTGAGAAGCAACTTCTTCACATTGAAAAAAGAAAGGATGTGATGATTCCATGTATTGGATTCTTCATCTAGAAATGAGACCAAAGAGGTTAGAAAATAAGAAGGGTGATAAGAAGACCTCTACTACAATCCAATGGCAACTTGGGTCATATTTAGGTGATGAAACCAAGATCACAACCATGGGGATACAAGGTATATATTTTGTTGATAGTTCTAATCTTACCACTCATTCTTCAAAATTTGACACTACACATGATGAAAGGAAACAAAGTGAGATATTTTATATTAGAGTCATATCAAAACATATAAATATTGATACAATTTTTTATGGTGGTTCACAAGCTAATCTTATTTTTGAAGAAACTATTAAGGCATTTGGACTGGAACCTAAGTCTCATCCAAAACCATATCCTCTAGGATGGGTATGTGAAAATGCTAAGTTACAAGTGTCGAAAAAAAATTCAAACTAAGATTTCCAATTACATATAATTTCACTTATGAGGTAGAGGATATTTGCGGGCTAGTTATGGGAAGTCCATATTTGTATGATAGGAAAGTTATATTCTATAGGGAGGAGAAAAGTAGCATCTTATAAAATATTGCATTGACTATATCATGAGAGGTGACCGAATGAAGACCAATTTGTTTATTGTTACCGTAGGATGGATAAAAATACTTGTAAATGCTAGCAAAAGTTTTTTACTTATGATTGTAAAATAAAAGGATGATGACATTAGAGAAATTTTGAGGTCTAAAATGGGTATCAAAACAAAAAATGTACAACCAAAATAAACACTATAAGAACCAATAGGATTCAAGAAGATGATTTCAACCATGGGGGATTGTTCACTATTTTTGGATTAAAATAGTAAGATTAAAAAATAAAATAAAATAACTATTTTTACAACTTGTATTTTCAACTTATCTCCCTATTGTTTTACTCAAATTTCAAGCGAGAGCACTCGTTGGATGATGAATTTAATTCCTCATCCATGGAATACCCATGTTAAACACTTATGATGGACCCTAGTACATGAAAAATGAGAAATGCGTGAAAAATGTGATTGCAGTCACGTTTTTTCATGTATTTCGCATTTTTCTTCTAGAAAGGTTCCTCGAAAGTGTGCAACATGGATACTCCTTGGATGAAAAATTACGTTCTACATCTAACAAGTGATCCTACTCAAAATTTGAGGAAACTTTTAGGGAGATAAGTTGAAAAAGTATATTTTTCTTGTTTTCCTCTAAATTTTGATGTTGTAATCTAATCTTATTTTATTATTTCCACTATTATTTTATAATATTCCTTAGGAGGCCCATTTTAGACCTCAAACTTTCTATGTTGTAAATCCAATTCTTTCAGAGGATCTGATCCTAAAAATAAATATGAACTAGTTAAGATTATCTCTAACTATGATGAAGTCCTTCAATAGCCTAAAAGATTACCTCCCAAGAGAGGGATACAACATGAGAACCAATTGCAAAAGCATGCCCAACTTTCTAACATTAGTATGTATAGGTTATTAGTATTTATAATTAAGAAATAAAGAAGCAAGTTCAAGAGTTGCTTGGGAAAGGAGTTATCTGACCAAGTACTTCTCCATGTAGATCGCCCATTCTATTGGTACCAAAAAATATGGTACATGGAGAATTTGTGCATATTTTCAAGCATTAAACAAATCACAATGAAGAATCGTTAGCCCCTTCTTGTGTTGATGATTTGCAAAATTAATTGAAAAATGAAATATATTTCACTAAGTTAGACTAAGTGACTATCATTAGATAAGGATTTTTGAAAATATTGTTTGGTAAAATTCTCTTAAAACAAAACATGGCCTATTTGAATGACTAGTCATGCCCTCTGGGATTTGTAATGCTCCCACCATTTTCACATGAATTATGAGTGTTGTGTTCATGCCATTCACAAGTGATTTTGTAATAGTCTACTTAGATGACATGTTGATTTTCAACAAAAATTAGGAAGATCGTGTAAATAATGCTAGGAAAGTCTTATATGTTTTGAAAAAGGTAAAATTTTGTTTAAAGATGTCAAAATGTTAATTTGGTAAAACATATTTAGTTTATTTAGGCTATATTGTATGGGGAGGTTAATTTAAAATTGATCCCTCTAAATTTGAAAGCATCATTAAATGGCCCAAGCCTAATAATGTAACAGAAGTTAGAAGCTTCTTGGGAGAAGTTCATTATTGGAGGAAGTTTATTTCTAACTTTTGATTTATTTCATCTACTTTACATGCATTTACAAGTACTAAGTAGTCCTTTCATTAGGGTGGGAAACAAAAAAAATCCTTTGAAACTTTGAAAGAGAAGATCAATACAACACCAGTTCTGGCATTGCCATATTTTCAAAAACCATTCAAAATTGAAAATGATACAAGTTATTACACCATGGGTGTAGTGTTAATGTATTGAAGGAAACCAATTTGTTACCATGCTTGGTTATTCACTGGTGCAGTAGAAATTATCCCGCCTATGAAAAAAAATTGTATGCTTGTGTTTAGAGTGTAAAGAAGTGGAAACACTATTTGATGGGAAAAGAGACAATCATCCATACGAATCATCAACCTTTGTAGTATCTTCAATCACAATCCAAACTACAAAATACATGGCATTTTAAATGGATATGATTCTTGCAACAATTCATATGGTCATCAAGTATAAAAAAGGTATAGAAAACAAAGTTGTTGATATCTTATCAAGACTTTCTATTATTGCATCCATTATTTTATAGCATATCTCTTTATCTCATGAAAGTTATATGGAACAATATGCTAGAGTTGAATATTTCAAGGATGTATATGAAACACTAGTCCATGATACTCAAGTAGAAGGTTTAGAGTATCATGTTCATGACAAACTGTTATGTCATCTTGGTAAATTTTGTATTCCAAGAGATGAAAAAGTACATGAATCAAAGAAGCACATACTACTCCCATTTCTGGCCATTTTGGTGTAGGAAAAATAGTATCCCAATTGAAACATTATTGTTATTGGCCTTGGATAAATGAAAATGTTTATAAATATGTAAAGGGAAGTGTGGTGTGTGCTACTAGTAATCAAGTAACATAAAAATAGTTCTGTACATGCCACTTCTCGTGCCTTCTCATCCATGGGAAAGTATGCCTATAGATTTTGTAGGTTGTTTACCAATGTCTAGAAAAGTTCATGATTACTTGTATTTTGTGGTGGATAGATTAAGAAAAATGTGTATCTTAATGGCTTGTCAAAACAGGTCATAGGAGATAATACTACACATGTTCGTTCAAGATATTTGGGTTCATTTTGGTTTTCCCACATCCATTTTATCTAATCAATACTCTCACTTTCTTGGGGAGTGTTGGTTAGCTTTATGGGGGTTAATTAACACCGAGCTTTAGAAAAGAACTTATTATCCAAAAACCAATGGAAAAACATAAGAGATCAATAAAACAGTGATACATCTACTCTGAGGATATTATAACAAGCATCATAAGCTTTGGAATGAGTAGCTGCATTATGTGCAACATGCCTATAACTATGTCATACATTCTTCTACATAGACATCTCATTTTGAGATACGTTTTGGACATTTTCCTAAGTCTTCTTTGGAGTTTTATTTGACGAAATATTCAATGGTGGGTGGACATAGCATTGCAAACAAAGCCTTAAATTTCATCCTGAAGATCCAAATGATTCATAAAGTTTTACAAGAATAATTGGAAAAGATCCAAGCCAAGTATAAGGCTAGGAAAGACAAACATCAAGTTGACCATCATTTTTAAGTTGGTGATCAATTTTTTTGTATAATAGGAAAGAATGTCTTAAAGGTGAAGGAAAAAATCTCAGACCAATCAGGTATGGTCCATTTATAAATATGGAAAAGATTGGTAAAAAATCTTTCTAGTTATATTTTCATCCATATATGTAGATGTATTCAGTGGTGAGTGTTGCAAACTTGAAACTATATGAGCTTCCTATAATTATGGATCAATGTGGGAATGTTCAAGTTCCTTATGTTCATGATTTTTCTCCTAAATATCTCATTGAGTTGCTGGAAGATGTTACTCTTGATTAGAAGATGAAGAGTTCACAAAGAGGTGATGTGGAATATCTTCATGTGGGTATAAAAGGAATTCATTCATGTAAAACACATTGGATGGAAATAAAAAAAGTGAGGGAGTTATACCCTCACTTACTTGCTAAATAAAATCAAACTTTTGGTGGTCCAAAAGCTTCTTAATGGGGTGGATTGAACTTGAGGGATTCCCATAATTGATATGAATTGATTATATCAAATGTTGATGAAAAGGCCTCCATGTTGAATAACTCATCAAGATATTTCCAATGCAGTTTGAACAGGCCGAAATGGACACCATATGCAAAATTTATGGCCTTCATAGTTGAAGGAAAAACAAGGGTGACACACACAAGGATGACATGTGGAACACTTGAGGACAAAACATGCCACACAAGACACTAGCATGCAATGATGATATAGTGACACATGGAATGGAATAGGTTGAGATGGATAAATGGAAGGATGACACGTAGCACCATGTGGACCATCTAGAGGATACCACACAAACCATCTAGAAGGTATATGTGGATTGGATGTGTGGAAAGTAAAAAATGTATTGAAAAATTATAGGAATGAAAATATTTGAACCCTCAACCTATTCAACACAAGTGTCATTCCTTACCACTAGGACCATATGTGTGTCATGTTAAATTAACAAATATTCTATTATTTTCCTTTTATTTCCATATGATTTGTTCAGATAAAGATTATTTTTGATGTATTATCCCAAAAAATCTTGTAATATCCCATCATATCAAGTAACAAATGGAGTTGGAATTTCAAACCCAAGAATAGAAACCAACACCTTACCACTAAATAAAATCTTCAAGTTCTAATGTATTATGTGAAGAAATTATTTTAAGGTGCAATTTCTAGCAGCTTTTTAGAGAATAAAGGACATAAAGCCTTTTTGTTTGTAGGAAGCGAATAGGAAGATTGTTCCAATAGTCCTATTTTCTTCCTAAAAGAGTCTCAAAGGCATTTTTGTTGCAATTTTGAGATTAATTCCAAAGTATAAATATGTTTCCAGTGTTTTTGCATCATTTTAATGGATTGGTTGCTCATTTGAATTAGACTCATAGATGTAGTGTTAGAAAATTATACATTATAGAAATATAAACACAAAAAACACATAAAACAAGAGAGACGCAGATATACGTGGTTCACCCAATTTGGGCTACATCCATAGAGAAATAGCCAGTCCTTCCTTTTATATTATCCAGCAAAATGAAGAGATACAACCTATAATAGATCTACCATAATACCCTCTTCGCTCTGAATCTCCTCTCTCTTCCTCGCTCAAAATCCATATCTACATAGACGTAATACAATTCCCTCATATATAGCGAGGGTTTGCCTTCTAGGGCAAAAAACCCTAAATTAAGCATAACATCTATCGCCAGATCTCTGTCTGATGAACGACCCAGATTAACTACGAAATTATAACATTTTACAAGGCAATTTTACATATATGTTTAGCTTCAGAGATGCTGCCCCCGATCCCCCGCCGGTGGGGCTCCAAATAATCATCGTCACCCCCCTGGGACCCCCCTGGCGGCATACATTTTACAGGTGGCATTGTTGCCACATTACGAAATGGGATCTAATGTGACGATACCTATGAATAAGGAAGATAATTAGGCTCCACACCCAACAATCTCCCACTTGGAGAATGATTATAACAACTCCACCACTGCTTCATTTGTTGGACAATGACTCCACTTTGGACCTAGTTGTTTCTCATCTTCTTCATCATACTTTAAGACCAATTGAAATTGAGCAGAATCTCAGTTTATCCCTAGTTACAACTTTTGTTAACATACCTTCAAGATTCTAGCTACTGTGTATCTTTTCCAGCTTCAACTGTCCATCTTCCAATGTTGATCGTATGAAATGGTACTTGAGTTGTATATGTTTAGTCTTGGAATGAAATTCAAAGTTCTTTGCAATATGTATGGCACTCTGGCTGTCACTGTATAACCTACCCAACTCCTGCTTCTTACCCAATCCATCCATAAACCTTTGTAACCAAATCATTTCTTTACTAGCCTCTGTAGCAACAACATACTTTGATTCTGTTGTTGAGAGTGAAACAACACTTTGCAGTTTTGAAACCCAGCTGACAGTTGTTCCACCTACATTAAACACATACCATGTTGTGCTCCTCATGTTATCTCTATCACCTGCCATATCTACATCAACATATCCCTGTAGAGCAATGTTTGAAGCACCAAAGCATAATGCTTGATTTGTGGTACCTCTCAAATACCCGAGAATCTGCTTCACCACCATCCAATGTTCTTTTCCCGGATTGTTCATGTACTTCCTTACAACTCCCACTGCATGTGAAATATCAGGCCTTGTGCAGACCTTTGCATACATTAAGCTTCCAACTGCTGATGCATATGGAACTTTAGACATATAAGCCATTTCTTCCTAATTCTTGGGACACACCTCCTTACTTAGTCTGAAATGGCTAGCCAAAGGTATACTAACTGGTTTTGCATTCTGTATATTAAATCCTTTCAACATCTTTTATATGTACTCACTCTGAAACAATGTTAATTTTTTATTCTTCTTGTCTCTAGTTATTCTCATACCAAGGATTTATTTTGCAACACCCAAATCCTTCATTGAAGATGAGTTTTCCAATTTTCTTTTGAGCACATTTATTTCCTACATGTTAGAACCTACAACAAGCATGTCATCCACATGCAATAACAATATAATATAGCTGCCAACATTTTTCCTTTTGAGATAAACACAATGATCAGAGTGTAATCTAGTATAACCTTGTTCAAACATATACCTGTCAAATTTTAGATACCACTGCCTTGGATCCAGTTTTAAGCCATATAATCTCTTCTTCAACTTGCATACTAGTTTCTCCTTCCCTTTTACCTCATATCCTTGTGGTTGCTTCACATATATCTCTTCCTCCAAATCCCCATGGAGAAAGATTGTATTTACATCTAACTACTCAAGATGCAAATCTTTAGCTGCTACTAGACTTAAAATAGTTCTAATTGAAGTCATTTTAAAAACAAGAGAAAATATCTCATTAATGTCCATACCCTTTTTTGTGCAAACCCCTTCACCACAAGTCTAGTTTTATACCTTTTTCTACCTCCATCTTCTTCCTTCAACCTGTAAATCCATTTATTCTGCAATGTTGTTTTACTTGCAGGAAACCTGACTAATTCCCAAGTCTGGTTATGTGCTAAGGAGTACATCTCTTCTTTTGTGGCTTGCTGCCACTTCTTCCTAGTTTCTACCTGCACTTCTTCTTCATAACATTCTGGTTCACCAGAATCAGTCAACAATACATAATATAATTCAGGAGAGTATCGTTCAAGGGGTCTACTTATCCTGGTAGATCTTCTAACACCACATTTGAGGTGCTTTTTGTTGTTGTGGTTGTTGTTGTTTTTCTCGCTATTAATCATTATGATTTTCATGCAACTTCACTTTTTCTATGATTTCATCAAGCATCATGTATTCTCTGTTTTCTTTTTCCTATTTCTTTTCCTACATCTGATCCTTATACAAAACGTTTTCATTGAATATGACATCTCTGCTCCTAATGATTTTTTTATTTTCATAATCATAAAAGCAATAACCAAAATCATTAACACCATATCGAATAAAGATACATTTCTTTGATTTTACCTCAAGCTTTGTTCTATTTTCTTTATTGATGTGGACAAAGGCTTCACAACCAAAAGTCTTTAAAAATGAGTAGTTTACCTTTTTACCTATACATGCCTCCTCTGGAATACCACCATCCAAGGAACTTGAAGGCTCTCTATTTATTAGATAAACAATAGTATCTACACCATCTGCCCAAAATTGTAAAGGAAATCCTGCATCCAATCTCATGCACCTTGCACGCTCCATGATTGTCTTGTTCAACCTTTCTGACACACCATTTTCTTGTGGTGTTCCTGGAACTGTCTTCTCTCTATGAATTCCATTCTTTGAATAGTACCTGTTGAGCCCTGAACTTGCATCTTTCCTATACACCTTCCTAGACTTTTTCCATTCACCTGGACCTCCTAAGCTATCAACATCATTGCATATTAATCATAAAAGAGCACTTAAAGTGGTTTTTAACTATGTTTTGTGTCTGTTGTTTGAATTAGATTTTTTCTCATTGAGTTGCGAAATCCTGTCACTTTCCACAGCTGCTTCAACTTTCCGCCGTTTTTTTTGTTAAAGTCTACATTATAGGTGTCATCAGGCAAATCGAGCCACATGGGCAAGTTGGAAATGAATTGGACATGGACCGAGTCCTATTGGCTCAGTTGGATTCATCAGAGGAGAACGTGGTCAATGGTGGCCAAGCGGTGGTCAAACAGAAGAGTCCTACGGCAACAGGACTCCATTTCCAAGCACATGAAAGATTTTTGTGGTCGTTTCTAGATTTCTGGAGGCACGCTGACACCTGTAGGCTGCCCACAATGTGAATCCAACAAGCCGTTTTCAATAGATTGCATAATCTCGGCAGCATGACGCTAAATCCATGGACGCTGTCGTTTATGTGTCCTCTGTCAGCACAGTTTATAGGAAAACAGTTATGTAATCTTTTGTTATAAATAATGCATTTCTATACGCATAGTAGTTAGTCTTTTGAATATAATTTCGCTGTTAAAAATCCCACTGTGTCGTGACACTAGAATCATTATTGTGACTGCGTTCTGAAATATATGAGAAGACTCTATTTCTGAGCATAATTCTTGATTGATATCTGTTGCCCGAGGTTGTGCAGAGGGCCCCTGCACACGCCGAGGTTTTGTTTCTTATTTCTGTATAGTTTCATGTTGTGTTTCTTTATGTTTATTATGTCATAGTTTTTCACTTATGTATATTTCATTTACTATGGTACTAATGTTTCATTCTTGTTCATGATTTTACATGCTTTACATTGTTGTTAATGTTGATCAATGTGTATGTTCCAGATTATAGTAGGGAGCCCGAGCATTTGCATATAATTTTCACAATGACTAATGACATGGAATCAGTCTTTCTACTGACTTAATTTTCTTAGCTTTTAATTCCAGTTCTGTTTTGTTTATTTCAGTTTTGTTCATTGGCTTTATTAGTTAGCTTAGATATTAAATTGCTCAAGTTGTTGATGATTACCTCCGAAAGCCATAGTTAGACTAACTAGTGAGGGATCAGACTATGAACTGATGTGATTTGATTTTAAGTTTACTTTTCTGCAATTAGATGTCAGATTGCTCAAGTTGTTGATGATTACCGCCGAAAGCCATAGCGAGACTAATTGGTGAGGGGTCAGACTATGAATTGATGTGATTTGATTTTAAGTTTACTTTTCTGCAATTAGATATCAGATTGCTCAAGTTGTTGATGATTACCTCCGAAAGCCATAGCGAGAGGGGTCAGAATATGAATTGATGTAATTTGATTTTAGCTTTACTTTACTTGCAATTTTTTGGATTTCTTTGAGTACAATAGCTTAATTCATTTATTTTGTATTTAGACAGCAACAGGGATAATGATTTCATGATCAATAGTTCATTGTTTGTTTGATTAGAATAGTGGCACATTTTCATTTTCTTTTAAGAATTTATTTCATCATTAGTATGTTCTAAGACCCTCTAAAGTTTGAAGTTTTGGAAATCATTATAAAGGACATAATGTCCTTGAAAATTTATATCCATACTTGTCTTTTAGAATTTCCATTTCACATTAGGAGATAAACGAAGATAAAAACCCCCAAAACAAAATAAAAAAACAAAAACGAAAAAAGTAAGAAATAGGTTATCTTGCACATATAGTGCGCCACACTTCAATAGTTTACGAATCTCGGATTGACAATTAATATAGCAATTTAGGACACTCTAAATTGACCAAACATTTTGGCGCCATTTCCGGGGAAGTATAACTAGGTAGCCAATTTCTTAAAAAAAAAAAAATTCAAAGAAGGGAAAAATTGATAACTTCTCAAAGTATGCTCTCCTCTTGCACCTAGTGTGATCTGGAGGATTAGAAAAGAAATTTATTGGTTCAATAATTTCTTGAGTATGCTCTCTTTGTTGTAGGGAAAAGTATCCGACTCAGATGACCCTATCCCACTCTAAGAGTGATAGTACCTCAGCAACAACTGTAAAGAAAAATACTTAAGGTTTACTTCTTTATGAAAGCAAAAGAGAGTGGATAAATGCACTAACCGTTGCCTTGTGCTTAATGTCGAATCCAAACTCTTCTCTATGGCCGCTTGCTCCCAGCTCTTTGCTCTTTTGCCGGCCCAGCTACAATGAGATCCTGCAAAATGACAAAGAAGGAGACTACAAGGGGCATGCAATCATAACTGATTCACGGATTAGCATAAACCAAATATACAATTATCACAAAACATCATTGGAACAAATGCATATAGAAGAACCTCAATAGCTTTTATTAATGAAGAAGTAAAGGTTCTGAGAGTGTTACGACCATTGAAGGTCCTAACCCAGCAACACCTCCCAGCAGAAAGAGTTTCTCCTCTTCACCTCCCTCAAGCAATCACCCAATAGCTCTATAGTGAAACCAACAGCATAGCATTACTTTGCACAAAATTCCAGCCTCCTGAGCTCATAGGAGAGAGCTCAATATATAGATGAATTGAGAAAGGATGAGTCAGCTTGCAACTGATGTGTAGCTGCCTTGTGTCCTCTCTCTCTTCAGTTAATCTTTAGTTGATCTTCAGTTCTTGAGTCCACTTGGAGAACCTTGCTTCCACTTGGAGAAACAGAGCCTCTGACTCATCACAAGGCGAAATCCCTGATCCAAGTGTCATTTTTGGAGCAATGACTCAGTGTGCCACTTGTCCCATCTCGCTCAGCGCAGGTGGCCTTTGTTCCACTTGCTTTGCAACGCAGGTACACCATGGAGGATCTGAGTTTCAGCGCAGAAGCCTAGTGGAGCACCTGCTTTGATTTCAGGATTGCTTGTTTTTGAGTGTTTTCAGGTGGAGAACTGATCTGAGAGCTGTTGGTTTGCTGACCTTGTTCCTCTAGGGGTAGGAACATCATGTTTAGGGAACTTTGGATCCCTTGGATTATTGACAATTCATGCCTGTTGCTGTAAGGCACAAAATTGTCTATAACAGATGCCCCCTAAAGTATGAGGTCGTTTATCGGGTGAAATGCTTTATTGAGAGGATCCGAAGTTCATTCAATCTGCTGAGAAGTGTCCTGTAATAAGATACAATACAATACATTATTTTTCATACATTTTCATGATCTAGCTGAGGCGGGCATTCCCATGCTCAGCTTTATAAATACATTTTCGTACATAGAACAGACGATCGTCTGATTGTAGACCGATAATTCTCTGCTGAAATTATCATCCTTTGAGAAGAATGATCATCTGCTGTAATGATGTACATATCAAATGTCTTTATGTCCTGAATATATATCGCAGCCCGGATGGATGAAACTAGATCCGGGGTCTTCAATCTCTTTCGATCTTCACTCGATGTACAAGTCGATCCATGTGAGAATTTCTTGAAGTCGAACATGGAAAGACATCGCTTGATTACCAGTCAATGATGTGAACCGTTAACAAGCGCGAGAGGAATCACCAATAAGGATGATGACCCTCAAGGTACGGTAGTACAATTCACATGGTGGGAATAAAGGACTTGGCGTCGACCACCATGCAAAATCTTCTGGTCGAAGGTCACTGATGTATACCTGTCGCCGGAAGTGAGAAACTTGCCATTGAGGCATGCAAGCTTCAAAGTACTGAAGGGGTTGTTCCTAGATCAACTCCTTGGATAATGAGCTGATGTCGACAAGGAGCGATCCGTCAAAGGAGGGCCTTAATGAATCCCACATCAGTGACACGGAACGGAGCTAGTGATTGTGATGAGGTGAAAACAAACTGTGATGTATGATTCAGGGTGGCGGCCATGAAGTGGATGAAGGATAATGTATGGCAGTGGATGGGACATGGTTGACTCTTTGCAGAACCACATCTCTTGAACATATAACGACACTGATGTGATGGATTGGTAGCATTACCCCAATTGTGGATGGTGTGGCGAGGACCATGGTTATGAGACCGGTGAATGAAACAACCCAACCCGATGTGATACGGAGGACAAAGTGTCATGTTCAAGAGCGACTTGCTACCATTAATGCTGTGAGGTTCTCCCAATTTTTCCCCAGTCATTGCTGACCAGTACCTCTTTATTTTTGTCAAGCTTGAGGAGGATAACATATGCTTGTTCTATAACCTGCCCTTCGGGCAAGCCCATCGCTATGTTTTAACGAGCCTAGCGATAGGGAAACTCATTCTCGTCTAAAGACAAGTTTGTCGCTATTTAATCATTTTAACGAGTCTAACGACAAAGAAAACTCGGTCCTTTTCATTTTTAGAGAGTCTGAAAAGGTACGGAAAGTTAACTCCAAAATTCCTTTTTCGTCATCTAATCCCTTAAGTCCGAAAAAGTATAAAACAATACAAAAGGGATGAATTTTCGATTTCTTTAACGAGCCGAACAAAACAAGCGCTCGATCTTTTTGTGCAATAATCCCTCAGGTCCAAAAAGATTAAAATCTAGAGGAGGGATAGCTCTTCCGGTCCTTTTAACGAGCTGGAAGGCCAAAACTCGGCAAACTTTTCATATTTTACGAGTCAGTGAAAAGAGCTCAAAGAAGACTCGTCTTTTGAGGAACGAGTGATAAACAGGGATAGCAGCAGATTCCAGGTACAGGTTGGAATTTTCCAATCACGGCAGTGTCACAAGGATGGCTAAGTGAAATCACTCTTCGCAGCTGTTCCTCAAAATGGGTAAACAAACATATGGAGATGAACGATTGGCCAAATGAACGGATGGAGGTGATGGCATATAAACACGACCAAGGGCTTTTAACATGGCAGTCAAAGGTTACATTTCTCAAGGTTATTTACCGGTTCATTTTTTTTGGATGAGCTTGAACTGTAGGGAAAGATTGCTCACAATTTATGTTTATTTTTTAACGAGCATGAACTCTGTACAAAAACTGCTCGAATTCTTGCGTTTATTTTTTAACGAGCATGAACATTGCTAAAACTGCTCGATGATGCCCCCAGCATAATAATGCAGACGAGGCATATACCCCCTAAACTTTAAGGGGCAGTTCATTTTTTAACGAGCTTGAATGCGTTCAAACCTTGCTCAATCTTGATGCCTCCAGCATAAAGAATGCAGACGAGGCATATGTCCTCTAAACCTTAAGGGGACATTTCATTTTTTAAATGAGGTTGACATCGTAAAGAACTATCCTCTTGACTCCTTATTTCATTTTTTAACGAGGTTGACATGATATAAGAACTATCCTCGTAACTTTTAGATCCATCAAAAATAGAAGGCTTCATATTCCGTTGCACCCATCTCCGTAAGATTACTCGGCGGTGGTGGGGCAAAAGTACCCATTAAAGAAGGGCCTTTTAGGAAAATTACTCCGATATATTGGAGAGGATGATTGCCTCCATGGATCGTTGGAATGCTTCTCGTGTTGGATGGCGGCACAACTCTTGTCGAAGTTGTTGTCGAACTGCCTGATCGACTTTTTATCTCACCATTCAACGACTGTGAATTCCCATGGCTTTTGTTTAATGTTGAAATTAAAGCATCATCTTGGCGCTTAAAACTTGACAACATCATAACTTGTGATGGGGAAGCATCTCCACTGTCAACCAGATTCTGACTTGGGTCGGGAAATGGATCAGTCAACACGGCTGGAGTGTGTGGGTTCTTTACGAATCTTTTAAACTCAGCTTTGTACGGGAAATTTGCCGTCCAATGATCATCGTCACATATGTGACATCTCCTAGGTGTTTTCTCCTTTCTACGAGGAGTTTTTCGAGGAGATGACTTTCTTTTATCTTTCTTCCCTTCGTTTTGATTCTTCTTGCTTCCTGGTTGATTGGTTTCTTTTCCCTTATCTGTCGATACGGCATTTACTTCCGAAGCAAGAACTTCTTCATGCGCATTTTGATTTGAATCCTTACGGGCCTTCTTTTGATGGGTCCTTTTCGGATTTGTGTTTGCCGTGCCAATCACGCCATCGCCGGCATGAGAGTCACTATTTGATTTAGGAGGAGGAGGGATTGAAAACTCTGGTCTAGGGGCGTCTGGTATTTTGTCATAGAGCGTGCCGGACTGAGTATATACTAAGTCCAAATATTGTGCACGAGCGATAACCTGCTCTTCTGTTACGACTCCCCCCTTTGCCACATCTTCCGTTATGGCCGGAAGTAACGACTTTATAAACCACTCAGCTAAAAGCTGATCAGGGACGTATGTTTTAACCATTCTTCGTCGACGTCGCCACTCATGTATATGATCTGATATATGAGTTGCGGTTGTTTGTTTGAAATTGGTCAATATCTCTGTTCCCATTTCGTACCTTATTGGTAATTGAAAGTGGGTTAAGAATGTCATGGCAAGGGAGCTAAAATTGTCGAACGAAGCTCTTGGCAATTCTATATACCATTTTGCCGCTGGACCTGTCAATGTCCTTTGAAAGAGGCGAAGCCATATCGAATCCTCATTTAAAGTGTTCGACGAACACCATAGATGAAATGTCATCACATGATTCGACGGGTCTTCACCTGGATTTCCATTGAATTTAGGAATGTCAGATGGAAGTTTGTGCGGAATCACTGGCCACCATGGGGCGTAAGCAATTGGATCATTAGTTAACCGATGTAAATCAGGCAACTCTAAAGTCGCCACGAATGGTAACTGTTGATTCAAGTTAGGTGAAGCGTAACCAAGATACGATGGAATCGCCTGAACAGTCGGTCTTTGCATACCAGCATAATGGAGTTGATGCTGGTATGATTGATACGGTTGATGGACTTGACCACTATAAAGTGGTTGATTTTGACCATTTTGGATATTTGGTTGTCCAGTATTCGCAAAGATTTGCTATTCAGAACCTTGGTACACTTGTTGGAATTGTGGCTGTTGGTATTGCACTATCCACGGTTGTGTTACCATGGGTTGTTGCGCTATACTAACCATTGGACCAAGATGTGGGGTAATTGTACCCGATTGTACTTGTGTCACCCCACCAGTAGGCGATTGTGGTTGGGTTGCCGGGTCAAGGGGCTGTTGCATGAGAACCTGAGAAATCTGAGGTTGACATACAACAGGCATCGTTTGAACTTGCGACACGGTTACAATAGCCGATGTAGTTGGGATCTTCGTTCAGGTACACACTGTTGCATGGAATATACAACTCTTGGTGGCTGGGATAGCATAGGTACCCAGCTACTCGTTGCAATTCCACCATAACTTGAATAAGGTTGAGAACTCCCGTATGGGTACCCTCCCGGAGGGGGTAATGAAAGGGCATACTGCCCCCCATACGGTGGTAATCCAGAACTCAAGGCAATTGATTGTCCGGGAGGACTGGATGGCCTAATTAGATTCCCAAAAGGGTCAATTTGATGAGTCTCACCATAAGAGTTACCAGACATTACTCCGGAACAAACAGGAACAGACCATACTGTCGAGATAGTCTCTTGGTGGACTCCTTCTAGCGATTGAGAGCTAGTTGGGACAGATGGTATGCCGGCGAACATTGTTGGATTTGCAGCAGGTAATTCTGTCGTCGCCGTGTCATTTGACACAGTCCTAGATGTCGACGGTTGTTCAGACATTTTAAGTCTATCCAATTGATCGCCTAGTGATTCTACAGGAACTTCCACTGGTGATGGACAAACTTTTGTTGTAGCAGGAAATAGAGTGACCCCTACTCCAAAATGAGTTGGAGTGGATACTTGCGGTTCCTCTATAATTTCCTCTATCGCAATCAGACCAGGTGGAAGAGGAAGACCGTCAGGTCCGTAAAAGATTTCCGGTGCCGAAGAAGGGGTTGTATCAACAGCGACAGATGTTTGAGGAACAAAACTCTCTGGACCAGTTACAGATGGAACTGGTTCAGTTATACAAGTATTTGCCCCCAGACTAGGATCAGTATTACTGTCCTTCTGTGGCGGTTGAACTTCTTCTATAGAGGCAGGGTTTTCGGAAATGTTTGGAGTAACCAGAATCTCAGATGTTGTCGGAACACTTGTTCTAACTTTTAAAGGAGATTTTGAACTGGTTCGACGAGCTCGCTTTGTCCGGATTGTTTTCGATTCCGGAGACAAAGATGGTTGACTCGCAAGCCTCCGAGAACGACGGATATTCAATTGACTTTCTTCCACGATTGAGGATTACTCGATCAACTAAAATATAAAGGGGGAAATTTGTGTTTCCGGTTTGAATGAATTTTATTAGACGCTTTTAAACATAACTTTGCTTTTTCATGTTTTAAGAGTCGAGAAAAAGCTAAAGATGACTCTAGTCTCCTTCGATGTATTAACGAGCCCGAAGTGACAAATGCTCGGTCGGACCTTTTCAGTTATAGAGTTTGAAAAGAGCCAAAAGAAACTGCTCTGGAGATCTAGGCAGAGGGTGTGCCAAACCTTTCGCGAAACCACAGAATACGTTTTACGGTACGGGTGGTCGATCTTCGTGAATGTTGTGTTCACTGCATCGCGATCAGTAGGGCGGCCGACACGGCTTCCTATGGATAAAGGATAATTGCCTATAGGGGTCTCCCAATATATACGCGACGGTACGTGGGAGCACAAGTCCGTATTAGTGCCACCGACTCTCAGGAGGAATCACCCACCTTCGTAGAAATCGACAGTCACTATGTTTAACGACGCCGGAACACGTCTCTACCTAGACCTCTATGTGTTTGCGTTATGTTTCAAATGCGTTGTTAGGTTCATTCAGTATATTTTAAGTTGATCTTTTTAAAGTTTGCCTTTCAAGGTTCACCACGAGATGTATATGACAAATTCCTAAATGCAGCCTAAGATGAGAAGCAAGCTTTTTCAAATCTTTTTGACTGATGAAAATCTTAACTACTGAGGGAGAAGAAAGGCAAATTCTTTTCACACAGTTCATACAGCACAAACTAATGCACTTTCTCCTAAATCATCATGCAAACTTTTTCCAATGCAAAATGCACAATGCATGTATTTTCTTTTCCCTTTCTTAGTGTTGATTGGTTACAAAAAGAAAGTTGTTATATAACTTTGATTTTGATTTAAAGCGAAAACAAACAAGTTTGTCCAAAATCAAAAGACACCTTAAGATTTACCTGTTTAATCACTGGAAATGCATAAAATCAAACCATAATGATGAAAGTAAAATGACTAATCAGCTATGGACAGCAAACAAGCTAACTCTTTAGACCAGCAAAATGCCTAACACAGGTTCAGATCTAAGAGGCCAAAAGCAAGACTAGTTTACTCTTCGTTATGGGAAATTGTAAATGAGTAAGAAATACAAAAGAACAAGTACAATTTCGTTATATAACAGAGGCAGAATGATGGCAAGTAATGTTGGTTTCAGAACAGGTGCAAGACTGGTAACTGGCAGCCAAAATCTATAGTGAAAACAGGCAAGAGAAAAGGAGGAAACCCCAACAGCACTAGGCAAAATTGGGCCAACGCAGGTGCTGCACAGCCAATCTGGCTCTCAGCGCAGGTAGCCCCTTCGGGACCTGCGTTGCAAAGCAGGTAGCCTGTGTACTACCTGCTTTGGAAAACGAAAGTTGCGTTTTCACAGTTTCCGGGTCACAATTTTCTCAAAAATGCACAGTTTTTGCTCAAATCAGAAGCAATCAGTCAAGCACACTCAAAGGGATGATTAGGAGGATGAAAAGCTATCACTAAGAGCTTACAAGGATCCTTGTAGATCAGCTCTTCAAATCATGAACATGCTCAGAAATGAGCTAGAGTAGCTGCCCTCTACTTCGCTTTTGATATAGTCAAAAGCTTTTTGATTTGGTACTCTTTCGTTCAGGAAATGAATAGCAAAATACTACAAACAATCAAACAGATATGATCCCCAGCGGAGTCGCCAGTTTGTTGTAGGGAAAAGTATCCGACTCGGATGACCCTATCCCACTCTAAGGGTGATAGTACCTAAGCAACAACTGTAAAGAAAACTACTTAAGGTTTACTTCTTTATGAAAGCAAAAGAGAGTGGATAAATGCACTAACCATTGCCTTGCGCTTAATGTCGAATCCAAACTCTTCTCTATGGCCGCTTGCTCCCAGCTCTTTGCTCTTTTGCCGGCCCAGCTACAATGAGATCCTGCAAAATGACAAAGAAGGAGACTACAAGGGGCATGCAATCATAACTGATTCACGGATTAGCATAAACCAAATATACAATTATCACAAAACATCATTGGAACAAATGCATATAGAAGAACCTCAATAGCTTTTATTAATGAAGAAGTAAAGGTTCTGAGAGTGTTACAACCATTGAAGGTCCTAATCCAGCAACACCTCCCAGCAGAAAGAATTTCTCCTCTTCACCTCCCTCAAGCAATCACCCAATAGCTCTATAGTGAAACCAACAGCATAGCATTACTTTGCACAAAATTCCAGCCTCCTGAGCTCATAGGAGAGAGCTCAATATATAGATGAATTGAGAAAGGATGAGTCAGCTTGCAACTGATGTGTAGTTGCCTTGTGTCCTCTCTCTCTTCAGTTAATCTTTAGTTGATCTTCAGTTCTTGAGTCCACTTGGAGAACCTTGCTTCCACTTGGAGAAACAGAGCCTCTGACTCATCACAAGGCGAAATCCCTGATCCAAGTGTCATTTTTGGAGCAATGACTCAGTGTGCCACTTGTCCCATCTCGCTCAGCGCAGGTGGCCTTTGTTCCACTTGCTTTGCAACGCAGGTACACCATGGAGGATCTGAGTTTCAGCGCAGAAGCCTAGTGGAGCACCTGCTTTGATTTCAGGATTGCTTGTTTTTTAGTGTTTTCAGGTGGAGAACTGATCTGAGAGTTGTTGGTTTGCTGACCTTGTTCCTCTAGGGGTAGAAACATCATGTTTAGGGAACTTTGTATCCCTTGGATTATTGACAATTCATGCCTGTTGCTGTAAGGCACAAAATTGTCTATAACACTCTTCTTGCACCTAGTGTGATCTGGAAGATCAGAAAGAGAATTATTATCCTGACTTGAAGATTAAAAAATAAAAAAACTGACATGCATAGAGCAAGAGATTCTAAGGGAAGGTTTATAGCTAGGGCCAAGAGTTCAATTTTTACAACCCCAGCTAATTCAAGGCATAGACAAGATACACCTCCATCATCTCCAACTCACACTCCCAACCTTAGGATTCCTGGAATTCGAGGGACAGCAGCTGAATTAAGAGACTCTCCTACACTATCCATAAAATCTGACCTAGGGAAAGAACCTTTCTTCACTTCTACAGGGGAACATATTGTAATCAAAGAAGTAGAATCACCTGAAGAAGAAGAGGGAGAAATTCCTCCTCATTCACCATTAATAGAAGAACCAGAAGACTCTGAAAACTCTATGGAAACTATCATGACAGAGGAAGTAGTAAACGGATTTGGAGGAGGAGGTAGAGGTAGAGGAGGAGGAAACAATGGAGGAGGTAGAGGTAACAATGGGGAAAATAGGGATGGAGATAACTCATTTGGATTCCCTATAGTTGATGATAAAAACTCATACAGCAATGAAAAACATCTCACCATGTGTCCTCCCAAACTTTTATGGGTTGTGAAGTGAGGATCCTGAAACATTTCTATTTGAGTTTGAAGTCATGTGCTGAACTTATGACTATATGGAATACTCTCAAAAACTCAAATTGTTTCCTTCAACATTGAAGGGAGCTGCTTTGAAATCGTTCATGGGATTAGTCACTCAATCTATTAGGACTTGGAATGATATGAAACAAACATTTTTGGATAGATACCTAGACTATTGCATGCCCACCAACCATAAGGATGAGGTATTCCAAATGGTGCAAAAAGAAGATGAAAACTTGGAGGATTTACTTGAAAGATTTCAATACAACTTAAAAAGAGCAAAAATGAGTAACTTAGATGAGGAGACCTTGAAATCCCTTCTATTAAAAGCCATTAGAGATGAATGGATAGATATTTTAAACATGATGGGAAAGGGAGATATTTCTCAACTTCCACTTCATGACATAGCATACCTATGTGTCCATCTCGGAAAATCTAAAACAGGAAAATGGACTAGAGATCCTTCTCTTATTAGAGCAAAAAAATCAGCAACTGGATCAGTAAGTAGGGCGGAGATTGGAAATATGCTTGATGAGTTCAAAACTGATATTCTAGGGAGCCTTAGTGAACAACTAGACACCCTTAAAATACAAAACAAGCGAAACGCAGAAGCTGAAGCCTTGGCCATCTTTTGTCCAAAATGTAGGAAGAAACATGCTCTAAGGGAATGCCCCTTGGATGCAAAAGTTGTAGAAACATGTATGATTTGCTCGGAAAGCCATGAGACCAAGGATTGTCCTTCAATTCCTGGGCTCAAAGTTGTCTTTCAAGAAGATCCAAATTCAGTAGAGTCTCTCTATTTTGTTTCAAGGAGACCTTGGCAGGGGCAACAAAATCAACGGTTTAGCAACCCTATGAACTTTCAACCCCCGCCAAATTGGAATTCTTGGCAACAACCTTGGTCCCAACCTCAAAATCCATATCAATCATGGGTACAAGATATGCAAAATCCTTATGGAAGATTTTCTCAATTTTATCAATATCCTCCATCTTTGAAAAATCAACAAGCTCCACAACTTCCAAATCAAAACCCACAACTTTCATTGCCATTTCCACAACAACAACCTTCTCAACAAAATCCAAATTCTCAACTCTTGCTTCCATTCCAACAAAAGACAAATCAACTACCAGCCTAGCCATTGCCAAATCCTAATAACAAAAATCCTCAGAATGCTTACATGGTAGAAGGACAACAATTTCCTACCTATATGATTTTTCCTCTTAATGATGTACAACTCAGGTCTGGTAAAGTTTTAGAAAAACCTTCTATAGATGCTCAAAAGTAAAGTACTTCTGAGGAAGATTCTCTTAAAGTCAATAAAGGTTCTGAAGCATCTCTTCAAAACCCAAACACTCAAAAAGAACAAGAAAAAGAGTCAACCCTCACAACTCCTATAGTTGAGCAACCTGCATCTTCATCCACCCCTCCTTTCCCTAAAAGATTACAAATTGACAAAGGGGTGGAAAAACAAATCTTGTTGCCTGACTATGATTTCCTAGATGAATTAAAGAATGTCTATATCAAGATTCCCTTGCTACAAGCCATTAGAGAGATTCCTATTCTAGCAAAAACAATAAGGGAGTTGAGTCTCAAGAGACGAGGAAGGAAACCAAGAGATACAAGAAGACTCCACCTGGTAGCAAAAATTGCAGATATCATGATGGGAAAAGTTACCATGCAGAAATATGTAGATCCAGGTAGTCCAATCATCAAGACACATATAAACAGGATAGAAATTCCAAACACATTAATTGACTTAGGGGCTACTATCAACATTGTGAGTAGACAGACTATAGAACAGCTTAAACTTCCTAATCTTGTTTTTACACCTACCTTACTGCAACTTGCAGATAGATAAATAATCAAACCAGATGGTGTATTAGAAGATATTTCAGTCTCCTTAGATTCTTGGGAATATCCAGTAGATTTCATGATTTTGACTCCCAAGAGTAATTTAGGAGGGCACCCACTCATCTTAGGAAGACCTTGGCTAGCCACAACTAATGCTTTCATTAGTTGTAGATCTAGAGATATGTACATTTCTGATGGTAATTCGACAAAGAAGTTCAATTTGTATCCTCTAGAAAAAGCAATTACAGAAGTAGGAGATAATGAATGGGTCGATGATGAGGACACTATACAACCTATCTTTACCATTTCTGAAATTAGTGAAGATAGTCAAATTCTGAACACATTAGAAAATTTTGACACGTCTTCAGAATATGACCACACACAATTTCAGTTAGATTCTGACATTGAGTATTTATCATCAAGACAAATGTCTCTTTACTCTATGGAAGAGTTCAGTAGTTCCACCATTGAGATTTTTCCAGGTAAAACATTGAATATCAATAAAAATTTGGAAAAGTCACAACAGGAAGAGCTAACCAAAATCTTGCAAAAACATTCTACTGCATTTGCATGGGAGTATACTGATATGAAAGGTATTGACCCTAAGACTTGCATTCATCACATCTACATCGAGAAAAACAGTAGACCAATCAGACAACCTCAGAGAAGGATGAATCCAAACCTTAGGGAGATAGTGAAAGAAGAGCTCCAAAAACTACTCAATGTAAACTTCATTTATCCAACTTCAGATAGCCGATGAGTTTCTCCTTTGGTTATAGTACCTAAAAAGAATGGTAAATGGAAGGTATGCATTGATTACAGAGAATTGAATAAAGCAAATTTGAAGGATCACTTCCCTTTGCCCTTTATCGATCAAGTATTAGATACGTTAGCAGGCAAAAAGTACTTTTCATTTCTGGATGGTTTTAGTGGCTATAATCAAATTCAGGTAGCACCTGAAGATCAAGATAAGACCACATTTACCTGTCCATGGGGAAACTTTGCTTATCGATTTCTTCCTTTTGGATTATGTAATGCACCTGCAACATTCCAAAGAGCAGTACTAGGAATCTTTTCTGATCTAATCCATGATTGTGTAGAGGTTTATATGGATGATTTTACAATTTATGGTAATTCATTTGAAGAGGCATTAGAGAATTTGGAAAAAGTCCTTATAAGATGTAAAGAAACAAACCTTTTATTAAGTCATGAAAAATGCTTTATGATGTTTACTGAAGGTATTGTTTTGGGCATCACATTTCAGAGGATGGAATTAAAGTTGATAGATTAAAAGTTGAAGTCATCTCCAAGTTGCCTATTCCAAATTGTCAAAAAGATGTTAGAAGTCTTCTGGGATTTACTGGGTACTATAGAATATTTATAGAGAACTTCACTAAAATAGCATCTCCACTCTTCAAATTGCTTACAAAAGACTGTGAATTCAAATGGGATCTTGATTGTCAATCAGCGTTTGAAACTTTGAAAACAAGAATATCTTAAGCACCCATCTTGAGAGGGCCAAATTGGAAACTTCCTTTCCATATTTCTATAGATGCTTCAGATACAGCTCTAGGGGTTTTGTTGGGTCAAAAGGATTTAGTTCCTTATGCCATTTACTATACCAGTAAAAATTTGACTCCCACTGAGTTGAACTATACTGTAACTGAAAAAGAGTTCTTAGTTGTTGTTCACGCAATCAATAAGTTTAGACATTATATAACAGGCTATGAAACATTTATTCATACTGTTCATTCTGCGATTAGATATCTAATGAACAAACCTGTTACTAATGGTAGAGTTACAAGGTGGCTCTTACTTTTACAAGAATTCAATATTACTGTGTTGGATAGACCAGGGAAACAAAATACTGTAGTTGATTTCTTGTCTAGGATTCAGAATACTAAAGAAGATTCTCCTGTAGAGGACAAGTTTCCTGATGAATACTTATTTGCAGTAACTACTAAGACCCCTTGGTATGCAGATATAGCTAACTATTTGGTTACAGGTGTTATAGACATTTTTGTGCCTTACAGCTCCAAGCATGAAATGTCCATAAACCAAGGGATCCTAAGTCCCTAAAAGTGTTGTTCCTACCCCTAGAGGAACAAGGTCAACCAATTACAGCTTCTCCCAGAAGTTCTCCACCAGAAACTGCTCAGAATCAGTCAAATCAGGATCATTTCAGCTGCTCCACTAGCTAGCTGCGTTGCATAGCACCCCAGTACACTAGCTAGGTGTGTTGCAACGCACCTAAATGCACTACCAGGGTGCGCTGAGCGGGAAATGACAAATGGCAGTGTCATTCCGCGAGGTGGACAGACAATGGAAGCTTCCAGAATCTTCCCCAATGACACTTGCCTCACTGAGTTCGACCAAGGATGAGTAAGAGGCTCTCAGTCTCCAAGTGGAAGCAAGAACTGACAGAGAGAAGCCACTAGTCAAATCATAAGCTGACTCATCCTCTTTGCATACATCTATATATGGATCCCTCATCCCAGAGATCCAGAGGCTGGAATTTTGTACATTGCAGAGAATTGCT
This sequence comes from Pinus tabuliformis, assembly GCA_031772625.1. Lineage (NCBI taxonomy): Eukaryota > Viridiplantae > Streptophyta > Pinopsida > Pinales > Pinaceae > Pinus > Pinus tabuliformis. Next base: position 345,197,237 of record CM062817.1, read on the forward strand.
GTTGGTTTTGAGATAGAGATCAGTGTATTGGGTTATTTATTCTTTGTTGGAGGTGAAGAGGGGATTCCTTTGCTAGGGGGTTGATGCTGGAACAGGAATCATCGGTTGTAACTCCTCCTGGACCTTCTTGTTATATCAATAAAACTATTTGAGTTTCTCCTACATGCTTGTGTATCAATGATGTTTTGTTATATTTGCATGTTTAGCTTAAATCTGATCCTAAGCTATTTATGAATGTAAATCCATGTCTTTGTGTAGTTTTCCTCTTTTTGATCTTGCAGGAACTTGGTGAAACTGGGCAAGTAAGGGAGCAGGTAGCTGGAAGCTGTTAAAGAGGAGAGAGATTGGATCAAAGGACTAGCGCAAGACACAGGTTGGTTCATCCCATTCCTCTTCGTTTATAGTTCATAAAGAAGAATACGAAAGTAGTTTTCCTTATTTGTTTCTAAGGTACTATCACACCTTAGTGGGATAGGGGCATTCTGAGTAGACACTTTTCCCGTTAACAAAATGGCGACTCCACTGGGGAACATGTCTAGTTAGTTTGTTTGTGTTTCTCTTGTTGTTTGTTTCATAAACACAGAAGTGGCAATCGAACTGCATTTGCCATTATCAAATGCAAAGTAGACACCTGCTACTTCAATCCATTCACTGGATTTGTTTATGATTTGAACAGCTGATTCACCTTTGTGATAGCTCTTAGACCTCCTTTAAATCCACTCTCTGATTGTGCATTACTGATTGCTTTTACTCGGCCAAAAGCCATAGATTAAACTGCAAACCGTGACCCAGAACCCGGATAGAAGTCTCGTTTCTGCCCCAGCGCAGACTCTGTGAAGAGATTCTGCATTTCAACGTAGTTCCCGAGAGGGCTACATGCGCTGCAATTCAGTTTCTCTGTGTAACAGGTGCACTGATCAGCCTAGCCCTGTGCAGCTGAGGTTCTTTGCTTCATTTTTTCAGTTTTGTCTCTGATTTTGTAGCCTGTGATCAATGTGTGTCTGTTTAAAAACCCCTTTTCTTTGCCTTAATTCCACCTCCTTTGTACAAAAAGACTGTAGATGTTCTTTGTGTGTTTGTTACATCATTTACAGTTTTCCATTGAAAGAGTAGAATAGTCATACTGTCGTCCTTCGATTTAGATCTATCGCAAGTGTCGATTTTGATCTTAGGAGAAAGTTTGTTTGTTGTTGACAGTCGATTATGCTTTTACTTTTGTCTTTGGTTTGAATTTGTCACTTTCTAGTGTCGAAACGAGTGTTTATTTCAAAATCATAAAGTGTCGTAATCTTCTCTACCTTTTGATTTCGAAAAGAAGCTTGTTTGTGTTTTTTGCTTGAAAGCAAATTTAGATTTGTCCATTACAACTTTCTTTTTAGGCATCAATATTAAGAAAGTGAAAACAAATACATGCATATGTGCATTTGCATATTGATAGTATGTTTGGCTTGATTTAGGAAAAGTGCATTTACAGTGTGCTCTTTGCTCTTTGAGAAAAGATTGTGTCTTTCTTTTCTCCTTGTAGCTAGGATTTTCATTGCTGAAAAGAGATAAAAGCTTGCTTATCATCTTTAGATTGCATTTTAGGAATTACATCTACATCTCGTGGTGATCCCAAAAGGCAAACTTCTAAGAAAGATCAACTTAAAATAAATTGAATGAATCTAACAACGCTTTGGAACTTAACGCACAACATTTAGAGGTCTAGGCTAGAGAGGTATTCCGGCGTCGTAAAGCCTGGTAACTGTTGTCCTCACTGATGGTTGGGTGATTCCTCCACTTTGAGACGATAAGTGCCAGTACGGACTTGTGCTCCCACGTACCGTCGAGTATATATTGGGAAACCCCTATAGGCTTAAAACCTTTTATCCATAGGAAGCCGTGTCGGCCGCCCTACTGATCGCAATGCACCGAACACAGCATTCGGGAAGATTGACTGCCGTACCGTAAAAAGTATTCTGCAGTTTTGTGATTGGTTTGGTACTCCCTCTACCTAGATCTCCAAAGTAGTCCCTTTCGTTCCTTTTCAGACTCCTTAACGGAAAAGGTCCATCTGAGCACTTGTCACTTCAGGCTCATTAAAAATCGAAGGAGACTAGAGTCATCTTTTGTTTTTTCTCGACTCTTTAAAACTGAAAAAACAAGTTGTGTCAAAGCGTCTTAAAATTTATTTTAAACGGAATATTCATACCCTTTTCCTACATTGATCTTAGGTTGAGAAAATGGAGTCTACCAACCAAGGAATTCCCCTTGGTGGAAATCCTAGTCCCTTCTCCTCTTGGGGAGATGTTGGTGCACCCGATATAGCCACATTGTCGCTTCCAGGACTGAGAATTGGCTTGCCAGTCTGGCTCTTCTCAACCAATGTCATTCAGAACACCACTATTCCTGAACAATCGAATCAGCAATTAGACGAGTCCAGAGTTGCCCACCAACCGTCTACTTCCTCTAATTATTTCTCTCCTCCTTCCTCTTCGCTTGATGGGGCTGGCAAAGCCAAAAGTCAAGTTCCTACACACACTACACCGACCAAGCCTAAATCGCCATGTGTCATTTGCAAAGGAGACCACTTTCACAGAGATTGTCCTTGCATCCCTCGGATACTAAGGGACTGGTCTCCTTGTTTGCACAATCCGGTGTCATCAACCTCTGATGATCACATTGAAAGCACACTGTCAACTAGCGAAAGTGAAGCCCCAGGACAAAAAGGGAAAGCTAGATTTCCCTGTAAACTGTGCGAAGGCAATCATGCCGTCCACCATTGTCCCTTCTTAGACGAAGCGAAAAGAGTTTTGGATGATCGTCCGGTTTCACCGTTGCGACTTCCTCCTGGATATAAAAAACTCTTGCCGAGTCCGTCGCTAGTTGAGAATCTAGCCGGCCCGCTCAAGTGGTCGGTTGAAGCGCCTATCATCGAAGATGAACCATCTGAATCCATACCAGATGAAAGTCAAAAGGTCGAGGCGGTAGTTGAACCGGTCTTGCCTTCAGAGGTTTTATCTTCGGATGATACAATCACTGAAGAGAACAAGGATGACACCGTCCAAATTCTCTTCATCTACACAGACTCCGACGAACATGGGGGCAATCTACCCATTCCCTTACCGTAGGAGGGAAGTCCGTCAGATCCATATCCGGCCGTCTACTCGGTCCCACCTCCAAGCAACCTAGTTGTCTCCTTCGACTGGAATCAACTAGGCAGACCCCGTTTACCAGCAAGCATACCATTCCGAATTATCGTTCAAATATATAGAATGGTCATGGCTAGTACCATCATAGATGAGGGGGCTTCTGTGAGTATCCTTTCCTCTACTGCTTAGAAAGTGCTTGGTTCGCCATCTCTTTTGCCTGAGATGAGAAATCTAACAGGCTTTGATAAAGGAACCAGTCGACCTTTAGGGATCCTTCCCGATGTGCCCATAACATTCAGAAGGAAGACAGTTCAAATGAACGTAATGGTAGTTCAAGGACCCTTGGATTATAACCTACCCCTTGGACGAGACTATATTTATTGCATGGGAGCCATCGTCTCCTCACTCTTTAGAGTAATGTGTTTTCCGCACAAAGGAAGAGTGGTCAAGCTCGTGGACCAGCTTTCATTTCCTGGATCACGCATAGCAAATAGTCATATGCCATCCCTAAATGGTCTCTTCACGCAAGAAATGTCTCAATCCCCAGTCCGTCCTCCCGATGAGCGCGAGTAATTCGGAGGGATATGACTGAAACCCAGGGGGCATGTGTCCTGGTCTGCTTCGGCAGGAAAACTTCAGGTATAGGGTAGATTTCCGCGGGAGAATATGACTAGTCTGTACCCCGTCCGTGATTGGAAGAGGGGTTATTCTAGAATAAGATTCTCTTGTCAAAGTTATGTGAGTTGACAGAACTGAGTCACTCGCCTTTGTTTATCTCGGTAGACACCGCCGAAGAAGTGTTTTGTTTGCACCGCGAATAGAACAATCTTTGGGTAACCCGTAAGAGGTAGGCCTTTCCTGATAGAACAAATGTTTTGTCTGCAAATTGAGGGGTAACCTTGAAACCATATTTTATACCTGGGGGCATGCAAACCTTTTGGAGTGCAAGCGAGGGGCCTCTATTTATTTTTTAAATTTTTAGGACCTCTAACCCTTTAAACTCGTAGGATTAGTCGTCACCTAACTTGCATAAAGAAAGGATGTGGGGCAAAAATCTAAAAGTTTCCATTTTATATGAGACATTCTTATCATATGACTGGATTAATCGAGCAGTTTCAGCGCATAGTTCAAGCTCGTTAAAAAATAAACATAAGACATGAGCAAGTTTTTCCACCCGTGTTTAAGCTCATTAAAAAATGAACTATTCCCTGGTAAATAACCACCGTGAATGAAGCATTTCATCCATTAAAGCCTTGGTCGTGTTTGCACCATCACCTCCACTTTTCCATTGGCTGATCATTCACCTCCATTTGATTGTTTACCCATTTTGAGGAACAGCTGCGAAGAGTGATTTCACTAGCCATCCTTGTGACACTGCCGTGATTGGAAAATTCCAAACCTTACCTGGAATCAGCTGCTACCCATTTTATCACTCGTTCCTCAAAAGACAAGTCTTCTTTAAGCTCTTTTCAACTGACTCGTAAAATATGAAAATATTGCCGAGTTTTGGCCTTCTAGCTCGTTAAAGCGACTGGAAGTACTATCCCTCCTCTAGATTTTAATCTTTTTGGACCTAAGGGATTATTGCACAAAAAGATCGAGCGCTTGTTTTGTTCGGCTCGTTAAAACTATCGAAAATTCATCCCTTCTGTATTGTTTTATACTTTTTCGGACTTAAGGGATTAGATGACGAAAAAGGAATTTTGGAGTTACCTTTACGTACCTTTTCAGACTCTCTAAAAATGAAAAGGACCGAGTTATCTTTGTCGTTAAACTCGTTAAAAATATTAATAGTGACAAACTTGTCTTTAGACGAGAACGAGTTTCACTATCGCTAGGCTCGTTAAAACATAGCGATAGGTTTGCCCGAAGGGAAAATTATAGAACAAGCATATGTTATCCTCCTCAAGCTTGACAAAAATAAAGAGGTACTGATCAGCAATGACTGGGGAAAAATTGGGAAGAAACTCAAAGAATCTTTATTGGTAGCAAGTCGATCTTGAACATGACACTTCCCCTCCGTGCCTAAGTCGGGTTGGGTTGTTTCATTCACCGGTCACATCGCCATGGTCACGCCATACCATCCAAATTTGGGGTAAATGCTACCAATCCATCACATAAGTGTCGCCGACATGTTCAAGAGAAGTCATCCAGAGAAGTCATCCGTGTCCCATCCACTACCATACATTATACTTCATCCTTTCATGACCGCCATCCTGAACCATATGTCATCAGATCGTTTTCACCTCCATCAAAATCATTTGCTCCGTTCCGTGTCATTGATGTGGGATTCATCAAGGCCCTCCTTTGACGGATCGCTTCTTGTCGACATCAGCTCATTATCCAAGAACTTGATCTAGGAACACCCCATTCAGTACTTTGAATCTTGCATGCCTCAATGGCAAGTTTCTCACTTCCGGCGACAGGTATACATCAATGACCTTCGACCGAAAGATTTTGCGTGGTGTTCGACGCCAAGTCCTTTATTCACACCACGTGAATTGTACTGCAGTACCTTGAGGGTCATCATCATTATCGGTGATTCCTCTCGCGCTTGTTAACAGTTTACATCATCGACTGGTAATCAAGCGATGTCTTTCCATGTTCGACTTCAAAACATTTCTCACATGGATCGACTTGTACTTCAAGTGAAGATTGGACGAGATTGAAGACCCCAGATCTAGTTTCATCCATCCGGGCTGCGATATATATTCAGGAAAAATAAAAACATTGACATGTACAACATTGCAGCACAGATAATCATCCTACCAGAAGGATGATGACTTCACCAGAATCATCAGTCTACCATCAGACGATTGTCTGTCCTGTGTACATAAAAATGAATTTATAAAGTTGAGCATGGGAATGCCCGCCTCAGCTAGATCATGAAAACAGTATGAAGATAATGTATTGTATTGTATCTTATTACAGGTCTCCTCCCAGCATTGAAAGAACTTCGGATCCACCTAATAAAGCATTTCACCCGATAAACGGCCTCATACTTTAGGGGGCAACTGTTATAGACATTTTTGTGCCTTACAGCTCCAAGCATGAAATGTCCATAAACCAAGGGATCCTAAGTCCCTAAAAGTGTTGTTCCTACCCCTAGAGGAACAAGGTCAACCAATTACAGCTTCTCCCAGAAGTTCTCCACCAGAAAATGCTCAGAATCAGTCAAATCAGGATCATTTCCGCTGCTCCACTAGCTAGCTGCGTTGCATAGCACCCCAGTACACTAGCTAGGTGTGTTGCAACGCACCTAAATGCACTACCAGGGTGCACTGACTGGGAAATGACAAATGGCAGTTTCATTCTGCGAGGTGGACAGACAATGGAAGCTTCCAGAATCTTCCCCAATGACACTTGCCTCACTGAGTTCGACCAAGGATGAGTAAGAGGCTCTCAGTCTCCAAGTGGAAGCAAGAACTGACAGAGAGAAGCCACTAGTCAAATCATAAGCTGACCCATCCTCTATGCATACATCTATATATGGATCCCTCATCCCAGAGATCCAGAGGCTGGAATTGTGTACATTGCAGAGAATTGCTGTTAGTTTTGAGATAGAGATCAGTGTATTGGGTGATTTATGCTTTGTTGGAGGTGAAGAGGGGATTCCTTTGCTGGGGGGTTGATGCTGGATCAGGAATCATCGGTTGTAACTCCTCCTGGACCTTCTTGTTATATCAATAAAACTATTTGAGTTTCTCCTACATGCTTGTGTATCAATGATGTTTTGTTATATTTGCATGTTTAGCTTAAATCTAATCCTAAGCTATTTATGAATGTAAATCCATGTCTTTGTGTAGTTTTCCTCTTCTGTGATCTTGCAGGAACTTGGTGAAGCTGGGCAAGTAAGGGAGCAAGTAGCTAGAATCTGTCAAAGAGGAGAGAGATTGGATCAAAGGACTAGTGCAAGACACAGGTTGGTTCATCCCATTCCTCTTCGTTTATAGTTCATAAAGAAGAATACGAAAGTAGTTTTCCTTGTTTGTTTCTAAGGTACTGTCACAACTTAGTGGGATAGGGGCATTCTGAGTAGACACTTTTCCCGTTAACAACAGGGAAACTGCCTCCACATTTATTTCCTAGTGAAAGAAGAAAGATTATTCAGGAGAGTTCAAAATATTCATGGATTTCTAACGAATTGTTTAAAACAGGGCCAGATCTTGTGATCAGAAGATGTGTTAAGGAAGATGAAATTCCTAATATCCTCAAAGCATGTCATGATGAACCATGCGGCGGACACTTTACTGACAAAAGGATAGCCTATAAAATCCTCTCTTTGGGATATTATTGGCCATCCCTTTTCAAAGATGCAAAACAGTATGTCAAAAGGTGTGAGAACTGCCAAAGAGGAGGGAAACCTACCCTTTCAAATGAAATTCCATTGCAGCCACAGGTACTCATCAAACCCTTTGAAAAATGGGCTTTAGATTTCATTGGACCTATTAACCCACCTGTTATAGACATTTTTGTGCCTTACAGCATAGAGCATGAAATGTCAATAATCTAAGGGATCCAAAGTCCCTAAACAAGTTGTTCTTACCCTTAGAGGAACAAGGTCAGCAAACCACAGCACTGCAAGTCAGTTCTCCACTGAAAAACACTCAAAAACAGGTCAGTTTTGGATCATTGCAGCTGCTCCACTAGGCATCTGCGCTGCATAGCAGGTACAACAAAGGCTACCTGCATTGCATAGCAAGTAGAACAAAGGCTACCTGCGTTGGGCGTACTTGGACATGTGGAGGAATCTTTTTCTCAAAGTTCCAGTGCCCAGGAAGCTTCTAAAAAGACACTTGATGATAAGATTCGCCTAATGATGAGTTAAGAGCTTCTAAAACTCCAAGTGGAAGACAGAAACTCCGAGTGAAGAACTGAAGAACAACTGGAGTTGAAGAGGACAACAAGTCACACATCAAGCTGACTTATCTTCACTCCAAAACTCTATATAAGGATCTCATCCCATGGGATCTGGAGGCCGGAATTTAGTGCAAAGAATTGCTGTTGGTTTACAGTTGTGAGCATTGGGTGATTGCTTGAGGGAGGTGAAGAAGAGATTTCTCTCCGTCGGGAAGGTGATGCTGGATTGGACCTCTCATGGTTGTATCACCGCCTGAACCTTACTTCCATATATTAATAAAGCATTTGAGGTTCTTCTATTCGCATGTGTTTCAATGGTGTATTGTCTTACTTGCGTCTTTGATTTATGCTAATCCTTGAATCAGTTATGCATGCATGCTTCTTGTAGTCCCCTTTCTTTGTCTTGTTTACAGGATCTCGTGTAGCTGGGCCCGTGAAAAGACTTGGAGCTGGGAGCAAGCGGCAATCAAAGGAGATTGGATCGACCATTTGCGCAAGACATCGGTAAGTGGATCTCTTCCCTTTATCTCTTGCATGTCATAAAGAAGAAACTTTAGATAGCTTTGCTTTCAGTTGTTGCTAAGGAACTGTCACCCTTAGAGTGGGTTAGGGTCATTCCGAGTTGGATACTTTCCCCCACAACAGACTGGCGACTCCGCTGGGGAACGTGTCTTGTTGGTAGCTTGTGTTTATTGCTATTCATTTCTTAAACAAAAGAGTACTGAATCGAACTGCATGCGAGTCCTTCGAATGCAAAGTAGAGGGCAGCTACTCTAGCCCAGTGCTGGGCATGTTTATGATTTGAAGAGCTGATCCACAAGGACTCTTTTTAGCTCTTTGTGATAGTGTTCATCTTTCTTTAATCATCCTCTAGTGTATACTTGACTGACAGCCTCTGATTTGGCCAAAAACCGCTCATTTTTTAGCAAACTGTGACCCGGAATCTGAGAGAGACGAGAGTTGTCTCATCAGTGCAGCTGCAACAAAGGCTACCTGCACTGCAACGCAGGTCCCGAAGGGGCTACCTGCGCTGCATCTCAGATTGACAGTGCAGCACCTGCGCTGATCCAGTTTTGCCTTGTGCAACTTGGATTCTCCACTGTCTGTTGCCCAGTTTTCAGTATTGTTTTGCAGCCAGTTGTCAACCTGTATACCCAGCTGAAACCACTTCTCTTTGCCTTCATTCCGCCTCAGTTGTATGAAGAAATTGTGATTGTTCTTATTGTATTTCTTGCTGTCATTCACAGTTTCCCATAGCGAAAGTGAACTAGTCTTGCTATGACCTCTTGAATATAGACCTGTGAGAAAGTGTCGTTGTGATTCTAAGAGTTAGTTTATTGCTGTTCATAGCTGCTTGAGCATTTGCTTTCGTTATATGGTTCGAATTTCAGTATTTCTTGTGTTGAAACGAGTGAATCTTAAGGTATTCTTTTGATTATTGGACAAAAACTTGTTTTCTTTCACTTGAAATTGAATTCGAAATTATACAACAGCTTTCTTTTTGTAATATATCAACATTAAGGAAGAAGAAAAGAAATACTTGCATTGTGCATGTGCATTTTGACAGTTTGCATGTCGATTTAGGAAAAGTGCATCAGTGTGTGCTCTATGATCTGTTTGAAAAGATGATGTCTTTCTTTTCCTTCAGTAGTTAAGGTTTTCATAAGTTGAAAGAATTGAAAAAAAGCTTGCTTATCATTCTTAGACTGCATTTAGGAGTTGTCTCATACATCACGTGGTGATCCATAAAGGCAAACTGCTAAGCAAGATCAACCTAAAAAGAACTGAATTTATCTAACAACGCTTTGAAACATAACGAAACACAGTAGAGGTCTAGGTAGAGACGTGAACCGGCGTCGTTAAACATAGTGACTGTTGATCTCTACGAAGGTGGGTGATTCCTCCTGAGGGACGATAGCACTAATACGGACTTGTGCCCCCGCGTACTGTCGCGTATATTGGGGGACCCCTATAGGAACAAAGCCTTTATCCATAGGAAGCCGTGTCGGCCGCCCTACTGATCGCGATGCAGTGAACACAGCATTCACGAAGATCGACCACTCGTACCGTAAAACGTATTCTGTGGTTTCGCGAAAGGTTTGGCACACCCTTGCCTAGAACTCCAGAGTAGTTTCTTTTGGCCTTTTTCAAACTCTATAACTGAAAAAGTCCATCCGAGCATTTGTCACTTCGGGCTCGTTAATACATCGAAGGAGACTAGAGTCATCTTTAGCTTTTTCTTGACTCTTAAAAAGTGAAAAAGCAAGTTGTGTCTTAAAAAGCGTCGTCATATAAAATTCATTCTAAACGGAACATAATCACCCCTAATTCCTACGTTGATCTTAAGGTTGAGAACATGGAACACACCAACCAAGGGATTCCACAGCATGGGACCCCTAGCCCTTTCTCCTCTTGGGGAGAAGTTGGTGCGCCCCACATGGCCACATTGTCGCTTCCAGGACTAACAATTGGCCTGCCAATTTGGCTATTCTCAACCGCTGTAGTTCAGACCACCATGGTTCCTGAACAGTCGATTCAACAGTTAGACCAGTCTAGAGCTACCCTCCAGCCTTCCACTTCTTGTGAGCCTTCCTCCGATCCTTCTTCTTCGAAAGGTCAAGCCGCCAAAAGCGGAGCTCCCATAGAAAAGAAGAAGGAAAAGAAGAAGAAAGAAAAGAAGCAAAAGGAGCCAAAGGCGCCTAGGGGCAAGCAAAAGGCATCTAACGAAAACCCACACACAGCACGGACCGGGCCCAAATCGCCATGTGTCATATGTACAGGAGACCACCTCCACCATGATTGTCCCAGTATTCCCCAGATACTAAGGGACTGGTCCCCTCGTTTGCACGATTCGGAAGCGTCAACCTCTGACAACCAGGTTGAATGCTTACCGTCGACCAACGAAAGTGAAGGTCGCAGATGACGAAGGGGGATGAGATTCCCCTGCGAACTGTGTGAAGGTGATCACACCTTTCGCCGTTGTCCCTTTTTAGATGAGGCAAAGAGAGTTTCGGAAGATCAACCGGTGGCACCGGTGCTACTTCCTCCTGGATATCAAAAACTCGCGCCAGGTCCTTCGTTGGTCGAAAATACAGCTGTCTTGCTCAGAGGGCCAGCTGAAGTGTCAGTCACTGAAAGTGAACCTACTGAATCCGGACCAGACGAAAGTCCAAAGGTCGAAACGGCAGTTGACCCGGTTCTCCCTTCAGAAGTTTCATCTTCAAACACCACAGTCACTAAGGATTCATCTTCAGTTGACACCCCCGCCGAAGAGAATAAGGATGACACCGTCCATATTCTTTTCGTCAACTCCGATTCTGATGAGCATCTGGGCAAAGCGCCCACTCCTTTATCGCAGGAAGGAGCATCGTCAGGATCATATCCGGCCGTATATTCGGTCCCACCACCAAGCAACCTAGTTGTGTCCTTTGATTGGAACCAACTAGGCAGACCCCGGTTACCAGCCAGTATACCATTTAGAATTATAGTCCAAATATACAAAATGGTGATGGCTGGAACTATCATTGATGAAGGGGCATCTGTGAGTATCCTGTCCTCTATTGCTTGGAAAGCACTGGGTTGCCCGGCGCTTTTGCCCGAGACAAGGCGTCTCTCGGGTTTTGACAGGGGAACCAGTCGACCATTAGGGATTCTACCTAATGTGCCTATTACCTTGAAGGGGAAGGCCGTCAAGATGAATTTGATGGTCGTCCAAGGACCCTTGGATTATAACCTACTCCTTGGATGAGACTACATATATTGCATGGAAGCAATAGTCTCCTCACTCTTTCGAATAATGTGTTTTCCACACGAAGGAAGAATGGTCAAGCTCGTAGACCAACTTTCATTTCCGGGATCACGCATCGCGAATAGTCACATACCTATCCTCAATGGTCTTTTCGATCAAGAAAGGTCTCTTCCCCCGGTTCTTCTTCCTGATGAATGCGAGTGATTCGGGAAAGGAACGCAGGAGCCCAGGGGGCATGCATCCTGGTCTGCTCTGGAGGCAGAAAAAACCTTGGGTGTAAAGTAGAATTTCCGCGGGAGAATATGACTAGTCCGTACCCCGTCCCCTCCTTCTTCTTCGTAAAACAGAAGAGCCGAGAAGAGCTCTCATGCGGAAGAAGGGGCTGTTAGGGATGGGGTTGTTCTGGAAAAAGATTCTTTTGTTAAAGTTATGTGGGAGGACGGGGGCCTGTTACTCACCTTTGTCTAAATAAGTAGGCTCTGCCAAAGAAGGGGATCCGTTTGCAGCAGCAAGTAGTAACCATCTTTGGATAAAAGGCAAGCCTCACCCATTAAAACAAATGTTTTAGAGGATAAGTAGGGGCAGCCTCCAAAGAAAGGGATTCAATTGATGCAACAAATTGTAACCATCTTTTTGTAACCTAATGATAGACATCGCCGAAGAAAGTTTCTGTTTGAAAGAATTAGCAGAACAATCTATGGGTAACCTGAAAGAGGTAAGCCTCACCTGTTGAAAACAAAGGTTTTTAACGGAAAAGTAGGGGCAACCTTGAAATTATACTTACACCTGGGGGCATGCAAACCTCTTGGAATGTGAGCTCGGGCGGCTTTTTAATTTTAGGTAGGACTAACCCCGCTAACCCGTAGATAAGCCGATACCCGGCTTGCACAAAGAGAGGATATGGAGCAAAGCGTAGGGAGATGAAGCTCCTTAAAAAATAGGAATCTTCCATGAGACCTTACTACTTTATGACTGGTAAAAACGAGCAGTTTTGGCAAAGTTCATGCTCGTTAAAAAATAAACGCAAGATCCGAGCAGTTTTAACGCGGAAATTCATGCTCGTTAAAAAATAAAATAAGCTTGTGAGCAGGCTTCCCCCCCAGAGTTCAAGCTCATTCAGAAAAAATGAACCGGTAAATAACCATTTGAGACCGTAAATTCATCAGCCACAAGAGCCTTGGTCGTGTTTGTGCACCGTCACCTCCACTTTTCATTTGGCCGATCATTCACATCCACTTGATTGTTTACCTATTTTGAGGAACAGCTGCGAAGAGTGATCTCACCTAGCCATCCTTGTAATACTGCCGTGATTGGAAAATTCCAACCTGTACCTGGAATCTGTTGCTATCCCTGTTTATCACTCGTTCCTCAAAAGACGAGTCTTCTTTGAGCTCTTTTCACTGACTTGTAAAATATGAAAAGTTTGCCGAGTTTTGGCTTTCCAGCTCGTTAAAAGGACCGGAAGAGCTATCCCTCCTCTAGATTTTAATCTTTTTGGACCTGAGGGATTATTGCACAAAAAGATCGAGCGCTTGTCTAGTTCGGCTCGATAAAGATATCGAACATTCATCCCTTCTGTATTGTTTTATACTTTTTCGGACTTAAGGGATTAGATGACGAAAAAGGACCCCTGGAGTCCACTTTATGTACCCTTTTCAGACTCTCTAAAAATGAAAAGGACCGAGTTGTCTTTGTCGCTGGGCTCGTTAAAAATATTAGATAGCGACAAACTTGTCTTTAGACGAGAACGAGTTTCCCCATCGTTAGGCTCGTTAAAACATAGCGATGGGCTTGCCCGAAGGGTAGGTTATAGAACAAGCATATGTTATCCTCCTCAAGCTTGACAAAAATAAAGAGGTACTGGTCAGAAATGACTGGGGAAAAATTGGGAAGAACCTCAAAGCTTAATGGTAGCAAGTCGCTCTTGAACATGACACTTTTGCCTCCGTAAATATCGGGTTGGGTTATTATCATTCACCGGTCCCTTCACCATGGTCTCGCCATACCATCCAAATGGGGTAATGCTACCGATCCATCACATCAGTGTCGAGATATTTTCAAGAGATGTCATTCAGAAAGTGTCAACCGGGTCCCATCCACTACCATACATCATCTTTCATCCTTCCATGACCGCCACCCTGGATCATATTTCACAGATCGTTTTCACCATCATCACTAGTTCCGTTCCGTGTCACTGATGTGGGATTCATTAAGGCCCTCATTTGACGGATCGCTTCTTGTCGACATCAGCTCACTATCCAAGAAGTTGATCTAGGGACACCCCCTCAGTACTTTGAAGCTTGCATGCCTCAATGGCAAGTTTCTCACTCCCGGCGATAGGTATACATTAATGACCTTCGACTAGGAGACTTTGCGTGGTGTTCGACGTCAGATCCTATATTCACACCACGTGAATTGTGCTGCAGTACCTTGAGGGTCATCATCATTATCGGTGATTCCTCTCGCGCTTGTTAACAGTTTACATTATTGACTGGTAATCAAGCGATGTCTTTCCATGTTCGACTTCAAGAAATTCTCACGTGGATCGACTTGTACTTAGTGTGAAGATCGGAAGTTTGAAGACCCCGGATCTAGTTTCATCCATCCGGGCTGCGATATATATTCAGGAGATAAAAACATAGACATGTGCAGCAGATGATCATCCTACTAAAAAGATGATAATTAAAAGCAGAGAATTATCAGTCTACTATCAGACGATCGTCTGTTTATGTACAGCAAATGTATTTATAAAGCTGAGCATGGGAAATGCCCGCATCAGCTAGATCATGAAAGGAAAGTATGAAAAGATAATGTATTGTATTGTATTTTGTTACAGGTCACCTCCCGGCGATTGAATGAACTTCGGATCCTCCTAATAAAGCATTTCACCCGATAAACGACCTCATACTTTAGGGGGCAACTGTTATAGACATTTTTGTGCCTTACAGCATAGAGCATGAAATGTCAATAATCTAAGGGATCCAAAGTCCCTAAACAAGTTGTTCTTACCCTTAGAGGAACAAGGTCAGCAAACCACAGCACTGCAAGTCAGTTCTCCACTTAAAAACACTCAAAAACAGGTCAGTTTTGGATCATTGCAGCTGCTCCACTAGGCATCTGCGCTGCATAGCAGGTACAACAAAGGCTACCTGCGTTGCATAGCAAGTAGAACAAAGGCTACGTGCGTTGGGCGTACTTGGACATGTGGAGGAATCTTTTTCTCAAAGTGCCAGTGCCCAGGAAGCTTCTAAAAAGACACTTGATGATAAGATTCGCCTAATGATGAGTTAAGAGCTTCTAAAACTCCAAGTGGAAGACAGAAACTCCGAGTGAAGAACTGAAGAACAACTGGAGTTGAAGAGGACAACAAGTCACACATCAAACTGACTTATCTTCACTCCAAAACTCTATATAAGGATCTCATCCCATGGGATCTGGAGGCCGGAATTTAGTGCAAAGAATTGCTGTTGGTTTACAGTTGTGAGCATTGGGTGATTGCTTGAGGGAGGTGAAGAAGAGATTTCTCTCCGTCGGGAAGGTGATGCTGGATTGGACCTCTCATGGTTGTATCACCGCCTGAACCTTACTTCCATATATTAATAAAGCATTTGAGGTTCTTCTATTCGCATGTGTTTCAATGGTGTATTGTCTTACTTGCGTCTTTGATTTATGCTAATCCTTGAATCAGTTATGCATGCATGCTTCTTGTAGTCCCCTTTCTTTGTCTTGTTTACAGGATCTCGTGTAGCTGGGCCCGTGAAAAGAGTTGGAGCTGGGAGCAAGCGGCAATCAAAGGAGATTGGATCGACCATTTGCGCAAGACATCGGTAAGTGGATCTCTTCCCTTTATCTCTTGCATGTCATAAAGAAGAAACTTTAGATAGCTTTGCTTTCAGCTGTTGCTAAGGAACTGTCACCCTTAGAGTGGGTTAGGGTCATTCCGAGTTGGATACTTTCCCCCACAACACCACCATCTAAACAAAAAATATATATTGGTATGTACTGATTATGTCACTAAATGGGTAGAAGCCAAAGCATTATTTTCTGCTACTGAAAATTCAGTGGTTAATTTTCTTTATGAGGATATTTTTACTTGCTTTGGTGTTTCAAGAGAAATTGTGACAGATCAGGGAAGTCAATTCACATCCAACCTGGTGGAGAAGCTGATGGAAGAATACAAAATCAAGCACAGAAAATCTACTCCTTACCATCCGCAAGCAAATGGCCAAGTGGAGTCTACAAACAAAGTTATTGAAGGCATCATCACCAAAACTGTTCATCTACACAGAAGAGATTGGGCAGAAAGGCTTCCTGAAGCCTTATGGGCCTACAGAACCACATGGAGAAATACAACAGGACATTCTCCCTATGAACTAGTTTATGGGAAAGAAGTCCTGCTCCCCATTGAGTTCCAAGTCAAAACTTTCAAGATGGCAGTTCAGTTGGGGATGGATCTATCAGAAGCCCAAAAGCATAGAATGGAGCAATTGAATGAGCTAGATGAGATCAGACAAGAGGAAATTCTAAGAACTGATCGAGTTCAATATCAAAGAGCTAAGTGGCATGACAAATACATCAAAGAGAAAAAGTTTCAAGAAAGAGATTGGGCATTGCTATTTGATTCCAAGTTTAAAGATTTTAAAGGAAAATTTCAGACTCATTGGCTTGGGCCATATGAGATTGACAAAATATTTAGCAATGGAGTGGTAAGAATCAAAACCATTGATGAACAACAAACTCCTCTTATTGTGAATGGCCACAGATTAAAGATCTATCATAAGCCACTCTCAAAATAGGAATTTGTCAAAATATTTCAAGATAGTTCCACAATAAGGCTGGTGAAGAAGAATCTTTCTTCTCCACCAGCCTAGCCTTTGTTCCCTTCTATTTCTAAAAAATAATAATAATAATAATAATGTATAAGCCTGAAAACCAATCATTGATTGGCAGACTTATATAGAAAATACAGGGCGAAAATCAGGAACTCCTGATGCCCTATATTTTCCAAAAAAAAATTCTCTCTCTCATTTCACAATTTTGTGACACTCCACTTCATTTCATTCCACTCCACTTCATTTCATTCCACTCCATTTCATCCATTTCATTCCATTCCACCAATAAATAAAAAATTCATGACCATTTTCATTCAGTCAGTTATCATCTATCCATCTCCATTCAGTCAAATGATTGTTGTGTTAATTTCCGCAGCTGAACCCAGTTTCCGCAACTAGAAGCAGTTTCCGCAGCTATCACTCTGTTTTTCAAAAAAAAAATTGACAGTCAGATGTTAGTTATATAATCATGAAATCAAATGCAGGTATGACCAAGGACATATTATGAAGACATGAGGCACTTAAAAGCATCAACAAGGAGCAGCTGATCAAAGATTAATAGACAAAAAGTGGCAAGAATTCCAAGGTATGAGTAAAAATTTATTTCAAATAGCATTCAAAGCACATTTTTACATAGTTATAAAACCATAGCTCCATTATATGCAATGTGTTAGGGTCCCACCCTAACCCCTTATTTATGTCATGGGATCACGTCATAGTCAAGAGTTAATAAAGCCCATATTAATATTTGTAAGTGGTTAACCCACAATTAATGACGGGACCACAGTTAGTTGCAAATGGTCGGTAGTATTAGATAGATGGTATTAATAAAACCCACGGTATTGGCCCGTGGTATTGCATGTATGAGTCATATATAAAGGATAGAGACTCCCTGTGAGGTGTATCGTGTCTTGTTTTTGTAATCGAGCTCTGCTCTATTGGAGGTTGCCCCCTCGAAGAGGCCTGTGAACATTTCTCTCTGAATAATAAAATCATTGCTATTCTGTGTTCTGGGTATCTTTTCTTCGCATATTTTGTGTTCTGGGTATCTTTTCTTCGCATATTCTGTGTTTGGGTATTACTTTGCAGGTTAAGAGCATAACAAGTGGTATCAGAGCACTTTCCAGGGCTCGGTGGGATCTCCAATTTTTAACAAATTTTTTTTTGGCTAGAGACGTGTTCCGGCGTCTTTAAACCACGGGATATGTCGTTAAGCGCATAAACCTGCGGATTTGGGGAGGCATGCACGCAGGAAATACAAGAGGTGGTCACGTCTGTTGGACTCCCTTGTAACCCCTGTGGGTACCCCTTCGAGTAGTAGCGCATTAGACAGAACCGCGCACGGACTGTCTTCCACGTACCCTCTGGGTATATAGGAAGCCCCCTATCTCCCTTGAAACCTCGCCATAGATAAACTTTCAGCTGTCTTGTGGCTACAGTACACCGAGAACAGCACTCGGAGAGATTACTCGCCCGTACGATAGGGTAGTCGGGTTGTACGGCTAAGGGTACGGTCGATCCTCCTTAGTTAGAGCCCTGAAACATTGGGCTGAGTACTACTGTCAGACCCTTATGTATATTGCGATCTGTAGCACCTGACACTCCTCAAGACCATAGTTCCCTTTCTATCGGGGGATCACACATCATCTATTCCAGATCAGCAAGTGCAGCAGCAGCAGACATCAGTCCCGTAGCTCCATCAGATCAGTAGCAGCAGTTGTTCCGCCATTCAGATCTCTCAGATCCACCAGATTGGAGTAGTTGTGAAGGGTTCCTGTACCTGGATATAATTTTCGCAGGACTTTTGGTGGCATTGACATTTTGAGGATTTGGCGACTGCGGTATTGATCAGGAAGGAGTAAAACTCCGTTAGGAGTTTTCAAAAAAAAAAAAAAAGTCTGAGATCTTCCGAAGCGCTTATTTGTTATCTAGCCCATCAGCATCACGACGACGAGCTGAGCACAGTGGTACCATTCAATTTATTAGAAAAAAAAAATTTGGCGGTCCCAATTTTTCATCAAGTTGGTGTATGGTAGAAACTAGAGCTCAAGCAATGGCCAATGAAAGGCTAGACAAACTTGAAACAGATATGAACGAGCTCAAAACTACGATTAACGGACTAACTAGCCTGGTACGACAAGCACTCGATAAGGGCAACGAGCCAGCTCTCGAGGAACCGTATAATTACCATGAACACCATGAGGGTGAGTCTAGCCACTCTCCTCACCTCAGGCACACCCATTCACCACCCAGTCAGTGACCTCCCAAGTTGGATATGTGGAAATTTGACGGTTCTCACCTGTCCGCATGGCTAGCACAAATGGACCAGTATTTCAAATTGAATCGTCTCCAAGATGATTGGACTAAGCTTGGAGTGGGGACCATGTACTTGGACAATGAACGATGGCAATGGGCGGAATGGCATCAACATCGCCATGGACCTTTTCCGAGTTGGGCCCAATTTGCCAAAGCTTTTCGAGATCGCTTTGAATAGGGAGACTCCTTTTTGGGCCATCTCACTAAGCTCCGACAGACGGGTACAGTGGATGAATATATAATCGCTTTTGAAGCCTTAGCCTTCCGCACTCAGCATCTCTCAGATGAGTTCTACACAGAATGTTTTATCAGTGGTCTTAAAGAAGCCATCAAAGCTCAAGTTCTACTCCACCACCCTCCCACATGGACGGAGGCTTGCCAGGTAGCCCGTAAGGTGGAACGTGCCATAACAGCCCAATACAGCCGCCCCAATTTCCCCACTAAAGGTCGTCCCCCACAAGCTCACAACACGACTCAGACACTTAAGGTCCAAAAGGTGTCACCTCAGGAAATGGCCGAAAGAAGGAAGCAAGGACTATGTTACTACTGTGATGAAAAATATTCCCCTAGTCATAAATGCAAGGAGCCCAAGTTTTGTCAAATAGATGCCACTGACTACAGCTCCACCGAGGAAGATCCACCTCTTGAGGAACCAGAGGCGATCGAAGAAGACAACCAAAAGGAGATTGTATCTGACAAACCAGTTATTTCGCTCAATGCGTTGGTAGGAATCTCTTCCCCTCAAACTCTCAAAATCAGGGGTTTTCTTAAACATCGCCCAGTAATAGTCTTGATTGATAGTGGCAGTACCCATAATTTCATCCATCAAAAAATCACCGAAGCAGCGCATTGTTTTGTACGGGCAGTTTCTAACTTCCAAGTCCAAATTGCAGATGGGGGCACAATGAAATGTGAAGGCCGCTGTGAAAATGTCAAACTTCAAATGGGGGATTATCAGTTGAAAACCCACATGTTTGCCATACACATGGGGGGATGCGACATTGTCTTAGGCGCTGAATGGTTCCGCACCCTTGGGCCAATCACAATGGATTTCCAGGAGTTATATATGAGTTTTAAGCAGAACAACTCCACACATACCCTCCGTGGCCTCCAGGCGGGAGCCCCCTCTGTCATCAGCTCGCATCGGATGGAAAAAGTGTTAAAAAAGGGCCATCATGGAGTGGTAGCTCAATTTAATGCCATCCAGGTAGTCGAAACCAGGTCTCTACCAATTCATCTTGAGATGCAGCAGATTTTAAATAACCATCGGACGGTCTTTGACAAGCCTCATGAGCTTCCACCCTCGCGAGGGGAACATGATCATAGCATCACCTTGGTTCCAGGGGCCCAACCCCCAAATGTGCGGCCATACAGATATCTGTTCACTCAAAAGAATGAAATAGAAAAAATCATCAAGGAATTGTTGGAAAAAGGTGTCATTCGTCCCAGCATTAGTCCTTATTCATCCCCAGTGGTCATGGTCCTCAAGAAAGATGGGGAGTGGCGGATGTGTCCCGACTTCAGGGCCCTCAACAAGTTGACCATCAAAGATAAATTTCTCATTCCGGTGGTTGACGATTTGTTGGACAAACTCAATGGGGCTCAATTCTTCACTAAGTTGGATCTTCGCTCCGGCTACCACCAAATTCGCATGAAGGAAGTCGACAATCCCAAGACGGCTTTCAGAACTCATGAAGGCCATTATGAGTTCCTGGTCATGCCATTTGGTCTCTGTAATGCCCCTTCTACTTCTCAGAGTCTTATGAATCACATCCTCAAACCATATCTAAGAAAATTTGTCCTTGTCTTCTTCGATGACATTCTCATCTATAGTGGCACTTGGGTGGCACATCTTCAGCATGTAGATCTACTCTTGCAACTGCTCCGCAAGCACAAATTATTTGTCAAGATGTCTAAGTGTTCGTTTGGCATGGAAGAAGTTGAGTATTTGGGCCACATTGTGGGGCGTGAAGGTGTCAAGGTGGACCCCAAAAAGATCCAGGCAATGCAAGAATGGCCTCATCCTAAGACTTTGAAGAGCTTGAGAGGATTTTTGGGTCTCATAGGCTATTATCGTAAATTTTTCCGCAACTATGGCTGCATAGCAAAGCCCCTCACTCAACTCCTAAAGAAAAATTCCTTCTTCTGGACCGAGGAAGCACAACAGGCATTTACCACTCTCAAAAACGCCATGTGTACCACTCCAGTCTTAGCACTACCTGACTTCACCAAATCCTTTGTTATTGAATGTGATGCTTCGGGTACAGGTATTGGGGCGGTCTTAATGCAGGAAGGGCGACCATTGGCCTTCACAAGCCAACAACTCAGTGGGAGGAATCTAGGCCAATCTACCTACGAAAAGGAGATGATGGCCATCTTACATGCAGTCGAGACCTGGCGACCTTACTTATTGGGGCGACGTTTCCAAATCCGCACAGATCATCACAGTCTTAAATATTTTTTGGAGCAACGCCTATCCTCCCCACAACAAAATAAATGGTTAGCCAAAATGCTGGGATATGATTATGAGATCATTTACAAGAAAGGGAAAGACAACAGTGTAGCAGATGCATTATCGCGCCAATTTGAGGAGGAAAGTACTCTGCTCACAATTTCCCTTCCCATTCCAGATTGGATGGAAGAGGCTCGCAGGGAATGGTTTTCACACACAGGGCTCTCCCAACTCATTTCTCAATTGCAGGTAGATCCTAATTCCAGCAAGGGCTACTCGTGGCAGAATGATATTCTTCGCTACAAGGACAGAGTCGTAATATCACCAACATCTACCCTCAAAAGTCGCCTTTTGGCAGAATTGCACTCATCTCCCATTACAGGACATTCGGGCTTTCAGAAGACGTATGCTCGCACCAGAAGATCATTCTTTTGGACAGGCATGAAAAAGGATGTCCTTACTTTCGTAGCCGAATGTGATGTCTGTCAACGCCACAAAGGGGAAACCGTCAACACACCAGGCACCTTACAACCATTGCCCATTCCGGCCTCAATTTGGACAGAGCTTTCTATGGATTTCATTACAGGTCTTCCAAAGTCAGGGAACAAGTCAATCATCATGGTGGTTGTGGACCGACTGTCGAAGTATGCTCATTTCTGCACCCTACCCCACCCGTTTACACCAACCTTGGTTGCTCAAACTTTCATGGATCATATCTTCAAATTACATGGCATGCCCACTTCTATAGTGTCCGACCGCGACCCGATCTTCACCAGCAATTTTTGGCAGGAACTCTTCAGAATACAAGGCACTCAACTCAAACTCAGTACTTCATATCATTCGCAAACAGATGGTCAAACCGAAGTTGTCAACAAATGTCTAGAAACCTACCTTAGGTGTTTCACTTCCGAAAAGCAACACCTTTGGGCACAGTGGTTACCTCTGGTTGAATGGTGGTATAACACCAACTATCATGCCACCACCAAAATGACTCCCTATGAAGCAGTCTATGGTCAACTTCCGCCTTCCCCTACTTCTTATCTCAAGGGATGCTCCAAAGTACAAGTAGTGGATCAACTCCTACAACACCGTGCAACCATGCTCGCCCATCTTCGCGAGAATCTTCATCAAGCTCAGAACCACATGAAGCAACAGGCCGACCAACATCGCTCAGAGTGCCAATTTCAAGAAGGGGATCAGGTCTTTTTGAGGCTGCAACCATATAAGCAAACATCACTCAAAGATAAGGGTTGTCAAAAGCTCGCTCCAAAATTCTATGGACCATACCAAGTACTTCAGCGCATTGGAGAAGTGGCTTACAAGTTGGCTTTGCCCCCTACGGCAAAAATCCATCCAGTTTTCCATGTATCGTGCCTCAAGAAAGTGATTGGGAACAATTGCCCAGTTCAAACCAGTCTACCTGAATTAGACGAAGAAGGGTCAATCTGGCTTCAACCCGAACAGGTTCTAGACACACGAGACAAGCACCTGCGCGGCCGCATGATTAAGGAGGTCCTCGTCAAATGGAAAGACACCTCTCCGGAAGATGCAACCTGGGAACCAGCCACTATTCTTCAGTAGTTTCCGCATCTTCAGCCTTGAGGACAAGGCTAGTCTTAAGGGGGAGGGCATGTTAGGGTCCCACCCTAACCCCCTTATTTATGTCATGGGATCACGTCATAGTCAAGAGTCAATAAAGCCCATATTAATATTTGTAAGTGGTTAACCCACAATTAATGACGGGACCACAGTTAGTTGCAAATGGGCGGTAGTATTAGATAGATGGTATTAATAAAACCCACGATATTGGCCCGTGGTATTGCATGTATGAGTCATATATAAAGGATAGAGACTCCCTGCGAGGAGTATCGTGTCTTGTTTTTGTAATCGAGCTCTGCTCTATTGGAGGTTGCCCCCTCGTAGAGGCATGTGAACATTTCTCTCTGAATAATAAAATCATTGCTATTATGTGTTCTGGGTATCTTTTCTTCGCATATTCTATGTTTGGGTATTACTTTGCAGGTTAAGAGCATAACACAATGATTGGCGTTGGTAGCTCCGTAACCATTTCACTATCTCTATATGATTCCCCCCACAATCCTTGCATTTATTTTCAAGCAGCCTCATAATCAAGCCTTCGGTTTTAACTCGTGTTCAGCTGTACTTTGATACTCCACCTGTAATTATGGGATGTGGTTGATTTGATCACGGCTTCTCTCCGCCGCACAAATTCCGCAGCCATTTCATAAGCGTGTTTACGTCCACTTCACAGCCATTCAGTTTAAAATTTTGTCGGGTTCACTTTACTCCCCTACTATTTTATTGAAGCCACGGTTGCATTTCCACCTTGTTCATATCAGTCTCCGCTCCATTCCGTGAATTCACTTCTACTACCTGTTCTCTGTTTTCCATTTACAGTCACTGTTTTCTTCTCCATAAACCCCGTAACCCAGCCGTCTTACCTCCGCTAAAACCCTTACTCACGCAGATGAATTTTAAAAGACAGAAGGAAGGATGGGTCTGTTGTTGAGGGCAGAACCGGAAGGGCCCAAGTTTTTGGAAGGATACCCGCAAGTGAAAAACATATTGAAAAAGGCAAGGTGGCTATAGTTTATTCAAAAATTCAAGGGCTACAACAAGGAGATTACAAAAACTTTTGCGAGGTCTTTTAATGGCCTGGAAGTGGAAGTTGGAGACCTCAAGTTTACAGTCACCGAGGCATCTATAGTAGCTGCTACAGAACTTCCACAGGAGGGTGAATGTTGGTTCAAGAACAAGAGCTTTGACGAGAAGGCTTGGAGGGTTATCCTACGAAATCCAAGTATGGATGTAACTATTTTTAAACATGGAATCCCTGTCCATGCTTTAGAAGAGAAGTGGGCCAGTCTATTGTTGATTATTCAAAATTTCATCACCTGTGAGGGACGTTTTGGATCAATGTATATGTATCACACCCAATTGTTGATGAATTTCCTAGAAAACCAAACCCTCAATCTGCCATACTTTTTATTGAAAAATTTGAAAAAGATGTCTGTAACCATCCAAAAGAATTTGGGGGACATAGAACCACACTTGTATCACCATGGCCTTGTGAAAATCTTGATAGAAAAACAATTGAAATAAAAGAAGGACACATGGGAGCAGTTTCTAATCAGAAATTTCTTTCAAGATCCACAAGAAGCCCCTGAAAGCAGTACATCAAGAAGAAGCAGAAGAAAGAGAACAAGTGATCAAATTCAAAATACTCCTACTAACATAGTTGAAGAAACTAGTAGAGAAGAAAGACTATCTAAAAGGAGGAAGGAAAAGACTGAGGGTAAGAAGCCAACAAAATCAAAAGAGAAAAGAAGCATTGAGGCTGTGCATCAAACCCCAGAACCTTCCTCAGAAGAAGACCATCAAGTATTGTCTGAAAGACTAGTTCAACTTCAGGAACAGTCAACTGCAGCCAAGAAGAAAGGAAAGGAAAAACAAAGTAGGGAGGAAAAAGACACTAGTCCACAGCATGTAAGAAGAAGCTCCAGGCTAAAAGGGAAATTAAGGACAGTGCAAACCAAAGGACCCCACTTTATTGACTTGGGAGGGGAAACACCGGAGCAGCCTCCAGCAACCTCTCCTGACCGTAGCCCACACCATACTTCCATTTCACAGCCAGATTTTGACATGAGTCCTTCTCGGCCAGATTTGGAAATCAGTCCTTCTCAACAGGATTTTGGGGTCAGTCCAAAGAAAGCTACACTCAAAATAGACCTGAACCAGCAAGAGATGTATGATTATATAGAATCCTTGGAAAAGACAGCCATAGTTCCAAGCACTTCATCCACTCAGCCTCACACGACACAAGAAGCTCTAGTCCAATCGTTGAAACAAGAAGTTTTTGAATTGGAGGTCTTAAATAGACATATTAAAAATGAAAATGAAGCATTAAAGGAACAAAGCAGATTCGACAAGATCATTCATGACAACACTATGTTACATCTGGGGCCGTGGCAGAAAAAGAACAGGAAATTGAAGAAGAAATGCAAGAGGTTGAGTAAAGCACTTATCAACCTCAAATTCAGATGCTTGATGAGGAAGCCTAGAATGTTAGCAGTACCAAGGAAGAGGAGAAGAGGGCTGGATGTGCTGGCGGAGGTGTCAGAGCATATGGATTGAAGAGAGGATGGTCAAAATTTTGGTTGCATGGGGACATGCAACACCTTCACAGTGGGGGTATGTTGAGCCCTGAACTTGCATCTTTCCTATACACCTTCCTAGACTTTTTCCATTCACCTGGACCTCCTAAGCTATCAACATCATTGCATATTAATCATAAAAGAGCACTTAAAGTGGTTTTTAACTATGTTTTGGGTATGCTGTTTGAATTAGATTTTTTCTCATTGAGCTGCGGAATCCTGTCACTTTCCGCAGCTGCTTCAACTTTCCGCAACTGTTTTTGTTAAATTCTACATTACAGGTGTCATCAGGCAAATCGAGCCACATGGGCAAGTTGGAAATGACTTGGACATGGACCGAGTCCTATTGGCTCAGCCGGATTCACAAAGGAGGTCGTGGTCAACGATGGTCAAGCGGTGGTCAAACAGAAGAGTCCTACGCCACAGGACTCCGTTTCCAAGCACGTGAAATATTTTCGTGGCCGTTTCTAGATTTCTAGAGGCACGCTGACACCTGTAGGCTGCCCACGATGTGAATCCAACAAGCCGTTTTCAATAGATTGCATAATCTCGGCAGCATGACGCTAAATCCATGGACGTTGTCATTTACATGTCCTCTGTCAGCGCAGTTTATAGGAAAACAGTTATGTAATCTTTTGTTATAAATAATGCGTTTCTATACGCATAGTAGTTAGTCTTTTGAATATAATTTTGTTGTTAAAAAGCCCACTGTGCCGTGACACTAGTTTCATTATTGTGACTACGTTCTGAAATATATGAGAAGACTCTGTTTCTGAGCATAATTCTTGATTGATATCTATTGCTCGAGGTTGTGTAGAGGGCCCCTGCACACGCCGAGGTTTTTTTTCTTATTGTTGTACAGTTTCATGTTGTGTTTCTTTATGTTTATTATGCCATAGTTATTCACTTATGTATATTTCATTTACTATGGTACTAACGTTTCATTCTTGTTCATGATTTTACATGCTTTACATTGTTGTTAACGCTGATCAGTGTGTATGTTCCAGATTACAGTAGGCAGCCTGGGCATTTGCATATAATTTTCACAATGACTAATGACATGGAATCAGTCTTTCTGCTGACTTACTTTTCTTAGCTTTTAATTCCAATTCTGTTTTGTTTATTTCAGTTTTGTTCATTGGCTTTATTAGTTAGCTTAGATATTAAATTGCTCAAGTTGTTGATAATTACCTCCGAAAGCCATAGCGAGACTAACTGGTCAGGGGTCAGATTATGAATTGATGTGATTTGATTTTAAGTTTACTTTTCTGCAATTAGATGTCAGATTGCTCGAGTTGTTGATGATTGCCTCTGAAAGCCATAGCGAGACTAAATGGCGAGGGGTCAGACTATGAATTGATGTGATTTGATTTTAAGTTTACTTTTCTATAATTAGATATCAGATTGCTCAAGTTTTTTATGGTTACCTCCGAAAGCCATAGCAAGACTAACTGACGAGGGGTCAGAATATGAATTGATGTAATTTGATTTTAGCTTTACTTTAGTTGCAATTTTTTGGATTCTTTGAGTGCAGTAGCTTAATTCATTTCTTTTGTATTTAGATAGCAGCAGGGATAATGGTTTCATTATCAATAGTTCACTATTTGTTTGATTAGAATAGTGGCACGTTTTCATTTTCTTTTAAGAATTTATTTCATCATTAGTATGTTCTAAGACCCCCTAAAGTTTGAAGTTTTGGAAATCATTATAAAGGACATAATTGCCTTGAAAATTTATATCCATACTTGTCTTTTAGAATTTCCATTTCACATTAGGAGATAAACGAAGATAAAACCCCCAAAGCAAAATAAAAAATAAAAAACGACAAAAAGTAAGAAATAGGTTATCTTGCACATATAGTGCGCCACACTTCAACAGTTTACAACTCCCGGATTGACAATTAATATAGCAATTTAGGACACTCTAAATTGACCAAATAGTACCTATCAAACTCTTTGCTACAATATTCACCTCCATTGTCAAATCTGAGACACTTCACACACTCGCTTCACACACATGCTTCTTTTCCCATTTTCTGTATCTTGCACTCATTGTTTCCATGCATCATCATTCACTCTTTTTTACACTTAGCTTTGCCATGCATTTAGAACTTTTCATGTTTCAGTCGCCTATTGGCGGTTCTGGGCTGCCTTGGCTCAGACCTTGCCTAGCCTGGCTTGAAATGTGAATTTTTGAGAGTGAAGGTTTTGCCTTCCTCTCAAAAAAATTTCAAAGCTCACCCAACACTAGCCTCCAAGCTTTCTCTATGGAATTATGAGAGGCAGTGCCTTGCTGGCCACAGAAATTGCACAAATGCAGTTGCTAATTTGCAATCCTTGTTGGCTAAAACTACACATTGCACAGTTTTAGTCCTCAAGAAGCCAGGATGGACTGTGCATAACGCAATTTCAACAGTCATTCAGCCTCCTAACAGCCCGTACTATGCCTTGCATAGTTTTTGTAGTTAGTCTCCCTGCCTCCTGGTGAAAATTGCGCAATCTTCCCAGTTAGTCACCCGGGTAAGTAGCATTTCAGTCCTCAAGGTTTTTTTGGTTTTCAACTAACATATTTATTTCCATGAGTGTTGCTATGTCTCTAGGTACCACAGGTGTTTGGTTTGTATCTAAGTAGTACAGGTTCAATGGCCTCCAAGGGAGCAGGGTCAAAGGACACCATTCAAAGCGAAACTGGAGATGCATTCGAGAAAGTGTCTATGAGCTTTCCTATCTATGAAT
The DNA here is from genome assembly GCA_031772625.1 of Pinus tabuliformis. Taxonomy (NCBI): domain Eukaryota; kingdom Viridiplantae; phylum Streptophyta; class Pinopsida; order Pinales; family Pinaceae; genus Pinus; species Pinus tabuliformis. The sequence goes on from CM062817.1 coordinate 345,225,486, forward strand.
AAACTATTGTTCATAAACAAGGATATCAAGATGAAATGGCAGGACATCAATTATACATTCTCAAGCATATTTGAGGAAACTCTGGAAGATCGCACGATCTATGTCAACATACAAAAGTCTAGCTTGTACGGAATGCATGCAGGTATCTTGCATTTCCATGCATGGACATGATCCACTGGATTGTCTCGCATAATGATCCCAAGATAATGGTGTTGAGTAGTTCCAGTGGAACAAATATTTCTATTGGAAATAATACTGAGAGGGGGGGTGAATTAGTATTTACAAATCAATAAATTTTTCATTTCCATAATCATATTTATACACACTACTTAAGTTAAGGCAACTTGCATGTGCACGCAATTGTTCTTAAGGAAACTAGTGTATATCCAGTGAACTTTTGATTCAGTTAATTCATCATATGTTGATCTTTAATCAATGCATCAGTACTTTATTAAACATTAAACATTAACCATGTGCAGTAATAACAGAAGAAATCATCACACATAAGCAACACACATGAACACCAAGATTTAAGGTGGAAACCCAATGTGGGTGAAAAACACCTGCTGCTGTCATCTCTGTCTTCTTTTAATAATAAGAAAAAAAAATTACAATCTTGTACTAGTGCAGAATCATACCAGTACACAGGCACCCAACTACAGAAGGCTACAACCTTCTCTCATTCTCCAGCTTCTACTGGAAGGGAGCTACAACCCCCTAATTCTTATACGTAGGCTCCGACCTACAGAAGGCTACAACTTAACTCGTTCTCTAGCTGCTATTGGAAGGGAGCTCCAACCCCCTAATCAAATCACAAGCCACTACTAGCAGGAAGCTTTGACTTCCTCTATGGAGGCTCCAACCCTCAATATCCTCCAAGGACCATGTTTCATGAATTTTCAAACTGGATACTCCTGGTACACAATACTACAATATGAAGGACGTGTTTCATCCAATTTTCATACTGGACCCATTAGTAACATTGAAGCTCAAAATCAATCACCACTGCAATACAACCATCAATTACATCTGCATCAACCAATCACTGAAACCCAATCATCAATCTTTGAATCAACTACAACTGCATCAATCAATCACTGAACCTATGACATAATGAATTAAACAATTACTGAGCCTCTGACACAACTAGATTAAACAATCACTAAACCTCTGACACAATTGAATCAACCATTCACTCAAACTTAATCAAATTCAACCAATCAAGTGGAACAGACAAATCACTATAACCAGTACACAAATCTAAACACAGAACACTGCATCAAAATCCAGAACCAACTGTAACCTCAAAAATCATGTGTCAAATTGTATACGCTTCTTTAATGAAGCCAACTTGCGTGTATACGTAACTTCATTTAGCCTAACCTATGTATACCTCTAAAGATATTGAATCATAAAACCTCTGAACCATAAACTGTACCAATCAGTGACATTCTAAAGATCTATTGTCATACTACAGAGTTCTAAACAGATAACAACAAGGATCACCCTTCTTTCTCAATCAATCAATCAATCAGACTCAATTTCCTTAATCATTCAGTTCTACTTTCAGATCCAAGAAGACATCATTGACAAACAGCAGTAAAACAACAACATTGATCTGATAGATCAGTCATCCCTGAACATCAAGCTTTTCTTTTGTATACATTACTTGGAAGAGATGAACCAGCGTGTATACGCAACTTCATCAAGGCTAACTAGCGTATAGATCTTCAAATACTTACTTATGACTTCTCTACAATTCCAAACTTTAGAGATACCCAGATCATCACTTATAAAGTATAAAACATGCATTATCAATCAGACCTAGTATATCTATTATTAGATCTCATAATGATAAGTCATTATGATCTTAATCCATCATTAGATCTTATCCATCATCAACTACTCAAGTGCCTACTTAGTTCAAATCAAGCAAAGCATTAGAAACCCATAACATGCATATTTTCTTTTGATCTAACACTTCATAAGATATTCATTTCTTGTGCACATAGCCCTTTGATCTTCTCCTCCTTATATACTTTTAGGCCTTTTGTCAATACCTTGGACCAAAACCACTTAGGACCAATACCTTGGATCAAATACATAGGGTTAATACCGTGGACCAAAACCTTGGTTTTCCAACATGTATGCACTTTTCTTCCTATGGGGGTGTGTGTATATGTATACGCTCTTTTGGTTCTGTGGACCAGCGTGTATATGTTGTTTTGACTAAGTGGACCTGTGTGTACTTATTAAATTGCTTTTCATCAGCCTTTTCTTTTACCTTCTTTATTTTGATCAGTATACCATAGTTCCACCTTCATGTTCTTTTGTATCATTTCCCTGTTACCTTTGAATAGACCTTTGAACTACCCTGCATTTTGTCACATCTATAGACAAAGTTGCTATGCATTCTGTCACATCTAATATATCTCCTATAGATTCATCTAGTTATGTGGATTCATATAGTTGCCATATACAAGTGAGTTGTTCTTCTACAAGTGGGTTTCCATCAAGTACAATGCATGTATCATAACCCAACACTTTCTACCTTCACGAAGAAGGAATTTTAAGAGATGTATCACTTGCCACATCTGGTGATCATGATGGATAAACCTTTCAATGGACCCAGCAATAGTACAAACTTAAGAGATATCTTGAAGAGTTGGGTGAAAGAGCCAACCAAGTTTAGGACAACACCTAGCCAGGTTTAAAGGACGAAGATACTGCAGAAGTCATATTAGTTCTTTATCATCTTTTCATGCCGTTTATACAACCAATAAAGCATAGAAACCTTCCCGCAAAGTTGGGTGATTATGTTGGATCAACTGGCCATCGAAGGAAGACCTTGCAACTGGTCTGACATGTTGGCTTTTAGGTTGAAGGAACAGGTAACAGAATCCTAGCATCTGCCCAAGGGTCAACAAGCAAAGATATACATGTCTGCTTAGATACTAGATGCAGTATGTTCCCTTCAGCAATTCCCAGGCTTGGGTTAGGCATGGACACTTTTGGAAACCTCTGTGCACACTTATTGCGGATTGTTTTTTGAATGAAGCTTCCATAGAGTTATCATATAGTTGTCAGACCACTTCGTCACCCCGATGTATAGAATGATACTCGAGCAAGATCCACCTTACATGTTGCAGGCAATGATGGAGGAATTGATCGACATAGAATATTGGTATGCCTCACCCCTTAACACCTTAATACAGATGTATAGTGTGGAGAAGTCTTCGCATTTTTTACTGAAGTTTACCATGAACAAGCTCGTCATGCAAGAAGTGTTGTATCACATCTCAATAGGGTTGTCAGCGAGACTACACAGGAAGAAGAAGGCACCTTGGCCTACTCTTCCTTTGTGGATCAGGTTGTATGAGATTCATAATCTCAAGCATCCTAAGGCCGAGACAACGAAATTCAAAATATTCACCTTCGTCACCAGAAGTTTTAATCTGTATGACACACATTGCTTAGTGAAGGACCACTATTCAAGAGTGCAACATCCTTGGATCCACATGGCCTTTCATTGGCCTGAGGAAGACTAGTCAACATAGTTGTAGAGTGGTTAGCAAAGCAGAAGGAAGCATCATCTCATAGAGCAGCATCATCAATAGTAGTAGAGGGTAGAAGACCTACGCATGACAAAGGCAAGAGGAAGGTTGTTGACAAAGTAGAGACAGAGCAAAGTTGAAGGTTCAAAGTAGATCCACTTGTGTTGAAAGTAGCTTTTGAGATTGAGGCGAAGAGGCGATGACACGACAGAAGGATCGTGCAAAGGCAAAGAGAGAAACAGAGCATGGAGGAAACAGAAAAGGAGTTGCAGGATTTGAAGCAGAAACTCAAGGAAGAACAAGAGATGCACATAAGACAGAAGGAAGTGCAGTAGGAATAGGTACAATAGGAGGTGAAACATGCACAAATTGATGAAATTGTGCCCATACAAGTTATAGACTCATCCGAAGAGCTAGCACAAAGCAGACAAGGTAAGCAGTCATAGGAGAAAGACTTAGCTCAAGAGATTGAACAAATGCTACAGCAAATGAACATGGATATGGTTTAGCTAGAGTCGGAGTAGGATATTGACCTCATGCCTCAAAACCAAGAGGTCATCCCACTGGCTTCACTAGATCCAAAAGCAGAGCAACTCCTAAGCGATCAAGGATACATAGAGATCCTTGAAGACAATCCAGAAGCGGAGATGCACAACATATATTTCGATGAGTCACAACATAGATTTATGCAGTCACGCAGAGTGCCCACTCTAGATGTCCATATATCTCCTGCGTAGTTTGAAGAATTAGTGATCATATCTGATGTGTGCCAGCATCCAGCAGCATTAGCCAATACTACCAAAGGATATGCCAAAGCCGCAAACTCGAGTGTTAGATTCTTGATAGAAGAGAACGAGTGCATGGCTAATGAGTCATAAGCGGCAAAGTAGGGAGGAGAATATGTTAAATAATCTTCCATAGCATAGTTGAAGAGAGTGATACTAGATGAATTATTGTCTCTCGAGAATGTCATGCAGACATTGTATTGCAGATTTGTCACCGTGCATAATTCAGTTGTCCATCTCAACGGTTGGTAGAATTGTTGTGCTAGGAGAGCACGCATCTTGTCAAATCTACACACTATTGTTGATCACATGCAAACATGGACAATGAGGTACAAGGGAGCCCCATTGCATTTTCCAAAGGCAGTAGAGTTGAAGGCACGCATCTGGAGTCAAATCCAGAACTATGAGGAACTCCCGCAGCTCATCACAAGTTTGCAGGCTTCACATGTATGGGTGTTTAGAAGCATGGATGACATTGTGCACATGCATGTGATCTCATCCATTGGCACCCTCACCGAGGCGAAGTCCAAGAACCAAGTCCGACTAGAGCTGGACATGTAATTTGATGAATTGATGTGTGTAGCCACCAGCACATACTTGGAGATCAGCGTAGACATTATGCATTTGTATGTTGTTGGTCCAGCTGCACTCAAGACTATGATGCACATGTTATTAGAGGATTTGGACATATATTCCAAATTAGTGTACTCGGATGCAATGGAGGCAAGATTTTGCTTTCATTAGGATGTCAGCATAGAGCCCACAAACACCATAATGGACTACCAAGCTTGGCATCAGTTCGCCACCATCGATCATCGCAAGGATGTGGAAGAGTTGATCTTCCCATAGCTTTTTGAGTCTTAGTGATGTCTTGCATGGCTTTCTCAAGCCTATTTTTTCTCACATGGGTACATGTATAGATTGTAATGTAAACATGTTGTAACAATGAAAGACCAAGTGTTGATAATAGAGTGTAACAGTCATGTAGTAGGTGAAGGGTCATGAGGGAAGGTGAAGAGGCACAAGGGGAATGTCAAGGGTCACCCCACCCTTTGTTATTTATAGAACCTCATAATTCATTGTACAAGCTTTTGGGAGCCAAGCTTCTAATAGGTGTATCTTAGAGAAAGATTGGAGTATATTGTAATGAGCCTTGGCTTCTCCATAGTGCAGAGCTAGTATATCTCTTTGGAGGAGCAGGCGACAGTGACTGTAACATTCCTCTATTGGGACTAGTGGTTGGTCATGGTTGTATGTATGATTAGATCTTTCACTCTTTATTAATATAACAAAGCCAAAACTTTTCATGCATATGTTGTTATTGTACTTCAATGATCTTGGTTACTCTAATGATATATGTAGTTGTTATTTATGCATGTATGTATGGACTGTTCTTTATATGTTCGTATGAATCTTATCGAAATGTGTTGTTGGTATAACCATCATTTTGGATCATCAGCTAACCTTCTTTCTAGCTTTTGATGTCTTGTTGCTCATGTGTTCCCTTTCAAGTTGCATTCTATCATAGATTTCTAAGGGGCACACTCATCCCCCATTCCATGTGTTAGAGCCTTTCATGCACCTTCCTTGACTTGCTGGAAAGGTCACACCCTTGATACCAACAAGGACATCTTACTTACCTCTATGCACAAATGCGGTCAAGGTGATATTGTACTATCCACTACTGGGACTCCTACACCAAATGGTCTAAGGTCTAGTGGGACTTATTATTGCAGAGATCCCCTGACATGTTGGCGGGTTGAGCATCATCAACATTTCTAGTGCTAGAAGGAGGGCCAAATGACAAGCTGAGTCCTCACATCTTATTTTGAAGCTTCGCACAATTATCATGGATATCGTTAGACTCCTCCCTCCATGATGTCTGTCCAATGCTCAATTCGTCGAAATCACGAGGGAGTTTTATGATGTCTTGTCAAAATTCATGTAAGATGGTGAAGGCAAAGTGGCCTGGCCTAAGCACTTACATGACTTCCTCGCATTTGTTGGGGATGTGTAGGAGTTTGATGAAGATGTGTTCAACATGTTGTTTTCAAACACACTTCACGAATCCCCAAAATAATGGTGCCGCAACCTACCTCACGATTGCGTGCACTCACTTAAGAAATTCTATGATCTAATTGAATCCACTTTCCATGATTTTGATCTTGAACTTATTGACGAAAAACTGTTAAAGCAACGGAAGACTTCGCAAGAATCGCATATGGATTTTTGGCAGTGCTTCCATGTACTGCCGTTTGAGGCTTCGAAAAACCAGATGAAATTCCAATATCCTTGGGACATATTCGAATATTTCCTTCACAAATCATTCAATCCCAAGATGAAGTTGAAGTTCAAACCCTACTCAACATACTTCGGTGATGGAGTTGCATAATCACAAGCGGACACAGTCGTTGTCACAAGTGATTTTCCACCTTCCCCTCATCAACAGCTCCACCACCACAAAGTGATGTGGGAGAACATGAACGCATGTCTTTCCAACTATCATATCCACCCATCATCACTTCTCTCAATTTTCACGCAGATTTGGTTGCAAAGCACATGGGTTGTCACATGCATTCGTTACCTCAGCCTTTGTCTTTGCATTCTATTGATCCTCCGGATTTCACTATCTTGTGTTCTTCCATTTCAAACTCTACACCTGTTTTGAATGAGGGTCAATTCATCGACGAAGTTGGAATTGCACAACCAACCTGCACTGTCATTAATGATGAGTATGACTGGGAACCTGAACATCAACTCATGTTGAAGGATGATCTCCTTCTATCTACACTTCCTCTTCTTTTTCCTAGAACCTTTGGTGATTCCGCTATCTCTGATTTTCCTTGTGTAAATACATCCACGGATGCATCCATTGTTGATCATTCACAGAATACACCCGATGTCAATCCATCATTCAATAGTGGAGAGGAAAAATTATTCATTGAAAGTCCACTTGATTTTTCATCTTCTTTTTCTGGAAATGCGAAGGGTGAATGTTCTTGCTTCTCATCTACCCCTCTGTTTGATTTAATTGATCATGAGGATGTCGATGAAATCATTTATTTTTCTAATCGTAGTTGTTGTGATCCATTCGCCCCCATATTCGATCACGATGATGATTATGTCGTTGTTGGTCTTTCAAAGCCACCTAGTTATGATGATCTATAAATCAACAAAGTCGAAGCCCCGCAGGCTGTCGAGGCACTTCAGCCTGAGCTGATGGTTATGTCAGGCCCTCGCTATCCTGAGGTTGGTTTCACTTCCGATTAGGAAATTGTTGAAACACCCAAGGCTCCTCATTACTCATATCTATGCATTGAAGATAAATCTAACACATAGATTTTGCTTCCTCCACTCAAACTACATGATCGCATCTCTCATGCATTGGAGGAATCTTACACAGCAAGCACACTTGCGTGACGTAATTTGTATATCTTTATCATGTTTTCTTGCATGTCACTGTCAATAGAATGAATATGCTTAACATCTGCATGCAGTGTAGCACAACACCATGGCAAGTCCATAGAGTGCATGTCATGAACTTTCACCTTTTTCTTTTTTGTAGACGCATATAAAGTCAGAGTGTGTTTGCCTTCATTGTTATATCTTTCATGTTTATTGGTTTTCATGACTGTGCTCTTCACAAACCTTACCTTCACCAACATGGGTCAACCAATGCACCAATGACTACATTAGAAATATCACTTTACATGAGTAGACCCATGCACTGTTAGCTTAGGAGTAGGAGTAGTTTTTGCTACATGTCTTGTTTGCTTGCTTGCATGTTTTCTTTCTTGCTTGATTGTTTGTTTGCTTGCTTGCTCGATTTGCTTACATGATTTTCTTTCACATTTACTTCTGCTCTTTGCTTTGTCGTTCTATTTTGTTTTCTTGTTTACATCCATAGGTTAGTTTCACATGAAACCGTGCACGACTCTTGAAATGAGAAGGGTAAAGTACAAGAGGACTTGCACAACTATCAATACTTGGTTATTTTTCATCCTATATTTGTATGAAGAACTTGATGTCTTCATTCCATGATACACCAATTGAAAATACGTTATGTTTGAAGTGAACCTTGATGAACACACAACGCTTGCGCGCTAACTAGTAACACCTACTCTAGTCGGTTGTTTTTGGGTTAGCCCTTGTTAGCTCAGTCAAGTAGAGTAAGGTGAGGGGGAAACTCTTAAAAAGTATTCTAGAGGTATATAAAAAATAATTCTCTAAAGGAAAAAACTCTTCTACTCTCAATGTTACACTAAAATTTGTCACCATGACTATTTGCAGTTAGTATGGCTTCATCAACTGTCATACTATCCTCCTTGGAAAGTCTTATACCTCTGCTCCTCATGTCAAACTCCAAGAAAGAGAGAAAGTCCTTAAAAAGTCAAATAACTCTGGTTACGCAGTTTCTCTTAACCTTACCTGCGTGTACGCACCTCAAGTTCACAATACCTACGTACTTGTACGCTCTGTCTATAAAGGGGTGGGTGCGTACTCTTGTAAAGGTAAAAAGGCGCGAGTTTTACTTCAAAAAAGTTACTTGTGGTCGATTCTAGAGCATTCTAGAAGATGGTTTGACATGTATTGAGCGCCTCCAGATGGTTCATGTATCCCTATGAAAGAGGAACTTATCCCATCAAGAGGGGAGCTATCCCATTGAAAGGGGGGCTTATCCCATTGATGGTGGACCTGATTAACTTCCTCCAAAGCATTATAAATACAGGCATTGGGCCAGAGGGAGGGGAGGTTGAAAGCTGAACATTCCTAAGGGTAGATGCTGCTGAAATTAGGACTCCCTTATAGAGCTTGAGAGGAGAGATTCCCATCCTTTCTTAGCTTCATTTGGAAGTGGGTGAGCTGATCAAAGTAAAGGAGAACTCTTGCTAGACCCTGGGAGGGACCTGCACAACACCAAGGCACTGGTTGTAATGGTTTCTTTTGTTTCCAATTAATACAATTAAGTTCATTTTTCTCAACAAGTTGTTATATATAATTTGTTTCATATACTCCTTGGTCTTTATGATGAATATGTTTTATTTTATGAGTTATTCAGGTGCTATGTAATCGTTTGCTTGTTAGTGAATGCAGGTTTCAAAGAGAAGGAGGAGCTCATCTGGATCGAAGAGGCTGGACTGCTACAAACAGCGTTGGACTAAAGGTATGCTTTAAACACCTGGTTGCTTGTATTTTAAATGCATATTTAGGGAAAGATAGTGCTTGATTGTCTTGTTTGTCACTAGAAAGCCTTAGCTTCTAGGGAGGTCGGTTTTGTCCGCAAAATTGACTCTTTCCACATGACAAAATGGCGACTCCGCTGGGGAATCCATGGATTTGATTGATTTCTCTTTTGATTGATATTTTGATTTGAGAAAAGTCGATTTCTTTCTGCTTTTTGACTGATTGACTGTGAATTTGGGTGGAATAGCTTAGGGTTGAGTTAGTTTTTATTTTTCTTGGTTTTGAGAGCAGTACGCACCCTCTGCGTTAAGCACAGTTCATACCTGTACGCACTCCGGCTTTGTACACAGAGCGTGGCTACACCTGTGCAAACAGGCTGCCTGCGTACCCTGTCAAAAGTCTAGAAATTTTCCATTTGTTCCTTTTTTACCCATTAGATTTTGTTTATAGTTTATTTTTGCTACCCAGATCCACTGGTTACCTGTCAAAAGTTTTCATCTAAGCCTGTTTCATTAGCATCGAGGGTTTTAGTGAAGTTCATAGAGATTCTAGCCCTAGGTTTGATTTTTGTATTGGTCTTGTAGTGACTCTGGCTTTAGAAGTTGTAAAAACCTTGGATCTCCCTGGTCTTTTCAGTCTTTTTAGGAGTCGGACCATTCGTAAAATCCACCTTTGTGAGAAACCGACCGTTGTGTTGTCTCTTTGCAGAATTTCGAGAAGGCTTGTTTGTTAAGCTGTGAATTTCATTCTTAAGAAAAAGCACAAAAGCTTTTTATTTTTGTTTTTGACTGATTTATGATTCTGCATGAATTGGTCCTTGGTTGAATTGTAACTGAGTAAAACATCCTGGAATTATATTTTGTAGGCTTTCACCTCATTGGATTGTTTTTTAGGTAATTTTCTCTTAGATTTTCATAGGTCTTAAAATTGATTTTTTGTTAAGTAGTTTTTCATGCTTTGTCAAAATAAAAAATAAAAAAATGGTTTGGAATTGATTTGCATTAGTTTTTCTTGATAAAATTAGTGCATTAAAGAATTTGTTATATTTTCTCTTAGTGATCATTTTTTTGCATTGTTGGAAGTGAATGGAAACTCTCTCCTTACTTTAGTTAGGATTCATCGAATTGAAAAGATTACATTATCATATTCGATTGCATTTAGTTGAGTCGGGTCATAACACCATTAGTTTCGTATCCGTTTACCCCTTTGAGTAATAACAACCTAAATAACACAGCGCTTAATTAAAATTCATCTAGTAATTTTTACATTTCTAGGGCTCTCATACACCAACATAGCTTAGGCTAGTGTCTTGGAGTAGGAGAGTAATTAACTCTCCAAGACAGTAAAACCAAACAAGTAGCTTATCTTGCGGTAGAATAAATCCAATTGTTACATTTATGCTCTGGGAAAGCTCCTCTTAAAGGAGAAGCACGAGATCGTGTCCGAACCAGTGAGGGGATCAATCCTCCTTCATTGGGAACGATGCCAGATACACACGTACTACAAACGGTAAACCTCGGATTAACCATTGTCGAGGAGCCTGGGGTCACTTGTCGGTAAACCTTGGATTATTGTCAAAGAGTCGGCAAGGGGATTGAGCTTGTTACTCTGCCCTTGCGTGCTATCGGATCGTAGACTGTTCCCCCAGGTATATTTGTTGTTGTTGGTGACCTTAGTGACTATTATCTTTAGGGTTCTACCCAAGGTGACGGTGGAGGGAAGATCCCACTGTACCTGGAGTAGACGTTGGCTAGACTCATTTGGATTTTCTGGGGGGTTCACTTCACTCGAGACGGTTAAAGTGGAGGAACTTGTGCCAGTCTATTCATTAAGCAGGTTGCCGGGGTAACTGTTTCACCCGCCACTTCTGTACTGAATTCTGTGATGTTGGATTTCATCACCAACTAGTGTTTTTGGTCCGGAAGGTTACTGTTTGTGTGTGGTTTGACTCCTAGACTTGATAGCGCATGTTAATTTGTTTGTTTTTACTTTTAGAGACCATAGGTGTGAATTGTGAATTTTAATTGTTAGGTGTGAATTGTGAATTGTTAATTTTAGTTTTTAAATTGTTAATAAAATTCACTGAAGTTGAATATAATGGAAAATGTTCTGGAATTTACCAACCTAGGAACCCCTCCTAACGAAAATCCTAGTACTTTTCCTTACTTTGGAAATGTTGGTCCTCCTTATATGGCTACTTTGTCATTACCTGGATTTACAATAGGATTACCGATATGGTTATTTTCAACTTCGTTGGCCCCAAATACTCCAATTGTTCCACTTCAACCGAATGCTTCACCTCAACAGAGTTCACCATCTCAACATCACCAACCTTCTATTGACCCTTTACCTTCTTCGCCTAATTTTTCTTCCTCCATTTCTTCCTCTTCGCTTGGTAAAAGCCTTGTAGCTAGTAACCAGGTGTCTAAGAAGAAGAAGAAAGGGAAGAAGAAAAAGAAGACGAAGAAGCAAGATAAGAAAGAAGTCAACCAACCAACCACGACTGTAAGTGTTAGTTGTGTTGAGGAAACCTCCAACATGCATCGTAAACCCAAATACCCTTGCAGGCTTTGTAAGGGTGACCACTTCCTTGTCAATTGTCCTGGTATTCCAAAGGTCTTGGAAGTATGGTCAGAAAAATCTCATCAACTTTCCATTGATCCATCAACCCATGATAGTCAGGTTCCTGGGAAAAAGGGTAAAGTTAGGTTTCCTTGTAAGTTATGCAAAGGGAGTCATCAAACTCACATTTTCCCTCACATGGATGAAGCCTCAAAATTGTTGGAAAACCTTACTATTCCACAGCAAGAATTTCCAACTGGTTACCGTAAACTTTCTCCCAACCTACCGTCAACTAACGGAGTGGTCGATTCAATTTAACATTTGGTCGATCACACTCTCCCATTGGAGAGTGAAACTCATGTCACTCAGGTTGATGATCCATTAGTTGATCAAGTGGTCGATTCAATTTCACAAAGAGTCGATCCCACTTTCCCTTTAGAGAGTGAACTTCATACCGCTCAGGTTCTTTTTGTTACATCAGATTCTTCTATGCCGGGGGGCACTTCACCTGTTTCTACAGAACCCCCTCCAAGTACTGAGGTCTTTTCCTTTGATTGGAATAGACTGACAGAACCTCGTCTTCCTTCCTCCATCCCTTTCCAAATCATTGTCAAGGCTGGTGGTAGGGACATGCATCGCACACAGGTAGATGAAGGTGCTGTTAGTATTTTATCCTCAACTGCTTGGAAAGCTCTGGGTTCCCCTCAGCTTGTGCCTATTACGTAGAATCTAAAAGCCTTTAACAGAACCATTAGTGAACCTTTAGGGATCCTTCCTAAGTTTTCTATTACCTTGGAAGGTAAAACTACCTGTATTGATATTATGGTAGTTCGAGGTCCCTTGGATTTCAATTTACTCCTTGGGCGAGACTATGTTTATGCAATGAAAGCTGTCATATCGACACTCTTTCGCGTGATGTCTTTCCCTCACAATGGCAGTATTGTGACTGTAGACCAGCTTTCGTTCCCTAGTCTTGTTTCGACTACCAATAATATGACACCCCTAAATGTTCCTGATTCTAATGTGGTATCTACCCTACCACGGGTTAATTATGTGGCAACTGGTCCCATGTTTTCAGTTACCGATGTAAGTGAGCCTCTCATTGTTTGCTCATCTTCCTTTGATTTAGATCTGGTAATTGACATGGAAAACTCTATGGGATTATTTGAACACGATGTTCTTATCCCTTTTGAGTCCCTTGACATGTGTTCCTTCTAGAGAACTATTCTTCCTTCTGATGAAGACCTTTTGGAAGCCATGATCAAGGTGTGTCCATTGACATGTCTTTCTTCCAGTTGGAAGCCATGATCAGTGAGCACGAGGATAGTTTGTTCCTCTCTCAACCTCGTTAAAAAATGAAATTGGATGTTTCGAGGAAAGTTCCTGTTACTGAGTCAACCTCGTTAACAAATGAATCAGGTTCGAGGATAGTTCCTTGTCTTGTGTCAACCTCGTTAAAAAATGAAACAAGGGTAGGTTAAGTAGGTAGATTGTAGAGAGTAGTTATGAGCATAGTTCCTTGTCTTGTGTCAAGCTCGTTAAAAAAATGAATCAAGGATTTTATGAGCATAGTTCCTTGTCTTGTGTCAAGCTCGTTAAAAAATGAATCAAGGATTTTAGAGCATAGTTCCTTGTCTTGTGTCAAGCTTGTTAAAAAATGAATCAAGGTTATTAGAGTAGAGTTCCTTGTAGGTAGATTGTAGAAAGTAGTTATGAGCATAGTTCCTTATCTTGTGTCAAGCTCGTTTAAAAAATGAAACAAGGGTTTTGAGGATAGTTCTTTTCCTGTGTCAACCTCACTAAAAAATGAAACAACTCCCACAAGTCTTTCCAAGATCTTGAACGTAAAGCTTCATTCCATCCACCTCATTGAATGCAATGAAGCTTGGGGGGCATGTACCTCGTTTTGCGTCATTATGCTGGGGGCATGTGAACTTATAACAAGCATAGTTTTTCATTTCAAGCTTGTGTAAACATGAAACTGAATCCAAGCATAGTTCTTTTCCTATGCCAAGCTCGTTAAACAATGAAACAAATCCTCCTCTAATTGAGTCGAGAGTTTGACTAGATCTCATAAATGTTAAGTTGTATATTTAGGTTAGTTATTTCATTTTTTTGCATAATTTCCTTACAGTTTAGGTCGAGTCTTTCAAATGATCTCGTAACTCAACCTTCATTTCATCCAACTGGTTGAATGAAATGAAGCTAGGGGGGCGACTCCATGCGCTCTAGCAGTTATGCTTAGGGGGCATCAAGCACAGTTTTCTCTCTGTTTCAAGCTTGTGTAAAAATGAAACTACTTTGAAGCATAGTTTTTCTCTGTTTCAAGCTTTTGTAAAAATGAAACCTATCTCGAGTCAATTTCAGTTATTTTCAAGACTCGTTAAACTCATGAAAATCCCGAGATTATTTTGCTATCTTTCATTCTCGTAAAACAAATGAAAATGCCGAGTTCTTTCCGTCTTTTCCTGCTCGTAAATTAAATTGAAAGTCGGCCATATGAGTACATTTTTATCATTTTTTCAAACTCATTAAAACTTATGAAAAAGTGAAAACCATGAGTACATTTTTATCATTTTTTCGAACTCGTTAAAACTTACGAAAAAGTGACACTGTAGAGTCATCTTTAAGCCCTTTTCTGACTCCTAAAATATGAAAAGATTGCCGAGCGTTTCTTTTACACTCGTTAAAACAGAATTAAAAGACGGTCCTCTTACAGCCCTTTTCTGACCGTAAAAACATGAAAAGATTGCCGGATTTTTGTCATTTCAAATTCGATATTGGAAATAAAACGACGTGTCCTTGATCGCTTTCTACTTTTCAAATCAGAGACACTAATCATGAAAGTACTCCTTGGTCGTAAAGATCAAGCGGTTCTCTCAAGTATTATTTTATACTTTTTTGGGCTTGGGAGACACAAATTTACGAAAAAGGTCAACCCTGGAGTCTTCTTAAGTTTTTCAGACTCTCTAAAATTGAAAAACACCGAGTTTCTCCTATACTGGACTCGTTAAAATTTCACAGTAAAGGACCTGTTCGATTACAAACAGGAACGGACCACTCCTTCTTAGGGTTCGAATCTAAACTAAGTTGGACTCATCCGAAGGATGAGCTTATAATCAAGCATATGTTATCCTCCTCAAGCTTGTAAAAAATAAAGAGGTACTTGCCAGAAATGGTGGGGGAAAAGAGAGAAAAATGAGCCTATTTGTTATCCTTCATCTCAGAAAAGCTTTATCACCACTCTTGAACACGACACTTTTCATTCACCTGGGTTGGGAAATCCTTTGCCTTAAAGTTGATCAAACCACAATGAAAATCTTCAACCGGTTTTTGGGTATTAACTTTGGGTCACTCGTCACCAAGCCATCTGTTGTGTCGTTATGTGTTCAAGAGGTCACTGCAAATAAACCATTCATCTGCAAAATACCTGTCATCCATCTTGACCATCCCTAAGTCAGTCCTTACAGCTACATTTCTTCAACTTGAACTATGATTTCGTGTTGTGGGCTTGCCTATGACGGATCTCTTTCTATCGACATCAGCACATTATCTAGAAAGATGATCTAGGAATCGTCAGTACCTTGAAATCTGCATGCCTCAATGGCAGGTTTCTCACCTTTGACGACAGTTTACATCATTGACTTTCGATCAAAGGATTCTGTGACATGTTCGACATCAACACATTCATTCACATCCCATGGATTGTACTGGGTACTTTGAGAACCATTGACATCACTAGTGGTCTCTCTCACACTTGTTAACAGTTTACATCATCGATTGGTAATCAAGTGGTTTCTGCCATGTTCGACATCAACTCATTTATTCGCATGGATAGAATCGTACTATTTCGGGAAGTAGAAATGAAGACCCTGGATCTAGTTTCCACCATCCAGGCTGTGAGGAGTTTTGTATTCATTATACAGTAGACTAATCATAAACAGATGGCTGCATCCATACTGTGTCTACATGAGTCTATGATTATGATGTACTGCGAAATCATTCCTATATCAGAGCAGTAGTTAGTTTGTTAGTTAAGTTTTCAATCTGAGTATGGGAATGCCTACCTCAGCAATGATATGATCTTATATATGTATTTTGTGTTGAATATTTGCAGGTTCCGACTGGGCTCTCCACAAGATAATCCTTGAAATGATAAAGTGCTTCACCCTTCCTAGATGATATGAAACCCTAATCTACTACAGGCTTCGCACTTTAGGGGGCAATCTGTTACACTAAAAATTGTCACCATGACTATTTGCAGTTAGTATGGCTTCATCAAATGTCATACTATCCTCCTTGGCAAGTCTTATACCTCTGCTCCTCATGTCAAACTCCAAGAAAGAGAGAAAGTCCTTAAAAAGTCAAATAACTCTGGTTACGCAGTTTCTCTTAACCTTACCTGCGTGTACGCACCTCAAGTTCACAATACCTGCGTACTTGTACGCTCTGTCTGTAAAGGTTTGGGTGCGTACTCCTGCAAAGGTCAAAAGGCGCGAGTTTTACTTCAAAAAGGTTACTTGTGGTTGATTCTAGAGCATTCTAGAAGATGGTTTGACGTGTATTGAGCGCCTCCAGATGGTTCATGTATCCCTATGAAAGAGGAACTTATCCCATCAAGAGGGGAGCTATCCCATTGAAAGAGGGGCTTATCCCATTGATGGTGGACCTGATTAACTTCCTCCAAAGCATTATAAATACAGGCATTGGGCCAGAGGGAGGGGAGGTTGAAAGCTGAACATTCCTAAGGGTAGATGCTGCTGAAATTAGGACTCCCTTATAGAGCTTGAGAGGAGAGATTCCCATCCTTTCTTAGCTTCATTTGGAAGTGGGTGATCTGATCAAAGTAAAGGAGAACTCTTGTTGGACCCTGGGAGGGACCTGCACAACACCAAGGCACTGGTTGTAATGGTTTCTTTTGTTTCCAATTAATACAATTAAGTTCATTTTTCTCAACAAGTTGTTATATATAATTTGTTTCATATACTCCTTGGTCTTTATGATGAATATGTTTTATTTTATAAGTTATTCAGGTGCTATGTAATCGTTTGCTTGTTAGTGAATGCAGGTTTCAAAGAGAAGGAGGAGCTCATCTGGATCGGAGAGGCTGGACTGCTACAAACAGCGTTGGACTAAAGGTATGCTTTAAACACCTAGTTGCTTGTATTTTAAATGCATATTTAGGGAAAGATAGTGCTTGATTGTCTTGTTTGTCACTAGAAAGCCTTAGCTTCTAGGGAGGTCAGTTTTGTCCGCAAAATTGACTCTTTCCGCATGACACTCAATAAGTCGGGATCCCTCTTCCACCTCTTAAATGAATAAGTGTTATGCACAGTTCCTGAAAAAATAAAAATGAAAATGTGAAAATGTGAAAAACTTTGAAAAATGAAAATGAATAAGGTGAAAGAAGAGAAAGTCTTCCTGCACAAAGAGGTGATGCAAGTAACTCCTTCAGGGTACTGACTAGGCTCATTGGTAGTAGAGCGATGCTTATGTTCCTACGTGACTCCGCCGGGGTACTGTCTAGGCCTACTGGCAACAGAGCAACACCAGAGATGAAACTTAAACTCTGACTATCATATTGATTATGCACCAATATACCCCCCATCCCCAATCGAAATAACTATGTTGACTTGGCTTGGAATGTGTGCTGACTGACCAAGAGCATGGAAGATGCTACATCTTTCAATCAAGCTAGTGTGGAAACCAAGATGATCTAAGAATTGAACAATACTTCCGGAGGAGTTAGACTTTCTTTTCATGAAACAAGGTCCATTCAGAGAGCTGGAGTTCTACCAATGTGTCACCAAGTGTTGTAGCAGCTACAACCACCCTCCAAAATTTTTCCTTATCTTCGTTTTGGAGCCTCCCTACCAACCATCCTTAGCAGCATGTCTTGCATTGTCCAAGTACAAAGGCTTAAGTTGAGATTTAGTGGCTTACCAGCCTATGCTTGTCAACTTGTTTGTCTCCCACCTATAGGCTAACACTCCAGGACTTAAACATTTTTTGGTTGTGATGCTCACCTAGAAAATTGTGCAATTCTATAGGGGAACCACTCTTCCCTCTGAAAATTGCACAATACATCTGAGCTGCTTGTTGGGCTCTAGAAATGTGCAATCTAGTTAGGTAGCCTTCCCTTTGAAAATTACACAATCCAGCCCAACACTAGGCTTCATCTCCAAAATTGCGCAATTTTGACTGACAGCTAGGGCTTCAGTCCAAAAATTGTGCAATGCATAAGGGACAACCAGACTTTCTCAGCCCAGAAACTGCGAAAATGTCATTCCCGGGCTTGTAGGTTGTTGCATGTGCTTCCAGGTTGATAAGTCCCCCCCAAGGCTGAGAAATCTTGATTTGCGTGCATAGGATCCTTTTCCCGAAAAAGAAAAAGAAGCAAAAATCATCCCTAGATTTTAGGGATCCATTTTTAGTTGCTGGAGGTTACATGCAAAATGTGTTTTAGAAACCTCCCGCCAAGTGTCGATTTTTCCAAGATTTGTGGCATGCGCGTCATAAGCCTCGATCTTAACAAACTTATTTTTTTGATGCTTCAGAGCTCATTCAACACATCGATCTTGGAGCTTTGACATCCCACATCACATATAGGAGCATTCATCACATTCAGCTCAACTTTTTCCAGGTAAATATGCTTTTCATGTCTTTTTCTACTTTTCTGTCACTTTTTGTATTTTGCTTTGTGTGAATGTTGTTTGTTTGGTTTTGTTGAATACCTGTTGTCATTTTATTGCATGTCATCTTATAGAAGCATTGTTTTGATTTTTTCTTTGCATCTCACTGTTGTCGCATGTATGACACTATTTCTACACTAATAGTCATTGTTGCGGTGACTCACTTCACACACATGCTTGTTTTCCCAGTTTTTGAATCCTACACTCACTGTTTGCATGCATCATTATTCACTCTTGTTTACACTTAGCTTTTCCATGCATTCAGAACTTTTCATGTTTCAGTCGCCTGTTGGTGGGTCTGGGCTGCCTTGGCCTAGACCTTGCCTTACCCGGCTTGCAATGCACATTTCTAAGAGTGAAGGGTCTGCCCTCCTCCCAAAAATTTCACAATTATAGCCTAGCACTAGCCTCTAGGATTTCTCTATGCAATTCCGAGAGGAAGTGCCTTGCTAGCCTCAAAAGTTGCGCAAATTCAATTGCTAGTTTACAGTCCTTGCTGACTTAAACTACGCATTTTGCAATTTCAGTCCTCAACAGGCTATGTTGGGCTATGCATTGCGCATTTTTAGTAGTCATTCAGCCTCCTGACAGCCCAGATTATGCCTTGTGCAGTTTTTGCAGTCAGTCTCCCAGCCTCCTAGTGAAAATTGCACAATCTTCCCAGTCAGTCACCCGCGTATGTAGCATGTTAGTCCTCAAAGTTGTTTTGGTTTTCAGCTGATGAATTTCTTGCCATGAGTGTTGCTATGTCTCTAGGTATCATAGGTGTTCATTCCGTCTCTTAGTAGTGCAAGTTCAATGGCCTCCTAAGAGAGTAAAGTCAAAGGACATTGTTGAAAGCGCAACTAGAGATGAAATCGAGCAAGTGTCTATGAGCTTGCCTATATATGAAGACACAAAGTTGTTCATAGACAAGGATATCAAGATGAAATGGAAATACATCAATGATAAATTCTCAGGCACATTTGAGGAAAATCTTGAAGACCATAGGGTCTATGTCAACATACACAAGCATGGCTTGTACCAGATTGTATGCAGGTATCTTGTCTTTCCATGCACGAACATGATCCACTAGATTGTCTCGCATACTGATCCTGAGAAAATGGTGTTGAGTAGTGCCAGTGGAACACATATTGCTACCTTTAGGGAGAAGGACTTTCAAGAGATGTATCACTTGCCATAGTCGGTAATCACGATGGAGAAACCCATCAGCAGACCCAGCAGTAGTGAAAAATCAAGAGATATATTGGAGAGTTGGGTGAAAGAGCCAGCCAAGTTTAGGACAACACCCAGCCAGGTTTACAAGATAAAGATACTGCACAAGGAATATCAATTCTTGGTCATATTTTCATGCCCCTTATACAGCCAAGAAACCACATAACTTCCTGCAGAGTTGGGTGATCGTGTTGAATCAACTGGACAATGGAGGAAGACCTTGCAATTGGTCCGACATGTTGGCTCTCAGGTTGAAGGAATAAGCAACAGAAGCCCGACATCCACCCAAGGGTCAGCAAGCGAAGATATACATGTCTGCTTAGATGCAATCTATGCCCATTAATAGTTCCCATGCTTGGGTTGGGCATGGACACGTTTGGAAACCTCTGTGCACACTTATTGTAGATTGTTCTCTGAATGCAGCTTCCATGGAGTTATCATATAGTTTTCATACCACTTTATCACCCCAGTCACATGCAGCGAAGGAGGCATTGATCGACATAGAAGATTGGTATGCCTCACCCCTAGAACCTTCTTACGGATGTACAATGTAGAGAAGGATCTGAATGTTTTACCAAAGTCTTCCATGGACAAGATCATCATGCCAAGAAGCATCGTACCACATCTCGATAGGGTTGTCACTGAGACTGAACAGGAAGAAGAAGGCACCTTAGCCCGCTCTTCCTTTTCAGATCGAGTTGTATGAGATTTAGAATCTCAATCATGCTGAGGTTGAGACAAAGAAATTCAAAAGATTCACCTTTGGCACCAAAATTTCTAATCCTTATGACCCGCATTTCTTAGTGAAGGACCACTGTGAGAGAGTGCAACATCCTTGGATCCATGGGGCATGTCATTAGCCTGAAGAAGACCCATGGAGATATTGTTATCACTTCTCTAGGCTCAATGAATCGATCAACATATTTGTAGAATGGTTAGAAAAGCAGAAGGAAGCAGCATCTCAGAGAGTAGCATCATTAGGAACAGAAGAGGGTAGTAGACCTGTCCGTGACAAATAAAAGAGGAAATTTTTTGAAAGCGTAGAGGTAGAGCAAAGCTACAAGTTTAAAGTAGGTCCACTTGTGTTGAAATCAGCTCTGGAGACTAAGGTGAAGAGGCGACAACGTGACAGAAGGATTGTGCAAAGGAAAAGAGAGATATAGAGGATGGACGAAAAAGAAAAGGAGTTGCAGGAGTTGAAGCGGAAACTCAAGGAAGAACAGGAGCTACGTATAAGAGAGAAGGAAGTGTAGCAAGAATAGGTACAGAAGGAGGCACAACATGTACAGATTGATGAAACTGTGCCCATACAGGTTATAGACTCATCCGAGCATATGGCACAAAGAAGACAGGATGGGCAGTCACAGGAGTAGGACTTAGCTCAAGAGATTGAATAGATGCTAGAGCATATGGACATGGATATGGTTCTACCAAAGTTAGATTAGGATATTGACCTCATGCCTTAGAACCAAGAGGTCACCCCACCAGCTTCACTAGATCTAGAAGAACAGTAATTCCCAAGCGATCAAGGAGACACAGAGATCCTTGAATAGAATCTGGAAACGGAGATGCACAACATATATTTCAACGAGTCACAACATTGAATTGTGTAGTCGTGTATAGTGACCACTCCAGATGTCCATATATCTCCTGTGCAGTTTGAAGACTAAGTGATCATATTTGATGTGTGCAATCATCCAGCAGCATTGGCCAATGCTACAAAAGCATATGTCTAAGCCACTAGCTCGAGCGTTAGATTCTTAATAGCAGAGAACGAGCACATGGATAAGGAGTTACAAGCGGCCAAGCAGGGAGGAGAACATGTTACAGCATCCTCCATAGCAGAGTTGAAGAGAGTGATATTGGATGAAGTATTGTTTCTCAAGACAGCCATGTGGACGTTGTCTTCTAGATTCATCACCATGCATAACTCAATTGTCCATCTCAACGGTTGGCAGCAGTGTTGTGCTAGGAGAGCACGCATCTTGCCAGATCTACACACTACTATCGATAACATGCAAACATGGAGAATGTGGTACAAGGGAGCCCCATTACATTTTCCAAAGATGATGAAGCCAAAGGTGGTAGATTTGAAGGCATGCATCCGGAGTTAGATCCGGAACTATGAGGAACTCCCGTAGCTCATCACCAATTTGCATGCTTCACATGCATTGGTGTTCAGAATCATGGATGTCATTGTGTGCGTGCATGTGATCCCATCCATTGGCACACTCATTGAGGCAAAGTCCAAGAACCAAGTCCAACTGGAGCTGGACATGTAGTTTGATAAGTTGATGTGCGTAGCCACTAGCGCAGACTTGGTGATAGCGCAAACATTATGCATCAGTATGTTGTTGTTCTGGCTGCACTCAAGACTATGATGCGCATGTTATCAGATGAGTTGGACATAGGTGCCAAATCAGTGTACCCAGATGCAACAAAGGCAAGAGTTCGCTTTCAGCAGGATGTCACCATAGAGCACGCAGACACCATAATGAACTACCAAGCTTGGCATCAGTTCACCACCATCCATCAACGTAAGGATGTTGAAGAGTTGGTCTTCCCACAAGTGTCCTAGTCTTAGTGATGTCTTGCATGGCTTTCTCAATCCTATTTTGTCTAGCATGGGTACATGTGTAGATTGTAATGTAAACATGTTGTAACGGTGAAAGACCAAGTGTCGATAATAGAGTGTAACATTCATGTAGTAGGTGAAGAGTCATGAGGGTAGGTGAAGAGTCACAAAGGGGAATGTCAAGGGTCACCCCACCCTTTTCTATTTATAGAAACTCGTAACTCATTATATAGGATCTTGGGAGCCAAGCTCCCTATAGGTGTATCTTAGAGAAAGCTTGGAGTGTATTGTAATGAGCCTTGGTTTCTCCATAGTGCAGATCTAGTATATCTCTTTGGAGGAGCAGGCAGCAGGGATTGTAACGTTCATTGTTGGGACTAGTTTTTGGTCTTGGTTGTATGTATGATTGGATCTTTCACTCTTTCTTAATATAACAAAGCCAAAATTTTTCATGCATATGTTTTTATTGTAGTTCAGCTATCTTGGTTACTGTAATGATATATGTAGTCGTTATTTACGCATGTATGTATGGACTATTATGTATATGTTTGTATGAATCATAACGAAATATGTTGTTGGTATAACCATCTCTTTGGATCACTGGCTAACCTGCTTTCCATCTTGTGATGTCTTATTGCTCTTGTGTTCCCTTACAAGCTGTGTGCTATCACAGGTTTCTAAGTGGCACACTCATCCCCTGTTCCATGTGTTAGAGCCTTTCATTCAACTTCCTTGACTTGTTGCAAAGGTCACACCCTTGCTACCAACAAGGACATATTACTTATCTCTGTGTGCAACCACAGTTAATTCGATACCGTACAACCCACTACTGGGACTCCTACACCAAACAAACTAAGGTCTAGTTGGGACTTCTTATCGGGGAGATTCTGTGACATGTTGGCAGGTCCAGCACCATCAACAGAATGTGACCTAAATATTACAATGAGAACTTTCCATGATTCCACAATATTTTCCTCATCTTTAGCCTTGAGGATAATGTTGTCTTTAAAGGGGGGAGGAATGTTAGGGTCCTCCCTTTACTTCTTTTAATTTAGGATTTCTAGGAGTTATTTAATTGTTGTACTTGTCCATCCTCTTTGGATAAGGCCCATTGGATAGTAGCAGGTAGTTATCTAGTGTCAAAGGGTCCACTTTATTGTTGGCATTATGATACAAGTATGACACAAGTGTTGTCCTTGATGGCAACTCACACATATGATAGATCACAGATCAGGCTCATAGAATGAAGAAAGAGAGATACGTAGGTTCCCCATTGACCAAGTCACGTATACACGCAGATTCATAGACCAAAATGCGTGTATGAGCATACACACGCACTTTCACAGAAGGAAAGGCACGTACATGTTGGAAAACTAAGTTTTAGTCGTGGTATTTGGACCATGGTATTTTGGTATTGGTCCATGGTATTTGATCCAAGGTATTGACCCTAGGTATTGGGTCCAAGGTGTCGGTCCTACGTCATTTGGGACCATGGTATTGAGAGAGGCCTAAACCTATATAAGGAGAAGAAGATCATTAGGCCAAAGTGAAAGAGTGCAAGGATTGAATATCTGATGAAGTGTGAGATCTAGTATGCTGGTTATGGGTTTGTGATGCTTTGTTTGATCTGAACCAAGGATGCACGTATGCAGTTGATGATGGATGATGGATCGAGATCATAAGGCTTGGAATGTATTATCATTATGTGGTTTGATCATGGATAGACTAGATCTGAATTATTGACGCATGTTTTATTGTATAAATGTTATGATCTGGGTATGACTGATGTCTGGAATAGTTGCAAAGTTATGAGTAAATATTTGCAGATCTATATGCGGGTTCACTTTGGTAAAAGTGCGTATACATGCTAGTTCGGCTCATCAGAGTAGCGTATACAATATGAAGTATGATATTTGAAGTTGTAGTTGGATCTGGTTGTTGTTGTAGAATTCTGTGGTCTACTCTGTGTTCTGGTGATTGTGTTTTGATGACAGGGTTTCAGTGATTCAGTATTGGGTGATTCAAAGATTGATGATGCAGGTGTAGTTGATGGTTGTATTGCAGTAATGATTGATTTTGTGCTTCAATGTTGTTGATGGGTCCAGTATAAAAATTGGATGAAACATGGCCTTCATATTATGGTGTTGTGATGAAACAAGAAGGTCGTAGCCTTCTGTAGGTCGGCGCCTACGTACTAGTAAACATATCAGCCAATACAAGAGCCAGGGGGTTGGAGCTCCCTTCCAGTAGCAGTTGGAAAACGAGTGAAGGTTGTAGCCTTCAATAGGCCGGTGCCTACGTACTAGTAAATGGATCGGTTAGTACAAGAGCTAGGGGGTTGTAGCTCCCTTCTAGTAGTAGCTGGAGAATGAGAGAAGGTTGTAGCCTTCTGCAGGAGGTTGCCTATGTACTGGTATGAGTCTGTTCCAGTACAAGATTGTAAATAGGTTTTTCTTATCTTAAAGAAAACAACAGCAGGTGGTTTTTGTCCCGCATTGGGTTTCCACCTTATATCATGGTGTTCATGTGTGTTTCTTATGTGTGATGATCTATTCTATTTTACGGCACCTGTTTACTGTTTATATGGTTAATTAAGTTCTGATGCACTGATTAAAATGGATTAACTGAATCATAAGTTTACTGGATATACGCTAGTTTCATTAAACACAGTTGTGTGTACACGCTGGTTCCCTGAACTGAAGTAGCGTATATGAATCTGATCATGGAAATGAAAAAGTTAGTGATTTGCTAATACTGATTCACCCCCCCCCCTCTCAGTATTATTTCCAACATTTATAAGGCATGCTCAGTAGTTGGTTCCCATTAGTGATGGGACCACAAAAATTTAGGGTTTTCGCTATTGAAAATATATTTAAAGATATAGAAGGTTATGGAATGTCTACCTTTTGGTTTTGTAATTGGAGCTCTACTTGGTGAAAGGTCGTGGCACACTAAGAGGGAAGTGAACATTGTTTCCTTGTTTGGATTATATTAATATGAGGGTATCTTTTACATGTTTCATATTATTGTCTTTTGTATCTAAATATTGCAATTATATTCATTTTATACTTGGCTATATTTCAAGTCTAAGGGTTAAGGAATAATACACTTAGTCTAGTAAAGACAAAATTCACTATTATATGTCAAGCATGTTTAATCAAATATAAACTAATATATGTAATGAAAAAAACCATTGTCATGTTTTTCATAAGGCCCGACTATATTAAATCATTTTTTGTGTCTCCTTTCCAATCATTTCCACAACCCCCATGCTTAAATTCCAATATAGTTAAAGTTATTAAATAATCTCAAAATTTGTTGAGTTTAAACATAAAATAAAAAGACACTTTCATAAAGATGAATTACAAAAGCTAGAATAGATACAAAGAAGCATTGTTGATCGGCCATCCTTTAGCAAAGGTACAACATCACATCTTAATCTATCCTACCAACATCGATCCATATTTACTCTATATTTTTCATGTTCCAAGAGGGATCACTTTTTTGCAATCTTAAAAAGGGTTTGCACCTCAATGTATTTGATCCTTTTCAACGCATGATACATCTAGAATTAAAATGGATCTACATTGGTTCGTTACTGCTTTATTCCATCCACTTTTGCATTAGTACCAACACACATTGATGGATAAAGAGTTTATGATAATGAAGTTCAACTTATTATTTCACATTTCATCACATTGGTAATTGTTTAGATCCATCATCAAACTTGTTAAGTAGAAGTGGATAAGTTGGTTGCAACAAATAGTTACATATGAATTGGTATTTATTTAATAAAATTATGTGATAATTATTATTATTATCCAACTTTAAGGTCACAGCCAAGCACACATACTCTAACCCGCTTTGGTTTTGAACTTATGACCTCTTAGGAGGAAACACATGGTCTTAACCATTAGGCCCACTCAAGCTATATTTATAATGATAATGACAATAATGGTTTTGCATGTGATAATGATAATAATGGTGATGGTTTTGTATGAGAGAAAACGCTTTCCATTAGCACTTAATTTATATATTTTTTATTTAATTGATTTTTTTAAGTTTATTTATTTATTAAAAATATACATGTAATGATGATAGTAATAGTTTTATATGTATGCGAGAAAGAAATAGAACTTTAAATTAGTACAAACTTTGTATATTTTTTGTTTACCTGATATTTTATTAATTTTTTAAACCTCCTTCACCGTGGTCACTAGAATTATAAATATTACTATAATTTTTTACATATGTTTTCTTATATCTATTATATTATTATCATCATTCTAAAATAACTCATGTTTCATATATACATTTATGGTATTATTAGTTTTTAAATCACTAACATATAGTTGGAGAAAAATTTATAAAAAATATAAATAGTATATAATTTCTTTACCAAAGTTATATATTGCATTGAGAGACACTCTACAATTCATTATGGGGTAGATGTCAAGTGTAAATGTTTAACATTTAACATTTAAAAAATTTAATCTAATGTCAATGTCGGCCCTAATTAAAAATTAATATAATTATTATGTATAAACAAAATATAAATTCAACATTGGTTTCATCCGGGCAGTGCAAAGTAGAATTTTGTTTGTGAGAAAGGGTGAAATAATTAAAGTAAAATAGTTAATTTAGCATTCGTGGACTCTAGATTTTGAATGTAATATTTTAAAATATAATATAATATATTTCTGCATTTTTTTTAATGAAATTATTCATTTACTTTTAGGCTGAGAAGTGCTCTCCCGCCCAGTGTGCGATGTGTAATGTAATGTAAACATTTTGACTGGGTAAAAATAAAAATAAAATACGACGTGTGTAACTTAATGTAACGTAATATAATGTAAACATTTTAACTTGGTGAAAATACAATAAAAATAGCCCTATAAAAATTAATAATAAAAAATAAAAATGACCCATGGTATTAATCCATCGTATTCATGTGGAATATAAATAAATAATGTGTATATATGCATAGAACCTTTAGCAATTCCTGGAGGCTATTGAGTGATTCAGGAAGGTGTTTTTAAGAAGTATAAAGTTAAATAGGATGGCACAAAGTACACAACAATAGTTGCTTCGTCATTCTAATGGCTTCTTTGATAATCACTTTAACATAATATATGTAATAAATTTTCTTAATTTATGTGTAATAATGTTCTATAGAAATAGAGCTCTAATAGATCTAGGATGGTAGGTTTAGAAATGAATAAGCTTAACTATGAAAGTGAGTTGGGGTGAGGGGAGGAGGTGGGAGAAATATTAGATAAAATGTAATTACTACATTTTATCTAATATTTGTGCCTACCTTCATCTATTTTTTACTAGCTTGCAATAAATATTAGGTAAAATAAAATACTATAATATTATATTTACCCAATATTTCCCCTCAACTTGTCCACTTTTATTGTAATTTTTCTTTATATTTGAAGTTTCAAAGTAAACAAACTAACCTATAAAATTAGCAGGGGTGAAGGGAAATATTGAGTAAAATGTAATATTTAGATTCGGGGTGATGGGAAATATTAGGTAAAATGTAATATTAATAAATTTTAATTAGTAATTTCCCCCATTCCTAACCACTTTTTGCTAGGTAGCAGTAGTAATAAATATTGGGTCAAATATAATACTATAATATTATATGTTATCCAATATTTCCTCTCACCCCATCCACTTTTTATTGAAAAAATTAATTATATTTGAGATTCATAAGTAAACTTAACTCCTATGTAAACATTTGAATCTTTGACTTGGTCAAAAAAAAAAAAAACTTGTACAACCAATTGAGGATGGGCCTCATTAGCAAGGCGACCCAGGATCAAACCTCACGGGGGTGGTTGTGCCTGTGTTAGGGAGAGGAGGCATGCTAAAAAATCGTCAAGCCTAGATCACATACAACTTGACCAAACAAAAAACATAAAATTAATAATTATATTTATATTTGTAATTATAATTAAAAATTAAACCAACATATATCCATATTAACTCCTGATCTATCAAGCAATGAAAGGGATCAAATTTCTTGAGATGAAAACCTCTTTTAAAGTGAAAAGAGATTTGATCCCTCTCAACGCTTGGTAGATCTAGAGTTAAGATGGATCTAGGTTGGTTTATATATATATAAACTTTAAATTAATGGACCCCCTATATGGGGAGACATAAGAGGCGTTGTGTAGGATGGCACATGGTATTCGTCTCACCAAGCATTCATAGTTGATGGTGTGCCATGACACATTATTTTTTCACTACATGGCACAACATAATCGTGTATCTATATATATATATATATATATATATATATATATATATATATATATATATATATATATATATATATATATATAGATATATATATATATATATATATATATATATATATATATATATATATATATATATATATATAAATATAAACTTTAAATTAAGGGCCCCCTAGATGGGGAGACATAAGAGGCGCTATGTAGGAGGGCACATGGTATTCGTCCCACCAAGCATTCATAGTTGATTGTGTGCCATAACACATGATTTTTTCACTACATTGCACAACATAATCCAATAAACCATTTTGATGCTGCACCAATTTGGAATAACTAATGATTTGAATTCCATTATTAGATTAAGGATATGGACTACCATGATATATGATTTTGCTTTTTTGGGAATATCATTGAGAATTAGCTCACCATATCCTCCCATTCATGTTAATCAAGGTTTTTAAGGATGGTTAAAAGATACCTGATGTGGTTTTAATGAGCAGGTGGAACCTATTTCATACTAGTACAAAACATTGAAGATTTGACACTTACTAGTCATAATGGGCTCCTCCTTTCCTCCTTGTTGAAACAATATGACATAGTTACTCTAAAAACTACTCCAATTTTTCTCTATGGAATGTTATAATTGTCCTATTTTGTATTTAGTAAGTGATCTGTAAATTGTTCTGGATATTCCACTAGACAGTTCGTCGCAACATATCTGATAAATTATACTTAAAAATTTTAAATCTATTGTATAAAGGTTTATTTCTCTTTAGATTCTTTGATCTCTAAATCATTGTTTATTGTGTATGCATGTAATTATAATTATGTATAAAATTGATCACAATGAAATAAAAACTCACAAACCATTATTTGACACAAGATATAACCTGGGAACCCCTTTCGAAAGAAAACCTATATGGAAGGTGAGATCGCTCTACTCTCTTTCTATGAATATAAAATGGTCGTGGGTACAAAGAAGTAAGGCTTGTAGCTTGTGGACTAACATAGTGAAAAAATCCTCTTTTTGTGCTCTTTCCCTATCCCTCTCAACTACTCTTTTCATCTATGGAACAAGTGCACTCGAAAAGAATGGTACCCATTTTCCTCCTAGTGGCTCAATTATAACACATCTCGACAAACTAATAGTGATTAGGATTGACTAAAGTTACAATATAGAATATTCTAGATTATTTTTCATCATGGTCACATGGCTAGACCATTTTCCATGAATAATGGGGGCTGATGTGACATCCTCTTGAATTAAGGTGGTGAAAACAGGAAGGTCAACTTCTGAGTGGCATAAGTTTTGCATACAGACTCTGATTGAGGAAATTCTTGCATCATTGGAAAGGTATATGTGTGTAGAATATGAAAAAAGTTTGGAATGAAAGAAGAAAATTTTTACCCCTTAAACATGTCATTTGATGCCTCAAAATGATCCCAAATGGTTTCAAACCCCAATTTACAAAACTAGGTCCCACTAGTAAAAATTATCCTATGAGTTTCTTCCTCCACTTTTTCCACTTTAAAAGCATTGAGATGGATGAAAGACAGTATAATGATCCAATCAGGATCACACCTCCCCATTTTGGGGGGATTTTGCTCCCAAAAATATTTTACCGAATGAGGTGAGGAAATGTTTCCTCCACCTTTTCTTAGGTGTACCATTTAGCCTTTCCCGGAAGTTGTCCTTTCAACCCAATCTTCCAAATGTCATGGTAACCTTACCTTGTAGCTCTAGACCTCTTCTACAAAATTGTATCTTCTCTCAACTTTGTCTAAGCATATGGTTCCAAAACCCCTAAGAAGTTAGGAAATGTTCATCTTCCTAATCTTGCTCATAGAGTTTTGTTATCACAAAAAGTTGATCATCTAGCCATAATTTACGAGATGGTTCGAAGTACACCATGTAGGGCCAACTTTACCAAAGTAAAATCATTTTCACTGTGAAGATTACTTAATAAACCATATTTGTTAAGCAATTTATAATTAAACCCATGAAGAATAATTAAGTAAATCACTATTTATTTAATTATCTTCTAGGAATAATTAATTAAACCATTGTTTAATCAATATTCCTTGTCACATTTGAATCAGTTATGAGAAATGAATAGATAAATTATTAATTGTCTTATTTTTCTCTAGGAATAATTAATTAATCACTAATTAATTATTATTCCTTGTCAAGGTTGACTAAATCCCTTAGGAATAATTAAATAAATCATTATTTGTTTATTATTCCTTAACCATATTTCTTGAGATGATAAATAAATCATTTATTTATTTATTATTTCTAAATAAAAGTTTAAATACTTTTACCCTCCTAACCAAATATAATAAATTATTCTAGGTGGTTATTTCTAAAATGGGGTTAATAATATTTTATTATTACTCATTATTAGAGGATAACTCAATATTTTGTTATAAATAGAAGGGTTTTCCATTCATTATTCACTTTCGATTATTTTCATTGTTGCACTCACTGTTGTAACTCTGATTATTGTTATTGTCACACACCATCTTCTTTTCATTTGAGTTCCCATTGAGCTCAAATATTTTTTTTGCTGGGTTTTATACATTATAGAGGAGAGAGACTCTACAAAATCTAAAGACATTTGAGGATAGCCAAGAACCCATCCCATAGAGGGGGATTGGTAACATTTATTTGTTTCCTTCACATGTGTTGTTTAATAAAAGATATTCTTTATATATCTCACTTCCATTGGATTATTGGAGTTACTTGCATTTATTACTATTCAATTTTGTTGTTTAACTATGATTGTGGTATAGATCAGGGCTTTGGCAGGTTTTGTTTCTATCATTTGATGCAGATCTACAATGTTTAGCAGCCATTTATATTGTTAAGACTGTTTGTCATCCACAGCCTTAGGTGATTTCTTTGCGTACACATTTGAGAAGAAAACAGTATAACAAAATTGTTGACTCCATTACGTTTTTACTTCTGATATAGAAACCTGGGTGACCTTTAGTTTTTAGCTTAGGGTTTCTTCCTTTTTCAGTCTCTTAATGTTGTTTACTAGATTTCTAGCCCTAGATCTGTCAAATTTTTTACTTCTGTAAGTTTCCTGGTCTTTTCCATGGGTCACAGGAACCAGCGGCAACGGAGACAGCAAATTTTTCAGAGACTTGCGAACTAGGAATCAAGGAGTAGAAATCGCACTTTTCTACCCCAAAAGTGTGATCTACAGATTCAAAGCCAAAACCCAGGATATGGTCTTGTCACTTAGTTAGATCATCTAATTCAAGTTTATAGGCTTGGAGTAGAGTTTTGCATGTAGTGATTGCTAAAATTTAGCAATCTAGTTCAGTTATTTTCAATTGAACTCAATTAACTACGCTCAAGTCATTAATTGAGTCAGTTGAAGGTCAGTTGAGTAGTAGAATTGTTGTCAACTCACTAATCTCTCAATTAAATTAGTCTATCAGCTAAAAATAGGCTAGATATGCATGGAATTCGAATTGCCTAGTTGGAGTTGAGGAAAAGGCACATTACAATCATCAATTGTATACTAGTTGAGAATATAGGCTTCGCAGTTAAGTAGGTGATCTATTGCTTTGGAATTGTGCAATGAAATAGGGAATTCCCCAATTATTTAGGAGTCGAATTTCTCCAGGATCATGCAAGGAAAAAGGAGGAAGTTGGGGGCTTGAATTGGTTAACTTTTAGCCAGAGCATGACAGTGAATAGGAGAATAGGTTTATAGTGTAGGGTGTGCTTTAGAGTTGAAGAAATACATTGTAACAATTTCTCATTCTCATCTAATTAATGAAAAAAAAGGGTTTTTCCAAATTGGGTTCCCCTATAAATCATTGTCTTCTTGTGGTTTTGATGGTTGCATGTCATTGCATGTGTTTCTAAATTTTGATTTTCATTCCGTAGAGACTTACGGGAAATTTGTAATCACCTATTTTCAGTTTGTATTCAGCTGTAGTATCGAATTTCTATTAATTTCTACATAGTTGATTTAAACAATTATGCAATTTTTTGCACTAAAATCCTTCTTTCCCTCTCTAAATTTTATTAAATTCAAACATGAATAAATACAAGTATGGAATCCTTATCGATCCATGAAAAGTGGATCACATGGCCCAATTTTGGCTTTAAACAAACCTATCGAACCTCGTAGGTTAAAAAAATTCTAATATTAAAAATGTTAACATGGCATTTAATAATATTAATCCTAATCTGGCTAACAAATCTTGCATTGAACCAACTCCTCTATTAAACTTTTTGACCTTATCAATCATTTTAGTTTAACCACTACTCATGCATCATACTCCAAAGGAACAATTTATTCATGATCTCATGATGATGAGTCTTTTGTTGTTCCTCTTGGATCCCAAATATTATGTTGTAGCTTTCCACTTATCATGTTTTCATGTTGTTTTTATATTACTTCTTGCAACCATCCAGGATCACAAACTGATTTTGTCTCTATGTAGTCTCTTTGCTCCAACTTTCATCCCTAATCATCTTCCCATAGTTACAATGATTGTTGTTGCTCATCCACTTGGGAGTCCTTGTCCTTAATCTTACTCCTCTCACTTTTTATTGATGTTTATGTTTGTCTCTTTTAATTGGATATACTACTCCTTGACACATTTGGAACTCACAAAAATGGTTTCATAAGGTTCCAAAATATTCAAAACTATGCTCCATGCATCCTTTATCAACTTCTCTAATGTGTGTTTCTATCATCATCTGTTATCTCCAAAATTATTCCTTTAGTTTATCATGTGTGAAAATCCACATTTCCTTTATTTCCTAATGTCTAAAAGTTACAATACATGTTTTCTCTACTGCCTCTATTATCCATTTGTTCACTATTCTAAGTGAAATCCTCTTATCCTTGAAGACACTTCCCCCCTCACTTGTTATGAAAATATAAATCTAGTTCTTTATATATTTCCATGTTGTTGTAAAAAAATTTCCCTGAATCCTTGAACCTTTCAAATAGTTCATTATATTTAGACTGTCTTTAATTGCACTTTCCCAAGCAATTATTTGATCTTCACTTCCTCTTGAGCTTGACAACAAGTTTTTTTTACATGTTGCAACTTTACATTTCTTGAAATCCTCCTCTATTTGATAAATTCCCAATGTAATATGTAATAGCCCCAACTTAAAAGTTCATGTAATAAAATTTAATAAAGGAAAAATAAGACCAAGGTCATGGGACACTTATTCCAGGTTGAATGTTAGGTAAAATATCCTAGTGGGCATCACTTGTTGTGTTTATGGCTAAGAGGAAATTGGCAAAGGAAATGGAAAAGGCTTTGAAAACGTAAAGAGGGATTAATTGGTATGTTTTTTTTATGAAAATAATGGAAAATAGGAGAAAAGAGAGGTCAAAGGTCACATGTTTCATGTGAGGAGGAAAATGAATGAAAATAATGGAAAAATGAAGAAATTAGAGCCATCAATAATAAAAAGGCTTATGAGGATTAGTTCATAGCTTTTACTAATTTAGCCTTTTGTCAGTTCAATTTTGGAGTGAGTCCCAGAGAGGAGAAGAGAACCAAGAGGGGAAGGAAAAGCAACCAAGAAAAGGAAGGAAAAGGAATGCAAAGGAAGCAAGGATCAAGCAAGGAAAGGTTGGATAAGGCACTGTCAGTGGGAATACTTGCAAGTAACAAATTACATGTATGATTTCCTAGTTGGTTTTGGCATGCATGGCATATGCATGTCTATATTTTTGTTTCTTTATTGTCGGTGGCATGGATTTTGCCGAGTTTTGATGGTGGTTTTAGCCTTGCCTTGCCATTTCTGAATAGCCATGGTGTGATGGGATTCTTTCTTGCTTGAGATTTGGATTGCTAGAATGTTTTGGATCTAGGTGAGGTTGTCTTAGGAAAATCTCAAGGGTTGGGGGTGGATATGGTTTTCTCTGGGAAGCCCTCAACAGGTGGGTGGAGATAGGAAAATTACTCAAGGGATAGTGAAGGAATTCTAAGGCATACAAGCTTAGTTTCATTTTGTGATATCAAGACCGGTTTAGGTGAGATCACGGTATGGTGAGGGTGGAGGTGGTTTAACCTCTAGATTCCCTTGGTTTTTATGGATTACTTTATCCCATGAGATCTCACATTCATGCTTGGAATATGGCACGGGGGTGATTAGTTGAAAGAAATATTTGGTTTGGCCCAATCTATGGTCGAGTTGTTCATGGAAGTCCTTGACTTAGTTAGATTTTGCTTATGGTTAATAATAGCTAAGTTCCTCTTGCTTTTAATGAATAAATGTACTTTTTATTATGTGGCTTTAATGGTTGTTTTATCATTTATATTTATATGGTTATATGTTGCTTATAAGCGTGGTTAATTGACAGATCTAAGTATGGATCTTATCACATTTTCATTAATGAATGTCTGATTAATAAATGCATGACCTAATTGGTGTTATGACAACTATTGTGAGAAGGCATTGCTCCTTTTGTTAAACCTCAGATAATTTTTAGATCCCTATGTTCAAATTTGTATTTATGACCTGTAGGTTGCATGTTTACCACTTGTTTGATGGAATGTCAGTCCCAATTGGGAGGGGTCAAGTCAAGTCCCAGTTCAAGTTTTGGTTTATAAGATTTTTTCTATGTCATTTATCCTTTCTGTAAGTCTCACTGAGTTTTGGGTAGAGGCCTGAGTCATGGCCCTAAAAAAGTATCTCAGAATTGAGGGTCACTAGCATAGAACTAACTAGAAAAGTCCATAGTTGCTGGTAGGTAGGCCTATGGGAGCGACTAGAGTCTTATAGTCACTTGTATGCCTTGGCAAGGGAGTGACTGAGGCTCTAGGTCATTGAAAAAGAGAGTTATCTCAGAGGTTGGACACCTAGAGGGGTTAGGTTTCTCCTAGAGGTCCTGTAGCCCATAAGGGAAGTTAGTAAAGTCTTAAGTTGTTGAGTCCATTTCCTTAAGGTCATATAGGAGGTTGAAGTGAACCTCAACTCATGTTTACCCTGGGCAAGACGGTAAAAGTAGGTAAATGTGGGAGGACACGGTTACATGGTGGTATCAAAGCGAGTTGTGCTCTCTTTGGGTAAAGTTTGATGTTTTCATGGTTATGGTTATCATGCATGGGGTCATGGTGTATAGTTGGTATGGTCATGCATGATGTTGTTATATTGATGTGGTTATGATTATATATGTTTCACACTAATGTGGATTGATCTTTTAGATGAGATAAGCCTCCCCTGAACGTCATGAGGTATGGATTTGATTTTGGTATCTATTTGGTTTATCTAACATGGTACACTACAGGAAGAAGAGAATCAGAGAGACAAGGAAAATGGTAGACTACAGTTCCCATGAATCTCCCTATAGATCAGTTGAGCAACAAAGAGGAGAGCATTCTCTTCGTATATCATATACATTGAGGAGTTTGAGGGCAGAGATCATAAGTTGCAAAGCATAAAATGACAGGTTGGTTGAGGCTCAATAAAGACATGAAAGGGCTATGGAGAAGCATGTGTAGGTCAATGCAAGGGATTCCTCAGAGCTTGTCAGAGTTGCAGAGACAGGGGCAGTTGAGGATCATTCAAGAGTAGGAAGAGAAAAATAATGTAGCCTATGGTCACAGGTCTCAGTTGGGATACAAGTTTCCTCATCTAGGAGACATCATTACAGTCATCACCGTCATCATCCTTTTAGGAGGGGCGAGAACTTGCCTAAGGAGTTTAAGAAATTCAAGCCACTTACATTTGATGGAGAGATGAAGAAGTCAAAAGATGCAAATGCATGGTTCCTTGGGATGAAGAAATTCTTCAGATTGCATAGCTATTCAGAGAACATGAAAGCCAAGATAGCCACCTTTAGTCTCAAAGGGAAAGTAGATATTTGGTGGTAAGATGTGAAGAATGTCAAGGGAATTCAGGAAGAAGAGTTGATTTGGGATAAGTTTGAGAGACTCTTCAAGAGGAAGTACTTGTTTGAGAGGTACTATGATGATAGAGCTAAGGGGTTTTATAAGCTGCAGATGGGTTCTATGATAGATGATGAGTATGATAGCAGGTTCTTCGAGTTGTTGAGGTATGTGCCTTATCTCAAGTATGGTAAGGCTAAGATTTAGAAATTCATTAGTGGGTTTCCAACAGCATATAGAGACGATATTGAGTTTGATGAGCCTAGATAATTGGAGGAGGCCATATGGAATTTGAAGCATTGTTATGAGCAGTGAAAGCACAAATTTGAGCCTAAGAATGATTTGAAACGAAATGAGTAAGTTAAAGGGAAGTGGCCACCAAAGCGGGGAAGACCTCAGGATGAGAGTGAGAAATAAAATGTGGTTCCTTACAAGAAGTTCAATGCAGTTGAGAAGGGACATGGGTCACAACCTAGAGAGAATAATAACAAAGGTGATGGTAGGGGACCATTTCAATGTTGGATATGTAGCAAATGTCATCGCAAGAAGGATTGTCCATTGTACCAGCGTGGTAGGCCTTAGATATATAGTGATTAGGAGGCGTAGACAGTTGGTGATGTTGGTCATAAAATTCCTTGGATTTATGCAGTTGTGGACAACAAGTATGTAGATCATCAAGCATCCCTTATTGAGATGGAAGGTAAGCTTTGTGGTCGAGTTGTTTCTATTTTTATTGATCCTGGATCTAATTATAGTTATGTTAATCCTGACCTAGTGGATAAGTGTGGCTTGAGAAAATAAGTGGATGCAGAGTATTGGTTGGTGAAGTTGGCTACATGTACTAAGAAGAGAGTTCATCACTGGGTAAGAGCTTGTGCATTCAAGCTGAATAGTATGCCTACAGTAGCACATCTAAATGTACTCCCATTGGGATCATATAATATGATTTTGGGTATGGACTGGTTGTACCTTCATATGACCAAATTAGATTGTTATGACAAGGCTATGGCGTGCCTGGATGATAATGGGGAAAAGATAATTCTGCAAGGAAAGAAGAAGCCTACATCAGTGAATATGGTCAAATCTATGCAGGCTAAGCAT
Organism: Pinus tabuliformis; assembly: GCA_031772625.1. Lineage (NCBI taxonomy): Eukaryota > Viridiplantae > Streptophyta > Pinopsida > Pinales > Pinaceae > Pinus > Pinus tabuliformis. Next base: position 345,263,301 of record CM062817.1, read on the forward strand.
AATTGTAGGAAATGAAGTGGGATGTTTGTAGTACATATCTCTAGTGACAAGGGTAATGATGTTGAGGATGCAGAAATATTCAAGAGGTACCCTGTATTACAACAGTTTCAGGATGTGTTTCCAATAGAGATTCCATAGTTTCCTCCCCACAGGGAAGTGGAATTTTTTTTTGATTTGGTACCAGGGGAAGCACTAGTATTAAAGGCACCTTACAGGATGAGCACTCTAGAGTTAGTAGAGTTGAATTTGCAACTAAAGTAAATGCTTGATAATGGATATATTAGGCCAAGTGTATCACCTTAGGGTGCACTAGTATTGTTCATGAAGAAGAAGGATGGTACTCTCAGTTTGTGCATTGATTACATGCCATTGAACAAGGTGATGATCAAGAACAAGTACCCATTTCCAAGGATTGATGATTTGTTTGATCAGTTGAAGGGAGAAACAATATTCTCAAAGATTGATCTGAGATCAGGATACCATCAAGTATGCATCAAAGAAGAGGACATCTACAAGACTGATTTCAAGACGAGGTATGGGAATTATGAGTTTTTTGTAGTTCCATTCAGTTTGAGTAATGCTCCAGCAAGTTTTATGTGCTTGATGAATAATGTGTTGCGTCCTTATCTGGACAAGTTTGTTATTACATTCATTAATGAAATCTTGATATATTATAAAAATGAGGAAAAACATGTTGAGCATTTAGTAGTAATGTTGAAATTGCTAAGAGAGCATGAGTTGTATGCCAAGCTTAGAAAATGCAATTTCTTTCAGACAAAGGTGCATCACTTGGGACATGTTGTATCTAAGGAAGGCATAGAAGTGGATCCATAAAAGATAAGGGATATCATGAAGTGGGTAGCTCCTAGGAATGTGGATGAAGTCAGATCATTTATGGGATTAGCAGGTTAGTACAAGAGTTTCATCCAAAACTTCTCACGTATTTCATATCCCATTACATATTTGCATATAAAAGGGAAGAAATTTGAATGGATAGAGGAATGTGTAGTCAGTTTTGAAAAGTTGAAGTAGTTGATGAAAAATTCTCCAGTTCTTAAGATTACAGATCTAAATAAAGTGTCCGTGGTGTGTACAGATGCCTATAATAGAGGACTTGGTGGAGTCTTGATGCAAGAGGGACTGGTGGTATGTTATGAGTCTAGAAACCTGAATGAGCATGAGAAGAACTACGTGACTCATGATCTTGAGTTGGAAACTATTATCCATGCATTAAAGATGTGGAGATATTACCTTCTTGGAAGGACGTTTGTATTGATGAGAAACCACAGTGGGTTGAAATATTTGTTTGACCAACCGAATATGAATTCCACGAAAGATAGATGGTTAGCCACCCTTAGTGAGTTTGACTTTGAGATTAGATACATCAAGGGTAAGGAGAAAATGGTTGTAGATGCTCTTAACAGGAGAGTGCAAATGAACCATGTTGCAGCAGTGAACTCATATGGGACATATTTACATGATCGGATATTATAGACAGGATAGCAAGATGATATGTACATGGAGCTTAAGCACATGTTACAGTAGCAGGGTACAAATGACCATAATGTGGTCTATCATCTCACGATAGAGGGCTTGGTGAGATTTAGGGACAAGATCTATGTGTTATATGACAATGGGCTCAAGAATCTTCTCTTGAGGGAGTTTCATGTCAAGTCATATTCAGGTCACCCAGGATACCAAAAGATGTTGATAGTAGTGAAGAATTTATACTATTGGTCGGATCTAAAGAAGGAAGTGGCAGAGTTCATGGCCATATTTTTAGACTGTCAACAAGTGAAAGTAGAGTGTAAGCATCCAGGTGGATTGCTTCAGCCTATTCTAATTCCATAATGGAAATGGGAGGTCATTTCCATGGAATTCATTACAGGTCTTCCAAGGACATCGAGACAGCATGATTATATCATGGTTGTAGTTGACAGGTTGAGCAAGGTAGATCACTTCATTCGAGTGAAGATTACTTATTCAGCTAGTGAGGTGGCACAAGTCTTCATCGGGGAGATAGTGAGGTTGCATGGTGTTCCAAAGAAGATTGTGTCAGACAGGGATGCTAAGTTCACTTCCATGTTTTGGAAGGAGATGTTTGTATGTTTTGGTACAGAGTTGGCCCTCATTACAACTTATCATCTGCAGACAGATGGATAGACAAAGAGGATCAATAGGATTCTAGAGGGTATGTTGAGGATGTATGTCATGCACTAGGAGAGGAGATGGGAGTACCTTCCATTGGTTGAGTTTGCTTACAACAATGGGTATCAAGAGTCACTGAGGATGATTTTGTTTGAGGCATTGTTGGGCAAAGTTGTAATACTCCCATCAACTGGAGTGATCTAGTGAATAGGTTATTGATAGGATCAGACATGTTGGCAGACATGGAACAGGAAATGCAAGTTATAAAGAAGAATCTAAAGGCACCATAGGACAAGCAATAAATTTATGCAGGTCATCATAAGGCATTTAAGGAGCTTCAGGTTCGGGAGCATGTGTACTTGCACATCAAGCTTGAGAAGATCTCTTTGAGGATTGGATCATGTGTCAAGTTGGAACCACGGTATTGTGGGAATTTTGAGATCCTTGAGATGATTAGACCAGTGGCCTACAAAATTGCATCCCCTCCAACAGTGAAAGTTCATGATGTTTTCCATGTTTCATTGCTTAAAAGATATGTAAAGGATGTTGATCATGTTATTGATTCCTTTGTATTGCAGTTGGAGCCAGAAGGAAAATTTTAGCCGGAACATCAATGCATATTGCAACAAAAACAACTCATGTGTTGGAATAGAGAAATCGAGCAAGGTAAAGTGTAGTGGAAGCACTTTGTGCCCTATGAAGCTACATGGGAGATGGTTGATCAGATGCAGGCTATGTATCCTTCTTTATTTGCTGGTTGAGGCAAATCAATTTTGGCATATGTACATATTCATGTATGGTTGTTATTGTAAATACCACAATGAGATGTGTTATAAATATTTAATAAGCGATGTTGGGCCACCAAAATGTCATCCTCTCTTACCATCATTTTATCATATTCCATAACTCTTTACAATATTATGTAGCTCCATAACCCTACATTAATAACCATTATCATGATCATATGGATTTATCATTATTATTTTCCAAGTCATTTATTTTAGGTATTTTAAGAGAATTTATGATTAAATATTAGGAAATTAACATGTTTTCATATATATCTAAAAGTGGTATGAGTTGTATGATATTATAGGCCTATTTAAAGATTCTAGAAGGGTCCTATTTGGATACGCAACCATAAATTCGAATTTCAATTCCAACTCATGAAGATTTGTGGAATAATTGTAGAAGATTTGGATCATTGACTAAGAACATTCAAAGGAGAAGAATCATGGATGTTTTGGTATGTGTATGCTATTAAAACTAGGAGAGAATTTTGAGAGGATTTGTATCTCATATTTTTAGGTGATTGGTTGTAACTACAAGAGATAAATTTGGATTTAGGAGAGATTTGACGATCTATATTTATTGATTACTTATCTTAAGTTTTTGTATAAATAAGGTGCATATTTCATACAAAAGGGGTTCCAAGTTCCATACAAGAGATGTAATTTGTAAAGTGAGGATACAGAAGAAGGGAGTTGAATTATTGTAATATCTTTGGAGATTTTCTCCAACTTCATTTTATGGAATACATATTGCTACTTTGATCTCCAAGATTTGATAATCGTTCAGTGTGCTTACTGAGGAGTGGAGGGCCCCCATAAACCACAGTTTTCACACATTTTTCATTTGATGTACATATGGTAACATTGTGTAATTATGTTATTTCATTTATTTTCATTTTAAGCAAGTGTGATTTTCATTTTAAGCAAGTGTGATTTTCAATTCAACAAGTGTGATTTTCATTTCAAGCAAGTGTGGTTTCATTTATGCAAGTTTAGTTTAGTTTCTTTCATGTTATTTTGATTCATGTTGTTTTGTTAAGATTGATTCAATTTCTTTATGTTTGGATTGGATTGGATTGAATTGATTTAATTTTCTTTGTAATTAGTTTCAAGTTTCTTGCATTAGATTAATCTATTCTGAGAAATAATCACCTAGTACATATAGTACATGTATACCTCATCAGTTCACGAACCCCGGGTTGACAATTTAATGACATGGATTTAACTCACAATTAAATCACCCAACATTTTGGCATCGTTGTCAAGGAGGTATACATAGGTGCTTATTTTGAAAGTTTAAACAACTCATGATAGTTGCATTCATTCCTAGATGCATGGTTAAAAGCATATTAAAATCATTTATGATGCATATTAAATAAATTTTCAATACTTTGTACTAATCATTGTGCAAGAGAGGAATTATCAACCAGTTGGAGTAATTCACGAACAATTAAGAATTTGAAGATTGTCCTTCCAAGAACTTTCTTGAATCCTAGCAACAACTGGGATATCTACCTCTCAAGAAGAGTATATTTTAACTGCATTCAAAAACTCGTCTATCTCTTCACCTGCACAAGAAGATATTCAAGTCTTTTTTTATTCCTCTTGTCAATCTATTGAAGAGACTAAAGAATTATGGAATACTTTTGATGGGAAGCAACCACTAGAATATAATATTGAGGAATGCATAATAAAGGATGATATTCAATGTGATCTAAACCAAGAAATGAATCAGGAATGTCATAGCTTTATTGAAAGATGGTTCCAATCAGGGATCAAGTCACATCACTATTTCATTCTTCCTTACTTCTTGATTGCATTATCAAAACAACTGGTCTTTCATGCTTTGATGTACTTTAATGCATATTTTTCAAACCTAAGCATGAATATCTTTTTACTCATGTTATGCACATGGTTACACTAGAAATATGCATACACTTGAACCAATTTTTCTATTTCTAATAGAGTAGGAAAAAATCAATAAATAAAACCAAGTTTGGTGATGTTTTTAAGTTTTTTTTTGTTAAGTTAGATTTTATTTTATTTGCAATTTTATTTTTGGTGGTGCAGTAAGAGCCACCTCACTTACTAATCATTTTGCAAGAAAATCTAGAAGGAGAGGAGAACAAATAGGGTTTTGAGAGCCAAAATTTGAAGTTATAGATCGAATCATTTTTACTTTGTTTACTTTGTTTTTTTTTTTTTAGATTTCAAAAGAATAAAAGAGTTGACAAAATTCCTGAGTATGCTCTCTTCCTATGCCTTGTGCAACCTGGAAGATCAGAAAGGAAAATTGAATAAAGTTAACTTTGAAATTTTGCAATAAAACTCATAGATCTAAAAATTGGATAGGAGATCTAAATTCATTATTCATTCTAAAAATACTCAAAAATTAATCTCCAAATTTCAATTGGATGTGTCTAAAAAATTGCTATAATAATTTCTTTTCTAACAAAAGAAAAAGAAAAAGATCTAATTGGATTTTCCTCTAAAAAATTCTAAAAATAATTCTTTATAATAAAAAAAACCAAAAATGTTCTAATTAGATTCCTTTTACAAAATAGTTTATTTATGTATTTATTATTATGCAAGAATTTATTTTTAAATAAAATAGAATTTTAAAACTCTCTCTCTCTCTCTCTCTCTCTCTCTCTCTCTCTCTCTATATATATATATATATATATAATCATTTAAAATTTTAACCATTTAAAATATATATACGATGAAAACAGTAAAATGAAAACCAAAGAGCGTTTGTTTATAATGGAATGGTTAAAATGTATGGCATATAAATAAATTGATGATCGAGTGTTGGAGAAAAAAGATGAACACAACTACATTTTCGTGGCTCAGGCTTCGACCTTCATCAAAACCTGCAAAATTGACGAACCATCATCCGAGCTCTGATATGATTATTGCAATCTATAAAGCGACATGTTAAAATGATTAGCAATCGCATTTTAGGGAAACAAAACAAATTTTAATTAATGAACGTCGTTTTGTTTGACGGATTTTTTTTGTAATCAATTATGAATTAATTTTTTTTTTAATTGAATCCAGATGGTAAAATCATCTTATTCTCTGGTGTTTGTTAGTGCCAACAGAGCTAATACCACAAATTTAATGATAATTGGTGACCTGTCCATACATTGGCGTAACTATTCATCCACTCCACTACTTTTTCAACTGGAATTTCGAAACATAACCGTAGCTGCAGAATCGTCACAATCTGATAGCTGCAAAACAAATTGTCAGCTGCAGAATTGACGCAATTCAGTAGCTTATTTTCTAAAAACTTCAAACAGTCATAACTCTTTCATACGACATCAATTTTTGATGATTCAAACGTCATTGGAAAGATATCGACGAGGTATATGCGATGAGAGAGTTTTCATAAGCATTTGAAATAGTAAAAAATTGAAGAAGTTACCAACAAAACACCATTAGGTAGTCCAAGGTACCATTTTCAAACAGGTAAAAGTGCATTTAATTTTTCTTCCTTGAATTTGTTTATTAGTATTATTTCTTATTTTTTTTTGTATATTTCAGATGAAGAGAGAATAATCACCTCTCTCTCTCTCGATAGTCTTACATTTTATTACAGAAAAGTGCTAATTTTTTGTAAGTTCTAGGATGATGAAAGAAGATCACTATATGTGCAAGCGACTTTTAAAGACCAAGCTTCTTTCAAAAGAACATGTTCATTCTATGTCAAATCAGATCCATTACACCATTGCTACTAAACAAGGCCTCTCAGATACCAATTTTACCATTGCTACTCATTCTAAGCCTACAATCGATCCATAAATTTCCATCTCCCTATTTCCAAACCATGATTTCAAAACTCATTTTCCCTTTGCAATCTTCATACTTTCCTGCCTCATTTTCGGTCACCCTTAACCCAAAAATAAAGTCATTCAGGGCCCTTACAAAGTTGAGGCACCCCATTTTCCTCTTCCTTTCTGTCAAATAAAACTTTCTTCATAATGCAAATATTTCATCTATGGTCCTTCAAATTATTATTTTATACTTGTGTTAGATGATGGAGGATTCATTAAGGCCTCCCTTCTAACAAGTCTTGACCCATCGACTCTGACACATCATCTAGGATCAAGACTAGAGATCTTTCAAGTACCTTGAGGCTTGCATGCCTTAATGGCAAGTTCTCTTGCCAATAAATAGTGGGAATGCATCAATGTCCCATGTTTATCAAATCTTCTAGGTGACTTGACTATGACACATATATTTATACCTAGTAAGATGTGCTTAGTAATCTTGACTCATTGACATCAATGGTGAGTAGTCTTGCATTGGTTAATGGAATTCATTAATGGCTAGCAATCCAAAACTTTATATTCTTTGTTTGACATCAACACATCTATTCACATAAATAAGAATTATGCCCTGAGTGGGAATGAATGAAGACTATATAATTTCAGAAGCTTGCAAAAGGACTCAACTTAGTATTCAGCAGTGGTAGCAATAAAGATTCCAATTCCATATCAAATTCATCCTCTATTTGTACAACCAAAAGAAAGAAAAAGCATATTAGATTCTTTAACTTCACATTCCATGATCCAGCAGCAGCAACCACACTCTTCTATATATATATATATATATATATATATATATATATATATATATATATATCTTGTCCACTTTTCAGGAAGGTGAAGGTATGTTGTTTTCTAATATTTAATATCGTAATTCCTTAAATGTTGAAATTGTGATTTTGGAAAATCTCTCACCACATTTATATTCCCTTTCTCATTTGGAAAAAAATGAAAGAATGTTTAGTTGGGGGGAAGAGATCTTAATTCATATTCACATTTCATGTCACATGTCACATTTCATTTCATCCTAACCAACATATTTTTTCCCATTTAAGTATTATTGCATTGTGATTCCAAAATTTTATATGTTTTGTCATAATCAATTGATAAGCACATTAAATGGATGACAACCACTATGAGGCCTTAAAAAGAAATTCTCAACGTTTTCAAGTATTTTGATGCAAGAAAAAAGAAATGTATTGTAACACCAGAACCAATACTCATAAAATTTTGGTTGTGAGACAAAAACCAATCATACAAAAGATGTTGCAGTCAAATTTCTTTCAAAGTACACTTTGCAAAGAGAATAAATTTATCAAATGATATAATTATGCAAAGTTAAAAAAAAATCAATACAAAGCCAAAGTTCATATAGAAACCAAAAGTTCAACTTATGATTAAGGGAATCAATGCAAAGTTGCATGAGGACATGTGACATCTTCAGTTGGGGGGAAATGTTGGGCCTCCAAAATGTCATCATCTTTTACCCTCATTTCCATGATTTTACCATATTTCATAACTCCTTACCATATTTTGTAGCTCCATAAACCTAAATTAATAACCATTTTCATGATCATATGGGTTTATCATTATTATTTTCCAAGTCATTTATTTTAAGTATTTTAAGAGAATTTATGATTAAATATTATGAAATTAACATGTTTTCTGAAAGTGGTATGAGTTGTATGATATTGTAGGCATATTTGAAGATTCTAGAAGGGTCATATTTTGGTACTCAATCACAAATTCGAATTTCAATTCCAACTCATGAAGATTTGTGGAATAATTGTAAAAGATTTGGATAATTGACTAAGAACATTTAAAGGAGAAGAATCATGGATGTTCCAATATGTTTCTCCTATCAAAACTAGGAGAGAATTTTGAGAGGATTTGTATCTCATATTTTTAGGTGATTGGTTGTAACTACAAGAGATAAATGTGGATTTAGGAGAGATTTTAGGATCTATATTTATTGATTATTTATCTTAAGTTTTTGTATAAATATGAGTGCATCCTTCATACAAAAGGGATTCCAAGTTCCATTCAAGATATGTAATTTTTAAAGTGAGGATAGAGAGGAAGAGAGTTGAATTATTGTAATATCGTTAAAGCTTTTCTCCAACTTCATTTTATGGAATACATATTGCTACTTTGATCTCCAAGATTTGATAATCGTTCGGTGTGCTTACTGAGGAGTGGAGGGCCCCCATCAACCGCAGTTTGTATACATTTTTCATTTCTTGTACATATTGGTAACATTATGTAATTATGTTATTTCATTTATTTTCATTTTAAGCAAGTGTCATTTTCAATTCAGCAAGTGTGATTTTCATTTTAAGCAAGTGTGATTCTCATTTCAACAAGTGTGATTTTGATTTCAAGCATGTGTGGTTTCATTTATGCAAGTTCAGTTTTGTTTCTTTCATATTATTTTATTCATATTGTTTCGTTAAGATTGATTCAACTTCTTTATGTTTGGATTGGATTGGATTGATTTAAATTTCTTTGTAATTAGTTTCAAGTTTCTTGCATTACATTAATCTATTATGAGAAATAATCACCTAGTACATATGTAATATACCTAGGGGGGATATTATGGGGTACAAAGGGAGGTACCCAAGGGAATAATGTAATAATGTGATGGGCCATAGTTAATAAATAAAGTGGTTAACCCACATCATGTAAGAGACCACAAGTAGTTAGGAATAATGTGATAAGTCCATTGTATTAGATATATGGTATTGAGAGACCCATGGTATTATATGTATGAAGCCTATATAGAGGCTAGAGACTCCCCATTGAGTAATGTGAAGGATTATTGTATTGGTAAGCATATGGCTTGTGGAGTGTTCTTCTTCCTTAATGAGTGATTGTATGGTGTTACCCTACCTCAAGGGTTTTTATTAATAAAGGGAAGCATTTCTATATTTTGATCTTGTTATGTCTAGGCATATTTTATATTTTCATATATTTGTAGGTCATAACTCCTACAACATATAGTACACGTATACCTGATCAGTCCATGAACCCTGGGTTGACAATTTAACGACAGGGATTTAACTCACAATTAAATTACCCAAAAAGTGGTATGGTTGTCATGTTGTCATGTTTGTCATGTGGTTTTGCTTTTGAGTAGGTTGTTCATTGTAAACACTACAACGAGCTAAGTTATAAAGCTCCATGGGCTATATGTTTTGGTTTTTAGTGGTTTTGTTGGTTGTAGATGTCATAGAACACTGAGGATGGTGTTCCCTTAAGGGGGACGAGTCTCTAACAACACCGGGTTAAAAGTTCATGTAATACAAGTTAATAAATGAAAAATAAGAGCAAGGTTATGGGACATTTATTCCAAGATGAATGTTGGAAAAAATATCCTAGTGGACATCACTTGTGTTTATGTCTAAGAAGAAATTGACAAGGGAAATGGAAAAGGATTTGAAAAGGAAAAGAGACATTAATTAGCATTTGCTTTTATGAAAATAATGGAAAATAGGAGAAAAGGGAGGTGAAAGGTCACACGTTGCATGTGAGGAGGAAAATGAAGGAAAATAATGGGAAGATGAAGAAATTACAACAATCAATAATAAAAAGGATTCTGAGGATCAGTTCAAAGCTTTTATTTGTCAACCTTTTGTCTGTTCAATTTTGGAGTTAGTCTTAGAGAAGAGAAAAGCACCAAGAGGAGAAGGAAAAATAATCAAGGAAAGGAAGGACATGGAAGGCAAAGGAAGCAAGGATAAAGGTTGGATCAGATAGTTTTAGTGGGAATACTTATAGGTAAGAGATCACATGTATGATTTCCTAGTTGGTTTTGGCATGCATGGCATATGCGTGTGTGTATTTTGGTTTCTTTGCTATCGGTGGCATGGATTTTATTGGGTTTTAACATTGGTTTTATCCTTTCCTTTCCATTTCCGGATAGCCATGATGTGATGGGATTTATTTCTAGTTTGAGCTTTGGATTGTTGGAAGGTTTTGGATCCAAGTGAGGTGGTCTCAGGAAAATCCCAAGGGTTTGGGGTGGAAATGGTTTTATCTGTAAAGCCCTCAACAGATGGGTGGAGACAGGAAAATTCCTTAAGGGATGGTGAAGGAATTGTGAGGCATCCAAGCTTGGCTTGCTTTTCTGATCTTGGGACCAGTTTAGGTGAGATCATATTATGGTGAGGGTGGAGGTGGTTTAACTTATGGATTCCCCTACTTGTTCATGGATTGGCTTAAGCCACGAGATCCCACATTCATGCTTGGAATATGGCATGGGGGTGATTAGATGAAATAAATATTTGGTTCAGCCCAATCAATGGTCGGGTGGTACATGGAAGTCCCTGACTTGGTTGGATTTTTCTTATGGTTAATAATATCTAGGTTCCTCTTGCTTTTAATGAGTAAATGTACTTGTTATTATGTGGCTTTAATGGATGTTCTATCATTGTTATTTATCTAGTTATATGTTGGTTATAAGCATGGTTAATTGATAGATCCCAGTATGGCTCTTATCACATTTCCATTAATGACTGTCTGGTTAATGAATGCATGACCTAATTGGTGTTATGCCAACTATTGTGAGAAGGAATTGGTCCTTCTTTTTAAACCTCGGATAACTTTTAGATCCCTATCTTAAGAGTTGTATTTATGACCTGTAGGTTGCATGTTTACCATGTGTTTGACGAAATGTCAATCCTGGTTGGGAGGGGTCAAGTCAAGTCTCGGTTCAATATATTTTTTATAAGATTTGTTTATATGTCATTTATCCTTTTTGGAAGTCTCACTGAGTTCTGTGTAGGAGTCTAAGTCTTGGCCCTTAAACAGTGGCTCCAAATTGGGGTTGTTTGCATAAAACTGACTGGAAAAGTCCACATTCGTTGGCAGGCGGGCATATGGGAGCGACTAGAGGATTACTGTGGCTTGCATGCCTTGGCAAGGGAGCGGTTGAGGCTTTAGATTAGTGAAAAAGAGAGTTATCTCAAGGGTTGGACACCTAGAAGGGTTGGGTTGCTCCTGGAGGTCTAGTAGCACTTGAGGGAATTCAATAAAGTCTTAAGTTTTCAACTCCATTTCCTTAAGTTCATATAGGAGGTTGATTCTTATCATAGTGACCCTCATCTCATGTTTACCTTGAGCAAGCCAGTGAAAGCAGGTAAATGTGGAAGGAGGTAGTTACATAAGAGATGTAGAAACTCTCATTCCTTCATTCCAAGCCTCATCCTCTTGGCTCAATAAGAGTGATTTATTACTGCCATTTCCAAGAAACATATGTTTATATCCATCTTCATAATTAAGCATATCTCCAAAAATATTCTGCAAAATACATTTAACATTTAAAATTTTAAAATTCCTAATCAAATTGTACTTTTCACCCATCTCTTTCTTCAAGTTCATTTGATGTTCACGTTGTTGATATACATATGACACAATAAATTTGTCATATTCTTCCACTTTTATATTTTCCTCCATATTTGCATTGGTGTTGTTTTGTATCAGCCATTTGTAAACTGAGTCATTTCCAAGCCAAATTATTTTCCTTGTCTTCTTTTCTTTCAAATTATTTCCAGTTGTCTTTGACCTTTCTTTCTTATTCCTTTATCATCTTCAAGCTGCCTCTTTGATACCTCTCAATTGGTAAATTATTATTCTCTTCATCAAACCAAAAAGTTCATTGGTTGTTCCATACAATCCTCTTTTCATGTCTATTATCACCTTGAAGCATCCTTTTCCATTCAGTTGCCAACCTCCCAATAATGTGATATGCAGGAGCTATAAAAAATTTCTTCCATTCAAAAATTTCCAAAATATTTGGTTGCCTCAAAAATCCATCATAAGAATCCACCTGTTGTTTGACTTGCCTCCAAGAAATGCTCCATCCTTTGTTTACTGAATCTTTATGTTGCTTTTATGTTTCCTCAAATTCAACAAGTCTTGAAAATTTAGTATCCATCTTGTTCTCTTGTAGAGGATTCTCTCTCACAACCTTATTATTTTCTTCAGAAAAAATCCCTCATTCATTTCCTATTGGCATATATCCACATTTACTCAAAAAAATGGAATCTTTGAATTGTAATTTCATCACCTCAATATCTTCATATTTAGTTTTAGGCTATAGTAACAATTATTCCAGCAACTATGTTTCTTCACTAAAATCCTTGGACATTGCCTCTGAGTCTTACTTTTCATATTCCATTTTTACATTCTCAGATCCCAATATATCTCGTTCTTCTTCTTCGCTATCTTTGACAAATGAATAATTCTATATATCATCATATACATAAGCCCCCTCTTCATCTTTTGCAACTTCCTGGCTATGTTGGACATCATCATCAATGTTCCATAGAAAAAAATTGTGTTCTCCATAAATCTTGTCACTGCTTCAATACATTCTTCCTTCTTCATAATTTTCCCCACAACTCATTCTTCTTTCTCTCTGGGTTGTACAAGACACTGATGCCTCCTCTTTCTCCACAACGAGTTCTTGGTTGTCTTCTCATATTTGAATTTTTATAGCCTCCTTTGAGCTCTTTGAAATACATTGAGATGAGTTCTTCTGGTCAATTCTTCCCTCGCCATCTTCAAATGGATTTAGTTCACACATATGCAAGACGTGTTTTCCTCTCTCTTCCCATTTTCCAATTGTTTCTAATATATGATAAGATCCCCCAAAAATAATCAAATACACTCTTAACAAAAGAAAATACAACCAACCAACTATACCTATGAGTTTACTCTTCCCTTTATAAACTTGAAGAGTTTCATCCAAAACTCTTTCATAGCCTTCTTCAATGTTGTCTTTATGAATCAATATTGAATTTCCTTCTTTTGTGATAGTAATTTGATATTGTCTATCTTCAAAGTCTACTAAACCTTGTTTCTTTCCATAATCAAAATCCTTCCTTTGTGGAATTTCTACTTTTTCGACCATCTTCGATATTTGTTCAGATCCAATGTATTTAGTACCTGCAAATAAACTCACACACAAATAATTAAAATTAAAGACATGAAAACCTTCAGTCTCTAAAGATTCCGTTAACATCCTTCTCTTGCATTGATCTGAGCACATCGTCATCCCATCATCATCATCCTCCCCTCCAAGGATTGATCCTTTCTCTAGTTCAAAAATATATTCTCTCATCTCATACTCAGTTTCCTTGAGTGCTTCCTCAATCTACATTCTATGTATTAACTTCTAAGCAAATAATTCCTTGATAGGCCACTTGACAATTTTTCCTACATACAACCCTTGTCTCAATTCTTTTATGGTTTCCTTCTAGAGCATATTTTTAATGTTGTTGAGTTATACCCTCATCTCAACCATCTCCTTTTCAAACTCTGCATCACTCATTCTTTTCTTTTTGCCAACTATTTTGGAAACATGTTTCCTTTTGTTGTGGCTTCCTTTTGAACTATTCCTTTTCCTATTTGTAGTCATATTCGTCATCTCTTTTATGAGTTCCTCCATTCCCACTGTGAGATGTAACTTAGCCTTCTCCTTGTTGTCAGTGTCCAATTTTACCACTTAATACCTCATCAAGCATTTGTCCTAAGCTCAATCTTTTGGTATCATTGGTTCTGTCTCCTAGAACCTCCTTCTTGAGCACTCCTTGATCTTCTCTAGCTTATGCACTCTACTCACACTCTTCTTCTTCTAAGAAGTTTTGTTGTTCCCTTCACTTTCAGTCTCCGGTTGAAATCTGCTTACAAAATTCCTTGTTGTAGCTTCCTCTGCCATAATCCTTTACTTTGAGAGCTTTTACTTGCTCTTTTCCTCGTCTGTCATAGCTTCTTGGATGTATTTGCTACTACCTACTTCAACACTTTCCTTTAGATTAGCTGGAAAAAAAAAGGGTCATTACCTGTCATCTAATCTCTTCAATTACTAATACAATCTCGCATCCCTCCTTGTTGCTAAAAATCTATTGTTTATAATTTGTCATGTTCCTTAATCCTAATTAAAAAAGAATCAACCTATACTCCATATCACTTGTTTCAATCTACACTAAAATTTGTGCTTTCTCTCCTTTAGTAATCCACTCTCTCGAGTACAACTAACAAACCTATTATATAACCTTCACACCATTATATATAACTTTCCATTCGTTGGCTTGAATTAACACCTATACTTTCAAATGTGGCTATAAGACCATACCCATGACCATAAATTTAGCCCCTGATAATTTTTATTTGATGCGCAACTTTCCAGCCTTCAAAAATTCTGGGGTGGATTACTTTCGGGATGGGGATTCTCTTCCATCAACTGTCAGACTCGTCTTTGTCAAGGTCAATTGACAATCTCGACCCCTTTAGAATATTCCATTAGCACTCGAGTGACAGTGGAAAAGTTCTATATGATAATCGGCACAACCATTATAATAGATCACAGACTTAGATGATTTTTAACCCAAGCCACCTACGACTCCTTTTTAAATTTCCATGATAAAAATTTTGGGATAGGAATTTTTCCATCTCTTGTTGCTCCTCAAAAGTTTGTCCCAGCCATAAAACTCTACCCTAACGTTTTGAATTTTCTCCTTTTTCCAAACCTCTGGGAATGACAAATGTTTGTGACACTTAACGAACTTACCTCTCATCCTCTGTTGTCAATATGTTTGCCTTGGTGATATCAAATGCAATCACTTGTGGAAACCTCTAGGGAAGGATAGTCCAAGATGAAAAATCTTTAATGCAGATACTTTTATTGCCTTGATCGTGTTCTATAACAGAATCCTCATAGTTACATAAAAACTAAGTATTTGCCCCTTCTACGTTATGTTCCCATCCCTTCCGTTCATACGCTTTTTATACAGGGATTATAAAGTATCTTAATATACACCCTAGAATATCCCTGCAATTTCAGTCTAATCAGACTCAATCATAGAACAAAATACACAATCCTTAAAGAAATTAAATGTGTTTACATAGGGATCATAAGGAATCAATTCAAACAATTTTGTAGGTTTTTACACTAAAATCCTTCTCACCTTCACTATCTTTTACTAAATTCAAACATGAATAAATACAAGTATGGCATCCTTCCATATCCATGAAAAGTGGATCACATGGCCCAATTTTGGCTTCAAACAAACCTCTCAAAACTCCTAGGTTAACTATTTTCTAATATTAAAAAAGTTTACATGGTATTTAACAATATTAATCCTATTTTTCTTAAACAAATCCCACACATTGAAGAACCAACTTCTCTAGTGAATTTTTTGACCTTCTCGGTCATTTTAGTTTAATCGATGCTCCTGCATCAAATGTTGCAGACCTATTTAACCTTGTGTCTATCTTCTACCACAATGTAGTCCAAGAAACACTAAGAAATCTTATGTCACTGTCTAAAATAATGCTCCTTGGTATCCCAACGTGTACCCAGACATGTCCAAAGAAAAATTTGGTTACTTCTTTACTGTTGATGGTCATTTTATAAGGCATCAGAACACACATATTGTTGAACCTATCAACTACCATGAACAAGTAGTCATGTCCTTTCCTAGTTGTTGGTAAACTTCCCACAAAGTCCATGGAAATGTTGTCCTAGGGACAAGTGGGTATACGTAAGGGATGTTATAGACCTTGTTTCCTATTACTACACTTGCTAGTACCTCTTATGAACCTAGCTACATGTTCTTGCATCTTGGACCAATACACATACCTCTACAAGTTGGCCACTATCTTCCCTACACCGAAGTTCCATGTAACTTTGGAGGTGTGGTCCTCTCTAATCAACTGCAATCACTCACTTTTAGGAACACATAACCTATCCAACTTATAGAGTAACTCATCCTAGAGATGGCAGTCAGTGGTGTTTTCACCATCATGCACATGACGTTGAATTTGCAATTGTTGAAACACCTCCTTAAAGTCCTCATCCTCTGAATATGCCTCTTTGTATGCATCATGAGTGAATGGTTCCATGTGCATCAAAGTTCCCAAAGCTATGATATTTGATGTGGGTGGCCTTAAAATCATGCCAGACAACATATTTGTGTTTCTCTTCTTATACTTGAGCACTAAATAATTTTTTTGTAGAAACCACATCCACTTGTAATGCCTGCTTTGTTGTAGCTTACTCTAGGCCTGTAGGTATTATAGTGGTTGATGATCTGTGTGGATTATTGTCTCCTTTCCCATCAGATAGTGCTTCCACTTCTTCATATCTTTGCATTAGGACATAAAGATCCTTTTCATAGGTAAGGTAATTAAGAACTACCCCATGAAATACTTCAAAATGGTAGCATACAAGCCTTTCCCCCTGCATTAAGACTATTCCCATAATATACCCAGTCATACCTAGCTATAATTGGTGCTTGATTGATCTTCTTTTTTAACTCCTCAAAGGCCCATTGTTGACCCTTTCCCCACTAGAAATTCCTTCCACTTGTTGTTATGGCATGGAGTGGTGTCATTACTATTGAAAATGAGGCCACATAAGCACTAACCATTTCAAGATGGCCTCTATTGGCAGTATCTATCTTCAGCTCTCCTCCAGCTATCACATATGTCAGATGCACCAAATATTGTTGTGCAAACTCACACTTCTTGATATTTGCTAGCAATGGGTAATTCCCTAATGCCTCCAACACCTACATCAAATGTAAGATGTGCTCTTCCCAAGTAGCACTATATACCAGTATATCATCCAAATAGACAATAAAAAATGAATATATAAAAGGGCTTAGTATATCATTCATTAATCTCATAAATGTGGCTAGTGCATTGCATAGGCAAAATGACATGACTAACCAATCATACAAACCTTGCTTGGTTTTGAAAGTGATCTTCGAGGTATATTCTTCTCTAACTCAAACTTTAGTAATATCCAAACTTTAAGTCCAACTTGGTGAAGTATTTGCTTGCTACAACTAATCTAACAAATAATCTGTTCTGGGAAAGGGTACATGTTCTTGTGCATGATTTTCTTTGACACCTTGTAATCTACACACATTTGCCAAGTCCCATCCTTTTTTGGCATAATTATGATGGGTGACCCACATGGTGATGTACTCGATCGAATGACACATTGTTCTAGTAGTTGCTACAACTATTTATTTACCTCAGTTGCTTCTATAACAAACTTCCTATACAGCCCAATGTTTGGCAACGGGGAGTTAGGCAATAGTTGGATCTCATGCTCCACTTCTATCTTGGGTGGTATTCCTTTAAGCTCCCAGAACACATCCATGTATGCTTGTAGAAAATCTTCCAATTGTTGTTTTTGTTTCTTAGTACAGCCCTCCAGGGATGCCTTTGCTCTTACTTACTCTTTTGTAGACTCATTCTCTCTTAAAAATAGTAAAAAGAAAACTTCTTGCCATAACTGATTAGTTTCTTAGCTTGGTTGGCACTTACCAACGAAATTTTTGACTTACCTTTGTGTGCATTGATGGTAAACAATCTTCCATCTTTGACAAGCTTGTATTGGTTTTCCCTTCACATAAATATTGCAACTCACATATACATGTAGGGAATTCCAAACACCACTCTACATACATCAAGGCGAATCACATCTAGTTCTACTTCATCAATAAAATCATCACTGATAGAAAAGCTAATTTTGCAATATTTTGTTACCTTTAACTATTCATCCTTATTTACCCATTCTAATGGATATGGGCTTGGATGATCATGGATTTTCAATCCCAATTTGTTGACTAGCTATGCTACAATGAGATTTTCCTACGATCCTAAGTCAAATAGAGCATCAATATTTTCCCCTTTAACTTGTATATTTATATGGAAGAGCTTGGTTTTTTCATTTGCTTCTTGTTGTCGAAGGTTACCCAGTTTCACCTCCTTTTGCATTGACGTACATATGATCTTCGCATCCACGTCCGAGTTATTTCAACTTGGTTGCTCAAATCAATGGACATGAGATTATTATTCTTATTATCTTTTTTTTCTTCAGATTAAGCTCCCGATGTAAATTCCATCATTTCTCCTTTGTATTACCATAGATATTACAATGATTATAGTGGTTGTTGTGATCCTTGCATTGGTGTGTTGTGGTTGTTGTATTTTTATATTCCCCCCCTTTCCACTTTTTCTCCCCCTCCTTGGTATCCTTCTAGTGCTCCTGCTTTAATCCACTTGATTTCCCTTTCTTTTGGCCTATGTTCTCCAGGTATTGTGCATGTACACAAGCCTCTTCCATTGATCACAACTTAAACAACATCAATTTCTTCCAACAATGGTTGTGTAGACCCCCCAGATACTTGAGGATTACATCCTGGTTCCTTCGATAGATGCCCAACATTATGGCCATTTTTTTAACTCTATGGTGTACTCTCGTACAATTTGCCCCTACTTCTACCTGAAGTAGTGCCACCAAAGTCACTGGTCCTCTACATACCCGATAGGGTAAAATAGTGACTTTATGAGTGTTTTAAAATCCCCCCACTTAGTCACTAGAGGATCTCCCTCCCACCTCAACGTATCCATGTGGCTTTCCCACTAGGTCAAGGCACAACCCTCTACTTTTAGCCGCACAAATGAATTTTACTTTTTCTTTGTATGATGAACATTTCAATAAAATTCTAATTGTTACAACAAGTGATTTAGCTTAAGAGTGTCATTCTCACCTTGCTATGACTTGATATAAATATTCGCTTCCATTTTCAACGGGGAATTTGAATGGTTCATGGCATTCGAATTGAGTTGACCTCTTTCGAGTCCTTCTTCGGCTTGTTCTCTATTTCTTCTCAATCTCTTGATCTTCCCTCTAATCAATCCTCTGTGTTAGAACCCCCATCTTCTCTAAATAGCCCAAGATTATTGATCATGACCGACATGAGGAGATTCAAATTATAGTTTGTATTTGCAGTTTGTGCTTCCAACTATGAAAGCCTCTCCTGTCCAAGTTCATGGGTGTTATTCATAAATTTGTTGGCCATGACTAGGATTTTATGATTTCTGGCTTAGCTAATCTACATCCCCTGCAAATCCCCCATAATATATCCAAAGAAACCTACTATGATACCAATATGATCCATAAACTATTGTGGATATTCCACTAGACAGTTCGTCACAACAAATATGATAAATTATACTTAAAAATCTGAAAATCTTCTCTATGAGGGTTTATTCCTCTTTAGATTCTTGGATTTTTAAATTACTATTTATTGCATATGCATGTAAATTATAATTATGTATAAAATAGAGAACAATGAAATAAAAATTAATAACCCATGATTTGACACAAGATATAACCTAGGAAACCCTTTCAAGAGAAAATGATTTTTCTCTACTATATTCTGAATAGAAAATGACTGCAAGTACAAAGAAGCGAGACCTATGGCCCATGGGCTACTATAGTGCATAAATCCACTTTGTTTTCTCTCTCCTTATCCTTCTTGGCTACTCTAATTGTTTATGAAAGAATTGCACTTAAAAATGATGCAACCCCTTTTCCTCCTACTGGCCCAGTTATAAGACAACCCAATAGCCTCGTTAGGTTTGACTACCTCAACCCTGAACCAGAGTTACAATATGAACTCTTCTAGATTCTTCTTCATCGGGATCATGTGTCTAGCCCATTTTCGATGAATAACGGGAGTTGAATGGCATCCTCTTGAATTAACGCGGTGAAAACATGAAGGTCAACTTCCGAGTGGCATGACATTTGCATACGAACTAAAGTTGAGACGATTCTTATGCTGTTGGAAAGGTATATATGTGTAGAATATTAAATAAGGGTGCATCATTAAAGCAGCAAAGTTTTATCCACGAAGAAAATGTTGTTTGATTCCTCAAAATGCTCCCAGAAGGTTTCAAACCTCAATTTACCAAACTAGGTCCTGTGAGTAAAAATGGTCTTGTGAGTTGATTCCTCCACTTTTTTCACTCTAAAAGTATTGAAATGGATGACAAAGAATATAATGATCCAATCTAGATCAGAACATGGTGCACTCTATAAGAACTCCTAGCATTGCTATCACTATTTCTACTATAGTTAGTTGCTTAGTATTCTTTTGTGACAAGACGAACCTAGACCTATATCATAAGCATTTTTTGGGGCAACCTCTCCCTTTCGCTATTTTATTTTAGTTGAATTCTAATCCCTTTAGGTTTTCCCCTTGCTCCAATTCCTTTCCCTCTATGCATTTTATTCTCTACTTTGACCTTTTCTTTCTTAATCCACACCCTTGCTTATCAATCTCCCTCTGTGCCCATCACCCTTGTGAACAACCACTTCCTAGGGAGTATTGGTCCTTGATTTCTACAGAAAATCGTGTTGCATCAGAGAGCCGGAAGCAAATGTGTGGCTGGTTATTATAAAACACAAGGAGGATCTCACGCTCAATAGAGAGAAGAATCTTCAACTAGACTTTATTGCACTCGGATGTCCTGGAAAATTCAAGTAGAACTTGCAGACGTTGAAAGGATATTGCAAGAGAACATGGATATTTAACTAATATCGAGGTAGCTGGTGAAGTTGTAGACTAGATGCCCGATACAAGTGACACAAGAAGACAGTTCAACCAATATAGATATATAATAGATATATAGTGGCACATGAAACATTATTGGCAAAGTTCTCTTGAACATAAATGAAGAAAAGAAAGAAATACTCCTCATACTTAATGGGCTACAACTATTTCTGAAAACCGTGGACTGATGCCTAAAATGCATAGAAAACCATCTCGACCTCCCTCCTAGTTTGGGGAGCTCGACTGACAGTGACACGAAGCCAATAACAGTGAATCTCATCAATTCATGCAAGTCTGCATGATCAACTATCATTTACCTAGTTTTGTTGGTTCTCTATTCGGGTTATCTATTACGTTAATTCATTAATAAAATTTTACTTACTTCGGGAAGAAAAAGCAAGAGAGAGAAAACAAAATAAATAAAAAACAAACAAAACAACTTTGATGTAATACTTTCCATTATTACATGTCCAAGTAAATGCAGTAATGATTTGTTTATAAAAAAACGCAACTTTACATTTCTTAGCAGTGACCTACTCATAGTTAAAAGATTTCGACAAAATACTGAACAATCTATCTATGTTAAATCACGACCAAAAATTCTGCATTTTTCACATATATAATGTATATGTTGGGATACATGTTTGTACAGACAGTATATCAAGGCTAACAACCATATAAGGCCAGTCTCTATGTAGAAAGAGTCATCGTAATCGCTTAAAAGGTATAGCATACTCAGACCAACGTTTCCTTCACAATCTTCACGAAGCCTCTGAACTCAGATTCCACTGTTGTATGTCTTCCGATGTCAATGTATGATGTTTCATAAATCTTATAGTTGTCTTGAGTCTTGATTGCTTGGGGCAATTCACGTCAGGTACTGTACCCCATTTATACTGCAAACAACGTGAACATTCCCCTGTCCCAAATTCCCAGATGATTGCCAAGTTAACCTAGCCAGCGAAGCTCTTCTCACCCTGACAATACTTTACAAAACAACTTCCCAACTGACTACCACCAAGAGAACCTAACCAGCAAAGATTTTAGTAAAAATTGATAATATAGAACCCTAGCACAGTGACTCATGGGACCTCATATTGAAGTTCACTGTGACCTCATATTGAAGATCTGCTTAAAAAAAATGCTCAATCTGTTTTTCTATTGTCTTGGAATTCTTTTGATCTCATTGATATGCTGTCATAGATATATTAGTATTGATCCACAGTTACCCTGGACCTAGTAAGTCTGAAACAAATAAAAAGTACTTAGATGTAAGCCCTTAACTACTTAAAAGTTCAGAGAAAAAATTAATTTATGCTAATTTATTTCATTATTTTTTATGTCGACACTTTTTTTTATAACTAAATGCGAAACATCAAAGTTTTTCCATTATATTTTATTGGTATTATCCACATAGGTAGTAGTTTTTCCAGTTTATTTTATTGATATTATCCACATACGTAGATATGTAAACAGAAATCTCTTCCACTTTAAGAATGTAAAAGAAACTTCCTTCTCTAGATTATGAAATTTATTTCCTTTCTTCTTCCTTGACTCTGTTTTGCAGAGACAAAAACTTTACTGCTGTTTGTCAGGCATGTTGGATCAAATATCGACCTAAAATAACGTTGTTGTGGTTTTTACCATGCAAAATTGCAGATGATTAAACCATTTGTTGATTTCCATGATCTCAGTGCTACATTCTGATTTAACTAATGTGCTTAAAAGTCCCAGAATTCACATATTTCTACACAGAAAGTCGCGCTTTCATAAAGAAGAATGTACAAAAACTGGAACAGTTACAAACCAGCCTAATTTGTTATCCATTAGCAGACGTAGATCATGGCATCTTGATCTATCATAGAATGGCTCTAGTATATAGAGAAACTGGACATTCCTAAATAGTGATCCATTAATGAGCGAAAGGATTACCTGCTACCATTATGTACTGGAAAAATCTACTAGTATTGGACCAAGTCATGACCAACTATTCTGCACTTCTCACGTATCCAATGGATATATTGAGATACATGCTTGTAGATACCAAATATCAAAGCTAATTCCAGACAACCATATATTGCTTGTTTCTATGTAGATAATGCCCATGGGAATCGTTTAAATGTATAGGATTCTCAGGTTAATGCTTCCTTCACAATCTTCAAAATGTCTCTGAACTCAGTTTTCACTCGTGTATGTGTTCCGATGTCATGTGTGATGTTTCAGAACTCTCATAGTTGTGTTGATTGCTTGAAACAATATACATGAAGTATTGTACTCCATTTATAACATCAAAGAACATGAGTCCCACCCTTCCCCCAACCCAACTTCCCAAATTACTACCAACAGCATAACCTAACCGACCAAGCTTTTTCTCACCCTGAAAGCCTCCTATATAAGCACCAAATAAAGTTCCAGCACCTCTCATGCATCCCTCAGCGACAGTACCACCATGGTACAGAGCTTCATAGAAGTCCCATCCTGCAGACAAGATCGGTCCAATTTTCCGTTTCACTTGTCTGGAAGCGAACTTTGCCGCTTTAGCTCCTTCCTTCGTTGCTTGCTTTGTGGCAGCACTAATGCTTAACCCCCCAGATATGGCATCAATCAAGGCAATTTCAACAGTCCTCTTCCTTGTCCTTTCTAAATATGCCTTTCTGATCTTATTAACATAAAGTTTCAACCCCTCGTTTGCTACACAGGCTACTGTTCCAGAGCCCATGTCAAAGCAGTTAATCCACGTAAACTTTCCACTCTTTGAAGAAGTCTCTTCTCCCATGAGCTCCCTGCATTTTACAGCTGAATACACATGAAACTCTCAGTAACAGGATAATGATAAATGGCAGGGATATATACATCATATAAAGATAAATAAGTAGCAGACAGCGGCGCCTAAGCCCTTTGGCAATGTACCAAGAAAAAATAGTAAAATGGAAGAAGAAAAATGACCCACCCAACTTTTTTAACAGAATATTTTGGCTTATTTTATTTATTAACATCACATACTCATTTGCACAGAGAAATCTGTCCCACTTCTTTCATTTATTTTAGTTATTATCATCACCCACTCATTTGCACAGGGAGATCTTTCCCACCTTAGGTTGTAAGAGAACCCATCTTGTGCAATTAAATAAAGATGGTAATGCTACATATATAATTACATGTAATTTAACATAATTAATAGAAAATCAGTTGAAACATAACAGAACCATAAATATTGTATGAGAGCTGGCATAGTTTCATTGTTCAGGTTACATATCTTTTTATAAAATTGTGATTTTTTTTTACTGTTTAATTGGTATTGGTTTAATTTGTATTTGAATTGTATACCCTAACCATTCAAACTTATAATTCTAACAAATTTTTATATAATTCTAACAAATATTTATATGATTTGAAAAATTCAAAACATACCAGAATTAGACTTGAAACTTAACGAGGAATGGAACCAAATGCTGGCATCCATTTGGTTAGATTCTAAAAGCTTATGTGAATAGCTTGTTCTTGATTATCTTCAAATATTCCAGAATTAGACTTGAAACTTAACCAGGAATTGAACCAAATGCTTGCACCCATTTGGCTAGATTCTAAAAGCTTATGTGAATAGCTTGTTCTTGATTATCTTCAAATATTCCACCAGGGAGTTGTTTCAACATTTTCAATACTGCATGCAATAATTTGAACAGCATATCCCTCAAGGAATTTGAAAAGCAATAAACAATACTGTCCAATGAATAAGAACAGAGTTGATCATATTCCAAACCAGGGAATTTGGAGTAAATATGGACACCATAATCCAGGGGTGCGTCAACTAGTTTGATAGCAAATTCTCCATTGGAATAAAAAGGAAAGTTTTATGAAAATGAGAACAATCTCTGCTCAGTTCCACGTTATCCAGTGATGAGTGCCCCAGATTTCTGATACTGCGGAGAGCATATTTATAAGCTGATAAGTTAATTTTGCTCAGAAAACAATGGAAATTTGGGTAAAGATTTAGCAGAAATTTTTGGAAATTCTGGTAATCCTGGTTAAAGGTGGTTAAGCTGCAAGATTTTGGGTGCCATACTAAGTTTGATGATGTTGCTGCATTTATTTCTACTATCAAAAACATAATTCAAGCATTTCTACTATCTGGTTTATTGAAAAAAATAACCGGATTCCTGCGATTTTTGAGCAGCAAAATTGACAACTTTGACACCTCGGTAGACAAGGCCAAAAGTTTCTGAGCAACTTCGGTGGACCTTTCAAGCTACATGTTCTGGTTACCTAATAAACATGAAATTAGGCGAGAACACTGAGTCTTACCAGCTCAAATTAAAACAATAAGAGAAAAAGAACATAGGGTCTCTTGCAAAGTTCTCGACTTTTAACTGATACGATTCCAAAGAAGGCTTCATTTTCATGGGTAAGTTACAGGTCTTCCTACTTCCATTGGCGTTAGGTTGTGCAATTTACCTAGGATCGCTTGGAGCTTTAGAGGATTCACAGAGAGGACCACTAACACATAGTCACATTGGGTTCTGCTGCAATTTGATTTTGGGTCATTTGCTTTCATGTGGAGAATCCTCCTCTCCACTTCAACAGAACCTTTCATAGAGACTGGGCCTTTTTGTTTAAAGCCCAATCTTAATAACTAGAGCTTGTGCTTAATTACATCTGTACCATAGAGTCCAATGTCCGCGTTTGATACTATCCATTTAAAAATGTTCAGAATGGCAGAAAAGTGCCTAATCTAAATTAAGGCAATGGTCTAATCATAATCATAATCATACTGGTTAAACTCAAAGGCTGTGCGGGGGAAATAAAAGCATATGATCAGACCAAGAAGTGGGCATGCTTCAAGAAGTGAAACAGATAATGAAAGAACTGTTGGTACTATTTTTTTTTTCTCAAAATATACATGCAAAATACATGCCTGCCATACTAAAAATTGTGAGGCCTGCCACGAAGAGCAGAAGCTGAATTCTTCCATTCTGTATATCCATTCTGGAGAACGTTTAGTTCCCACCCACTGAATTTCCTCAAATCCCACTGCCTGCCCAAGAACAAGAATCAGCTAACGCATTGAAAACTAAAAAACCCAACAAACCCAAAACGTTTGGCAAGCTCAAACGCTAAGGCAAAGGAATCAGAAATGGTGTCAATCAAGCATGACAATCGTCTGGGGAGAAAACCAATTCAATAGGGCATTGGTGTTGACTGTCTTTCTTGATTGTGGATACCCTTCGAGCACCTTGGAACCAAAGAGAGTTCACTTTTCAAGGCATTCTAACAGAAGGGCGAGCTCACCTGAAAGTGAAAGTCATGGCAACGAGCCTAAGAAAGGAATCCTTCACCGAAGTATTTGGGACAAGGTTTGATTTAGGGTTTAAATTATTTTTTAGTGTAAGGTTATATTGCTTCCATTTATTCATATTTATATAAGTATTTGAGACAAGGTTTGATTTATTATTTAAATTATTTTTTAGTTTAAGGTTATATTGCTTTCATTTATTCATATTTATATAAGTATGGCAGTGTTTGATTTTATATATAATTTAAGAAATAATAAGTATGGTTGTGTTAGGTTTTATGTATGAGTTGATTTTAGAGGCTATTAAAAAGTAGTAAAGTTATATAAATTAAATGTCTAATATTAATATAATACATGTTAATATATGTTGATAGCTACCAAAATATTGATGTGTCATTTAATTTATTAGTTGTTTAATCTTTGTTGAGAATTTGTAAAGCTGTGTTTAATCTATGTTGAAAATTTGTAAAGTTGTGATAGAAGAGGTGTGAAACACACTATATAAATTTTGAAATAGAAATATTCTTTAGAAATACTTGAATTCATCCAATAGATTGTGTATATGACAAAGAATATTTTCATATTATTAAATGTAGACTATCCATAAGTTTTTATTTTTTAAAGAAAATAAATTATAGAAGCCATATTCGGAAATAAATCATGCCTATTCGCCTAAATATATGATTTTATTGAAAATAGTTTGGACCATCATTTTAATGATATTGGTTCTTTTCAAATATTATTTAGGTTAAAATTGTTTATTTTTTATTTTTTATGTTGAACTAAAACTTAAAACGTTTTAAATTTGTTAAAAGTTGATCTTCTATGGATGTAAGAAAATATCTTAATGACCCAACATCTAAAGACATTTGACACAATTGAAAACCCACTTCTTTGCCGACTACAAGTGGATAATTTAGGTATTTGATTTTCCTTGAATAACAATTATGAGTCAACTTGCATTCATGTATAGTAACTAATGATGGATGATATTCATGTATAGTAACCAATAATGGCTATTCCCACTCCCCATTCACAACTAAGTTATGATATGTTTTGACATCTTCAAAAAGAAAAAATGATTACTATGTTGAGTTTATACTATAAGTAAATTCTATTTCTAGTATTTTTATGATTAAATTAAGTTTATGTAAGATACTCATTATATGAAAATGAAAATAGTTTATATTTTTATTTTACTTTGATAAATAGAAAACCTTAGTTTAAATTAGGTTGTTGTAATGTGAAGATGAAAATCCCCCTTCTTTATATATATATATATATATGAGAGAAAATGCTTTTATTACCTTGAGAATAGCGAGGTGCTTTATAACTAGTATGGTGGAGATGTTACATGATAGCTAAATATTAAATAACTACATATGTATAAGACAACATATAAAAAAATAAACAAGCACTAGCCTAGTATGGTGGAGATGTTACATGGTAGCTAAAAATTAAATAACTACATATGTATAAGACAATATATAAAAAAATAAACAAGCACAAATCCATCTTAAATCAGGATCTATCAAGCACTAAGAGGGATACAATTTTTTAAAGTGTAATTTTTTTATCATTTACAATATAGGAATTAATACATGATATGTAATTACATGATTAAAAAAAATACACCATAAGAAATTTGATCCTTCGTGGTGCTTGATAGATCCAAGTTTAGGATGGATTTAGTGATACCTTGATTTGGTATTGAAATAGGCAATCCTTGACTTAATTCATTCAAATGAATCATCTTACCTTTTTCACTCTAATTATCTTTGTGTCATTTTCAATGATAAAAGTTGAGGGTAAATAGAGAAGATAATGGAGTACAATGGATGAAAGCTTCAAATTCTAGTTTGCTATATTGTGGGAGTTATAAGCTATGTAAGTTAGGATTTTTGCCTAGTCATAAAACTAGTTTCAAACATGCATTTTCAGTGAAATAACCATATCTTAGGTGAGAGAAGTCCATATTGAGTACTGTCAATGGCATTGGTAAGAACATAGATTATAGTGTTTTGAGTGAAAATTTCAAAATCATATCTATAAAATTGAACATGTGGCATGTTATACAAGTTTTATCTCCTAAAAGTGTCAAAATTGGCATGTTTTTTTTTAAGTTATCATAACATTTTCTTAGCACGTCAAAATTTGGTGAAACCAAGGGTATTGTAGAAAAGATGTATCATGCTTATATCGACCAAAATTTTAGATTTAGAGGTGTAGGAATTTAAGAGTTACATCAAGTGCAAGATCAATTTATAGAATAGACCCCAAATCAAGGTTTAAAATGTATGTTGATTTTAATTTAGAATAACATTCAGTTGAAAGGTTTGATATACATGACTTAAAGCAATTGGAAAGTGGAACAAGTAAAATATTCAAAAAAACATCATAACATTTTTGGATCATTATGGTTAAGATATCGAGGTTGTAAGCTAAGGATTTTGGTTGAACAGTAAGTAAGAACTAATGGAATTAATTATATTTAGAGGAGATGAAGATGGAGATGGAACTTGATATGAGGGAATGGTTGAAGATATAAAAATGATATAAGTCCTTTTGTGAAAAGTTTTTATTTTAATGATTGACTTTTTTTTAGTGGTGGATGAGTTTTGATGAAGATACTAGACTGAATTCCATGGGGAAGAGAATGTCTCTGAAATAAATGGATTAGGGACAAAAATGTGTTAGAAATTAAATAAAGAGTAATGGAACACATAAAATATTGCAAAAAAACAAACACAGAAAATCATAAATAAGAGAGACATAGATATACATGGTTCACCCAATTTGGGCTACGTCGATCGAGAAACAACCAGTCCTTCCTTTTATATTATCCAACAAAATGAAGGGATACAACCTATATAAAATTCGTTGTAACCTCTTCTTCACTCTCACATATCCTCTCTTCTTCTCACATAGAATAATACACGATCGTGAATACAAGTCCCTTGTATAAACTAAGGGTTACCTTTTAGGGAAAAAATCCGTAAATTAACATAAATTATACCGTTAGATATTTCGCCTAATGAATGGCCCTGGATGACTACGGAATTATAACATTTTACAAGGAATTTTTTATTTAATTTTTTTCTTTGGGGGCGTTGACACCGAATCCTCGCCAGGGCAGGGCTAGGTTGCTGCCACCAACCCACTCCGAGAGGAAATAGTGGGTGTGGGGAGGGGGTGGGGGGAAGCCCTCCCACAACCCCCTAACAAGGACTGGGATCCAACCACGGTTGAAACAAAAATATCTGAACAATCAAGAAGATAATCAGGCTCCACACCCAACAAAACAGATGTAGTACATAAATTCAATATAAATTAAAAGAAGTAAGAGAATAGATCAAGAAGAAAGGTGATGAGTTATTTAGACACACATGCTAAATAAAAGATTCATTGAGGAGGTTCATAAGTGAAAACAAGAGGAGTAGCTAAGGCAAGCGGGTAAATGATGAATCAAGGGAATATTTGAAAAAGAAATATGAAGAATTCAAAAGGTTGGGTCATAATAATAAAGGCCTCATTAATAATGTATCTACAAAAATATGAATCAAAGAATAAGGATGAAGGTATTACTAGAAAAGTTAAAGAGAATACTACCAAAAAACTTGAAGAGTAAATATACAAGAAGACTGAAGAATCCATAAATAATAATGAACTAAAAGCAAAATGCAACCTAGAAACTAAAGAAGACAAAAGCATCTAATGGAAAAGATCACATTGTAGACTCAAAATGAGAAGGAAGAGAAGATTCAAGAAGGTCATTAGATAGCAAATACTTGAAGAATTTCAGCTCTAGCTTGTGTATGTACATCTCAAATATGATAGTATTATCTCAAGTTATAGAGTAAACAAAGTTCAATCATTAAATTTAAAGAATGTCATTGTCTCTCTAAGGTAGAACCATATCAATACCCTCATTATGAAGATTTCTCTCAAGAAAGAAAATAATATCAATGTTAGCATTACATCAAGAGAAAAAGGAATAACCAACAATGTGTATGTTTTATACCTTTACAATAAAGCAATGCAAACACAATTTTTTTATTAAATATAAAATTAAATAACAAAAATCACACACAATACTTAAATATTTATCCTGGAAACCCTTAACTGATAAATCCAACAAATATTTTGAGAAGCACCTCTAATTTCTATTATATTGCAGTGCTCCCTTTCTAAAACCTCTTGAAAAATCCACAAAAAAAATTGATTTTACATACTCTCGTTCATTGAAGTATTTCAACAAATAGTTTGAATGCAAGCATTGTAGATGGCTTCTTATGATTGGCTTTCAAATAAACATATACAACACTTAACTCATACCCAAAATGAAACCCCAAATCATCTTGGACTGATTTTCATTAAACTTATATCTATATATATATATATATATATATAGAGAGAGAGAGAGAGAGAGAGAGAGAGAGAGAGAGAGAGAGATGGCACAAGCTCACATAACAATGGATAGAAGCAAGAAACAACTTCTTTCTTTGATTCAAATTAAGGAAACATAGTGCATACAAGAGAGGAGGAACCTGACTTTATCTTAGCATAGGAACTTATATATATATATATATATATATATATAGAGAGAGAGAGAGAGAGAGAGAGAGAGAGAGAGAGAGAGAGAGATGGCACAAGCTCACATAACAATGAATAGAAGCAAGAAACAACTCCTTTCTTTGATTTAAATTAAGGAAACATAGTGCATACAAGAGAGGAGGAACCTGACTTTATTTTAGCATAGGAACCTTCAATATTTCAATCATAAGTATGGAATAATTCCAGTTGTATTAACTTAGGAATGTGGTCCCAAAATGGTTGCAGCTATTCTTGACTTTATTAATTTGTCCATAAATAGACCAACAACCTTACCCAACACTAGAGCATAGAAACATGCCCTCCACACCCACTGCTTATGAGATTTGACTGCAGAGATGACTCATCCAACAAATCAGCAAAATAATAGCTGAGAGAAAGGCCACGACTCACAAGAGACTTGGCAACATGCCATCCTTGTATTCACCAGTCACAACTAGCAAGAATGAAGGCACACACAACCCATCAAAAGAGTAACTCTTCCCTTGTTTCAACAAACAAATTCAAGAAAATAGGGAGACTAGTCCATGTGCATTCTAGTAAGGAAACTTGGCACTCTCCTTCAACCAAAATCGAACCTCTTTCATATTTAAATATAGCTCCTGGGCGGGATTGTCTAGAGACCCCTACGCACTTCTAGGAATGTAGAGTTTCATCCTCAAGGATTCCCTCAAAATCAACCCTGATAATCACCACAAAATCTCCGGATAAAATAATGGGAAACACTTGTAAGCCCTTCAGTGTTATGCTCCTTCGTAACTGATCTCCTCACAAGAAATTTGAGCCACTTTGGTGCCCTAGAAGGAACATGCACCAGCTAAACCAACTTACAAATATGCTCAATGGAAACTTTGAATTAAGCTCCCCAAATTTGCCTCACTAGGGAGACACTCGATGTTCTCCGAAATGAGAGTGGAATTCCCACCCAAAAATTCCTTGGGTTGAACATCACAGATTGTCTTGGCTAAGCAACTCAAGAGAACTAGGTGTGGTAGTGTTTTTGTGAAAATGGTGTACCAAAAGACACCTCGTTAACAGTTGATTGTTCCCTACAAAGGATCACATACAAAATTGGCATTGTTAGTGGACAAACTTAAATAAGGACAAAATTGTAAGTAGTGGAAACAATGCATACATAAACATAAACTAAACAAAGAGGTAAATACACAAACAATGCTCAATGGAACAAAAAAGTCAACAAAATAATGGAAAAAACTCCCTTTATTGACTCCTAGTAGTAGAGGTTGAATACAATAGATGAATCTTAAACACTTGAAGAGAATTCTTTGAGCTATGGTGCTAAAAATATCCTCAGCAAGAGGGTTTCTTTTCCTCAATCTCTTTCCAATTTTATCCTCTCTCTCAAATAAGTATGAAGACTCTCCAATGGTGGATTCCTCTTTTCTCACTAGGATGATGGATTGCTTAGAAGCAATATAGTGCTCTTCCATTCTTTGGCTTCAACAATGGAATGGTGCTTTGCTCTTATATCAATTTGGCTAGCATAACAATGTCTCATGGCCTGTTTATATAGAAATTTTGAATTCATATTCCCCCTCTTGGTCATGCATGATAATGAAACATGAGTAGGACAAGATGATTCCATTGAGGGTTGCATATCTTCAGGGCGACTCAAATTCGGTTGTCCTGGAATGAGATCATGTCAAAGAATCGGATCCAAGTGTGTGGAGTGGTCCCAAATCGCTGAGTTGTCCATTTCTACGACCACGTGACTTTTGAAGGATATTCCACACATGCATGGCTATCGAAGAAATAGTCGCGGCAACATTAGTTTTTTATATTTGTAAACTTTGGATCTTTGGAGAAATTTATTTTTTTTAACTTCATGGTGTATTTAGCTGTAAAATCTTCACTTGTGCATTCTATTTGATGCCTTTTAGCATCTTCTAGATTGTGAAAACATGTGTATGATTTTCTGGTGTTAACAGTTGCCCCCTGATGTATGAGGTTAGGAGAAAACGTATAGTCGAAATACATCATGTTTTATTGTCTGACGGAGAGTCTGATCAACTTTTCGAGAGAGAGGATATCTTGTTATGGAGATGAGTAGAGAAACCCCTTGACTGAGTATAAATGATAACCATGCTCTCGTGAAAACCTAAAGAGTAAAAAATGTGTCTATATGAGGCGGGCATGTCCCATGCTTGATATGATGACTAACCTTAAATTATTACAATCGGACAAGGAATGGTCTTGTCCAGTCAATGTTATGGTGGTTGACATGTTGATGGCTAATGATGATAACTGCTGAAGCCATCAAGGAAGATTCTTTGTTAGATAGACTTAATTTGGTTCCCCTATTCATAATAGAGGTGAATCACTACTGAGTGAAGTGTTGTAGTATGCATGGGTCTTTGATTTTGGGTACCTCCCCTATATCATGATTTAAGCATTGTTGAATGAGGTGCTTAGTGATGTGGGGTTCTTTGACTAAATGAAAGAATTGCAACGATAGTTAAGTACAACACCACCTTGAAATAAAAACTTGTGTTCGTGTTGAATGTCAAGGGGACCGATGAAATCAGTGGGAAATAGTGATTCCCATTGTGTCACCCGAGGATATCCCTTCAACGGGGGAATATCCAAGGTACTACCTCTATCCTAGAATATGAATGTTGAAGTCGACAGGAAAGGAACGTTAACCACCCGACATGATGTGTCGAGGAATCAATATGAGATGTAAACTGATTTTAATAGTGTGGGTCAAATAAGGCATGATAGTGAGAGCTGATGATATGAGAGGATATAGCCAATTGGCCTAAGGTTGGAGCTTTTGTGTGAATGGCGACAGTCAAAAACATGTTTGTTGATAGAGATGGCCCTAGAGTTGGTAGGATTTCTAGGGTGGGTATGAGTGTATTCTAACTGGCATGAGGATGGTACATGATTGTGGGTGATGTGTAAGCTCTGACCAAGGGTGACTAGAAACTGTCGTCGGGTAAAAGACATGAAAAAATTTGGGTGGGAGTCTTTTTCCTAAAAAATATTTGTACACTTGCCAAAAGAATATGAGGGTGATTTGGATGTAAATACACAGAGATGCATGCCCCATAATAATGGTGACCTGCATGGAGGTGTGGGGTTTTTTGCTGAGGGAAAGGGCCCCATTGGTTGGTCTCCATGTTGGGCTAGTGAGGTGAATGAAGTAACACAGATGAGTTGTGGAATATGGGTGAATGATAGGCCAAATGTAGGATGCGGAGGTGCATCTATCATGATCTTCCATAAAGTACCAGGGATGGCCCGAGAAATGGAGTGCATATGTGATGAGTGTATCGTAATGAGGTTGAACTTCAAGGCATGTAAGTGGAGTGGTTCCCAGGCCAGAGTAAGTGGTCATGGCTCCTGATAGTGAATAGAGATCTACAAACATGAAGGGAGCCATGAGTAGGAGGGCTCTATCAACTAGTGCAGATGCTTATAATATTCCAAGGCAAGATGATGATAAACATGGTTGAGATGATGGACCCTATGGTGAATTTTGGAGAAATGATGTCAGGATATGCAAAGTTTAGGAGGAAGCCTATCATGCTAAGTGGAGAATGATACCTACTTTGTTATTTAACTGCCCAGGTGTTGGTCGAAGAGGATCGTGTGTGATGTACCTGCAATATACACGAAAAATACCCCTAGTGAAAGCATTTTTGTAAATCATACACATAATTTGTTACCGATTAAATGTTATGAATTAAAGAATGAGAGGAGTACCTAAAATGAATTTCTGGGTGTGCAATGGGCCCATAAAATGAGTTTTAGCATTTACCGGAACAGAGAGTTCCATGATGAAGATGGTGTGGTACTGATCCTTGTGTCTCTTTCAGTTTTTTCAACGAAGGTCCCAAGCTTCTGTAATGGGCTCCAAAAAATGGTGAAAAGTGTGATAGTTAGGGCTAAGGGGGTCAAATATAACTTCATTTGTACTACTGAGTTGGAGAGGTCAGAGCTAGGTTTTGAGCGTTTCTTGCCATTGTGGTCAGCTATAGCACCAGGGACGCGTGTGGGGAGAGACAAGTAAGGGATTGTACCCTAATCTTTGTGATTTTGGTAGGTTTGGGGTAGATAGGTCATACAAGGGTCCCTTGTATGACCTTTTTAGGTCGGTTTTTCATGGCTGCGTGGGTGACCCCTATGGAGTCACGCGATCACTATGCAAAACCCAGCATTTTGCATGGCAGCACCACGCAAAAGTGAGCCTCAGACGCACTGTCCATGCGTCTGAGGTAGGATATGCCATAGCAAAACCCTTTGGGGGTTGTCGCAGCTTAGCCACTAGACCGTGTGCCTGTTTTGAGAACAAGCGCGTGGTCTTCAGTGCTTTGGATGCCATGACATAAGTTTTGAAAGATGTGTGTCCGTGCATCTGGTCAAGAACCAGGTGCATGTCAGCGCATCTGTTAGGCTCATAGGTGTGGGACTATGAGAAAAAGGGTTTTTCTCTGTTTTTTTTTATAGCCTAGGGCTATAAGTTTGATGCATGGTATGCTTGATGGTAGGATGATTTGGAGGGAGCAAGACTGGGTGTGCCTATGTGTGTATGTGGCAGGGGATCCAGCTGCTAGCCAGTTGCTAGTGCAATGGGGTCTGCATTTTTTATTCGATGCTAGGATGTGGACCGACAACTAATGGTTATCCGCTTGACAAATCTGCCAATATCAATTCGTACCGATATCTATTTTGTTATCATTTTTCTGCCTCATGGGGAGGCTTTTCCATATCCACTTCTAGTTGGGCATGAGGATACCCATCGGTGGGCAAAGGCTGAGGGTGAGGCTCACTGTGGGCCTAACCCTTTCGAGGAGGGCTGCATCAAGATTGCGATGGTTTTGGATATTGCTAAGCGAGTGGCACTAGCGATGATTATGAGATTGGTGGGGTCAACATCCCCCTAAAGAGCATTGGGGCTGCATATAACAGTCGTCTAGCAATTGCAGGCATGCCACTTTTCTTATCAAGCTCGATTGTTGCATAGGAGCATGTTATCCTAGTTGACACAGGTGCAGCATGGCACTTTATGGAGTTTTTGATATGCGAGTCTTTTGCGTAGCATTATGTATGAGAGGGTTGTGATGCTGCGTCATTTTCTAGAAGTGCCAATTGGGCCTCCCAGGGACCCTCGTATTCAACGATGGGCACCTGCGATGCCGCAAGATGGGGGGGGTGCGACAAGGCGTTATTGGAACGCCATCGTAGAGGATTGGTTTAACTCCAATCCTCAGCTAATTTTGGAGTATGGGTGGACTTCTGGGGATATCTAGACATGGGGCTTCCTCCGGGTGAAGCTTGGGGACGAGCAAGTATATTTGTTTTCCTCATTTGTATATATATGTTTTTTGCATGTATAGGTATGTTGTTTTATATATGATGATGTTGATACCATGTTTGTTTACTTACAGATGTGGGGTTGTGGGGGTGACCACTGACCTATTTGGTAGGTCATGATCTGAGACATATGGGTGTCGTAAGGACGGTACCTATTCCATAGAGACTGAGGGATGTGAGACCACTCGTTGGGCCTGAGCGACTGGCGTAATGACACCGATTAGAGATTGGTGGACCCTCTAGTGACGGTAGCAGTGCAGGAGTGGGCAGTGAAACTAAGTAGTGGCGTGATCATGCTAAGGCCACAGAGGCGTGTTTGGAAACTGTAGAGGCTGAGCTGCAGAGCTACTGGGACACCTGGGGTAGAGTGGAGGGCCTCACTATAGGGTTTCCCATTTATGGGTGGGCAGGGCTAAAGGAGGTTGTCGTGGAGACGACGATGGCGCTTGAGTGAGCGCATTAACCAATTTTTGTGTTGTATAGTTATGGTGATGGCTACAACTGATCTGATTTTGGCTCTTGACGTAGAGATTGGTCTGCTGGAGCCCTTGATATACATATGGGTCTAGATTTTTTGATGCAACTATGTATGTACCAGGGCAAGCACCCATTATGAGGATACTCCCTTGTATTTTTTTATTTATTTATCCTATTCATGGGCCAGTGGACTATATGGATATTTTTTTGCACTCATATATATTTTTTAATATGTATATATGAGATGGTTTTTTGGCGGCTTTCATGATATGTCACATACATCTATACTTTTCGATGTATTTCTTCATTTTTTTGAGATGTATCTTATGCTCATGGTTTATGTATCTTAGTGGTTATATATGTGTGATGCATGCCAGTCTAGGATTTGATTAGCTATGCGATCAGTTGTATGAATTTGATCCCTTGGTATATGTGTAAATGTGATATGATAAAAATGTCGAGCTAACCTTTTTGCATGCAAATACTTATGAAGAAGATGTGCGTCATAAACCTGAAAGGTATTATTTAACTGCGATACAACCAATTGGGAATCAAGGAATACATGCAGGTGATGGATACCTAGGTGGTGGGAATCGACCAAGAGACCTATGACAATGTCGTATTCAACTTGATTGTTGGTGGTTAATCTGATATAAATTCCATTAGAGAGACAAGGTGTCCAATCAGGAGAGTATATGGACCAAGCTAAAGCAGTGAGGTTTTGCGACCGTCGAGATGCACCATCAGCAAACCCATGGTGATAAACTAGCAAATGATGCATTTTTTGACCCATGATGACAGAGTGATGTTTAGAGTGAATCCATGATGAGGTGATCATCATAAAAAATAATTCATGTCACATACATGTACATTCTAGCATTTTATGGGTGAATTTTTTTGAGGTAGAGACCATTGACGAGATTTTTTAGGCACGTCCCATCAAAATCTAACAATATGTATGCCCCCTTGAGGAGGAAATGTTTGATGAGGTATGGGAACTTCCATAGGGTTTCAAACTTCCCAGGTCCTACCGTTTCTTGGGCAACATCATAGTGGAGGACTAACTCCCCTTCGTTAAATGTCTAAGGGGTGATTTTGTGATCAAATGAGGCTTTGACCCTCTTATTGTGTGCTTCATTATTCTGGAGGGATTCTTGTCAACGTTCATTGACAAGATCTAGCTGCACCAACCTTTGTTCCAAGGGTTTGGTGTTACTTAAAATCTCAATGGCTGAGTGTAAGGTGGTGTTGACGGTGCTAGACCCACCAACATTCAGGGGATCACTCTGTTATGAATTCCCAACTAGACCTCACACCATTTGGAGTGGGAGTCCCATCCGGTATGATGGCCTGGTTTCCATTATCTTAAAGATATGCCTCAACTCTTACTTGTTAGCACAGGAGAGTGGTCTACTTTATCTTCAAGAAGTGAGGTTCGCATGCCTAATGAGTGTAAGTGTTACTTGTGTCAATGGTTCTTTCACTGTAGAGGGAGAGAGGGTGAGAGTGAGCCCCAAGTCAGTTGGGAGAAGTCCCAACTCTGCTAGGATCACACAACACAACAAGACATGCACAGCTTCCGACAGAGTAGAACACACGGATGCGGCAGTCACAACACCCAAGGTAAGATAACAAGTACAACACTCAATAGATGAGTCTGCATGAGTGCAACGGTTGTTACAACAAGTTTTATGTGAAAGTTCTATCTGATTTTCGAGAGAGTAGTCTACATGGGCGAGACAACGTTAATAGCATATACAACATATTTCCATTAATACATTATGTATTACAACAAGTGAAATAGTTTAAATGTAGAACACAGGTTAAACCAACATGCATCACAAGTGTTAAAGATTGGTCTTACAACAGTTACATTACATGTGTGAAAATGTGTTGGCTTGTTAGCAGGCTTCTGAATTAAGCGAAAGTTCCAAGACACATCGTTACATCATACATCACTAACCCCGTGTGAGGGGCGTTGGAGCCACTACTTACTCCTCAAAGGAAAGATTACAGACTCTCTTGGCTATGTGAGAGGAGCTAAGGTGAAAATTCCTTTGCATGTACAAATGAGGGGGTATTTATAGCCAAGGGTGAAACTGACCCTTGTGGTTGTTCGAATACCCTCATGACTATTTGACTTCCATGACTTTTCAAATTTGCATGACTCTTTGTACAACAAGTGGATCTTTGGGAATTCCACATTACATTACACTGATTGACAACATAGCCCATAGTAGAGATGTGGGTGACATGGCTCATGACATGACTCAACATGACAGTGTTGGTACATGCATGATATTGCTGGAGTGCATGTCAAGCTACAATGTTGCTTGGTGATGGATGTATTCATGGTGTAGCACAGCTTCACCTCCGCATGAAAAAGTGCACAGAGTATTCGATGGTCTTTGGTTCACTTGATGATGATTTGGCACATCGTTCCTTGTTTGCATGTTGGAAAGCTTGACAGGCTCATCTATTCGTGAAAGCTTCATGTTTGTCCATTCGTTCGTCTGTGAGCACATCTTGCATGCTTGCTCGTTCATTTGTCTGCGAACACATCTTTGCATGATCATCCATTCGCGAGCACATCTCGTCGCTTGCATCGTTCATTCGTCCATTGGTGAACCTGTCACTCTGCATGTGCTCCCTTAGTTCATCACATTCGTTGTCGCGCCATGTTTGTTGGTGTACCTATATCTATAGTCACTCATGACGAGATGACATCAAATCCAAAAACCTCGTAGTCTACCATACATGATCATTTCGGATGTAGAAGACCAGGAGAGGCAACAAGGTTGTGAGGCAGGATGATGGCTCTGGGCACTGCTAATGAAAACTACAAGAGTCACTATGTGATGAAGATGGGCAATCCGAGTCCACAGTGACTGTCCATGATGTCTGGCTCGACTAGAAGGCAAAATTGCGCAAATTTTGGGAAGGACATTGTGGGCTGCAGGAAGGCAAGGTAGATAGACTCTGTACATTTTCCGAAACGAGTGGGTAGCAGGGGATGGAAGGAAAAATTTGCGCAATTTTCTGGAGGAACAGGTTAGGCTGCATGGAGGATCAGCAAGAAGGAATTGCACAATTTTTTGGAGGAACTAGTTGGGAGCCTGGTAGCCAAAACTACACAATTCCCATAGGGAAATGGCAGTTGGCTACTGTAGGCGAAGAAAACTGCATTGAGGTTGGGAGGCTAGCCTATTGATCATATCTGTGCAATTTCTGAGCTGAGCGGACTTCTAGGTAGAAGAGGGCCTGCTCATGAAAACTGCACAATTTTCTGGATGAGCAGCCAGTCGACTGTTGGGAGGACTGGCTGGAAAAACAGCGCAGTTTTCTGAGGGAGATAGGGATGGGCTTGGGTGTTTGTCCAGCTTGTCTGCACAATTTTCCCAGCCAGCGGAGCGGGAAAGGTTTGCAGCTTCTACGAAAATTTTGAGGGGAATGAGTCCCGGGGTGGCCATCGGGTGAAATCCTCTAATCGACCAGCTTGAAGGCTGATTGATATGCATGCAGGCAACGTATCTTGAAATGACTTGCTTGGTGCTTATACATTGTTCTGGGTGACAGTCGATCAAGTCGATGGCAAGGTGATGGTCTGGTTGTTAGAGGGGAGTCCAGTCGTCGAAACTTCAACAAAATGACTAAGTGTGTGAATGAGTGAAAGATGCACATGTGATCTTGCAAAAACACACCAACATGACTTGACGACGAGATGACCCAAACCATCCAAACACACATGCTCAACATGACTGACCGATGCTGTGAGAGACAAGCGCGACCCTTGTGATTGATCATTGATCGACCGTGACGATGCTTGTGTGACAGTGAGTGTGACTCTGTGTGTGAGTGTGACAGATGCTTTCATAGCGAACACAACATGTACACATGAAGAGAAGACCTTAAGCATGACCAGAACATGGTCGCAAGCATGAATTGGATACCAACATGCAAAAACTTGGAAGAAATGAACGAGCAAGGTGGATGCAAAGACTCACATGGGCTCATGGGATGAACTCGAGCGTGTGTAGTCACTAAGCGAAACTCTCAAGGGAGGCTCCGAAATTGGGTACAAGCCAAAATTTTGGAGGGTGGTTGTAGCCGCTATAACACTTGGCGACACACTAGCAGAACTTCGGCTTCTCTGATTTGGTTCATTGATAGTACAAGGCCTTGGTCCCTTGGGGAGTATTGAATCATTGTGCGGGTTACTCTAGCTTCCCCACTTGCCCCATGGACATACATGGTTTGCTTTTTGCCAACTTAGTCAAACAAAATCAAAATTTAA
Source organism: Pinus tabuliformis (assembly GCA_031772625.1). NCBI lineage: Eukaryota > Viridiplantae > Streptophyta > Pinopsida > Pinales > Pinaceae > Pinus > Pinus tabuliformis. The sequence continues at coordinate 345,304,499 of CM062817.1, forward strand.
GCTTGATCACATTGTTTCGAATCCAGGAAGGGTAGTTTATCTCACCTCCACTACTAGCGAGCCTGGTCAGTACCACAGTGGAGTTGCATGCTTCACCTCTTCGCGCAAGAAGCCTTTCTCTTCTTTCACCTTTGTATTTTTCAAGAGGATTGTGCATAGAGACTTATTTATTTTTGGGGCGGAAGAGGGATCCACACTTATTGAGAGAAAAAGAGGTTCTTCCTTCAGAGATTCATGTAAGACCTCTGACATAGGTTTTCTCATTTAGATTTTCCCCTTCTCCGCCTCACACAGAGTAGAAAACTAAGTATAGGCATGGGGCTTCCTAGTGTGGACACAGGTTCATGGTTGGACCAAAACTTCCCTTGCAGATGGTTTGTATTTTCTGTCAAGACTTCATTGGTCAAAGGTTCTAACCAAGCACAAAGAAGACAGACACAAGATTGGCCAAGTGTTGTAGTGTCACAATTATCTTCCTATCTCAGCCACATACTCTATTCAAAAGCCAGAACGTAGTAGTTGGCAGCACTTATTTCCGGAAACAAAAATAGTAATACATCAAGCAAGCAAAATGAACGTAAACAAAAATAGTAAGAAAAAAAACAAAGAAAAGCAGAAGCAGAAGTAAGAGCGAAAGCAAATTGAGTAAGAAAACACACAAGCATGCAAACAAACAAACATGAAAAGTAAGAAAGCAAACAAGCATGCAAGCAAGCACACCGAAAGCAAACACTAGTCCTACTCCTAAGATAACAGTGCATGGGCCTGATCACGTGAAGTGATATTTCCAATGCATCCACCGACGCATTAGTTGAGCCATGTTGGTGAAGACTTGGTCCGCGAACAAACTAGTTGTGTGAACCAGCAAATGTGAACGATACAACAATGAAAACAAACACACTCCAAGCTTACAAGCATCCACAGAACAAAAATGAGTGAAATCACATGTCATGCACTCTGTGGACTTGCCATGGTGTTGTGCTACACTACTTGCAGATGTTGATGCATGAATTCCCTTGACCGTGATATGCAAGCGAACATGAGAAAGGTAGACCACTTACGCTGCGCAAGTGTTCTTGTTGTGTAAGATTCGTCTGATGCATGAGAGATGGGATCGTGTAGTTCGAGTGGAGGAAATAAAATATGAGTGTTAGATTGATCTTGAGTGCATGAAGATGAGTGTGAGGAGCCTTGAGTGTTTGAATAATTTCCTTATCAGAAGTGAAACCAACCATAGGACAGCGAGAGCCCGACATAACCATCAGCTCGAGTTCAAGTACCTCAACAGTCTGTGGGGTTTCAACTTCATTGATAGATGGATCTTCGTAGACCAGTGGCTTAGACGGATTAACAATGAGTGGATTAACAACGAGTGAATCAACATTGTGATCAGATGATGAGGTGAAGAGATCACGACAACCAAGATGAGAAAATTCGGGATGTTGGTCGGCATCCTCATGGTTTGATGAATCACATAGAGGGGTAGATGAGAAGGAAGGATGTTCACTCTCTGCATTTCCAGAAAGAGTAGATGAAAGATCTAGTGGATTTTCAATGAATGATTGGTTCTCTCCGTTGTTGGATGATGGGCTGACATATGTGTGTTCTGTGAAAGATCAAAAATGGGTGCATCCACGGACGAAGATACACATGAAAAATCAGGGATGGCAGGATCAACAAGGATGCTAGGAAAAAATGGAGGAGGTATGGAAAGACAGGGATGGTCCCCTACCATTGGTGGATGTTCAAGCTTCCCATCATGCTCTTCATGAATGCCTGCACATGTTGGTTGTGCAACACCAACTCCGTCAATAGATCAATCCTCGTTCAAAACAATTGTAGAGTCTGGAAAGGAAGAACACAAGACAGTTTCATCCGGAGGATGATCAGAATACGAAGACGAAGGTTGAGGTACAAAATACATGTGACAAAGTATGGGACTCACAACCAGCTCTGCACCAAAATGAGAAGGAGCGATGTCGGGAGGTCGTGACAGTTCAACAAATGCGTGTGCAAGCTCTCCGGCATCACTCTATAGTGGTGTTGTTTGATGAGGGGACAACGGACAGTCACTTGCGATAGCAACTGTGTCTGTCTGTGATTGTGTAACTCCATCACTGAAGAATTTTGAGTGGGGTTTGAGATTGAACTTCTTCTTGGGATGAGCAGATCTCTTAAGACAGTATTCGAATCAGTCCCAAAGATAGAAAAATTTCATCTGGCTCTTCGAAGCTTGAAACTACAAATCACGAAAGCGTTGCCTAAAATCCATAGGCGATTCATGCGAAGCCTTCCGATGTATCAGTTTTTGGTCAAGATGTTATGGATCAAAATGATGGAAAGTGTCTTCAATGAGATCACAAAAGTGCTCAAGTGAGTGCATGTTGTCAGCTGGTAGGCTGCACAGCCACCGATATGGAGATTCGTGAAATGTGTATGCAAGCAGAAAGCTAGCATGTTCGTCAGAACATCCATCTTCCTCATGAAGAATGGAAAGAAAGTCATGTAAGAACTCGTGCCAAGCCACTTCTCCTTCACCATCATACGTGTAAGTGGACAAGTGATCAAAAAACTCCCTTGTGATGGTGGCATCTTCAAGATTCGAAAAACACCACGGAGGGAGAAGAGTGCAAGACTCCATGATAGATATACAATGGTTCAAAATAGGATGAGAGGAAAAAGCTTGTCACCTAGCCCTCCTTCTAGTGCCAGAAATGTTGACGGTGCTGGACCCGCCAACATTCAAGGGATCACCCTGGTATGAAGTCCCAACTAGACCTCACACTGTTTGCTGTGGGGGTCCCATCCAGTATGATGGCCTGATTGCCATTATCTTAAAGATATGCCTCAACTCTTGCTTGCCAGCACAAGACAGTGGTCTACTTTGTCTTCGAGAAATGAGGTTCACGTGCCTGGTGAGTGTAAGTGTTACTTGTGTCAATGGTTCTTTCACTGTAAAGGGAGAGAGGGTGAGAGTGAGCCCCAAGTCAGTTGGGAGAAGTTCCAACTCTATTAGGAGCACACAACACAATAGGAAATGCACAGCTTTCAGTGGAGCAGTCCACACGGATGTGGCAGTCATAGCACACAAGGTAAGATAACACGTATAGCACTCAGTGGATGAGTCCGCACGAGTGCAACGGTTGTTACAGCAAGTTTTATGTGAAAGGTCTATCTGATGTCTGGGAGAGTAGTCTACATGGGCGAGATAGCGTTAACATCATATACAAAAATTTCCATTAATAGATTATGTATTACAACAAGTGAAATAGTTCAAAAGTAGAACATAGGTTAAAGCAACATGCATCGCAAGTGTTAAATATTAGTCTTACAACAATTACAATACATGTGTGAAAACGTGTTGGCCTGTTAGCAAGATTTTGAATTAAGCGAAAGTTCCAAGACACATCGTTACACCATACATCACTAACCCCGTGTGAGGGGCGTTGGAGCCACTACTTACTCCTCAAAGGAAATATTATAGACTCTCTTGGCTATGTGGGAGGAGATAAGGTGAAAATTCCTTTGCATGTACAAATGAGGGGGTATTTATAGCCAAGGGTGAAATTGACCCTTGTGGTTGTTCAGCTACCCTCATGACTATTTGACTTCAATGAATTTTCGACTTTGCATGACTCTTTGTACAACAAGTGGGTCTCTTAGACTTCCATGTTACATTACATTGGTTGAAAACATAGCCCATAGTAGAGATGTGGGCAACATGACTCAACATGACAGTGTTGGTACATTTGTGCTACTGTTGGAGTGCATGTCGAGCTACAATGCTGCTTAGTGATGGATGTCTTCATGTTGTATCACAACTTCACCTCCACATGACAAAGTGTGTAGAGTCTTCGATGGTCTTTGGTTCACTTGATGATGCTTTGGCACATCGTTCCTTTCTTGCATGTTGGAAGGCTTGACAAGCTCATCTATTCGCGAAAGGTGCATGTTCGTCTATTCGTCCATCCGTGAGAACATCTTGCATGTTTGCTCGTTCGTTCGTTCGTGAACACATCTTTGCATGATCATCCATTCACGAGCACATCTCTTCGCATGCATCATTCATTCGTCCGTTGGTGAACCTGTTCCTCTGCATGTGCTCCCTTTGTTCATCCCATTCATTGTCGCACCATGTTTGTTAGTGTACCTGTATCTGCAGTCATTCATGACAAGACGACATCAAATCCAAAAACCTCCTAGTCTACCATGACACATGATCATTTCAGATGCAGGTGACTGGGAGAGGCAGCAAGGTTGTGAGGTGGGATGATGGCTCTGGGCACTACTGATAAAAAATGTGCAAGAGTCACTATGTGATGAATATGGGAAATTCGACTCGACAGTGCCTATCCGCAAGGTCTGGCTCGGCTGGAAGGCAAAACTACACAAATTTTGGGAGGGACAGTCCAGGCTATAGGAGGGTAAGGCAGACAAACTCTGCGCAATTTCTGGAATGAGTGGGCAGTAGGGGCTGTAAGGTAAAATTTGCACAATTTCCTGGAGGAACAGGATGAGTTGCATGGAGGATCAATAAGCAGGAATTGCGGAATTTTTTGGAGGAACTGTCCAGGAACTTGGCAGCCAAAACTGCGTAGTTCCCAGAGGGAACTGGAAGTTGGTTGTTGGGTCACTGGTAGCCAAAATTGCGTAATTCCTAGAGTGAACTGGTAGTTGGCTGTTGGGTCACTAGCAGCCAAAACTGCACAATTCCCAGAGGGAACTGGCAATTTCCTGCTAGGTGTTACTGGAAAAGGAAATTGAACTGGGGTTGGGAGGTCGGATTTTTTATCATCTCTGCGAAATTTCTGAGCTGAGCGGTCTGGTGGGTAGCAAAGTTCCTGCTCATGAAAACTGCGTAATTTCTGGATGAGCAGTCAGTCGACTGTTGGGAGGACTGGCTAGAAGAACTACGCAATTTTCTAAGGAAGACAAGGATGGGCACTGGATGTCTGTCTGGCCTATCTGTGCAATTTTTGCAGCGAGTAGAGTGGGCAAGGTCTGCAGCCTCTGCGTAAATTTTGAGTGGAATGAGTCCCGGGGTGGTTGTCGGGTCAAATCCTCTGATCGACCAGCTTGAAGGCTGATTGATATGCTTGCAGGAAACGCAGCTTGAAATGACTTGCTTGGTGCTTCTGCATTGTTCTAGGTGACAGTCGATCGATTCGATGGCGGGGTGATGGTCTGGGTGTCAAAGGGGAGTCTAGTCGTCGAAACTTCAACAAATTACTAAGTGTGTGAATGAGTGAAAGATGCACATGTGATCTTGCAAACACACACCAACATGACTTGACAACAAGACGACCCAAACCATCTAGACACACATTCTCAATATGACTGACTGACGGTGTGAGAGACAAGCGTGACACTTGTGATTGATCATTGGTCAACCATGATGATGCTTGTGCGACAGTGAGTGTGACTCCATGTGTGAGTGTGACATATGCTTTCATAGCAAACACAACATGTACACACGAAGAGAAGACCTTGAGCATGACCAAAACATGGTTGCAAGCATAACTTGGATACCAACATGCAAAAATTTGGATGAAATGAATGAGCAAGGCGGATGTAAAGGCTCACACGGGGTCACAGGGTGAACCTAAGTGTGTGTAGTCATCAAGCGAAACTCTCAAGGGAGGCTCTGAAATTGGGTTCTGGCCAAAATTTTGGAGGGTGGTTGTAGCCGCTACAACAGGTGGGGATCTCACACTTGATGGGAAGTACTGTACTTCTTCTATGTCATATACTAGTTGGAAGGGTGTAAACCCTATAGACGCCTTGATCACTATGTGGTATTCCCATAGGGCTGAGAACATGATATGCGCCAATTGGTTTTATGAGTGTTCACCATGCGCTATAACATGGTTTTGAGGACCTTGTTAATGGATTCTATTTGTCCATTGGACTGTGGGTATTATGGTGACGCAAACTCGTGAGAGAAGCCAAGGTGTTGGGATAGCTCTTGAAACATTGCATTCTTGAAATGTTTCCCAGGGCCTAAAACCAACTCCTTGGGAACACCTAATAGTGTTATGACATGGTTGAAGAAAAACCGTGTGGTGGTTTTTGTGGTGTTATTATATGTAGGCATTGTTTTTTCCCATTTGGTGAAATAGTCCACAATGACCACAATGTATTTGTGGTTTCCTGATGATGGTGTTGAGAAATGGAAACAATAAATTACAGTTTAATTTGTCCTTGAATTAAACTGTGAATTAAAATCAAATTCTATTCTCATAGCAACTTGTAAATAGTTAATTAAGTTTAATTAACTTAATTAGATTAGGAATTTCGAGTTGGAAGTCTTTTGGAAGTCATGTATATGTTCTCCCTAAATTTTAGGGGTCCATTATGAGTTTAGATTGAGTTGTAATTAGATAACTCAGTTTACTGAGTTATAGTCAGTTAAACTAGTTCTAATTGTTTGTTGAACTAGTAGAGGATTAGCAGTCAATTAGTGCACTAGTGCATCCACAAGTGCTACTCCAGATAACTGAAGATTCACTTATCGGAAAATCATGCATGTCAGTTCTGAGAAAGACCAAGTTGATACAAGAGCGCAGGGACAATGTACTATTAGCTGTATGATTTACTGAGTTCTAAATATAACACATGCAATTAGGAAGAGGACCAAATTAGGATTGCGCAGTTTTGGAAGCATGAATTCCCTTTAAATACAGGCTATTCATCCTAGGAATTGTGCAAGGAAATAGGGGCTTGGTAGGAAGTGCAAATTGGCTAAGTGTTGGCTAATAATGGGCTTGTGAGGTAGAGAGTAGAGCATACTTGTGCAGAATTGTTCTTGTGAGAACAAGCTTTCTATCTTCACTCATATTTCTAATTAATGCGATATAGATAGGTGGGGTTTTGAGCAGTGGATTTCCCCAAAAAAAATTATTGTGTTATGTTCCATTGATTTGTCTTCTTCTTGTTCATATTGTTTTCATCGATCTGTTGGCTTCCACTGGTTGAAAGTAGAAGTATATTATTGTCATGTGCTTTAGTAAATTGAATGAGCTTGTGAATCTACAGGAAATTCTACATGGTAGAAAATCTGAAGAAAGTATACTAGAGAATATTTTGATGTTTTAAGTTTTGGATTACAGGTGAAATTCGAATTTGCAATACATACTTCAGGATCGGTAGATGTCGTTCTACAGTTTGTGGCTCGAGTATGCCTTGGAAGGCAGATCGAATGATATAGGCTAGAGGGATAGAATGGAGGTTGTGCTGGAGGATAATTTCTTGAAGGAATTCATTGATCAAGACATTCCTAACCCAGAAACATCAGATGCACAGAATTTGGCCAAATGGAATAAGTTTGTGGCGAAGGCGAGGCAGATAATCCTTGAAAAGACCACATTGTCTCAAGTCTCCATGGCAAGGAAACTCCATATTCTATGTGGAAAGCATTGATTGACTTGTATCAAAACAACAGTGACCAAAGGAAATAGGCACTGAAGGACAAACTGCGCAAAATCAAAATGGAGAAAGGCAAGACTATTCCAAAATCCTTGACCAAGTTCACTCAATGTCATGATGAACTTGGAAGTGTTGGAATCACGGTTGTCGAGGATGATATGGTGAGTCTTTCTCTTCTGGGACTCCCAAAGAGTTATCATAGTTATCATGACTCTGTCAATGGTAGGGAGAAGCTACTAGATTGGGAACTACTATGGTCGGATTTGATGCAGGAGGAGATCAAGAGGAGCACCAGGGATGGCTCTTCATCAAAGACTGATGATGAAGAGAATGTTGCCTTAGCAATTAAGGCAAAGAAGGGGAACAAGAAATCTTCCCATTCCAAATCAGATTCTTTCCATAGAGGGAAGAAGAAAGACATGACGAAAGTGAAATGCTTTCATTATCATGAGCTAAGCCATTTTGCTACAAATTGTCGACTCAAGAAGTCCAAGAAGATGTCCTCAGGAGGAGCGGCAGGTGAGGCTTTGGCCTCTCAATTCGAATTAGACTTTTCCCTCATTGCATGCATGGTGTCATTGATGATGGGAAGTGTATGGTACTTAGACAGTGGAGCTTCATTCCACATGACTGACGACAAGGAGTTATTCAGTGACCTGGAGGAGAAATATCTCCAAATGCATATTGAGATGGGTGATGATGGGAGGTATAGTGCTACTAGATTGGGCACAGTTACATTTTAGAGAGAGCATGGAGCTCCACTCACCTTGAAGAATGTTATGTATGTTCCCAGGCTGAAGAAGAACTTGGTATCCATTTCCATGCTTGAGGATAGAGGCTATGATGTGATCTTCTTGAAAGGAAATGCATTCCTTCGACACATAGCCATAGGTCAAGTAAAGAAGATAGGGATTCAGGTGAAGAATCTCTATACGTTGGAGGTAGAAGATTGTGCTTCTTTTAGCACGAAAGAAGAGATGGTTCAAAGCCGAGACGTTGGTGAGTTGTGGTGCAGGCGATTGGGTCACTTTCATTATGGGGCTTTGAAGATCATGCAGTAGATCTCCATTGGTTTTCCCAAAGGTGTGCTAGAGCAAGTTGATACATGAAAGGGGTGTGATTTGGGTAAATACACCAAGTATTCCTTTCACAACAGAGACAGTCGAGCAGAGGCTATTCTAGAGTGAGTCCATTCAGATGTGTGTGGACCATTCTCAACAACATCCATAGCCCAAACACAGCTATTATGTTATATTTGTTGATGACTTCTTGAAAACACTGGATGTTTTTCATGCAGAAAAAGGATCAAACCTTCACAATTTTTTGTGAGTTTAAAGCATTGGTGGATAAAGAGTCGGGAAAGAAGGTTAAATATCTACGAAGTGATAATGGTGGTGAGTATGTCTCAAATGAGTTTAAGAACTTCTTTGCAGTGGAATGGATTAAATGGGAGTTGACAACACCCCATAACCCTCAACAGAATGGGGTGGCCGAGAGGAAGAATAGAAACATGGTATGGGCAGCGAGGGCGATGTTGCATGATTTGGATCTCCCACTACACTTGTGGGCTGAGTCATGCAACACAACGGTTTATGTTTAGAACCGTAGCCTACATCAGATACTTGGAATGAAGACACTATAGGAGGCTTATTTTGGTAAGAGGCCAGATGTTGGTCACTTCAGGATTTTTAGGTCATTGGTATATTTCCATGTGGCCAAAGATGCATGAAAGAAGCTTGAGCCAACAGAAGAGTTGGGGATATTTTTGGGGTATGCTAATACACCTCACAACTATTGGGTGTACTTTCCAACCAACAGGATGACAGTGGTTCGCAGAGATGTTAGATTCAATGAGGAGAATGCCATGCGAGTTTCCCTTGAGAGGGAGCTTCAACAACATGCAGTTGAGGAGATTTTAGCTCCTAAGGTTGAGGAGCCTCATATTGATATGGAGTAGTCACATGCAGAGGATCAGGGAGTGGAGACATCCACTCAGGCATAGTCTTCCAGAGATGGGAGAAAGCCCACCATAGATGTGGATAGATTTATGTCAGATGCTAGAGATAATGTGGGGAACCCACATCACAGCACAGACAGAGGTGAACCTAACAGGTACACTAGATACATGGATCTTATGAGCGGTTGTATTGTGATGGAGCCATATTCATTTGAGGGATAAGTGCAAAAACAGATTTTGGTTGATTCCATGGTGGAGGAGTATGAATCCATAGTTCAGGATAGTGTTTGGGATGTGGTCCCGAGACCGGATTTATTCTATGCATTTAACCATCTGAGTCAAGCGATGGTTAGGCCTACCAAATTGTATTGGAAGGCGGCAAAGCATGTATTGAGATACCTCAATGGCACTACTCAGTATAGATTATGGAACATATGGGCAGAGGGAGTGAAGCTTCAAGGATTCATAGATGCATATTGGACGGGGAGTCCATCCGACCGAAAAAACACATCAAGAGAGATTTTCAGTATTGGGTTGGCAGAAATTTCCTAGTACAGCAGGAAACAAAGATCGGTTGCACTCAGTTCAATAGAGGAAGAGTACATGGCTTCCAGTCAGGTGGCATGTGAGGTCATTTGGATCAGGAAGATCCTGGTTGGTTTGTTTGATCAACAGATGGATCCGACAGTGATTTACTACGATAATTAGAGTTGTATCAAACTCTATGGAAATCCAGTTTTTCATGATAGGTCCAAGCACATTAATATTTGATATCATCATCTAAAAGATTATGTATTGAGATGGATCATGTTGTTAGATTACATTCCCACAGAGGAGCAAGATGCTAAAATTTTGACAAAGGCATTGTCAAGATGTAAATTCGAGTTTCACTAAGACAAGATCGGGGTAGCAGATAATCCTTTCTTGTTGAGAGGGAGTGTTGAGAAATGGCAACAAGAAATTCCAGTGTAATTTTTCCTTGAATTAAACTATGAATTAAAATCGAATTCTATTTTCATAGCAACTTGTAAATAGTTAATTAAGTTTAATTAACTTAATTAAATTAGGAATTTCGAGTTGGAAGTCTTTTGGAAGTCATGTATATGTTCTCCCTAATTTTTAGGGGTCTAGTATGAGTTTAGGTTGAGTTGTAATTAGATAACTCAGTTTACTAAGTTATAGTTAGTTAAACTAGTTCTAATTGTTTGTTGAACTAGTAGAGGATTAGCATTCAATTAGTGCACTAGTGCATCCACAAGTGCTACTCCATATAACTGAAGATTCACTCATCGGAAAATCATGCATGTCATTTTTGAGAAAGACCTAGTTGAGACTAGAGTGTAGGGACAGTGTACTATCAGTTGTATGTTTACTGAGTTGTAAATATCATGCACGCAATCAGGAAGAGGACCTAATTAGGATTGTGTAGTTTGGAAGCATGAATTCCCTTTAAATATGGGCTATTCATCCTAGGAATTGCACAAGGAAATAGGGGCTTGGCAGGTAATGGAAATTGGCTAAGTGTTGACTAATAGTAGGCTTGTGAGGTAGAGAGTAGAGCATACTTGTGCGGAATTGTTCTTGTGAGAACAAGCTTTGTATCTTCACTCATATTTCCAATTAATGCAATATAGATAGGTAGGGTTTTGAGCAACGTCTTTCCCCAGAAAAAATTATTGTGTTATGCGCCATTCATTTATCCTCTTCTTGTTCATATTGTTTTCATCGATTTATTGGCTTCCACTGGTTGAAAGTAGAAGTAGATTCTTGTCCTGTGCTTTAGTAAATTGCATGAGCTTGTGAATCTACAGGAAATTCTATAGGCGGGGGGTTATAGGTCACGAAGTTGATGCCCCACTTGCAGAAGGTGTCGGCCACTATGATTGGATGTAAGGGAGCAGGTGGTGCTCGTGCCTTATGAGCGTATCGTTGGCATCGCTCACAAAATTTAACTTCTTGTATGCAATCGTGGAAGAGGGTAGGCCAAAAATGACCAGTACGAAGGATTTTTTGGGCAGTGGCCATCCCTGAGAGGTGGTCACTGCAAGACCTATTATGGAAATCATTTAAGGCTTTCTTATCTTGTTGGTGATTGAAGCATTGATGTAGGATGGTTTCGATGTCTTGTCGATAGAGGAAATCCACCAAAAGGAGGTAGAAAGGAGCCTGATGGCATATGCACCTATGATCATTGCAAGTACGCTAGGGTTTGAATTTTTGAGTTCGTAAAAAGAGGAGGATATCGTTGTACCAAGGGTCATCCATTGATATTAAAAATATATGTTCATAGGGAAGAGCCTCATATCTCTACTGGGAGGTCCATGATGAATTCGACAAGGATGAGTGTTTTTTTTCTCTTAGGAGAGTTAAAATGTAGATCAAATTATTGTAGAATAACAACCCACCAATCATACTTGTGGTTCATCATACAGTGAGTGAGAAGATACCTCATGGGGTTGATGGATGCTATTACAATTGTTCGAAGGATGATATAATGTCGAAGATTTTGGATAGAATGTATGAGGGCTAAAGCAATTTTTTCTTATGGCTTATACTTCAATGTAGGCCCAGATAACTTCTTGCTAATGTAATCAAATATGTGGTCCGTGTTGTCTAGTCCATCTTGGACTAACACCCCAACGATGGCTACCTATGGTGCTGATAGGTATAGGGTATAGTCATTGTTGTGGTCAGGTGGGATAATCAAAGGAGCTTGAGATAATGCATCTTTTAAAGCATGAAATGATTTTTGATCTTGATCATCCCAATGGAAAGGGATATCCTATTGAAGGAGGCGCAGGAAACCTTGAGTGAAAGTACATAATCAGGGACAAAGCATCATAATAAATTAGCCTTACCCTACAAGCATTGTAAAAAATTTTAATTTTTTTGGGGGAGGTACCTATTTAATGGCTTGGAATTTGAGAGGGTAGACTCTGATACCTTGTTGGGAAACTGTGAAACCAAGTAGTCTTCCAACCTTGCCACAAAATACACACTTGAGAGGGTTCAAGCACAGGTTATATTATCAATATCTTTGAAAAACCAAGCGGAAGTCCTCTAAATGGTTGGCACGTTTTTTGGAACGTACTGTAAGGTCATCCAGATATGTGAGGATGAGATGAGCTAGATCATGGAAGATGTAGTTCATGGCCCACTGGAAGGTGGCGCCAACATTTTTAAGACCAAAAGGCATAACTTGGTATGTGAATGTACCCCAAGGGGTTGTGAATGCGATTTTGTACTGATTCGTATGGCGAATCTAAATTTGTTTGTACCCATAGAACCCATCCATGAAGGATAAGGCCTCATTATTTCCGCAAGCATCAGTGACTTGGTCGATGAATTGCATTGGGTAATTATCTTTAGGGCATGCCTTGTTCAGATCCCTAAAATCATTACTATCAAACAGATACATGGCGAAGGCAGAATATGAAGGATGAGCATGAGATTGCATCTATTATTCACAATGATACATATATATAGTACATTGGTGTGACCCTTGGATTTATATTCCAAGTGGTCTCTTGGACTCAAGTGGTTGTTCACATTCCACACCAATGCATAGAGGATTAGGTGTCCAACATTCCCCCCCTAATCCAAAAGGGTATGTATGAGTCCAAGAAGAAAGTTGTAATAAAAAATGTGCAGAAATGCATGACAGTACTAGGCTAAATGTTCTCTCTGAAATGTTGGTATAAGGGGGTGGTTTAAGGATGACCACCAAGACAGGAACGCTTAGTGTAGTTCCCAAAACTCTTCCAAATCTGGCATGAAGCTAAGGTCTTTTGCTAGAGGAAATGTTTCTCATGTTTTGAAGAGGAAAACCTTCAAGCTTGAAAGTAAGGTCTCACCCCACATAAAAAGAGAGAACCTCAATCTGAAAAGGGAGGTCTCAACCTGTGATGGGTTAAGGCTAATCATCAACCAAAGGCATGCTCAGGGGCATCTTTGTCTCTGGCTACAACTCTGAATCTGGTATGGAAGGTTGTGGCTCAAGCTCGCTTGATGTGGCTTTGAAGCTTGTAGATGACCATCACTTCCCCCCCCCTGTCAGATACAAGGTGAGAAGATGAATATATCTCAACTACAAGACTTTTCAAAATTCGAGAACAAATCTTGTTGTATGAGCTAAATATATTTTTGGTTGTTGAAGCCCATTTACAAGAAGCAATCCATCCAAGATGAATCTTTGTTCCTACAGGAGGTTTGCTTTTGAGGCATGTGTGTGAAGAATGGGTATGCTAACCATAATGCTTGCATGGATGAAGATCAAAACAATGATCTTTCATATGGCCAACTAGATCACAATGTTGGCATTTAACAACTTTTGACTGCGAATGTGGAGGAGCAGAATCTGGAACTGAAGGTGCTGAAGCTGAACTACCATGAAGAAACACAACACTTTGAAATTTGATGGGCTTTGAGTAATCTGGAATATGAAAGGACACATCCTTGTCATATCCTAGACTAGTTTTGTGCTTGTTATGGACAGGCTCTTCCCAAGGTCTGATGATGGGCTTGGGAAGTCTAGACTGAATTTCAGATTCTGCATGCAATTTTGTTGCTTCATTGGGAACCGGATCTGAATCAACTTGCTACTTATGGGAGTCTGTTTCAATGTTTTGAACAGAAACAAGTTCACAATGATGACTCCACTACTATAATTCTTCTTGCTGGAATTGAGATTCTAGTTACAAAAACTCAATCTTTTCCCGTGCATTATGCAGGCAGGTCTGAATGTCACAGAGAATGTCTTTTTTGATGTTTACCTTCCCATCAATAGTGGAATGTATCAAGGTATTTAATAAATCTAATACATCACTAATTAAAGCCATTTTCACTTAACAAAAAAAGAGTACTGAAGCAGCTCTATTTTTTTTTAAGCTAGAGAAAAATGGAAATTAGTAGAGTAGCTTAGATATAAGTCTCTAGAATGTCAAAATCTACAGCGATGAGGCGATGTCTCTATAAAAATACCAAACCATCATACAACTTGTCTGCAATTGTCTTCAAAATGACTTAAAAAAGAATGTTGGAATAAAGCTTCAACACATAGCGACACATATATGTAAAAGGTCTTGCTTATCACAATACATCCTACCACATATATATGCCACCTCCAACCATATGCATTTTCATATCATTAAAAATACTTTGATATTCAGTGCACCACATAAACATTCAATGCACCATGGTAGATTCGAACTTCACTATTAATATAGATGGATCTTGGACTAGCATGCCACTCTTTTCTCCTCCAGTGTAAAACTCCTAGGGACAGTCAGAATCATTGTCAGAACCAGAACCGAAAGGGTGATTGAGGTCAGGGAGCGTCCTAATGTTGCCGTAGGTTGGTCTATTAAACTTATTAGCACATCAACATCAGGGAAAATTTTAAGGATGGAAATTTCTCTTAAAGTTTAGAAACCTTGGCAAATCCCACTAGTCCATAATATGAAATCAATAAAATGTTTGGAGATATTTTTGTATAAATATTCAAATTTATAATATTTCTATATAGTCTATATATAATTTTTTGGCAATTTTTAGGGTAAAATAATTTCATTCTATAAAATTTGGGCGAATCATTGTTACAAAAAAATGGAAATTAGCGAATCTTTTTTTTGGAAAAAGTACAGAAAATTAGATCATGGGTGAATATTAGCCCCTAAAATTTTCCTTGATAAACATCACCAATACAACTCATACGAAGCTGGTGCTGATATAATTTGTAATGCTAATGTCCCGGAAAGGATATCTGTTTTGTTGGAAACAGGAGACTTTGGGAAAGGCTCATCAATTTTTGAAGGCGAAGGGTGGAAAGAAGTAGCTTTGTTGTCTTCAACAGCCTTGGGCTAAAAGAGTGTATTGATTATTTATGAAATTCCACTCGAAAGAAATGAGTTAAATGTCATCACAGTCTTGTGCACAAGGGATGACAAGGGCTCACACAACATGTATAATAACCATGGTGCATATCATAATAACAAAAACATCAGGTTGCAGAATCAAATCTGGGGAATCTGCAGGGTAAATAGGAACATCTGAGGTATGGGCAGCATGATATGGGAGTATGGGTAATATTGATGCAGCGGAAGGTGTGATGGAGAGTGTTCAATAGTCGTTCAATGATGTTCACATGGTTGATGGCGTATGGGGAATCAACGTAAGACTGATATTATGAATTGGTGGAGGAGGCAGTATGGTGGTTTTATGCCACAAGCTTATGGTTTGAGCAACATAAAGGCTGACGTGCATAGAGGAAAGGAAAGGTGAAATGATATTGTCAAATGTGTGATAATTAACTCATCTCCAATCCCAAGTAGAGCGTGGATTAATGCGCAATCCACACTGTCTTTCCCTTGATTCTTGTTGAGAAATGCACAAAGAAGGTTCAGCATACAGAATATGAATAAAATCATACAATTCCAATGCACAGGGAGCTAGTTACATCAGCGTTCAAACACAGTATGCATCATTCTTCAAGTACACAACATTCAAGTTTTTTTTAATTTAAGGTTGTGCCATACATAGGCATTACCAAGAATTCAACACAAAGGACGAAGACAAATAACAAACCTTCAACATTTCAAACCATACTAGCACAAAGATTAAAAGATAATGTTTTCTCATTCAATGTAGGTATTCACACCATTCCAATAGACCACTGCTCGAAACCATCAATTACTGCTCCTCAAAATGAAAACAACTATTTTCTTGAAATCCATACATCAGTAGTTTGGAGTTCATTCACAGAACCAATGGATCTACAAACTCATGTTAGTGGTGCTTTCCATTAAAACTGAATACCAGAAAGCATGAAGAAGGTCTAGCGACACTGTGCTTTTCATCAACTTTCACGTCGGGTTCACCAAATGCGAAACAGGTGAACGAGCCCATAGTCTACAAATTCAAGTGACTAGAGAAGTTGTTGACAACTATAGCCAACAAGGCACAGGCTTGACAAGTCTGGAGAAATGCAGAGCTGTTTCTGCTAGAGTAGGAAAATGACAGAGACGCTAGGAAGAGAACTTGCACTAACACAAAATTGGAGATCTGCAAATTTCAAATTTTAGGGGTCAAGTATATGGTAGAGAAACAACCATAAATGAAAGAAGTTACAAAAGCCTGACAAGGTCAAAAAGGCAAAGGAGAGAACGCAGCTCAATTATAGCTTAAAAAGGTTTTAGAATGGAAAATCTAAAGGCTATGTCTAACCATCTAGCTCTGATACCATGTCAAACACATACATGGCGCAGGAAAAATATGAAGGATAAGCATGAGATTGCATTTATTATTCACAATGATACATATATATAGTACAATGGTGTGATCCTTGGATTCATATTCCAAGTGGTCTCTTGGAATCTAGTGGTTGTTCACATTCAACACCAACCCATAGAGGATTAGGTGTCCAACAAGTACAAATGCAGATGGTACCCTATTTTTTCATGACAGGTATAGGTTAGAAACCCAAGACATGTAATAAATGGGGTAGATGAACCCAACTTTATGGAGTATATCGATTTCCTGTTTGATTGTTGCTTCCTTAGAAGGATGTAATTGACGTTTATTCTGTTGGACGGGATGGGTGTCAGGCCACGTCTCAATGTGATGTTCCACGATGGTGTGACTAATGCTTGGCATCTCTGAGTAATCCCACGCAAAAATATCCCTGTATTCTTGTCACAAGGATGTCTATGTGATTATTTCTTCTAGAGAGCATGCTACCCCCAAGGAGATCTCTTCAAATTTTCTAGGTTTACTTGAAATATTCACCTTGATAGTGCATCATATTTTTGAACCAATTGACCTTCCCTAGTGGGAGGAAATCCTCTGATTCAATGGTGCAGATATCATGAGTTTGTGCACCACTGGGAACAAATAATTTTTCAGGTAGAACAAATGAACAATGGTGTATGGTGTCCCAAGGATATTCAGGTTCATTCATGTCTTCTAAAATATATTCATATGAGTGAAAATGATTATCTAATGTTGACTTGGGTTGCGCCAGGTCTTGAAGTTGGGGTTCATACCTAGTTTTGCTGCTCGACAAGCAAGAATATGATTCGTTGGTTGATGTCATAGAACCAAGATAGGTTGACAAAGTGTAGATGGGATGGTTCTGCACCGTTGGTGGTGTTACCATTGTTGAAGTGGGTTTTGCAGTCTCGACACCAAAAAATGATGAGAAGACAACACAAATCATGGTTCCTATGGATGAGGAAATGAATCGTATATGATGTTGCGTGTCATCAACATTGGGTGGTGGTAGAATTTTGGTTATGGTGGGTTGATGTTGTGTGGGAGGAAGTTATTGCATTCTTATTGGTGTACAAGGGGAAAAAATAGCTTCCTCGGTAGGATATTGACGTTGAATCCTAAGTTGTTGAAATGTGTGTAACATAGGTAATGCCTGAATGCTATGAGAGGTATTGGTATAAATACCAGATACAGGACCAAAACTAACTAAGTAGATAGTATGGTAGGTGATACTGCTCATAGTATGAGATGCGGACACCTCATTGACATCACGAGACAGAATATCCTATGGTGGTATCCATCTATGGACCTTAGTATTTGTGTCTATGACTTCCTAGTGTGGGTTTGCCTTAATGCTTCTCTTGCGACACGAAAATGTGGAAGGTATTGTCAAGTCCTTGCATGGTGGAATTAAGAGTGGATGAAACAATAACAATGTGTTATTTTCTCTTGATTTGAGATATGCTTATGTGGAACTTGGACCACTATGCAGAAGATGTCATTGAACTTACCCAGTTCACAACATTCATTCATCAAATGGTTGGGTTGATCATATAGGGCGCATGTGATGGGTGACCTTCTTTTCCAGGTGGCCTTAGATCATTTTTTTTCTGATATGGATTGATGGTGGTGAGGGGAGAGGAAATGACAGGGGCCCTACTTTGTTGCTGGTAGTCGTTTCTCCTCAAACACACACATGAAACTGACCTAGATTCTTCATTCCATGATGGTGGTGAATGATTTGATAGTTCAGTATCTAATCCGAGTAAATCAAAATTATTAGCGATAAATCGCCGCATGAATCCTAGAAGAGAATAGAATCGAGAAAGATGGGGACATTGTTGCACATGATAATTTCCTGCACAAATCTGGCAAGTGTGATGCATGTGCCTTGGTCTGGTGCTTTGAGTGACATAAGGCACCAGATATAATTGGTTAAATGCCCTTAATTCAGGGAATTGGTTGATCAAATTATTTGGTACATCGCACAATGCGCAATTGGGTGATGGTAGGGTGGTTGCTAATTCTTGTTTTCTCTGATCATGGTGAGAATTTGATGGACCAAATGAGGGATAGGAGCAAGAATCTTCTTCCTTTATAATGTAAAATATGTTTTTGGATCCAACCTTTGTTGAGAGTAATGGGGTATTAGATTAGGTGAGTGCACCTAACGCATCCCAATATCAAGGGATTTTTGGGAAATGATGAGTATAATGCTCGTACTTTGCACAGATGGCGCATGCGTGGTTGGTGTGAAATGCCTTTAGACTAGTGGGTGTATTCTTTTCTCTGACAAGGGGAGGAGGGTTCACTAGCGCTTTTGGGGAATGTAGAAGAGATTTAAGTTCTTTTAAGTTGGAGCACCTATTAGTGGGTGCCCTATTGTTTCACACAATGCTTAGGGTTGAGGGACCCTAGAGGAGGGAGTGTTTGATGCTTTCGCCTTTTTACCTTTTTTCTTATCCCTTGCTTTTGCACCAGCTGGTGTTGGTGCAGGCACTGCTTGTTGTGTGGGATCTACTTGAGTAGACAATGTTTGGGGTGTTGCATTATCCTTAGAAGGAATAGGACTGACACCTATTGCAGTGATACATGTGCTTACTGACATGGCCTGTGGGGCCAAATACCATATCGGTATTGTGAGAGATGGGGTAATGAGAGCGTTGAGATGACTTGGTGTGAGACAAAACTAGGTGGGGAATATAACAAGGGTGAATGAGTGATGGAATTCGGTAAGAAATTTGGATTGGTAACAACATCCTTGTTAGCATCTGAAACTGGTTCTTGATTTTGGGTGGTGTTTGATGAGGTCATCATGCACACTGGTGCTCCAATGTTCGAGGAAATTTCTTGTATCAATAGAGGATCTCTTGGGAATGTCCCTGGGAGTGTTGATGGCTTAAACTGGCCAAGACTGAGCTCAATGTAAGTAGTGGTCAACTCATGAGAAGATGAGACTAAGGGTAACACACAGTCAAGTATGGGTAAGGTTTCCTTCTCATATTATTTGAGTTGATCAATCGTAATGAATTTTCCATCGTGGGGGGACATCATTATTCTAAACATTGATGAGGAGACTACTAACATATTGTACATGTAGCTTCAACCTAGTAGGATATGGTAATCCAACTGGGCATTTAGTACTTCGATGTCTAATAACATAGTTTTTCCATCCAACTTAAATGGCACGCTAGGGTATAGGCCAACAGGAGCAGAAGGGCACATGTCGTATGCTCTAAGTGTGATGTCAAAAGGCTTGAGTTCGGGGGATCCTAGATTCTTCTAAATAGATTTGTACATGATACATGTGGAGGCCCCTTTGTCGACAATGCAATGATGAATGTTAATGTTGTGGACTAAGTTTGGAATTTGGAAAGAAACGACTAGTGGTAGTCATGGAGTAGCTTTATCCAAGTCGAAGGCCAATAGGAGAGAAACAGATGGGTCAGTTGTGCATAGAGAGAAAATTAAGGATTTCCATTAGGTTGGGCATGTTTTCAAGACCTCTAATGCTAACATAGCTAACGGTGATTGTGTTAAGTCATCGACTATGTTGTAGCTATGAGCAACTTTTGAGTTATGTCCTACATGTCGTAAAGGTCCTTTGACCATTTTAGGCATAGATTCTATAGAAGGCCAAGGAATGGTCAATGACTCTATAGGTATTTACATGGTTAAGGTGGATGGATTGGGCTCTAGGGGAGCTTTATAGGTTCTATTTCTTGTTTTCATGAGGATATCTTCTCCCTGTCATGATTATAATTGTTATGGGGGTTCCATCCAGATGGATGAGAGTGGGATGATTGTTGTTGAGTGTTAACCAATCCCTAATGGGGGAATGGGTCTTGCATTACTGCGGTTTGTTGACCTCCTTGCCCCCTACTGTCCTGTATCCTTTTTAAGTCAGGGAGTTGAGGACAATGATGGGTATAATGACGTGTTCCCCACAGATATCACATGAATGATTAGTCCATAGTCTTGTGTTCTTTCTTTGTTTCGGTGGATTATTTTTGGTCGATCCCTGGTTTTGATTCCAATTAGGGTTTCCCCTTCCCGGTGTCCATGGGGGTTGTTGTTGGTTCTTGCCCCCTTGTTCAGGTTCTTCCTTTGGCAAATTTTTATGTTTTTCCTTAGTAACATTCAGGGGGTTAGATGGAGCAATTGCTCCTCCGATTATTGTTGTGAAGCGAAAGAAGGTTGCACTAGATTAACCCTTACATTATTTTGCGTTGGTGGGTTATTTTGTTGTCTTGTAGGGAAAGGAGAATACTTATTTCCTTGTCCCTGATTAATGTATGGATTCTGGAAGAGGAAATTACGTCCATATTCCTAGAGGAGTATTGGTTTCCCTATGGGGGAGGATATGAGCCTCCCTGAGGGGGTTGATATTAGTTAACCCTGCAGACCATATTATGCATATGTGTGGGTTGACCGGGGTAGTATCCTGTATGTTGCAATGTTAGTGTGTTTTGCATAGCATCAAATGCTTGGCCATTGAACAAGTATCCATGGTATTGGTAGCTATTGCTGAGTTGGTTTTGGGTTATGGACCCAACCAATACATCATCAACATTGGATGTGCCTGGGGTCTCTGTATAAGTTTGCAAGCATGCGGCATCTAGAAGCACATGATAAATGTACCTAGGCAAGGTGTAGATAAGCTCCAACTGTTGAGATTTACTAATGGATTCTTCCTCATTATGCAGGGATGAATTTGCCACATATTTGGAGATTTCTGATGTGAGGAATCTCAAAAACAATTCCAATAGGACTTTATATTCAAGCTGAGCTTTGTACAGGCTACGATGTTTCCACCATTCATGTATATGATCTGAGATGTGGGTAGCAGATGTTTTTTTGAAGTGGGTAAGGAGTTTGAGGCCCAAATCATGGCAAAATGGGAGTTGGAAGAAGGTGAGGAAATTTGTAGCTAGGGAGCTAAAATTTCCATGTGACGCAGGAGTCTGGTCAACGTACCATTTCACTGCAGGCCCAGTAAGGGTGCGATTAAATAGTCATAATATAATAGTATCGATGATACTATTAGATGAACACTAGAGGTGAAAAGTCATGACATGGTTTCCTGGGTCTTTGCCTTGTTTCCCTTCAAACTTTGGAATTTCCGAAGGGAGCTTGGTGGACATAACTGGTCAAATTTTTCCATGGGAGATCAGGTCATTGGTTAGCTTGCTTAAATCTTGTAGGTTTAAATAAGCTAAGAATGGGATCTACGAGTTATCTACCATCGCGAAACTATTTTGGATAGCTATATGCAAAGAGGTCCTTTCTAGGGAAGTTTAAGGAGAACTACCTTGATGGGTGTCTCGCGGACTATCTGGAGGAGTGGTGTGTGGGCTGCCAAAAGGGATAGCACATGGAGACCCTTCTGGGGTGGTGAATAGTGTACTTTGATGGGGAGGTGTCCCAAGCAAAGATGCACCAATAAAGGAATATTTAATAATGGTTGTTGTGTGATGTCCTCTATGCCTAAATGGCAGGATTCCTGGCACACCTCCCAGTAATGTGGGGAGGTTCAAAAATGTCTAGATCGATGGGGAGCCATGGGGTCCCTATGGTGTTGATTAGAGAGTGTGATACTTTGTATATGGTGAGGGAAGGAGATAAGTATCAATGCAATAATATCACATGCATAAAACAAAGCGAAAATATAAATGGTTACTTTCCTTTTACAATTAAGCTATGTGACCAATCAGACAAGAAAAAGGTTTTATGTTTGTTGCATGTGCTAAAAAATCCTATGTAGACCTAATCGTCCTTACCACTCTCAAAGTAACTGGGCCTTGCAAAGGTATCTTTTGATGGGTACTGGGGAAACATCCTGAAAGAACTAGTGATGCCTTCTAATAGCTGAATAATCAACCAAGGTAATGGAAATGAGGCTCACGAGTTGCCTACACTGTTATCTATAGGGAAAGGATGCCCTAGATTTTTGTCACTAAAGAACCTCTGTCCCACATGAGCATTTGAGTCTTTAGCTTCTTGGTAGTCAATTACTAGTACCGAGTACTATATGGGTTAGGAAGCCCCAAAGAGTACCACACGCACTAGACCTAAGTTGAGCCCCCTCTGAATTAGGTCTCTACCATACTCAGGTATTATTTTCCATGGGATGATTGAAGAATTTTAAGCTCGCTATAAAGTCGACAACTATGTTTCAAAGGTGTAACATGACCATGGAGGCTTATGGGATGCCTACCCCCAATGGTTCTAACCTGAAATATAATTTTTTTGGTGGTCCAGAGAAACTTAGTTGGTTCAAGTTATGGTTGTTTTAAGGAGTCTTAATTCACTTATGGAGTGATTTTGTAAGCCAAAATAAACTAAGTACCCAAAGCTCCAAAAACTGGATACCTTCTAGTACAATTCTTATGGAAGCTTATTGTATGATGCAAGTGAGCATATGAAGCATGGTACGATGCAGATATTCGCTGATCCTTTACAATATCCTTTTAATTACACTAAGTGTTGATTGTTCCTTGCATTGAAAAAGAAATATGTTGTGGATTATGGGTCACTTACTCTTTTCCTATTAAACTATGTGAATTTCAACAAGGGAGATGGAAATTCAAATGCTTTAAGAATTTTATTTTTTCATATGCAAGCCCAGGTTCGTCTAAGAGACCAACGAAAGAAGAGATTACTTACTTTCACTAATAACACTTGCTCCTAGTTTGAATAATTAAGAAATAAATGCTTTGTTTAGTAATAAGATTTGTGGATGATGGACCACTTACTCTACTAATTATGTTAGTGATTTGCAAAAAAAAATAACAAAATAGTTTGAAAAACATATGTGGAATTTTGCCACTTAAGTATCTCCCTAATTAATCTATGTGTGTATTGAAAATACAAATGAAAAATATGCTAATTGATCCATGAATTGAGGTTATTAAAGCAACCAAGCATACTAAATAGAAAATGCAAAATGCAAAGGTCAAGGAAATTCACTAAAGGCTGCCAATCACCCGAGGAAGGAGAAAATACAAGGCACTATTCTTATTTCAGCTGATTGCACAATTTTAGCCACACACAGACGTTGCGCGGAGAAAGCAAAGAAAAAGAGAATTTCAATTAAGTGTGCTCAGAACAGGTCCTTGAGGTCTCACGAAAATTCCAAAGAGTTGTTAAGTGCCCCGTAGGATGGTTGTGTAGAGAGAACGTCTTGCAAACAAAATATTTAGATTAATGAAAAGACAACAGTATGGTCGCCATTTTTGTGGTAGTGTTTTTGTGGCAATGGTGTACCAAACGAAGCCTCCTTAACAATTAATTGTTCCCTGCAAAGGATCACAAATAGAATTGGTGTTGTTAGTGGAAAAACTTAAATAAGCACAACATTGTAAGTAGTGGAAACAATGCATACATAAAAATAAACTAAACAAAGAGGTAAATACCCAAACAATTCTCAATGAAGTAAACAAGTCAACAAAATAATGGAAAAATTTCCCTTTATTGCCTGCTAGTAGTAGAGGTTAAATAGAATAGATGAATCTTAGACACTTGAAGAGAATTATTTGAGCTATGGTGCTCAAAACTCCCCAGTGAGGGGGTTTCTTTTCCTCAATCTCTTTGCAATTTTCTCCTTTCTCTCAAAGAAGTATGAAGACTCTCCAATGGTGGATTCCTCTTTTCTCACTAGGATGATGGATTGCGTAGAAGCAATATGGATAGCATGCTAGTTCTCTTCCCTTCTTTGTCTTCAACAATGGAATGGTGGTTTGCTCTAATAGAAATTTGGCCAACATAATAATGTATTATATTTTAGCTCTCCCATGATCTGTTTATATAGAATTTTTTAATTCATCTTCCCCCTCTTGGTTCATGAGTGATGATGACACATGAGTAGGACAAGATGATTCCATTGAGGGTTGCATATCTTCAGGGTGACTCAAATTTAGTTGTCCTTGACTAATATCATGTGAGAGAATCGGCTCCAAGTGTGTGGAGTGGTCCTGAATCGCTAAGTCATCCATTTCTTCGATCGCGTGACTTTTGAAGGATATTCCACGTGCACATGGCTATCGAAGAAATAGCCACGATGACATCAATTTTTTATATTTGTAAACTTTGGACCTTAGGAGAAATTTAATTTTTTAAACTTCATGATGTATTTAGCTGGAAAATCTTCACCTATGCATTCTGTTGGATGGCTTTTAGTGTCCTCTAGATTGTGCATACATGTGTATGATTTTCTATTGTTAACAGTAGCATTGGTTTATCAAATGATCAAGATATCCCCATGAGAGGTCCCCCTTTACTCTATTTATAATTGTTGGCCTCTTACTCCCTTGGTGCACCCCACTCTCCACATGCTCTCCACTAGTTTTCTCTCTTTCTCTTTCTCCCCCCTTCCTTGCCACAAGTGTGCATTTCTTTTTTTCTCTATTTTTCTCCACGAGTACACATCCCTTTTGGTCGAATTATCTCTCTTGTGGCCCCCACATTCTATTGAGTTGTAATTTTTCTTTTCGCCTGAGACCCTCAAGCCACAAATCATCTCCAAAACTTGCAATATAAAATTATGTTATTCTTAGAACCATCCCAAGTCTCCTAAGAATCCACCTCAAATGAAAAATCAAAATTGGGAACATTACAATACTCCCTTCTAAAAAAAAAAATCCTCAAGTAAAGCATGAACAAGCACCCTCTCTATCTATTGATTCAAGAAATCACTACAAACAATACCAGTGTCCCAAATGTGCCCTTGAGTCATCCTTGATCTCTGTGCTATCATTTCATGAAGGAATCCCTCAATACCAAGATCCCAAGCCATCCTAACCCATGTGAATCACCCTTTGCTCCACTCATTGTCCAACCAGGTATAGGTACCTAAAGCCCTCTTGTTGGGAACAAGATCCCCCAAGGACAGTTTTGGGGTTAAAAGCCCATGTTTTGGGTCAAATTTTGTAATAAGATTGTAAAGTCTCCGCATTTTGTGGTCGTGGAGCACGAAGGTGTCATAAGTCATAAAGGGTTGTCTTCCCTTATTTTTGAAAGTAAAGTTGGTTGTAAAAGATCTACCCATGGTCCGCAAACCATGGGATTGTATAAAAAGAGCTAAGTAAGTAAGCTCTAAGTAGTTCAGATCAGTTGTAGAAGAAGTCTTGAGTGATAAGGAGAGAAGTCTAAGTTTCAGGTCTTAGTGTAGGTAGAGGCTCTGCAGCTGAGTGCGCAGACCCCTAAGGTAGAAGTCCGCAGCTGAGTGCACGGACCCTTGCAGCTGTGTGTGCAGGGCGGATAGAGTCTATAATCATCTAAAGACATCAATAAAGAGAAGTATTCTACAAATTATGTGTCTTTGTTTCCTGTTAATTCATCTTGTCATATTGTGTATGGATTTCATTTACAATGCTTATGTGATGCACAAATATATGTAATTACGTTGGTTAATTGAATGCAAGAATATATGTTTATGCGGTGCTAAATGTGATTGTTTAATAAGATAAGTAAGACACTTAAGCTAGTTGGGAATCTGCACAATACGTTGCCCTAGTAGCGCGAAAGTACCTAAACCACAGGTTAGGGTTGCGTGAAGGCTAATCATATCCCCTCGCGGAGGTACTGAAGGGTGGAATAAAGGGCTAGACTGACAAAGCCATAGAACTTAACGACTTGCGCGAGAGCAAGAATAGAAGGAATAAACTGACATCACAACCATCTCAGGGTGCGGAAACTTGGTTCCAACATCCCCCCCTACTGCTTTGGGTGAGACTTCGATCCACACTCCGTGGGCTTATGCCAAAAGGGCCAGTAGTGTAGGGATTTGTTTGGCTAACTAACGTTGAACCTGGGTCAGGCCACACCAATCCAACAAATGGTTCTGTTGCTGGGATCGGAACCTGCATAAGAGATGTGTGATGTCGTATCATCGAAATCCAACTAAGAAAGAGATCAGAGACTGGTTGGATAGGAAGATCCACGAATTCGTGCCACAGGAGAACAGAAATCCACGACTGACAAAGGAACAATGGCTAGACAGGTACCTATACACATAGATCTACGAGATATTTTTTTGTTCCTTTCTAGTTGAGCTATACTAGTGGATCGCGAAGCTAGCAGATAGCCAAGGAAGGTGGAGACTTGACAGTCCTATTGTTTGGACCCCAAAATTAGTACAGAGACTGGAAGCCTCTAGGGATAAGATCGCCCACGTTGTCAATTATTGTCTCAATTGCATCATAGGAGGATTTGTGACTGAATTTGCGGTCGACAACTTAGTCAGCTACAGCGAGGCGAAGCGATGCTTTTTCAAAGGACCGAGAGGTAAGTACTTGAAATATTTGAATACCTGGATTAAGATGTTATTGTACGAAAAGCGGGTTATGCAGCTACCTTGATGTTCGGATCTACGCGAAGAAGAAAAACTTACAGGAATGAAGGAAGAAAGGATCTTGAATATAGTCCATTGATTTCACCTCCATTGGGTGATGAAGAGGGAGTAGCGCAGGCTTCTCCGCGAAGTTCTATTCAGTTAATAAGACAAGGATTCTTGCGACTACCACCTCCACCCACACCACCTCCAACTTCACCACCATCACCTACAACTTCACCCGTACCACCTCCACCTCCACCACAGTTCAGCATGGAAAATTCAGTGAAGCTGCCTTTGTTTAAAGGCTTGGGAAATGAGGACCCGGACTAGTTCTGGTTCATTGTGAAAGTTGTATGGGAAGCTTAGGGTGTTATAGATGATCACATGAAGAAGGCAACACTGGTTATTGCTCTGTAGGATTGTGCACTAACCTGGTAAATTAAATACTCTAATGATAACCCAAAAGCTAGAGTGGCGGACATCCAGACCATGCTGAATAAAGAATTCATTAGGCCTAAATCCGAGCCACAGTCGATTATGGGGTTCAAATAAATCACGATGAAACCAGGTGAGACACCTTGGGAATTAGATCAGAGATTGAAGTTTAAAATCCACGAAGCTAATATGACTTAACAGATGGACAACATCACGAATGGTTCATGGCTTCGCTCCTGCCACACCTAAGGGTTGCGCTGTCACAACAGAAGATAACGACTCAGGTAGAGGCCTTGGAGATTGCGATGAGACTGCATGAAATATCGATGCAGGATCTGAATCTGGGGGTTCAGCAGATCCATGCATAGTTGCAAAATCTTTGCATTGAAATGTGGAGCTTGAAGTAGGACAGGACAGTTCGACCGGAGGTGCATGAAGAGGTATTGTTCCTGAAATGCAAGGGTCAGGGGCATGACAAAGACCATTTCCCGGTCTTTGTGAACTATATTACAGGAGGATGACCGATTCCTTTGAGGTCGGAGGCCCAAGAAAGACCAAGCACAGGACCTGCATTATGGTGTGCTATATGTTAGGTAGTAGGAAAAGATACGATGGATAACTGTCATTTGTTGCAAAAGTTTGTACAAGCACTGCAACAACTGTTCTACAACTTTTGTAGGTCGATAGGGCATTATGAGTGCAACTGCAAAAGTTACGAATTGATGATGGATAGAACACCTGCCTATAGGGTTCAAGCAGAAATTCAGCCCCCTAACCAGAGCGCAGGGATGGCGCGAACAAGCTTTCAGGGGTGGAGACGAGGCCGAGGCAAAGGAGGACCTGGCAGAGGTCAGGGATAGCTAATTTTCTACAATTGCAGAGGACTAGGACATTATGCCTATGATTGCACTAACCCAATGCATACGTCATGCAAATATTACACTTTGTTTGATTATGAAATGGAGGATTTTCCTACGCTGATAGCGAGGATATGCGACAAAGGTGTGCTACCACCTTAGCCGACTCAGAACCTACAAATGAATTGGTCTGAGCCTCGCGAAGAGGATCCGAATGTGAATATAGTGCTCCGAAGTGGAATTTCCATAAGGTATGATAAGGGGAAACAACCCGAAGACAGCTCATGGATTCGCAAAGCTCCGGCGAAGGAGGCTCAATTTGATTTGGAGCACGCACGCGAGATGTTCATGGAAGCAAAGAAGAGCTTCACTGAGGCCTCCACCTCAGGAAGCAAGGATAAACCGGATCAGGAGATGGACCCTTCTATGCTTACAACCTTTCTAGAGACCTACATGAAGTTGTTGCACGATAGCAACGCTGTGAAGGGACTACAAGAGCTTATACATAGATGCGCCGGAAACACTCTGGGTGAACCGTGCATGGTATGAAAGATTGGTAAGCATAAAACAAGGACAGGACGGGAGATGAGACTGACCGCGCAGATGGGAGAATACGAAATGGATCAGGTTATTTTGGACCTAGGGTTAGACATGAACGTCCTACCAAAGTAGACTTGGGAACGAACGGGAAGACCCACACTACAGTGGTCACCAATTCAGTTAAGGATGGAAAATCAGTAGAAGATCATCCCCATGGGGCAGCTGTAAGGGGTGACTATAGATATTGAAGGCACGAGCGCACTGGATGACTTCAAAGTAACAGAATTATAGATGACAGCAACCCCTACCCTACACTCCTGGGCATTGATTGGGCTACTGATATGAATGAGGTAATCAACCTAAAGAAGAAGAAAAATGATATTTGAAAAGAAATCACTCCACGTAATAGTACCCCTAGATCCTGTTGAAGGATCGTGCTATACTGAACCAATCTGGGACTATGAGAGAGATGACGATCTGGACTGTATCTATAAGATAACAGTGCGAGACCAATATTGGGTGAATCCAACAGTGGATGGACGAATTACATGGGATTGCGAGAGTTCCTGCACCTCGGACTCTGATGAAGAATTAGAGCGCTGGCATAATCGGTTACATGAAGTAACCATGATAAGTTGTAACATGATGACCTGGTCACTGCGTTGTGTGTCGTCAGAGGTAAGAGATTTACCCACTTATGATGGCCTGAATGATGTAGATATCTTTTGGATGCATTCAAGAGGGAGGTACCAGAGAAGCAACGCTTCCACGCTTTGGACTGGGAACTGCGTGCTATGCCCGCAAGGTGTGGGGTACGCACAAGGGTAGCTTTGATGATTGGCGTGAATGTAGAAGGATGATGAGAACATGCTTTGGGAAGCTGAAGGTATGAATGACAGACAAGTATGACGGGAAGGATGATCAGCACGCGCACTTGGCCAAATGGGTCGAGGCTTATGGAGCAAAGCCCCAACCTGAATGGGTGCACTTGTTCTATCACACCTTGGATGTCATCCTGATGAACTGGTACTTAGAAACAAAACTCCGCCATGGTACAGGTGAATGGGATATTCTATGAAGGATTCATAATGACATTCATCTTTGAAGATGGGTTTGACTGTATTAACGAAGCACTACAAGAAGTAAAAGCAGCAATCTTTAGGATACCACAAGATCCTTTGGACTTGACTCAACCCGATTGGACTACTCAGGTGAGTCACGTGTTGCAATGCTATAACGTGACCGCTGAGGGAGAGGATGAGCATCTGCAAAAGATTAACATCCCTGAAACAGAAGGTCACCATGAGGTTGAAGGACCACAGATTGAGAATCCTAATATAACCACACCACTAAAAACAAAACAGGGAAATATTGGTACAAATGTAGAGACAAAATTTGTGAAGACTGGAGATTATTAGGATGACATGATGGTGGATAAGGTCACTGAATTGCTCCACGAATACTAGGATTTTTTTCCTACCAAGTTTATGGATCTAAAAGGGATAATCAAAGACCTGGGTGTTATGAAAATCATGTTGAAACCCGATGCGAAACCGGTTAAGCAAAGACCTTACCGTCTCAATCCAAAGTATAAGGAGAAGGTCCACTTATAGCTAAACAAGATGTTCGTGGTAGGCATCATTGAGCCTATAGAAGAATCTGATTGGGTAAGCCCAATGGTGGTACAGGAAAAGAAGTAGAAGGATGAAATAAGGATATGCGTAGATCTCAGGAAGTTGAATGATGCTTGTGTACATGATCCTTTCCCGACTTCGTTCACTGATGAGGTGTTGGACAATGTAGGTGGCCAGGAAGCATATTCCTTCACTGATGGGTTCTCTGGGTACCATCAAATCAAAATCGCACCGAAAGATAGGAGCAAGACAACCTTTGCGACTGAGTGGGGGTGTTTTCAGTACACTATAATGCCTTTTGGATTGAAGAATGCGCCTACGATTTTTTCGCGTGTAGTCGTTGCAGCATTCAAGGAATTTATTCATAAGTTCCTGGAAGTGTACTTTGATGGTTGGACTGTGTTTGGGCTGGTGAAGCGCCATGTAGAAAGCTTGCGCCTGATGCTAGATACCTGTCAAAGATACCAGATTGCGCTTAATCTAAAGAAGTGCCTATTTTGTGTTCCTTTTGGGACCCTGCTGGGTCATGTGGTTTGTAGACAGGCACTGATGGTAGATCTTGCAAAGATCATGGTGATAATTTACTTAGAAGCGCTGAGGAGTGTGAAACAGTTGTGCACTACCCTAGGACATACCGGATATTACATAAAGTTTATCAAAGGCTATGCCCAAATCACCGCGCCTATGTAGAAGTTGTTGAAAAAGGATGTCACATTCTACTGGAAGGGGGGCTGTAAGAGAAACTTGGATATATTGAAGGAAAATATGGTCACCGCCGATTTTAGTCTTCCCGGATTGGAAGATGTACATGTTGACATGTTGTGTATAGCGCTGGGAGTAGTACTGACACAAGTTGGCAAAGGATACTTGGACCATCCTATAGCTTTCGCAAGCAGAAGGTTATCCAAGGTGGAGAAGAACTATTCCACCACCGAGCGCGAAGGGTTATCCATGGTATATGCGCTCCAGAGGTTTAGACACTACTTGCTGGGTGGCCATTTTAAGATGTATACAGATCATTCCACACTGAAATACCTAATCAATAAGCCTATGTTCGAGGGGAGAATCTGTAGGTGGTTGTTATTGTTCTAGGAGTATGATTTTGAAGTTATTGTGAAGCCTGGACGACTGAACGCAGGACAAGACCATCTGTCGTGCATCAAAACAAGAGAAGAGCCCACTAATTTGGAAGAAGGATTGTTTGACGTGCAGCTATTTGCAGTGCGCGTCGCGGATGGTCATTTTGAAGATATCATACACTTCCTAATGACAGGAACTGCCCCGGAAGGATACACCGTCCAACAGAAGGAGTTAGTGGTGCGCACAGCAGACTTTTTTGTCATTGTTGGGCATCTGTACAAAATGGGGTCTGATGAGATATTGCGACAATATGTACCGGAGTTTGAAAGGAGTTGTATCCTCGCAGACGCTCATGGGGGCGCCGCGGGAGGACATTATGCAGGGAGAACAACCGCACAGAAGATTCTACGCACAAGATTGTGGTGTCCAACCCTCCATCAAGATTCAAAAGCTTACTGCAAAGCGTGTGATGTGTGTCAAAGGACTGGCAGGCCATCACAGAGGAATGAGCTGCCTATGAATCCACAGATGACGTTACAACCCTTTGAGAAATGGGCGATAGATTTTGTGGGACCCATTTAGCCCCAAAGAAAGACGGGAGCAAGGTACATTATCACCGCAACGGAGTATTTCACTCATTGGCTGAAGGCACTTCCTGTCAAGGATTGCACAAGTGCGACTGCTACAAAGTTCCTCTTTTAGTATGTGCTGACACGATTTGGTTGTCCAAATATTTTGATGAGTGATCGTGGTACGCACTTTCTGAATGAGACGATCAGTGTTCTAACAGAGGAATTTTAGGTATATCACCAGAAGATCACGCCTTATCACCCGCAGGCTAACGGGACAGTCAAAGAATTCAATAAAGTGTTGGAGAATGCGCTGAACAAGGTTTGCAATGCTCAGCGAAGTGACTGGGACCTATGCATACCTACAGTACTATGGGCCTATCGGACGACATGCAAGAAGTTGACTGGACAAACACCCTTTAGGCTTGTCTATGGTGTTGAAGCGGCGATGCCCATGGAATACATTGTGCCTAGACTGCACATAGTGGCATTCACGGGTATGATAGATCACGGAGCCCTGGAAGAGAGGCTCGTGCAGTTGGCTGAGCTTGAGGAAAGAATATTTTTAGCTGGATTTCACCAACAGGTCCAAAAGTAGCGTGAAAAATCATGGCATGATTAGCACATTAGGTTGCGCACCTTTAAGGTAAATGACCTAGTTTTTTTATATGACAGCAAGTTTGATAAATTTCCAGGGAAATTTAGAATCCATTGGTTAGGGCCTTATGTCATTAAGGAGATTACCAATGGAGGAGCGGTTCAGTTGGTTAAGTTGAATGAAGATCCCTTCCCAGGAAAGGTGAATGGCAATCGATTGAAGCCATACACCAGTGATCCGTCCATGTGACTATATGAAGGTAGCATAGTCTTAGCGCTCTCGGTAGTTGAAAGGAGGCACAGGACTATAAACTACATTGCCCGGGTTGGGGAGATACACGATTGGAGGATTATGCAAAGCAAGGAAGTGCCACAAGGTTCGTGGCAACGCGAAGGGATGTATGCTACCTAGGGAGAAATCGCACAGGTCGGCCAGAAAGTGACCATTAAAGTCATTGTTCATGATTTGACGGTAGAAATGCGGCCAAAGGGAGCGGGCGGCCGACATTTAAGATGAAATTTATGGGTCAAATCCTTGAAAATATGCTGCCAATTCGGCATTAATGAACTGAATTTGGGGGGAATGCTCGGATTTGAATTCAAAATGCCCTATAAATTACAGGTGGTTGTCCAGCGAAAAACATCAGGTGCACATGAATCACGAGCACTTCGAAGTTCTGATAGCCAGTTCAGTATTTGAGACATTGTCGAAGGATACACAGGAGTTCTTGCAAAACATCATGTCGGCGCCCACAGAAGCTATAAATACCGAAGCAGAGGAGTTGGTGCTAGAAATTGATATGGAGGCCGAAGAAGCTGCTTTTGAGGTTGCCAAAGTATTAGCCAAAGTCCCCAAATCACCAAGGATGTCGAGACCAAAGCTGACTCAAACCAAGAAGAGCGTGAAGGATAAAAAGGGCAATTAGCCTACAATACCGGTGCGCACATCGCCAAGAAGAAACCCACCAAATCCTACCACACAGGAGAAGTGCAAAGCCATCAATCTAGAGCCGGAGGATGAAGAAATCGAAGACATCCCGATGGATGATGAGGAGGTGGGAGTAGATGTGGATGAAGTTGAAGCCTACGGTGCTAACCCTGTCACTCGGTTGCCTGAGTATGTCCCTCTGTGCAAGGGCAAGACCAAGTTACTGAAGGATATCGATGAGAGCAAGGTCCCCTTACAAAACCCTCTGCCGCCGAATGAAATTGTCTTCGAAGGACTACA
The DNA here is from genome assembly GCA_031772625.1 of Pinus tabuliformis. Lineage (NCBI taxonomy): Eukaryota > Viridiplantae > Streptophyta > Pinopsida > Pinales > Pinaceae > Pinus > Pinus tabuliformis. Next base: position 345,338,420 of record CM062817.1, read on the forward strand.
CTTGCGGTAGGTTCCTCTACTAAAACTTGAAGATTGGGACTTGGCTAATCATGAGAAGTTCCCACACCTGGCGACCAAGTATTTGATGCGGCGCATCATCAATACAACCACCGGAATGACCACATTGGAGCCGCGGAGATGGCTCAAAGGAGTAGACAAGGCAGGTTTGCTCAACCTACTATGGGTGTTGCACTACAACCGCACCCCGGTTACATTATTGGTCATCAAGCAGCTACTATGCTTGGTGCATGATGGGTGTCTGTGGCTGGAGGAGCCAATACCCATCACTGACAGATTGATCCACAAGATCACACGATTTCCCTACATAGGAGAAAATCTGACCATGATATTTGTGGAAAAGGTGGTGAGCAAGCTCTCGAAGAGGCCATGAAAGAGAAGTTTAAGCTGGTAAAGAAGCCGTGTGAACATGCCATATCCAGCATCTGTGACCCTGCCGTAAAGGTGGCTATGCAAATTTTAGCAAGGAAGGTGATGAGGAAGTGTCGCATCAATGAGGTGCTGGTGCCTATCGTTGCGTTAGCATCCCAGTGTGCCGAAGGAGTTCAGTTCAATTGGGCAAACTATCTCTGCGGTGAGTTCCTTGCAAACAGCCGTGAGGCACAGGAGCTCAGCAAGAAGTTCCACTACGCGTGGCTCTTGCTGACTATTATGCTAGTAGCATGGGAGCTGCTAGAGGAAAGCCAATTTCCTTTAGTCACTCCAAACCTACGAGAAGCAGTGAAGTACGCTTCGCTATGGGCGACCAAGGATGCATAGGGCATCAAGGACAGCAAGATCTTCTGGATTTTGATGGAGATGAACATTTGCATGGCCATCAATCGCAAACCACAGTTGTCACCTACGGTGTTTGCCAACCTGCAGGGCTACGCAGAGTTTAAAGTAGATTTTCACCATGTGTCCATCAGGGCGCAGAAGGACCCTGCGCAGAAATGGTATGACTTTCCTTACCTGGCAACGGATGACACCATTGATGCAGTACTTGATCAATGGCCGGCAGAATGGCACACTACAACAGACTTGGCAGTGGGAGGGAGCAAGTCCACCACGCAGAGAAAGAAGGAGGAGGTCAAGCTCAAGATGACACAGCTGGCCAAAAAGAGAAAGAAGGAGGTCGCTGACAAGGCCTAGGTGGAGTGCGATGCCACTCAGCAGATGGAGAAGCAAACAGGAGGAACTGAGCGAGCCTCTAATAAAGGCACGAGGTCGCCTTCACCCGAGATAGAAGAATAGACAGATGAGTAGATAGAGCAGCATGGTACAGACCCACAGGCAACATCTGCCCACATCAAGTGTCCAAGGGAGTAGCAAAAAGGAGGGTCCGGGAAGAAATCCAAGGCCACTAGGACATCACTGGAGCCAATCACCCTCAGAGAGGGTGATTTGCATGACATTGGTGACACGGTGCAGGATGTCACCAAGGAGGCCCTACATCAGTTTGAGTAGTAGCAGCAAATAATCTTGGGGGCTATCCAAATAGGTTTGTAGGAGCTACAAACCCATGCATTACAGGCTAGCATGGTGTCTACTAGCCTTGCTATTGACACTTCAGAAGCTGCCAAAATGTTGCACGTGAAGGCCTCCATCATGATAGTGTTGCCTGATGGAGCACTGACCACAGAGAATGAAGCTGACAGGCCCACTGTCAGCGCCCTAAAGGGAGTAGGGTTGAATATGGCAGTGCTCCCTAGTGAAGTGCTCCACCTTTTGCAGGATGGAGTGATTGTGGAGCTGAGGACTCGTGAGCACCGCGCCCTCCAAGTGATTAGTGAGCAACGGATTAACAATGAGTAGATTGCACTACAACGAGACTCTGCCATCACTATTGTGACCAAGGTGACCAACCAGAACAAGCGTATAATGTAGGTCGTCAAGGAGGCATGCCGAATGGTCCCAGAGTTGGCCATTCCTGAGGAAGAACCAGTCGAGGTGTGCGTCCGCCATGGGGGCTTCACTGGGGAAGCAATATCATACCACGTGGGTTCATATTGGGGGATATATATTGAGGAAAAAATGACATAAGATATTGGGGGATATATAGGGGGTAAAGGGTTTTATATTGACAAATATAAAAAATGGAGCTTAAAGTTAACAAAAAATTATAAAGGGGTATAAAAAATGTTAATGAAAAAATTGACACCTACAATATCTAATGAAAGCAAGGGTTTTTTAAATTGGGAAATTGTATTGGGTTCATATTGGTAGGGGGTAAAATAATGTGATTTTAGAGGGATTTTCCAATATGTAGTCAAATTAAGGGTATTTTTTAATATGCCATGAACGCATGTGATATGTCAGAGGTTCACTGAGTGAATCCCCCGTGGTGTCCGCAAGCTAGCTATAGGGGTGCACGATGCTCATACGGAAATGGCGAGGGTTCAGTTGGAGTTGAACCTGCAAATCACTGAGCTACAATTGAAGGACTAGCCTTCAACCCCACCAGAAGTAAAGGAGCAGCAGGCGACCAATATCATAGAAGAAATAGTGGTGGTTGATAGTACAGTAGCAGACTGCACGCAACTTTTTGAGCAGTTTTTTGGGGTCCTAACGAGCTTGCAAGAGGATCCTAATGTACAACGACTGGAGACAGAAGCACATGAGCTGCAGCAACACTACGATGAGGTCAAAGGCACAGCGTGAACCATCGTGTTCACACAGAGATTGGCGAAGCTGCAGGAGACCAAACAACTGAAAGAAAAGGTGGATGCAACGCTGCACAAGGAAGCAGTGTTGAAGCCCTGGCTGGATGAGGCTTACACGGTGACAGCCTTTATTGAAAGAAAACTTGTGACTCTGCAAGCAACTCAACAAAAGCTTCAGACCAACAGTTCAGGAGCAGTGACCGAGCAAATGGTGGAAGATGCGAAGCAAGCAGCAACACAGTGCACTACTGAGGTTGCAGTCATACGAGTCGAGTTGGGAGGTCTTCATGCTAAGATCTCCGCGCTTACCGAGTGACTCGAGGGCGAGTCACGATGTTTGTGTTGAGGGCCTGTTGGGAACGAGATCCCCCAACGATAGTTTTGGGGCTAAAAGCCCATGTTTTGGGTCAAATTTTGTAATAAGGTTGTAAAGTCTCTGCATTTTGTGGTCATCGAGTGCGAAGGTGTCATGAGTCATAAAGGGTTGTCCATCGTTATTTTGTAAAGTAAAGTCGATTGTAAAATATCTACTCATGGTTTAGACAAGTTGTAGAATAAGTCTTGAGCGATAAGGAGAGAAGTCTAAGTTTCAGGTCTTAGTGTAGGTAGAGGCTCTGCAGCTGAGTGCGTAGAGGCCTAGGGTAGAAGTTCGCAGCTGAGTGCGTGGACCCCTGCAGCTATGTGTGCAGGGCAGATAGAGTCTGTAATCATCTAAAGACATCAATAAAGAGAATTATTCTACAAATTCCTTTGTTTCCTGTTAATGCATCTTGTCATATTGTTTATGGATTTCATTTACAATGCTTATGTGATTCGCGAATATATGTAATTATGTTGGTTAATCAAACGTAACTAAGAATGTCTGTTTACGTGGCGCTAACTGTGATTGTTTAATAAGATAAGTAAGACACTTAAGCTAGTTGGGAATCTACACGATACACTGTCCTAGCAGCGCGAAAGTACATGAACCATGGTTAGGGCTGCACGAAGGCCAATCGTATCCCTTCGCAGAGGTACTGAAGGGCGGAATAAAGGGATAGACTGACAGAGCCCTAGAACTTAACGACCTGTGCGAGAGTAGGAATATAAGGAATAAACCGACATCACAACCATCTCAGGGTGCAGAAACTTGGTTCCAGCATCCCCCCATACTGCTTCGGGTGACACTTTGGTCCGCGCTCTGCGGGCTGATGCTAAAAGGGCCAGTAGTGTAGGGATTTGTTTAACTAACTAACGTTGAACCTAGGTCAGGCCCCACCAAGACAACACCTCTACATACTATTAATAAGTAGAGCATCATGATAATGTAGGACCGTTCCCAAATCCCCATGAAGCTACCCTACCGAGTAATCCACCTCATGCACTCCAAGAGTAAACTCCTGAAGATACAACCCAACCCCTCTGAGAATGAAGTCTTTCTCACATGAGCTTCCCCTGATATCATCTTGCTAAACAACCTGCCATGTTGATGAAGTTCCCCATGGCATCCACAAACCAATAAAGCCCAATGGAAGATATAAATGACATTCCCCTGTGGTAGCCAAATCATCCCTAATGGTCATTGAGTTGTCAAGTACTGTGATGTCTAGGTCCCATGCTAGTCTCAAAAGGGTGTCACCATGTTGTCATTGTGCCACTCTAACTCTAACAGGTTGTCCCTTGGGAGCACATTGTATCCTTCCCCCCTAAAACCTGATGGAAAAATATTTGTAAGGGCTAATCTCAACCTTCTCAGGCATCTCCATTATGTCAACACATACCCCTCCAAAGCTAGTCTTAGTTCTAAGTAGTAATAGGAAAAATCTACCTCGTCATGTGGTGAAGGTTTCGGTGACTCTTCATGTGAACTAGATCACTCTTTATCATGATTCTTCTCATCAAAATGTAGAGTGACGCATCAATCAATTGGATCCTTGGATCCCATAACCAAATCTATTGTGGCATAGTTCTAGTAATTTTCATAATCAATCTGAACCTGATCTTTGATCCCTGCATGTAGTCAATATATAGATATATGAGGAATCGATATGGTGCATGCTAAACCACCTTGCTCTTGTCAGATCACATGATGAACTCTACTATCTTGCCTCCTGATGGTGCACCCAAACATTGGCTGGAGCCTACAAACCCTCTTATAAAAGTGGCCTACCATATGTTATGCCTCATTCTCATGTTGTAACACCCTCATCCCACATCTACCCAAGTAACCAGCCGATTGGGGTAAATATGTGACAAGAGGCCACTGTAATGGTATTCAACCTCCTAGGTGACCTTAAGGAAGTGGAATCGACAAAAACACACCAAACAGACCTTCCACGTATGTAGCATAACTCCCAGGAGCCATCCCAACCACTCAAGTAACCAACTCCTAAGACAAATTGAAGTTTTAGACCATTAATCCCCCATAAGCTCCATTGATATGGACATGCATGCATCTAGGAGGCTCCAGACGCTCCCACAACATGGGTATGCATGCGTCTACGGATTTTTCTCCTCATACCTATGCCTGCGACTCCGGGATTTGTGCCACTTTTTCAGGCCCAGAGCCTAGGTCACTGCCCAGAACTCAATGATACTTTCAGAACTAAAAGATAAAAACATAATAAGGATACAAATTGAACAAGGACTTGACTAGACCCCTACTAGCCATGATAGGAATTTCGTTAAAGATGTCACAAATATGTAATCTACAAGTTTAAACAATAGATCTAAGAATATGGGTCTCTTACTTATCTAAGAATCGCTAAGAAGCATTATTCCCTTATATCATTAGCTACATTATCATCTATTAGGTCATAGATATAGTTTTCATTCATTTATAAATCAAAACAAGAGGAGAGCCATACATCATCACTATCATAATACATGCTTATAACCATCATAATAATAGTAGAAATATCAAGGATACATCAGCCATAGAATCCACACATAAACCAGTACATTTACACATAAGATGTCAAGGAAATAACCTATTATTAATGAATGCAAAATCCAACCCAGGATGGGACTACAATGTTCCACCTGACCATAGATTGGCTGAGCCAAGTCTCTCTTCATCCAATCACCCCCATGCCATATTCCAAGCATGAATGTGGGACTCAAACTAAAAGAACAAACCAGGGCATCCTAAGGCTAAACCACCTCACCCTCATCAATAGAAACCATGCTTTACCATAATCCACATCGGATCACTAGGCCAACATAATAAACATGTAATAATAGACTTTAACATGATCTCCACCAGATCACTAGGCCAAAACTAGTATGGATGCCACCAAATCTCTCCACCTACACCGTGAGTAATTTTCCTATCTCCCAGTCTCTCAGACTTTACCTCAATCTACATTCTGATCCATGGATCACTAGGCCCTAAACGAAGACTTGACCCTCTAGGCTTTACCATATATCTCACCATTCATCGGAAAGGATTCCTACTCCTAATCAAGGGAAACCACATCTAGGATTTACCTTATATCTTGCCATTAATGATCGAGGATTCCTAGGACCAACGAGCCACACAATACATGCCTTTAATGCAACCCACAGTCTGATTCACAGGTCACTAGGCCAGTGGTTTTACTACAATCCAAAGTCTGGTTTAGGGATCACTAGGCCATGTGTTCTTTTATTCATAGATCCACCTCACTTAGCGTCAAATCCATCCAGAAATCCATCTACGCTAAACACATGATAACCCCATCACACCATGGTTATTTAGAAATGAAAAGGCTAGGCTGAAAACACTATCACACCTAGAAAAACCCATGCCATAACATTAAAGAACCACATGCAACACCATGCATTCCAAATCTAGCAATGAAAACACACATGCAAATTGATACCTGCAAAGAAACCTGCAGTAGCTTCTTGATCATGCTCTTCCTTTCTTTCTCCTTCCTTCCTCTTGCCTTCTTTGCCTTTCTTGATCCAATTCCAAAGAGCTCCAATAAAAATCTAAGTTTCCAAGAGTGAGAGAGAGAGAGAATAATAAGAGAGATCCAAAACTAATCTACAAAAGGTACCAACTGATCCTCATAATCCTTTTTATTAATTATGCCTCTATTTTCTTCATTTTCCTCCTCACGTGCAACCTGTGACCTTTCACCTTCCTTTTCTCCTAATTTCCATTATTTTCATAAATAAATGTGCAAAAAATGCCATTTTTCCTTTTCAAAGCCTTAGTCATTTCTTTCACCAATTTCCTTACCCATAATAAACCAATGAACACCCACACTAGGATTCCTTTCCCAACATTCAGCTTGGAATAAGTGTCTCATCAACCGTGGTTATTTTTTGCCTTTATTAACTTTTATTACATGGAATTTTCACTAGGGCTATTACAGAACCCCCCCCCCCCCCTTAGGGGACACCATCCTCAGTGTTCAACCACACCTATACCTCAACAAAACCTTTGAAAAGAAAAAATATTGCCCATGGAGATTTATAACATAGCTCGATGCAGTATTCACAATGATCACCCTATTGAGAAGAAAACCAACATGACAACCATAACATCATAACACATGACACCCATGCCACTTATTGGAGCTTTATAACTTAGCTCATGGTGGTATTTACAACCACATACATATGCACATATATCAAAACATCACACCAAAATATCACACCAAAACATATGCCAAAACATATACCAAACATCATACCAAAACTGCCTTGCCTAAACCAAGAAACAATGAAGAATACATAGCCCGCATCTAATCCTCCATCTCTCATGTAGATTCATCGGGCCCAGAGTGCTTCCAATGCACTTTAACCTATGTGATTTCTTGATTCCGGAGCATGATCACCTTTCTCTGCAATATACACTGAGGCTCCAGATGGAATTCCCCATCTGGCTCCACCTGCAATATAGACTATTCAATCACATGATCAACATATTTAACATACTTCTGAAGCAATGACACATGGAAAACATCATGGAATTTCACTGTCCTAGGTAGTGCAAGTCGATAGGCTACTAGCCTAATCCTCTCAATAATACTGAAGGGTCCACAAAATCAGGGTGCCAACTTGGCACATGATCCAATCCACAAGGAACTCTTCTTTGGTTTGATTCGCAAGTACACGTGTTCCCAAACCTAAAACTCCTTGAACAACCTATTCTGATCTACATATCTCTTCTTCCTATCATGTATTGCCTTTAGATTCTTCTTAATTACCTATATTTCCCACTCCATTTCTTCCAACATGTCTGGTCCAATCAACGCCCTGTTAACTAGATCACTCCAACAAATGAGAGTATCACAACTCCACCCATACAATGCCTCAAACAGACTCATCTTCAAATATTCTTGATATCCATTGTTGTAAGAGAAATCTACTAGTGGAAGGTACTCTTCCCACTTCCGTTGTTGATGCATCACATATGTCCTCAAAATGTCCTCCAAGATCCTGTTGACCCTCTCTGTCTGTGGATGATAAGTTGTATTAAAGGCCAACTCGGTACCCAAACTTGCAAATATATCCTTCCAAAAATTGGAAGTGAACTTCACATTCCTGTCTGATGCAATCTTCTTTGGGATACCATGCAATCTGACCACATATTTGATGAACATCTGTGCCACGTCACTAGCTGAATACGTAGTCTTCACTAGAATTAAGTGCACAACCTTTATCAACATGTCCACAATAACCATGATGGAATCGTGTTGTCTGGATGTCATGGGAAAACATGTGATGAAATCTATCTAAATGACCTCCCATTTCCACTCTAGAATCGTAATCAGTTGTAGCAGTCTACTTGGATTCTTACACTTTACCTTTACCTGCTGATAATCCAATTATCTAGCCACAAAATCTGCTACATCTCTCTTCAAATTCAACCAATAATGTAATTTCTTCACTGTTACCATCATCTTTTGATAGCCCGGGTGACCTTAATATGGTTTCGCATGAAACTTCCACAATATCACCTTCTTAAGCTCACTCATATCTAGAACATATATTTTGTCCCTAAATCTGACCAATCCATCTGTCATGAGACGATATTCCACATCCTATGCACTTGCATCTATACTTGTACTTGTACCACTACCTGTACATGTCCCTGTACTCTACTGCACCCTGCACACAATATCCATATACCTATCATCCTACTAGCCTACCTGGAAGATCTTATCCTATCAATCTTTCCCATAGGAGCTCATAGCTTCTATGTGATTTACCTGTATCTTCCTGCTAAGAGAATCTTCCCCTCTGTTATCTTTACCTTTGATTTATCTGATCTGAAAATCAAACTCACTGATCATGGCCAGTCATCTAGCTTTCTCGACATTCAGATTCGGTTGGTCAAATAGATATATCAATCTACTGTGATCACTCATCAGTAAAAATCTCTTGCCAAGAAGATAGTTCCTCCACATCTTCAATGCATGTATGATCGCTACCAACTCAATATCATGTGTTAAGTAGTTTTGCTCATGTTCATTCAGTTTCCGTGACTCATAGAATACCACCTATCCATCCTGCATAAGGACTCCACCAAGTCCTCTTTTGCAAGCATTTTTACATACTACAAATTCTTTATTCGGATCTGTGATCTTTAACACTAGATCATGTGTCAACAACTACTTAAGTTGCTCAAAACTAGCCTCACACTCCTCTGTCCATTCAAACTTCTTACCTTTCCTCTGCAATGATGTAATAGGATAAGAAATATGTGAGAAGTTCCTGATGAACCTCCTATAATAACTTGCCAATCCCATGAAGGATCTCACCTCATCTACATTTCTAGGAGCTTCCCACTCCATGATAGCTCTTACCTTTTCTGGATCCACTATTATGCCCTCCTTGGAGACAACATGTCCCAAGTAATGTACCTCAGTCTGAAAGAAACTGCACTTGTTGAGCTTAGCATACAACTGATGCTCTCTCAACAACCTCAATATTGTTACCAAATTCTTGACATGCTCTTCCTCATTTTTAGAATATACCAATATGTCATCAATGAACACAATAAAAATCATATCCAAATACGAGCACAACACACTATTCGTCAAACGAATAAAAGTAGTTGGAGCATTAGTCAAACCGAATGGAACTACAACAAATTCATAATTCCCATACCTGGTCCATAAAGTTGTCTTGTAAATGTCCTCCTCTTTAATGTGTACCTGATGATATCCGGATCTCAAATCAATCTTCAAGAACACTACTCCCTTCAACTGATCAAACAATTCATCAATCATCGACAACGGATACCTGTTCTTGATGGTCACTTTGTTCAACTGCCTGTAGTCAATGCAAAATCTAAGAGTGCCATCTTTCTTCTTTACAAACAATACTGGTGCGCCCTAAGGTGATACACTTGGCCTAATGTATCCCTTGTCAAGCATCTCTTTTAGTTGCAACTTTAACTCCACCAACTCAGGTGTGCTCATCCTATATGGTTATTTTGATGCTGGAGTTGCCACTGGCACTAACTCAATAGAAAAGTATACTTCCTTGTTTGGTGGAAACTCTGAAATATTTGTGGGAAACACATCTTGAAACTATTGTAGAACTAGGTACCTGCTCAAAACATTTGTATCCCCAACTTCCTTATCTTTGTTGCTAGAAATATGCACTATAAATAACACACACCCTTTCCTATGACTACGCTTTCCCTACATAGTTGTCACCATCCTAACTAACATGGATTTCTTCTTTCCCTACAAGACTCTTGGTTCCACATTTTCATCCAAGCACTCAATGGATTTGTCGTAACAATCCATCTTGGTCATGTGAAGGTATAACCAGTCCATACCCAATAGCATACTATATGATCCCAACAGAAATGCATTCAAGTGCATTGTTGTAGACATGCCATTCAACTCAAATGCACAAGCTCTTACCCAATGGTGAACTATTTTCTTTGTACCTATAGCCAACTGCACTAACCAAGATTCTGTATGCACTTCTTTATTCAAACCACACTTATCCACTAAGTTAGGACTAACATAACTATAATTAGATCTAGGGTCAATCAAAATAAAAACAACTTGATCACAAAGCTTACTAACCATCTTAATGATAGATGTCTGATGGTTTTCTTACCTATTATGCAGTGTTGCATAGATATGAGGAACGCTCTGACCAACATCCCCAATATTCTATACCTCCTGTGCACTATAGATCTAAGGCCTACCACCATGATTCTATAGACAAACTCTTTCAAGGTGTTACTTACCGCATGTCCAACACTCCAACCATCCAGTACCATTACATCTATGCTACTATTGTGATCCATGTCCCTATTTAGCTACATTGAACTTCTTTTGTGGTGCCACATTTTCTTTCTCTTCTGCATTCTAAGGCATTTTTCTTTTCGGTTTCCATTTACCCTTACCTTTATCCTTATCCTTCTCTTTCCATCCTTGCTGAGATTCATTCTTATGCTTTGACTATTCATAGAAATGCTTAATTTTCCCAATAACTTCCTCAAGTGACCGTGGCTCATCATCTCAATCCAATCTCTAAATTCTAATGGAAAACCACTGATAAATCGTGAAAATTTATCCTACTCATCTTTAAGATACGGTGCATACCTCAATAGCTCCTAGAACTTATTCGTGTACTCTTCATCTGTTATTGATCCCATATTTAGCTCATAGAATTATTTGGCCTTACCATCGTAGCACCTCTCTCAAAAGTACTCCTTCCTGAAAAGCCTCTTGAACTCATGCCAACTCAAGTCCTATAACCTAATGTATCTAACCCACTTCACATCTTCCCACCAGATATCTACTTTACCTTTGAAGTTGAAGATAGAAATTCTGGCCTTCATGTTTTCTGTGTACTCATGCAACTCAAAGAACTTTTTCATCCCAATTATGCAAGCCTATGCATCTTCTGGTTTCTTCAAATCTCCATCAAAAGTAGGTGTATTTTCTTTCTTAAATTCATCTAGAAAGTATCCCGTATCACTCCTCTTGTAAGGATGATAACAATGATGATCATGATGCCTGTCAGAATTAAAACTAGAATAATCCCTGTATCCATAACGTCTCCTATACGGAGTATCCAACAATCTGCCATCTCTAACCATGTCATCTCTATCTGACCTATGACCCTAATTAGACCTTCTTCCATATGCCCCATTAGTTTTTTCCTCCTACCCATGGTCAACCCAAAATGGCCCCTGTCGCTGCAATTCTGACAAACTCTGAAGGAGTATTGCATTAACCTCTGCTTGTTTCTCTTGTGCCTGCATGATTTTTTCACTATCCACCTTACAAATCCTTATTTCTTCCTTCAAGCCTGTAAATGTGTCTGCTAAGTCAGAAGATTGCCCAAAACCACACTACTCATCTAATTCATAGGGAGAATCTCTGCAGTCTACCATCTTTCTAGTCATTTTGATCTCTTTCATGTAAGCCATACTATGTTAGTTAAACCAATTCACAATAAACCAACGTGTTGGTTTAGGTTGGGCTAACCTAGGTTCAATTCTTTACTACGCACCAAAAAAACCCTCAATCACTGGCCCTTACGGCAACGACCTGCAAGTAGATCGCAGTCTCACCCAAAGTGACTATGGGAGGATGCAGAACTAGGTTTCTGCAGCCTTCAGGGATGATGTGATGTGGTATTTTTGTGTTCTTTTATACTTAACATTCATAAATTCTCTTATTCTTAACATTCATAAATTACTTCGCATTCTATACATTACTTCGCCACATTACATTTATCACTTAAACATATCATATACATCCATAAAACTTCGTTGTACTGAAATAAAGTGCAACTGCTATAAAATTGCTATGCTACAACAGATAATAAGAAAAGACACATGAAGACACAAGTTTTACCATGGTTCATCCCAATGTGGGATTACGTCCACAAGAATTGTTATTTATAATAGAGAATTTGTACAACAATAGTTCTTGGCCCACACACTCACTTGCAAGCAGTCTGCACACTTAGCTGCGGACTTAGGCCTCTGCCACTCAGCTGCAGAGCCTCACCTTCTTGCCCAAAACCACAACAAATATACAACCATTCAATACATGATGTGATTATTCAAGACTCTTCTCCTTATTTATTATTTATCCCTATATACACTATTACATCGAGGGATATATCATCGCAATACCATGGTCCATATACTATGGACTCCCCTAATACAAGCTACTATGGTAAAAAACCATTCATTATTTACAACATTACATTCTTTTGACAAAAAGGAGGGGTTTCAACCCACCCCTAAGCGCATATACCATGCGGTATATCTACTACACGATCCACTTTGGTGCTCCGTTGCTCCACTACACGATCCACTTCATGCTCTGTTTCATCCTTTGCTTCGCACTCTACTCTCCAAAATGCAGAGTCTTCACCAAAATCTAGGCCAAGTTTGGTTGCTCCCAACAGGCCCCCAACACTCACATTTGACTCGTCCTGATTCACTCAGTTGCTTTCCCTATGATTTTTGTTGCGATGTTGTTGTAGGCTTGGTTGAACTGTTGCAGAGCTTCTATCACCCGCTTGTCCTCACTGCCTACTTCTTCAATCAATGCCTCTGTCACATGTTATGGATCCTTCTGCACCAATAGTATTTCCCTTTTTCAAAGCTCCTGAAGCTTCTCATCCACTGCCTTTGATAATTTGAGGGCCTATTTTGCCAAGGCCGAGTCCTCTCTATCAAAATATGCTCCTCCTTCTTCAGTTCCTCAATGTTCTTCTTAAGGGACTTACTCTCATTGATTTTCACGAGCCTCTAAGAGATTGGTAAGGTCTTCACAGATGCTAGAGTCTCTTCTAATTATTGTTGCTTCTGTTGCATTTCTTCCTACAGTTTCTGTACATTTGGATCTTCCTGTAGCAAAGTCCAAATTTTCAAACTTTCATCTAACAATTTCCCACAGTCTTCCAATGTTTCAGAGATCTTGGCCATTACAGTCTTTAGGTCAGTCTCCCTCTGATCCCTTACTTCCTGTGGCATAGTTGGATGCCAATTCATTTGGAGCTCACTAATATTTATTTCATAATTAAATTACACCATGGAAATTTTGTCCTTGTACCCCTTGACTACAAGAACGAGCTTCGCAACCTTGTATTTTGCTAGCTCTTCTTCTCAGACATCAAGGTCCTTGATTTCTTTGCACATTGCTTCCACTGCCCCCTTGAGCGTCTGGTGTTGTTGTGCTATTTGATCCCTTTCTTGGATGATCTGCTCGAGCTTTTGCCACATCGCAGCTCGCTCTTTTTCTACTTGTATATTCAGCTGCGATGTATAATGTTCTTGCAGCTTCAATTCCTCTACAATGTCCAAGTGAAATTTGCGTAGTCTTGGAAATGACACTTTTGTGATGTTCATGTTGACATGCTTCCATTCTTTATCCTACTGCTGCAGTTCGGTAGAGTCAAACTATAGGTCTCTTGTAGGTATCTTTGCTAACTTCGTTGCAAGCATAGGCTCTCTCTACCTTTCTACTCAAACCCTTTCCTCTATCTCCACTGGTTTTCTGACCGTCTGTGCCAATATCTTCAATTCCGTGATCTGCTTTGCAACACTGGTTAGAAGAATGTCGTAGTGATCTTCTACTCTATTCCAGGATTATGTTTTTTATTCTTGTATCCTATCCTCGATTTGATCTAAGTCCCCTTCAATAAGGACCATGAGATCCTTCATCTTATCGAACTTTTGCTTCTTCTTTTTCTTTGATGTCGCTTCACCCTCTGCCTTCCTATTTTCTGCAACAGTGGGGTCCATCTCTATCTTTTCTAATTCTATATTCTTCTCATCTCCCTTAGGAGGATCATGTTGACCCTCATCATGTATCTCTTCCTCCTCTAACTCATGTTCATCTTGCTCCTTATCTTTTCCACTGGATTCGCTATGCTGCGAAGTTTCCACCTCTTCTTCTCTCACACTATCTCCTGCTTCCTCCAGTGGAGTCATCCATTATGCAGGCCATTTCTATATCTACACCACAAGATCTTCTTCAGTCACCATATATGGAAAGGCATGCCATTTCTTCTTTGTATCCCTGCGCGCTTGTATGTATACTTTGTGAAAATCTTCTTTGAACTTCTCCATAGATCTATATTGCTCGTATAAGCTCGATGAGAGTTTGGGATGTTGGTTCACTAGCATGTGTAAATCCATGTGATAAAGTAAAAAAAAATTCAGTTCTCTTGTGCACACGATGCGTTTTTGGTAAACCACAATGAAGCATAACTCGCGGCTTCACAGGTGTCTGTAGGCACCTAAGGGAACTATAACTCCTCTAGTTCTCTCCACGCCAACATAGCAATAATTAAGATCAACCAAGCATAGTGGAAAGTTGTACCTTTCTCTTGGACCTCACCATAGTCATCCAGGAACTCCTTCAATAGGTATCCAGCCCAATTATACCGAACCCCATTGGCACACTATGCATATCATGACACCATTGATGCAGGAACTTCATTTGCGCAGAATTTATTCATAATCTCCCTGACCAATATGTGTGTCATGAAGAAAACTGCTTGGTCACTGATCAAATTTATATCATAACCCCTCTTTCCTTTTACCAACCCGAACTTTTTCTTCATATTTTCTGCTATAGCGTGATCCTGATCCTTTCCAAAGAACTCCTCCGCAGGGTTCCGTCCTTGGTATGGGAATATTTTGATCCTCTAGATTAGCATAGGGTCTATGGGGATCTTATTCCCATTCCATAAACTTCCATAATGCACCAGCAAGAGAAACTACCTCACACAGGCTGTGCTCCCCAAACTTCTGTCGAAGTGTGGCACGTTCAACATATTTAGCAATCCTAGTTGCGCCAACCCATTCGCCCATTGTTGTGGCTCTAACCTCGTCACTCCATTCTCTGGGTAGTGTACTTGCTCCAAATAATGTTTTGGTGCGAACTAAGGGTACTTCTTCTTATCATTAAAATCATAATCCGTGAACTTGAGCTGTGGGATTTTTCCTAAAACTTCTCCTTTAAAGGGAACTGCTTTCGACAACAAGGGTGTAAATGTGTCGCACTTCACATCTTTTGATTCTTTTAAAGGTTTAGCATTTGGTTTCCTCGGCGGGATGTATGGTGGTATGGGTGATAAAAATACTACACCACCTTCCCATGTTTGTATCTCCTCCACTTCTTCTTCACTGTTGTTTACTTTTTTTGTTTATTGCTGAGGTTTAATAGGTTTCTTATCTTGTTTCTTCTTGCTTCTCACTTCCATAGTCAGTTTCTTTCTTGGGGATATCCTCTATTTTTGCAGTCATGGTGCTGCAACTGATCCTACAGCGAGCGATGCTACTACGGGCATTTCAGCTGATGCTATGGGCATACCAGTGGCTTCCATGATTCTAGATGATCCCTTCTCATGAAAATTTCACACAATTTCTTCCCAATATCATTCAGATGACATACACAACGAAAATCTCTGCACTTCTTCACACTATCAACACTCAAGCTCTCGATTTAGCAAAGTTCTTAATCTAGGCAGGAGGCATCTTATTTATAACAATTCTGAAATTCGAACCCCATCATTAGATTTTATTTTTTCCAGATTGTGTTCATATTTACTCATTAATTGCATATATATCCTTAGATCTTGCCAATATATCCTCATAAATGCAACTTTCTGCATATTTCTCCCTTTTAACGATCATATTTCTATTTTTTGGCGAACTTCGACGCATCCCATAGTGTAGTTAACATTTGTCTCACGTCGCAGCTCCTATTCACTTTGACATGATCCAGACTATAGTGAAGTAACTTCCTACATCGAAGTTCTTTCTACAATGTAGTTTATAGTTCTGTGCCCACTTTCAACTGCTGGTGGCACTAAGACTTTTCTCCTTTCTTCCTCAAGGCAAACCTGTAGGGGCAGGGTTGTCACTGTACAACTTCAATCTACTGGCATTTACTCTTCCTTGAATCAACTCTCCATTTAAATTCGCTAACTGAACTACGCCTCCATCAGTAATATACTTGATTACATATGGGTCTAACCAATGCATTTTGAATTTTCCAATGAACTTCACAAACTTATTGTCATAGAGATGAACAAGGTCTCCTACCTAGAACTTCTTTTTCTTAATATGACTATCATGCCAGGCCTTTTGTCTTGCTTTTTGTACTTGCTGATGGAATCCTGTTATAAATCTATATTCTTCCAAAGCAATCAACTGCGACATTATTTCCTTCATTATGTTAGGGCCTGCCATATTGGTAAAAGTTGCAATCCTTAGGCTAGGAACAATGTATTCCATGGGAATCACAACTTCTTTCCCATAAACCAACCTGAAGGGTGTCTGACCTGTCAACTTCTTGCATGTAGTCCTATAAGCCCATAATATTGTTGGAATTCTAAGGTCCCAGTCATCTCTGTTTACATTGAATACCTTAGTCAATGCATTCTCCAAAATATTGTTAAATGCTTCCACAATTCCATTGCCCTACAGACGATAAGGAGTACTACTTTGATGATAAACTTGGAATTCCTCAGTCAATGCTTCAATGGTTTTCTTCAGGAAGTGGTAACCTTGGTCACTCATCAAAATCTTTGGGCATCCAAATCTCGATAGTATGTATTCAAAAATAAACTTCGCCACAGTCTTTGCACTGCAATCCTTTACTAGTTTTTCTTTGGCCCACCTTGTCAAATAATCAGTTGCAATAATTATGTACCTCGCACCAGTCCTCTTTCCAGGTGGGTTGATAGGTCCAACAAAATCAATAGCCCATTTATCAAAAGCCTGCAATGTAACTTGTGGTACCAATGGCATCTCATCCCTTCTTGAAGGTTTTCCTATTCTTTGACATACATCACAAGCTTTGCAATACTCCTTTGCATCTCTATGTAGTGTAGGCCACCACAATCCTGTTCTCAAAATCTTCAACGCAGTATCTTTTCCTGCATAATGTCCACCAGTTGTGCCTTCATGAGCCTCTGTTAGAATTATCTGTCTTTCATGTTCAGGAACATACTTGCACAATATCTCATCTAGTCCCATCTTATATAAGTGTCCTGCTATTAATGAAAAATCAACTGCATTCACCACTAATTCTTTCTTCTACTTTGTAGTTATTCTGAAGGAGCCATTCTTGTGTTCAAAAACTAAATAATTTCTGCTAAATGGTTATCTTCTACTCTGATTGAAAATAGTCACGCATCAGGGAGATTATCTTCTATGCTGGTTGGTTCTTCACCTGGTTCCATTCTTGACAAATTAGTCTTCTTGGTTTAACAATAGTTTCAAAGTCATTTCTTGGAACAATAGTAACCACTTGCAAATATTTCCTCCTAAAATAGGCTTATTAACTGAATACTTCAGTGCAGAACAATTTGTAAACATTTTAAAATGTGATCCCAACAAATAATGTCTAAATTTCTGCAAAGCATATGGCATAGCCAATCCTTCTCTTTCTGTAATTGTGTAATTATTCTTAGCTTTAGATAATTTCCTACTTACAAAATCTATAGGATGATCAATTTCTCTTGGATCAGGTTGTGCCAATACCACTCCCAAAGCTATACAAGAAGCATCCACATGTACATGAAATTCCTTATTCCAATCAAGGAATACTACTATAGGAGTAGCTACCATCTTTTCCTTCAATATGTCAAGGATATTTTGACATTCTTCATCCCATTGAAAAATGGCATCTTTCTTCAACAATTTTTCCATAGGTGCAATAATCTGAGCATATCCTTTGATAAAATTTCTGTAATATCCTGTATGTCCCAATGTAGTGTGAAGTTGTCTTACTGTCTTCGGTGGAGTATGTTCACAATAATAGAAATTTTCGTAGGGTCCACTGTTAATCCTTGCTCGCAAACAATATGTCCCAACAATATACCAAAAGATACACAAAATATGCACTAATTCCAGTTCAAGGAGATTTGATATTGTCTACATGTATCAAGCATAAGTCTTAAACTTTCAATATGTTTTCTTAACAACCCAAATATTGTCCAATAATAAAAATATACCTCCAAAAACTTGTGTATATATTCTTTAAAAGTTGCAACCACCACTCTAGAAAATATAGCAGGGGAATTATTTAATCCAAAAGGCATTACTGTATATTGATAAGAACCCCATTCTGTAGAAAATGTGGTCTTATGTTGATCTTTAGTAGCAATTATAATCTGATGATATCTTGAAAATCCATCTTTAAATGAATAAACTTCCTGATCTCCTACATTTTCTAATACTTCATCTATGAAAGGGGTACGGAAAAGATCATGTAAGCATGCATCATTCAGCTTCCTCAAATCAACACAGATCTTGATTTCTCCTTGAGTTTCCTTTTCTTGTACCACGATAGGACTTACCGACTTTGATTCTTCCATAGGCTCAATAACTCCTATTGCTATCATCTTATCCAACTCAACTTTTACTTTATCCTTATCTTCCGGATTCAATCTATAAGGTATTTTCTTCATTGGCTTCACATCAGGCTTAAGGGGCATCTTCATAACTCCTAAATATCTTACTATACCCTTAATTTTTGAAAACTTAGTGGGAAACAACTACTGATATTCATGAAATAATTTTGTAACTTTGTTGACTGTCTCTTCATCCCAATAATCTCCTATAGTTGCAAACTTCGGTTCCTCTTCTGATCCTATGTTTACCTTCTTTTTCTTTACTAGATTTTTTTATATATGGTATATATGGCTCGGGTCCATTTACTGCGCAGTGTCCTTATGATTCTACTATGTCAATGTTGTGAGTATATTCTTCTTCTTCTGCAATAAGTTTATAACATTCTAGTGCATTTTCTATCAGCACATCCTAATCAGGTTGCTACCATATCCTTGGAGTTGTATTCTCAAAGATATTCTTCTTCACCATCTGAAGGGCTAAATCTATATATGGACAATCACGTTCAAAGCTGAATGTCAATATAAAACCATCAACCATATCTTCCCAGCTCGTAGTACTGTGTCGAAGCTCTATTTCTAGGCACCATTTCTGAGGAATTGTCTCCAATGTATGAATGAACCCATGTACCCATTCTTGTTGTGGAATCTCCTTACATGTTGTAGTACATAACTAGATATGCTCCATGGGACTAGTTTCACTATTGGTTTGTTTGGGCTTGACCCAGGTTCAGATTTTACCGTGCACCAACAAAACACTTAATCACTACCCCTTTTGGCAATGACCTACAAAGCATATCACAATCTCACCCAAAGTGACTATGGGAGGATGCAGAACTAGGTTTCTGTAGCCTTGAGGGATAATAGGCTATGGAATTCTTACTCTACTTTCACTTAACACTTTATTCTTTACTTCGCGGTGTTGAATTATCTACTTAACCATGCCATTAACAACCATAAACAATACTGCGCGGAAGTAAAATATAACCAAAATACTGAACAGAAAGAAAAAGATACACAATAATCATACACAAGTTATGTCCATCAAAATTGTACTTCTTATATTAATTCTTTGAAACAACGTACAATTCCTCGACCTGCGCACCCAGCTATAGTTGCCTGCGCACTCAACTATAGACTTTAGGCCTCTGCGCACACAGCTGCAAAGCCTTTCCTTCAATACCCAAATGCATATTACAAAGATATTTACTTCTGCTTGTATCATATCATTATCACTTCGACTACGTCTTTTCTCCTATATATACTACTTACATCAATGGGTACATCAAGATACCATGGTCCAAATACCATGGTCCTCTTAAAAACGATCAACTATTCCCCAAACCCGTTACAAAAACAAGGGACTTTAACCCACCTCGAAGCCCCTAAAACATCAGGTGGTACATAGCTCCACGATACTGTCCACTCCGCTCCCTAAAATGCAGAGTTTTGACCAAACTTGGGCCAAGTTGGGTGCATCCAATAGGCTCCCAACACTCACATGCGACTCGTCCCAAGTAACTTAGTTGCTTTGCCTCGAATCTTTGGTGTGATGTTGTTGTAGGCGACATGGTACTGTTGTAGTGTCTTTTTTTCCCACTTCTCTTCTCTGTGCATTTCTTCCAGTACTGCCTCTATCACTAGTCCTGCAATCTTTTGTAACACTTCTCCTTCCTTTTGTCGAAGTTCCTGGAGCTTACCATCCACTTCATGCAATAGTTTGAGAACCTCATCTTGCCATGGTTGAGTTCTCTCCGTCAAAATTTTCTCTTCCCTTATGGGTTCTTCTATATGTTTCTGAAGTGCCTTGCCTTCACTGGTTCTGGCAAGATTCTGCAAGACTAGAAAGGTCTTCGCAGTTGCCTGAATCTCCTCTACCTGATCTACTTTTGTTGGATGTCATCTTCTATCTTTTGTACGTTTGGATCTTCTTGCAGTGAAGTCCAAATCTGCAAGGTCTCATCCAATAATTTTCCACACTCTACCAGTGTTTCGGCGATGCCTGTCACTACAGTGTTTAGGTCAATATCCCTTTGTTCGTGCACTTCTAGTGGCGTGGCTAGTTGTAGCTTCATTTGCAGCTCACTAATCTTTATTTCATATTCGAACTGCACATCTGCGATCTTCTTATTTGATTCCTTAACTACAAGGTCGAGCTTTGCGACCTTATATTCTACTAATTCCTCCTCACAAACATCCATATCTGGAACTTCCCTACAAGTGGCTTTGACCACCTCTTTAAATCTCTACTATTGTAGTTCTTCCTGATCCTTATCCTTGATGGCCTAGTTGAGTTGCTTCTTTAGCACAACACGCTCTTGTTCTACGTGAATATTTAACTATGAGATGCAATGTTCGTGCTCCTTTAGCTCATTTATGATGCCTTGGTGTAGGTCATGTAATACCGGAGTGGGCAGCGCTGCAATGTTCATATTGACATGATCCCAACCTTTTGCCTACTGCTTTACTTCGGCAGAGTTGAAATGCATAGCTCAAACAAGTATCTGCATTATCCTCATCCTAAATGTCGCCTCTATTAGTCTTTCTTGTTGGAGTCCTTACCCTATATGTGCTGGTTGTCTAGATGTTTGCGCCAATATTTTCAATTCTACAATACTTTGCTCAACAACTGTCAGGAGTGCGTTGTAGCGATCCTCTATTTTGTTCCATGACTCGTTATCACTTATTGAATTTTCTCCCCAATTTCATCTAGGTCCCCATCAGTAAGGATCAATGGCATTACACACTTGGATTTATCTGCTTTCTGCTTCTTTCTACTCCTCGGTGAAGTTCGACTTTGCATCTTCCTCTTTCCTTTTTATGTCTCTTTCTGCTCCCTAGTCTACTCTTCATCGTTCGCATGCTCCTGTTCTTGCTCCTTTTCATCCTTGTCTTTATCCTTTTCACTTGGTTCCCCATGCTGCGAAGTTTCCTCATCTATTTCACTATCACATTCATCCATTTTGTGGGCCACTGTTGTATTAATATCACAAGATCATCTTCGGTGACTAAGTATGGTAGAGGATGCCATGTCTTCACTATATCCTTCTGAGCCTGTATATGGATCCTATGAAAGTCTGCTTTCAACTTCGCAATAGACTTATATCGTTGGTATAAGCTTGGTGACAATCTAAGGTGTTATTTACCGACATCTGTAAATCCATGTGATACCAGACAAAAAATATATTTTTCTCCTATGCTCGCGATGTCTCCTTGGTATACCAAAGTGAGGCATACCACGTGGCTTCACACACGTCTTCTTATATTGGAGGAAAATGTGAATCCTTTGTCTCCTTCCAATCCAACAATGCTATGATCAAAATCAACAATGCGTAATGAAAGGTCTTACCTTCCTCCTAAGCTTCCCGGCAGTCTTCCAAGAATTCTCTACACATATATCCGGCCCAATTGTACTAGACCTAATTGTTGCACTGTGCAGCTAGGGAAACAACTGCTACAGGGACTTTAATGGCTCAGAATTTTTGCATAATCTTTCTAGCTAAGATATGCACAGCGAAGCATACTCCATGGTCACTAATCGAATTTATGTCGTAGCCTCGCATTTTCTTGATCAAGCCAAACTTCTCCTTCATGTTTTGTGTTATCACTTTGTCATGATCCTTACCCACAAACTCTTGGGCAAGGTCTCTTGCTTGGTATGGAAACCTGGTAATCTGACATATTAGCATCTCCTCAATGGGGATCCTCTTTCCCATCCATAAGCATTTGTCGTGCACCATCACGAGAAATTGTCTTGTGTAGACTGTGTTAGGTGTACTTCTGCCAAAGTACGATATGTTCAGCATGTTCAATAAGCCTGATTTCTCCAACCATTTTGCCCATTGATGTGGTTCCAATCTTGTCACTCCGCTCTCTCAGTAATGGACCTGCTTTAGGTACCTTCCAGGTGCGAACTGCAGGTATTTGTTACGGTCATTGAAGTCGTGGTCCTTGAACTTCAACTGTGGTATTTTTCCGAGAAATTCTCCTTCAAATGGTATTTTCTCTACTAGCAATGGTGTAAATGTACCATACTTCACATCCTTGGAGTCTTTCACTGGTTTGGCATTGGGTTTCCTGGGTGGTAAATATGGCAAAAGCAGGGACGAAATTGTTGCACTCTCTATCTCCATCTGCTATTGTTCTACTTCTTCTTCGTTGTCTCTTATGGGTTGGGTTTATGGTTGTGGTTCAACAGGATTCATATGCTTCTTATCTTGCTTCTTCTCCGTTCTCTGCTCTTGAGTCGGTTTCTTCTTTGGTGATCTTCATTGCATGAGGGGTGATGTTGCGGGTGTACCAGATGGTTTTGTAGCTTCCATATTTCCCTCTATACCTATCTCTTTGAATATGTGGATGAGCTCTTCAGTGTTCATGCAGTAGAACAACTTTTGCAATTTCTCAATACTTTGTGATTTTTGAGCTCTCAGGCAACAAAGTGCCAAAATCTTAGTTGGACGCGGCCTTTATAGTGCTCCTAATCTTCTAACCCCATCATTATCTTAGATCTTGCTTAGATTTTGTTTATTAACTGCATGTATATCCCCAGATCCTTGCTAACCGGTCTCCATAAATCCAATTTTCCGCTCCTCCAAAGACAAGTTTCCTTTTTAATAGTCATATTTCTAGCGAACTTCGATGCACCTTTCATTGTGACGAAAAATCTTTCTTTTGCCATGGTTCTTACGAACTTTGACATACTTTTGACTGTCATGAAGTAACCTTCCTATGTCGAAGCTATTTTTTGCAGCGTAATTTATAGTCCAATGCCCACTTTCAACTACAAGTGGCACTAAGACTTTCCTCCTTTCTTTTTAGAGTGAAGCTACCATGGTAGGGTTGTCCCTATACAATTTCAACCTACTGCCATTCACCCTCCCTGGTATCAATTCTCCATTCAACTTCTCCAACTGAACTGCGCCTCCATCCGTGATATGCTTGATGATATAGGGGCCCAACCAATGCATCTTAAACTTTCCTGGGAACTTCGTGAGTTTACTGTCATACAAAAGGATTTGATGTGTTGAGGCATTATGTGTGTAAAATTGTTGGGAGGACATCTGGTCAGCATATGTATTGATGTCTAGTTCCTGAAGTAGTAGGGAGGGTGGCATTGGTCATAGAGCTCTAACCTTGCATTACGCACCTAGTTCCCTAGGTTGATGGTTATCAAGTAAGCCTAATGGTACCTAGAGAGGCTGAAAGCTTTAGTCCGTCTTAGTCCCACCCAAATAGATTTCTCTAGTCAGGAATCTAATCTGTGGCACCGTAAGTGCCTAAACTCTTTGTTGTTCATGTGTTTTGAGATCTTCCATGTACTTGTATATGTATTTATGAATACCTCCCTAGTTAAGAGGGAGTGTTGAAGAATGTCACTAGGTTCAGTCTTTATAAATTGTATTTGAGTCATAATGAAATGTATTTATCAAAATAACGAAAAAGAGAATTTTATTATTATTGTTATGACTTATTAAAGTACGGGTTTCATGCATGGGTCACCATGTTTTAGGTCAAAGTCCCCATTGAGGACTTCTAGGTTTTGTCTTGATTCATTAGAGTAATTTTCCATTTAAGGAGACCCTTCTTGGGCTTTCGAATCATGTAAAAAGAATTAATATTGAGCAAAATAAGTCATTTGTCACCTCCACACCAAGTTGGCCCTTACCTGATCAATTTTTCCTACATGAGGGTAATTCAACCTTCAGAAAAGGGTATAGAATGTAACTAGGTTCGATCTTCATACTTATATTTGAGTCAAAGAATGAAAAAGAAATTTTTATTATTATTACAATGACTTATTAAAGCATGGGTTTCATGCTTGTGTCATCATTTATAGATCAAAGTCCCCATTGTGGAATTCTAGGTTTTTATAGAGTCATTAGAGTCATTGTCCATTTAATAAGACCCGTCTTTGGATTTTGTATCATGTAAAAAGAATTATTATTGAGTCAAAAATGAAATTTGTCACCTCCACACCAAGTCGCCCCTAGCCTAATGAAGTCAGCCTACAAGAAGACAATTTGACCGACATAAGAGGCTATATATACAAGATTAGTTTGATCTATTTGGACATCAACTTAACAAGTTCGATACACATGAAGGAAGTGTAGGAAAAAATGCAAAGTTCAAGGAGAAGAAGGGATAAGTACAAGTCAAAATTGATGGGCTATCTCTCTCTCTCTTTTATGCAAAGTGACTGGGTTATTTACTGGGGTCAAAGTTCTGTTGTTGGGAGGATCAAAATTATGAATGTGTTGGGTCAAATATTCTACTGTTGGAAGGACGAAATTCTAGATTTGTTGGGTCAAAGTGTTGTTGCTGCAAGGTCGGAGATCTAGATCGAAATTGCTCGAAGGGTTGACTTTGTGGTTGGAGGAGGTTTGTTTCTAGGTTGAAGAGTCTTGGATTATCTCGTCTTAACTAATGAAGGAAGAAGTTTGATTGGGTTTTCCCCTAGGTAAGGGATTTTCCCTGGCAGAGTGCCTACATATTGTGTCTCTTGTTCCTATGATCTTCATACACACATAATTTGGTAATTTCTTGATGAAAGATAATATAATAAATAAATAAAAGAAGCCAATATAATTCACAAGTAATTATCAAGAAAGAGAAATCTAACCCTAATTCTACTAACATTGATTTCTCAACATGGTTTCAAAGCTAAGGTCAAGGAAGATTGGAGATCACTCTATTGGCTTGAAAGAAAGGACTACTCCCTTTATGATAAGATACTTGAAAATGGGATTCAATATTATAGGAAGTTGGATCAAAAGAATCATCTACAACTTATTCAACAAGGTCAAAAGCAAAGGGTTTTTGGCTACACTCATTGGTTCACTCAATGATGGCAATGCATGGATTATTGATAGTGGAGCATAAAGACACATTACAACAGATAGAAAACAACTTCACACTCTATCAAAGGAACAACCTTCTCATGCAGTGGAATTGGGAGACAACAAAAGCTATGACGTGAAAGGCTTGGGATCAACTTCTTTGAAGCTAGAAAATGGAGCAAAGCTACATCTCAATAATATACTCTATGTTCCAGGTTTGAAAAAGGATTTACTTTCAATTTCTTGATTAGAAGATAAAGGTGATAGATTTTCTTTTGTAGATGGAAAGGTTTTTTCTTGGGGTAAAGATTCAAGCATTGATAAAGCTAGGGTTATTCGAATTCTTGAAGGAAGTCTATATAGATTAATAACACCATCTCTTCAAGCCCTAGTTCACATGAAAATCAATCCCATTGAACTATGGCATAGAATAAATGGACATTTACATTACAAGGTGATTCCCTCTCTCAATAAATTTAGTTCACATGAAAATCAATCCCATTGAACTATGGCATAGAATAAATGGACATTTACATTACAAGGTGATTCCCTCTCTCAATAAATTGGTAAATGGCATTCCCAATATTAAAGAAGATTGTGAAGGAATATGCAAGGGATGTGCCTTAGGAAATAATACAAGGAAACCATTTACAAGCAGTGAAACAAGGTCTAAAGAAATATTGGACCTTATCCATTCAGATGTGTGTGGGCCTATGTCTGGTAAATCACTTGGAGGTCATCTTTATTATGTAACCTTCATTGATGATCACTCTAGAAAGACTTGGCTCTATCTACTCAAAACAAAGGACGAAGTATTTAAAAAATTAAAGTATTTTATGTCTGAAGTAGAGACCTTAACCGAAAGAAGAATAAATACTTTGATATCTGATAGTGGTGGAAAAACACTTCAAAAGAAATCATTTCATATTGCAAAGAAGCATGAATTAAGAGGGATCTCATTGTTCCCTACAATTCTGAACAAAATGGAGTTGCAGAGAGGAAAAATAGAGAACTTTGAAGAATGTATATGAAAAGTGATTTTTTATCAAGATATTCCTAAATTTATATGGGGAGAAGCTGCAATGGCTGTTGTATATATCCAAAATAAAAGTACTCATAGAATCCTCGATAATATGATGCCTGGAGAATCATTCAAAGGAAGGAAGCCATGTGTGGACCATCTCCAAATATTTGGATGTCCCTCCTATATTCATGTTCCAAAGGACAAACGAAAGAAGCTAGATTCTACAAGCATTAAAGGGATTTTCATTGACTACAGTGTTTCTTTAAAGGCATATAGAATCTACATAAAGTAAGTAAGTGTTGAAGAATCTAGGGTAATTAGGTTAATATGATTCTTCTCATGATGATAACTATTTGTGAGGTAATTATTACTCTTTATTATTTGCACAATCTTCTCTTGTTATTATTATAGTGTGTTTTCTTTACTTCATAAAATAGTTACGAAAACAAAAGAGACAAGAACACAAGATGTGGTTTTCTGTCAGGGCCAAAACCTCTCACTCTTTGAGAGGAAAACCCACACAAATTATTCTTATAGAAATTCAATTGACAAATACCAGAACCAATATCCTTGACCTATGTTGCCATTCCTAGACCGAGACACAGTCATCATTCTTCCTTGATTCTCTAATTTCTTCATGGCACCAAAACATGATCACTACAACATCCAAATGTTGTGATATATCCCTGAACTTTGGCCTCATAGAGTTGTGCATCATACCTTCATCGAGTTGCACCATGTAACATCTAGCAGAATTATGTAGCACTTATTGATCATAATATCACTACAATGATTGCTACCACTGAGATCTAGCACCGAGCATCACTTAGTATCATCTTACTGAGACCTTATCCAAACTGCACCACTGTCCATTCGCATTTCAATGAATATATGTTTGAGACAATGAGGATATCACTATAATATCACCCCAAACTAGTCCTCACTGTGATCGAACTCCTTGTTGTCTTGACCACCAAGAACCTCAGAAAATATGACAAGAATTTACATGTGGATAATCCACATTTTATCTCTGTTGTACCCACCCAAAATTTCATAGATACATCGAATATGTCCAGTATGGAAATGTGAGGGTACATGATCCTATATATAGTTGTTTGCCCCTAGATTTGAGCTAACATGATTACTTGAAAGGGTGTGTCTCCATATGTGAGCCAACTTGTCATTTGTATACCTTTTGAGGCCGACATAAAGAAGAGGATGGTTGTTCTTTTCTATTGGAGGGATTCTAGTCAACTTGTAGACCTAGACATATTCTTTATATGCCCAAGAAGGGTCATATATAACTTTGAATTTAAATAATAAAATCCCTTTCTCATGAAACCCATGGAGCAAGCCAATAATAAATTATTTTCCTCATTACATTATTTTAAAAAATCAAAATTACATGTCATTATGAAGACTGAACCTAGTTACATTTTACAACACTCCCTCTCAACTAGGGAGGTATTCATAATGGTATTTGGTCATTCTCAATCTGAAGAATTTCTCATAAGAAGAATCAGATTGATAATCCATTGGTATAGCATCATAGTAACCAACATTGTTTCCATAGCAAGGCCTTGACTGACAACTCTATCTCTCATTATATCATAGCACAATGTTGGTGAGACCAATGACTATAGACACCTTCATCATTGTCTCTCAAGGTACATACCCACCCGGGTTTTCACTGAGTATGACCTTCTAGGAGTATTCTTATCTTGGGTTCCCAACCCTCAAAGAATATCGATCCTCTTGCCTACTCTTACCTTAGATTCCATACACATCCTCAAAGAGCATCAAATTCCAGATGATTACCCAATCCTCCATTCTTTCTTCCCAAGTGAAGACGAGTGTTGTTTCTATCTCTCCCTCTCAATTAGGGAAGATATTCCCATTCCTGTGAAGGAATGTACCCAAGTTCCCTCTAACCAAGAACTTGCCCAAGCTCCCTCTTGATTAGGGACTTGTCAGAGCCCCCTCTCAACTAGGAACTCTCCTTTTCATCAACAACTCCTTCTACGTGGGTCCTTCAGCTGCTTGATCACTTTATTTCCTTGATGTCATGAAATTCAATTGAGCTTCTTTCTTATAGCGCAACATCCATCGATCACTTTCCTTCTTAGTTTTTCATGTTATTCCTTGCTTCATGGAAAGTGGCCTTCTTAGTACATATCTGGAACCTTATTCACATGGCTACTTCTTTCTCATCATGCTTCTTTCAGGAATTTCCATCCACCACATGAATGCTAGTTGTACTTGCACTTACAACTCTTGTTCCAGTGGCCCTGCATGAACTCATCCAAATATTATTCAACAAATCAAAACATAACATTAAATCAAATAGTACATTAAGAGATGGATCTTTATCATGACATCTTTCGGTAGGTATGAACATCCTGCATGCATGTTGACACATCTCCTTAAGATATCCATTGTCAAGGGTCTCCATCCTTTTCAAACTTCCATCAGAGTCTTCATGTCTTTCTGGGTGATTTTCTAGTCAAATCTTCTTGGTATTTTGGATGTTGATATCCTTCATCATGGTTGCATATCTCACGACATCTTCCTTCCTTACACATTCCATACCTAGGAGATTCCAATCAGGGCTCCTTTATTATAGTCAACCACCTCATACTTCATATGAGGACATTATGTTTCTTTCATCTAGTGCGACTTATGCTTTCCTGCATCCTAGAGGAGGAGATCCTTTTCCTTTGATCATGCTTCTCAAGATAGAAGTAGTGATCCATCTTACCTGCAACCATACGACATGACTTTATAATATTAAATACAAGCATACATACCTCATTTTACCTTTAGGTCATCTAGGCTTCTTCCAACAGCTTCCTTGATTGAAAAGATCCTCTTGATCTGCTTCATTTTTCATCTCATCATACCATCATCCGATGAATCCATAAGTTGGAGTTCCTTATAAAACATTTAAAACAGTACGAAACACGCATGTAAAAGAATATTGAATGAATTGATTCACTTGGAGCAAACAGCTCAATGATAATACAAAGATATTTACAATAATAGAAACATCAGGTTTCTATGTAGAATATAGAACAAACAGTTTCATCTAAGAAACTGCTAAAAGAATAAAAATAGAAACAGCAAAAAGACTGAGCATTACTAAATATAGATATATTCTAATACCCTCCCTTAATGCTCAATCTATTTACAACACCAATAGACCCGCGAAATTTTACAAATTTATCAGGACCAAGAGGCTTGGTGAAAATATCGGCGGGCTGCTCTGTTGTGGGAACATAGTGCAACTGAACTGAGCCGTCTTCAACCAGCTGTCGAATGTAGTGGCAGTGAGTTTCCACATGCTTTGTTCGTTCATGAAAGACTGGATTCTTGGCAAGTTTGAGCACTCCCTGATTATCACAAAACAAAGAAGTAGGCCCTGTCTGAAAAACATGCATATCTGCAAGCATACGACGAAGCCAAACTGCCTCACAGGCTGCCTTAACTGCTCCCCGATACTCTGCTTCTGTTGAGGAGAGAGCCACTGCCTGTTGCTTCTTACTAGTCCAAGTAACAGCACTAGATCCTAGACTAAACACATACCCAGCTGTAGATTTACGGTCATCAACCGAACCGGCCCAGTCAGAGTCAGTGTAGCCACTGAGAATAGGATTGGAGCTGCGAGTATATAAGAGGCCATAATCAGAAGTACCACGCACATATCGTAGCACCCGCTTTGCTGCTATCCAATGATCAGCTTTAGGAGCTGACATAAAGCGAGAAATGTAGCTTATTGCAAAACTGATGTCAGGTCTGGTAGCAGTAAGATAGATGAGACTGCCCACTAATTGCCTGAATAAAGTTTCATCCACAAGAGGAGAGGATGACTGTGCTGAAAGTTTGAGCCCTGGTTCCATAGGAGTCGTGGCCGGTTTGCAATCCTGCATTCTGAACCTTTCCACAAGATTTTTGGCATACTTGGACTGAGAAAGAAAGATCTGATTTTCAGTCTGCCACACTTCAACCCCCAGACAGTAATGAAGAAGTCCCAAGTCTGTCATCTCAAAAGTTCTGCATAGATCTTGTTTGATCCCATGGATCAAATGTGCAGAGCTGCCAGTAATGATAAGATCATCCACATAGACAACTACAAGCAAGATATCATCACCAGTATGCTTGATATACGGGTTTGCATCAGATGGACTCCGCTGAAAACCCTGAACTGTCAGGTA
Source organism: Pinus tabuliformis (assembly GCA_031772625.1). NCBI lineage: Eukaryota > Viridiplantae > Streptophyta > Pinopsida > Pinales > Pinaceae > Pinus > Pinus tabuliformis. Next base: position 345,369,486 of record CM062817.1, read on the forward strand.
CTGATCAATTTTCATGTACCAAGCCCGAGGAGCTTGTTTCAATCCATAGATTGCTTTAACTAACCGACACACTTTCTGTTCTTGACCAGCGACCTTGAATCCTGGAGGCTGCGTCATGTAGACTTCTTCTTGGAGATCACCATTTAGGAAAGCACTCTTTACATCCATCTGATGAACTTTCCAATTGAACTGAGCTGCTAGGGCAAGCACAAGCCTTATGGTACTCATCTTGGCTGTAGGAGCAAAAGTCTCCTCATAGTCAATGCCTTCCTTCTGTGAGAACCCTCGAGCCACAAGACGAGCTTTATACTTGTCTATGGTTCCATCAGCTTTGTATTTCACTTTATACACCCATTTGCAGCCTATGGATTTTTTCTCTGCAGGAAGATCAGAAAGTGTCCATGTATGATTCTTCTGAAGACTTTGGAATTCGGCTTCCATAGCCTGTTCCCACTCAGATGTACCCTTAGCCTCTGAATAGGTTTGAGGCTCAAAAATATTGTGTATGTTAGCCATAAGAGCAAAATTGACTGTAGACTGTTGTCTGTTCTTATGTCTAGAAGTTCTACCTTCAAGGAGCTCATCATCCCGGAGATCACCTATGGTTTTAGCCCACCATTTAGGCCGAAGAGAAGAAGAACCAATATCAGGAGCAGAGGAACCAATATCAGAAGGAGGTGGAGAAGGCTCAAGAGCAATAGGGACAGCAAGAGGAGGGTTAGCTTCTGGAGGAAGCTCAGATAGAGTATTATCAAATACTGATGCTACATTATCCCTCCCATCAGGTGGACCGACTGGAAGAAGAACACTGTGAGGCTGATCCTCAGAACATTGCTGAAAGAATCCTCTGTCCTCATCAAAGACTACATCCCGACTGAAGCTAAGACGACCAGTGGCTATATCTATCAGCCTATAGGCTTTGTGATGATCACTGTACCCTGTCATCATGAGTTTCTGGCTTTTGGAATCCAACTTAGAGCGCTTAGCAGCTGGAATCCAAACATATGCAACTGAGCCAAATACTTTGAGATGACTGATCTTAGGCTTACGGCCAGACCAAACCTCTTCAGGAGTCTTCCCTGTAACAGCCTGAGTGGGTGATCTGTTAAGAAGGTAAACAGCAGTAAATACTGCTTCAGCCCAGAATCTGTTTGGAACACTCCTGTGTTGTAACATGGAACGAGCCATTTCAATAACCGTGCGGTTGCGGCATTCGACAACACTGTTCTGCTGAGGAGTGTAGGGTGCGGTTAACTGATGTTTGATGCCATGAATATCACAGAAATTGACAAAAGCTGAAGAACAAAATCCCCCCCCATTGTCGGTCCTAAGAGTCATGATGTTACAGCCAGACTCTTTTTCAACTAAGGTTTTAAACTTCTGAAAGGTACTAAGTGCATCAGATTTATTTTTTAGAAAATACACCCACATCTTTCTACTAAAATCATCTACAATAAGTAAAAAATATTTGCAAGCAGTGATAGAAGCTGTATTCATAGGACCACAAATATCAGCGTGAAGTAACTGAAGTACCTTAGATGCACGCCAAGATTCTCCATTCTTGAATGAAGACCGATGTTGCTTTCCCGCTTGACAGGCGCCGCATACCCCCAACTGCTGAGTCTGAATATCAGGTAATCCTGACACAAGTCCCTCCCGGGAGAGCTGAGAGAGATACTGCATATTTAGATGCCCATATCGCTGATGCCAAAGAGTACTGATGGGAGAGACACGTGCTGCTAGAGCCACTTCTGGAGAGTCACCGGTGTCAAGTAGCCTATATAGACCATGGTCCTCTAGGCCAACAGCAACTGTTAGACTAGTCTCCCTATCAATAATAGAGCACTTGTGTGCACTGAACACAACATCAAGCTGAGGAGAATTCCTCATAATCTGGCTGACAGACAGCAGATTAATTTCCATACCAGGAACATAGTATACATTCAGAAATATGAGTGTGCGCCCACCAGACTGAATTTGAACTGTACCTCTGCCAGCTACTGTGTACTTTTCACCTCCGCCAAATACCACGGAATCACTGAAAGGTCAGACGTCAATAAACCAGTCACGCCTGTGAGAGAAATGGCGTGATGCACCAGAGTCAATATACCAAGCAGAAGACGGTACATGATCTGACGACCTTTTAGCCATAAAGGCATAAAAAACAGATTCTGTCTGCTCGGAATATTCCTGACTGCCTTCCAACATGAGATTGGTTATCGAAGCCATCTGTACGTTTCCCAAGATATGGAAAAATACAAAAAATCCTGCACGGATTTCAACGAGGAGGCAGGCTGATCCAGACAGAAATTGACAGATGCTGATATAAGTATGAAAAGATTCCCAAAGAAGACTGATTTACTGTAAGAAACACAAATTTTCTTAAACAAACACTAGATAGGAAGAATCAATAAATTGTGGAGATCTCACAAGACAGAGAAGGATTCATTTCTGTATCGAGATAGACGACTGTAAGCTTTTATCACAGTGAGCAAAGCCGGGGCTAAGACTCAGTGAAGGCTACCTGGCTTACAGAGGGCTCGACCTTAGAAAGGAATGAAAGAACTCAAGAGATTAGGATGACTGTGATTCTTATTCTGGTCCCAGTGACACTGCCGGCACGTTATATGAAGAATCTCTGTCTGTAAAAAACAATTTGATTTCTCAGCAAATATATGGAGGCTCTAATCCCGTGTTGCACGTCCTTAACAATGTAGCTGCCCGTTTATCCTGGTGTAAATTAAAGAACAGACTTTGTCCTGCTAAAAAAAATTTTACCCAGCAAAAATATCTCTCCAGTCTTAAAACAATAGTAATACTGCTAGCACAAAATACAGTTCTGAGAATACAGTTTCCCACAGGAGAATGCAGATCTACCACAAGTGTATACTGATGCAATAAACAGATGTCACAGGTCTGAGTTTGTAATGGAGGCTGTCAGGATCACAAGAGAAAAAAAATTCCGCTGATTGATAATACACTGCCGGCAACCAGAACCACAAATACAGCAAATATGAAGATTGAAAAATGAACCCACGTGTGCTGTCTCAGCTTCACGTTTCTGCAGATTGGTAACACACTGCCGGCAAACTGATTGGTAACACAACTGATTGGTAACCCATGTGAGCCGTCAAAACTTTTACGCCTCAGCTACACATGTATCCACGGGTTCTATATACGGATCTCAGTTACAAGTTCACGGATCCAAACACAGATTCCGGCTACGGGTATCGGCTACGGGTTCAGATTTGTATCTCAGTTACGAATCTCAGATGCGTCTTAGTTACATTCCACAGGGTTTCAAACAGAAAAACCACCCGCTACGTCTCAGTTACGTTTCACGGGTTTGCAATATAACTAACCACGATACGATTGCCGGGGTGTATTCACGAGTTTTTTTTTTTAAATAGAAGACTGTTGCGTATCCACGGGTTTGATATTATATTTGCCACGATATATATCCACGAGTTTCAAACCACGACCACGACTCCGTTTTTCAAAAAAACAAATGCGTTTTGAATGAGAGAAAAAAAAAAAAAAAAAAAAAAAAACACCTGGATCACATGTGCCGAAGAATTCCACCGTAGATACGTGCTGAGTAGCTGCCAGGCGAAGAAAAAAGTAGCCGGATTCAATTCACGATTCCCTGGCCAGCTTCGACTTTAAACGCTTCAGCTTTGGACGCAGATTTTTCAACTTCGGTTTCCGCTCCAGTCACAGTTAAAAAAAAAAATGACGCAGAAGCCCTAAAGAGCAATTTCGAAATGAAACAAAATTTTTCAAACAGTGAAAAATTATTTCGAAAGACACCTGTGCTCTGATACCATAAAACAGTGCGAAACACGCATGTAAAAGAATATTGAATGAATTGATTCACTTGGAGCAAACAGCTCAATGATAATACAAAGATATTTACAATAATAGAAACATCAGGTTTCTATGTAGAATATAGAACAAACAGTTTCATCTAAGAAACTGCTAAAAGAATAAAAATAGAAACAGCAAAAAGACTGAGCATTACTAAATATAGATATATTCTAATAACATTTGCTTCTAATCTAGATTTGTGAATCTCTCGATGAAGATTCCATTAGAGAATCTTGAGGATATTGCATATCCTCATCGGTACGATGTTTCCTTTTTGACTTGATGTATGATGAGCCTTGTCCTAGATGACTTCATCCTTTCCTTCAAAGTCCAATGAGGTTCTCAAGAGCTATATCCTTCATGTTTGACTGTCATGGATTTTTTCCTTCATGATTCTCATGGTGATTTCACGAGCTCTTGTTTCTAATGCATCCATGATGCCACGATGCATCTTATTATCATGGTCATATCTATAACAAAATATTTAGGAGCTTATGATAAGACCCTTTTGTGAGGGATACCATCTCAAGCATAGTAGAGATCTGTTACTCCCTCTTTCCTTCGCCCTTTTCTTCAGCTTCCTCCATCTTTCCGGTGATATGAGCTTCCTTTCCATGATCATTTCATATCATTTAATCTGAGCTATACTATTCTATCTTGTTTGAGGGCCAAACTTCCCTTTCCTTTTTGCAAATGTTTGAGTCCCTTAACCTTCAACACTTTTGCCCTCAACTTGTCTTTTTCTACCTAGCATAGAGACCACAAGTTGTTGAATGAGGTAAAAAAAAATTCATGGACATTTTTTACCTTTTTTATCAGTTAGTGCACTTAAGAACAATGATGATTATCTTCTTATCATCTCTCCTAGATCTCCCAATTGAGATCTTATGAAGATATTACTTCATTATTTGATACCTTCAATTTTGTAGAGATGAGGTCTAAGTGATATGACCTTCGTTACTATATTTTCAGAGAATGTATCTTCTAACATTTCATATATCTCTTTGATGTCTCCTCTCCTGCTACATAGGGATGAGAGGACCTTAACAGTTACATCCCATGAATTCAAAGGAGACCTTTTTCATTGATATATTTATTGACTTCTCTTATCTATGAGAACTACGAAAATCCTCCTTATTCCATGCAAGCCAATTTGATTACCTATCCAGCCTATATATCTCCTTTCACTCACAAAGTCATTTTACCAAATTGTTTAAAGAATGAAAAATAATTACTTGACATGTGAAGGTGAAATCTTCACCTTGATCACGTTGAAAGTGGTTGAAGCAGATGCATTGATGCTTCCTCTGGATGAGATCCTTTATGTAATGATAGCAATCTTACCTTCTTTCCTTCAAGTTACTTCGACTTATACATATGATCCTTATGATTAATAAACTGTTGATATACTTGATATGGCATTGTATTTCTATCACACAAGTGGACTATGGAACCTTTTAGTATGCAGCATTGTGTATAACCATAGAGCATTGAGGTCACTTGTCATGATTATCATCTTATAGTATTGAGACCCATCAATTAGTATTACTATGGTTGTATCAACAAACACCTTCATTCTATATCACGTACTATCCATACAAACTTCTATATGCCATCGAATATGTATCATCAAACTCTGGGAATCCGAGATGTCAAGACTATTCTTTTTATAGAAAGGATTCAATCCAAGGTTGAGATCACTGTGGTATGACATAGACCAAGATTGCGAGAGGCACCAAAATTGTTGCCATGAACCCGAGTTCTAAGCACTTGTGATCCAACATTGAGACTTTATCTTTTGATTGTGATTACTTAATCATATTGTGGCACTGAGATCTCAATAGCATAGCACCGAGACTGTGGTTAGTATGATACTATGAAATTATCTAAGAACTTCATATAAGGATCCAAATCAATCTTACTGTAGGACTAAATTTTCTTGTTGTTGTTGATTGTCTCCTTGATTATATAGACAAGAGCCCTTGCCATTGTAGACTAATCCGTCAATCTTTGATGTAGGATTTGAAACACAGTGCTCTTCAACTTTCTTTGATGCCCCTCTTGAAACTTGATCCTTGAATGTCTCTTTTATGCCCTTCCTTTGACTTCAGCACCTTAGTTTTGATACCATGTTGAGGAATCTATGGAAATTAGGTTAATAGGATTCTTCTCATGATGATAACTATTTGTGAGGTACTTTTTACTCTTTCTTATTTGCACAATCTTCTCTTGTTATTATTATAGTGTTTTTTCTTTACTTCATCAAATAGTTACCAAAACAAAAGAGACAAGGACAAAAGATGTTGGCTTTCTGCTAGGGCCAAAACCTCTCACTCTTTTTTGAGTAAAACCCGCAAAAATTCTTCTTATAGAGACTCAATTGACGAATACCAGAACCAAGGCCCTTGACCTATATTGTCATTCCTTGACCAAGACACAGTCATCCTTCTTCCTTGGTTCTTCTGTTTCTTCATGGCACCAAAACATGATCACTCCAACATCCAGATGTTGTGATATATCCCTGAACTTTGGCCTCATAGAGTTGTGCATCATACCTTCATCAAGTTGCACCATGTAACATCTAGCAGCATTATGTAGCACTTACTAGTCATCATATCACTACAACTCTTGCTATCACCGAGATCTAGCACTGAGCATCAGTGAGTATCATCTTACTGAGACCTTATCCAAACTGCACCACTGTCCATTCGCATTTTTGTGAATATATGCCTGAGACAGTGAGGAGGATATCACTGTAATATCACCCCAAACTAGTCTACACTATGATTGAACTCCTTGTCTTGATCCCTGAGAACCTCAGAAAATGTGTCAAGAAGTTACCTATGGATAATTCACATTTTATCTTTGTTGTACCCATCCATAATTTCGTAGATATATCAAATCTGTCCACTATGGAAATGCGAGGGTACATGCTCCTATATATAGTTATTTTCCCCTACATTTGAGCCAACATGATTACTTGAAAGGGTGTGTCTCCATATGTGAGTCGACTTTTCATTTGTATACCTTTTGAGGTTGACATCAACAAGAGGATGATTGTTCTTATCTATTGGAGGGCTTCTAGTCAACTTGTAGACCTAGATATATTCTTTATATGCCCAAGAAGGGTCATATATAACATTGAATTTAAAAACAAAAATCCTTTGCTCATGAAACCCATGAAGCAAGCCAATAATTATTTTCTTCATTACATTATTTACAAAAATCACAATTACATGTCATTATGAAGATCGAACCTAGTTACATTTTAAAACAGGAAGACATATTGAAGTAAGAAGGGACGTTATATTTGATGAAAACCATGCCTACAAAATATCCAAAGATATTCTTATTGATTCTGATGATGAAGGCATACCACTATTTGAAGAAGAAGAGCATCACGACAAGCCTACTACAGATCAAGAAGAAGAAGAAGAAGAAGGACCAAGTGAGCCTATTCAACCTATGATCATACCTAACACAAGGAAGATGACAAACTGGTTAAAATCTACTCTTGAGCATGTCGAAGGACATGGCGCTAAGAAAGGAACTTTTAGAGAAAGAAAAAAACCAAAAAGATATTCTGGATATCCTACATACATGAAAAAACTAAAAGAAGTTGAACCAACTACATTTGAGGAAGCTACTCATCAAGAAGTATGGAAGAAGGCTATGCAGGAAGAATATCAATCCATCATTAAGAATGGGGTTTGGGAAATCGTTCCTAGACCAAGTGACAAATCAGTTGTCACCTCTAAATGGATCTATAGGATCAAACACGCTATTGATGGAAGCATAGACAAGTAAAAAGCTAGATTCATTGCAAGGGTTTTCTCTAAAAAGGAAGGCATAGACTATGAAGAAACATTTGCACCTATCATAAGATATACTACTATAAGATCTTTGGTTTCGTTGGCTGCAATAATGGGATGGAATATCCATCAAATGGATGTAAAAAATACATTTCTGAATAGAACCATCAATGAAGAAGTATACATTGAAAAACCTGAAGGCTTTGAAATAAATGGCAAAGTCACTCATGTTTATAGACTCGAGAAGGCCCTATATATTTGAAGCAAGCTCCTAGGGCATGGTATGCAAGAATGGATGCATACCTTCTAAGAATTGGGTTCGTCAAAATTTTTGTTGATCCAAATCTCTATATCAAGGTTGTGGATAATGAGCCAGTCATAATTCTACTATATGTGGATGATATATTTATTATAGGTGTAGAGCGAAAGATACAAGAATGCAAGAAGATGATGGAAGCCAAATTCGAGATGAAGGATCTAGTTCTAATGCATTATTACCTAGGATTGGAAGTATGACAAAAACCTGGGGAGATTTGTCTGGGGCAACGAAAGTATATAATTAAGTTATACAAAAATTTAGTAGGATGGATTCCAAGCCCATGACTACTTCCATGATCACTAATCTCAAGAATTTGAGAAGCTTTTACTCAATTCTCATAGATCCTACCTCCTATCGAAAGTTGTTGGGTTTGTTGATGTATCTGGTAAACAATAAACTAGATATATGTTTTTTTTGTGAACATTCTTAGTCAATTTTAGTTGGAGCCTTGTCATGATAATTGGATAGCTTCCAAGCATATATTAAGATATCTATGTGGTACTATTCATCATTGCCTAAACTATGATAGCAAGGAAGTCAAGCTGGAAGGTTACACAGATTATGATTGGGGTGGTAGTGAAACTGATGGAAGAAGCACCACTGGTGGATTTTTTAGTTTGGGATCTACAATGATTTCATGGATGAGTAGAAAACAAGATCATGCTTCTTTAAGTAGTGCAGAAGTTGAGTATGTGGTTGCATGTGAAGTAGGAAAGGAGGTTGTATGGTTAAGGAAACTTCTGTCAAATTTGTTTGAGAAACGTCTAATTCCTATTGTGATAAATTGTGATAATAAAAGCAACATTAAGATGTCTGAAGATCTCGTGTTCTATTCAAGGACGAAGAATATCAATAATAAGTACAACTATATTAGAAGTTTGGTACAATATGGGATCGTGAAGCTACAGTATGTTCTGACCAACAAATAGGTAGTTGATGTGTTAACAAAGTCTCTTTCTAATAAGAAGTTTGAATATTTAAGAAGCATGCTTGGTTTGGTTGATATTACTAATTTCATTAATGAAAGGTGTTTGGAAGAAACTTGATGAGGCATCTTGTGTGATACAAAATGGTTGGGACGACATGTGGTTGGCATATGTGTTGATGTATAGTTCCCAAAGTAGGGAGAGTGGTGTTGGTCATATAGCTCTGACCTTGCATTACGCACCTACTTCCATGTGTTGATGGTTAACAAGTAAGCCTAATGGTACCTAAAGAGGCTAAAAGTTTTAGTCCATCTTAGTCCCACCCGGATAGATTTCCCTGGTCGGGAATCTAGTCTGTGGCACCGTGTGTGTCGAAGTTCTTCGTAGTTCTTGTGTTTTGAGATCTTCTTTATACTTGTATATACATGTGTAAATTATGAATACCTCCCTAGTTAATAAGGAGTGTTGAAGAATGTAACTAGGTTCGGTCTTCATATTTATATTTGAGTCAAAGAATAAAAAAGAAATTTTTATTATTATTACAATGACTTATTAAAGCATGGGTTTCATGTTTGGGTCATCATTTATAGGTCAAAGTCCCCATTATGGACTTCTAGGTTTTATACTGAGTCATTATAGCCATTTTCCATTTAATAAGACCCTTCTTAGGCTTTTGTATTGCTGGGAACAGGTTCGCCCAAGAGTAGTTTTGGGGCTAAAAGCTCATATTTTTGGACAATTTTGTAATAAAGTTGTGAATTTTCTGCATTTTGTGGTCGTGGAGCGCGAAGGTGTCAAGAGTCATAAAGGGTTGTCCACCCTTATTTTGTAAAGTGTCAAGTCGACTGTAAAGATCCACCCATAGTCTGTAGACCATGGGATTATACAAAAAGGAGCTAAGTAAGTAAGCTCTAAGTAGTGAAATAAGGAAGAAAGTAGCAAAGTAGAGTGAAGAAATCTAAGTGTTCTCGAGTCTTAGCGTAGGTAGAGGTTCTGTAGCTAAGTGCACAGAGACCTAGGGTTGAAGTTCGCAGCTGAGTGCGCAGACCTCTGCAGTTGTGTGCACAGGGCGGATAGATTCTGTATTAAACTAGAAAATATCAATAAAGAGAAGTATTTTGCATATACTGTGTATTTAGTCTCTATTAATGCATCTGATCATATTGCATTTTGGGTTTAATTTACAATGTTTATTTGATGCACGAATATATGTGATTATATCTGTTGATTGATTAGTAAGATAAGTAAAATACTTGAGATAACTTGGGAACCTATACAATACATTGCCATAGTTGCACGAAAGTACTTGAACCACGAGTTAGGGTTGCGCGAAGGTCACTCGTACACCTTCGCGGAGGTACTAAAGGGTGGAATAAAGGGTAGAGTGACAAAGCCCTAAGGCTTAGCGACCTATGCGGAAGTAGGGGCAAAGGGTATAAACTGACATCACGACCATCTCCGGGTGTCGAAAGGGCCAGTAGTGTAGTGATTTGTTTGACTGACTAACGTTGAACCTGGGTTAGGGCCCACAAAGCCAACAAATGGTTCCGTTGCTCGGACCGGAATCTGCATGAGAGATGTGTGATGTCATATCACTGGAATCCAACTAAAAAAAAGATCGAGGACTGGTTGGATAGAAAGATCCACAAATTCACGGCACAGGAGAACAGAAACCCGCGACTGACAAAGGAATAGTGGCTAGACAAGTACCTGTATACAGAAATCCACGAGATCTTTTTCTGTTCCTTTCCAGTTGAGTTATATGAGTGGATTGCGAAGCTAGCAGATAGCCAAGGAAGGTGGAGGCTTGACGGTCCTATTGTCTGGACCCTAGAGCTAGTACAGAGAGGAAGCTTCTGAGGATAAGATCGTCTGTGTTGTCGATCATTGGCTTGATCGTATCATAGGAGGATTTGTGACTGAATTCGCGGTTGATACCTCAGTCAGTTACAGCGAGGTGGAGCGACGCTTTTTCAAAGGTCCGTGAGGTAAGTACTTGAAGTCTTTAAATACTTGGATTAAGATGTTATTGTGTGAAAAACAGGTTATGCAGCTACCTTGATGTTCAGAGCTACGCGAAGTGGAAAGACTTACAGGAATGAAGGAAGAAAGGGCCCTGAATATAGCCCACTGATTTCACCTCCTTTGAGTGACGAAGAGGGAGTAGTGCAGGCTTCTCCGCGAAGTGCAGTGCAGTTGATAAAACAATGGTTTCCGCAACTACCACCTCCGCCCACACCACCTCCTCCTTCACCAGCATCGCCACCTGTGGCTTTGCCCACACCACCACCACCTCCACCACAGTTCAACATGGCAAATTCAGTGAAGCTGCCTTTGTTCAAGGGCTTGGGAAATGAAGACCCGGACCAGTTCTGGTTCGTTGTAAAAGTTGTATGGGAAGCTCAAGAGCTTGGTATGCAAGAATGGATGCATACCTTCTAAGAATTGGGTTCGTCAAAATTTTTGTTGATCCAAATCTCTATATCAAGGTTGTGGATAATGAGCCAGCCATAATTCTACTATATGTGGATGATATATTTATTATAAGTGTAGAGCGAAAGATACAAGAATGCAAGAAGATGATGGAAGCCAAATTTGAGATGAAGGATCTAGTTCTAATGCATTATTACCTAGGATTGGAAGTATGACAAAAACCTGGGGAGATTTGTCTGGGGCAACGAAAGTATATAATTAAGTTATACAGAAATTTAGTATGATGGATTCCAAGCCCATGACTACTTCCATGATCACTAATCTCAAGAAGTTGAGAAGCTTTTACTCAATTCTCATAGATCCTACCTCCTATCGAAAGCTGTTGGGTTTGTTGATGTATTTGGTAAACAATAAACTAGATATATGTTTTTTTTGTGAACATTCTTAGTCAATTTTAGTTGGAGCCTTGTCATGATAATTGGATAGCTTCCAAGCATATATTAAGATATCTATGTGGTACTATTCATCATTGCCTAAACTATGATAGCAAGGAAGTCAAGCTGGAAGGTTACACAGATTATGATTAGGGTGGTAGTGAAACTGATGGAAGAAGCACCACTGGTGGATTTTTTAGTTTGGGATCTACAATGATTTCATGGATGAGTAGAAAACAATATCATGCTTCTTTAAGTAGTGCAGAAGTTGAGTATGTGGTTGCATGTGAAGTAGGAAAGGAGGTTGTATGGTTAAGGAAACTTTTGTCAAATTTGTTTGAGAAACCTCTAATTCCTATTGTGATAAATTGTGATAATAAAAGCAACATTAAGATGTCTGAAGATCTCGTGTTCTATTCAAGGACGAAGAATATCAATAATAAGTACAACTATATTAGAAGTTTGGTACAATATGGGATCGTGAAGCTACAGTATGTTCTGACCAACGAATAGGTAGTTGATGTGTTAACAAAGTCTCTTTCTAATAAGAAGTTTGATTATTTAAGAAGCATGCTTGGTTTGGTTGATATTACTAATTTCATTAATGAAAGGTGTTTGGAAGAAACTTGATGAGGCATCTTGTGTGATACAAAATGGTTGGGACGACATGTGGTTGGCATATGTGTTGATGTATAGTTCCCAAAGTAGGGAGGGTGGTGTTGGTCATATAGCTCTGACCTTGCATTACGCACCTAGCTCCATGTGTTGATGGTTAACAAGTAAGCCTAATGGTACCTAAAGAGGCTAAAAGTTTTAGTCCATCTTAGTCCCACCCGGATAGATTTCCCTGGTCGGGAATCTAGTCTGTGGCACCGTGTGTGTCGAAGTTCTTCGTAATTCTTGTGTTTTGAGATCTTCTTTATACTTGTATATACATGTGTAAATTACGAATACCTCCCTAGTTAATAAGGAGTGTTGAAGAATGTAACTAGGTTCGGTCTTCATATTTATATTTGAGTCAAAGAATAAAAAAAATAAAATTATTATTATTACAATGACTTATTAAAGCATGGGTTTCATGTTTGGGTCATCATTTATATGTCAAAGTCCCCATTATGGACTTCTAGGTTTTATACTGAGTCATTATAGCCATTTTCCATTTAATAAGACCCTTCTTAGGCTTTTGTATTGTTGGGAACGGGTTCCCCCAAGAGTAGTGTTGGGGCTAAAAGCTCATATTTTTGGACAATTTTGTAATAAGGTTGTGAATTCTCTGCATTTTGTGGTCGCAGAGCGCGAAGGTGTCAAGAGTCATAAAGGGTTGTCCACCCTTATTTTGTAAAGTGTCAAGTCGACTGTAAAGATCCACCCATAGTCTGTAGACCATGGGATTGTACAAAAAGGAGCTAAGTAAGCTCGCTCTAAGTAGTGAAATAAGGAAGAAAGTAGCAAAGTAGAGTGAAGAAATCTAAGTGTTCTCGAGTCTTAGCATAGGTAGAGGTTCTGTAGCTAAGTGCACAGAGACCTAGGGTTGAAGTTCGCAGCTGAGTGCGCAGACCTCTGCAGTTGTGTGCACAGGGCGGATAGAGTCTGTATTAAACTAGAAGATATCAATAAAGAGAAGTATTTTGCATATACTGTGTATTTAGTCTCTATTAATGCATCTGATCATATTGCATTTTGGGTTTAATTTACAATGTTTATTTGATGCACGAATATATGTGATTATATCTGTTGATTGATTAGTAAGATAAGTAAAATACTTGAGATAACTTGGGAACCTATACAATACATTGCCATAGTTGCACGAAAGTACTTGAACCACGAGTTAGGGTTGCGCGAAGGTCACTCGTACACCTTCGCGGAGGTACTAAAGGGTGGAATAAAGGGTAGAGTGACAAAGCCCTAAGGCTTAGCGACCTGTGCGGAAGTAGGGGCAGAGGGTATAAACTGACTTCACGACCATCTCAGGGTGTCGAAAGGGCCAGTAGTGTAGTGATTTGTTTGACTGACTAACGTTGAACCTGGGTTAGGGCCCACAAAGCCAACAAATGGTTCCGTTGCTCGGACCAGAATCTGCATGAGAGATGTGTGATGTCATATCACTGGAATCCAACTAAAAAAAAGATCGAGGACTGGTTGGATAGAAAGATCCACAAATTCACGGTGCAGGAGAACAGAAACCCGCGACTGACAAAGGAATAGTGGCTAGACAAGTACCTGTATACAGAAATCCACGAGATCTTTTTTTGTTCCTTTCCAGTTGAGTTATATGAGTGGATTGCGAAGCTAGCAGATAGCCAAGGAAGGTGGAGGCTTGACGGTCCTATTGTCTGGACCCCAGAGCTAGTATAGAGAGGAAGCTTCTGAGGATAAGATCGCATGTGTTGTCGATCATTGGCTTGATCGTATCATAGGAGGATTTGTGACTGAATTCGTGGTTGATACCTCAGTCAGTTACAGCGAGGTGGAGCGACGCTTTTTCAAAGGTCTGTGAGGTAAGTACTTGAAGTCTTTAAATACTTGGATTAAGATGTTATTGTGTGAAAAATGGGTTATGCAGCTACCTTGATGTTCGGAGCTACGCGAAGTGGAAAGACTTACAGGAATGAAGGAAGAAAGGGTCCTAAATATAGCCCATTGATTTCACCTCCTTTGAGTGACGAAGAGGGAGTAGTGCAGGCTTCTCCGCGAAGTGCAGTTCAGTTGATAAAACAAGGGTTCCCGCAACTACCACCTCCGCCCACACCACCTCCTCCTTCACCAGCATCGCCACCTGTGGCTTTGCCCACACCACCACCACCTCCACCACAGTTCAACATGGCAAATTCAGTGAAGTTGCCTTTGTTCAAGGGCTTGGGAAATGAAGACCCGGACCAGTTCTGGTTCGTTGTAAAAGTTGTATGGGAAGCTCAGGGCGTCACAGACGATCAGATGAAGAAGGAAACGTTGGTTGGTGCTTTACAGGATCGCGCGCTAACTTGGTACATCAAGTACTCTAATGATAATCCAAACATTGAGTTGGCAAAGATCCAGACTACGTTGAATAAAGAGTTCAGTGGGCCTAAATCTGAGGCGTAGTCTATTGTGGGGTTCAAGGAAATCGCAATGAAACCAGGTGAGACGCCTTGGGAATTGGATCAGAGATTGAAGTGTAAAATCCACGAAGCTAATACGAACTTAACAGATGGACAGCATCGCAAGTGGTTCGTGGCTTCGCTCCTGCCTCACCTAAGGGTTGCACTGTAACAGCAAAAGATTACAACTCAAGAAGAGGCCTTAGAAGTTGCAATAAGATTGCATGAAACATCGATGCAAGATCCAAATCTGGGGATTCAACAAATCCATGCACAGTTGCAAAATCTTTGCCTCGAAATGCAAAGCTTGAAGCAGGACAGAACAGTTCGACCGGAGGTGCGTGAAGAGATATGGTGCCTGAAATGTAAGGGTTAGGGGCATGACAAAGACCACTGCCTGGTCTTTGCGAACTATATTGCAAGAGGAGGACCGATGCCTTTGAGGCCAAAAGCCCAAGAAGGACCAAACGCGGGGCTTGCGTTGTGGTTCACTATATGTTAGGTAGTGGGGAAACATACGACTGATAACTGTCATTTGTTGTAGAAGTTTGTACAAACACTGCAATAACTATTCTACAACTTTTGCAGTTCGGTAGGGCATGATGAGCGCAATTGTCGAAATTATGAATTGATGATGGACAAAACACCCGCCTATAGAGTTCAAGCAGAAACATGGCCTCCTAACTAGAGCGTTGGGATGGCGCAAATAGGCTTTTAGGGGCATGGACGAGGCGGAGGCGGAGGAGGACCTGGCAGAGGTCGGGGACAGTTGATCTATTATAATTGTGGAGGACCAGGACACTATTCTCGCGAATGCACTAACCCAACACGTCCGTCGTGCAAATATTGTACTCAGTTCGATCATGAGATGGAGGATTGTCCTACGCTGATAGCAAGGATATGTGACAAAGGGGTGCTACCACTGCAGCCGACTCAGAACCTGTAAATGATAAGGGTTGAGCCTCGCGAAGAGGATTCGAATGTGAATATAGTGCTCCGAAGTGGAATTGCAACAGGCAATGATAAGGGGAAACAACCTGAAGACAGCAGATGGGTTCGCAAGGCTCCGGTGAAGGAAGCTGAATTTGATTTGGAGCACGTACGCGAAACATTCATGGAAGCAAAGAAGAGTTTCGCTGAGGGCTCTACCTCGGGGAGCCGGGATAAGCTTGTTCAGGAAATTGACCCTTCTATGCTTACGACCTTTCTATAGACCTGCATGAATTTGTTGTGCGATAGCAAGGCTGTGAAGGGGTTACAGGAACTTATAAATAGATGCGCCAGAAACACTCTGGGTGAACCGCGCGTGGTACGGAAGATTGGTAAGCATAAGGCAAGGACAGGGCATGAGATGAGACTCACCGCGTAGATAGGAGAATATGAAATGGATTAGGTTATTCTAGATCTGGGGTCGTTTTGCCGAAGTAGACTTGGGAGTGGATGGGGAGACCCGCGCTGCAGTGGTCTCCGATTCAGTTAAGGATGGAAAATTAGCAGAAGATCATCCCCATGGGATGGTTGCAGGGAGTAATTGTAGATATTGAGGGCGCAAGTGCATTGGCTGACTTTGAAGTAATAGAAATTGTGGATGACAGCAACCCCTACCCTGCACTCCTTGGCATTGATTGGGCTACTAACATGAACAGGGTAATCAACCTAAAGAAGCAAAAGATGATATTTGAAAAGAAATCGCTTTGCGTAATAGTACCCCTAGATCCTGTTGAAGGATCGCGCTATACTAAACCAGTCCGCAATTACGAAAGCGATGACGATTTGGACTGCATATATAAAATAATAGCGCAAGACCAAGATTGGGTGAATCCAACAACGGATGGCCGAATTACATGGATTGTGAGAGTTCCTGCACCTCAGATTCGAATGAAGATTTAGAGCGCTGGCAGAATCAGCGACATGAAGTAACTACGCTGAGCTGTAACATGATGACCCGGTCGTTACGCTGTGTGTCGTCAGAGGTACGAAATCTACCCACTTGTGATGGCTTGAATGATGTGGATGTGTTTTTGGAGGGAAGTACCAGAAAAGCAGCGCTTCTAGGCTTTGCACTGTGCACTATGCGCTACGCCTGCGAGATGGTGGGGTACGCATAAGGGTAGTTTTGACGATTGGCACGAGTGTAGGAGGATGATGAGAAAACGCTTTGGGAAGTCGAAGGTATGAGTGACAAACAAGTATGACGGGAAGAATGATCCACACGCACACTTGGCCAAATGGGCTAAGGCCTATGGAGCGAAGCCCCAACCTGAATGGGTGCACTTGTTTTGTTACACCTTGGATGTCATCCCAATGAAATGGTACTTGGAGACAGAGCTCCGCCATGGCACAGGCGAATGGGATATTCTACGCGAAGGGTTCATAATGACGTTCAGCTTCGAAGACGGGTTTGACTGTATTGACGAAGCGCTATAAGAAGTTACAGCAACAATATTTAGGATACCGCAGGATCCTCTGAATCTTATTCAACCCGATTGGACTACTCCGCTGAGCCACGCATTGGAATGCTATAATGTGGTTGCTGAAGAAGAAGACGTGGACCCCCGAAAGATTAACATCCCTGAAACCGAGGGGCACCGCGAGGTCGAGGGACCACAGATCGAGAATCCTGATATAACCGCACCACTGAAAACGAAACAGGTAAATATTGGCATAGAGGCGGAGCCCAAATTCACAAAGATTGGAGATTACTAGGATGGCGCGACGGTAGATAAGGTCGCCAAATTTCTCCACAAATACTAGGATTTGTTCCCTACCAAGTTTACGGAGTTAAAGGGGATAATAGGGGACCTGGACATTATGAAGATCACGTTAAAACCCGACGCGAAGCCAGTTAAGCAAAGACCTTATCGTCTCAATCCGAAGTATAAGGAGAAGGTCCGCTTAGAGTTAGATAAGATGCTCGTGGCAAGCATCATTGAGCCCGTAGAAGAATCTGATTAGGTGAGCCCAACGGTGGTATAGGAAAAGAAGCAGAAAGATGAAATAAGGATATGCGTAAATCTCAGGAAGTTGAATGACGCTTGCGTGCATGATCCTTTCCCAACTCCATTCACTGATGAGGTATTGGATAATGTAGGTGGCCAGGAAGCGTACTCCTTCACTGATGGGTTTTTTGTTACCATCAGATCAAAACTGCACCTGAAGATAGAAGCAAGACGACCTTCGCAGCTAAATGGGGATTTTTTAGTACATTGTAATGCCTTTCGGATTGAAGAATGCGCCTGCGATTTTTTCGTGCGTAGTCATTGCTGCATTCAAAGACTTCATTCATAAGTTTCTAGAGGTGTACTTTGATGACTGGACTGTGTTTGGGTTGGTAAAACGCCATGTGGCCAGTTTGCGCTTAATGCTAGATACTTGTCGAAGGTACCAGATTGTGCTCAATCTGAAGAAATGTATGTTTTGTGTTCCTTTTGGGACTCTGCTGGGTCATGTGGTTTGTAGACAGGGACTGATGGTAGATCCCGTGAAGATCGCAGTGATACTTAACTTGGAGGCGCCAAGGAGTGTGAAACAGTTGCGCACAACCTTGGGACATACTAGGTACTACAGGAAGTTTATCAAGGGCTATGCCCAGATCACCGCGCCTATGGAGAAGCTGTTAAAAAAGGATGGCACGTTCTGCTAAAACGAGGATTGTCAGAAAAGCTTGGATGTGCTAAAAGGAAAAATGGTCACCGCGCCAATCTTAGTCTTCTTGGATTGGAAGGAGGAGTTTCATATACATGTCAACGCGTTATGTATAGCACTAGGAGCAGTACTGACACAGGCCGGCGGAGGAGAATTGGACCAACCTATAGCGTTCGCAAGTAGGAGGTTATCTAAGGCTGAGAAGAACTATTCCACCACCGAGCGTGAAGGACTAGCCATGGTATACGTGCTCCAAAAGTTTAGACACTACTTGGGTGGACATTTTAAGATGTATACGAATCATTCTGCGTTGAAATACCTAGTCAATAAGCCTGCGTTGGGGGGGAGAATCTATAAGTGGTTGTTATTGTTCCAGGAGTATGATTTTGAAGTTATTGTGAAGCTTGGACGAGTGAACGCGGATCTAGACCATCTGTCGTGCATCGAAATAGGGGAAGAGCCCACTAATTTGGAGGAAGGATTGCCTGACGCGTAGCTCTTTGCAGTGTGCGTCACGGATGGTCACTTTGAAGACATCATACACTTCCTAACGACAAGAACTGCCCCAAAAGGCTACACCGTCCAGTAGAAAAAGGAGTTAGTGGTGCACGCGGCAGAGTTTTATGTCATTGACGGACATCTATACAAAATGGGGTCTGATGAAGTATTGCGACAATATGTACCGGAGTTTGAAAGGAGCAGTATCCTCACAAATGCTCATGGGGGTGCCACGGGAGGCCATTATGTAGGAAGAGCGACCGCGCAGAAGATTCTACGCGCAGGGTTGTGGTGGCCAACCCTCCATCAAGATTCCAAAGCCTACTGCAGGGCATGCGATGTGTGTCAAAGGAATGGCAGGCCATCGCGGAGAGATGAGCTACCCCTGAACCCACAGATGACATTACAACCTTTCGAGAAATGGGCAATAGATTTTGTGGGACCCATTCAGCCCCAAGGAAAGAAGACAAGAGCGCGGTACATTATCACCGTGACTGAGTATTTGACTTGATGGGCGAAGGCACATCCTGTGAAGGACTGCACAAGTGCGATCGTTGCGAAGTTTCTCTTTGAGTATGTACTGACGCAATTTGGGTGTCTAAAGGTTTTGATGAGTGATCGCGGTACGCACTTTCTGAATGAAACGATCAGCGTGCTGACAAAGGAATTTCAAGTGTATCACCAGAAAATCATGCCTTATCACCCACAGGCGAATGGAACAGTGGAAGCATTCAATAAAGTACTGGAGAATGCGCTGACCAAGGTTTTCAACGCTCAGCGAAGTGATTGGGACCTACGCATACCCGCAGTACTATGGGCCTATCGGACGACATGCAAAAAGTTGACTGGGCAGACACCCTTTAGGCTTGTATATGGTATTGAAGCAGTGATGCCCATGGAATACATTGTGCCTACTCTGTGCATAGCGACACTCACGGGTATGACAGATTCTGGAGCCCTGGAAGAGAGGCTTGTGCAGCTTGCTAAGCTTGAGGAAGAAAGATTTCAAGCTAGATTTCACCAACAGGTCCAAAAGCAGCGCAAAAAAGCATGGCATGATCGGCACATTAAATTGCGCACCTTTAAGGTAAATGATATGGTTTTGTTATATGACAGCAAGTTTGATCAATTTCCAGGGAAATTCAGAATGCACTGGCTATGGCCCTATGTCATTAAGGAGATTACTGACGGTGGAGTAGTTCAGTTGGTTAAATTGAATGGAGATCCCTTCCCAGGAAAGGTGAATGGCAGCCAATTGAAGCCATACATCGGTGATCCGACCAGGTGACTATATGAAGGTAGCATAGTCTTAGCGCTCCAGGCAGCTGAAAGGAGGCACGGGACTATAAATTATACTGCCCAGGTTGGGGAACTGTGCCATTGGAAGATTGTGCAGAACGGCGATGTCACAGGGTTCGCGACAACGCGAAGAGAGTTGCTCTACCCAGGGACAAACCGCGCAGGTCAATCGAAAAGTGACCGTTAAAGTCATTGTTCATGATTTGACGATAAGAATGCGGCCAAATGGAGTGGACGGATGGCATTTAAGACAAAATTTATGGGTAAGATCCTTGGAAATTTGCTGTCAATCCAGCATTAATGAACTGAATGTGGGGGAATGATCGGATTTGAATTCAAAATGACCTATAAATTACATGTGGAGGCCCAATGAAAAACACTTGGCATTTTCAGCATTGACTTGGTGAGCTCTCAGACGTGCATGATCCACGCATTCTTCGAAGAATTGCTTGACTACCTAATATTTGATCGATTTCCAGAGTCCAACCGCAATTTCATCCGTGATTTCATCCCAGGATCCGAAGCTATGGACGTCAAAGCAGTGACATCCGAGGGGGCTATGCCAGAGGTTGTTATGGAGGCAGAAGGAGTTGCTCCAGAAGTTGCAGAGATACTAGTTGAAGTCCCCAAGTCACCATGAACACCTAGACCGAAGCCTACCTCGACCAAGGAGAGTGCGAATGATAAGAAGGGCAAGCAGGCTGCAATACCGATGCATGCGTCACCTAGAAGAAACCCACAGGAGGACAAGCCCACCGCTCAGGGAAAGTTTGAGGAATTTCCTAGAGTTTGAGGAATTTCCTAGAGACCCCCTGCCGTTGTTCTATACTCAAATACCTTTCCAACAACACAAGAAAGATGTCAAACAAAGTTCATATGCAAAATTTATGCCCCCTGGAAGTTGACCTTCCCGTTTTAACCACCATGATCTGAGAGGATGCCACATCAACCCCATTACTCATTGAAAAGGGGCTAGCCACATGAAAATAACGAAGACAACCCTAGAAGGGTCTATTGTAACTCTAGTTAAGTGTTGATTGAGCTATGTTAGAAACGAGCCACTAAGAGGAAAAAGGGTTCCATTATATTTGAGTGCATTTTGTTCCATTGATAAGCATAGTACATGCAAGTAGATAGAGAGAGAAAAAACAGAGAGGACATGTATTTCGTAGTAGTCCACGGGCCGCATGCCTCACTCCTTTGTACTTGCATACATCTCCATTCAAAGAAAGATAGAGCACAACAACCTCACCTTCCAACTGGGTTTTCTTCGTAAGGGCTTCTTAGACAATATATTGTATTATTGTGGCTTGTAGTGTTCATTTTTTCACTGTTCTCTATTTTTTGTATTTCATATATTGCATACATAAGTGGAAATAGTGATTTAATAAAACTAGGAATCCAAGAAAAATTAACCCTCATATTGTAGATTTCATATTTTCAATATATTTCATCAAATCTGTTGTGACAAGTTGTCCAATGGCATATCCAAGATAGTTTGTGGATCAACCTCCTTTTCCTACCTTCTCCATTATCCTTTGAGAAACCCATCGACCATCACACATCACTTCCAAACTAAGAGCCCAACAAATAGAACCCACAAGATGTGGTTTGAGCTAAGCCACAATTCCAAAGCTCTGTAGTGTTGGGCTTGATATCTATACCCGACTAGAAAGTATTAGGTCTAAGTACCCAACTCCTTTGTTAATTGCCTTCCCTATTGAACTTGTTCCTCTTCATAATGGATATTGTCTCTGCCATAACTCACCTAATGAGGGGAGTCACCCAATGTTATGCAAAAACCTAGCTTCTACATAAAGAGGCCAAACCATTATGGCTTGGGGTTTCTTCATATTCCTTATATATGCCCATCAATTGATTTCCTTGGCTCTACGTCACCGGTGCCTATCCTTTGGAAGGTCATGTTCCCCATTGCTTCCTTGCCACCCCATGTAAAAATTTATAGATTCTTATCATTATTATGGTCCTCTTTTCTTAGTTTTTTATTGTTATGGACGATTATTTTAATTTTACAAAATTCAATAATTTTCAATGAAATTATCAAGATTATAGATGTGATATGTCTATTTAGGCTGGGCTCTATATACACCTTTCTATTGTGGATTCTTGAACAAGATACTTATTTCCATTTCAGTGTTAGAATTAAGCCATAGTCTCATTCAATAGATCCTCATTGTGACTAGTATGGGGGGATCACTAATTGCTTTTAGTTATCTTAATTGCTTTCATTACGGTAGGCAGAGTGATGGATAGGAAGGCCACAAGAAATCTCTACAGCACCATCACAGATATCCGGATGGGATACCTCTTTATCAAGCTTTCTATGTTTATATCCTCATACCAGTTAGTTCGTAGAATTAGTCTAACAACTTAAGATACCCATAATTTTGTTTGAAAAAATTATTAAGATACCCATAATTTTGTTTGAAAAAATTATTATTTATTCAATGTTGGTTAACAAGGATTACTGGCGTTACACTAAGCATGCCAAATCATTGAGTGCGTTTTTGTTTTCTATTTTTATATCCTTATGGCAATTAGTTCTTATGGTTCGTATAACCGTTTTTAAGTGGTAAGTTACAATCTTTTTTGGGGACAAATGCTGTTTAAAATAACAGAAAATATGATAAAAAATAATATCCAAAAGTACATAATCTTATTTTTAGCTTAACAGGTATTAGCCGCAGTAAAGCATGCCAAATCATTCAAAGGTAATCGAACAAAATCATGAGAGTGCTTCTTAAGCCATTCCTACCACATAACTAAGGACATCAAGGCCTATTGTTGTTCATAGTCTGCCTTAGCAAGGAGGCAATTGAAAATATCATATTTATTTGGTTTTACTTGAAGCAAAGGATAATTTGCCAGGAAGATGGGAAACCCAACAGTTGAACTGACACAACCAAGGTAACTTACGCATAGCCTGAACAGTATTGTATACAAATTCAGCTGCCATTTGATATACCCATATAATAACTGCGGATATTATTGATTTTGGGCTTCAATTTCGGTCGGTTGCAGTCTTTAGCAGCCATATCGTTCAATGCAAAAATCAAAAGGCTTCAGCCTTGACATCTAGATGTCAAAGAGAGGCGTTTATATCCAATTGATGATCAGAGCAATTGACATTATCTTTGAGATAAATAGTAAGATAAGCACGGTAAATCATAAGATGTTCACAAATCACTCAGGTTTTGTGTTTTCATGTATCAAGTGGCATGGTAAAATGTCTCGATTGAAAAGGTAGAGCCCAGTAAAGCTACATATTGCAGACACATTTTCTACTGTTCCAACTTCATCCAGAATTTCCACCGGACAAAAGTCATACTCCCTCTGAATCTCCAGTTTAAATCACCCTCAGTGTTGGGCTTGAATATCCTTTGACATGAATTATTTTCTCATGGATTGATGATGGTATTTGGTTTGATACTTGTACACAAACATGTCCAAGGATATGAAGGAATTTGATAAATCATTTCTCAAGGGCTTCTTGTAATCTTAATAATAGGAATACCTAACAGTGGGTCTACTATGTAACGCCTATATGGCATTTGTTATAAAGCCTTCAATGGAGATGCAAAGGTACCCATAAATTAAAAAGATGTACTTTTAAGAGGCTCTTTACCTCCATATATACGTATATAAATGTATACTTGAAATTAACAATTATAGATGCTTATAGCTCTAACAGACATGGTTTGACATTTCTTTTTGACAAATTTCCTGTGAAAATGTCCAGAAACCACAACAAAACCCAGGACATGGAACTGGAAATTCAGACATATGAACAGGAAATAGCAGGAAATGTCAGTGAAATTTCATGAAACATGAATAAGTTACGTTAAATCACCTTAAACCAAAACCACAGTTGTTCTTGGACTCGACGTGCCCCTTGTTTAGAGCAGTAGCATTCATATTTTTGACATGTAGTTTTGCAACATTTTTGTCCTTTTGAAGCATGAAGCCATCCCACACAGCGGAGAGTGAAACAAAATGTGCAAGCGTAGAAAAACAAGTTGACCGTCAAATATCATCATTGATTCTAAATGCAGCAAGCTCAGTACCAACTTTAACGCGGTACATTGCAAACTTAAATGCAGTTCTGCAAAGCCACAAGAGTCAAACAGTAAGTTGTTTGTCATAAAATCTCTGGAGATAAGAAGCCGTGGCTAAAAGTCATATAAATGTATAGCAATAAGAGTTACCTGCTGGGAAGAATAAATCCTTGCAACTTATAAGCCACGCTCAATGCATAGAATGACCCTCGATATTCTATGATCTCTTCAAAAGAACCAATGTAGGTAGCAACATTGTATAATCACTGCACTACCTAAAAAATAAACAAGTTTCTGACTTCAATATATATAAAACAGCTGTGAGCATTCCACTTGAAAATATGTGAGAAAGTATGAATAATGAATAATAGCATAAAAAGGTCTTTTCATTTATCATTATTGACTCACCAAGGCTAGGCCTATATGCATCAACTGTTGATGACTGCTTGCAATGTTGAAATACGATACCTAGTCCTTGGCTCCCATTGCCAGGGACAACTGCATGTCTAGACTCTCCCTTAATGTTAGCCAACGGCTTGTCCGTTGCTTGTTCCAAAGAGCATCACCAATAATCCCTACATGAACAGAGTCCATCCTTGAAATGATGGAAGCGGTTCATGTCCCTGAGAATTATTTCTCGCTTGACAACATTGGAAATGAATTTGATAGCACTGTGGCAGTGATCACAAACACGAAGGTTCTTGTTGACCAAGATAGGTGTTCCGGGACATGTGTTTAGAAGCCCAAAAGCAATTGCCAGTTTTTCACTGTGCCCACAGAGTATTTGTTCCCTCTCGTCCTCTTTTACATCATGAAATACAGAGGACATGTCAGGCAGACATCCAGCCCGCTTCATCTGGTCAGCCATATTCTCTAAGAATGCATAGATTTCCTCAGACTGTGGGTGAGACCTGTCTCCTGCAAGAAATGTATAAACCCAGTTATCAATCTCAATCCAGCTACAACCTGGATTCTTTTTCAACCCCTTTTCTTTCATCTTTGTTCTTGTCTTTACTACATCATTCCACCTTCCCGCTACAGCATATATGTTGGATAACATTACATAATAGGCAGCATTTTCTGGATCCAATTCAAAAAGCTTTCTTGCTGCATGCTCTCCAAGCTCCACATTACCATGAATTTTACAAGAACCAAGCAAGGCACCCCAAACACCAGCATCAGGCTGTAATGGCATACTTTCAATGAAGTTAAGAGCATCATCTAGGCGCCCAGCACGGCCAAGGAGGTTAACCAAGTGCACACAGTGATCCATTCTAGGTGTGATGTGATAATCTCTCATCATGCTATCGAAGTATTTCAATCCATCATCCACCAGACCTGCATGGCTGCATGCACACAGAACAGCAATAAAGGTGATGTGATCCGGCTTAATACCCTCCACTCGCATTTCGTAAAAGAGTGTGAGAGCATCTTCATCATGACCATGTATTCCATATCCTGCAATCATTGCATTCCATGAGACAACATTCCTGTGAGAGACTCTATTGAACACCTTGCGAGCAACGCCTACATTGCCACATTTTGCATACATGTCAATCAGTGCACTACATACGACAACATCGGATTCTTGCTCACGTTTGATCGCATAACAATGTATCTCCCTCCCCTGCTGCAGAGCTGTTAAGTGGGTACATGCAGGAAGAACACTAGAAAGCGCAACCGGATCTGCCTCAATGCCTACTCGTTGCATTTTCCTAAAGTAATCCAAAGCCCCAACAGATTCTCCTGCCTGTGTAAACCCAGCGATCATGGCACTCCAAGAAGCTAAGTCTCTCTCAGGCATTTTGTCAAACATATGGCATGCAAAATCGATCCTCCCGCATTTAGGATACATGGCCACAAGAGCGCTGATCACATGAGCATTTGATTCAAACCCGTTCCTAATAGCATACCCATGAATCTCCTGACCCTGTTGCAGAGCTGCCAATTGCCCACAAGCCGGAATCACGCTCGCAATACTAAACGCATCCGGCTTCATACCCGCAGACTCCATTTCACGAAAGACTTCCAAGGCCTCAAGCGAAAGGCCATTCTGAGCATAGCCTGCAATCATGGTATTCCATGAAACAACATCCCTCTCAGATATTTTGTCAAATACATCCCGTGTATCCTTCACACAGCCACGTTTCCCATACATTGACATAAGAGCACTACCCAAATGAGCATCAACCTCGATCCCACATCTAACAATATGCTCATGAATATCCTTCCCCTGTTGCCAATCTGTGCACACTCCGAGAACGCAGGCAAACGTAAATTTATCAAGTCGAATACCCGTCTGCTGCATTTGGGTGTATAGAGAAAATGTCTCATTGCAGAGCCCTTTTCTGGCATATCCTCTAATCATAGCATTCCAAATGAACACATTTCGCTCTGGAATTCTGTCAAAGACGAGGCGAGCAGCTTCTAGATCACCAAAAATTGCGTAGGTTCTCACGAGTTTGGTTCCAAAGAAAACGTTCTGATCCAGGCCAGTTATAAGCAAGAGGGTATGGAGTTGCTTACCTTGGGATAGCGATCGTATGTCTGCAGTTGCCTTAATAAGAGAATCGTAAACTGTGGAATTGACAGGTATTGAATCCTGGAATTGAGCGTCTTCATAGAATGTGGGTTGTGTTATTGCAGACGTGAGGAAAGTTAAAAACTGAGTGTATTTTACAGTAGTTATCCATAGTCTAGAAGGGACTATCGAGTGAGATATCGTTCTCAGCATTTCTAGTTTGGCATCGCCATGTGATCCATAGGTTCACCGTAATGTCTAGCTAACTAAATAGGCTAGCCTCTTTTAGATGTCAGACTTCAGTGCGAGAAACCATTTTGAGGCGCTAATCTTCGAAAGTTATCTTAAACCCAATTCGAGAAGCGATTTGTTGACGATCCTTCTCGCGGCCCTTCACCGCCATGTAGACATGTAATGTTTATGCTTAGAAATCTCAATATAATAAAAATAGAATGTAAGTTGTAGAAAGTAAAACTTGAGAAAGAAAAAATTATATATATGTATGATGTTGATGTCTTTTTAATATCCATTGGACTCTTTTGGATCTACAAGGTCCAAACTAATGCCAAGCAAATTTTCACTACACCATGGTATAGCAGGAAGGGCTTCCCTCATTCCACCTCTAGGAAATAAATCCCCTTTTAACTAAATTTAAATCATGACTATGGAACAGGTGCGAATAACTCCTTAACAACAAAGGGGAAGGATTTCCATGTAATACAAAAACACCGGATTCAAGCCTTTATACCACATGGCATGCATGGCCCTAGACTTAAGTAGAACCATTGTAGCCAAGACTATATATATATATATATATATACTCTCAAATCATGACTATGGAACAGGGAAGGTCCTTAGATTAGAGCGCAGGGAAGAATCCCTTTATACCTTTCCAACTATGTGCGGGCTCAAACCATAGCTTGTAGTCCCTTTACTTATCAAAGCTTCTTTCCCACAATGGCTCATGACCACAGGATGTGACCATGATCTTAGATCTTGACACTCTTCATTTTATGAACCCTGTAAAAATGAGGTTTTATATGACCACCCGCATGACCATTACTTCAACCCCTGTCGATTATGTACCGAGTCCCCCACTTGTATTTCCTAGGAAAAATCTTCGAGATGGGAATAATTCTCATGTAGTGCCATTTCTAGTTTTGGCTAACCGTGCTAAAACCTCCAAGGTGGGAAATATTGTTGTTAATTCTCGAACCTCATCTTTTTCATGTCAATTTCCAAACTCCTTTTAAGAGAATACTTTAGCACTCAAGGTATAATGGGTAAAGGTTGTGTGACCACCTGCACGACCATCATATTTAACACTGGTGATTATGAAGAGATGCCCCCATGGAAACTCCCGATGAATCTATTCTAAGGCAGAGAATCTTGTGAAAACTTTAGTTTTGTTTGTACACCTCTATTATGTGATAGACTCGCGAAACCCAAATAAAACTAATTCTCAACCTTTTTCAAGAAGATGGATCTGTTACTCCCAGTCTTATGTACACATATTATACCAAACTTTGATGTACAACAACACCTTTGAACCCACCTTCCTCCTCATATTTGTCCTCCATAACTCTTGGATCATTGATCACATTAGTAGATCAATTATCAACGATCTTATCGATCCAACTATAGCAGAAAGGCTTCGTCATTCTTTGTGCTTCTATATTGCTCCTCTAAAGTTCTCTCCCTTATGAGCTTATCAACTACAATTTCATAACCTTAATGCATACTTCTTGCACTCTCTTCCTACACAAATAGTCTTGCATCACATTTGCACTTAGTATAGTTTACAGAAATACAATTCCACACAATAATGAACAGAGGCTTTGAGTTCTCACAGGTTTCAAAACACTTGAAACAAAGTGTTTATTTCTATTAATATTCACACAATTGTATAATTACATATAAGGCCATTGTACCCTCTTAGGCTTGATTTTCATATGATTGGCGCCTCTCAGCCCTTTTCGCCATACTTGGCCTCCACACTCAATCCTCTCTATTCTTGTCTCTTGATGCTTTCGATGCCTCTTGGGATTACAAAATTATACAAAGGATTCTGAAACCATAATCAAGTTCAGATTCATAAAATCCTTAACAAACCCCTACCACTAGGATCCTCTGAATCCACTTATCTCTCAAGAGATTTAATCGATCCTAATATCTCTCTAACTCTTTCAAACATTCTTAGGATCTCTTCGAAGAAGTAGATCTGATTAGAATATCCTCACTTATGTACAATTCTTCTAGAATAATAAGGAAACATAAGAAAATACATTTAATTTAAATAATTAAACTCAATTAGGGAACCAACTCCCTTTGTAAATGAAAAACCCTAGGTCTAATCAAATGCATTTGACTTGGAGGTATCTACATCATACTCCCAACATGGAAAACATTCGTGGTCTCCTAACCATGTGCTTTCATAGGCTGATATATCCTCTTGGATCTTAAACATTAGTTTTTAGTTGTCCATTCACTCTATCTTGTTGCTTTCTTGCTTCTCTTGTTATCTTCCTTCCTCTTCCAGGTTTCCAAACTTTATGTTGCATTTCTCCTCGTTCCTTGCTGATGTAAACTTGTTCAGACATCTAGAGGTTGTTCTTGATCATCCTTCTTTCTCCAGTATGCCTCATCTAAGACACTTTCATCATCATCTTCCTCTTTCAATCTCTATGTCCACCTTGTCTTCTGCCTAGTACATTATTTGCATTTTGTTTTTGCTTCTTTGTTGAACTTTTCTACTATTGCTCCTCACTGGTTTTTTTTGCATCTTCTCTTCATTTATATTTTCAGGATTCTTTCTCTTATCTTCATCTTCTTTCGAACTGTTTCAATTCATCATACTGGAACTCACCATTCTTGCATTTTCTCCACAATCTGTCTTCGGATTGTTCAACCAATCCTCTAAAAATCTCAGTTCTATTTCAAGATCATTAACATCTCCCATATCTTTTTCAACAATCTTCAAATCTAATTTACTAATTCCTATTGTCACATAACCTCACTTTGTCATGGGACTGTTCTTTTCCACTCCATCTTTAGCATTATCTTCTTAAAGAGATTCTTCACCAACTTTATCCTTCATGGTAGCTTCCAATAATTGTTTATTTTTAATAATTATAAACACATGCTCAAGCAAAAAATCTTCAATTTCAGTCATCTTCTCTAGTAGCTTCATCTCTTCACCAACCTACATAAGTACATCATCGAAGTGTTGTTCATCACTTGCAACCATACACAAATCATCATTTTTAAGACTATAAGGCTCCTTAACGTTAATTAATGCTTCTATCAACACATCCTCATGTTGATTTGAACTAATCCAATAGTTCATCATACTATCAATAAATTGCTCCACTTAGATGTTATGAGTTCTTTCTTCAATACGGCATACATAATTTTCCTCACCTTCACCTGCAGTGAATTCCATCTTACCTACTTCTTTCTCAATTACTCCAACCATATCTTTAGCATTCTTGTAGTAGTTGTTTTATATTATTGAGTTCTACTCTTAACTCAGTCATTTCCTTCTCAAATTATTCATCACTCATTCTCTTTAAACCAATTGCATTAGCACTCCTTTTTCTCTAATAGTGATTTCTTTATGATCCCTTAACACGACTATTAGTATTCATCATTTCCTTCTTTTGTGGACCCTCCTTGTCCACTTGTGAGCTACAGTGAGCCTTTCCCATCTCTATAACAAGTCTGCTATTTGTCACTAGTACCAAGTCATCCTCCTAGTATCCTCTCTTCTTCTAGTTCTCTATAGTATAACCTATTCTTTGGCACCTCTTCTCCTCAACTTGCAAAGTTGTTGAATTCTACATCTTTGTATGCTCACCTCTCCCTTCTCTTGAGAAATTATGTTGTCCTCTTCTCTTCCAACAAATTCATCATGTTGTTGGGGTTCTATCACAATTTATTATTCTAAAAGATCTGCTTTCTCCTTCTTTCACCTATCACAACTTCCTTCCTATAATGGTTTCTCTTTAATCCTTTTGTTTGCATTCAACCTACAAACACAATTCTCATAACCAAAGTCAACATAAAAGCATCAACTCTTGTCAAGATCTCTTCAAGACCTTATCTTTTGATAGTCCTTTATGCAATGTCTCTATCTTTTCTTCATGCACTCCTTTGTACATATTCTCCTATTTTAAGAGCATTTCCGCCTGCTCTAATCTCGTCTCAAAGTAAGAGATCGTCTTTGCAACCTTTGCTTGCAAATTCTTCCAGAATCAACTTCACAGGAAAATTCAAATTCACACTTAAATTCTATCCTTCCAAAGTAAATATCCTCAAATCCAAAAAAGAAAATGTATCCTTATTTTGTGCTCTAAATAACATCAATTTTCTTTCTCTTACTTCCTTACAAATCTTACTCCCGTAGTCATATATCCTCTATCTCAATGCCAAATGCAAATTAAAACAATTTACCTCATCATATTCTCCAAACTTGACTGTTTGCAAAATCTATTTCTCCCAAAGAGCTTTCATCCTCTAATCTTCAAACTAAATAGCTTCCTAACTTTGTATCTCTGGCTAAAGTTATCTTCCATCTACAAATATTCTATTTCAAATTCTACGGGTTCTTTTCCTGATTCCCTTTCTTCACCACTTCACCAACAATTCAACCTCTCTATTTTAAGTTTCAAAGAGCATTATAACTCTGATACCACTTTGATGCTGGGAAAATTTTCACTATGCCATGGTATGGTCGGAAGGCACTTCCCACAATCCAACTCTAGGAAATAAATCATGACTATAGAACATGAGTGAATAACTCCTTAACAACAAAGGGGAAGGGTTTCATGTAATACAAAACCAAGGATCTAACCCTTTATACCACATGGCATGCACAACCCAAAACTTAGGCAGAACCGCCATATATACGCTCAAGTCATGACTGTGGAATGGGAAAGGTGCTTATATAAGAACACAGGGAAAAATCCCTTTATACCTTTCCAACTATGCACAAGCCCGAACCTTAGATTATAGCCCCTTTACTTGTTGAAGCTTCTTTCCAACAATGCCTCATGACCACAGGATATGACCACAATCTCAGATCTTGAGACTTTTTTTTTTATGAACCCCTACGATAAAACTTTATGAACCCCAACAATAAAAATTTATGCCTTAGCACTCGAGCTCGAAAAGTTATATGACCACCTACATGACCATTAATTTAGTCCTTGACGATTATGTTTCGAGTCACCCCAACAATTATGTATTGATTCCCCCACTTGTTTTTTCTAAGGAAAATTCTCTAAGATGGGAATAATTCTTGTCTAGAACTAATTTCTAATTTCCTATCAAGTGTTGACCCCAGAAATAAAAGTATTTCCCCGGCATGTAACCAACCTCTAGGATGGTAAATCTTGTCATTAACTATTGAACCTCATCTTTGTCACGTCAATTACTAGACTCCTTTTAAAAGAATACTTTAGTACTTAAGGTATAATGGGTAAAGGTTGTGTGACCACTCATGTGACCATCATATCTAATCCCGACATTTATGAAAGGATATCCCCATGGAAACTCCCAAGGAATCTCTTCCAAGGCAAAGAATCTTGTGACATAATGTAATTTTGTATATACAACTTTGTTATATGACAGATTCTCACAACACAAATAAAATGAAGTCTCAATCTTTGTCAAGGAGATGGATTTGTTACTCCCAGGTTTTTTCATAGATGTTATAATCCATTTTTTCACATCTGGTCAATAGGCCTTCAAACAGGATCATTCACATCCTTTGAACACTTTGTCATCCTCCCTACACAAAGCCCTAAGTATGCATCTCTTATATCCTTGAGTATATGCTTGAAACTGCTTTATTTCAATCATTTTTAGGACCAACGCATCCTGGCCCCTCATTGGCCAGTGTTGACTACAAGGTTTCCCTACTCTGCACTTTTGCTAATCACCAGCAGGTTGCTCAACATTGGGGGTGCACCGATTCTAGAAATTCGGGAAAGCAAAAAAGAATCTTGAAGCTTCCTCTTCAAGAAGCTTCCAGGATTTCTTATAAATATTTACCTTAGATAAAAGTCTTGAATCCTATCCTATCCTACCTTGGAGTTTTTACCCCTTTTCCCTTGAGCTCATCCTCCCATCAAGAGTGGATCTCAAGCCCAATTTGGTAAAAGGATAAGTATTCATGAACTACCTCCCTCATCTATATATTTACAACCATCCATAGGCAAGGGGTTGGATTTTAGAGATTGATTATACCCTTATGATGCTGATGTGAGAGATGTCATTCCATGCATTAGGGTGATTAGAGGTTCACTTTGTGGCAAGGAAAGGACAAGTTAACTTGGAGGAGTTCTTCTATAAGATCAACACCTATTTTTGGTTGTAACTCAATCCATTTCTATTAATGCAAACAATTCTTTGTTTTCTTATATATGATGTTATGATTTCATGTATTTCAATACCATGTTGATCTATTAAATAAAGTGATTAGAGATGCTACATAGATCCTGCAGATCATTGGCTTGTGTTGTCTGTTGTGCATGTTCTAGTTATAGCGATTAGAGCTAGGATTGGAGCATACAAGCCAAGGAAGGAGCGAAGCATACAACATATTCCAGGTAGGCTTCATCTTGTTATCTATTTACTTTAAGGAAAACATTAGTCCCTTTTTCTTTCTATTGTTCTAGGTCAGTCCACCAGGCCTAGGGAAGATACTTCTGTCTGCAGTCATAGATTATGTATAAAAAATTGGTGACCATATTGGGGATGATGTATTCCCTTGGTGGTTTCTTTGTCCATTGTTCTTGTCTTACCTCTTTTTCATACCTGTACTGTCTTATTCAGTCAAGTACAGACTTAGGAAGGCCTTTCATTGAGTCTCAATTGCAATCTTTGTGTCAAAACCTTGCATCCCTTGACCAAATCACCCTTTGGTCTTGAGATAGAGCATTGCACTGCAACTAAGCCTTCTTTGTGCTTGGATTGCCTAAAACTAGTGCTACCTTTGCACTTATGTTGGCCCCTGTTCATGCACAAATTTTCCTTTGTCTTGATTTCCTCTCTGATCATCCTTCATCCAGCTACTCTTCCTTGAGTCTTTGAGTGTCTCGTGGCCTCTTTGAAGCCTCAATTTGGTTTGCTTTCAATTTTTAGTGCCTTTCGTAAGGATTTGTTTAGATTTTCGTTTGTTCTTATCATTGGGTCATTTGCAGACTAATTTTGTTTGATCATTGCTTGCTTAGAAGAATTGATGTTTTAGTCATAATTCTAAAAAGTTTGTTTGAACTAGTGATTAAACTTTACATCTTAGTTTTCTTCATTTTCGAATCGAAAATTAAGTGTTTTGAAAAGAAAAATCTTTGCATTGGCATTTAGGGTTTTGTGTGTGCATCAACATTGGAACAGTTGCATTTAAAAGGGAATTGTACTTTGCACATTGTTCGCTACATATTCTTTGCTGCATACTTTTTGTCTCTTCCCTTCCTTAGATATATTTTCATTGAATGAGAAATATTTCATTTCCTCATGCTAGTTTACATTTTAGGACATTAAGGTGAAATTTGTGGTGAGCCCCAAAACTGAAACTTAATTTAAGATAAACTTTAAAATTTATTGAATCAACCTAAGGAGCATTTGTAACATTAATGCAAAGTCGTGTTATGATGTCGTTCAATGTAGGTGTTTTCATTGTTTGTTAGCTTTATATTCCAGGGGTGAAATATCGTTCCATGTACGTGAGTGTATAGGATCATTCTCCATGTACCTTTGGGTATATTGGACGACACTCCACACACGTAAAGTATATGTGAATGCTTTCATCGAACAATTATGCATTAGACAACACTACTACAGACTGCACTTCCACGTAGTGTTGAGTATATTTTGGAAGTCCCCTATAGGTTTCTATCCTCTCCATAGGTAACTGAATCAGCTGCCTTGTATACCGTGATACACCAAACACAACATTTGGGGAGATTTCCTGCACATATGTTAAGTTCTTGGTTCACCGAGGCGTATAATGGAGTTCACAGTTGCTTGGTAATCCTTTATGCCTAGATTACCCTCTTTCTTATTTATTTTTGTGTTAATTTATAAAATTTACTATCCAACGTGGAAGAACAAAATCCCCCACTCCATCGTTCTTCACGTAGAACGCAAAATAAGCCTTCTCTTCCACCAGAGACTACTCTTGGCCATCATCAGAAGAATAAGAAGACGCAAACTACTAAATCAGGAAAATTAGGAACTACTTATGCTCCTCCTCCTGAATCTTATCAACCATAATCATCCTTCCCTTTGAGTACGAAGCCCGAGATTACCTCTACTTTTTCAAGTGAATATGACATAATCAAAACATAAGTACTTGAAACCTTGTTGCCTGAGGTTATTAAGCCTGACTTTTCTAAGTCAGAAACTTTATTACCTGAAGTTATTGAACCTGAGGTGCCTCAACCACCTTCACCTATTACTTCAGGACCTTTCCCTTCTCTTCCTTTGTCTTAGATAGAACCTCCATCCATATATCTTGGACCCAACGGTGAACCTCTTCCATACGGTCTTGTGAGTATTGAAGAGATCCCACAAGAGGATCCTTGTCCTTATACTCTCGCTCTTATCCTTTGATTTCCCATTTTCCACTTATAACAAAAACTTCACCAACCACTTATTCGCTCATTAGTCCCACAGCTCTACCCGAATCCTAATTAAAATTACTTTTTGGCTCTAACGACCCAGGGCAACAGGAAAATTGCTGACACTTGTATCTCTATCTACAGACGAACCTTGATGCCTAACAATTTTTAGAAATGCTAAATTGTGAAATGTTACGGGGTTTCAGGCCTCCAACTTCTGACTTCTGTTATGGTTTCCGTTAATGGATGGTCTCAGGCTCCATTAAGTGACAAACTTCTTTGATAATGAAAATTGAATAAGTGTGAGACACACTTGGTTTATGTTATATAACTGAGGTTCGAAGCCTTATCCCTCTCAACTCTCCTCTGGCTTTAAACCCGCTTTTCTGTAGCTTCTCCTTGTGCCTTCTCTCACAACCCTCTTTTGTTCCTCCTGCAATCACTCTGACATCCAAGGTATATACATATAATTCCTTTCGACCCTGTCAATAAAATACAATGCTACTACAAATGGACTATGCATCGATCATAAATATTATAGAAGGACTAGTTATTAGGAGAAATTCTCACACACCAAACTCACACCATTTCTTTATTGAATCAAAGGATATATAAATATTACATGAGGAATTCGATCCAGATCCATGAATATAGGATCTAAGAACCAATTTAGAGAAAATTAAACAAAATATAACAATTTACATAAAGTAATGAATTACATGGAAATTTCAAACAAATCCCATCCTAACAAACCACTCATTAAGGAACCAACTCCTCTAGTAAATGATTTTGACCTCTCTGTCAATGAAATTTACAGATTACCCTACATCAAGAGGACACCAAACCATGGGGAATCTGTACCTACATCCCATCAAATTAAATCCTACCTCCATTGCAATTGTAGTATAGGCATGAACTCTAGAGAGAGCTTGTTGGAAGTTATGGAGGCAAAACGGTTTCCTATTCTTCACCTCTCGTGAAGATCTCATTCATCTCATTTTAGCCCCTTTTACCGCATCATCTTTGATGTCCTTCAAATATTCAAGTTCTAAGGTTAATATGCTCAAATGAATATTTTTTAGTGCAGAGCAAACATTTAGTTGTTTAGCAAACCTATTATGCTTATAAATGTGGTGAATGCATTCTCATATTCTCCTCGAACCCATAAGTCACAATTTTCCTCATTTTGCTCATAGGTATGGAGGGCCTTTCACCATTTTATCTAATTTTTGCGAAAGATATAAGGGCTTGAAGTTGCACATCCTTGACAAAGGGTACAACATTTTCATTTCTTTGCCCCATTAGCCGAAAAATATGCATACAAAGTTCACATAAAAGATATTGTACACACTCATTATGCTTATGGAAAACATTTATGAAATTCAAAACATCAGAAAACTCATAAGGAAAGAAACTTTGTATTGCTCTGTTGTAGTGTCTTCTCCTCAAATATGTACGAAAATGAAACACTTAAGACTGTGGATGACAATAGTGTAACCAATAAAAATGGCTACTAAACATTGTAGATCTGCAGCAATTGATAGAAACAAAACTTGCCAAAGTCTTTATCTATGCCACATTCATAGTTAAACAACAAAAAGAAACAATAATAACTCCAATCATCCAATGGAATCTAGATATACAAAGAATAGATTTTATTATAACACCTGTGAAGGGAACAAATAAATGTTACCAGTCCCCCTCTATGGGATAGGTTCTTGGCTATCCTCAAACGTCTTCAGCCTGTGTAGGGTCTCTCTCCTCTATAATGTGTAAACCCAACAAATAAAATTTTTGAGCTCAATGGGAACTCAAATGGAAGAAAAGTGTTGTGCGACAGTGAAAATAATCAGAGTTACAACAGTTAGTGCAACAATGAAAATAATCAAAAGTGAATAATGAATGGAAAAACCTCCTATTTATAACAAAATATTGAGTTATCATTGAATAATGAGCAATAATAAAATATTATTAACCCCATTCTTGGGATAACCACTTGGAATATTTTATTGTATTTGGTTAGGAGGGAAAAAATATTTAAACTTTTATTTAGAAATAATAAATAAATAAAGGATTTATTTATCATCTCAAGAAATTAGTTAAGGAATAATAAACAAATAATGATTTATTTATTTATTCCTGAGGGATTTAGTCAAATTTGACAAGGAATAATAATTAATTAGTGATTAATTAATTATTCCTAGAGAAAAATAAGATAATTAATAATTTATCTGTTGATTTTTCATAATTGGGTCAAATATGACAAGGAATATTAATTAATCAATGGTTTAATTAATTATTCCTAGAAGAAAATCAAATAAATAGTGATTTATTTAATTATTCTTCATGGGTTTAATTATAAATTACTTAACAAAGGTGGTTTATTAAGTAATTTTTCACAGTGAAAGCAATTTTACTATGGTAAAATTGGCTTTACATGGTGTACTTCGATCCATCTAGTAAGTTAGGTTAGATGATCAATTTTTTGGTGATAACAGATTGCCCCCCAACGTACAAGTGTTAGGAGAAAAATGTATGACCGAAGTACGTTGTAAAGAAAAAATCACTAGACAACAAAGTGGAGTCAGAGAGAGAGAGAGAGAGAGAGAGACCAATAGAGCTGAAGCGAAAGAGGATAGGAACAGAGGGGGTGAGACCAATGGAAGTCTCCTTTTATGTTGTGGTACTAAACCTCAATGAGGTAGGGGATGCATACCTATACCCGCTGAGATAACTTAGTACAAAAATAATGATGCACCTAGAAACATAAAATTGAGCAATGAAGTACATGCTGAATGGTACATTACACACTGGCATAACTGAGCTAGAAAATAATACAATGTGTCCCATAGACATAATGCACCTGGAAAAACATGAGTCAGGACTGAATACAATAATATATGAGTACATGAGATATAATGGCCCTTCCCTCAAAATATGGGTGGGAGGGAGGGTAGAACAACCAAAGAAGCCCTGCTGAACAGGGAAGGGCTCTGCAAAACTGAATGGATCATCTGAAGGAGACGTGCATGCTATGAACACTGCGATCGGTAGGAATTGAACCCATCAAATATGTGGAACTACATATGAGGTTGTAGCATAATAGGAATGCATCTGGGCATGTGGGGGGTTACCTGAAGGGCCACCCCCTCATGAGGTCTGAAACATCTCACACACACCCGAGAATCACTGGTACAATCTATTGCATCACTGGACCATCAAGTGTATGAATCATGAGCATGAAACAACCAAGTCAAAGGGAAATAATGAGTCCCTCTGCTCGATCCGAGGTACCGAACAAGAATGGAAGCTAGAACTAATATACACCACCCTTTAGGTTGTTCTTTTGGAATAAATGAGTTGATGTCGACAGAATAGGGCCTGTGATAGGTGAGGCAATGAGGATCCTCAACTAAGGCACGAGGGAAAATAGTAATGTGACTGATCAACTGGCACCAGGGACGATGGGAAATGTGGGACTGAGGGACAAACAGATGACTTCCCTTATTAGAGCATAAAGTGCATGGTTGACCTGGCAGCAACTGACTCAACTCCAGAGGGGATGGGGACAGTATGACTGGAGGCCAAAATGGGCAACAAAAGATGAACGGTATGCAAATATGGATGGAATATTGTGATATTATATAATGGGATACGAAACAGACTCCATGGATGGAAAGGTGACTCATCGCGGATGCTCTGAACAAGGGTGACTCGATGACGCTGCCACACAAAATAGGCCCAGTGGGGACCATGAAAGCATGAGTAAATGATGGTTACTCATGACAAAAATCAACACATGAGATGACAAGCACCAAGGGAATGTGGTCCCAAAAGTATAAGCATTGCATATGAAGAAATTCGATTTTGAGAGGCGATGAAGTGATCCTTCTTGGAAAAATGGCTTCTGGGTGAAGTGTCAAATCATTAAAAACTAAGAAAGACGCATTATAGTACTCTATGAGAGCTTTCCAATGGCGTTGATGGTTTGTCACACTGAGCTATGGTTTGATCGCAATGGGTGATAGAAAAAATGTGGGTTTTCTTATAAAAGGGTGCTTTCCATCCAATTTGAGAGGAGGAGAAGGCCTTGAATCTTATGGAGATTGTAGCGGATGAACAGACCATCAGAATTGGGATCTACGACTTTCAGGAAAGTGGCCTTACTTGTCTAAAGATAGCCTTAATGCTTCTTTGAATGATCGTTCTAGGTGAAGAATTAAGGGAAGAGGAAAACGAGAATGAATTACTAGAGGAGGTCTAAAATCATTCTCACCCACTAAGTAAAACATGGGGACTATGTGGACATAGATTAGAATGTTTGAAGATATGGCATCAAATTTCTACGATATGCAATGTGCATATGGCTCGCCGAAGAGGCCGGTAGGACAAACTAGCCAAGGAATGGGAGGATAATCGACCATACCTAGATTCGGTGCGATCTAGGTCGAGACTTATGTTAATCAATTGACAAGATTGCCAGGGGAAAACCATCATGCCCCTAAGCATGGGATACTTCCCGCAAGCATTTGTGATGGAGGGGACTAATCTAGTATGCAAAGGTGGGAATGATGCTCCATAGCAGGAGGAGTTTGTGGAGTGCCATTGTGTTCCGAGTGCTTGAAAAAGGGATTCAAGCATCTCGTCCCAACTTGGCATGAGATCCTCCAAAGGATGATAAGGAGATGTAGGGGCGTATGTTCCCCCCAGTATGTTGTGGGCGTACCAGATGTATTTAGAGTGGTGGACTCCAAACACTTTATGTTTTATGTGATACATAATATGATTATGCATTTTATATGATGATGATGGTTCAGCATGTGTTGTGTTTATGGTTGTCTTCTATGGTATACATGTGATAAATGCCAATCTAGAATGTTATTTGCAATGGTATCTACATAGTTATTTTGGGTTATAGGAACATGGCTGGAAGTAATGGTTTCAAATTCACGTACCATCAACTTAACTCGTAGGCATTTTCTAAATAGGACTTGGTTGTGCACATGATACCCACCATTCAATTGCACGACAAGTAGCAAGGAATCTAAACAAACATGAAGATAAAGGATGCAATGAGAAAGGGAATCGACTAACAAACCTATCACTCCATCAAATTCAACCTGGTTATTGGTGGAAGATCCAATGCACACGCCGTTTGAAAGAAATAACGTATGCAAGGGGGTAAAAATGGCCCAGGCTACTGAGGCTAAATTCCTAGAAAAGCGACTTGCACCGTCGGCATGACCGATATACAGTGTGGATGATGGATCCATCTGAAAGGTGTAAAAGACAAAAGATGAGATGATGCAACCTACCTAACTTCATGACAGAAATAAAGACACACAAATCAAAGCTATGAGCAAAATTTATTGAGGTAGAGTGCATTGGGATAATTAGGAAGGAGATGGGCTTAAGAATCCTCCAAAAAATATGCCCCCTTACTTATGTGGAAGGGCAATCAGGGGTAGACATAGCTTCCATGATGTTCTCATCAGAATGGAAGATGGGCAGATGGGAGGAAGATTGACTACATGGTGCGGCAGCGGTACCTGGTGCATCAACCCAAGAGAGAAGGTTCACATATGCATCATCTGGAATGGTAGACATTGAGCTAGTTGATGGAGGATCTACAAATGTTGAGACGTGGGATTTTATCAAAAGAGGTTTGATAGAAGCGTGCGCAGAAACCTCATTAAGGTTTTCCCGTGAGGAACTAAAGGATGATGATAGGTAAAGGATATGGCTCATGATGTCCATCATCTCGACATCAGGGGGAGGGATCACGATGGTGGGAACAGAGTCCCCCTGTTCTGGTTTAGTGGTACTAGAATCCATGGGTAGAGGAGTAGGTGTTCCACTACAAGTGGTCTCGTATTCACGAAGCGCCTCAAGGCAATAGTGAAATTCGTCAAGATGAGGTAACAATGGGAGTAGTGACCATGATGATTGCATAAAGCACAAGGGTGATTTGTGCATAATGTTATGAGTTTCTTGGGTGGACCCGGTAAGTTAACATGGACTTCAGGGATATTTGACTCAGGGAACGTTTCATGAACCAAAGGTTTGAGATGAGGAAGCTCAAGATAATTATTGGTGGCATGCCCAACAACTTTACACAAAGCACATGAAGGTGATGACTTTGGGGCCTTGGGGGCTGGAGGAGCTTGGGGAGCCTTGTCCTTAGGTTCTTTCCTCTTGGATTTTCCCCCCTATTTGGATGCTTTCGCAACAGGAGTGGGTTCATGTTGAGGTTTTGATGGAACTGAAGCAGCGGCTGGGGCCATAGGGACCAGTTGAACTGGGGTCAAAGCGTGATAAGGTCTTAGCTAAACGAGTAGAATGCTTGTAGAGGGATTAATGTACCATACTGGGATCCACAAAATCATGTTAGGAAGAATCAAGGAAGCCATGACAAGGAAAAAGACTATTCCCGGAGGGGGAAGTAAGAAAGGTATCTGGCCTACAGGGTAATGTACCAATGGAATAACTCCTAGATGGTTGAGACTGAGAGGAAAAGTTCCTAAGGGGGACATAGGAGAGGCACCCACAAATGGAGGACGTCCTGGGGGCTGGATCCAAATGGCTTGGCTAGGATGGTAACTGTAGGGTGCTGAGGAGATGGTTGCGGATCAGATGAACCAAATTGCTTGAGAGCAGCCCGTGACGCTTGTAACATGCAAACACTCAAAGAGTTAGGCTCTGAGATGAGAGGGGGAGGACAAGGGAAAGCACCAAAAAATGAGGAATATTTATAGACTCCGGGTGAAACAATGGTGAGAGGAGTTGAGGACTTCTTATCTGAAATTGACGAGATAATGGACTCAGGGGAGGTCACGGATGCTGGCTCGTAGTAAGTCAACTAATCTATGGTAATGATTTTCCCTTCATGGGGGAAGCACATCTTGCGAAAAACTGCATATGCGACAACTGACATGGAATATGTGTAACTATGACCCAAGATAATGTTGTAATCTAAAGGGGCATTGATAACCTCGATGTCTACATGGATAGCCTTGCCCGCAAGAGTCACTGAATAGTTACAGTACATGCCAAGAGGTTGGGAGGAGTGTCTATCCCAAGCACGCAAATTGATGGTGGAGGGGGACAACTCAGGTGACATAAGTTGTTTCCAAATAGAAATGGACATCACATAGGTGGATGCACCTTCGTCAATAATGCATTGGGAGATGATGGCATTATGGACTCATATTGGTATATGGAAAGCAACAGATGAAGGTAATGGGGATGTTCTGATGTATCAACTAGGAAGACAATCAAATGATCGTCGAAAGGATCTACTACACCCAAAGCAGTTAGTAGAGATTTCTTTTGAGATGGGCATGACTGGAGGACTTCTAGCATCGACATGGCAACAAGTTATTGTGCCAAATCGTCTACTATACTGTATGTATGGGAAGCTTGGTTATAAGTCGCATTACGGCGTAATGGTCCCTTTGGGATCTTGGGAATTACCTCAACTTTAGGTTGAGGGATCTGTAGCAGACCATTTGGTGTCATAAGAGACTCAGTAGATGCTTGGTTTTGGACTCAGTGGCAGACGAAGTCGATGGCTTGTCATATTGACATGACCGAGTTTGCAGGTTGATATCAAAGGGATTAACCTCGTTAGAATTCATCATGAGGATCTGGTAGTCACTAGGACCAGAAGGTTGGGGGGGATAGACTTCTTGACCTGGCTGAGTTTGAGAAACAACAAATCCTTGCTAAGGGAAAGTATTTGTAAGCACTGCTAGTTGAGATGGCGTAAGATTCTGAGGTGATTGTTGACCTCTAGAAGCTGCTTGAGCTTCCCACATTTGATGCATTTGGGGTAAGAGAGGACAGTCATGTGTATGATGGCCATGTACACCACAACACGCACAAGGCTTATTCATACAAATAACCTTTTTCTGCTTGGGTTGACTGCCCTGTTGTTGGTTATTAGTGTTAGGTTACTTCCCCTGGGGTTCACTGGGTTGATTACCTTGATTACCCTAGTAATCCTTGTTACCTTACTCCTTATTCTATTTCTTCGAATTTTGAGGATTGGTCACACTCTGTTGTGTAAACACCTGACCCTGAGGGGGCGGTGGATGTTTGGGCTGAGGATGCATGGGAGGCTATGACGCTAATTCTTGAG
Organism: Pinus tabuliformis; assembly: GCA_031772625.1. Classification (NCBI taxonomy): domain Eukaryota; kingdom Viridiplantae; phylum Streptophyta; class Pinopsida; order Pinales; family Pinaceae; genus Pinus; species Pinus tabuliformis. Next base: position 345,413,157 of record CM062817.1, read on the forward strand.
GGGCTGGAGCGCTCGACTGTGCATAAGAAGGAGAAATGGTTTGGTAGACAGGTTGAGCATTGGCTGGCCTTGAAAAAATGTTGCTAGCAGGAGGGGAATAAGTGTTGGAGGAAATGATGCCCCCCTGCAGATAGCCATAACTTTGCTGAGTATATGGCGAAGGGTGTGAAAGGGTTCCAACAATACCGTCGGCGGTGTGAGATGCCCCCGGTGCATTGGCACCTCCAGGACGGGGGAGGTCCGAAATGATGTTATAGACATAACCAGATTGCGCATAAATCAGGTCATATCTCAGAGCAGTTTGGAGAGCTTCTTCCTCTGTCTGACGAAAATGGGACGCAACATCTTTTCCAATGGGTGATAAAAGGCTCCTAAGAAACCAATCTAGATAGACACAGTCTTTGAAGGGAGGGGCATGACATATGCTCCCACTTCTATGCCATTCCTAAACATGATCGAAAAGACAAGTGGCAGAAGGATGATGGAATGAGGTCAATAGCTTCGTACCAATGTCGTACCAGAGAGGTAATTGAAAATATGAGAGGAACGCTTTAGCAAGCATCGCGAAAATGGAATGAGATGCGGCGGGCTAGTCTACATACCATTTTGCAACGTTTCTAGTGAGCATGCATTGGAATAGCCAAAGACGAATGGAGTCATCGGTAATGAGTTGGATGAACACCACATGAGGAAGGAGCAGACATGATTGTTAGGGTCCTCTCCAGAATTACCCTCAAACTTTGGGATGTCTAAGGGAAGCTTAGTCGACATAGCAGGCCAACCAGCATCGTGGTGTATTGGGTCATTTTTCAACTAGCTAAAATACGGGAGACTTAACCCAACCATAAAAGGGAGCATGGAGGCTATCGAAATGGTTCCTGAGACTGTTTCGCTAGATGTGACCATCGAGTAGAACCAGAGCCAACACCAAGTTGGGTCCCTCCAAACATGGTGATGATATGCGGTGAAGGAGGATCAGAATCAGATGAACCAGGAGAAGAGTCGGTATGGGGACTCGAGGGACTATGAAATCAAATCTTGCGGGGAGGAGTAATATTCCCAAGCGGAAACTAGGGATGAAGCCCTAAGAGTCTCTGCGACAAACGCCTTGGTGGCACAATGGTGGTAAGACACACGTGACACGGAAATGGTGAAGGGAGATCAACAATATTCCTTTGTCTTTGTGAGGGGAGATAAATTTATTATGTTAAGTCTTGGTTTGGCGGTGTAAACCAAACGCCCTTCGCTTAAGGTGTGCTTGTGTGTGCAAGTGCATTTATTAATTAAGCCCAGATTGTGTTTGAAAAAATAAAAAATATTGCTGAAAATAAATTGAAATTAAAAATAGAAAATGAACAACAAATCAATTAACTAAACCCACCCAAACTGGGTTTGTAAACATTATGCTGGTTGGTGGTGAAATCAATTGAAAACACACTAAAAAGGTCAAGAGATCTAAGTGTCGGTGTGACTGGGATCAAATGACACTAGGTTGCTAGAAAGTGGTGTAACAACAACAAAAATCTAGAGAGGAATATCGCTGCAAAAAGATAGGGAGATGGGTGTAAGACCTAGGGCGACCGATGGGACCCTAAGGCCAATGACCAAACAAGTTTTAATATGAAACTATGGATGTAAACAAACTATCTTTAAAGATCTGAAATAACAGGGTACAGATCTGGAAAATATGGTTGAAAGTGTTGCAGAAACTTAGACTTCTTACTTAGTTAAACTTCTCCTATAAAGGTGGAAGTGTACTAGAATCCCTAAGGGGCTAAGTTCCACTTCGATGAGTAAATAAGAGTAGATGAAGGCCTAAGACGGATGAGACAAAGGTCAACCAACCCAACAGACAACTCTTGGCAAAACCCAGAAACAGATCTGACAAAAACTCGGAAACCTTAAAAATCGCAGGTACTAACCTGTTTTCAGGGAGGATCACACTTTTTGGGCTAAAAGGTGCGCTCTGGACTCCAGATCGCACTTCTTGGGCAGAAAAGTGTGATTTCTACTCCTTGATTCTCAGTCGGCAAATCTCAGAAAAAAACTGGAGTCTCTGTCACGGATGGTTCCTGTGACCTATAGAAAAGACCATAAAACTTGCGGAAGTTAGAAATTTGACAGATCTAGTGCTAAAAAGTGAGTAAACAACATTAAGAGAATGAAAAAAGAAGAAACCCTAACCTGAAAACTGAAGGTCACCCAGGTTTCTAGATTTGAAGTAAAAAAACTAGCAGAGTTGCCAATTTTGTTGTAGTGTCTTCTCCTTGAATATGTATGAAAATAAAACACTTAAGATTGTGGATGACAAACAGTCTCAACAATATAAATGGCTGCTAAACATTGTAGATTTGTAGCAATTGATAGAAACAAAGCCTGCCAAAGTCCTGATCTATGCCACATTCATAGTTAAACAACAAAAAGAAACAGTAATAACTCCAATCATCCAATGGAAACCAGATATACAAAGAATAGATTTTATTATAACACTTGTGAAGGGAAAAAATAAATGTTACCAGTCCCCCTCTATGGGATGGGTTCTTGGCTATCCTCAAACGTCTTCAACTTGTGTAGAGTCCCTCTCCTCTATAATGTGTAAACCTAGAAAATAAAATGTTTGAGCTCAATGGGAACTCAAATGGAAGAAAAGTGGTGTGTGACAATGAAAATAATCAGAGTTACAATAGTGAGTGCAACAATGAAAATAATCAAAAGTGAATAATGAATGGAAAACCCTTCTATTTATAACAAAATATTGAGTTATCCTCGAATAATGAGCAATAATAAAATATTATTAACCCCATTCTTGGAATAACCACTTGGAATAATTTATTATATTTGGTTAGGAGGGAAAAAATTATTTAAACTTTTATTTAGAAATAATAAATAAATAAATTATTATTTATCATCTCAAGAAATTAGTTAAGGAATAATAAACAAATAATGATTTATTTAATTATTCCTAAGGGATTTAGTAAAATTTGATAAGGAATAATAATTAATTATTCCTAGAGAAAAATAATATAATTAATAATTTATCTGTTGATTTTTCATAACTGGGTCAAATATGACAATGAATATTAATTAATCAATGGTTTAATTAATTATTCCTAGAAGAAAATCAAATAACTAGTGATTTATTTAATTATTATTCATGGGTTTAATTATAAATTACTTAACAAAGGTGGTTTATTAAGTAATTTCTTAAAGTGAAAGCAATTTTACTATGGTAAAATTGGCTTTAGATGGTGTACTTCAATCCATCTAGTAAATTAGGCTAGATGATCAATTTTTTAGTGATAACATGCTCGAATCTTGATCATTAGATATTGCTCCACTAAAAATAGAGCATAATTGCAGGATGGAGCTCTACAGGCCAAGACATCTCGGATCATGGAACAAATTTCATCCCTTTCTCTAATTAGTTTATGAACTTCTTCTTGTAACTCGTCATTCTTTTTTAAAGAATCAACAAGGTGTTCAACTATTTCTAATTCCACATGTGTCAATGCATAAAATCATTTCAACAACTTCTGATGTTCATCTTGAGGAACCACTTCCCCTTAATACTTAGTTCTGGTCTTCTTTAATGTTCGTATTTCAGATTCCAGGATCAGGGGAGAATATGGAGGCACGACATCTATTTGCACTTCTATATCTGTCTAATTCGTTTATTCAATTTTTTTCTCTATGGTTTGACATTAAGAAACGTTCCTTTTCTTTCTGGCCCCACATTTCCTTACAACTTTTCTCTTCTATGAAGCACGAGGTTGTTTTCTTTCTTCCAATTATTTCTCTAATTTGCGTACCCTCCTTTTTAAAGCAACATTCTCCCTTTTCAAGGTGTCAATTTTTTTGAAAATCCTATTTCTCACTTTGTCCCTTCCTACTTCTAAACTTTTGACTCTTCGTCTTCTACTTCTATTTCTGGAGGGAACAATACGAGAAATAGCAAGTGGAGTATAGACTTCAAACTCAAGATAATTAATAAGGGACTCCAGAGTTTTGGTGGCTTTAATATCAGTCAAAGAACTTTGAGCTATAACAGACAAAGAACCAGTAGGAAGATCACAAACCATATCAATCAAAGAGTCATCACAAGGTTCCTATATAATGGTAACTAAGGGATCAAATAAGGGTTCCTATCTCATGACTGTCAAAGATTCAATACAATGCTCTTGAGCCATAGTAACTAAGGAGTCAGCAAGGGGTTTTGCTAGACTCAAGTAATACTTGTGGGGGGTGGGGGGTCGGGGGTGTGAACCAGTATTACAAAAATATTATAAAATTTATGCAATTAAAACTTATTCAAAAATTCACTTCAAAAGATATAACAAGATCATTCACATGCACATGAAAAACAAAACTAATCATCGCATGTAGATACTTGGATATTAGGTGGAAAAACATCTCTCAAGAGAAAAAAACCACCAATCTCTTTGTTGCTTCTTCTTATTATCTATTACTTCAAAATATTCTCATTTAGATTACATCAGCTAGCCACCACTAGCAATGGAGCACCCACTCATTGCTTGAAATGAGAAATGTTGGCCACAACCAACTTGGAGCACCCACTCCTACAATATACAATCAACTTTCACTTAGCTTGAAGCCCCTACTCCAAGTACAAACAATTATGAAATAAAACAATATGATTCAGAGCTAAAAACAATATTGCATGAAACACAAATAACATCAAATGAGAACACTCATGTAGTCACAATTCCACACTCCAAATGAGAACAAAAATTCCAACACACACTCCCTTCAAACTGATCTTCAATCTTTGCACACAACTTTGAATAATTGATGTTGATTATTTTATTAACCACACTGCAATACTGAAGCTCTAAACACTTTGTTGCAATCATTAGCTTGTGCACATTCTCTTCATGCACACTCACTCACTCACATTACTAGAGAACCAATGAAATGAGCAAGTTTACTTCTCATATTTGTAAATTTTGGAGATGGTTAAGTTAATAAATCCTTCAGATGATGAAGCTCACCCAAAACCCTTTCACACGCTTCATATTTGATTGAGATACGCTTCTTTACCAAATAAAGCCACTTACTCAACTATCCTTTTGATATTTTCAACTTTGATCAACTTATAGAGGCTCCATGACTTATCTCGACCTTTTTCTGGAAAATTTCAATCTTGAGCTTTGCCAAATATAAAATAATTTCAACTGTGCACGCAAAATCTGGAGTAAATTTCTTATTTATTTTTTTCACACAAACAAGCTTATGAAAATTCGACTACAGTTGCATGCACAAAACTATCAACCAACAACCGAGGCCTTTCAATTGCATGCATAAGCTAACATCCATGCAATTGGGGAAGAGGATAATGTAAAACAAAAAATATTTCCCTCAAACTTGCAACAGAGCTTCAAGGGGTTGATATGACCTGTAAACCATCCTTCTAAGCCATACTTGACATCATGAAACTATCTACATGACTCAATAAGACTCAATGCACAACATCAACTTGACCTCTATCAAAAGTGTTGCTCATCTTTAGATAGGGCCTTGTTACATCATGACACCTCTTCTACAGACCTTCTAAGACTATGAAAACATTTTACATCATCATGACAACCTTCAACAAGTACACAATAGACTCAAAATGATACATAGTGACTCATGAGTACATGACCTACAATAGGTGACATCAATGGAAACACAAACATGCCAACAAACTCCCCCTTTTCCAATGATGTCAACCTGTAGCTTCTAAAGATAAATATTACATTTACATACAACAATTTGAAGTTGAGCACATACACAACTCACTCTCTCTCCCCCTTTGACATCAATGGAAAGGGGTTCTTACATGGCAAAAGAAAATACATAAGACAATGTGATACATGGCCAATGATGAAGTACTCCCCCTGAAGGGATGCAACAAATACTCCCCCTGAGTTGTTGAACATTCTCCCCCTGAATAAATTTGAGACCACACCATCTTGAAGAAGCAATAGACATGAAGATGCAATCCATTTTGAAATTAAAACAAAGAAGCAAGAAAATAGTTCATGATGCTTTGAAATGCATGCAAACAAACAACCATCACCCATTAATTGAATTTTGCAGCTGAAAATGCTTTTGGTGGCAACCATATGACAACAACTAACTCCATGAAAAACTCCTCAATGCCTTCAAAAAGGCACAACACCCATCTTCTCTCTAAGATATTCAAATTTCTCCCTTGGTAGTGGCTTAGTGAAGATGTCTGCAATTTTTTCATTTGAAGCAACATACTACAACCTCACAACTTTATTGACCACTTGTTCTCTTAGAAAATGATATTTGATTGGTATGTTCTTGGTCTTGGAATGAAGAACTGGATTTTTGGAGATGCTTATTGCACTTGTGTTTTCTACCATGATAGGAAGAGGCTCTTCATACTCAACATGCATGTCTTGAAGAGTTTGCTTCATCCATAGTATGTGAGTACAACAAGAGGATACTGCTATATATTTAGCTTCAATAGTGGACAAAGATATAGAACTTTGTTTCTTTCTTTCCCAAGAGACCAAAAAAATCCAAAAAATTGAGCTTCTCCTCAAGTACTTTTCCTGTCATCAATACTACCAGCGCAATCAACATCAGTAAAAGTAATCAAATTTAAATTTTTACATTTGGGATACCATAATCCATAATCAATAGTGCCTTTAAGGTACTTGAAAATCATTTTCACTACATTAAGTTGAGTCTCCTTGGGATTAGCTTGAAATATTGAGACCAATCCTACAACTTGCATAATATTAGACCTAGAATCAGTTAGATAAAATAAGATACCAATCATGGAACGATACATGGACTGATTTACCTCTGGCGATTCATTATCTTTACTCAATTTACATCCGGTTACCATAGGAGTGCACATTGGTTTGCAATCTCCATGCCAAATTGTTTTAGTTTCTCTCTAAGATATTTTGATTAAGAAATGAAAATGCCTTTATCATCTTAAATAACTTGCAAACCAAGGAAGAAAGTGAGCTCACCCAACATTGACATCTCTAATCCTTTTTGCATTTCTTGTGTAAAATTATGGTTCATATCCTCCAAATCGCTCCCAAAAATAATATCATCTACATACACAACAATTATTAGAAAATGATCACATTCAAATTTGATATATAAATGGATGTTTGTGGATCCCTTTTTGAATCATTGTTGTTGTAGATGTCAGTCTAGATTTACATACCATGCCCTTGGAGCTTGTTTCAAGCCATAAAGGGCCTTTTTCAACCTACACACTTGATTCTCATCATCACCCAATAAAAAAAATTTAGGTTGTTCTATATAAACTTCCTCTTCTAGATCACCATTCAAGAAAGTTGATTTAACATCCATTTGATAAAATTTAATTTTCTTGAAGCATGTAAAGGATAAAAAGATTCTTATTGCATCTAATATATATATAGGTGTAAAATTTTCATCAAAGTCAATACCTTCTACCTGAGTATACCCTTTGAACACAAGTCTTGCTTTGTTCCTTACCACTCTACCTTCTTCATTTATCTTGTTATTGAATAGCCACTTGGTTCCAATGATGCTTTTGTCCTTTGGAATTGACACAAGCTCCCATGTATTGTTCTTCTCAATCTGATCTAGCTCTTCATTCATTGCCTTGACCCAGTTTTGATATTCTCTAGCCTCATTGAAAATTTTGGGCTCTATTTGAGATAATAATGCAAAATGTGCTTGATTGAAGCTATCCAACAACTTTCTCCTTGTTTTCACTCCAAGCTCTTTGTTCCCAAGAATTTGACTTTCCGGGTGCTTCTTTTGAATGTGACTTGGTGGAGCTTTCTTTGAAGTGGAGGTCCTCCTTCCTTCTTCCTCTTCTTCATCCTTGTCAGAAATTTCTTGATCCTCATATTCTATGAAATCATGATCAGCTACAACATCTTTGGAATCATTAGATTTAGGAAAATTTTCATCAACAACAATATCAATACCTTCAATTACCTTTTTGGTTCTCTTGTTGAAGAATTTGTATCCCTTGCTCTTGAAAGAATAGCCAAGGAATATGCCCTCATCAACTCTTGGTTCAAACTTCCCAAGCTTTACTTCAGTCCTCTTGAGGTAGCACTTGCTCCCAAATACTTTGAAGTGGTCAACTTTTGCTGGTCTTCCTTTCCACAACTCATATGAAGTTTTTTCATAATTAGGCCTAAGAAGAACTCTATTGGCCAAATATACTACTATTGAGCTGCTTCTCCCCAAAAAGTATCTGACACACCAGCCTCATTTAACATAGTTCATGCCATATCTTGGATCAACCTATTTTTCCTCTCAACTACTCCATTTTTTTGTGGTGTTCTAGCTATGGAGTATTTCCTCTTGATCCCATACTCCTCACAAAAATCATCAAATTCCTTGGACATGTACTCACCTCCTCTATTAGATCTAAGACACTTTATCTTTAAATTAGCTTCATTTTCAACAAATGCAAGTGGCTCTAGTGAAGTCATCGACAAATAATATGAAATATCTCTCTCCTCTTGGACTTTGCTTCCTTGTAGGACCACATACATATGTATGCACTAGCTCCAATGGTCTAGTTGTAGATAACTCCTTGGATTTGAACTGTACTATTGTTTATTTCCCAAATTGGCATGACTTTCATATTGTGTTATCTGGTTTAACCAACCTTGGTAGTTCTCTAACTGCTCCAATATTGATAATTTTGATTACATTAACAAAATTAGAATGACCCAATATTCTCTGCCATAGCTGAGATTCTTCTATTTTTCTCATGCAACAACTATGCCTGGTGTCATAAAAAATATACATGTTGTTATCACTTTTAGTGGCCATTGCCACCAACTTTCTTGATTTTGCATTTCTATCTCACATTCTTTTGATATGAATGTCACCTCATGCCCATTATCACACATCTAGCTTATGTTGAGGAGATTGTGCTTCAATCCATCAACATACAACAGATTTTGAGATTTTGTATACTTTTCCAATCTAATTGTTCCTTTTCCTTTGATGGGTACTGCTGCGTCATTTCCAAAAATGACATTTGTGCTCTCGTATTTTTTTAGCTGCAAAAAAAAAAAATCTTATCACCAGTCATAAGTTTGGAGCAACCACTATCAGTTAGCGATTTCTCATGCTGATCATGATTTGCCGAAGAAAGCTCACAATTTTTTCAAAATTTTGAGCATTCTTCTTCCATATTCTCACAACTTTCTGCTAATTAGATTTCTCTTGTGTGTGTTGCATGAAAGAGTTTGTAAATCTAGATCTGCACTCACTAGCTTTTTGTGACCAAAGTTATTGCATCTGAAACACTCTATCTCATTCATTAGTGGAGAAAAAGAATTATTTCCATTTACATGAAAAATATTTGGTCCTTGAGTGATTCTAGATATTTCAACATTTCTTCTAGGAAACATCTTCAACCTATAATTTATGGCCTTGTGTCCAAAATTGTTGCATGCAAAACAATAACCATAAAATAGAGTAGGATACCTGACTTTTTGTTTCCAAGATGGAGGAGAAGAATTTGAGGATCTTGCTTGCTTCACTTGCTGATTTTCTATTGATTTGATTTCAACTCCATTATTTTGTACACTCTTGTTGGTTGCTACAATATTTGCTTGATTTTCCTTTCCTTTTAAGGCATCTGCATAACTAGTACTTGGTTGATATTTGACATTTTGTAGAGAAGGCTTGAAGCCCAAACCAATTTTGTCCTCCGGTGACCTTTGCATGTTAAGAATATCTTGCAAGGTTTTAGAACCCTTCATAAATTTCTAATTTAGACATTTTAGATTCTGCTTTTCATATATTACTCCTTCATGCAACAACTTCCTCCTCTTGTTTGTGACAATTTTCTTTCCATTCTTCTAGCTTATTAGTAAACACATTTTATTTCATTTTTGCCTCTTCCAATTCTCTGTTTAGGAAAATGATGTCCTCTTCATGCGTGCATGCAATCAAAGCTTCACCAATATTCTACTTCAAAGATTCATTTTCTCTTTCCAACACGACCATATTGTTTTGTTGAATCACAATTTGTTGCAACAAATTTTCCTTGAATCTTTCAAGCTCATTCAACTATGTCTTTAGAGAACTATCTACTAAAGGAGGCTTATTCTCCTTTAGTTTGTGTATTTCTTCCTTTAGTAGCTTGTTTTTGTTTCTAGTGTTTCTTAGCTCACCTTCATAATCAATATCTACATACTTAAGATTAGATTCATATTTGGACTCAAAATCCATAAGAATACATTCATTGTGCCCTTATTCTTTAGATGAATATTTTTCACTGCTTTCTTCTGAAGTATCACTTTCTTCTTTTGAGTAGTATCTCCTTCTCTTTTGGGCTTTACCTTTTCAAAATTTCTGAGTTTTATCCTTTCTCTTCATCTCCTTCTTCTTCTCCTCCTTTTCACTTCTTTTATGTGGACACTTTGTAGTGAAATGTCCAACTTCTCCATATTCAAAGAACTTGAAGGGAAGCTTGCCTTTATACTTTCCAGAACCTCTCTTTAATTTATTGGCAAACTGAGCAAATTCTTCATCAGTTTCATCACTTGAATAATCTTCCTCTTCCTTGATTTTCTTTGGAAGTTTCTTGAGCTTTTTGGTAAGAGCCTTGACCTTCTTAGAGGCCTTGAATGTTGCTTCACTAGACTCATATTTCTCTTCTACAATGTGCATCTCATAAATTGTAAGAATTCCAAACAATTTCTCCATAGTAAGAATGCTAAAGTTAGACATCTCCTCAATAAAAAAATCCTTGGGGTTAAATATTGTTAGTAAATACCTCAAGATTTTCTGAATAATGACATCATCTTTAAATTTTCATCTATTCTCTTGATTAGATTTGTCACTGTTTCAACCCTTCAAAAATACTCTCCAATAGATTCATTTTATTTCATTTTTAAGCTCTCAAACCCCATCCTATAGGTTTGGAGCTTCACTTTCTTCACCTTCTTATCACCTTCATAGCTTTTATTTTCAAGTTTGTCCCAAAAATCTTTGGTTGATTTACAGTGCATGATTTTTATCATCTCATTCTCACTAAGCCCTGCCAAAATAACATTTATAGCCTTGGCATTTTTTGAAACATCTTATTTCCATCAGGATCTGAAGGAAGAACATCAGGAACAACATATCTAGTCACCACATTAGAATAAACACCAACCCCTAAACTCATGAGGTTCCCTTGCATTCTCATCTTCCATAAATTGTAGCTTTGCCATAAAAACTAGAAGCTTCACATCATGTCCATCTATTGTCCCTTCTTAATCTCTCCTTTCAACGGTCAAGCTGTAACAAATGAGATCACTCTGATACCAATTGTTAGACTCAAGTAATACTAACGGGGGGGGGTGTGGTGGGAGGGTGAATCAATATTATGAAAACATTATAAAATTTCTACAATTAAAACTTATTCAGAAGTTCACTTCAAAAGATATAACAAGATCATTCACATGCACATGAAAAACAAAAACAATTATCACATATAGACAATTGGATATTAGGTGGAAAAACCCTATTTCTTCTTCTTATTATCTATTGTTTCAAAATATTCTCTTTTAGATTACATCATCTAGCCACCACTAGCAATGGATCACCCACATCTTGACTAAAATGAGAAATTTTGGCCACAAACAACTTGGAGCACCCACTCCTACAATAAACAATCAACATGCACTTATCTTGAAGCCCCTACTCCAAGTAGAAAAAAATATGCAATAAGAAAATATGATTCAGAACTGAAAACACTACTACATGAAACATAAATACCATCAATGAGAACACTCATGTAGTCATAATTTTACACTTCAAATGAGAACAAAAATTCCAACACATATTCCCTTCAAATTGATCTTCAATATCTGCACACAACTATGAATCACTGCTGACGAATATTTTTTGAACCACACTGTAATATTGAAGCTCTAAACACTCTAGTACAATCACTGGCCTGTGCACATTCTCTTCATGCACACTCATTCACTCACACTACTAGAGAACCAACCTAATGAGCAACTTTCCTTCTCATATTGGTAAATTTTGGAGATGGTTAAGTCAATGAATTCTTCAGATGATGGAGCCCACCCAAAACCTTTTCACACGTTTCGTATTTTATTGATATAGGATTCTTGACTAGATCAAGCCACTTATTCAACTATCCTTTTGATATTTTCAACTTTGATCAACTTCTAGAGGCCCCACGACTTATCTCAACCCTTTTATGGAAAATTTCAATTATGAGCTTCACTAAATACAAAATAATTTCAATTGTGCACACATAATCCAGGGTAAATTTTGTGTTTCCTTTCAGTCGCACAAACAAGCCTTAAAATTGGTTGTAATCCCATGCACAAAACTATCAAACAACAACTCGAGCCTTTTAGTTTCATGCATATGCCATCATCCATTCGACTTGGGCATAGCATAACGTAAAACAAAAAATATTGCCCTCAAACTTGCAACAAAGCTTCGGGGGGTTGATATCAAAAGTGTAGCTTGGCTTCAAATAGGGCCTTATTACATCATGACACGTCTTCTATAGACCTTCTGAGACTATGACACCATTTTACATCATCATGACAACCTTCAACAAGTACACAATAAACTAAAAATAATACATGGTGACTCATGAGCACATGACTTACAACAGATGACATCAATGAAAACACAAACATGCCAACAGGTTTTGAGACTTCATTAACTTAAGAATCAATATGAGATTCTTTAACCTCATCAACTGGAGAATTGACAAAAATTTCTATAACTTAATCAACTAGAGAATCAACTGAAGTTTCTTTAATTTTAGTGGTTATAGAGCTAGTAGAATATTCCTGAACTGTAGTAGTTGCAAAGTCAATATAAGGTCCATGAACTATAGTTGTAGCAGAATCAATGGGAGGAACTTGATTTGTGATTGCTAAAACATCAATAGGAAAATCCTGAATTATATCTGTCGATGAATCATTGAGATCTTATTGATTAACTACAGTGATTCCTTCCTCCATACTAAAAAATTATAATAAATTTTCCACCTTTTCTAATGTCTAATCTATTTCTATAGTATGTATTTCTTTATCTAAAACCACTTTCTATAGTACTTGTGCATCCACGATATTCTGAGTAGTTTGATCCAAATTCTTCTCATATGATTCCAAAAAATTTTCAAGGTCTTGTTCCTCTTCATGCACCTTTTCTCCTTTATACCGTAAGCCATCTGTCATTTATTCCTTATCTAATTGACTTAAGGTTATCATTGTTTCCAGTAATTCTTGCATGGGATGATCCTAACAAATTTATCTTTTCTTACCAAAATTTTCCTCTCTTAAATATATTTCCTCTAAAAATGAGGTTGGCTTTCTTAGAGACGCAAAAGGGGATGAAATGAGTCCTTGGTGCAGTTTGGACAATCGCACCAACCTCCTCCCTCTAGGTAAGATAGTAATAAAAGAGGAAATTTGTTTCTCTACCTTACTAGATTTATTGACGACCAGAGTTTTTGATGGTGAAGCTTATGGTTGCAGGAGTTCAGGTGAAGTACATGAAGGTATTACACCTCCCACTCATGAATTTTTAGCTTAGGGAACTCCTGTACTAATGTTTTTTGAATGGATAGTCTTAAAGCGGGACATGCTTGAGCAAGTACGTTCATCCTTAAGAGTATCAGATTGGAAAATTCCTTGTGGAACTGAGGTTTGTTCTTCTAATTCCATAAGGTTTTCTCCCCCCACTTCTTCTCTATTTAAAGGAGGATTCAACTACTCTGGTGTCATCACGTAAGTTGAATTACCTTCATCAACATGTCCTACATCGATTTCAAAATTTTCTTCCTCCTCAAAATTTCTACTTCCAGCCATAATTTCAGGATTTTCCTCACTAACTGTGGTTTTAGGGTTTTCACTAGAAGTTCCAATTTTAGGATTCTCATTGCCTACAACAAATTCAGGTTTTCTGGAGCATTTTTTGGAAGAAATTCCTCATCATTATTTAGTTCATTCACAAGTTCTTAATTTGATCCAATAAAGTTTTCCCATTTCTGTTGATTTTTTGTAAGCTCCTTATGACTAATAATTTGATCAATGCATGATGGATTATGATTATAGAAGGTTCTTTGGCCTTCCTAACTCTAAGCGTTGTTTCATGCAACATAGAGTTCAAGAAAAAGGGAATATTTAGAATTACCTTATGTCGCAGATACACTAACATTAAGGTGGTGACCTATAACCACATCGTATTTTCCATCACATTTGATGCATATTTGGACTATTTCTTCCAACTCCTTCAAAGATTTTGAAAATGAGTTGGGATTGTACCCCTTCCCTTTTCTTACTGATTCCTCTCCAACATCTAGGAACAACAAGATTTCATTTTAGAGTGAAGTATGTGGCTCATACCATCTTTCACCTACTTTTGGTAGCCTTGTAACCTAAACAATGGCTTCTTAATATATCTAAACCTGTAATTTTTTTACCGTTGTCATTCCATTGTTCAGTTTTTGCACGAATTCTAATGCAACTTCTTTATCGAAACCTTGAATTTTTTCTGAAATACTGCACCATTCTACCTAGTTCAAAATATTGTACACTTCATTTGTAGCTCATAGATGACTCGACTCATATCTAATTGACTGACCCCCCCATACTTGTGTCTGCAACTTATTTCAAGAGTTCGAAAATGGTTACAAACCTTTGTGAACTGTTGAATGAAGTTGGTTGTGCCAGTTTTCTGGCTTTCCTAATCGCAAATGTTGTAACAACTCAGAAATAGTGGCACCAACATGTGAATGTGACAAAAGAAACTGATGGCATTATGACACTATACCCCCACCCCCCCAATTAAATTAACGTCCGTCCTCGGGAAGTGATTTCGTTAACTTCAATTACAGAGGAAAGTTTAATCATGCAGTCATTTGAAATTTCAAAAATAAAAATCATACCTTGACATGATCTACCACGTGGTTTAGTGATTTAGTTGTCACCGAAAACTAAATCATTAAATCTAGAGATTTCATTTGAAATATGCAATATTTTTTTATAATGATTAATCGACGAGACACCTGTTTAAAAAAATGATGACATGATAATGATTGGAGAGCATAGATAAATGCAAAAATTGGGACAATGATATTCAAATGATACAATCCATTAATGTTAGTAGAATAGATATTCCCCTTTTATAAAAAAATTATAATAATTTGAACAATATGTGATGATTCCTAAGGGTCCCACATCCCATAACATTGTAACATATTTAGAATATTACATCAAGGCATTAGTTTTTATAAGAATTTTTGAATCATTCCCCGAAAGCTGAAGTATGAGGTTTATTTTCCTTAGCCTTGACTTATGGGAGTGATGATGATTGAATATGGAAAAATCCTTTCCTAGGGTGAATATAGTGTTAACTTTTATATCTTCTTTTACTTGACATAGTGCCACTACTAATAGGCTTGTTCAGTACCCCAGAGGGTTTATCTTGGCACCATACAAGCATGGCCCCACTTCCAGCAGGCCTATTTAGTACCCCAACGGGTTTACTTGTATTTTCACTTTCCTATTAAATATTTCATATATATGATAATTTTCAATGGTGGAAAGTGGATGGTACAAAAGTTTATTCTTTAAGCACATTATTTTAGTTCTTGGGTTAGGTTTTTGAACATGTCTCCCATCATAGTCTCTGTCATGGCTATCTAATGTGAGATAAGATGGAGCGCTTCAAAGAATAACAAAAAACTTCAATATTTCCATTAACGCCTTTATTGCTATTTTTAATGTTTAATGTACATTCTTATGTGATTGGGCCTCCATAGAAATTTATTCTACAAATGCTTTAATGATGCTTAATACAATTTTTCCAAAAAAGGTACTTGAAAAAAGGATAACTAACATGAATGGAATAATAATCCTTTGAATCAATAAAAATAAGCAAGAACATAGGCTTATTCCATCATCAGAATGACAAAGCAAATGATGGGAGGAAAAAGAGTGAGCTTTGCAATCGATCATAATAATTTTAAACATGGGCCAAGATATTATTTTACTGGAAAAATCTTGCAAATACAAAATAGATTTACTCATGTTCAGGTTTGAGTAATGGAACGGTAGTTGTACCAAAGGTAACATCAGTTGCAACTTTAAGTAAGAGAATTTGTGACTCAGGAAACAACAACGGTGACTTAAGACAAAACTAAGTATGAAAGCAAAAAAAATACAACTAAAAAGAGAGAAATAAACAAGCAAGAAAAGTAATCAAAATAAACATATTTTTTTAAATTAATTTATTTATTTACAAAAACACTAAAATGGAAAGAAATTTACCTAGTTGCAGGTGTGGGGGCATTCCCTTGTCCACCTACGATCTGAAAATTTCCATCATGTGTAACATTGTGAAGAAAGGATTCTCTTGTGATTTGTTAGTGGTATAAACATAATCAAGGTTCATTAGTAAGAAAAAAATACCAGAGTCATCGATAATAGTGAGGCATATAGTTCAGTTATCATACACTTCGCTGACTTAATAAGGACCTAAACACCTAGTTTGAAGCTTCCCTGGGACATCTTGAAACCTTGAATCACACAATAATGCCCAATCGCCTTTATGAAAATCTTTTCTTTTAATGAGACGATCATGCCATTTGGCCCTTTGCTGCTGAACTATAGATGTCTGTTGGAGAAAAGCAAGGCACATTTTGTCTAATTCATTGAGTTTTTGTAGGCATTATTTCCATGTGCTTGAAATATCCAAGCTAACTTCTCCGACAGTCCTAAGAGTTTGGATCTTGAAATCAATTGGAAAAATTGGACTTTTACCATAAACACGTTAGTAAGGTGAGAAGCCAATGGTATTATACCAAGTCATATGATAATCCCATAAGGCTTTAGGAAGTTTAGAAGCCCAATATCTGTGGTTTAAAGCCACTATCTTAGTCAAAATATTTTCGAGAACTTTATTAGTACTCTCAACATTACCATTTACTTGCAGATGGTATGGCGAGGTAACTCTATGTTTAACATGGCATTTCTGTAGAGTTGTAGAAATCTTATGAGTTGTAAACTGAAGTCCCCCATTAGTGACAACTTCTCGAGGTAGACCATATCGAACAAATAGCTCGAACATAAAATTTATGACTGCTTCCTTTGTAGCTCTCAAAACGGTTATTGCCTCTACCCATTTTGTCACGTAATCAATACATACTAAAATACATGATTTCTTGTTTGACAGGGGATTAATAGGGCCAATAAAATCCATAGCCCACCTTTCAAATAGTTCTAACACAAGTTGCATATGAATAGGCATTTCATCAGACTGGATGGGATGCCCCATTCTTTGGTAGTTATCGCAACTCTAAACCTACTTAGCATCCTTAAACATTGTGGGCCAGAAGTAGCCCATCTACAACACTTTATGTCTAGTTCTCTAATAAAAAAAATGGTCCTCACGGGGCTCATCATGGAGATCTTTAAAAATATCATAAACCTTATCTTCTCTTATACACTTGTAGATTTGAAGATCTATTCCTGTGCGAAAAAGATAACCATCTATCCAGGAAAACCGAGCATTGGTTTTAATAATATACTTCTTATCACGAGGCGATAGATGCAAAGGAAGCTTTCCTACTATAAGATAATTCACAACATCTGCATACTAAGGTGTTTTGACAAATACCATGGATAAATGTTCATATGGAAATCGGTCTTCTACAGGAATGGAATCACTTGCAGATGTGCTTTTGGATAAGAAATCTGCAACAATATTCTTTTTACCTGACTGATCTTTTATAGTGAGATCAAATTCTTGCAACATGAGCAACCAACAAGTTATTCTACCTTTAGTAACTAGTTTATTAGTTAGATACCTAAGAGTAGAATGATTGGTATACAAAAAGACGAGATAACATTTTTTTTTTTTCTCCATTGTATAATTTAGCTCTACAACTGTCAAATTTTTGCTAATAAAATAAATAGCATAAGGTTGTTTATTGTCTTCTTCTTGGCCCAGTATTGCTCCTATGGCCTTATCAAATGCATCGGAGGATATGTGGAACGGTAATTTCCAATTAGGACCTCAAAGCACTAGTGTTGTTGACAATAGCCTTTTGAATTCTGCAAGAGCATGATCACATTTATTAGTCCAATCAAACTCCACATTCTCTGCTAATATATAAAGATGTTACAACCTTTGAAAAATATGTTATAAATCAGCGATAGTAACTAGCATAACCAAGAAATTCATGTACCTCTTATTATAACCCAAATAATGATCACCTAGCCATTTCTTCCTAGGTTGGTGGAACTACACCATGTACGATTAATTTTACCATAGTAAATTCACTTTCATCATGGGAAATAATTTTGTAAACCATTTTTCCTAAATTGTTTCTCATTAAAATTCAAACACCCCTTGAGAATAATTGAATAAATCATTATTTATTTAATTTTTTTTTCTAGAAATAATTATTTGATCATTATTTCTTAATTAATTTTGAGTTAATCACCTTGGAATATTTAAATAAATCATTATTTATTTATTATTCCTTATTTATTCCATATTTTCCGTATGAGATAATTATTAAACTAGTTTTTAATAATTATTTCTTTCTTAATTCTCATAAAGTGATTAATAAATCATTTTCATTTCTTAATTACTTCAACCACTTTCTAAATAAAGATATTTGACTATTTTGAATATCTTTTCCCTCTCCGAAAAATATAATAAAGTATTCTCAACAGCTAGATTTTGATTTGGTCAATAATATTTTATTATTTTCTAACTCCTAATTTAGTTCAATACTTTGTTATAAATAGATGGTTTTTCCATTCATTCTTCACCTTGATCATTCTCATTATCACCACTATCGTCTCATTCCCTTTGAGCTCCCACTTGAGTTCAAGCTATTTTCTAGTTTTTTTCCCATTGCAAGATTAAGAGAGAGAAATGGATCGCTAAAGCACAAGGACATCAAAGGACCCATACCACTAAGGGAGATCTATAGACCCAAGTCTATGAGTCCTCGTCATCATGTGTATCATTTATATTAATAAAATTTTCTTATTCATATGATCTATTGGGTTGCTACACTTCTATACTTGTTATTATATGTTTTTGGTTGCACATGAGATTCTGCTACAAGATTTTTCTTTCTTTTTCATTTCATATCTGAAGCATAAATAACCATATTTTTGTTGTTAGGGTCACTTGTCACCAATGATTTAAGTGAAGTATTTTTGGTACACTTCTCCGAAATATTTACACTAACACCTCTTTTGGTGTCCACGGAACAAGGTGTCGAAGAATTACCTTTATTTTTGTTAGATCTACCTGGGTGCCTGTAATAGAAATGAATTGTTCCAGGACCATGCCTTCTGTCATCAACATATGGAATTTTTCATGACTAAGGAATAGCCTAGTTAATATACATCTAATGACGACCTTTTCCAAGTTATTCAAGGCTTCTTCAAATTCATCACCATAAGGGGTAAATTCATCCATATAAAGCTCAAGTCAATCGTTAATCATATCATAAAATATACTCTGAAAAGTTGTGAGTGCATTATAGAGATCAAATAGGAGAACTCAGTATGCAAACATTCCCCATGGATAGGTAAATTTTGTTTTATCTTGGTCTTCTGGAGTGATCTGAATCTGGTTATATTGGCTAAATCCATATAGGAAAGAAAAATATTTCTTTTCGGCAAGAGTGTCGAGAAATTGGTTAATAAACGGGAGAGGGAAGTGGTATTTTTGCATAGATCTATTTAATCCTTTATAATCTAATAAAGTGCACCGTTTCCCATTCTTTTTAGGGACAACAACCAATGGTGAAACCCACTGACTATTAGATATGGGATATATAAAGTTAGCATCGAGAAATTTTTTAAGTTCTTATTTAACGACATCCCTAAGGTGTGGGTTTAATCTCCTTTGAGGTTGATGGATATGGTGGCCATATTTCTCTATATAGATTTGATGTGTGCATAGTTCGGGATCAATTCCCTTCATGTTTGTGTAATCCTAGGTGAAAGCTTGTTGATGCTTCTGAAGAACTTGTATCAGTTGTTCATGTTGAGAGTTGGTTAAATTAGCGTGGTTTTTCAATGTTTTACCAGCCTCGATATCGATAGGAACATTATTATGAACTACTATTGTGGGAATATGATCACTAGTGGGCCCTTCCATAGGGTTACTTTGAGATTCATTATCCAACATAGCTTCGAACATTTGAAAATTTGGATATTCTACAATAGATGGTTAGCTAATAAAGATACTAAAGGTATCATCCTTAATTTGTCATTTAAAGCTAAGGGATTTTCAATAGTGAGGACAAGATAGAATTTTGCTTCTTCATAATAAGGATTGGGTTACCAAACTCTATGATGGGTTTCGTGGGTGGATAAATGGTAAGACTTTTGATGGTTGTTCCTTTGGCGATTGTCATGTTCCTAGTTTGACACCAAATATATGCATCGGAAAGGGAGAAACAAGGCTTTCCTAATATAAGAGGATGCCTTTCTAGTTTTCTTTTAAGATTAATAACCAATAAATTAGCAGGATACTCCCAAAATTCCACTAAAACGATGATGTCTTCAAGGATTCCCTCTAGTTTAATTACAAATCTATCAGCTAATTCCAACATAGTAGGTGTTGGTCTTAGCTCATATATCCCAAGGAGAATACATGCTTTTAATGTTATGATATTGATAGCAAATCCCAAATCCACCAAAGTGTTTGGAATACTAACGCCTCTTACCTAAAAAGTGACTAAAGGATTACGTGGATCATCATATTTCATAGGAATCTACTTCCTTAATATTAGATCAGATAGTTTCCCAATCACATGAATAGTGGGAGGGTCTTTAGGATTTCTTCCAGGTTTCTTAATGCACAATTATTTAATGGTTTTTGCATAAATGGGCACGTCTTTGAGATCTTGCAAAAGAGGATCCTTAACACAAATAATTCGCAATTCTCTATCAGACCAAATTCAGGATATATCGGTTGCTTAACTATAGGCAATATTTCAAGAAATGGAGGATTAGCAGTTGTAACTTTAGTTTCTCTCTTATTTCTGGTAGATTCAAAAGGTGGTCCTAATCCATCGTAAGTTACAATTATTGAATATTTTTTAGTTTATTTTTGCTCTTTATCGTGATTTTCATTTTCTAATTGCTTAGAATTTATTAAAGGGTTTTATATAGGAATTGTTTGCCCTAATCTCAACTAGATTTCATTACATTCTAGAGAGGGAAGGCAATAATCAAAATTATTTGATATTTTTAGAAGTTGAACAGGTTTGTTATTTGGATTGGGATTTGGTTGTGGGGGTATTTGTGGGCGTATGGGTGGTGGAGCATTCGAAGGTAGCTGAAGTTATGGTTGCAATGATGGTGGTTGTGACTTATTGATGCAAGAGCATCCAGACTTAGCCAACAATGTGAAATTTTGTTCACATGTTATGGCTAAACAAGTTGAAATTCATTGACTGATTGGTCAAAAGCTAGTTTTACTGAGAGGGTTTGATCTCTCAAGAAATGAGTTGTATTTCATTATTGTAATAGTTAGAAATTGTCTTATTTTATGCTTAAAGATAAGTTGTTAGCATAGGTGTGAGGTAGAGCTAAGAATTAGAAGATTTGCTGTTAGATTTATTAAAAATAGAGATTGAGTTGTTGGACACAGTTAGAGTGATATCCGATTGATAAAAGGAAGGAAAAATGTAATGAAAAGAGAGAGGATTGAGGAGAGGGTTGAGTGGAGCGAGAGCAAGAATAGTGTGTGGATTTCATAGGTCTTTTATTTTGTTGTAATCAGGCCCAAGGTCGAGACTCTGTAACTCTTTTATTATGAATAAATTGTTGTTGTGCACATGATTACATATACAGCCTGTGGAAATCCTCGAGTGCTTTGTTTTCTTTGTATTCGGGCAGAGTGTTATTTCCTTTGTTTTTCTATGTTTATGCCTAAATCACAGAATGAACAGAAGTCGGAGGCTTTTTATATAAATCTTATTGTTTGATCCGCTTTAATCCTAACCGTTGGATCACTGATATCGGGTCGGCGGAGTTTATTACATCGTTTTGGTCCCGCAAGCGAAAACCCCGACTTACACTAAAAATCAGCGCAAAACAGAGATCAGATCCAAGTCCGGACGTGAAATATTATTGACGGGAGCCTATACCTTATCGGGTCCAAAAGACTGATCGGATCGGCGCTTTGAAGTGCAAGGAGTCTAGACAGTGGGCATTGCGATTTGTGATCGGCCGATTCAATCATGGCCGTTAGATCGTGAACTAATCGCAACCATTGGATCGCGAAAGTAGCCGTGCTATAGTGAATGGTATTTCAGGCACCTTAAAGGTTGTAAGTTGTTTTGAAGGGTCGACACCTGATCCCATTAAACCTTTGACACGTAGCCGCGAAGGAGAGATAAAAACCGTTTATCGGGTGGTTAACCCTCAACTTATTGTCTCACCCGAAATCTCCGACAACCGTCAAATCTTACAAATCCATATCGACAGTCACAAAGGATCAGTGTGTTGACTTTCGGTGTACGACAAGCGCACAATTTAAAAAGGTAAATTTCATTATTTTTGGCTGTTTTCAAAGGAATTCCGATATAAAAGGGAAAGGGTAGAGTTATGTTTAAAAGGGAACCGCGAGGTGATTATTTGGGTTTTCGTGAGTTTTACTTCCATCTGCATCATTTGTGGTATCAGAGCAGAAGTAAAGGTTGATTACAACAAAAATGCCACCAAGGAGAGGAGCTGGCATTGGTCGAGGAAGACCTGAAGCAAATGCAGTCCTGTTAGAGGAGATCCGGAGTCTGCGTATGAGAATGGAAACAATTGAGACTACTTAGAAAAGAGCACCTCATGAAGGAGATGATAGTTCTTCAGAAGAATCTTCTGTAGAGGGAGGAGATGAAGAAAATGAAACTACTAAAGTCATCAAGATGTTGGCAAAAGTAGGAGGAAAAGCAAAGATGGAAATTCCTATGTATGAAGGGAGTCTCAATATAGAAGAGCTAATGGATTGGATCAATTCATTGGACAAATATTTTGACTATGAAGAGGAAACTGATGACAAAAAGAAGGTGAGATTTGTAGTTACCAAATTGAAGGGTCATGCAGCTATTTGGTGGGATGAACTATAGACACCCAGAACGAGGAAAGGAAAGTCTAAGGTCAAGCAATGGGACAAAATGGTAAGTGAAATGAAAGCCAAATTTATGCCTAAATACTGCCAATTAAATCTTTTTAAACAATTGCAAAATTTAAGGCAAAAAGGAATGTTTGTTAAGGAATACACAAAAGAGTTTTATAGATTGAGTATTAGAGCAGGACATGCAGAAGATGACATGGAGAAGGTAGCTAGATATATCAATGGCTTAAGGTATGACATCCAGGATGAGATCAGCTTGTTGAGTCTAAAGACTATTGAAGATGCCTATCAAGCAGGTTTGAAGGCAGAAGAGAAGATGTTGAGAAAACAGACTTAGAGGAATAGAGGAAGAAGCTCAGTAAGAGGTAGAGGAACTACCAGACCAAGGGGACAATAGCATCAACATGAAGCAAGTAGCTCAAGTAGTAGACCACCACAAAGGGGAGAATTTAACAGAGGAAGATTTGCACCCAGAGGAAGAGGCCGAGGAAGAGATGTTCAGTGTTAC
This sequence comes from Pinus tabuliformis, assembly GCA_031772625.1. Lineage (NCBI taxonomy): Eukaryota > Viridiplantae > Streptophyta > Pinopsida > Pinales > Pinaceae > Pinus > Pinus tabuliformis. The sequence goes on from CM062817.1 coordinate 345,436,834, forward strand.
ACATGTGGAGAATGGGGACATGTGTCATGGGACTGTCCTCATAATAAACCAGCAAGTCAGAGGAATGCGAATGTGGCTGAGGCAAAGCCAGAACCACCTCTACTTATGGAAAAGGAAGAACCCCCTGAAGTAGGAGAATCTTTGTTATTGAGAAGGACCTTGGTTAAGGCAGAGAAGGAGATTAATGAACCAACTCAGAGGAAGAGTTTGTTCAGAACTACATGTAAATATAAAGGTAAATGTTGTAAAGTGATAAGTAACAGTGGAAGCACTAATAACCTTGTTTCTACAGAGATGGTGGACAAGCTAGGGTTGGTAAAGACAATACACCCTACTCCTTACAGAGTGTCATGGTTACAGAAAGGACATCATATTATTGTGACAGAACAATGCAAGGTTGAGATACAAATTGGTACGTATAAAGATGTAATATTATGTGATGTAATGCCCATGGATGTATGCCATGTATTACTGGGAAGACCATGGCAATTTGATCGAAAAGTTATTCATGATGGAAGAAGAAACACTTAAACTTTGGAGAAGGATGGAACTAAACATACACTGCTGCCATTGAAGGATGAAGCTGACAAGAGAGCACTTGAAAACAGTGTTATGCTGATGAGTGGGAAGGATTTGTTACAAGAGGTTGAAAAAGGTGAAGAAATGCATTTTGTTGTCATAGGGAGACCTAAGGTAATTTTGACTTCCACAAACTTAGATGATTTACCTGAAGAAATCAAAACTTTATTGAATGATTTTGTTGATATTGTTGTGGATGAGTTTCCAAATGCATTGCCACCGATCAGGAGTATTAGTCAACATATTGAACTAATACTAGGAGCAAGTTTTCCAAACAAAGCAACATATAGATTAACTCCTCAAGAGAATGCAGAAGTTGGAAGACAAATGCAGGGGCTAATGGATAAGGGGCTAATTAGAGAAAGTCTTAGTCCATGTGTTGTACCAACAATACTCAGTCCAAAGAAAGGAGGTGAATGGCAAATGTGTACAGATTCCAGAGCTATAAACAAGATCACTATCAGGTATAGATTTCCTTTACCATGCATGGATGATTTGATGGATTGTTTGAGTGGACCCAAATATTTTACTAAAATAGATTTGAAGATTGGATATCATCAAATAAGAATTTGAGAAGGTGATGAATGGAAGACTTCATTTAAAACAAACAATGGATTGTATGAGTGGTTAGTGATGCCTTTTGGACTCACTAATGCACCTAGCACATTCATGAGATTAATGAATGAAGTCTTGAAGGAGTATGCAGGCAAGTTTGTTATTGTTTATCTTGATGATATTCTAGTTTTTAGTAAAAGTAAAGAAGAACATCTAGAGCATCTTAAGTTGGTTCTAAGAACTCTGCAGAAAGAGAAACTACTGATAAATATGAAGAAATGTAGTTTCATGAAGGAAGAGTTGATTTACTTGGGATTTGTAGTTTCTAAAGAAGGATTGAAGATGGATCTAAAGAAAGACCAAGCAATTTGGAATTGGCCTATTCCCAGAAATATATTTGAGGTAAGAAGCTTCCATGGTCTTGCAAGTTTTTATAGAAAGTTTATCAAAGGCTTTAGTCAGATTTGTGCACCAATTCTTGAAACAATCAAGGAGATCAATCAGCCATTCAAGTGGACAGAAGCAACAGACATAAAGTTTAAATTGTTGAAGAAGAAAATCACAGAGAAACCAATTTTGGCTTTACCTGATTTTGAAAAGGTATTTCAAGTTGAAACAGATGCTAGTGGAGTTGCAGTTGGCGCAGTTTTGAGTCAGGAATAGAGACCAATAGCATACTTTAGTGAGAAACTAAATGAAGCTAAGAAGAAGTATTCTTCTTATGATAGAATTTTATGCTATTGTACAAGCCTTAAAGAAATGGAGACATTATTTGCTGCCAAAGGAATTGATATTGTATTCGGACAATCATGCCTTATAGTTCATCAATAACCAGTCGAAGTTGAACCAGAAACATGCCAAGTAGGTATAATTTTTCCAAAGCTTTACTTTTTTTATAAAACACAAGAGTGGTAAGTCAAATAAAGTCGTTGATGCATTGAGCAGGGTAAGTTTTATTGTGCAAGAATTCAAAGTAGGTGTTGTAGGATTTGAAGAAATGGTTGAAATGTACAAGGATGACACAGATTTCAAAGATATCTATGCAACAGTTCAGAATCCAATAGTTCATAAAAAAAGTTAGTGGATGGACTATCTCATTCAAGGAGTCTTACTGTTTAAAAGCAACAAGTTGTGCATTCCCAAATGATCTATGAGGGAAAACATAATAAAGGAGAAACATAGTGGAGGATTATCTGGTCACTTTGGACAAGATAAAACCTTTGCTCAGGTGAATGCTTTTTATTATTGGCCAAAAATGCAGACTGATATTAAGAAATTTGTTGAGATGTGCAGGATATGTCAGCATGCTAAAGGAAGGAGCCAGAATACAAGATTGTATCAGCCATTGCCAATACCAGACCTACCATGGGATGCAGTTAGCATGGATTTTGTTTTGGGATTACCAAAAACCCAGAGAGGGAATGATTCCATTTATGTTGTAGTAGATAGATTTTCCAAGATGTCACATTTCATTGCTTGTAAGAAGACTAGTGATGCAACACATATAGCTAATCTATTTTATTTTTTTCAGAAATTGTAAGATTACATGGATTGCCTATAAGTATTGTGTCTGATAGAGATACAAAGTTTGTAGGGCATTTCTGGAGAACTCTTTGGAAGAAACTGGGAGCTAACCTCAGTTTTAGTTTAGCATACCATCCTCAAACAGATGGACAGACCGAAGTAGTAAACGGGAGCTTGGGAAAAATATTGAGAAGTTTAGTGTATCAAAATTCTAAGCAATGGGATTTAGCACTAGCTCAAGCTGAGTTTGTTTATAATGATACTCCAAACTGAAGTACTGGAATGAGTCCATTTCAGATTGTTTTTGGATTGAATCCAAGAGGTGTGTATGAGCTCAGGAATTTGGGTAAATAGGAGACCAGAAGTGAAAAAGCTGAAGAGTTTGCAAAATAGATGCAGAGACTACATGAAGATGTCAAAGGTAGATTGCAGGAAAGCAGTAGCGAATACAAACAGAGGGTAGATATGAAAAAGAAAAGAGAAAGAATTCCAAGTGGGAGATTTAGTGATGGTGTATTTAAGAAAAGAAATATTTCCTGCTACGACTTACAATAAACTGAAAATGAAAAAGATAGGACCATGTAGAATTAAAATAAATTTTTCAAGTAATGCATATGAAATTGAGTTGCCAAAAGGGATTCGAATATCACCTATCTTCAATGTTGCAGATTTGTATCCATACAAAGAAGCAAAGACAGAGCTACAGGAGGAAACTACAAGAGATGAAGTTCAAACTGTGAACTGGGAAGAACAAATGCCAAAGACAGCTAAGAAAGAAGTGGAAGTTGTTTTGGAGAAAAGAGCATCTAAAAGAACCAGAGGACAGACTTATTTCCAATATCTAGTCAAATGGAAAGGAAAAATAGTGGAGGATGCTAGCTGGTTGACAGCAATAGAATTACAGAGGTATGGAGTAAGTCCTGAAAGTTTGAAGGACGATTATTTTCTTCCCTAGGAGTCTGATGTAGGAGCATCCAGACTTAGCCAACAATGTGAAAGTTTGTTCACATGTTGTGGCTAAACAAGTTGAAATTCATTGACTGATTGGTCAAAAGCTAGTTTTACTAAGAGGGTTTGATCTCTCAAGAAATGAGTTGTATTTCATTACTGTAATAGTTAGAAATTGTCTTATTTTATGCTCAAAGATAATTTGTTATCATAGGTGTGAGGTAGAGCTAAGAATTAGAAGATTTGCTGTTAGATTTATTAAAAATAGAGATTGAGTTGTTAGACATAGTTAAAGTGATATCCAATTGATAAAAGGAAGGAAAAATGTAATGAAAAGAGAGAGGATTGAGGAGAGGATTGAGTGGAGCGAGAGCAAGAATAGTGTGTGGATTTCATATGAAACAAAGGTCTTTTATTTTGTTGTAATCAGGCCCAAGGCCGAGACTCTGTAACTCTTTTATTATGAATAAATTATTTTTGTGTGCGTGATTACATATACAGCCTATGGAAATCCTCGAGTGCTTTGTTTTCTTTGTATTCGAGCAGAGTGTCATTTCCTTTGTTTTTCTATGTTTATGCCTAAATCACAACATGAACAGAAGTCGGAGGCTTTTTATATAAATATTATTGTTTGATTTTCTGTAATCCTGACTGTTGGATCACCGATATCGGGTCGGCAGAGTTTATTAAATCGTTTTGGTCACACAAGCGAAAACCTCGACTTACACTAAAAATCGGTGCAAAACAGAGATTGGATCCAAGTCCGGATGTGAAATATTATTGACAGGAGCCTATACCTTATCGGGTCTGAAAGATTGATTGGATTGGCGCTTTGAAGTGCAAGGAGTCTAGACAGTGGGCATTGTGATTTGCGATCGGATGATTCAATCGTGGCTGTTAGATCGTGAACTAATCGCAGCCATTGGATCGCGAAAGCGGTCACGCTACAGTGAATGGTATTTTGAGTGCCTTAAAGGTTGTAAGCTGTTTTGAAGGGTCGGCACCCGATCCCATTAAATCTTTGACACGTAGTCGCAGAGGAGAGATAAAAACCATTTATTGGGAAGCTAACCCCCGACTTATTGTCTCACCTGAAATCTCCAATAACCATCAGATCTCACAGATCTAGATCGATGGTCACAAAGGATCAACGCATTGACTTTCGGTGTACGACGAGCACGCAATTTAAAAAGGTAAATTTCATTATTTTTGGCTGTTTTCAAAGGAATTCCGATATAAAAGGGAAAATGTCGGGTTATGTTTAAAAGGGAATCGTGGGGTGATTATTTGGGTTTTCGTGAGTTCTGCTTCTGTCTGTGTCACTTATGGTAACACCCCTAGTGGTTTATTAACAGGGATAGAATGATGTTTCAAGTTTTGAGGCCATACTAGCCATTGATTTGTCTGATTCGAATATTGGGGAGGGTATTGTGTGTTTTGTGGAATTTGTCAGGCGACTCAAAGATTGGTTGGATTTTCCATGTGGATCCTAGATATGGTTGATTTGGCCAAGATGGTGCATAATATTTTTGGTTTTGCCAAGATGTGCCAAGATATTGTTGACTCTGCAATGTAGATCTAAGATATTGTTATTGATTGTATTTACTTGAAAAAAACATAGAAGAATCTTGATACATACTTGGAGGGTGAGATAGCCATTGTCATCATTGGGCCACAAGATATGCTAGTTCAGGTTCCTCCCCTGCTTCCTTAAAAATAGATTTTAACCTTGGGAGGTATAGAAAGTGATCATTCGAATGATATTTGGCACATATGGAACATAATTCAACCGCGTCCAATGGACATTCCTTGCAACCATGTTTCCGGCTACAATGAGGAAAAAAAAATTCCAATGCTTGTTCTGCCTCTACCTGTTTTTGTTTCACCTGCAAAACATAAAGTTGTTTAGTTAGGAAACTGAAAATATTAGTTTTAAAATTTTCTAACAAGCTACCAATTTATGCTTGAGTTACTCTTTCACCTTTAGCCTTGCTATCTTTGCTCATAGGGTCACGCATTTCAAGATTATTTCTTGCACTTCCACATGAGCACTTGATACACAGTTTAATAATATCACCGTATTATTCTTTAGAAATATCCCCCTGTCCCATTAAATTGAGTGTTTCTATCCATTCATCTTTTGTTCCTCTAATAAGGGCAAATTTTAATACTTCCTTAGGAAGGGTAGTGTATGGTGACCTTTAGATATGATGCTAAAACCTTTCTATGCATTATTCTAAGGTCTCGCCCTCTTTGTAAGTCATCTTAAATATTTCTTCTTTTAAATCTTTGGATCGATAGTAATCCTGGTATTTTTTTAAAAATGATTCCTTCATCTCATCCCAAGAATTAATGGTACCACCCCCTAATCACATAAACCATCATAATTCTACTTCCTTCAAATTAGAGGGGAATTGTTTTAGTTTTTGCAAATCGGTGGTATAGTCATATCCTCAACACAAAATATCAAATTCAAACAAAAATGCATCTGGGTCCTTTGAGGCAATTCCATGGAAGTTAGGAAGACCGTAGAGTGATATACCTTTCATGGGTGCATTTGATTATCGATCAACAATAATAAATTCTATGGTTGAGGTCGATGTGGTTGAGATGTTTACTTGTCCTTCCATTTGGTTAAAGATCTACCAATATCCCTCTGGGATTTCAAAATCAGGAGGTACTAACTAAAAAGGAACAATATAATGTTGATATTTTGGACCTTGTATGGGTCTTATAACACTATCTAAGTCAATTATAAAAAATTCTCCCCTTGATATCAGTGTTAAAGAAGGCTCTTCTTCAGGAGTCTGGAAGTTTAAATTACTCATTTCAACTCGTCCATTCACATCACAACAATACTCCTCACTCTTTCCTCAAATATTGAGATATAAGATTAATGGAGATTGAAAACTCCTTACTTTTTTTATGTTTATCCTGAGATTTTTTCATGAATCTCAGCTTCTGTTGCAGAAGAGTATTATGCTACAACAATGGTAACAATAATGGATCCTTTTAAGGATACTAGTCAGGGTCCTATTGAAGCTTGAGACTATGTTTTCTGAATGATATTGTCTATGAAGTTTGATCTCCCAATCTTAACTGGACCTTGGGTTTTTATACTCATAGGAGTACCTTTTAGATTTATTTATTTCTTATTTTTATCTTTATTTGCTTTCCTAGTCATGCACTCTAAATGAATTGAAGCTATTGATTGAGGGAAGATGCCACCTTAGGTTTATTTGAGGGTGCGTGCATAAGTTATTACCTTCTTTCTTCAATATCTAAAACCCAAGAAATTAGGTATGCATCTACAACTAGGAATTAGTATGATACCACTCATTTTACAACCTCCATGACAAGGGTGCCAAATTGTCAAGACTATTTATTGCTTTGAAAACAACCAAGTATTGAACATTAATTTATCTACCCATGGATTTGTATTTTAATCTCAAGGTAGTCAACAAAATCTATGCAAGAGGTTTTCAGAACTAATGTTGGTGTTATATGAGTTGATCTAAGGTCTAAGTCTTTCTGATGCAAGCAAACTTATTCTAATTATCAACAAAGCAATTCTAAGGAAAACAAATCTAACCAAGGAAAGGAAATTTGAATGCTCAACTAATTACTAAATAAACATTCTAACTAGGAAATAGCATAAATAATTTTTGATTCGAAACTTATTAGTGAACTTACCATTCATAAAAGAATATTGGAAATAATATAGCCTATCAACAATTCTTCAGGAAACAGTAATGAGGAAACAACAACATAGAATTAATGAAAAAACAGTGGAAATTCAAGGAAACAAATATCATCTACCGAATAAACAACAAAATTAAATAATGTTATGAACTCTATTGCTTACAAAACATAAGTGAAACTCTTTAATGACCACCCATCAAAGAAGAACTATTCAAAAAAAGGGAACAAAAAATACTAACCTAATTTACTTTGCATAGATAAGCCAGTGCTTCATCCAGGAAGTAGGCCCAAACTGCTTTGAATAAGACTATCTCTAAGAGAAACTCAGATTAAGAAGTAATTGATAATGCTAAAATCAAATGCGAAGTCTTTGAATTATAATTATTTAGAGAGAAATTACTATAATAAAAGATATTTGTTCATAGTTCTATGTTTTACAAAAAGTACGACCGAACCACCAGAGGTAATTTTCCATGTTTTAATATTACAAAAAGGAGAGTAATAACAAAAAATATACAGAATAAGAAACTTTCTTGATAATTGAAGATTCTTAGAAAATTCTCCTTAAATTAGACTGACTCTCCTATCTTCAATGAAGAAAACAAGAATTTTGTCTCATAACTAATTCTCCAATTAGGAACAACTTCGCTTGAGTTAGCCACAAGCTCGTTCAATATGATCTTTCTCCATAAATCTCCTTGTTTTTAACATGATCTCACCAATGGATTATTAGCTCAATTATATGAAAACATCTTTGGTTTATCTCATTAAAATATAAATATATAAACAAATAGATTTTTACCAAAGTTTTAGTCATATTGAGTAAAGAATAGGAATCTAATCAACAAGAACAAAGAATTATTACAAAATCTAAGAAATTGGATGAAAGAAAGTATAGAAATTACAAGGCCGAACATTGCCAACTGTAATCCAGTTTTCCAAAAATTTATGTTGGGTTTTCTAAAAACATGTCAGAATTTCTATTGTTTTCGAGGCGAAATTATGGCTTGTCTAGACTACACAAGTTATTTCCACTACTTCTTGTAAACGCCGACTTTGCTATTTTGAATTGCTATTTATTGGGAGTGTCCTATAAAAAAAATTTCACATGTAGAATAGTAACAAGTGGTGTTTTTTTATTGTATCAATAAATCTATGCTTAAAGGACATTGAAAATATTACTGATTAACAGAATATTTTAAAAGTACAAAGTAGAAATCGATACCAGAAGAAGGAAAGAAGCTATTTGCACGGATACGATTAACTCACTTACACTTATCGATCAGAGATTTTAGTGATCAATTACGTATGAACGATATGTGAATATGTCATAGGAAGAGAAGAATAGTGATAAGATTTGGTCTAGTGGATTAATGAATGCTATATGCATCCCAAATGTGTGTGATTTCAGAGAAATCGTTTATTTGTGTGCAAATTTTTTTGATTCAAATATGAAAATAATTATGATAGCAGTTAAGAAGACTCTTATTCCACTCTGAAGGCATTCAAGTGCATATTCAAGATATCGAAACTGTATATATGTTTAAAATTGTCAAAAGCAAATAGTTTTTTAGAGTCACAAGCATGTGACATAAACATCATTCAAGAGTTCATTTCGCCAACTTTTCAGCTTCCTTCTAATCTTTTCATTCTATATATTACTTTGTTTAGACAATGTTTTAGGGAATTATGTTAGCTTTATGCCCATCTAATGGGCCAAGAAACTATGGCGAGTGTCCCAACATCCATTATTTATTTTCTTTATTATTCATATTAAAAAAATTGTCTATTTGATTTGGCTAACCATATTTCAAAGAAAATATCTTTTCAATTAGTGAATTTGTTCAAAATAAATAGATTCTTCATGATGGCGTATGTGATAACAACCCTCATCTCGATTCATGTCTTTCATAACTTTCCACATAATCCTAACTTCAATTTTATCGAAAAGTCAATGCAATTCTGGTATCCCATATAGTGGAAGCAGGAAGTTACTTCAAACTTTTGTCTAATCCAACATATTTTTGTAAATAAAATCATTTACATGATAATTGGACAAGAGCTCCATCAAATATCTAACAAAGCGCAATTTTTCCTGTGGGAAGAAGGGGTACACAAAGAAAGATAAATAATATGCTTATTCGAATTTATGGGTTTCGAGGTAAACCATTGTTGCTTCTAATAATTGTTATAGGCAGGTATTTTGTTGTCTTAGTTTGTACACTTTACCATGATTAGATAGTTATATTTTAACAAAAAAAAAAAAAAACAATTTATTTCTTTGCCATTTACTATTAGACAACTAACTATGAAGAATGCAAGCCACCTTACAAGGCTTGTGAAATCTTTTCATTTTTTTTAATTTAAAATAGGTTGAAGCCCAACAAGGCCTTGATCTAAAATGCCTATTTATCACACATCTATGTGTTGTTAAATATGGGAGCTTGTTCACAAGAGTTGCATAGGAAAGAGAAGAGAGTCAGTGCTCCAAGAAATAATCAATAAATGACAATAAATACTAGAGAAATTATTGAAGAAGTGAGCATCAACACCAAAACAAAGTACAAGTAAAGAGGCAGAACCCCTCAAAAGCAATATTTAGCTTGCACATCTGGGATTGGTTTGACCTCATATTCAAGTCAAAGAAAGTGAAAAGATACTAAAATTCCAAAGTTGATTCACTGTCAGCTACCATCTAGTGGGGATGACGAAGAGCCTCATCAGACATTTATTCCAGACAAAACACACATTGTTGAATTGACCAAATCCAAAAGTCCTCTGAAAATAGAAAGCATTGAACAAGTTATGAACATGGAGATTGAAAGCAATATGCTACCTAATTGGGTCAATATTTGTTTAGCCAAAAATCATAAAATAATGGAGAAAATTTCCAAAGAAGCTTCTACTTTCGATGATTTCCTAGTCCTTTTTCAAGATGCAAATTATAGCAAAGACAGTAAAACATTGAAAATTGAAAAAATAAAGGTGCATAGTAAAAAAGTTATTGATAAAGTAGAAATGAATGTTGATGTGTATGGAATTGTAGCCAACAAACTCATGAGATTCCATCAAGCTACTGGTAATGCACTTGCAATGTCTATTGAGCAACAAGAAGCAAAGACCCTGATACTCAAAGCAAGAATAGAGGAGATAGAAAATTCTCTAAATCTAGGTCTTTTGTTGATGACTCCACCCATAATACAGACTTTGCCATCTATAATTTCCACTGCTAGCACATCCCATGGATCTAATAAAGCTTTGAAACTTCTTAATGCAGTCAAATCTCATATTATCACTAATATATGCCAAAGACTAGAAATCATTGAACATGCATGACAAGCAGTTTTAGATCTTCTATGTTTAGCACGTGAAATCAACTTATTTATTTATTTGGTTAAAAGTAATGTTAACAAATACAATCATTTCGTTAACAATAACTTGCTTACTTTTAGTCAAAGGCTTGAATTGTTTTTTGATCTAGACAAAAAAAACATAGAGCTGAAAAATGTTAATCGAATGAATCAACAAAGTTGGATGGTATAAAAGAATTAGCACACTAGAAAACATTATTTCTGAATGTGAAAGAATAATTAATAGAAGTGATGTGTTTATAGAGGCAGGGAAAAAACTTCAAGATATAAAGAGCCCACGGATCATACACAATTCTGAGTTGATCAAAAAAGATATGTCGATAACTGAATTGAAAGAACTAAATTAGTCAATGGCAAGACAATTTGATGATATAATTGATTTTACTACTAAAGAAATTAGCAAATGGTTAATTACCTTTGCTAGTATTAACGAAGAGAAGTATGACTTAGCTGCTCAATTACAGAAATAATCCAGAGAGATAAAGAAACAGATTCAATCAACATGTTAAATTGGAGATTATAATTGGTCCAGTGAAAGATTTCATTACAATTATGTTGAAGAGATTCATTCAAGACATCATGGATCCAGAAGATAGTTGATAGTCACACAATTAGCGCATATGATTTCACATACTATAAGTGTCCTTAAACCTTTACACATTCATTTTTTGTTTACTAGTATTTAATTATTGGGATTTGTAATTATCTTAATGTCACCTTGTCTAATTGCTCAATGTAGTCCCTTGTTTTCTTTTGCAGTTGCCTATTTGCATATTACGATTCATGGGAGCCCAATTCCAGTCCCCAATGGGACGAACACATTTACTTTCTAGGAATACAGGAGTGGATAGTTAAACAGAAAATGTTAGAATGGCATAGCGAATTAGCTCATTGGCTAAGTTGTTGACCATTTTCATTACCAATATAAGCGACTTCCACTCAAAATCAGAGTTCTTAATGTTTTTCATAAGATCTTATATGCATCTGAATTTTGTGACACTACTAAAAAAACATTGATGGAACATAAGTTTTTGAGGATATGCTTTTAACTTTTAAATTATATCTAGTTTTATATTATTGATCACAATGAGAATAAATAGTCAAAAATAATTTTAGATTTCAGATATATGTTATGTGTATTGTACTTATTTTAATCATAGCTATAATGATTGAAATTTGAATCTCGATACAGTTCTTGCTATTGTGATTGTGTTTCTTAATGTTCAAGACTTATGCTTTGAGCTCCTATATTATGTCATTCATACATGTTCCAAGAATACATAATAGAAATATAGTTAAGATTTTTTTAATTTTACTAGTTCTATTTGCTATGAAGCTTGAATAATGTTGATTGTTTTAATATTTTAAATTTGTGCGAAGTATGACAGTACGCGAAAGACTTTTATTGCGCTTTCGCTATATCTTCCTATTGTGCATAGTAAAATCTTTTTCCATATTTTGAAATGAAATTGATATATTAATTTTGTGCAATTTCAATTTCGGGCTATACAGTTGCTTGTTGTAAGCAGAATAAGAAATTTGCACAAAATGAGGTGTTATTGTTAAAGAAAATTGCTTAGAGTTTGTCTTGTTTCTATTATTTAAATTTATTTAAGATAATTATATAAACTATTTGTGCATTTGTTCACGCATTCCGAAAAATATATTAAGTTTTAATCTTTTTAGTTTGTGCTGAATGCCGAAGTGTGGAAAAGAATTTCATTGTCCACTTCCCTTTCGCACACTAAAAATTAGAAATAATATTTCCATAATATTTGAAAAAAAAAAAAATCTATGGGAAAATAGTGGCCAAGGCCTATTATAAGCAAATTGAAAACATTTAACAAATCAGTCGTGAAAGTGGCCAAAGCATAGTGAAGCTCTCCGCACAAAGCTCTCTACACAATGAAATCTCTCCACACAAACCTATTTACAAAATCAAAGATCTCCGCACAAGAATTTGTTAATGAAAAATACAAATGTGTTGTGATGTTCTGCACTTCTGCATGCATTCTCTCTTCACATAGTTTTTCAAACCATTATTATTATATATTATTTGTAATATTTTAATATTAAATAATCCATATCTCTGTATTGTGACTTTTCTCTGTCCACATAGTTCTCCCGCATCATTATTTTTATATAGTATTGGTAATATTTTAGTACTTAATAGTTTGTATCTTCATATCTTGAATTGTTCTGTCATAACGTTTCGTACTTTTGCATGCATTCCCCCCCCGCATAGTTTTCTCGCGCAACTTCCATACTAGTTTTTAAACAATTATAAGACTCTTAACATTGTCAAATGCATTAAATACAATGTGTTATTAAGGCTATGTCTTTTTATTAATCGAAGAATTAACACAGAAGCAAGGATTACCATTAAACATTGGTGTTTATAACATATTATATTACGTAATCATTCAAACGATAAGAGGTATTGTACAAAGTGTTGAAATCATATAATACAATATCATGTGACAAAGGACAACTATGTAGTGCAAAACATTTGCGAATACATATATTAATGATGCTATAGATGAATTCACACTTAGCATTGACGAATTAATTAATGCTTAGCAGTGTTATTAATATCTATTCATCAAATCGATGCACAATCATGTTATCACTCAAATGATTAATATCATTTACTCTAATATCAATAAAATCATATCTATGGATATTATAAAATAATATTTTCGTCATTTATTCAGTGAATTCAAGTATATACACATATTTCTGCGGCGAATATGCCTCATAATAAATTGAAATGGTGTGCAAATATCCTTTGTACACTTCTATTTGCATATTTATTTTGAACAATAAAACTTACTCTACATATTCAGAGTCTACACATGTATAATGATTATTCATCATAAAAATATCAAGAAGAACATATTTATCGATATTATAAAACAATATTTTTGTCATTTATTTGGTGTATTGACACACAATCAGATATTATGAAACAATATTTTTTCCATTTATTCAGTGAATCAATACGTAATCAAGACATTGTAAAAACCTACTTAAAATTTAATTCTATAATTAACAGATATACTTTCAGATATTAATGGTAGTTACTATTAATATCATAAGAATTTGTAGCAGAGTAATCGTAAAATCATTATATGTTTAGAGCTTAAGCGAATTCAAGTCCAGAGTAAGAAGAGATTGTAATGGATACCTCTAGTCAAAATCACATACCTAGACAATGTAACCATGCCTAGACAAAATCACATTGAATATAATAAAGCATCTATTGTTATTTGTCCAAATTGCATGAATTATGGACTTTGTTCTTATTGCATGTATTCTAGTTATCGTTTAATAATTTTGATATTAACGATAGAAAGAAAATTGTGCAATGCTTTAATGTGAGGCATTATGATTTCATTATTATCCTTAATTAACTTTTTAATATCCAGTAATCTGCATTCCATAAAGTTGGTATGTGTGGATGAGTAACGTATACAAAAGTTTAAAAAACAATGAACGAAGATTCTACCACACATATTTATTTCTGCACATCCCTTTACACCGTGATAAATGAAAACTGGTTGTGGAACAATGTTTATGCATGCATTTTTTGAATAAACGTCAAAAAGGGTATTTTATAATATCGATCGATTTGCTAAAGCAATAACCATTAATACAATATTAATTTTCTGAATAAATTCTTATGGTAACCGAAAAGGGAAATAGCCAAATATGAAAATTAAGTTACGAAAATATTTTGAAATTAGGGAAATATTTTCTGGTTTATGAAAAGATAGGCAAAATAATATTTTACATCGGAAGCAAAGCAACAACTAGATCAATGGTGATTTAATTTGACGTAGGGTATAACCAATGAATTAAATAGAATGGTATAGATAAATGCCACACATGGAAATTTAATTTTGTTTTTTTCAAATTCAATGATGAACTAAGGTGAAACGCCACAACCTTGTACATAATAAGTCAAAAGTTCTTCTTCTATTGTCCAAAAACTCGAAGAAGGATTGACATTGTTTATAGCTAGACTACAGATAGCTATTCTAAATTGATTTTCTCCATACAGTCTCCAAAACACAACTACAAACACAATATATCTACATAACATAACTAAAAAAAGACTAACAGTTGACTCAGTCATTACATATCCTCAATAACAGAAGCAACCTGGCCCTTCATTAACTTGTAACTCAGGCTAAGAAGGAGGGGACTCTTGGTCAATGGAAAAGTCAAAGCTACTATCTTCGTTCTAGGCTAAAATCCATGTTGTGCCATGATATCCTCATTTGCTCCATTATAGTCCTCGTTAACATTCACGTCCTCTGCCTAAGCCAAATTATCCACACAAAAACTCAACATTTCATTTTCCAATTGTAGTCGCTCTAGCATGATCTCTAATATTGCCATTTTTCAGTTTAAAAGTTTGAACTGGGCCCATGATTGAAAAATAATCATCTCACCATGCTTTGATACCAAAGAAATGAGAAATTCCATAACTCCCGCCATTTTAACTAAAGAAATATTTATCTATTCCTCTCCAATTCTAGAATCGCACTCCATAAACTTGAACCTGTTGCCAAACCTGCTAATAAACTTAGTGAATTATGGCTCTAATTCCTGACTTTATGCTTTCAAAGTCGCTCCAACAATCTATACATGCCATCAACCTAACTTTCCTTGATTTTAAGCCTTTGTCTTTTCTACAGGTACCAAACAATCAAGAAAATTGGAGGCCATAATGGAAAGATTGCAATCTGAAGCAAATTTGAATAAAGGAAAGGCTACCACATATGAAAACTACATCTTGAATGCAGGAACAAAGGCATCCCACATTTGAATGAATTTATTAACCACTACTTCCTCTCTCCATCTGTCCTTTATCCAACATAGTGTGTCCTTTATCCACATTTGCCTATTGGATATATACAAATTTGCTTAATACACAAATTGATTAAGGTAGGGTTGTTTCAATTTGTGTTTTGTAAAATAAATTTTTTGATTCCACTTTCATACTCTGCACGATGCAAACATTCATTAACCAAAGGATGTGTGGAGGATGTGGTATGTTCGGGAGAACGAGAGTGTAGAGGGAACTTATACCATCGAAGCGTAATTAATTTAACTATGAACAAATCTCAAATTATTATTATTATGTTCCATTGTGTGGAGCTTCCTTGTGTGAAGCTTTCCTTGTGCATATATTTTAATGTGCAGGGGACAGGGAATGTGTGTGAGAATGGGGGAGCAGAGGGAACTTCATATCGTAGGAACGAAATTAATTTTAAACTATTTCCATTTATTTTTTTTACAAATTTAGTTGTATAGGAGAGTAGTTTCATATAACTATGAATATATGTGGAACAAAGGATGTGTGGAGGATGGGATATGTGCGGGAGAATGAGGGTACAAAGTAAACTTTATTCCGTGGATGTGTAATGAATTTATATTATGAACAAAAACTTAAATTCATATTGTAATAATATTTCCCATTTTCCCAATTGATTAAGGTAGGGTTGTTTCAATTTTCATTTTCTACAATAAAAGTTTTGATTTCGCTTTCATACTCCTCAAAATGAAAACATTCATTGTCATTTGGCACTACATATAATTAAAATAAAGGGCTCTTGATGGAACATAATTCCCTTGATGGAAGGTTTTTTATTGTTAGAGAGATTTCATTGTGAGGATAGATTTCATTGTGCGGAGTTTTCTCCACACTCCACACAACTTTTAGTCAAATAATTGGAAATATTCAGAATATGGAGATATGGATTATTTAGAATTAAAATATTACCAATAATATATAATAATAGTGATACAGAAGAACAATGCGGAGAGAAAATGCATACGGAAGTGCGAAACATCGTGGCACACTTGTATTTGTTATTCACAAATGCTTGTGTGGAGTTTCCTCTACACTACACACAACCTTTGGTCAATTAATTAGTATTATTCGAAATATAGAGATATGGATTTTTCAGTATTAAAATATTACCAATAATATATAATAATAATCAGATGATTCGGAAGAACTGTGTGGTGAGAAAATGCATACAGAAGTGTGGAACACCATGACACACTTGTAATTGTTATTAACAAATTCTTATGTGGAGAACTATCATTGTGCGGATTTTTCTTAGCACTCCGCACAACCTTTAGTCAATTAATTAGCGGTTCTCGTAATACGGAAATATGATTATTTAGTATTAAAATACTACCAATAATATATAATAATAATAACATGGGAGAAATTTGTGGAGAGAGAATGCATACAGAAGTGTAGAACATCGCAACACACCTGTATTTGTTACTAACAATTGTTTTAGCGGAGAGCTTCATGTGGATAGCTTTTACTATACAAAGAGCTACGTGCAAAGCTTACAATCAAAGCTTTCATTGTGCAGGGGAAGCTTACCTTTGTTTTTATTTGATTAAGTTCATTGTGTGGAGATTTCAATGAAAGCTTTTATTGTGTAGAGGAAGCTTTCTGCGCACAATGAAAGTTTTCATTAAAAACTATAAACCTAAAAATCATAAATATAAATTAAATTAATTTAACTTTATGATCAAATCAAATTTATTTAATAATTAATTTGTATCAATTGCTAAAAACAATTAATATTATTATGAAAGAAAATTCAATGTCATTTATGAATGCATGTAGGGAAGCAACTATAAACTTAGATTAAAATATTCTAAATGCAAAATGACACTAATAGTCTAATATAGTTGTATCCACTAAATTATGTGAAATTTTTTATATCTCAATAATTCGATACCCAAAGTTAAAATTGAGGACCCAATTAATGTTAAAAGCATGTGTCTGATTAGATTTTTAGATTCTAAATGCAAAGTGAAAACTAAAAGGCCGATTAGCCAAAGTTGTCATTGTCAAACATTGTTTTTAATTGTATCTGTTATACTATTGTTCATTTTCCCATATTTCATATTAAAATAAAATTTCAAGGCTACTTTCGCATATTTGTTCCCAATTTTTCCTGCAAAGTCTTTTGGGTGTAGTTCTTCCGCAACCTTTTTCTTTCATCTGCATATCACAAAACTAGCCTAATTAAAAAAAATATCAATGTATCATTGGTAGCTTTGATTTTTCCTTGTTATACAAGTATTAATGCTCCATATTATCTATAAGCATTCTGCACAATGTAATATCTTTAGCAACAACCATTAACTTCTCAGTCACTTTTAGCATGTACTTTCAATTAATGATCTTATAGCTTCCCCAATAAACAAAAGAACCATAATTATAGCTACATGTTTCATTGTCTGGAACTTTCCTTATTGCAAAGCTTTCATTGTGAAGAGATTTCATTATGCAAATCTTTTCTTGTGTAAAGATTTCATTATGTGGAACTTTCATCATCCTCTTGATTCTTTATGCTAATTATTTGTTCTTATAGCAAGCAATTCCTAGGACCTTAATAATTATCAAAAAATCCTTAAGCACTTTCTCTTTAGTACAAGTATGACATAGAGAAAACATAAGTTATGATAATCAAATCCCATAAGATCAGTTATGACACTTTCATATATGAAAATAATTTTTAGTCTATACAATGAAACATTAACGATGACAAAATCAAATTTATTTAATGATAATTTTTTATTAATAGAACTCGTTTCATGATCGAAATGTGCTCATTTTTCATTATTTTGTGTAGTTTATTACTATATTATTATTATTCCCTACCTCGCTAGTTATTATTATTATTATTAATCCCTTCCTCGCTAAGGACTATATAAGCACTTGCCTTACAGTCAAAACCCAGTGACCATCGATTATTTTTACTATAATTTTTTCTATCTACACGTTGAAGTCCATTGACTATTGATTATTAATGTCCATGTGTTAACTACGGTTTCGGAAAAATGCTAAATATTGTTATTCTTATGTAAATTCAAACATCATTTTCTAATTTATGGAATTCTTATTTCTAATTTTGCATTTGCCAAACAAGGCTTCTATTTACTTAGTATATAATACATATGTTGAATATTTATAAGGTAGCATGACAATTGTGACGACTAATTTTAGTTATGATGTTTGTAGGAGCATTCACCAGGTGTTCATCATGTGGTTTTTTCAACATACACATTACAAATGCATATTTTATCACTTCTCAAGGGAGTTGGTTACAAATAGATTTCTTGTGCAGGCTGTACAATGTCATTCTAGCAGTTCCTGGCATGAGGGATTATCTTTACTAGCTCATTTTGAAAAAAGGTGCAAAACGTGTAGCATTTTTTCAAGTAAACATTGCATCCTTTGTTCTATATGTGAGTACTTAGAATGTTTACACAATATACGTTACAATCCTCTGGCAATAAGGTATGAAGTTTAAAAAGTGGATAATGTGATAGTGATAAACACCCTTATACAAAATATGTCACTACAATATAACCATTATGTCTTAATTACTTTCATGCTATAAAATTTAAAACTTCTTATTTTTCTTATTTTTATATATTTGTTCTAATTCATATCGTCGAAATGGAGAAAATGAACATAAGAAGAACATATATTGTTAAAGACAGTGGCAACTTTGCTAAGAGGTACATTTATATTCTATTTATTATCATTTGATTATTTTTAAATTATACAGTCCTTTGTTTTCTTCTTCTTCTTCTTCTTTGCTATATTTTTTATGTGCTATAACTAAAACAAGGATTTTTCAAATTTCAGAAAGCATATAACAGCTAGAGATTTGGATACAGAAAAACAATTACAAGGAAAAATTTACATTCAACATTTCTATAAAACATTTTTATCTATTGAAACTAAAGTCTATTTATAATTTTGCCTATATGCATAGAAATCAGATTCTATCCGGTAACTATGAACTTGATATTGGAATATTATCAATTAAAATGTCCTTTTAAGCATGATTTCAATATATTATTTGTAAATAGACAAAAGATATCGGATTCGAATGATATGACAATAGAGGTGAACAAGAAATTAGAGATAGAAATGAACACTATTACAAAAACATATATCACGAAAGACAAAACAAAAGCAACAGAAAACAATGAAGAAACACAAGCAAATACTTAGTTTTGTCTAGGTTTAGTTAACAATATATAAGATTTCTTTCTTTTTAATTTCAATCTAATGCTCATGGCTAGGAAAAACGAGATCGAGCCTAAGCCATTATTGATCGAAAATATCAGTAACAATATAACAGGGGACATTTTTCATGGCGTTGTCTTAGTTACATATCGAAATTTTTTGGACAAAGAAAATAAGACAAAAATAATATTTCGTTCATATTTAATAGATAAGAAAGACGAAAGGACAAAAACATTGCTTGTGTTGGAGAATGCAGTAGGAAAACTATTAATTTAATTTCTCCTTAGCCTTAATAATTACTTGTGAATCTTATTTATCTTCTTTTGTTTCTTTATAGATATTTTTCATCAAACAATTATCAAGAGAAAAAACAATAAAGATAGTGGACATAAGTATTTGGATTTAAGGCAAGGAAAAACCCCTCCAAGGGGAAAACCTAGAAAATATCTTCTCTTATTATAGAATCTTCTTCAAATGAGAAAACCAAGACTGAAAATCCTAGACCAAGTCCTCCTCCAAGCACTAAGTCGGTGTTCCAAAGAGACCCTTCCAAGTAGTCAAAAGTCTACTCAAGTCAACAAGAGTCAACCTTATTCAAGTCTGCTTCAAATTTAGGTTTTGGCTTGAAAATTCAAGAATTTGAATCTATGATAGCTTCAAAATTTCAGCTTGAAAATTTTAGCCTCTTGCACCAAATCTGAAACCCTAATCCTTTTGCACATGTGACCAAAAAAATACCAAAATTTCATAATTTTGCCTTTGTTAGGGTTTTTCTCCTTAACTCTTTTCCTTCACTCTCTTTTTCTTCTTGTTTCTATTGCATATCAAAATTGTTGACTGGTATATCAAATGAGATCAAGATCCTCTTATTCATATCCTTCTCATGAGGTTGAATTCCCTCCTTTATGCCAACTTGTCATTGTCAAGGCCGACTTGTGCTTGGATGCTTGTAGGACTTTCTAGACTCAAAATCATTAACTTTTACATGTTAAAACTTGCCCAATAGGGTCTTATAAAAATGATAATGACTCTATTGACACAAGACAAATATTTTTTTGAGATGACAAACCCTAGAAGCATGAAGAACATGCTTTACCTAGATGACCATTAAAATGGAGCATGAAACCCATGTTTCAAAATAATATTTTTCTTTCTTCTTTTGCTTGTAACATAAGATATACATAATGATTTGAGTACATTGACAATTATGAATACCGAAACTAGTTACATTTTCCAACATCTTGTGCCAACATAGTTTATCAAACAGCATGAGGCAAAACTTATTGCAAATTTTGGTGTTTCTATTAGATATTTCAAAATAATTCCAAAGAATAAATACGACAATGGTGATTGTGAAAAAACTATTTGTCTAAATAGCCTTAGCATTATAGAAAACATTTGTCCTATTTGCGTAGAGTACCAATTCTTTCCAAACATGACCATTGCAAGTATGTCTCATAGTCAAGATCTATTTCTAGTTGGCATAATCGGTGCTATTGCAATTTTGGTAACACAGATAGCAATGATTTTTTTCTAAAAAACTAAGACGGTAATGTAGTCTACAGGACTAGGCAATAGTAAGCTTTAATTTATTTCAATGTTTCATTCTTACAAAGTTATTTTCCATCTATTATATGGTTTCCATGTATTGTTTTACAAACGTTGCATATGTAACAAGTTCAAGTACATGATAAACTTGTTTAAGCATATATTTCATTTCAAAGACAATTGTAAGAAAACATTTTTCCACTAATATTGCTAAAAAATATAGTTAGAAAACAAGAAAGAATTTTCCAAACTTCACAATCAACGTTCATACGTTCATAGAAAATAGGAAACAAAGTTGAAAATATAAGAAAACTTCTTTCTTTGATGAGTGGAATATGCACAATAAACTTTATTATATTGTAGATATTATGTGCATATATAGATAGATAGAGGTAAAGAAAAAATATTAAAAGACATTTGATTTCATGTTGCTAAGCCCTCGTTTTCTATGTTAATTTTACAGCACATCCAAGGACACTTGACAACAACTAGTGCATATAGGAATCCATTTGAGACTATATGTGTGAAATGTAGTAGTCCAATTACAACTGATAGAACTATGAATGAAACTAGGCTTTATTATATCGTTTGAAAAGAGGACTATCACTTCATTTATTTCTAGTGGTTAAGTTGTATTATACATGCAAATGAGAGGACTAAAATATAGTGTATTCTGAGAAGCATGGAACTAGAAAAGGTATTACCCAAGCTACATAAAGTTTCTTATGAACAATATTGTGTGTGTTGAAAATTGCAGCAAGAAAATCTCGATTTGATTTTGCCTTGATTAAATTGAGAAAATTCAAATTTCCACATCATAAGACAACTTGGATGCAGTTAACTTATGTGACATGGATTGTGTCACCCAATTTACTCCGTAAATTTGGTTGGAGGAGTTAGAGTTTATTTAAGCATGTGTGATTGCTAATTTGTAGCAATCAAGGTCAGTTATTCCAAGTTGTTTACATTTAAACTAGTTCCAACTGTTGGAGGAACTAGTGGGAGGTCAGTTGTGCAATGAGACTTCATTCTAACTTAGTGAACATCTAGTTAACTGATCAATTAGCCCAAAATAGCTAGTGTGTTGAGAAATCTATGGGAAACAAATGAAGGTGATTTCTCTATCTTTGATAACTTCTTGTGATGTATTTTTACTTTTCTTGATTTACTTCTTCTTTCCTTTATTATAATTAGTGTTATCTATCATAAAAAACTAGCAAAACTTAAAGAACAATGAGACAATAGGACACAAGATGTAGGCGATCATCCAGGGCCAAAACCTCTCCAACTGAGAGGAAAACCTAGAAGAATTCTTCTTCTTATAGAATCTTCAATTGACTAGTTCCAAGACCTATGACCCTTGACCAAGACCCTCCAAGACCAAGTCAAAAATTTCTTCCTTAATGATATTTCTGTTAGACATTGGATAAACCAATGCTCCCCGTGTGTTTCATGACATGTACTAACTACCTCTCATGGATCCTTATCTCTAGCAATGCGATCATTGTCTAACACCTGTGGGTTTTGGTCTAATGAAAATCATGATTCGCAACACGTGGTATTAGAGAGTAGGTCACGAGTTCGATACACACCTAGCTCATGTTGAGGGGGATATTGTTGGAAATTGCATAAACCAACACTCCCTGTGTGTTTCGTGACATGGACTAACCACCTCTCATGGATCCTTATCTCTGGTGATGCGATCATTGACTAACACCTGCGAGTTTTGGTCTAAAACAATTCGTGATTCCCAACACTTTCCTTCCTGCAAATTCTATAATTTCAACCTCCCAATAGATTCTTCTCCAACTTCGACCTTCCTAGAAATTTCTTCTAGAACTTCGACCTGCCCAAAATATCTTCTGGAAATTCGACTTGCCCAACAAATTCTTCTAGAACTTTGACCCAGTAATTTCTTCCTAGCACTTTGATTTTCGCAGCAACACTTCAACTTCTCAGTAGCACTTTGACTTCCCACAACACTTTGACTTCCCCAACAACACTTTGACTTGCCCAACAGAACTTTGACTTTCCTAGCAACAGTGGAAACCCTAACATGAGAGAGAGAGAAGCCTAAAAATTTGATATTTATTTTCTTATCCTATTTTTCCTTTTCCAACTTCTCTCTTGAGGATATCAAACTTGCTTGAGTGAGTGTGCTAATGAGGTTGAGTTCCTTCTTATTTATATGATTTTGAGGGGTACAAATTGCTTTCTTTAGGCCGACTTGTCCACTTGTGTAGGCTGAATTGATGACAAGGTCTTGTAAGGTCTTTTGACTATATTTAGAATCAAATAATTTTCTTTACAATGTGTAACATACCCAAGAGGGTCTTCCATACATGACAATGACTCAATTGACTTTATGATAAACCTAGAAGCACTCAATGGGTTCTTTACCTAAAAATAAATATCCCTTGAGCATGAAACCCATGCCTCAATAATAACAATAATATATTTATTTTTCTATTTTCTTTAAATACATAAAATCATGATTACATATAATATCATTATGAAGACCGAACCTAGTTACATATTTCAAAATTGCCTCTTAACTAGGTAGGTATTCATAATCCATACAAGTTACTTTGACATTCTCAATCTGAAGAATTCTCATAAGAAGAGTCAGATTGGTAACCCATCTACTTAGCATCATATCATCTAGCATTTTCACATAGCAAAGCCTTAACTAAAATCTTTATCTCTCCACAAGATCAAAGCACAATACTGGTAAGACCAATGATTTATAGACACCATCATCATTGTATCTCTTGGAACATACCCCACCTAGGTTCTCTCAATGTACGTTCCACCATGAATATTCTTATCTTGGATTCCCAGTCCTCAAATAATATCATTCCTTTATGACTACTCTTATCTTGGAAGCCCTAGCACATCCTCAAAGAGTATTAGATGCTAGATGTTTACCCAATCCTCCATTCTTTCTTCCCAAAGTGAAGACAAGAATTATGTTTCTATCTCTCCCTTTCAACCAGGGAGGATATACCCATTCCTATGAAGGAATACACTCATTCCTATACAAGAAATGTACCCAAGCTCCCTCTTAACCAGGGACTTAACCAAGTTCCCCTTTAACCAGGGACCTACTTCCAGTAGATTTCTAGGTGGAGATCATGGGATAACTAACTTCTTGAAGGGCTCCCTCTTTCGATCTCATGAATTTTTACTTCTTTGATATGGAGCCTTCATATTTTGTGACTTATTCATAAGGAATAGGCCATCCATCACTTTTATTCATGAATCATGTCAGTCATTTCATCCTCTATTTCATCATAAAGTGATCCATTAGTCCATATATGGATTTCCTTCATACAACTACCTTCTCCACAACATGTTTCCTTCAGGATATTTCATCTTAGCACATGAGTACGAGTTGTAGGTGACATCCACAACTCTTCCTTCGGGAGACCTGTATTAGCCCATCTAGATATTGTTCAAAGATCACAAATGAACATCAAATAAAATTAATATTACCTTTGTGATGGCCTTACATCATGACATCTGCTTGTTGTATCATCAACATCCTACATACATATTGAAACATCTCCAAGATATACAATGTCAAGGGTCTCCTTCTTTTCTAGATTGCATCAGAGTCTTCATATTTTTTCCATGAAGATGTCAGAGTCAAACCTTCTAGTCATCAGATGTTTATTTTCTTTTCTATGTGAACATAGTTGCATCGTTCACAATCTCTCCTTACTTTCTTTCACATATTTCTCCCTCAGAACTTCTATCCATAGTTACTTCATTTTTTTCAACCATCTCATATTCCATATGAGGACTTATTCTGTTGATTTCATATAGTCAATATGTGAACCATGCCTTCATGCATCCTTCCAAAGGAGGAGATCCCTTGATCATGCTCAAGAGGTGGAACATTTATCCATGTTATTTGCGATTATATGACATGACTCAATTTTATCAAATACATGCATACATATCTCATTTCTTATTTTTGGTCATCTAGACTTCCTTTGGCAGCTTCCTTAATTGAAATTTCTTCAATCATCTTGACCTGCTTCATTTCTTTATCAGCATACTATCATCCCATGAATCCCATATAGGGTGGAATCCTTGGTGAGTCATTTTCTTCTTCCAATAGGTGAATCTTCCAAGGAAGATTCCAACAAATTATCTTGGCCATCCTCATCCTGCAAATGCTCCTTTTGAATGAAGTATGATGAGCTATATAATAGATGAATTTCTTTTATAAATAAGTACTACTTATGCTTCTAATGAGGTTACCAAGAGCTACTTCCTTCTATTGATGACTGCCATAGACTTCTACTTTATCTATCTTTCAGGCTTCTTATGATGATGTCACGAGCTCTTGCTTCAATCGTATGCTTTTATGATGTCATCCCCTAACATGATGCATCCTATCATTATTTTAATGTTTTTATACCATGATAGCTATACTTTACAAAACTTTGAAAGAAAGACTTGAAAATAACTAGGTGAATAAGATCATCTCAATCATAGTAGATATATTTTACTTCTTCCTTCTTGGATTTCTTCTTTTCATCTTCTTCCACTTCATCAGTGATATGGGCTTCTTCCCTTCCTCTTTTGTTTTTTTCCTTATTGAGATTAGGATAATCTCTCTTATAGTGCACATATTCATGACAACCATAGCATTGGATCTTCGACATATTCTTCTTCTTTTTCTGAGGACCAAACTTCCTAAACTTTCATTTTCTCTGGCAGCAAATGCTTGAGCTTGATCGTTTGTTCCCACATCAATTTTTTATTTCAACCTAGTTTCTTTGATTTTACATAATGACCATAGTTCATTGAATGGAGTAGCTTCCTTCTTTCCATAAATTCTTGATGTGAAGTTGCCCCATTCCTCTGGTAGTGCATTGAGCACTATGGTAGTCATTTCCCTGTTAGAAATTATTTCTCCCGACTCTTGGAGTTGGTCTCTTACTTTTGACACGCTAATAACGTATGAGGAAATTCCTTCTTCTCTTGATATCTTCATTTTGTAGATTTCTTTTCTTAATGATATCACTCCTCCAGTAGTACTTACGGAGAATAATTCTACCACGTTTTCATATATTTCTTTTGACATCTCCAAATTTGATACATATGGTATGAGGGGATCTTTGATGAACTCAATGAGCATCCTTTGATACCTTACTTCCCATTTCATGTACTTTTCAAGTGCTTGAGATTATTCCTTTGGAGGTTTAGTGATTGAGCCCTTAACTTTTTCCACAACTTCATTTTATATGAGGATAAAATTAGTCATCTTCTTCCACGTAAGAAAGTTTGATGACCCAACCAACTTTTTTATCTCACATTTTGATAGATTTAGATGTGGACATAAAGATATTTCTTGATAAGATAATCCTTCATGACAATATCTTAACCCTACTGCCTTCTTGATTTTGATGATGATATTGATATTGGAAGATGTCTTCTTGATGAATATGTCTTCCTTCAAAAGTGATTCTTGGCTCAAGGAGAGGGAGATCACCTTGAATCCTTGATAATGATGACAACTCCTTTCTTCTTGCTTCCCTTGGATGAGTAAGATTCTTTTATTTGTAGTTATATTATATTTGAGTAGAGATAGGGTCTTTTAGGTCTCCTTCTTCAAGGGGATGATTAAGCGAGGTTCCACATAATGCTTTCAAGTGTAGAATATTTCTTTGAATGAACTAGGGTTTTTGAGATCTTCTTGAGTGACTTCCTTCAAGATGATGATGTAATCCTTATCCTTGTAGTTCCTTTGAAATGAGTGGATATTCTTGATGATTTATTCCCTCGATGATATTCTTTCTAGTGCTTTGGTCCTTGAGTGTCCTTCTTTAAGCTACCTTTCCTTGACTTGTCACCTTAACTCTGAAACCATGTTGAAAAATATAGGGGCAACAAGTGAAGGTGATTTCTCTAACTTTGATAATTGTTTGTGATGTATTTTTACTTTTATTGATTTAATTATTCTTTCCTGTATTATAATCAGTTTTATCTATCATCAAACAACTACCAAAACATACATAATAATGAAACAATAGGACACAAGATGTAGGCGATCATCCATGGCCAAAACCTCTACAACTAAGAGGAAAACCCGCAAAAATTCTTCTTCTTATATAATCTTAAATTGAATAATTACAAGACCTATGACCCCTGATTAAGACCCTACAAGACCAAGTCAAACATTTCTTCCTTAACGAGCTTTCCTTCCTGCACTTCTGCAATTTTGACCTCCCAATAGATTCTTCTCCAACTTCAACCTTCCTAGCAAATCCTTCTACGACTTCAACCTGCCCATCAAATTATTCTTGAACTTCAACCCAACAGTTTATTCATATCACTTTGACTTTCAAAGAAACACTACGACTTCTTAGCAGTACTTTGACTTCCCCAGCAACACTTTGACTTTCCCAATATAAATTCGACTTGCCCAACAACAGCGGAAATCCTGACACGGGAGAGAGAGAGTGAGAGAGGCCCAAAACTTAGATCTTGATTTTATTCTAATTTTTAGTTCTTTTACATCTTCCTTATTAAGGAGACCAAACTTGCTTGAGTGAGTGTGCTAATGAGGTTGAGTTCTTTCTTATTTATAGGCTTCTGAGGGGTATGAATTGCTTTCTTTAGGCAAAATTTTCCACTTGTGTAGGCTAACTTGATGACAAGGTCTTGAAGGGTCTTTTGACTCTATTTTGACCCAAATAATTTTCCTTACAATATATAACATGCCCAAGTGGGTCTTCCATACATGAAAATGACTCAATTGACTTTATAATAAACCTAGAAGCACTCAATGGGTACTTGACCTAAAAATAGATTTCCCTTGAGCATGAAACCCATGCCTCAAAAATAACAATAATAAATATATTTTTCTCTTTTCATTAAACACGTAAAATCATGATTACATATACCATTATGAATATTGAACATAGTTACATATTTCAACATAGTGCATGCCTAGAATTCAAGTTCCCCAGTTGTGGTGGAGATTCCAAGGCCATGTAACATTAGTTGTAGACTAGTCTTGAGTGTATAGGTGTTGCATGCAGTAAGATGATCAACATTAGGAATTGCGCAATCAATTTGATGAATTTCATAAATAATAGGGGCCTAATTTCTCAAAGAATTTTGCAAGGAAATAGGGGCTTAAGCAAAGGAAAAAATTGACCAAGTCTAGGTCAGAGCTTCTTATTGAGAAGAGAGATAGGTTATTCACTTGTAGGTTGTGCTCAGTTGAGAAAATCAATTGTAATACATCTCTATTCATAATATTAATGCAAGCAGGAATTGGGGTTTTTAACAGATTTCTTTCCCTGGAAAAAATATTGTGTACATGAGTGTTGTTTCTCATTGCATGCTTGTGATTGATGTTGTAAATTGTGAATTGAATTTCATGGAGCTATAGAGTAGGTTTGTGTCTTATGATGTTGATTAAAAATTCATGAATAGTTTCAAATATACACCATAATTTCTTCATTGTATCAGAGCAAGATTTACATTAGAGAAGAAATTTCGAAGTTTTTTCTCAGGAGGTTTGAATTTGCAGTTCAGTGTAGTAATATCTCTTAAGAGCTGAGAAGATGACCTTCAATGGGTTGAGGCTAGCGTATGCTTTGGAAGGAAGATTTAATTTCATTTCACGGAAGGATCAAATGGAGGTGGTATTGGATGACAATGGATTTCTAGAATACATCAAAAGAGATGTTATAAAGCTAGCAAAATATGATGTCCAGAACATTGCTCAGTGGAAGAAATATGATGCCAAGGCGTGGAGAATAATATTGGAGGGAGTACGGGGCCACATTATCAGCAATCGACATGGGAAATAAAATCCTTATGTAATGTGGCAAGCACTAACATATTTGTTCTATAATAGTAGTGACCATAGGAAATTGGCGCTCAAGGATAAAGTTTGAAATATTAAGATGCAGAAGAATGACACTATTTAAAAATATCTGAGCAGGTTCACACAAGTTCATGATGATCTCGGAAGAGTTGGTGTTACTATTTCAGATGATGATTTGGTAAGTCTAGCCCTTCTAGGCCTTCCTAATAGTTGACATAGCTACCAAGATTCAGTGAACGGGAGGGAGAAACTACTAAATTGGGAGCACTTATGCTTTGATTTGGTACAAGAGGAAATAAGGAGGAATACCAAAGATGGGACTTCATCCAAGGATGAGGATGAAGAAAACTTTGCATTGTTTGGAAAGGGAAAGAAAGGAAAAGAGAAGAAATCTCAAACCAAACCAAAATCCAGCCAAGGGCACAAGAAAAGATTTGTCCAAAATTAAATGCTTCATTGTCATGAATTCGAGCACTATTCCATGAAGTGTCCACACAAAAAGGAAAGTAAGAATACCTCAATAGGAGCAACAAGTGAATCCTTGGCTTCATAGTTCGAGCTTAACTTTACCCTTATCACATGCATGACTAGCACAGTGATGGGGAGTATGTGGTTCTTGGACTTAGGTGCTTCATTCCACATGATAGGGTGTAGAGATTTTGTTCGTGACCTCGAGGAAAAAGATCTCCAGATCCACATCGAGCTAGGGGACAATAGAAGGTATAACGCGATCGAGGTTCGTACAGTCACCTTTCAGAGGGAGTCAGGCTCCCCTCTTAGGCTCAAGGATGTCATGTTCATTATGGGCCTAAAGAAAAATATCGTCTCTATTGCAGTTTTGGAAGACCGTGGTTATGATTTGATCTTTAGCAAAGGAAAAGAATTTTCGAGACACATAGCCATGGGACAGGTGAAGAAGATCAAGGTTCGTGTGAAGAACCTGTATAAGCTAGATGTGAAAGACTGTGTTGCATTAAGCACTAATGCAGATAAAGTGCAAAGACACAATGTCAGTGAACTTTGGCACAAAAGACTTGGCCATTTGCATCTTGGCACCTTGAAGATTATGCAGCAAATAAACATTGGCCTCCCCAAAGGAGCACTTGAGCAGTAGGATGTATGCAAAGGATTTACCTTGGGGAAGTACAAAAATTCCACATTCCATGATCGGGACAACAAAGCACATGTATTCTTGGAAAGGATCCACTCTAATGTCTATGGACCTTTCTCAAAAACCTCCACTGCTAGACACAAATATTTTTTCGTTTTTATTAATGACTTCTTACAAAGTGTTGGATCTTCTTCATGTAGAAGAAAGGTGAGCCATTTTCCAAGTTCATAGAATTCAAGGCACTGGTTGAGAAAGAAACCAACAAGAAGGTGAAGGCTCTTAGGATCGATAATGGAGGTGAGTACGTGTGAAATGAATTCAAAAATTTATGTGTGAAAGAAGGCATTCGATGAGGGTTGAAAACACCCCACAACCCACAGTAGAATGGGATGGCTGAGAGAAAGAATCATAGCATTAGGGGAGTAGCAAGGGTGATGTTGCATGACCAAGGCATACCTTTGCATTTTTGGGTTGAGGAATGCAACACAACATTCTATATGCAGAATTAGAGTCCTCATCGGATTCTTGGTATGATTACACCGGAGGAGGCCTTCTCGGGGAGAAAGTTGGATGTGTCGCACTTCAAGATTTTTGGAGCCTCTATTTACTGCCATGTCTCCAAAGTGTTATAGCACCATTTACTACTCTTGGTTTATGGCCTAGGGCAAGCCCTCCTTCCAGACTTGGTCCAAATATATTAAAAACAATGTTTTATTCCCTGTACGCTACTTTGTCCTGAGATAAAAGTGTGTACACGTGGGTTAGTCAATACCCAACCCGTGTATATGTATTAAAACACTTAAAAAAATTAAATTTCCTTAATTATGGGTGGAGTTCAGAGGTTTTACTTGTTGATTACCTCCTATTGCTTGTGGCCCAACTGTTTCCCAACTAAAAAACTAATTGGGAGAAGTATAAATAGACTTCTATGGGAAGGCTTAAAGGGGGAGAAGAGAGAGAGTTATTATACTGAGATTATCCTTGACTGAGTCTGATGAATCCCTGTGCCTCATGCACTTCCCCAAGCTTCAGGAAACCCTTGTTTCCTTGATTATAGATATTATCCTTCTTGCTTGAGATATCATGATGTTGGTTATGGAAGAAGATTGTTGAAGGCGTCTTTGGATCCAAAATAAGAAGACTCAATTGAATTCTCTCCATGTTATTTATAGCTTACTACAATAAAAGAAATGATGTCTTGTTTCCGAAATTAACTTTGTTTATGGATCAAATTATGTTGTAATTCATATACGAATGTTTTTTTGATGTATGATCAATAATTTGTTTATATGATATAAAGTCAAATTTCATGAATATGCTTTACTTATATATTGCTATGTATGTTCAAATTGAATGATTTTCAGGTTTGAAGAACATCGGGAGTTGCAGAGGGTCTGAACCCTGCAGGACCTACTCGAATGAAGGAAATCCAGGTACGGTCGCTCTTACGTAGTTTGATTATATAAGCATTTTGCCTGAGTTGTATGAGTGTTTCTTGTTGTAGTTTGCTTCTTCTCTATTGGGGTTCTAACCCAAAGCCCTAGGGTACTTATTCCTAAAACACAAAGAATAAGGAAGAATCTTGAGCCGACAGTAGGTATTTGTGGGTTACACAAACACACCCCACAACTACCATGTGTACTTGCCATACATTAGAATGATAGTTGTGCAAAGGGATGTAAACTTTGATGAGGAGAAATCCATGCAGTTCTCTCTTGAGAGGGAGCTTCAGATTGCACCAGAAGTGGAGATTTTAGCTCCAAAGGAGGAGTTTGAGGAAGTTGTGGAGTAACCACAAGTAGCGGAGTAGAGAGTGGAGACATCCACTCAAACATAACCATCCATAGAAGGCAGGAAAAGGACCGGGGAAGCTGATAGACTTGTGTAGGATGTGATGGAGAATGTGGGAGCTCCTTCAAATTTGTGCAGAAAGAGATCATATGATCAGTACACTGGCTACATGGCTCTAATGACTGAGCTTATAGATACCGACCCATCCTCATTCAAGGAAGAAGTAGAGAAACATGTATGGGTTGATGCAATATTGGTGGAGGAATATGAATTCATTGTAAAGAACAGTGTTTGGGAAGTGGTCCCAAGGCCAGCAGATAAATCTGTTGTGGGTTCGAGATGAATCTTAAAGGTGAATAAGGAAGCATACCGAAGCATAGATAAGTATAAGGCCAGATTTGCGGCCAAAGGGTACTCTCAAGTTGAGGGAATTTACTATGAGGAGACCATTTCTCCTGTAGCAAGGTACTCATCCATTAGATCAATTCTTGTACTGGCTGCGCAGATGGGGTGGAAGATCTACCAGATAGATGTAAAAACAAAATTCCCAATGGAGTTATTGAGGATTAGGTGTACATCGAGCAACTAAGAGTTTTTGAGACATTTGATCGAGACTCTCATGTGTGCAGACTCAAGTGAGCATTGTACGGTCTTAAGAAAACACCTTATGCTTGGTACACCAAGATCCATAGCTATCTCACTGGTTTGGGCTTCACCAAAAGTGAAGCGGATGCAAACCTCCATGATATCTTAGTAGAAGGTAAATTTCTTATTATTGTCTTATATGTTGATGATTTGATTTTAACTAGTGATGAGTAGTTGATCAGATCTTGTAAGGAGGACCTTACAAGGAAGGACATGAGTCTCATGTGCTACTTCCTCTATTTGGAAGTATGGAAAGGCTATGGGGAATTGTTTGTCTCTCAAGGAAAGTATTCAAATGAGATATTATAAAAGTTCCTCATGGAGAGTTGAAAACCGATGGAGACACCTCTAGTGACCAACTCGAGGAAGGAGGACGCTACTTCAAGTGAGGAAGTGGATGCCACCATTTATCGATAGCTAGTGAGTTCACTCATGTATCTTGTGAACACACGACTAGATATGTGCTATGCAGTCAAACAACTAAGAAAAGTTATGGTTAGGCCAACCAAATTATTTTGGAAGAAAGATAAGCATGTTTTATGATACCTCATAGGCACTACCCAGTTTGGACTATGGTATAGACAGACATAGGGAGTGAAGTTTGTTGGGACTCAGAAATGTCATATTTTCATGCACCTTTCCCTTCACTATTCCTTACATTTCATCATCCCATTAACCTTTCATCATATCATTTTCATAAATACATTTGGGTTTCACCTTCTTATTTTCCACTTTATTCATTTTTGTATTATAAGTGAATTTATGATTAAATATTAGAAAATATACATGTTTTTATATATATCTCAAGAATATGTGAGCTTTGTAATGTGTAGGAGATATGTGAAGGATTAATTCCAAGAGACTTCTCGAATATCTCCTCCACCATTTTAAGGAGATAATTATTCAAGCCTATTCCTAAGGAGAAGATCATGGAGGATTTGGTTGGCATATCTTATCATATGTGAGAGATGTGTGGAGGATTTGAAGGGATCATATCTTGTAATAATGGGAAAGTAGTTGAGAGTGGTTGAGAGAATAGTGGATCTGTCATTATGAGATGGTTATCTTCTTCATGTATATAAGAGAGTGCTCTCTCTTCATTTCATTAGTTTTTGAGTTTTGAGAGATAGTCTTGTAATTAGGAAAAGGGGATTCTTAGCTTTGATTCATATTCTTTTATTGTTACACTTTCATGATTTGTCATTTGATTCTTGTAATGTAATTTGAGATAGCCTTATTGTTGTGAGCTCACATATGTTGTTTTTCATTCAACTCTTCACATGTTGTATTGCTTTTCCCTTATGCAATTTCCTGCTTTCCTAGTTAGCGTTTCAATGCTTTTCTAGATTAATTTGATTTCAGTAATTTAGATTAGATTAGTTCCACTTCGGTCCTGCATATATAGTGCATGTGCCTCGTAAGCCTATGAACCTCGGATTGACAAATTAAATAGTTGGGCAAGTACTACAACAGAATTAAACAACAATATTTTCACCCAACAAAGTTGTGTGGTTTCAAAGATGCAGATTGGGTGTGGAAGTCATTAGATCAAAAGAGTACATCAAGTGGAATTTTCATTTTTGGGTCCGCAGTTGTTTCCTAGTGTAGTTGGAAGAAAATATCTGTGGTGCTCAGCTCAACAGAAGCATAATACATGGCTGCAAGTCAAGAAACATGTGAGGTGATCTGGATGAGAAAGATACTTGTGGGAATGTTTGGTGAGATGATGGATCCAATTATTATCTACTATGATAATTAGAGTTTTATCAAGCTCTTTAAGAATCCTACATTTCATCCAAGCATATAGATATCTGATATCATCATCTACGGGATTGTGTGTAGAATCAGATAATGTTGCTACAATACATTCTAATAGAGGAACAAGATGGTAACATTTTGATAAAAGCCTTTTCAAGAGGGATGTTCAATTTCCATAGGTGTAGGATAGGGGTGGTTGATAATATATTTCTTGCTAAGAGGGAGTGTTGAAAAATGAAGCGAGAAATTCTGAGTTAGATTTTGCCTTGATTAAATTGAGAAAATTCAAATTTCCACATTAGCAAACAACTTGGATGTAGTTAACTTATGTGACATGGCTTGTGTCACCCAGTTTACTCAGTAAATTCGAGTTGGAGGAGTTAGATTTTAGTTAAGCATGTGTGATTGCTAATTTGTAGAAATCAGGGTCAATTATTCCAATTTGTTTTCATTTAAACTAATTCCAATTATTGGAGGAACTAGTGGAAGATCAGTTGTGCAATGAGACTTTAGTCTAACTCAGTGATCATCTAGTTAACTGATCAAACAATCCAAAATAGCTAGTGCACACAGAGAATTTGAGTTCCCCAATTGTGGTGGAGATTCCAAGGTAATGTAACATCAATTATAGACTAGTCTTGAGTGTACATGAGTTACATGTAGTCTGATGATAAACCTTGGGAATTGTGCAATCAATTTGAGGAATTTCCGAAATATTAGGGGCCTAATTTCTCAAGGAATTGCACAAGGAAATAGGGGCTCAAGAAAAGGCATAAATTGACTATGTCTAGGTCAGATCTTCTTAGTGAGTAGAGAGTTAGGTTATCCACTTACAGGTTGTTCTCAATTGAGAAAAGCAATTGTAATACATCTATATTCTTCAGATTAATGCAAGCAGGCATTGGTGTTTTTAGCAAATTGTTTCTCGGGAAAAAATATTGTGTGCATGTGTGTTATTTCTCATTGCATGTTTGTGATTGATGTTCTAAATTTTGAATTGAATTCCACATAGCAGTAGAGTAGGTTTGTGTCTTCTGATTTTGATTAAAACTTTATGAGAAATACAAATCTACACCAAAATTTCTACAATGTGGACAAATCATTTATTGTTGATTTTTTTGTCTAGTTTCGAGACACATGGAACATTTATAATAAACCATAAAAACATGATTACGCATATATAATGACAATTTTCTTTGTTTACATTGTTGAGAAATTAAGTAATGGTACAGTTCTAGTTGTTTGCATTGTCAAGCAATCTTAATATTAACTTATACTTTCTAGTTGAAGAATTTGACTATTGTTGGACAACTCTTTTGGTTTATTGAATGATTGAGATCTGATTTCATGTTATGATTAGTTGAGCTATTATTGTATTTGCTTGCATTATGAAGCAATGTACTATTGATTCTTGGTGAGGGGTTTTGTATTATGTTATTTACTAAGATTATTTACTATGTTTTAATTGTTATGTGTAGTTGGTTCATTATGCTATGTTGTGTCTATTTTTTTGTAGTCTGATTTCTTACATTGTTTTATTGGTTTATAAGATTTACAAATTCTATAATTAGCTAGACAATATTACAACTTGGTTACATGGGATAATCGATTAATCATTTTTCAGTGACATTGATGTTAATTAATGGAGTTGTCTTTGTGACATTACCTGTAGTTAAAGATGACCCTATTTTTTGTATGATGTTGTAGGTGAAAGTGTGCAGAGGTGCGGAGATGTGTGAAATATTTTATGAAATGAGAACGCCTCCACATTCTGCATTCTGCACAGGTACTCCACTCACTACAACGAAACCATTACCAACTTTAATAATATTTGGTAGTGACTATCATGCTTTTTAGTTTAACTCAAAGTGTCAAAAAAATACCCCCCAAAATAAGAGCTATCAATGTTGCATTGTGTATACAATATGTTGCACTTAACTGTTTTTGAGACACTCACATAGTTCGTGGAAATGTTAATGTTAATAAATTGTGCGGAGGTGCAGAAGAGAATTTGTTGCCTCGCCCACCAGTCATTTTTCTTTTTAATTGCACACAATGTTCCTCTATTTCTTTTTCCCATCCGCTCAGTCACTTTCTCATCCACACTCTACATAATTCTCCCCTAACACCCCCTATCCCCCAACCACTATCAACTATTGATATTTGTACTATGTTATTTACTAACATTATTTACTATGTTTTTCATTGTCCTATGTCATGTGTGCTTCTTTCCAATGTGATTTCTTACATTGTTTTATTGTTTTATCAAATTTGCAAATATTTCTATCAAAAAGGCTTTTTCATGCAAAATTTAAACAAATATCTAAATAAATCATTATCATATAGAGCTGAAACAAATTTGTACATCAAATAAGCAAGACTATGATATAACTTAGAAAATATTTTGCATCTATACATACATGTATATTCCATAATATTTTGAATTTTTTTTTATTATACCGAGAATATTACAATATATAACCTTAAGCATATACTAAATTTCAAAATTGGTTGAGCAAGTGGAAAAATTTGGTAACAATTTCTTCATTGATCAACCATTGTTCCTGGAGGTTAACACTTCTACTGATTATGCTGCAAAAATAGAGGTTTGATTGTTGTATTCATGTTTTGCAAGAGCTTCTAACAATGTTTCTACGATGTCCAGTTCATCTTCGAGCTACCTAAGCCTTTGTTGAAGTTCCAATATATTATTCATTAACATTAAAATATCTTGACTAAGAATTAAGATATCTTGGCTCTCTGCATATACCTCTTCCTAAAAACACTTATCAGTTTCAGAAGAAATAAAGCAAATCAGTTGCCTACAACTTTTAGTTCTGATATTAGAAACTATTTCAGAGCCAACAGACCCATATATAATGTGTGAAAGGTTATAAGCATTTAAATCATGAATTGACATCAAAGTTTTGAAAGTACATCTAACTACTATCGATTTTAATCGTATTCATTAACTAGTGATCGCCATAAATTTAGCTAGTACTGATTCGCCTGATATTTAATCAGAAAAGGTTGTTCTAAAATTGATTACTTTAAATCATATATGTTTTACTTAAATTTCAATTTGAGAGTCCAATTGATACAATTATGTTTCATGATTTCTCTATTTGACACGTTTTAGTAATCGATATCAATATACTAATTTATTAATATCCTAAATCACTTTCTATTTTGATTAACTAAAGCTCTCTTGTTAATAAATACAAGTATTTTTGGCATTTATTATGTGAAACAATAGGAATTCAAGACATTTACTTTATAAACATGTTTTTCCATCATTCAATTATGTATTAATGATTTCATATTTATCAATTGAATTCTAATTATCCAATATCAAATGAAATTTGTTTTCAATCCGTATGAGGAAGAAGTGTTGTGTAAGAAAACAAATAAACAGACCATAGTACAGATTGAAAATTATTTTATCTTCACAAATTGGTTTTGTAATTCTGCAATTACTTTATCTGTAAAAAGACAACGATTTCTTGCTCAAACTATCGGATCATGATTTTTTTTCCTCCACAATGCTCACAAAGCTAGGTTAATTTTGTGAAGAGTTATTTTGTTACTGATTACTCTGACAATGTTATGACTGACATTGTTGTTGATCCCTAGGAACCTTTCATTTTAAACTTTTTTTCCATTTTAAACATTTTATCATGATGTTGTGCAATATGTTAAATAAATAAATAAATAAAGTAATGCATCGAAGCAATCACTAAAGATCAATAAAGCATGAAGCATAAAATATTAAATACTAGAAATGAATTCAAGCACACGTACATAAACGATCATCTCATTTAATTTTAAATAAAATTACATGAAAATAAGGTGGAAAGGGGAAATCTTGTACAATTGACAATGTAGGAAGCGTTTGAAAATGAAACTATGTATCAATTTATGCCCAAAAGAAGGATTACAATATCAATAATAGCTTAACAAAAAATTGATTCACTACCAAAAAGTAAAATAAACATAGATTCAGAAAACTTTCAGGATCATTAAATACTCAATAGCTACTAACTATGAGGGGTATTTATGGAACAAGATTCTCTGTTGTTGAGCTCGCTAATGACGGAAGCTTAAACTCATAGTGTACATGTTTCTCCATATTTGCCAATTTTCCTTCAAAATTATTTATTTTTTCTTATAAATTCTGATGAGCCCTCTGTAGATTTGCTAATTTGTCCTGCATATGCCACTAGTTGCACTAAAAATTATTCATAAATGAGATAATAAAATTTTGACCATCATGTTTGTTTCTTAGGAGTCGTTCCACAAGCTTTTTTAGATATGCAAGCTCATTAACAATGTTGCATTGATCAAACACAAAATTGTTAAAATCAGGCTCGTTGATAGGGCTATGATCTATAGCCTCCCCCTGACCAATTCTTTGTAGGTGATGTCAACTTGATTCTACTTGTTCACCAACTCCACACCTCACTCTGCCTCGTTAGTGTGGCATCTTGTATTTTACTAGATGACAAAAAAGACTCGAATACAATAATGCTATGACTGATGAAAAGTAATGAAATCTTTTACACTAAACAGAATAGCATTTCAGCTAATAACAACAACAACCCAATTATACTTACATTGCAGTGAACTAGGACTAGGTTACAAAAGAAACTACTAAGAATAAGAAAACATGCTAATACCAGAGCATAGAAATGTTTCACCTTAGTTCGTCGTCAAATTTGAAAATGCCAGAATTAATTTCCAATCTATGACATTTAATTCATTGGCTATACCCTATGTCAATGTAAATCACCATTGATCTAGTGGTTTCTTTGCCTTCAGTGTTAAATCTTATTTTTCCAATATTTTCGCAAACCAAAGAAAATTTCCATAATTTCAAAATATTTTTGTAACTTAGTTTATGAAAATGTCTATTTCCCTTTCTAATTAACATAATAATTTATTCAACAAATCGTCATTGTATAATGATTATTCCTTTTTAACAAATTGATCATTATTATAAAGTGGTCTTTTTGGCATTTATTCAGCACATGCATGCATAAACATCGCTCTACAACCAGTTTCCATTCTGGCAGGGTAGAGGGATGTGCAAAAAGAAATATGTGTGGAAAAATATTTTTTCATTCTTTTTTACACTTTCCTATACGTTACCCATCTGTACATACCAAATTTATGGAGTGCAAATTACTAAATATTAAAAATTTAAGGCTAATAATGAAATAGTTATGTGTCACTTACGTGTCAATTCACCGAATAAATGATGAAAAGAATAATTTGTAATACCGATAAAATTGTTCTTCTTAATATGTTTACAACCAATAATCATTATACATGTGTAAATTGTGAAGATGTGGAATAAGATTTCACTGTGCAAAATAAATATGCAAATAGAATTGTATGAAGGAGACCCACGCATAATTTTAATTTTCTATGAGGCATACTAGCTGTAGAAATATGTGCATATACTTGAATTCATTGAATAAATGTCAAAAAATTTATTTTATAATAATGGTAGAAATTTTTTTATTGATATGCTTGCAGCCAGTGATCATTACACAAAGCATCAGAGTAAATGTTATTAAGAATTTGAGCGATAATGTGATTGTATATCAATTTGTCGAATAGATATTAATAGCATTGCTAACCATTAATTAATTCTACAATGCTAAGTGTGAATTTTTCTGCAACGCAATCAGTATCCATCACTCCAAGTTTCCACATCTTCGCAAACATTTCCGTCTCAACACAATTTTTGCATATATGGTTTCGTTACACACTTGTCCTTTCTCACATGCTCTAGCACTAAATGCTTTCAACAGTTTGAATATTACTTATTATCATTAGAATGATTATGTAATACAATATGTTATAAACATTAATGTTTACTAGTAATCCTTTCTTCCACACTAATTCTTCGATTAATAAAGAGACATAGCCTTAATAACACATTGTATTTAATGCATTTGATAATGTCAATAGCCTTATAATTGTTTAAAAACTAGTATGGAGAGTGTGTGGGGAACCTATGTGGAGGAAGAATGTATGCACAAGTATAGAACAATGCAACAAAACAATTTGGAATATGAAGATGCAACGTGAAAGAACTGTGTAGACAGAGAATCCATGCAGAAGTGAAAAAGAGCATCGTACACTTGTATTTGTTATTAACAAATTTCATCTAATGTTGGACAATTCATTGTGCATAGAGTTATGTGCGGACCAATTTCATTGTGCAGAGAGCTTTCATTGTATGGAGTTCTCTCTGCACTTTTCACAACTTTTAATAATTAATTAGAGGTATGCAGAATATGGAGATATGGATTATTTAAAACTAAAATATTACCAATAATATATAATAATAATAATGATGCAGAAGAAATGTGTAGAGAAATAATGGATATGAAAGTATGGAACATTCCAACACACTTGTATTTGTTATTAAAAAATGATTGTGTGGAGAGCTTTCATTGTGCAGAGATATTTGCATGGAGAGATTTCACTATGTCTTGACTACTTTGATGATTGATTTGTTAAATGTTTTTTGTGGCATAAATACGGATTATTTAGTATTAAAATATTACCCATATTATATAATAATAATGATGTGGGAGAACTGTGTGGAGAGACATTGGAAACAAGACAGGTAAAGAGCTTTGTGCGGAGAACTTTGTGCAAAAATTTTCACTATGCAAAGAATTTTGTGGAAATATATTTCATTCTGCATAGATTTTGTGCGGAGAGATTGTTGGACATTTGATGGTATGAAGGTGGTTGGATGTGCAAGTGTTGGCATTGATGTCAAACAAGGCTCAGACTGATGGTGGGGCTTCATGCCTTGGTGGTTGTGATGATCTTCTATGTAGAGACTTTGGGGCCATATTTTGAGGAAGCAAATGGGCTCAGTCGCTAATCAAACTCCTTTCATTGGAAAGTGCTCTGGAAGAGCTCTCCAACGGTATGAAGAAGTCCATAAATGGTCTTTCGGTTCGGAAGATATGGCCTACTGGAGTTCAGGGTGATTCAGGCCTAATGCAGTGAGGAATATCGAAGATCAGAGGTCTCGACAATCAGCGATCTGGGGATTCAAGGCTCCATGCATGGCAGAAGTGAATCACTGATTAGAGATTTGTGATATGGCATATCGAAGGTACTGGCATATCAGAGATCAGAGGATGGA
Organism: Pinus tabuliformis; assembly: GCA_031772625.1. NCBI lineage: Eukaryota > Viridiplantae > Streptophyta > Pinopsida > Pinales > Pinaceae > Pinus > Pinus tabuliformis. The sequence goes on from CM062817.1 coordinate 345,478,480, forward strand.
GAATCAAGGGTACAGTGCAACAACAAGTAGTGATATGCGATGTGCGATATTGCATATCAGGCGTCCTGACCTATTGGAGATCGGAGGATGGAGAATCAAGGGCGCAGCACAACAACAAGTTGTCATAAGAGATTTTCAATATCGCATATCGGAGGTTCTGACAGTCGATACACAATGGTGCATCGACGATCAGTGTTTCAAAAGTGACATCGAGATTGAGGCCTCCAGTGTTAAATCGTCGAGAGAGCCGAAAATGTTTTTACAAAGAAAATCATTGCGAAACTAAGAAGGGTGAGGCCCTTTCTCTCTCCTCCAAGACGACATGTGGAGGTGTTCGGTTGGCTACGATAAGGAAATATGGCATCATCAGAGAAGCTCCGATGAGAACACATGGCAACATTTGATTGGTTTTGATAATGCCATGTAGCTGTTGACATCAACATGACATCACGATTCAGAGGGACATGTGGCAGGCTGTTACGAGGTTTTGGATGCCCTAATGGTCCATATCTAGGTGACACATGTCATTGGTCAGAAGATGCCATGTGGCATGTGATGACATCACTTTGGCAATTGGTGACCAATGATCCATAGTGGTTGGCATAGCTGCATCATAAATAATTCTATGATAAATGGCCTCCTGGGGTATAAAGCGTTAGTTTTATGAAACAAATGTGTAAGGGGACAACAAAGGAAATATTACCCCCATCGAGGGTATGGAGGTCTTAGCACCTTAAGGATGAGCCTTCAACCACAACCCTTGGTTCTATGGAGGAAAACACAAAGAGAGGCGTATACATAAGGGGCTGAGGACTATTGGAGTTCATTGTTTTTGTATGGCTTTTATGCGTAAAAGTGCTGATATGGAAAAGGCTCTAGTAGTGTTCTATAGTGCAAGTTCGCCAATATAACAATAGTACAAATGTGTATTAAAGATGTATGAATCAGTAGTTGTGGCTTTGAATGCAGTTTAGTATGGTTGATGGCCAAATAACTCACATGCATGCATTGTAAAGATAAATGAAGAACAAAGGTGTCGTGAGAATGTCCAGCTAAGTCTCTACGAGCCATAAATAATAATGGGGAGCCTCTGTGAAATATGTAAGGAGAGCTGAGATTCAATACATAGCATGTAGTGCCTGCAAGGAGATAGAGAAGTGATCATCACCCATTCCTCTTATCCTAAAGGCAACGATAGCATAGGGGAAGTGTGTTTCAGCAAAAGCACGAAGTGCCTGCAACGTGACAGAGAAGTGATCATCACCCATTCTTCTAATCCTGAATGCAACAACAACACATGGGAAGTGCGTTTCAGCAAAAGAATGGGGATCCATGCTAGTAGTACACATTTGGGTAGATTTGATGATGACAATGAGTACATCGATCCAAGTGCAGCACAGGAACAAAATTTTGAACCTCCATTGAGCAAATTGGAAGTGTAAGTAGATGTGAGAGAATACAAGAGTAGAGTTGTGGCCTAAGAAATAGGTGCAGAGTGTTGCAATGGTAGTGTTATGTTGAAAACAGTGGAGAGCCCTGAGCAGAGATAGCAGAACATAAAGAGAGCAGCAAGAGGAGGACTTCCACAAGTGTTCAGAAAGAAAAGTGTAGAAATTGTATATGCAGACAACCATTAGATGGTATTTTACTTGTAACATTATATGCCTCTGTTTTTAGTTTGAAAATTGTATGAAAAAGTAGAACAGTGGTAGTGACAGGTTGGTGCCTGAATACTTAAGGGGTTGGTGCCTCTTGGCAAGTTGGTGATTGTTGAAACTAAGGGGGTTGGTGCCTCCAGTGAGTGGGTGCTCACAAACAAACATATGTAATTAATTTGGTGCTTAAATTACATCATAAAACAAACAACAAATTGGTGGTTTTTTCCCTCTGGGTTTCCACATGAAAACATTGTGTCAAATGTATGCTTTACATGAGATTGTTGTTTGAGTCTGCGTATCTAAAATTTTAGTAATTTACTGGTTCATGAATGAATTCTCTCATATAAGAAAGTACAATAAGAAAATAAAAGTAAGTTTCTTAAATTACTGATTCACACCCCCCTCTCAGCAATTCCTTATTCCAACAATTGGTATCAGAGCCTAGTTCCTTCAGTAATAGTTTAACCACTAAAAGGTAGGTCCTTAAGGAATTATGAATAGACAAGAGAGTCAAGAAGTTTACTTAAGTAAGGTATTAGTCCTTGATGGAGCCAATTATTCCTTTTTGAAAGTAATAATTGAGGCATATCTAATGTCCCTGGGGGTAGATGTTTGGACCTCTGTAATAGCAAATTACAATGTCCCAAATATACCTCCCACAAATGCAGATGGAAAGAAACTGTATCTAAGAAATGGTAAATCCAAGCATGCCATTCTGGCTGGTCTTAGTTAGTCTGAACTTGTGAAAGTCATGCATTGTAAGTCCGCTTATGAAATGTGGGAGAAGCTTAACCAGTGTCATGAAGGAGATGACAAAGTGAAGCAAGCAAAACTTCAGACCTTCAAAATGAGGTTTGAAAGGTTGAAGATGACTGAGAATGAAAGCATTGTTGAATACTTCCTCATAGTTGATGAAGTAGTTAATATAATTAGAGGACTTGGTGAGGAATTCAAGGAATAATTTATTGTTCAAAAGGTATTGAGATCTATACCCATGAGATTTAATCCCAAAATACCAGCCATAGAGGAAATGGTCAACTTGAAGGATCTCAAAATGGATAAGCTACATGGTACTCTTACAGCCTATGAGATGAGAGTAGGAATGGAGAAATATGAACCAAAGGAAGTGACATTCATAGTATCCAATAAGGGCAAGGAGCACAAATTTCATCAAGACTACTCTAGTAGTGAATCTGATTAGGATCTGGCTCAACTAGCCAAAAAATTGAAGCATGGCTCTGGTAAATATAAAGGGAAGTTACCCTTTAAGTGTTTCGACTATGGAAGAGTTGGAAATTTCTCTTCCAAATGCCCCTACAAAGAAAAGGGTGAAGGAGAAGAAGATTTAAAATTTAGAAATAAGTCTCAGACATTTCAAAAGAAGAAACCCTACAAAAAGAAGGGGTTCTATTCCAAAGAAGATAGTTCGTCTCTGGAATTAGACTGTGAAGACTCATCTGAAAATGAGTCAAATAAGTATCTTCTTATGGCCCTCAAAATAGACTCCAAGAAATAGGGCCTTACGGATTTTGAAGAGGAAGAAGAGGAAGGAGTGGTAGATCTTGAAGGAGAACTCATCAGTTCCCTTGTTGAGTTGAAGAAAGCAAGAAACAAAAACAAGCAACTAAAGGAACAATTGCAACGTGTAGAAGAAGGAATGTACAACTCAGATAATGAGGAGTTTTCATACTAGAAAGAAAAACTTGAAGAAGCTATCAAAAGCAAGGATAGTCGGCTCTTCTGTTGAAAGGAGAACAAGGAAACCGTGAAAGATTAGAAGTGGAGAACAAGCAGCTGAAACATGAGTTGTTCAAGTTAAAGAGGGAAACAACCTCAAAAACTTGCAAAGATGATTCTTTGTCTTTGAAGGTTGAGCTGGAGGAAGCCAGATGAAAGGAGGAAGTACTTCAAGGTATGATTCAAGAATGGGAAGAAAATTGCCAGTATCTTGAAGCAGAGGTGGTCTCTCTAAGAACTGACCTTGAGAAAGAAAAGACCAAGAAGGGTCTAGATGAGAGATTTGTTAAAGGGACTAGAAGACTAAATCAGATTCTGAGCTGTCAAAGGCCCTCAGGAACCAGAACTAGACTGGGGTACTCAAAGGAACAAGAATATTCTATCGAGAAGAAGAATAAGATAAACTTCAGGTCTGTAGGAGTTGAAGAACCACAGAGTCATAGGAGGAATCATCATGAAAGATTTCATGAAGACAAAAGAGCAGTCGAACAAAGAGGAGATCATCAATGGAGGACGAGTCGAACAGCCAGTCGACCAAGGTATTTCTCTGCTAAATCTTACAATGTTTTTAACAATAGGTGTGCCTACTTGTTTTATGGTCACTGCTATAAGTGTCATATATTTGGACACAAATCTCTTGATTGTAGAAGTGTCAAAGTTGAAAGAGATGAAAATCTCAGGTTTAATACACATCAGATTGCTAAGTCTCAAGACTCCTCTTTAAGGAATCAGAATGCCTTCACTCCCCTACAAAGTGAAGTTGAATGTTTTAAATGTAATAATTTTGGGCACAAATCCAACAATTATAGAAGCAAGTTTGAATACCTGTCTAAATCTCAAACTGATAGATAGACACATCTACAAAAGGACAAAGGAAGCTGGAAACAAAAGACCAAAAATAACATGCCATGTGGACTTGCATTATCAATGCATGATAAGAAAAAAAAATGGTATGTAGACAGTGGTTTCTCCAAACACATGACTGGAGACAAAAGCAAGTTTTTATCACTAAAAGAAAAAGACAGAGGAGGCAATGTTACCTTTGGTAACAATGCTCCAGCTAGAATTAAGGGAAAATGAGTGGTCAACCTTGATCAGAAGATAGAAGCACATAATGTGTTTTATGTGGAAGGCCTCAAACACAATCTTCTTAGTGTTATTCAGATGTGTGACAATGGGTATAATGTGACCTTTTTATCTAAAGATTGTGAGATCCGCAATATAAAAGATGAAAAACTAGTGGGAAAGGTAGTCAAGACTCACAATAACGTTTATGTGTTTGATGACTCAAGGGTAAACTATTATTTGATTAAAACAAAAGAGGCACAACTATGGCATAAAAGGCTTGGGCACATGAATTTTGGTAGCTTGATAAAGATAAGTAAGATAGGTGCAGTAAAAGGATTTCCTAGATTGTCAAGACTTGATAACACCATCTACAAGTCATGCCAGTTTGGCAAGCAGACCAGGACTCATTTCAAATCAAAAGAGTTCTTCTCATCCAAACCTCTAGAGCTTATCCACACAGATATATGTGGCCCCACTAGAAAAAAAACCTCAAAAGGAGAAAGGTACTTCTTACTGTTCATTGATGATTTTACTAGGGCTACTTGGATTCTCCTCTTAAAAGAAAAGTCAGAAGCATTTGAGAACTTCAAGAAGTTTAAGGCTCAAGTAGAGAATGAGAAAGATTTAAAGATAAAATGCTTGAGATCAGACAGAGGGGCATAGTTCACCTCAAAAGATATTGAGAAATTATCTGAAGAGCAAGGTATTAGAAGGCAGTTCTAAGTGGCCATAACTCCCCAACAAAATGGGGTTGTGGAGAGGAAGAATCAAAATATCCAGGAAATGGATAGAGTGATGTTAGATGAAGAAGAAGTGGCTCACCACTTCTGGGGAGAAGTAGCTCAGGCAACAATATACTTTTCAAACAGAACACATCTCAAGCCTAATCGTGCCAAAATGCCATATGAGTTATCGAAGGGTAGACTTGCATCAGTTAAACACCTCAAGGTGTTTGGGAGAAAGTGCTTCATTAAAGGAAATCAAAAGAACCTTGGAAAGCTTGACTCACGTGCTAATGAAGGAATATTGCTTGGATATTGTATTCGAAGCAAAGGGTATAGATGCTACAACAAAAGGACAAGGAAGATAGAAGACTACATTGACATAGTGGTTGATGAAGTAGGCTCACAACTTGAACCCTTTGTAAGTAATTTGAACTTAGATAATGAAGAAAATTAAAAGTTGAGGACCATAGATCTGAATGAAACAAATTTAGACAATGAAGGTGAGGAAGCAAGCACGTCTTCAATGCCAAAAACACCTTCTAGGTATGTACAAAAGGAACATCCTGAGAGTCAGATCCTTTGATATCAAATATGGGGGGTCCAAACTAGAAGGAAACTTGTGGGAGGTACAAATCTTGCTAATTTGGCTCTACTGTCAAAAATAGAACCCAAAAACCTCTATCAAGCAAGTGAAGATAAGTTATGGGTGAAAGCTGTGAATGAAGAGCTAGACCAAATTGAGAAGAATGACACATCGAAGCTTGTCCCAAGACCAAAGGAGAAAAATGTTATTGGAACCAAGTGGGTTTTCAAGAACAAACTGAATGAAGAAGGTCAAGTAATCAAGAACAAAGCTTGGTTGGTCTGCAAAGGGTATGCCTAGATAGAAGGAGTAGACTTTGAAGAAACCTTTGCACTAGTAGCTCGTCTAGAAGCCATAATAATCTTCATTTCTCTTTCTATTCATAAGAACATCAAAGTTTATCAGATGGATGTAAAGTCTGCCTTTCTCAATGGAGACTTAGAAGAGGAGGTTTACATAGAGCATCCTGAAGGTTTTCTACTCTCGTCTGATGAAGGGATTGTATGCAAACTAAAGAAGGCTCTGTATGGTTTGAAACAGGCCCCTAGAGCCTAGTATGAAAGGCTGGACAAGTATCTCTAGCAAAAAGGTTTTAAGAAAGGCTCAGTTGACAACAATCTCTATGTAAAATCTGAAAATGATCATCTTCTGATAGTGGTTGTGTATGTGGATGACATCATATTTAGCAATGATGTGGAGCAATTGGGGCATCGGTTTGCAAACTGTATGCAAACAGAGTTTGAAATTTCCATGATTGGTGAGCTGTCCTTTTTCTTGGGTCTGCAAATTACACAGTCTCCATAAGGAGTTTTTATATCTCAATCCAAATACCTCAAGGAAACTTTGAAGAAGTTTGGAATGGAGGATTGCAAACCGGTCAACACACCCATGACTACAAGCTGTAAATTGTGCAAGGAAGATGAAACGCCACAGGTAAATCAAACTGAATATAGATTGATGATAGGAAGCTTACTGTATCTGACAGCTTCAAGGCCAGATATCATGCAAGTAGTGGGAATTGTGGCAAGATTTCAGTCTTGTCCACGAGAAAGTCACGTGGTGGTTGTTAAGAGGATTTTCAAATATCTTCAAGGTACAATAGAATATGGGTTGTGGTATGTTAGGAGTGAAGACTTCAATTTGAAGGCCTACACAGATGCATATTGGGTTGGAAGTCTTGATGACAGGAAAAGTACTTCAAGTGCAACCTTATCTTTGGGTGATTGCTTGGAATCATGGGTTAGTAAGAAACAAGACTCCATCTCTCTATCGACTGTTGAATAAAAATATATTGTTGTTGCAACTTCTTGTACATAGATTCTTTGGATGAAGTAGGGCTTAAAGGATATATAGGTAGAGTTGTCTAATCCCATTCCAATAATGTGTGACAACACTAGTGCAATCAACATCTCAAAACATCCAGTCATGCATTTAAAACCCAAGCATATTCTAATCAAGTATCATTTCTTGAGGGAACAAGTTGCAACCAACATTGTTAAACTTGTGTATGTGCCCACTAAAGAGAAACTGGGAGATAATATCTTTAGCAAGCCATTTGCAAGAGAACCATTTGAATATCTCAGGCAGTAGATAGGAGTTGTGACTCCTCCCTCCAAATGACTTCATATTGGTAGGAGGTGGAAGATACTCAACAAGAGGAACTCATGGGAGAGTAGGTTGCATTGGTTCAAGGGGAGTGCAAGTGAAGTTTTATTTGCCAATGATGTCAAAGGGGGAGAAATTTGGCATCAAAGCCTAAGGGGGAGTCTGCAATGTTGCCATCAATGCTAAAGGGGGAGATTGTTGGACATTTGATGGTATGAAGGTGGTTGGTTGTGCAAGTGTTGACATTGATGTCAAATAAGGCTCATCCTGATGATGGGGCTTCATGCCTTGGTGGTTGTGATGATATGATATGTAGAGACTTTGGAGCCATCTTTTGAGGCAGCAGATGGGCTCAGTGGCTAATTAGACTCCTTTCATTGGAAAGTTCTTTGGAAGATCTCTCCAATAGTATGAGAAAGTCCATAAATGGTCTTGCGGTTCGGAAGATATGGCCTGCTGGAGTTCAGGGTGATTCAAGCCTTATGCAGTGAGGAATATCGGAGATCAGAGGTCCCGGCAATCGGCGATCAGGGGATTCAAGGCTTAGTGAATGACAGAAGTGAACCGCCAATTAGTGATTTGCAATATCACATAATGGAGGTCCCAGCATATCGGAGATCGGAGGATGGAGAATCAAGGGTGCATTGCAATAACAAGTTGTGATATATGATTTGCGATATCACATATCGGAGGTCCCAGCATATCATAGATTGGAGGATGGAGAATCAAGGATGCAGTGCACACAGAAATTTGCGATATGCGATTTGCGATATCACATATCGGAGGTCCCGACAGTCGGTACAAATTGGTGCATCAGCGATCGACGTTTCAAAAGTGACGCCGAGATTGAGGCCTCTAGTGTTAAATCGCCGGGAGATCCAAAAATGTTTTTACAAAGAAAATCGTTGTGAAACCAAGAAGGGCGAGGCCCTTTCTCTCTCCTCCAAGAGGACACGTGGAGGTGCCTGGTTGGCTTTGATAAGGACAGATGGCAGCATCAGAGAAGCTTTGATGATGACACATGGCAGCATTTGATTGGTTCTGATAATGCCAGGTAGCTGCTAACATCAGCATGACATCACGATACAGAGGGACACGTGGCAGGTTGTTTTGGGGTTTTGGATGGCCTAATGGGCCATATTTGAATGACACGTGTCACTGGTCAAAATATTCCACGTGGCATGTGATGACATCACTTTAGAAATTGGCAATTCATGATCCTTGGTGCCTAACATAGCTGCATCATAAATAATTCTCCGAAAAATGGCCTCTTAGGGTATAAAGCGTCGGTTTTATGAAACTAATGTGTAAGGGGACAAAAAAGGAAATATAGCCCTCATCGAGGGTCGGGAGGCCTTAGCACCTTAAGGATGATCCCTCAATCACAAACCTTAGTTCTATGGAGGAAAACATAAAGAGCAGCTTATACATAAGGGGCTGAGGACTATCAGAGTTCGTTTTTTTATATGGATTTTATGCGTAAAAACGCTAATATGGAAAAGGATCTGGTAGTGTTCTATAGTGCGAACCCACCAATATAACAACAATACAAAGGTGTATTAAAGATCTATGAATCGACAGTTGGGGCTTTGAATGCAATTCAATATGATTGATGGCCAAAGAACTCCCATGCACGCATTGTAAAGATAAATGAAGAACATAGGTGCTATGAAAATGCCCAGCTAAGTCTCTGCGAGCCATAAATGATCATGGAGAACCTCTATGAAATATGTAAGAAGAGATGAGATTTAATACATAGCATGGAGTGCCTGCAACGAGATAGAGAAGTGATCATCGCCCATTCTTATGATCCTGAAGGCAACGATAGCATAGGGGAAGTGTGTTTCAGCAAAAGCGTGGAGTGTTTGCAACATGACAGAGAAGTGATCATCACCCATTCCTCTAATCCTGAATGCGGTGACAGCACAGGGGAAGTGTGTTTCAGCAAAAGAAATGGGAGACATGCCAACAATACACATTTGGGTTGACAATGAGTACATCAAGCCAAGTGCAGCGTAGGAACAAAATTGTGAACCTCCATTGAGAAAATTGGGGGAGTGTTCAGATGTGAGAGCAAGAAAGAGCAGAGTCATGGCCTAAGAAATAGGTACAGAGTGTTGCAAGGGTAGCGTTGTGTTGAAAACAGTGGAGAGCCCAAAGCAGAGATATCAGAACACAAAGAAAGCAGCAAGAGGAGGATTGCCACAAGTGTTCATAAAAAAGAGTGTAGAAATTGTTTCTGCAGATAGCCATTAGATGGCATTTTACTTGTAACATTATATGCCTCTTTTTACATTTTGAAAATTCTATGAAAAAGTAGAACAGTGGCAGTGACAGGGTGGTGCCTCTTGGAAAGTTGGTGCTTGCTAAAACTAAGGGGTTGGTGCCTCTTGGCAAGTTGGTGCTTGCTAAAACTAAGGGGGTTGGTGCCTCCAGTGAGTGGGTGCTCACAAACAAATATATGTAATTAATTTGGTGCTTAAATTACATCATAAAACAAACAACAAATTGGTGGTTTTTTCCCTCTAGGTTTCCACATGAAAACATTGTGTCAAATGTATGATTTACATGAGATTTTTGTTTGAGTCTGCGTATCTAAAAGTTTAGTAATTTACTAGTTCATGAATGAATGCTATTATATAAGAAAGTACAATAAGAAAAGAAAAGTAACAATTTCTTAAATTACTGATTCATCCCCCCCCTCAACAATTCCTTATTCCAACAGAGATTTCATCTTTCAAATAGTTTTGTGTAGATAGATTTCATTATGCGAAAAGAGTTCATTATGTGGAGTTTTCTTCGTACTCTGCACAACCTTAATTAATTAGCGGTAGAGTGTGGAAAACACACTAACATCAAGACAGGTGGAGAGTTTTGTATTCATTGTGCAAAGAGTTTTGTGCAAACATATTTCATTCTACAGAGAGCTTTCATTGCGCGGATTTTTCTCTACACTCCGCACAACATTTAATCTATTAATTAGTGATATTAGGAGTCAAAGATATAGATTATTTAGTATTAAAATATTACCAATAAAATATAATAATAATAATTCACTAGAAATATGCAAAGAGAGACTAACAAAACAGGTGGAGAGCTTTGTGAAAAAAGCTTACATTGTGTGGAGAGCTTTGTGGAGAGAGATTTCATTGGGCAGAGAGTTTTGTACGAAGAGATTTCATTGTGCAGAGATATTTCATTGTGTGGAGAGTTTTGTGCAGATAGATTTTATTATGCGGAGAGCTTTCACTGTGTGGAGAGTTTTGTGTGGAGATATTTCATTGTGTGGAAAGATTTCATTGTGTAAGGTTTTCTCCGCACTTTGCACAACCTTTAATCAATTCATTAGTGGTAGAGGCAAATACTATGTTGCATTGTAGCTTTTACCCTTGTTTCTATTGCAACAAGACAAGAGCTCCCATAAAGAATTGAGAGCTCCCATTATATTGAAATGATGAAAGAATCCACATCCAATAGTGGAAAGGATGTATAGGTATCAATCATACTCTCTTGCTTTGAGGCAAGAAAAAATCCAATTATCAATGTTTTTTGGAAGACTTTCGTTGGGTGAGGTAGTAAAGGTTACGAAAAGTATTACCAGAGATCTATTTCAATTTGGGTTTTGATTTGAGTAGTCAAAAAGAAAATTATTTACTAATTTTCTATTTTTCTCAATCTTAAATGCCACACCTAATTTTTGTAGATCTCATTGATTTGTGTTGTTTGGGAGGTACTCCACAACCTTGGGTACTGGGTCTGTGTGAGTTGGCACCACAAAATCATTTTGTGGGCAGAGTACCCAAGCAGTGGGTTTTGTACCCAAAGTTGTGGGCATGAAACAAAGCATGGTTTTGATGGTTTGAGCATTGTTTCATATGTGACACCCTTAATGAAGCAAGGGGAAACTAAAGCAACCATGGAAGAAGTGATCAAATGAAATAAAATATTTATTTATTTATTGTGGCCTAAATGACATAATGTACAGGTCAACTTGACTTGAAGAGGTGACTTTTAGAGGGTGGTCGTTGCATCTAGAGCACATATAAATAAGAAATGAGACAATTCATTTTATTATATCACATCACAAGAGAAAAATGCATCAAAAGGAAAAGGATGTTTGATATCAGGCAGTTGCAGTCCCTTAAGTGCATATCTGAAGTGAAAGGAGGTTGAGTTTGATAACCTTTTGGTTTTTTTTGGATATCTGAGTTAGGGCATATGTTGGTTACGGTTTAAAGGCAGTGATTTTGTGCATGCGTTGGACTATCTTCAAAGATATAGCCGCATCTACATTTTGTGTTTTTGGAAGAAGGGTCGAGCTCTGTCATGCGTAGTTTGAAGGGTCGTAAGGGTTGTTGGTTGACGATAGAAAGGCCAGGCAGGTAGGCTGAGTATCTTCAAGGGACAACACAGGGATTTCAGGGCTAGAAGGGAGGTAAAATAAAGAGAATCAATTAAAATATTTTGACAAAGGAAACCCTAGCTGCAGGGTATGTAATTTAGGTCTGTTGAGAAATCTAATAAGGTGGCAAGTTAATTGATTTCTATTATTATGAAATTAGCTTGTGATGTTTCATTATCAGTTTTCCTTCTTTTGATTTATCTTTTCTTATCATCAATACTAATGCCAAACAAAAAATAGAAAAAGGACACGAGATGTAGGCATGCAACCAGGGTAAAACCCCTGCATAGGGGAAAACCCAGTCAAGTAATTCTTCCTTATGTAGATTCAAAACAAAGACTGAGATAACCAAGACTCTCTTAACCTAGACCAAAGACTTCTTCCTTCCATCAAGTCAACTTTGTCACATCATGTTGAGTTCTGTATTGGATGTTTCGTTTGGCAATGCTTTGTTTCACTATTGCAACTATGACATGCTTTGATCGTGTTTCAATGGTGACATACTTCAGTTATGTGGCAATCAAATCATGCTTGTGGTTCTATGTCAACCTCAACATACTTTGATCATCGATTCTGTGGTGATAGTCCAATCTTTAGTCCTATGGCAGCCCTTAACATACTTCGACCTTGTCATCCTTTTCCTTTATGCTCATGCAATCATAGATACTTCAAATTTGTAATTTGCTTTCTTTTATCACCTCCAAAGGCAATTGTAACTTCAACGAGATTTTTTTTCTTCAACAAGTTGTAAACCTATAATCCGAATTTCCTTCTTCATTGAACTTATATCAGTTCTAAGATAACTTGGAGTTACAACCCATAAACTTATCCAATGCTTCGACCTTATGAATTAATACTCCTTCGTTGTCATGTAATCTGAGTCACAGTGATCCACTGAACTTTCTTTCTGAGATACTACAACCTGTTTTTGTTCTTGAATTGTAGAGCGAATTATATAAACCTATATATAGTTCTTTCCCACTGTAAATGAGTCGACTTGTGTTTGTTTGAGAAGCCGACTTGTAGAGTAATTATTTGGACGCCGACCTTGCAAGGTGACTTGATGGAGGAGTCTTTTGACAAAACAAATTTGACTTAACTTTAAATAAAAAGCCTAAATCCTACAATGTAGGCTTGATCTATGATAATTGACCCAAGCATGAAACCCATGCTTTAACAAGTCAATTTAATTAATAATAAATTTTATTTTTCATTCTTTTGATAAATATATGTTGATAATGTTGGCATTGATTTCAAATGGTAGTGATAAGGAAACTTGTTATCATTACGCTGATTGATTAATGTTAATGTAATTGTAAAGGTTGAAAATGATGTGAAGTGAAAAGTCTATGATAATCAATGTGAAGGTTGAATATGGTCAAATGGATCATAAAATACTAAGACATAAACTGAAGAAAAAAAAAGTATGTCATTGAACAAAAAATGTATGATACAAGCTAATACAAATCTAATTTGTATCTTTGTAATAATTATTTGTTGAGATATTTTATCTTAGCTCTATTTTATGTTACAAATTGTTTTCAGAACTAAAAATGAAGAGACAAGTTTGTGAAAAGTTTTTAGAAGACCAAGAGACAATGCCTCATTTCATATTCCTGCAAAGAATACAAACATTCAATATGGCTTGCTTATAAAATATACAATGTGTAATTGAAAAAGAACTTTTTGGAAGTAAAGTAATATGCATAAGAAAGTTGATGATCAGCAATAGAAGAGGTACAAAGTGGAAAAGGAGAAGCAGTGCAGTAGTAGACTTGATAGTAGGATTGTATATGAGGTAACCAATGTTTGTGACTTGATGTTGTAATTGAGAGATTTTTGTCCCTTTCTATGTTGTAGCTTGATAAAGAACAAGTTGTACCATGTTGAGGTAGGAGCCTCCCGTGGGTTGTAGCTTGTAGAAAACTTGTAGGAGTTGGAGCTTTTTTTGAGGTAGGAGCCTCTTGTAGGTTGGAGCCTACAAAAATCTAATGTAATAAGGAGTAGTAGCTTGCTTTCACATCACTTTCAACCTAAAATCCGTGGTTTTCTCCCTTCGGGGTTTTCACTTATATCTGATGTATTCATGTGTTAGCTCTTGAATGTTGTGTGAATGTTATTGAATTCTTGATATATATATATATGCAAATCTATCTCTCTAAAACCTATAAAAGGAATTCAATAATAATACACATACATAAACCATTAGTTGTATAAGAAGAAAAGTAAGTTGATCAAAAGAAATGATTTTAAATTACTAATTCACCCCCCCCTCAGAAATTTCCAATCATAAATATCAATTGGTATCTGAGCCAAGTTCCTTCAGTAGCAGTCTAACAACTAGAAGGAGGTCAAGAAAGATCCTCAACAAATAAAGCCCCTCTATTTACTAGTAAAAAATATGCCTTCTGGAAAGTGATAATGAAGACATATTAGTGTCCCTAGGAGTAGAATTATGGGCTGCTATGATGATAGGGTATGATGAACCAAAGGAAACAACTAGTGACAAAGATATCAAACTGAATTTTATAGCTAATGAAAAAGTTATGAATATACTTCTGAGTGGTCTATGTGAGTCTTAATTTATCAAAGTAATGCATTGTGAGGCAGCCAAAGATATCTAGGTTAAATTAGAAAATATTCATGAAGGAGATAAAAATGTTAAGATGGTCAAATTACAAGTGTATAGAACGTAGTTTGAGACCTTAAAAATGAATGAAGATGAAGATGAAGTTAAATTATTTTTAAGAGTTGATGAAGTCGTAAATATCATGATGGGTCTAGGAGAAACAATTAAAGAAATTGTAATAGTTCAGAAAATATTGAGGTCATTACTTTATAAATTCAATCCTAAGGTTTCAGCTATAGAAGAGACATCAAAAGTTGAGACTTTGAACATGGATTAACTACTTGGCTCTTTGACAACATATGAGATGAGAATTCCAAAAGGGAAGGCAGTCACTAGAGAGGCAACTTTCAAGGAAGACAAGTCCATAGAAGAAAAGGAATGTTCATGCTCAGGTTTTGATGAAGAAGTAAAATTTGTTAGAAGGTTGAAGAAAGGAATAGGTAAGTACAAATGAAAACTTCCACTTAATTTTGGAAGAGTGGGGCATTATGCTTCAAAATTTCCTTATAAGAAAGAAGAAAATTAGCTTAAAGGGAAAGAGAAGAACAAGTCTAATAAAATGCAGAAAGAGAGAAAATTTAAAAGAAAAAGTTTCTATGCTCAAGAAGATAGCAGTGTATCTAAAAGTTCCAATGAATCCTCTAGTGAAGATGGAACCAATGAATTCATGTTGATGGCCTTGGAAGAACTTGAAAATGATTTCCAGGAATATGAAGAAGAAGAGGAAGGTGAGGTAGACCTTGAGGGGGAGTTGATCAGTGCCCTAGATGAAATAGAAAGGCTTAAACTAAAGAATAGAAATCAGAAATAAGTCCTATTGAAATATGTAAAAGAAGAATCAAATTCAGAAGAAATTATCAAGTTGAAAGTTGAACTTGAATAAGAAAAGAAGGTGGAAGACATTTTGATGCAGCAAATAAAAGAGAAAATCCAGGAGTGTGAAAGATTGGAAGAAGAGGTGGTAAGTCTGAAGAAGAAGCTAGAGAAGGCTCAAACTGAACTAAACATGAATATTTAATAGATAAAAGGGTCTTAAAAAATGGATGTGATATAAAATGCTCATAGGTCTCCACTCATAAATACTGGATTAGGCTATGAAGGAGAATCCAGTAAATCCAAGGCAGAGGAGAAAAGGACACTCACCTTTGTAAAATATGTTAGGGGAGAGGATGGAAGATCACATCAATTTGAGAACAAAAATTTGAGCAACACTTCAACATCAAATGAACAGTTGGAAAGAAACATTGCCAAAAAAGTACACAAGGCAAAAGGAATGGACAATCAAACAACAAACTATCAGAGACCATACTTCTTTAGGAGACAGGATTGTCAAATGTCTAGATGGCTATATCCCCAAATGACATCCACTACTAGGTACATATATTTTTTCTATGGATATTGTTACTGCTATAAAAATTTTGGACATAAAGCCATTTATTATAGAGATTATGTTAGAAGAATTGATTTGGAAATTCTAAAATAAGTAAGGCTAATAATGGATTCACATACATCAAAACAAACATGAATCTAGATAAAAATGCATATGCTCCTCTCCTTGATATCACTGAATGTTTTCATTGTTACAACTTTGGGCATAAGTCATATGAATATCAACTTAAGGACAATAGATTTTCATCTCAAAATAATTATAGAACAGATGCATGCATGCAATGGAGAAAGAAGAAGGAAGAAAAGAACGTTGATAAGTGTGACCTAGTTCTATATGCTCAAGATCAAAACAGTAAATGGTATGTGGACAGTGGTTGCTCTAGACATATAATAGGAGATAAAAGAAAGTTTGTATCCTTGGATGAAAATAAAATTGGAAATGTCACATTCGGCAATGATGAAGCAGTAAAAATTAGAGGAAAGGGTACAGTGAGTCTAAATAATGGAAGAGGAAAGGCTCAGGATGTATTGTTTGTGGATGGTCTAAAACATAAGTTTTTGAGTGTAAGTTAGATGTGTAACAAAGGTTGTGAAGTTCTCTTTAGAGCTCAAGACTGTGAAATCAGGTCAACATCTATAAGGAAGACTCTGGCTAAAGGAGTTTGAACAGAGAATAATGTATATATCTTGAAGGAAGAGAGAGAAGAATGTTACATCAACAAACAAGAAGAATCATGGCTGTGGCATAGGAGATTGGGGAATCTCAATTTTGATCACATCATCAAACTTGGTAAGAAAGGAGCAGTCAGAGATCTACCAACAATAAAGAAACCTCAAAACACTATCTGCAAGTCATGTCAAATGGATAAACAAACATGAACATCATTCAAATTCAAAGATAAGCTATCAATCATAAGCCTTTGCAATTAGTTCACATGGATTTGTGTGGGCCTTCCGGAACAGAAGCACCAAGAGGAGAAAAAGATTTTGTGTTGGTAATTGATGACTATTTGAAATTGACATGGGTGGCATTCCTCAGAAATAAGTCAGAAGCATTTGAAAAGTTCAAAATATTCAAGGCACTGGGAAAAGCCAAATAGGTTGTAAGATAAAGAGCATAAGGTCAGACAGAGGAGGTGAATTTACATCAGATGAGTTTGCAGACCTATGTAATGAATTTGGCATAAAGTGATAGTATACTATTGCAAACACACCACAACAGAATAGAGTTGCAGAGAGACAACACAGATTTGTTCAGCAAATGGCCAGAGCCATGATGCAAGAAAGAAACATTCCTCAAAAATGTTGGGCAAAAGCGATGCATACAACAATACATATCTCAATAAGGCACATCTTAGACCAAATTGTGATAAGACACCATATGAACTGTGGCATGGGAAACCAATGTCAATCAAGCATTTTAAAGTATTTTGGAGTAAATGCTATATAAAAATAATGATGAAAAGCTAGGAAAGTTTGATGCTCGATCTAATGAAGGATAATTTTTGGGATATTCATCAAAAAGTAAGGGATATAGGTGCAATGATAAGAGGTTTCATGAGATTGTGGAATGCATATATGTAAGGTTTGATGAAGATTTATCTGATAAGAACAAAAACATGGGTTTTATTAATCCCCCATATCATCACCATTATGGCAATAAAGAGAATGAAGTACAAGATGAAGCATTAGAAGATAAAAAGACTCATTCAAAAGGACCCTCAAGACACACTCAAAAGAATCATCCTGAAAATCAAATTATTGGAGATAAAAGTGAAGGAGTTCAAACAAGGAGGCAACTAGTAGAAAAATATGAGCTAGTTCATATAGCTATGTTGTCACAGATATAGCCAAAGAAATTTTATGAGGCAAGTAAAGACCAATGTTGGGTAGATTTTATGAATGAGGAGTTAGATCAAATCGAAAAGGATAAGGCTTGGGAACTAACACCAAGACCAATCAGAAAAAATATCATTTGGACAAAATGGGTATTCAAGAACAAAATGAATGAACAAGGTCATATTGTGAGAAAAAAAGCCATACTAGTATGCAAGGGGTACTCACAAATAGAAGGCCTTGATTATGAAGAAATGTTTGCACCAGTTGTGAGATTGGAGGCAATCAGGTTGTTTTTGGCTTTTGCTTGTTACAAGGATTTCAAAGTATACCAAATGGACATGAATTCTTCTTTTCTAAATGGAGAACTTGAGGAAGATGTCTATATGGAACAACCTTAAGGGTTTTTGTTATCAGATAAACCTAATTATGTCTGCAAGTTAAAGAAGGAACTATATGGTCTTAAACAAGTACCACGAACATGGTACTGTAGACTAGACAAGTACCTTCAAAAATAGAATTTCAAGAGAGGAGTTGATATTAATATGTACATAAAGGTTGATGGAGCTGAATTACTAATTGTGGTCATGTATATGGATGATATCATGTTTGGCATCAATAAAGATCATCTAGTAAAATGGTTTGCTGAAGAGATGAAGTATGAGTTTGTTGGGTCCCTATAATAATAGTGATTACCCCATTACTATTGTAGTTATACCCCTTATTTATATTGTTGTTCCCCTATTACCCCCATATTGTTATTTATGTGCCCCATAGAATCCCTCTATTGTTATTTTTGTGGCTTTATATTATTATTGTTAGGTCGGCTGGATTATATTGTGACTCCTTAGACTCCTATATATAGGAAGGAGGTTTTGTCATTTGTATCATCCAAGAATTGTTCATTTATGTAATGTAAAGGAGGTTTCCCCCTCGAAGAGGCTGAATTCTAAGGCGTTGATCTATCTTTTCTATCTTTTCTTGAGCTGGTTTCATAACATTTGGTATCAGAGCTTTGGATTCTAGGGTTTCGCTGCTCCAAACAGGTCATCGTGGCATTTTCGCTATAAATTTTTTTCTGTGACGTTTCAGAAATCGCAAAAAAAACCCATTTGAGAAGAAATCGCGCTGAACCTTGGGTCCAAATTTCAGAGCTTTTAACGCGATATTTGCAGAGATATGATCTAAGAAAGTTGGTCTTTTTGCAGACTCCTGAATTACATTCAAAACAGGTGACCTGGGGAAAATCATCATAACTTTCTCTCTGGGGATCGGATTGAAATTTTGTAAGAAGGTGCAGAAATAGGACGGACTGTAGTTTATTTTGTGTGTGTTTCAGATTCAAAGGTTGAAACAGTGACTCGTGGCACGTCGTACAAGTTTGCTCTACTGAATCAGTCTAAAAGCAAGTCACTGTGGGAGATTTCACATAACTCTTCCTTGGAGAATCCAATTTGGCTCAGACTTGTGGCATTGGAAAGAGGACGCAGAAGGCTACTACAGGTAGCAATTTCAGAACTGGATGATCCAAAATTACAGAGATACATCAAATTCAATATCAGGCTTCTATAAAGCGAAAAAAGGTGTGTAGTTTTTTTTTAAATTTTTGTGTAAGCTTGGTTTAATGGAATTCAAAGGGCATAGTAAAACATTATTATCGGTAACTGATGCCCCGAGGAAAAAAAATGCAAACACCTAGTAAGGAACCTGAAAGCTCTAGCATGACTCATGAAGAAGAGGAAGAAATGCTACATGATATATCAAAATTACAAGAACAAGTGCAACAAATGTCACGCTCACAAAAGCTAACAGAAGCTAAGATAAGTGGCGTGGAATCTAAGATAAATGGCGTGGAATCTAAGATAAAGGGCATGGAAGCTAAGATGGAGGATTCGATGGCAGATTTGAAGATAGATTTGAAGACAGACATGGAAGAATTGAAGAAGTTGCTACAAGAAAGGGTCACTAATGGTGAAAAGGTAGTAAAGGAAACTCATGATGAGAACAAAAGAAATGTTAATCATGATTCCATAGACGCTAATGTTGGATCGAAGAATCACCATATTCCAAAAATCGATATGAGGAAGTTTGATGGCAAGGATCCCGCCACATGGATATTACAGATGGAGCAATTCTTCGATCTCAATAATGTGCAAAACGCACAAAAGGTACGTATGGCAACTGTATATTTGGAACCAAATCAGTTTGTATGGTATCAATGGCTTTTCTCTCGTAAACAATTTATCACTTGGGCAATTTTTACGGAAGAATTGATAGCACATTATGAAGATACAAAAAGCAACACTTTTTTTAGCCAATTGATAAGTCTCAAACAAAAGGGTTCAGTAATGGAGCACATTGAGGAGTTCCAAAAATTGAACATAAGGGTAAAAGATATTCCAGAGGAGCATAGGATTGATGTGTTCATAGGGTCTTTAAAGGATAATATCCAACATGATGTTCACCTTTGGGAACCTGATTCATTAGAGAAGGCATTCAGGTTAGCAAGAAAAATGGAAAGCAAAATTATGGCAACCAGGAAGCATACCACTCACAACTATAAAAACAGAAGTGTTTTTGCCCCTAGTCTTCCACAACCTATAAGGTTGACACCACAACAATTGGAAGAAAAAAGAGCAAAAGGGCTTTGTTACAGTTGTGATAGCAAATACACTAAAGGTCATAAGTGTGCTGAGAAGAAATTATTCTACATAGATTGTGAAAAGGAAGAAGAAAAGGAGCAAGAAAGGTCAAAAGAAGAAGATATACTCCAGGAACAAAGCCTAGATGAAGAACAAATAAATCCGACCATATCTTGTAATGCATTTGCGGGAATTACCACTCCTCAAACCATCAAGATAGAAGGACAAATCAAGAAGAAAAAGGTAATAGTGTTGATTGATTCAGGAAGCACCCACAATTTTATTCATTGTAGGGTAGCAAAAGAATTGAATTGCTTCCTATATCCAGCACCAGAGTGTCAAGTGATGATTGCAAATGGAGGAACAATAAATTGCTCTGGAAAGTGCCATAATATCAAGCTATCCATGGGAGAATATGTATTGACTAGCCCAATGCTTTCCATTCCAATGGGAGGTGCTGATGTTGTACTAGGAGTCCAATGGCTACAATCCTTGGGTACAATAGCTTTTAATTTTCAAGAACTTTTCATCAAATTTTCTACGGAAGGAAAGGAAGTTGAAAGGGGTATTGCAGGGAAACCAGGAAAGATAATCAGCTCTAATGGCATGACAAAGCTTCTAAAAAAGGAGCAAAGAGGTGTAATTGCACAATTATGTTCGCTAGATGTTTCCACATTGGAATCATCTATTTCTCCAGATCTCCAAAATGTCTTGGACAATCATTCCAAGGTATTTGAGACTCCCAAAGGTCTCCCACCTATGCGTGATCATGATCATGCTATTCATCTGATTCCAGGAAGTGTTCCTCCAAACATCAGGCCGTACAGATATCCCTATGTCCAAAAAAGTGAAATTGAACGTATGGTTGCAGAAATGCTAGAGGCTGGTATAATTCAACCAAGTCAAAGTTCTTTCTCAGCTCCAGTAGTATTGGTGCACAAGAAGGATGGATCATGGCGCATGTGTCCGGATTATAGGGAGCTCAACAAGCTCACTATTAAAGATAAGTTCCCCATTCCTGTTATTGATGAATTACTGGATGAATTGCATGGATCAATTTACTTCACCAAGTTGGATCTTCGTTCAGGATATCATCAAATCAGAATGAAGATTGAAGACATTCCGAAAACAACATTTAGAACTCATGAGGGTCATTATGAATTTTTGGTCATGCCTTTTGGCCTTACCAATGCACCTTCAACATTTCAAGGTTTGATGAATTCAATTTTCAAACCATTCCTTAGAAAATTTGTGTTAGTATTTTTTGATGATATACTAATCTACAGCAAGTCTTGGAAGGATCATGTTGAACATGTTGACAGGGTGCTACAACTATTGGAGGAGAAACAATTATATGCAAAAAGATCCAAATGTTTCTTTGGAGTCCAGGAGGTGGAATATTTGGGTCATATTGTATCTCATGAAGGAGTTAAGGTAGACCCTAGCAAAATTAAAGCCATTAAGGAATGGAAAATCCCCACATCCATAAAGCATCTGCGAGGATTTCTTGGGTTGACAGGGTATTATCGCAAGTTTGTTAAGAATTATGGGAGAATAGCAGCACCTCTAACAACATTATTGAAGAAAGATTCATTTTCATGGACTCCGGAAGCAACAAAGGCCTTTGAACATCTTAAAGAGGCAATGTGCCAAGCACCGGTCTTAGCTACACCGGACTTCACAAAAACCTTTATTGTGGAATGTGATGCTTCAGGAAATGGAATTGGTGTTGTTCTAATGCAAGATGAAAGACCCATTGCTTTTGAAAGTCGTCCAATCAAGGGAAAGTTTTTAAGCAAAGCTATTTATGAGAAGGAAATGTTGGCAATACTCCATGCACTTAAGAAATGGCGACCCTACCTAATGGGAAGACACTTCAAGGTAAAAACGGATCATGATAGCCTTAAATACTTTTTAGAACAAAGATTATCCTCTGAAGAGCAACAAAAGTGGGTCACAAAGATGTTGGGTTATGACTTTGAAATCATCTACAAAAAAGGGAAGCAAAATGTGGTGGCAGATGCACTCTCAAGAAAGGATGAGGATGTGGAAGCATTGTTGTGTGCCATTTCTATTATCCAACCAGATTGGATAAACGAAGCAAGGGAGGAATGGAAGAACGATGAAGAAGTGTGGGCACTTATTTGAAAGCTACAACAAGATTCCAGTACTTCTGATACATTTAGCTGGCAAAATGATTCGTTATGGTACAAAGATCGCTTATACCTCTGTAAGAATTCCCAGCTAAAACAAAAGATTCTTATGGAATTGCACACTTCTCCCTTAGGAGGGCACTCAGGATTTTTAAAAACTTACCACAGGGTTAAGAAGGAATTTTTTTGGGATGGCCTTAAATCAGATATTCAAAAGTTTGTGGCGGAATGTTTGGTTTGCCAACAAAATAAAGTTGAAACAATTAAGACATCGGGTCTATTACAACCTTTATCCATTCCAAGCCAACGTTGGGAGGAGGTTTCAATGGATTTTATCACAGGTTTACCCAAGTCTGAGGGAAAGAGTGTCATCATGGTGGTAGTTGACAGACTTACCAAGTATGCACACTTTTGTGCATTATCACATCCATTTAAAGCCAGTACAGTTTCTACTGCATTTATGGAAACAATTCAAAAGCTACATGGAAACCCAAAGATTATTGTAAGTGACAGAGATCCCATTTTCACTGGAAATTTTTGGATAGAATTATTTTCTTGTCTTGGTACTCAGTTAGCTCATAGCTCATCTTATCATCCTCAATTTGATGGGCAAACTGAGATAGTAAACAAATGTTTGGAAGGATATCTTCGTTGCTTTGTATCTGATAAACAAACACAATGGGTCAAATGGTTGCCTCTGGTTGAATGGTGGTATAACACTTCCTTCCATACAGCAACAAAAATGACCCCATTTATGGCACTTTATGGGTATCAACCACCATCCATCACATCATATTTAAGAGA
This sequence comes from Pinus tabuliformis, assembly GCA_031772625.1. Classification (NCBI taxonomy): domain Eukaryota; kingdom Viridiplantae; phylum Streptophyta; class Pinopsida; order Pinales; family Pinaceae; genus Pinus; species Pinus tabuliformis. The sequence continues at coordinate 345,501,711 of CM062817.1, forward strand.
AAATTCTAAGGTTCAGGCAGTGGAACATCACATCGAACATCAACAACAAGTCCTCCAACTCTTAAAGGATAACCTCGTGTTGGCACAAAATAGAATGAAACAACAGGCAGATCAACATCGCAGTGAAAGAAGTTTTGATGTAGGTGATTGGGTATTCCTACGGCTACAACCATATAAGCAAATGTCCCTAAAGCAAGCTAAGAAGGATAATAAATTATCACCAAAGTATTATGGTCCGTACAAGGTGTTGCAAAAGTTGGTACTATGGCATACAAATTGGAGCTTCCTGCAGCTTCTCGATTGCACCCAGTTTTCCATGTTTCATGTTTAAAGAAGGTTATAGGTGACAAGCTCCCAATTCAAACAATATTGCCAGAACTTGACGAGGAAAGAAAAATTATATTGGAACCGGAAGCAGTCACAGAAACAAGAAATCGACAGCTACGAAATCGATCAATTTCAGAGTATCTTATCAAGTGGAAAAACTTATCCGCTGAAGATTCCACATGGGAGGATGAGAATTTTATGCAGAAGTATCCAGAACTACTCAAGCGTTGAGGACAACACTTTTTTGAAGGAGAGGGGCATGTTGGGTCCCTATAATAATAGTGATTACCCCATTACTATTGTAGTTATACCCCTTATTTATATTGTTGTGCCCATGTTACCCCCATATTGTTATTTCTGTGCCCCATAGAATCCCTCTATTGTTATTTTTGTGGCTTTATATTATTATTGTTAGGTCGGCTGGATTATATTGTGACTCCTTAGACTCCTATATATAGGAAGGAGGTTTTGTCATTTGTATCATCCAAGAACTGTTCATTTATGTAATGTAAAGGAGGTTGCCCCCTCGAAGAGGCTGAATTCTAAGGCGTTGATCTATCTTTTCTATCTTTTCTTGAGCTGGTTTCATAACAGAGTTTGAAATGTCAAAGATTGGAGAACTTACCTTCTACCTAGGGCTCCAAATCCTACAAAATCCTAGAGGCATATTCATTTCTCAAGAGAAATACCTAAGAGATATGTTGAAAAAGTTCCAAATGGAAGATTGTAAACTTGTCTCAACCCCCATGGCAACTAGATGCAAGCTATGTGCAAATGATGAATCGTCTGATGTGGATCAAAAGATTTACATATCTATGATAGGAAGCCTGCTATACTTAACAAATTCTAGACCAGATATAATGTTAGCAGTTGGATTAGTGGAAAGATACCAATCAACACCTAAACAAAGTCATCTATTAGCAACAAAGAGGATATTCAGATATTTGAAAGGGACTACAAACTATGGACTATGGTATCCAAAAGGTAAGGACTTTACATTGACAACATACACAGATGCAGATTGGGCCAGTTGTGTGGATGACAAAAAAAATACAAGTGGTGGTGTATTATACCTAGGAGAGTCTTTGGTTGCTTGGTTGAGAAAGAAACAATCATCAGCTTCTCTATCTACATCAGAAGCTGCAAGTTGCTACACACAAGTGTTGTGGATGAAACGAACACTACGTGATATGAAAGTAAATTTTAATGAACCTATATCTATCAAATGCGACAATACAAGTGCAATAAGAATTTCAAAAAATCCTGTGCTCCATTTAAAGACTAAGCATATACTTATAAAGTACCACTTTCTCAGAGAACAAGTGGCTTAGCAAATAGTGAAGATGGAGTACATACCCACAAAATAACAAATAACACATATATTTAGAAAGCCTCTTGCTAGAGAACCATTTAAATATCTTATAAACAAGTTAGGGATAGTTCCTGCAAACTCTTTTCACTAATGTGACTTCCAAAGGAGAACCCAAAATATTACAGTATATAAAATTGAGCACAATGTAAGGGGGACGTTATAGGAGCAGGAAGGAGTAAAGAAGAGGAACAAAAAGCATATTCATCATTCAAAAGTTCATTCTTTAATGAAAAATTTTGAAAAAGAAAATACATATGTATATATCCAATACATAAGCATGTAAATACATATTCTAAAATGTACATAGTCCTGTTAGACATTTTCATATCAAGTCAAATCATGTTAAAATATGAGTCTAGCTCATTGTATATTGGCATCATCAAAATTTTCTCAAATTTTTTTAGCTTTTGATGATTCTAAATATTCATATATTATGCATCAATGCACATTATAATGACTTGTGTATTTAGCTGACATTCGATCTATGAAGTAAGCAAAAACATGAGACCTCTGCAATTATATGAAAGAAAAAGCATTGCCATCAAGTCTAAAGGAGCTGATATTATACATCTTTGTGTTTGGTAACTAGTGGCCCTCATCATGAAGTATCATGAGGTCATCATCTGAACCATATTATTTGGAAGTTCTATATGAAAGGCTTAGCAGATAATCGGATTATCAAGTAAAACATTGGCATAAAGGATCGTTGTATGCACATATTCTCCATGATTGCAAAAATTGTTATTGATGAAGACTGTGAAATGGGTTCTACAATAAGAAGTCCTAGCGAGTGATCAAAGCCATTGAATGGTTAATATACATTGCTACATTTCATTGCATCACTAGGATTTGTTACTATGAACACAAAGATTTGGATGTTATTAATGCTACATTTTTTAATGCAAAGAGAAATAAGATGTATTGAACTTCAATAAAAGAAATCCCTTGGAAAGAATCTACAACACAGCTGAAGAGAATCATTTCTTTTTTAGATGAGGATCTCCAATCTCAAAAAGATTTGAGTGTAGAATCAAGGAACTTTTCATTGTTTTAAATCTAAACATTTAAATTCAAAGAGGAACTCTCTTGGAGAAATATTGAACCAAGTTTAATACAAGGCCTAGTTCATTTGCAAAAGAAGAATTTGCATCATGCAGAGAAAGCATTTTCCATATATATGAAAGAAAACATGCATGCTACAGAAAATAAGGCTCATCTATCTCATAACAAGCAAATGAACAATTACCCAAGTCCACTATGTTACAAACTATATTTTCTACAATTACTGCAATGAAGTAATCACATTCAAATGAAAAGGCTAAATGTATTTTTCAAAGACACTCCATTCTAAGAAAATTTGGAGAACATCAAATCATAAACAAGAAGTCACTAGTGCATGCCATTGAAAGAGGCATCACCAACATTGAGTATTTGCATATTTTAGAAAGCTTGAAAGAAAACAAAAAATGTTGAAACAAAACCCTAAAAGATCAAGAAGACTAAGAGAGAGCAAGCAAGCATTTCAATGAAAGAAATGACAGCCCAAAGAGAATTGAGTGCTCAAACTAACTCACATATGTAATGGAAAGAATGAATTGTTGAAAGAAAAGTAATGCAGAGAAGAAGTAACTAATGTGTGGTCAGAAATACAATGATGACCGGTACCAAATGGACGCAGGATGTCAAGAGACAAAAAAAATAATGAATATGGACAACCCCAACATAAATAGGTTATTGTTGCAAATGACACATATAAGTATATTTGAATATAATGAGCTACATTATAATTAATAATTAAGGTTGTGTACCCTAATCCTACACATTGCAAATGGCATACATATTGCGCCCTCATTACAATTGGAAATCCTTTGGAATGATATTGTTGTCTCCTTATAAACATTGCAACAACAATCATGAAGCATATTTTAAAGCTGAAATTCTTGTGAATAATGATTGGCAGATTAATGAATAACGTTGGCTCTACCTATTTATTATTACTCCAAAATTATTCCATTTAATAATTCTATTTATTATCATGCTTCAACGCACAATAGCATATTTCCACTGGCACAACATTATAATCTCAACGTTTGGCTAGGCATTATTCTTGGTATCATTATTCCTGGCGTTTGGCACACTGTTATTATTACAAAGGGGCTATTATAATGATGGTATCAGTGTTATTATAATGATTGGTATGGTTGGATGGACAATTCTATAAATTGGACAACGTTACATTGGTTCTGGTCATTGGACAACTTGTACAACGTTACATTGGTTCCTTACAGCCTATACTGCATTACACTGGCCCCTTACAGGGTTACATTAGGACTGGAGCAACGCTAAATTCCTTGTTGAGCAAATATCTGAAATATATTACATATTGTGGGATACGAATTCATATTCAAAGGGCATTCAACGTTGGACATGGAAGGCATATCCATAATTCCGAATTATATATTGAACAACATTAATATGGTGGAGGGTTCATGCTCCGGCATTACTTTTCTCATGCCTCAGTGTTATTTTTCTCATGCCTCAGCGTTATTATGCTCATGCTATTACTATGGCATTGAGAGGTTATTACTCACAATTTTTTTTTAGATTAGGGTTTTGTGCCAAAAAGCAACCTCAACATACAACATAGTTTTTCAATGTACAGACTCAACATAATTTTCACTAGCCTTCAACGTTGTATTCTGAGCCTCAACATACATTGCCAGCGTTTATATCCTTCAGTATATATATTGGCAGCGTTTATTCGTCAACGTTTATATCCTTCAGCGTATATATTGGCAGTGTTTTATTCCTTAGCGTGTATATCCTTCAACGTATATTGGCAGCGCTTACATGCTTCAGCTTATATATTCCTCAGCATTTACATTGGCAGCATTCAGAATTTTTAGCGTTGTATGAATTGGTGCTAATTTTGGTCAAACTACAGCCTCAACATACATTTGGTGTGCCATATAGTATTTTAAATATTTGACAATGGTGGTATTTGAATGTCGTTTGAATGCTAGCATCATGTTAATGCTGTTTTTTTTTTTTTTTTCGAAACGTTGGACAACATCATATTGCCCAGAATTAAACAAAAGTTTCTTTATCAATTAAGCCAACAACATGGACTTCTTGGGGTGAAGCAGCACTGGAAGTACTTAAAACAACTTGTAATGTTGCCTATATGCCACATGCGTCATTGCACTATTTTTTTGGAGCTATTTTCCCTAATTAGGGTTACTTCACATGATCATTCCCGATGCAAACGACATATAGACTGATTTATACACATTGGAGCAACGTTCATTCTTGCAAATTTTTTGGCATGAAACTCAAATTTTTTTTGCCTATTCCATTCAAGATGTCTTTCCAAACTCTTTTTTTTGAACAGAAATTGATTGGTCACTATCACTTGTTATTGATGTCAAAGGGGAGGTAAGCAGAGGTGTGAGGTAAATTTTTGTCTAGGATAAGGAATTGTTGCGTTGCCATCAATGCAAAAGGGGGAGAATGTTGATAAATGTTAGCATTGATGTCAAATGGTCATGATAAGGAAACTTGTTGTCATTAAGCTGATTGATTAATGTTGATCTAATTGCAAAGGTTGAAAGTGATGTAAAGTGCAAAGGCTATGATAATCAATGTGAAGGATGAATATGGTCAAATGAAACATAAAATACTGAAGCACAAACTGAAAAAATATATGCTTTCATTGAACAGAAAATGTATGATACAAGCTAATACAAAATTGATTTGTCTCTTGTAATTATCACTAGTTGAGTTGTTTTATTTCAGCTCTAGTTTATGTTACAAATTGTTTTCAGAACTGAAAATGAAGAGACAAGCTTGTGAACAATTTTTAGAAAACCAAGAGACAATGTTTCATTTCATATTACTGCAAAGAATACAAACATCCAATATGGTTTGCTTATAAAATATACAATGTGGAATAAAAAAAGAACTTTTTGGAAGTAAAGTAGTCTACATAAGAAAGTTGATGACCAACAGCAGAAGAGGCACAAAGTGGAAAATGAGAAGCAGTGCAACAGTAGACTTGATAGCAGAATTGTATATGAGGTAACCAACATTTATGACTTGATGTTGTGATTGAGATATTTTTGTCCATTTCTATGTTGTAGCTTGATAAATAACATGGTGTAGCCTGTTGAGGTAGGAGTCTCCTATGGGTTGTAGCCTACAAAAAATTTGTGGGAGTTGGAGTTTCCTTTGAGGTAGGAGCCTCTTGTAGGTTGGAGCCTACAAAAATATGATGTAATAAGGAGTAGTAGCTTGCCTTCACATCACTTTTAACCTAAAATTCACGGTTTTCTCCCTTTGGCGTTTCCACTTATATTTGGTGTCTTCATGTGTTGCCTCTTGAATGTTGTGTGAATGTTCTTGAATTCTTGATATATATATATATATATATATATATATATCTGACACCTACAAAAGGAATTCAATAATAATAGAACACATACATAAACAATTAGTTGTACAAGAAGAAAATTAAGTTGAGCAAAAGTTATGATTTTAAATCACTAATTCAACCCCCCCCCCAATAATTTCCAATTATAAATATCAATATATTTCATTTTGACTCAAGTACAAATATGAAAACCGAACCTAGTTACATTCTTCAAAAAGGTCAAAATATCATTCAAAGTGATGCACAGGCCGTGGAGTATTATGGACAAAAGTTGATGTCCTCTAAAGGTATGAGGAATGTCCTTTCAAGTTTGATGTTTTTCTAGGTTGGTGTAGGTCATGTTGGACAAATTTGTTGGGAAACTTGTGTACAATAAGAAGGGTTGTTAGAAGGTTGCTCGAAGAGCCCCAAGTATAATCCCTTGTGGAGGACTATAAAGTGTTAGTGACCAGAAGATTTGGAGTCCTAAAGGTTGGCTTTTGAAGAAAGAAAGGGTAGCCAAGTGGGCTCGTTGTCAAGCCCTAGTTCAGTGAGGTTTAGTGGTCAAATTCAATGAGAATAGGGCAGCCTCCAAAGCCCTAAGATTTGTCATCCTTGAGCAACAATGAGGAAGAAGTGGGCAATGTGTAAGAAGACCCTATGTGCTAGTGTCCTTGAAGGAAGGAGGAGCAACTAGAGGGCAGATTGATTTGGCCAAATTTCGGTAACCTAAAGGAGCAGAGTTCATTGATAGTGGTAGATCGGGGAGCTACAGATTGGAAGGCAAAGGACCACCAGAAGTGTTCAAGGTACATGGACTAAAAAGAGTTGCAGAGCACACTACATCAGCAAGTAGGTCAGTTGTACTTTGTTCAAGGTAGATTGGTGATCATAGTTGTTGATACCAAGCCGTAGTTGTCTTGTATCAAGGTTGATTGTCAGGGCCATGATCCTTGGTACGGGAGCCCTAAGATTGTTGTATTAAAGATGGTAATATAACAAAGTTGGCTTTAAAAATTGTCTTGTGAACTAATTGATTCATTGATGTGTTTATTCTGTTGTGCAAAGTAGAAGCGTTGTGACATTTGAGTGTGTTTGTGTTCGAATTTTCGAATCAAACCAAATACTTGAGTGTCGTGGAAAATTCAACAGATCTTACTCATTAGACTTGTAAAGAACTCCATATTTTGGATGCATACAATATAAATGTTAAAAATGTGTAATATACAATATTATGCAATATGAACCAACAACTTTACAATACAACTCACACATTTGAAGTTTTAGAGTATTGAGATATTCACTAAAATCATTGTTAGGGTTGTTTAGGTAAACTTGACTAGGTCAAGTTACTAATGCATTTTCGAGCTCCAGGTTTATGGGCACCCATGGTTTTTCCCATGGTATTCATCTATGATGTAGCCTATTTAAAGGCCGAACAAACTCATGTTAAATCGTCTTGCTGGCAAGTCGGAACAAACAACAATGCTTTTAGACACCACCGCCTCTCTCAATGCTTTGTGATCTTAACATCTGGTATCAAAGCCAATGGTGGATGGAGAGATCTAAATGCAAAGCCAAGGTGATAAATTTGAGAGCCCAGTGAATATGAAAGCCCGAAGTCGAGTGTGAAGCATGAATGGCTTAATAAAAATATGTGTAAAAAGTCATGCCAGATATGCATTTGAAGGTTTAGTCGAAGAAAATGCTACAGGACTAAAAATAAAATTAAAAAATTACAAATGAAGAATGAAAAATTATATATATATATATATATATATATATAGAGAGAGAGAGAGAGAGAGATCGATCTTAACCACGGATCTATCAAGCACCCAGAAGGATCAAATCTCTTGAGATGCAAACCTTTTTTCAAGTTTTGCATCCTAAAAGAGGTTTGCACCTCAAAAAAATCGATCCCTCTTGGCACTTGCCATATCTATGGTTAAGATGAATCTTTTATATTAACCACAGTTCAAAAATTGATATCTAATCCAATCTTAGATTCATGCAACTGCTCTAATCCTATAGAATCTTCATGCAAATACTTATTCGCATTTTGTGAAGTGTGTTCATACACTTACTTTCAATTTGGAAAGTATGTACATGCAACTCAACTTAAAACTCAAAACCAATGTGCTCCTCACCAACACTTCTCTTCGACCTCTTTGCAAGCTCGTGCATTTAGATAGTTGAGTATTGACTTATTGTTTAAACTAAGTAGATCTATTTTAACTTTAAACATAGTAAGCATCAAGAGGTGTCATAAACTTGCAAGTGCAAACCTTAATGCTTCCTGATCCCTTTAGACACATTGTGAATGCAAGGTTAAGAGGAACCTATGCTATTATATCTATAATCTGTTTTTTTAAATATACTTATTGTTTCTCTCCGTTTCCTTTAAAATTATGGTAATTATTAAGAAAATTAGTCTCTTATTGAATTACATACACGCTCAAATAATTGAAGATCTTTCCATCGGACCTGTAGACTACATTGTTGTACATTGCTTTTCTTGGAGCAAAAAGCCATATATTACCGACACCGTGTTTCTAGCACTTGGGTAGAGTCTATCTGTAGAGTCTACCTTGGTACCAAGGAATGTATTCATTGCATGTGAACCTGATCATTCCATGGCAATTGAACAAACGACCATTCTGTGAAATGTTCCTCCCTAACTATGAGGCTAAACATGCTTCGTCCTTGCATTACAATCGGACATCCCTTCCATTAAATCCAAAGAAATGTTATGTGATGCAAACCCACAAGTACAAAGTCCATCTTCCTCACAATATTTTGCATTCAGTAATATTGTGTCTGAAGTTAGCGTTATGTGGTGATCAACACATACTGAAACTTCGCATGCTCACGAGGTCCACTGGAAAGTTCATCAACAAGCAAGCTCAACTAGTAACCATCTTCTCACTATGGTTGCAGATAATGTATTCGTTCTTCATCGCATTCCTCTTCCACATTGTGCAACACAAATCTTGTGTCAGGAACATAGCCTGCCTCCTTCATCTGACCACACAAACTCTTCAATATAGCATATATTTTTTCAGACTCTGGATGTGATCTGTCACCAACAGTGAATACATGAACCCTGCTATCCACTTTAATCCAGCTCCATCCTGGAGTCTTTTTCAAACCTTTGTCTTTCATCATTGTTCTCACTCTTGCTGCATCATCCCACCTGCCAGCCCCTGCATATATATTTGACAGGAGTACATAATATCCAACATGATCAGGTTCTAAAGCAAACAGCTGTTTTGCAGCAATTTCTCCTAGGTCTGCATTGCAATGAATTCTGCAGGCACCAAGCAAGGCCCCCCATACCATCGCATCAGGTTCTAAGGGCATTTTTCGTATAAAATCATAAGCATCATCCAAGTAACCGGAACGTCCTAGAAGGTCAACCATACATGCAAAGTGCCCCATGGTGGGTGTGACGCAATAATGGTGAGTCATACAATCAAAATATTTCCAGCCTTCATCCACCAGTCCTGCATGGCTGCATGCTGACAGAACAGCTATGAATGTGATGTGATCAGGCAAAACTCCTGCCCGTTGCATTTGGTAAAAGAGTGTTAGAGCATCTTGTCCATGCCCATGCATTCCATATGCTGCAATTATGATATTCCATGCAACCAAACCTCTTTGAGACATTCTATCAAACACCTGATGTGCAACCTTAATATTGCCACATTTAGCATACATGTCTATGAGAGCTTCCCCCACAAAACCATCTGAATAAGATTCCCTTCTATATATGCAAGCATGAACCTCCTTGCCATGCTGTATTGCTGCTAAGGAGGCACATGCTGGAAGAATTCCCACAATCGTGATTGAATCAATCATCACCTTTTCAAATTGCATGTCACCAAAGCATTTTAGTGCGGCATCTGAATGACCATTTTGAGAATATCCTGTAATCATTGCATTCCACGAAACCACGTTTCTGCGAGGCATACTTTCAAAAACTTGCCGTGCTAATTCCATACTCCCACATTTTGCATACATGTCCACTAGAGCAGTACCCACATAAACATCTGACTCAAATCCACTTCGGAATATGTAATTGTGAATTTCCTTACCCTGTTTCAGGGCTGTTAAGCAAGCACATACTGAGAGAACACTTGCGATGGTGTCCGAATCAGGCTTCAGGCCTGCAATTTGCATTTGCCTTAAGTTTTCCAATGCCTTGTCAGAACGCCCAGTCTGGGCAAGCCCAGCAATAATGGCACAAAATGAGACTACATCTTTTTTGTGAATGCCATCAAACACATTGCATGCGTCATCTACTTGCTTGCATCTCGTATACATCGTTACAAGGGCACTCCCAACATGAGCGTTAGCCTCAAATCCATTTCTGACTATGTAATTATGGATCTCCTTCCCCTGTTGCAAGGCTCCCAGGTGGGCACATGCAGATAAAATAGTACATATGGTTATAAAGTCATATTTTATGCATAACAGTTTCGTCTGAGCAAAGAGTTTCAAGGCCTCCTCAAAATACCCATTCTGAACATAGCCTGCAATCATCGAATTCCATAATGCAACTTCTGGCTGCGACATTCTATCAAAAACACGCCGTCCATCCTCCACAGTCTCACATTTGGCATACATAGCCACAAGTGCACTTCCCACAAAAACATCTGATTCAAAATTCCTTTTTATCAAATACTGATGTATCTCCTTTCCAGCTTGCAGAGTCCCTACATGGGAACAAGCCAAGAGAACACTCGCAAGCGTAACCTTATTCGGCTTGACACCTGAAATTTCCATTTGACCGAACAGTTCCAAGGCATCATTGCAGAGCCCATTCTGTGCATACCCTGCAATCATAGCATTCCAACATGTCAAATTTCTCTGATACATTTTGTCAAACACTTGGCGTGCAATCTCAACATCCCTGCATTTTGTATAGTTATCAATGAGAACAGTCCCCACAAAATGATCCGAATCAAATCCCTTCCTTATTATGAAACCATGAATATCCTTGCTCCGTTCCAGAGCTGCCGGAAGAACGCTGGCAGCCGTGAATTCATCAGGCTCTACACCTTCCCATTGCATTTCCCTAAATCCCTTCAAGGCTTCCTCGCATTGCCCGTTTTGAACATACCCTGCAATCAATGCATTCCAGGATACCACATCTCGTTGAGACATTTTGTCAAACACATCGCGTGCATTCTCCAAACTCCCACATTTGGCATACATGGTAACAAGCGCACTGCCCACATAAGCATCTGATTCAAGGCCATTTCTGAGAATATCATCATGGATTTCTTTGCCTTCTTCCAGGGCCAATAGAGCAGCGCATGCTTTGAGAACGCAGGGAAATGTGAACTTGTCTGGCTCCACACCAACCCCTGCCATTCGGTAATAAATCTCCATAGTCTCTTCATGATCGCCATTGTTAACATGCCCTCTCATCATTGTATTCCATGTTAAAACATTTGGGCTCGCTATTTTATCAAAAACCAGACGAGCATTCTCCAGATCCCCGCACTTGATATAGCTGTGCACCAGTTTGCTTCCTGATGATATATTATGCTGGTCTCCATTTATAATGAGTTGGGCGTGGAGTTGGCTGAGTTGTTTGATGTTGGTACATGCTTGAAAGTCAGTAGTATACGTGCCGAGGTCCACAGAAATAGTGTCCGCGGCCTTCTTAGAACGCGGTTCAACAATTACGTTTGGAATGTGTTTAAGGTTGATTGGAATGGTAGCAGTAGTACCAGTATCAGCCAGTCGACGGGACAATTGATACAACGGCCGCAAAGAAGACGAAGATCGCATAATATGGAACAGTGAAAGAAGATCGAGAGACAAATCTAAAGGTTAAGTACACATGTAAAACAAGCGTTGCAGAGGCATCTAGAGGCTGAAGCTGAAGGGACACCTTCAAATTCAGATGCTGAGCTAACAGCGAAACTATGCTCAGCATTGTGAAGCTCTCGCATGTGATGCCAACGAAGTACAACAAAGTGATCAACGCAAAGCGATACAGAAAAAAAAAACAGAAAAACACAGTAAGTAAAAAAAAACTGTAAATTAGTCGGGAAAATAATGGAAATTAATTTATGCAAGATTATGATGATTTTATTGGGGAAATTTAAATTTAAGTTACAAATGTCAAATTTCAAGATTTTGTATGCCTCACAGTTTTTGATGGAAAAGCAAGGGCGCTAGTGACACAGTTGAGGACAGGGTCACATCATCTTAGATGTGTGACTGGTAGGTGGAAGATTCCCAAGGAGGTTGAGGACAGGGTCACATCATTTTAGATGTGTCACTGGTAGGTGGAAGATTCCCAAGGAGGTTTGGGAAGAGAAAACTTGCATTTTCTGCGATAAGGATATGGTGGAGACTAAATGGCACTTTGTCATGGAGGGTGCAGCCTATGAGGATATCCCCATAAAACAATCTAAAGGTTGACAACATGCATTATCTATTTGATGAAGATAAAATCAATCAGATTGTTAGCCTTCTAGTCAAGACTCATAGCAGAAGATCCAACATCAAAAAGAATATGAAGATGAGTTAAGGTTGTTATTTTCTTGGTACTTTAGGCTGTTCAGCGTCATGGACGTCATTAAAATCATTCATTCATTTATTCAAACACTCCAACATTCTAATTTTTTGAAAAAAAAATCGCAAGATTCCAATCCGGGTGATTTTGTGGCATCCGTAGAAAATGTCGTAAGATTGTTAGATTCCAATCCAAGTGATTTTGTGGCATCGCTTGAAAATGTCATAAGATTGTGAGACAAGTGTTCGGTTCACTACTAATAAACAAATGATTAATAAATATTCATGTAATGTAGATTGGTTGGTTTGTGTGGCATTTATTATTATTCATCAATTTTCAAGTGAGGTCAGTTTGTTTGGAGTTTAATATTCATCATCAATTTTAGGTCAAGTTGGTTTGTTTGGAGTTTAATATTCATCAAGTTTCACATTTTAATGTTAGAGGTGTGGAGGTTGGAAGTCGTATGTGGAAAAAATAAACTATTCGAAAGAGCATTGAGGTTCTATTAAGTTTCTCACCATTCTAATATAACATTCATTGGTGCTTAAATTCTTCTTCCATTCAACATTAAGAGTATCCCAAACTTAAACTCTAACTAATTGATTAAAAAAAGAAATAAATAATTAATAAATATTTGAATACATGTACAAATATTATAACAAATCATATATTTTTTTATCAAAATTTGTACATTATCTCAAAACATAGCAACAATACAAGTAATAAAATTCAAAGGTGAGTATTTAGACATAGAATAAATATTTCGAGAAACAGTGTGCAAAGCCCAACAATTAAGACTTAAAGGGTATAGTCTCAACAATTAAGACTTAAAGGGTAGAGTCTCAACAATTAACGATGGCTAGCTTGGTAGGGATATTGAAACCATAATCAAAGCTCTTTCATAACTTTCTCTGGTGAGATAGGACCTATAACTCAAGTGTAACTCAAATGATAATCAAAGATACAAGGTCAAACATCACTACAAAATCTTGAGTTCGCCAAAAATCGTAGAGACACCATGCCACTCTATAGGGCATTCATAAAAAGAATAACCACTTTTAATCCCTCCAAAATTTTCAAACAAACATGTTATTCAAGAAAGCAATAGGTTCATTTATTAACCTAAAATCATTGCAAGAATGATTAATTAACTTTGAAACCAGGTGTGTGAGTTGCATCCTCATCAATCTTTCAAAGTCTTGCAACACTACACCACCAAAAAATCACCAAGCCAAACACCTATCCAAAAAGTTAATCATAGAAAGGTAATGAGTCCAAGTTAAATGATAATTGAAGATAGTAGATTGAACACCCTTACAAAATTTAGGTAATAGGCTCACTTACGCGAGAGCTAAAGTCATTGCAATAATTATCAATGAACTTTAAAACCATTCTTGTGAACCGCCTCACAAATACTAAACATGGGAAGATGGCAAGCTACATCATTTTTTGGCAAGTTGGGATGATTGTCAAACTTCCAAACTAGGTGTATGAGCCACTTTAATCCTTCAAACTTCAACAAATCCTACAGTAGTGGGGAATCATTAGATATGAACCTCCATGGAGAAGACTATTAACAAAAGTACAATGGAACCCTAGTAGTGAAATCATATCATAGCTCTAAGTTAGCAATAGTTGAGAAGCATGCTCCAAATGTAGGCACATTGAGGGACAGGCAATAAAAAAACAAGAAGATAGCAATGTACTTCATTTGTTTAGGGAAATAAGTGTTAGGGCACCACTTTAGCTCCCTTAATTAGTGGAATAGCTTTTTACTTAAGGTATAGAAGGTCATTTATCTTAAATAAGATCTCGTGAGGTAGTAGAGTGTGAAATCAATCAATGAAAGTGGCCTAATTAAAGAACGTTTAGTAGCTAGCAATTAAAACCTCATTAATAGAGGTTCACTAGGTGTTTAGGGTTTTGGTTGATTAGAATTATATGTTATAATAGAAGTATGTAGTAGGTTGTCAACTGAAAATTATTTTATTTAGAGATCTACTCATGTTGGAGGTTGACCTGCTAGAAAATGCATGTGACCATTGCATCCAATTCTAAATTTGCTTATTGTTGTTATTTTTTGGTTTTGGTTCTATTTTTTGACTTTCTACAACTATATTTCCATCCATTTTTCTCCATTTATTTGATTTTTGTAGCTATATTTCATTTATATTGTTTGAATATTCAATTTCAGCTAATAAGGAACGCTATAAGAGGTATCCAAGATCCTTCCTATGCCAACACAAGCTCCAATTTTAGATATATTTTTTGAAAGGGTAGATACATGCTCCAATATCTTTAAATAACATAGAGATTTATCGCTCAGGAGGTAAATCTATGGTTAGGAAAGATTACACACAAAAAATACAAGAGGCAATAACTATGACACCCTTGTAACCTTTATTAGAACCCATTCGAGTAGTACCAAATAAGGTAACACTTGTATATGGAATTGTCTTCAACATAGCTCTATGTATATTGAAAGCCCATAGGCACACCTGAAACCAACCTTGCATAATCCTATTGGTCATCTTGTTGCTATAGTACATTGAGAACAACCCTCAAGGAGATCACTCTCATGTACCAGGGAATTATGTGGTATAACTAAGGGTATAGTCTATCCTCCTTGGTTCTATGAAAATTTTGGCAAGTATTATTGTTGGAAACCCTCCATTATATTAGAGATTTATAGCAATTGACACTCCTATATCCTTAAGACCTTGTAAACCTTGTAACTTAGTAATCGGAGAACCCACAGTAAAAACCATTTTTCGTCAACGTTTCAAATCCCAACAGGGATCCATCATCGGGACTATTTTGAATGTTGATAGAAGAAGAGCTCAATTGTGCAGCTCTTCTTGCTATCTTCACAATAGAAAGAAGAGATGCACAATTGAGCTTTTCTTCTATCAACATTCAAAATAGTCCCGATGATGGATCCCTGTTGGGATTTGAAACGTTGACGAAAAATGGTTTTTACTGTGGGTTCTCCAGTTACTAAGTTACAAGATATTAACCACAGAGGTCTTAAATCTAGAACCTTGTAAACCCTAGATTCTTTGTTATAGGTAGTGAAATTACTTCACAATTTTCAATATATCATGAAATTGGATATTTCAATAGTGTAGTAATACTCCCTTGGATTATCAAAAAAAAATTCCGAGGCCCACTAACACCATTTACAAAGATTTATCTACGTGGAATGTTAACTACTTGTGATCCTTCTTCACAAATTCCTCTCGATACATTGATCATGTTGGGCTAATTCTTGGATAACCTCTTTGGTGGACACAATGGTGCCATGAAAACCATAATGTGTCAACCATGGATGAAGTAAAGAAAAAGATTGAGTCTCTATCCCGGTTAGTTAGAAAAATGGAAATCAATGTCTTCTCACTACATAAGTTATCCTTTTTTTCATTAGAGTGTGAAGCTAAAGGGTAGGCTTGAGAAGGATGACATTGTCTTTGGTGAAGGCTCCCATAAGAGTAAGCATATTGAGGATGAATAATATCTCACTAATCACTTTTCATCTTCTAACCATTCCCACATTCTAACGCTTCACCTCCCTCAAGTTGATCTAAATAAGTTTGACGGGTCAAATATAACTAGTTGAGTTAACCAAATGGAGCATGTGACTTTTCCCTTCATGGCACAATAGATGAACTATTGAAACTTAAAATCATTATCCTCTATCTCAATAGGAAATGTTGGCAGTGGTAGAAATGGCATAAGAATGCATCTCAAGGAGTCTCTACATGGAAGAAATTTATGAAATTTTGTTAAAATTGGCAGCTGGGGCCAAATTCCACCTTGGGAAAACTCATTTGATGGAGATGATGATTGCATTAGATTCCTCTTTTTAAGAGGACCAATATTGATATAAAGATCTTATCATTCGGACAAGCAGAAGTATGATTTTAAATTTAGGCCCACTCATGTACAATTTGTTCGGGTCGGCCTCATCGTCATGTAGGATCATGGAGCCCAATAGACATGGCTCTTTACCCTCATCGAATTGTATAAATACAAGTGTCCCTCCTCCTCATTTCGAAAATTCATCTCTCACTCACTCTCTCTCCTTCTCTCATTGGTTCATATATCAATGGGCAACTTCTCTCTCTCACACATGTGGCAAGAAGGATGAGTTTTTCTCGGTTGAATTGCAGAACCGAAATTTCAGACAGCAGACCAAGTTTGACCAGTGTTGACCAAGGGTTGTTGACCAACTTTGACTATGATTTTTGGAGGAATTTTTTACCAGTTTATAGGGTTGTTTTGACTTTAAATTGGGAAAGTCAATTTGACGTTTGTATTCTCTCTCTTTCTTCTAAACTTTTAATGTAATAATAAGAAGAATTAATCAAAGGGTTTTTCTTTGGCATCCACCAAATCTGGTGTCCTCTTGTCTTGGCTTGTCTTCTGCATTTTGTTTCATGTTCTATCTTCTTTTATTGTGATTATTGTGATTGCTATTGAAATTGGAAATTGTTATTGGGTTGCTAAGGAACATTGAAGTAAATTTTGCTAAGCATAGGACATATCATTGTTAACTAAAATTAACATGGTATTAGAGCTCAGGTGAAGACAAAGCCCAAGCAAGAGTGAGAAAAGAAATCACTAAGGAAAGTTGTTAGACAAGAATATTGGTCTAGCTTCAATGACGACTACATCATACTTCAAATCTGAGGATAAGCTCAAGGACAAATTTGACTATCATGCATGGAAGATGACTTTGGATTTGACTTTGGAAGAGAATGATGTTATGGACTATGTAAAGGGAAGAGTGGTGGAGCCTCCTTCAAATGCACCTGCTGCTGCAAAAACAAAGTACAAGAAATGTGAGGTCAAAGCTAAAAAAATTATCGTAGACTCCATTCAAAAGCATTTGATTGCCTATATTTCTGATTTGGAAACATCTAAGGAGATGTATGATAAGTTGGTTGGGATGTTCAAAGTAAACAATGCAAATCAAATCCTCTTTCTCAAGAACAAGTTGAAGGACATCAAGATGGATATAGGAGAGTCTATTCAATCCTACTTCATGAGGATTACCAAAATCAAGAATGATCTTCTATCTATTGGAGAAGTTGTTGGTAGTAGGGAGCTCACTCTCATTGCACTTGGAGGTCTTACAAGAGCATGGGATGTGTTTAACACCACCATCCTCAACAATGACATGATTCCTGGTTTTGATGAATTATTGGCTAGATGCACTCAAGAAGAAACAAGGATGATGGAGAGAGATAAGCCTCAAATGGAAATGATCCTACTGCTTTCTCCACTTACAAGGAAAAACAATGTTGGTCCAAGGAAACAAGGTCAAGGATTTAAGTTGGGATTCAAAGAAGGAAGAAAGGGAAGATGCTACAATTGCAACAGGTTTGGCCACTATGCTAGAGAGTGTCCTTGTGTAGAAATTCCTTGTAGATTCAAACTGCAGATTGTAATATGCTAAAACAATTGACTTGAATCTACTATACTCATCAGCAAAAAAAATAAGTGATCGATGAATTCACGATGCCTAAAAGAGAAAGAATTCAATCGTACATAACACAATATTTTTTTGGGGAAGCCACAACTAAAAAACCTTGCTATCTGTATATTGCATTAATCAGAAAATATGAGAAGATTAAATGCTTTGCTCAAGCCCGAGCAACCTCTGCACTATCTCAATCTATCTCACTGCTTCACAAACAAGCTATAGCCAATACTTAGCCAAATATGTTGCCTCCTATTTCCTGAGCGGTTTCATATGGAATTAGCTCGTATTTAATTGAGAAATTCCTTATCCATAACTGTGCAATCCATCAATAGGCCTTCCTCTAATTGCATGCACTACTGGTTTAATTTATATGATTTTACAACTGATAGTACATTGTCCTTGAACTCTAATATCAACTGGGTCTTTCTCTGATCTAACATGCATGAGTTAATTATGAGTGAATCTTCAGTTTACTAGTTGAGCAGTGTTGGTTACACCCCACTACTACACGTTAAACCCCACTACTGGATCTCCTACTAATTCCTTAATTAGTTGGAACTAGTTTAACTAAATTTAACTCAGTTAAACTAAATTAAATAATTACAACTCGAAAGAAATCAACATGGGCCCCCAAATTTTAGGAACCACTCTACATGACCCTGATAAACTCCCAACTTGAATTAACTCAGTCAACTAAGTCAAATTAACTTAGTTAACTACTAGAAGTTGTTATGAGAATTAGAATTACAATTTAATTCCTAATTTAATTCAAGGACAACATTAAATTAGGATTTCCTTGCTACATTTTTCAACACTCCCTCTCAACAAGAAAGGGATTATATGCTACCCCGATCCTACCTATGTGAAACTTGAATTTGCGTCTTGACAATGCCTTTGTCAAAATATCTACATCCTGCTCCTATGTAGGAATGTACTCCAGCAACATGATTCTCCTCTGCACACAATCTCGTAGATGGTGATATCGGATGTCGATATGCTTGGACCGATCATGAAAAATTGGATTCTCAGAGAGTTTGATACAACTCTAATTGTCACAGTAAATCACTGTAGGATCCATCTGTTGACCAAATAACCCAACAAGGATCTTCCTCATCCAGATATCCTCACAAGTTGCTTGACTAGCAACCATGTACTCTGCTTATATTGAACTAAGTGCAACTGACCTATGCTTCCTTCTGTACCAAGAAACTATTGCTAACCCAATACTGAAGATTCCCCCTGATGTGCTCTTTCTATCGGATGGACTCCCTACCCAATATGCATCTGTGAAGCCTTGAAGCTTCACTCCCTCTGTCTGTTTGTACCAAAGACCAAACTGAGTGGTGCCTCTGAGGTATCTCAACACATGTTTAGTTTCCTTCCAATAAATTTTGGTTGGCTTAACCATGGCTTGACTAAGCTAGTTAACTGCAAAACACATGTTCGGTCGTGTGTTCACCAAATACATAAGTGAACCCACAAGTTGTCTATAAATAATATCCTCCACTACTTCACCTGAAGTAGCATCTCCTTCCTCTGGTTACCTGCTAGAGGGGTCTCAATAGTTCCTCATCTCCTTACCAAACTTCCATACCAAGAAAGTAATGCATGAAACCCAGGTCCTTCATCTTGAACTCTCTTGCAAGATTCTCTTTGCAATATCTTATCAACTTCTCATCACTTGTCAGAATCAAACCATCAACATATAATACTAAGTCAACAATTTACCTTCAACCACAATATGGTAAAGGCTCGCATCTACTTCACTTTTGGTGAAACCCAACCCAGTAAAATAATTGTCAATATTGGTGTACCAAGCACGAGGTGCTTGTTTCAATCCATACAATGCTTGCTTGAGTCTACAATCATGTGAATCTATGTTGAAGGTCTCAAATCCTTTCGGCTGCTCAATATACACCTCTTCCTCGATCATACCATTGGGGAATGTTGTCTTCACATCCATCTAATGTATCTTCCATCCCATCTGCACTGACAATGCTAGAATATATCTAATTGAAGAGTACCTTGCTACTGGAGCAAAGGTCTCATCGTAATCAATTCCCTCCACCCGAGAGAACCCTCTGGCCACAAATATGGCCTTGTGTTTCTCCACACTCCCATCTGCTACTTGATTTACCTTGTAAAGTCATCTAGAACTCAGCACTGACTTGTCTGTCGATCTTGGGACCACTTCCAAAACACTATTTCTGATAATGGAGTCATACTCCTCAGTCATGGCATCAACCCATACTAGTTGCTAAACTGCTTCCTCGAATGAGGATGGCTCAACCTCTACACTCTCGCTCATTAGAGCCATGTAGCCAGTGTACCAATTTGGTGACCTCCTCTTCCTGCGCTATGATGTGGGTGATCCCACATTCTCCCTAGCATCATGCATTAATCTGTCAGCCTCTCTGGATTGCTTCCTTCCATCTCTGGAAGTCTTTGCATGAGTGGGTGCTTCCACTCTCTACTCATTTGCATGTGGTTGCTCCACATCATCCTAAGGTTCCTCCTTTGGAGCTAGAATATCCTCATTTGCATGTAACTGATGCTCCCTCTCAAGGGAACATCTCATGTCCTTCTCTTCATCAAAATTCACATCTCTACGAACCACTGTCATCCTATTGAATGGCAAGTACACCCGATAGTTGTGAGGTGTATTAGTGTACCCCACAAATATGCCCAACTCAGTTGTTGCCTCTATCTTTTTCCATGCATCCTTGGTAACATGACAGTAGACTAATGAACCAAAGATCCTGAAGTGTGCCACATCTGGTTTCTTACCTTAAAAAATCTTCTTTTGGTGTACTCATCCTGATAATTTGATGAGGGTTAATGTTGTGCAAATAAACAGACGTGTTGCATGCTTCAACCCACAAGTGCCATGTTAGGCCTTGATCATGTAACATCACCCATGCCACTCCCACAATAATTATGTTCTTCCTTTCAACCACCCCATTCTGATGTGGGTTATGAGGTGCTATTAATTCCCGTCGAATGCCTTCTGATGCACATAAGTTCTTGAATTCATTCGACACATTCTCCACCATTATCGCTTTTGAGAGCTTTAAATTTC
Source organism: Pinus tabuliformis (assembly GCA_031772625.1). NCBI lineage: Eukaryota > Viridiplantae > Streptophyta > Pinopsida > Pinales > Pinaceae > Pinus > Pinus tabuliformis. Next base: position 345,522,914 of record CM062817.1, read on the forward strand.
CTGCCAATATCTTTCTCAATAAGTGCTTTAATTTCACAAAATTTAGGGAATGTTTTGTTTTTCTTCTGCATGAATAAAATCCAACACTTACAAGAAAAATCATCAACAAATATTGCATAAGATATGTGCTTGGCCATGGATGCCGTCGAGAACGGTCCACACACATCTGAGTGAACTCGATCAAGGATTTCTTGTGCTCGACTGTCTTTATCATGAAAGGAAGATTTGGTGTACTTCCTCAATGTACACCCTTTGTATGTATCTCTCTGTTGTAGTGTACCCTTGGGAATTCCTGTAGAAATTTGTTGCAAGATCTCAAATCTGCATGGTGTAAGTGATCTAATATTCTACGTCATAACTCACTGATGTCTCCGCTCTGCACCTTCTTTTCTATAGTTCTCAAAGTAGCGCAGTATTCTACATCCAATTTGTAGAGGTTATTCACCCAAACCCCGATCCGCTTCACCTGTCCTGAGGCTATGTTGACAAGGAAAGTATTTGCCTTGCTAAATATCACATTGTAGACATAGTCCTCCAACATGGAAACTGAAACCAAATTATTCTTCAAGCTTGGAACATACATGAAATATTCCAATGTGAGAGGAGTACCAGACTCCCTCTGAAATGGTAACAATGCCAATGTTGGTCTCCCATCTCGATGTGCATCTAGTGGTCCTTCTCCTCCAAGTCACTGAAGAACTCTTTGTTGTCGGACATATGGAATGAGGATCCACTATCTAGGTACCACACACTATCCATCACCGATGTCACCATGAAAGCATTGAGGGTGAAATCCAATTCAAATTTTGAAGAAAGAGCTTCATGTGCCCCTCCTCCTAAGGGATTCTTACCATCTTTATTGTGCAGACACTTTGTGGCCTAGTGTCCCAACTTGTGATAGTGAAAACATTTAATCTTCGACATGTCCTTCTTCTTGTCACCCTAAGTGGAATCTGATTTGGAATGGGATGAATTCCCCTTCCATTTCTTTGCCTTTCCAGCTAAGGCATAGTTCTCCTCATAATCATCCTTGGATGAGGATCCATTCCTGGTGTTCCACCAAATCTCTTCTTGTACCAAGTCAGACCAAAATCACTCCCACTATAGTAGCTTCTCCCTCCCATTAACTGAGTCCTAGTAGTTGTGCCATCTCTTGGGAAGTCCTATAAGTACTAGGCTCACCAGATTTTCTTCAACAACCATAATATCGACACTTCCAATCTCATCCCGACATTGGGTGAACTTCATCAAGTACTTTGGTATTTTGTCGCCCTTCTCCATCTTGATCTTTTTGAGCTTGTCCTTCAATGCCAGCTTCCTGTGGTCAATGTTATTTTGAAACAGGTTTGTCAAGGACTTCCACATTGCAAATGGAGTTTCCTTACTGTGGAGATTTGAGACAATATGATCTTGAACTCCTTCTAGGATAATGCTTCTCGCCTTTACCACACACTTTCTCCACTCTCCAAGATCCTGAGCATCAGTTGTCTTAGTAATATCATTGTCTATGAATTCCTTAAGCTTGTTGTCTTCCAACACTACCTCCATCATGTCCTTCCAAGAAATATAGTTCGAACTACCCTCAAGGGCATATTCAAGTCTCAATCCATAGAATGACATCTTGCTGGCTCTGAAGTATGATACTGTAAATTTGATTTCTCCTGCAAAATACAAACTCGTATTCTCCTCTTCTATAGTGATTTCAGCTCTGATACCATGTAGAAATTCCTTGTAGATTAAAATTGAAAATTATAATATGCTAAAACAATTGACTTGAATATACTCTACTCATTAGCGGAAACAATAAATGATCGATGAATTCACAATGCATATAAGAGAAAGAATTAAATCACACATAACACAATAATTTTCTGGGGAAAGCCATAGCTAAAAATCCCTGCTATCTGTATATTGCATTAATTAGAAAATATGAGAAGATTACAATGCTTTGCTCAAGCCTGAGCAACCTCTGCACTATCTCAATCTATCTCACTACTTCACAAACAAGCTCCAGCCAATACTTAGCCAAATCTATTGCCTTCTAAGCTCATATTTCCTTGCAAAGTTTCCTAGGGAATTAGCCCATATTTAATTGGGAAATTCCTCAACCATAACTGCAAATCCATCAATAGGCCTTCCTCTGATTGCATGCACCATTGGTTATATGATTTTACAACTTGTTAGCGCCTAGATTTACCTTAGGCTGAAAAGGTAGGATCCAGGACCAACATCAAACCATGCTCAGCCTCGTAGCTAGCCCTACGAGGAAAGGAGAGGGCTCTCTCCGGGTTAATATCAGCAAATGATGATCTATGGGGCTTGAGATGACTGAAATATCTTCTGATTTTAGGCTAGGTATGAACTGCAAGGATTTGATTTGATTTTTCGGGGGTTTTGTTGGAATCAAGGGAAAGGAAAATTTCGGTCCGGGGATGAAGGCCAGTTTTGCAGAGTTCTGATTGGGACAAGAAAGGCAATCGTTTTGATGCTTTGATTTGTAAAGATGGAGGGTTCAGACTGGTGAGAAGCTGAAGAGGGAAAGAGGGTATCAAGAATCCTCTTCAAACTGAAGAAAACATTGAAAATTAAACAAAACTAAAAGGAAGAGCACAGCAGGCTAATGAATTCTACCTTTGTCACTCATTTGTTTAATTTCAGAAGAAAAAGAGAAAGGAAATGGTACACATAAATATCATTGAACTTACAAATTACATAGAGAAGAACACCATCAAAACACAGAGCCACAAGGATCCCAAAAAGTGCTGCAAACCCTGGTCTTTCCTTTACCAAAAATGCAGAGATCAAATGTACAATGGAGTACCAAGCAATCCCAAGTGTCAAACCCTGAAAATGACTGAGAAATTACATGATATAGACAAGCCTAACTCCTTCCCATGCCTCTAGGGGTCAAAATCATCATTCTAGGAGTTGTTTCAACCATATCTAAACAAGGAACTGAAAAATAGGCAATGAAACAACTTGCCTCTATATAAAAGGAAACCGATTCATTCATTATCTTTTCACTTTTTAGTGAATGAATCTACATGGATGAGTAAAAATGTGCCAAAATTACATCAAGGTCATGAATTTACATCAAGATAAGTCAAAAGTTACATGAAAAAGTGAAACTAGTCAAAACTGGGCGAAATTCTGAGCTACTGAGTGAAAAATAAGCCAAATTTCCCTATGCACCGCGCCTGAAACTTGTATGCGTAGCACAACTTTGAGGCTCATTTTGAGGGTCTTCCCGAAGTCCAAATTGAGCTCAAGATAGCTCGTTGGAAGCCCTACCCGTATGTTTTCCAACCCAAGTGGAATTTATGGATTTGGCGTCCATTTGTCCCTCCAAAAATCCAATATCCCAACACTGCTTCCTGTGGGTGCAAAAAGTGGCAGAGAGGTCATTTTTTGTGTGTTTTTGACCCTTTAGGCAAGCCAGAACTTGATGAAATTCTTAGGTAATTCATGAGCATGCATAAATTTCCATAAAAAATCTAGAAATACAAATTTTCCTCCAGAGGACCTCCCAATTATAAGCGCGCGCCAAGTGGCGCTACGCGTTGGGCAGGAAAATCTGTTTTGAAGCCAAAAAATTCAAAATTGACAAAATTTTCTCCAAATTTGTTGAAATTTGGACTGAAGGTCCATCATCAAGTATCATGCTCAGCCAAAGAAGCTTCGGCCAAGATTTGGAGCCTATCATGCCTTTTGCATCATTTTAGTGCCCTCCTTAGTCTTGCCTTTAGGATTTTGATCCTTGCTTTGCAAACATGAGTTCGTGCCCAATAATGATTTTTCATGTGCCTGAGCATGTCCTTGTCTTTGTTTGCCTTCACCAACAGCTTCTCAAGATGAATATTGACCCTCTCAAGCCAAATCTCTTGATCAGCCTCTATCTCCTGCTCCAATGAAGTGAACTCTATCCTCCTCCTTTGGGCAGCTTGGCGGTTTTGCCGAATGTTTTGTAACTCCATGACTGTATGTTGATCCTCTAGTTGTTTGTTTCGCTGCTCCAAATAGTTTATGACCCATTGAGCTCTCTGTAACTTGTTGGTCAATGCATCTATCTTGGCCTTCTTCTCCTGAATAATCTCCCTCAGCTTTGAGCTAGGAGAGCTCACATCATCATCGATGAGTATGAAATCAATGTCTAGGCCTCCTGAAGCGCCCTCATCCTGCATAGGCTTCTTTCCTTTGTTCTGTACCTGTACCTGTGCTGTTGATGATGGCAACGAGACCCCTTCCACCCCAGGTGGAGATAGTACTCGTCGGGCTGCTGCAAACAATTCTCTCATGCCTCTCTGATAGGTGACATATGTCGGCACACTAGTAGTCTCTGTCTCCCGACCTCCATGCTGATGTGAAGGTTCACCCGCATCATGGACAACCTCCTGATGAGCTGCTGAAGCTATGAAGAACTCACAGGAAATGAAGTCTTCCCATGTGATACCCTGCAAGCCAAGCTGATGTACAACAATGATCTTGATGAGCGCATAATGGTAAATGTTATTGTACTGTTATTCAGGAGTCTTCTTTTGCACAAGAGTAGTCATCCTCTCGATGTTTTAGCACATGAAATATGGAATGTTCATCATCTTTACTCTTGTGAAATGCATCAATAATCTGATATGGTATGCATAGAGGCGTGAGAAGCGGCCCTCGCGATTGAAGTATCTGATAATGAGTCTCATCAATGGCGCATAGGATTATTTCAAAAACCGGAATGGGAACACCCTGCTAAGCTGTTTCACATAGCCGGGCCTGATGTATAGTTCATAATGTACTTTTTCTACCTGCTGTCTTTTGTTCCACTCCTCACCTACATTCGGTATTCCTGTTGCTTGAGAAATGGTCTCTGGTGTCAAGGTGAAATTTACACCAGGAAGAGTTACCTGACCATTATGCAAATGTAAAACAAACAACCAAGCCAACTCGTGATGATGCTGAATCTGAGCAATCATTTCACAATACTAAAAGCATGACTGCTGTTGAAAACACGTCATGGCAAGTGGGCAGGCCTGCAATTGAGTCAATGAGGTGGGCTCTTCTCTGACATGTCTACCACCCTTACGAGGTCTCCTCGGTGCATGAAGCTCTGTGGTAGAATCATTGTCTTGTTCATATGATGACTCAATGTCTGTCATGGTGTTACAAGTCTATGCCAAGTGAATGTTTAACTCGTTGAAAATGAGAATTTGGTGCTTTGTTTCCAATTTCCAAATGTGTGCCAAATAGGAAAGGACTGTGGGAAATATGGACAGCGGGTGTATGTAATTACAATCAAAGTAATAACAGTCACTTGACTGTATTTAGGAATCTGGGGTTTGATATGGAAAAGTGAAATTGTAGGGTTTAGGGATAGGGACAAGTGGGGAATGAGTGACTTGGGATCATAAGGGAATAGGGGATTGGAAATGATAATATGATTACAGTGATAGGAAAGGGAAATAGGGGATAGATTATTTTGGCACCAAAGTCAAATTTCAAAACTCAAATTCAAACCCTAAGAGCAGTTTTCATAAGAGGATAGGGTTTGAATTTCAACATTTAAATTCTCCAAGTCAAACTTCAAAACCACACCAAACACTATTCAACAGCAATTGCAAGGTCAATCGAACTTACTCAGGGCAAATGGGAGCGAAGGCAATGACAAAACTGGTTGTTGGCTCTGTGCGCTGTGCGCATAACCCAGTGCGTCGTGCACGTTGTAATTAACACGGTGATGTGTGGCTCTATGCGCCGCGACCTCCCGGTGTGTCGCGACTACCTCCCAACGTGCCGCGCAACACTCCAATACACAGTCCCAGCCTCAAACATAAATTTTCGCTCCTCCACGATTTTCCTTTGGGTCTTTGACAACTTCTTGTGTGCAAATGACATTTGAATGGTGAAAATATCTTGTATAGTCATGGATTTGATTTTTGTTTTGCAACAACCCACTTTCTTATGTTTTGAATTTGGCACTTTTCACTTTTAATACAAACTCTGTTTTTTTGTTTCCATTTTGACTTGAATGATGAAACTTTTGTCAATTTTTGCAGGGATGGTTGGCATTGGATTTCGACAAAGGATGACCAGGGCTGTGCTTGAAATACTCCATGAATGAAAAACTTTAAATATTACATATTTATTACAAACAATAAATTTAACGATTTCTTCTTCAAAATAGAGTTTTGAAGAAGAATCATTTTCAAGCATTATTGATAATGAAAATTTTGGAATGGAAACTTATTAAGAACATCCTCATGTGCCTGCTGGCATTATTGGACACTTTGAAGACAAAATTTGCAAAACCCTAGACCTAATGACTGAAATGACTCTTGGCTGACCAAAGACCATCCCTAATGACTGTAAAATTGACTTTGATGAACTTTGATGATCAGACACAAACCAGAAGGTACATGAAATGAGGAAAGTATGGAGATAAGACCCTTCCGTTAGAAGATTGATGCTCCTAATGGAATGCAGATGATCGAGCTGAATGAGACACCAAAAATGAAATGCAACAAAAGAGGTTTTGATCTCTGACGGAGGGCTGAACAGACCGACTCTAACACAACTGATAGTACATTGTCCCTGAACTCTAATCTCAACTGAGCCTTTCTTTGATTTGACATGCATGAGTTAATTATGAATGAATCTTTCATTTACTAGTTGAGCAGTGTTGGTTACACCCCACTATTGGATCTCCCACTAGTTCCTCCATCAGTTGGAACTAGTTTAACAAGATTTAACTCAGTTAAACTAAATTAAATAATTACAACTCAAAAGAACTCAACCTGGGCCCCTAAAATTTAGGAACCACTCTACATGAATCTAGATAGACTCCAACTCAAATTAACTCAATCAACTAAGTCAAATTAACTTAGTTAACTACTACAAGTTGCTATGAGAATTAGAATTACAATTTAATTCCTAATTTAATTCAAGGACAAAATTAAATTAGGATTTTTTTGTTGCATTTTTAAACATCTCACAAAAAGGATACTCCAAGGATGATGACAACAACAACCACAACAATTACAAAGGCAATGGCAATCAAAGGAACAACAAGTTTGATAATAAATGAAAGAGGAATGCTCCCACTGCTCGATATGGAAATGGTCGACCTCCCAAAAGATTAAGAAATTCTAGGTATGAGGAAAGTAATGTTGTAGAAAAACAAAATGAATTTTATCTTATTTTTTCTTTATCTACTGCCTCTCCTCCCGATACATTGGATCATTGGTTGATTAATAGTGGAGCCTCAAGGCACTTCACTGGGTACCAAGAGGCCCTCTTAAATTTGGTTTAAAAGAAGAATAACTTGGAAATCATACTTGGAGATTATGCCACCTATCCTGTGAAAGGAATATGTATTGTCACTCTTCACTTGAATCAAGGTCAAACCTTTCATATAAAAGAAGTATTTTATGTACCCGATTTGAAGAAGAACCTGGTATCTATTTTTGTGATGGAAGATAAAGGATTCAAGGTATCATTCATTGATGGAAAGGTATGTCTTTGGAAAAAAAAACCTAAAGATGCATTTACACTTGGATTTAGGGTTGAAGGTCTCTATCAAGTTGGAAGAAGTCCTTTTGGAACCTTGACTTGTGATAATTCTCTTCAATCTGAATTATGGCACAGTATATTTTCTCACCTTTATTACAAATCCTGACTTGGGGTAAGGAAGATGGTCACATGTATGTATGCTCGAGTTCAACATGAATCATGAAGGAGTTTGTCAGGGTTGCACATATAGGAAATTTATAAGGGGACCATTCCTATCAAGTGAAAGCCAAGCTACTGATATTCTTCAATTGGTCCATTTTGACCTATCTGAATGTTGCCTGTAACATCATGGGGACGATACTTATACTATTCATTTTTTGTGGATGACTTCTCTTGCAAAACATGGATCTATTTCTTGAAGAATAAGGATGAAGCATTCAGATGGTTCCATTCTTTCAAAGCCTTGGTGGAAAATCAAACAAGGAAGAAGATCAAAATATTATGGGCCGATAATGGAATCAAATATGAATCAAATGAATTCAATGAATTTTGCAAAGAGGCTAGCATTAAAAGGGAGACAACCATGCCATACTCTCCTGAGAAAAATGGAGTTGTTAAAATAAAGAATCAAACAATCATGGAAGCCACCTGTGACATGCTCCATGATTAAGTTTTACCAAATTTCTTATGGGGAGAAGTTGCAATACTTCCGTATATGTTCAAAATAGATGTCCACATCAAGCAATGAATTTCAAGGCACCCGAAGAAGTTTTTATTGGTAACAAACCTGATGTTTCTCATTTTAGAATATTTGGTTGTCCTATGTATTGATCTGAAATTAGTTGCTAGTTAATGTTGTGCTAGTATCATTTCCAGATATAAAATTTCTTTGCTTTGGTTTGCTTATCCATAAAGAGTTTATCCATGAGCATGTGATTGTCAATTCCTCTAACTTGGTGAAATTTAGTGTTTTGCATGAACTTAAAAGCGTGAATTTAAATGGTTGAACAACAAAATATAAAAACACAGCAAGCACAAATAACAGAGCTCAATACACAAATTTTTGTTGAAGGAGTTCATCCCTCGTGGGCTACATCTCCTTGGTCCAGCTTCATAATGTGGGCCTTTGTATTAGCTTCAATAGTGCTCAAATTATTGTTACATGCATCCAATTCTCTTGTAACCTATTCCAATAAGTTTAAAACATTCAAATCTATCATAAATGACTATTTTTTACTCAATTTGGTTACCTGCTGCTCTGGGAATAGCCTCCAACACTTGGTGGCCCTAGGCTTCAAAAATCTTCAAGTGACCAAAAAACACCTGTAGATGACCTCTTCTGCCCCTACAACCTACTCCAATGAGTTCCTAGCATGCCAATTAGCCAAAAACGACTATTCATTTTCGAAATTTGGCTGAGAATTGCCTTAGTTATGGAAAAACCAATTTTTCCTACATTTCCTCCGCTAAATCTAGAGAGACTCCAGTTAAGTCTGCAAAAACTGGTAGTTTCCGCCTAATTTGGTAGACCTCCAAAATTGCCGCCATCTTAAACTCAGGTTAATTAATGCTAAACCTGGATTAATGCCACACTAGTCGCACTTATACTTGGCGCTGGCCCATGGTTGCGTGGTGGAGGTCATATGGGGTGGGAGAGAGAATGTAGGGCTGGCTCCCACCACCCTGCTTTGCTGCATTAAATATAATGTCGTACTCCATCCTTTCAATGAATTTGGTCATAGCTTGTTGGTAAAGTGGGGTAGTTATGTGGGGGAGGTCATGCGTTCCATTTCCCCTTCCTCTACTCTTCAAATTTCTTTTAACAATTAAAACATTAAATGCCCATTTTATATTTAATTTCTGCCTTCGCACTTCAGACTTTGGTTAAATTGAAATGTGGATTTAAATTGGGGCTTTGGTTAAATATTTAATATTTAAATTACCATATAATATATATATTAATTATATTACAATATATAATTTAAAAAATCATATAATATAACATAATAATGATATATATATATATATATAATATTTGTGCCTTTGCACCTCACACTTTGGTTAAATTGAAATGTGGATTTAAATTGGGGCTTTGGTTAAATATTTAATATTTAAATTACCATATAATATATATATTAATTATATTATAATATATAATTTAAAAAATCATATAATATAACATAATCATGATATATATATATATATAGACATTTAAATATATAAATAAAAATAAAATTCCACCTTAAAGGCCAATTAGGAAATTTCACCTTCCCTGAGCCAAACTAGCGAATCTGAAGATGACACTTGTCACAGTGTGACTGGCTGAAACTGGAGAATATTCTTTGCACGCTGACTGAGCATCCAGTCAACTCTAATCAAACTTTGACTTTGACTTTTTTTTTACCAAACTTTCAGAAGCTCTGACTTTTGCATACGATGTCGGTTTTTCAAACCGTTTGTGACGTTGGAATCCTGTCGATGAACTCTATCCGGTCATTCAGGTTTGAAGCAATTCTAAGCACTTTCAATTTTTAGCTAAAATATTGATCCCTGATCATGTATTTTCATGTTCCTAAAGAAAAGAGAAACAAGTTGGGAGCATGCGAGAAGAAAGGAACATTTGTGGGCTACAGTGAAAAATCAAAGGCATATAGAATAAATGTGCTTGGTCAACGAGATGTGGAAGTAATCCATGATGTTAAATTCGATGAAGGCACTACTCTTGGGAAAGCTAGAGATCTCCCCATTCTAGAAAAAGGGAATGATGATGCTACAAGAAAGTAGGATGAACTTCTGTTTGATGAGCCTATGCGCGATGTTAAAGGCCCAATGGATCCCATTGATCCACCTCTTGGTGATCCCTCTTCCTTAATAAAAATACCTATGTGGCTCAAAGACACTCTCGAAGATGCTAAAAAGCGTATTGCTCCAAGAGGGACATTTTGTGAAAGTAAGAAGCCAAACAAGTATCAAGGGTACCTTGCTTCTATGAGTACTATTTTTTAATCTTAACCCTGTATGTTCGAATAATTTGTGAAACACCAAGTATAGAAGGATGCGATGAATGAAGAGTACGAATCTATCATGAATAATGATGTCTGAGATGTGGTTCCCAGACCCAAGGACAAGTTTGTGGTCACTTCTAAATGGTTTTACAAAATCAAACATGGAGCTGATGGGAATGCGGAAAAATACAAGGCCAGATTTGTTGCTCAAGGTTTCTCTCAAAAGGAAGGAGTGGACTATGATGAGATATTTGCACTAGTTTCTCGATATACCACTATCCGTTTGATTATTTCTCTTGCTGCCTCTTAAGGATGGAGCTTACACCAAATGGATGTTAAGACTTCTTTCTTGCATGGCTCACTTAAGGAGGAAGTCTACTAGGAACAACCTGAGGGATTTGAAGTACAAGATCAAAGGACACCCATGTACAAGTTGAATAAATCCCTATATGAGTTGAAACAAGCCCATAGGACTTGGTATGAGAGGATTGATAGCTATCTTAAGAAGCTGGGATTTACAAGGAGTGAAGCTAACTCTAGCCTATATTTTAAGGTTGAAAATGACACGCCTCTCATTCTGGTCCATTATGTGGATGATATTTTTCTGATAGGTGCAGACCCTCTCATTTATCAATGCAAGAGGGAATTGGATTCCAAGTTTGAGATATAGGACCTAGGACTAATGCACTACTTCCTAGGCCTGGAGGTCTAGAAAAATCCAGGTGAGATTTTCCTTCCTCAAAGAAAATACATTGTGAAGTTGCTCGAGAGATGTGGGATGGTGGATTGCAAGTCTGTGTCTACTCCGATGGAACTCACCTTCGAGAAGCTATGTGGAAGTGTTGTTGGGCCTGAATTGGTAAAGCCTTCCGAACATAGACAACTTGTGGGGGCCCTGATGTTCTTGGTAAACTCTCATCCTGACATATGCTTTGCTGTGAATACGTTGAGTCAATTTATGGCCGAGCCTGATCACATACATTGGCTTGCTGCTAGGAATCTCTTAAGATATCCCCGAGGCACAATCTATTATGGATTGAGATACACTGCCAGGAATTTGAGGTTGCATGGATATTTAGATGATGATTGGGTTGGCAGTGTAGTGGATCATAAGAGCACATCTGGATGTTTCTTCTCATTAGGGTCTGCTTCAATTTCTTGGATGAGCAGGAAGCAGAAATTGGTTGCTCTAAGCACCACCAAGGCTGAATACATTGTAGCTAGTATGGCCTGTTGTGAAGTTGTTTGGTTGAGGAAGATCTTCAGTGAGGTATTTAAGCATGTGTTCGATACCACCATGATATTCTGTGACAACCAGAGTGGGATTCGACTTTCAGAGAAACTCATGTTCCACGACCTCTCCAAGCATATTGATATCAGGTACCACTTTATCTGGGATATGGTATAGCAGGGAGAAATAAGGCTTGAACACATTAGGACTATTGAGCAAGTTGTAGATATCCTCATAAAGCCTTTGGGGAAGGTCAGATTCATAACCTTCCAAGAGAGACTTGGAGTCATGGAAAGACCCTCTCATGAGGGTCCTGCTTCAGTTGGACATTGAGCTCTGGGAGCTCCTAGGGGCTTGGGGTACTTCTTAGAGCTATGAGCGACCATAGGGTGACTAGTTCACGTTCCCCTATTGATGCGTTGTGTATAGGGTGAGTGGTTTACCTTTCCCTGTGATACCCCATGGTGACATATGTGTAGGGTGAGTGGTTCACCTTCCCCTACAAGACACATGTTTAGGGTGAGTGGTTCACCTTCCCCTACAACATACATGTGTGTAGGGTGAGTGGTTAACCTTCCCCTATGATTGACATATGCATAGTATGATTGGTTCACCTTCTCCTATGACATATGATAAGGATGAGTGGTTCACCTTCTCCTATGACATATGAGAAGGATGAGTGGTTCACCTTCTCCTGCTGATGCCCCAACATACATCCTACCCATGTAGTTCGAGACTCATGGGAAGTACCTCTCATCTATCCAATGAGTTGGGAAATGTGGATAGGGACCATAGCACTACCGATGGACGCATCGTGTACTGTCGTACTCCCTATGTCTAGGATGCATGGTGTTCAACAACTTGATCTGATATCATTTGAGGTTCTACCTCTGGACTAACTTTTGTTAGTGGAGAGTGGTAAGGTCTTGTGACTCACTCTCAATAGATTCTTCTTCATTATTACATCATGGTTCAACAAAGCAGAGATGAGATGAAAAAGATGTTACATGACAACAGGATGGCATGGTGATTGATAACAATAGATGGATTGGCAAGTGGAATTCTCCCTAGTTGAGAGAGAGTGTTAAAATTGGCAACTAGGGCCAAATTTCACCTTGGGACAACTCATTTGATGGAGATGATGATTGCATTAGATTCCTCTTTTTGAGAGGACCAACATTGATATAAAGATATTCTCATTCAAACAAGAATAAGTATGATTTTGAATTTATGCCCACTCATGTACAATTTGTTTAGGTCGACCTCATCATCATGTAGGCTCATGGAGCCCAATAGGCATGACTCTTCACCCTCATCGACTTGTATAAATACAAGTGTCCCTCCTCATTTGGCACATTCATCACTCACTTATTCTCTCTTCCTCTCTCATTAGTTCGTACAACATTGGCCAACTTCTCTCTCTCACATATGTGGAAAGAGGGACGATTTTTTCTGGGTTGAATTACAGAACCAAAATTTCATAGTAGACCAAGTTTGACCAGCATTGACCAAGGGTTGTTGACCATATTTGACTGTTATTTTTGGAGGAATTTTTCTGTCTCTTTGGGTCGCATTTCTAGCATAGAAATCAAGGCAATTTGGATAGTTTGACTAGTGTTGACTTCAAGGTTGACTGCACTTTGACTATAGAAAATTACATCATGTTTTCTCTCTCCTTCGATTGAGTTTGACCAAGTGGTTTTGGTCTGAATTTGACCTCCTCATCAGGTCGAGTTTGACTGTGGAAGATCGAGCTACATAGAGGATGATTTATTGTTGATTTGACTAGAGTTGAATTTCTGGTTAGAGATGAAGTTTGACTACAGGTGACTGTAGGTATTTACAGGGTTGTTTTGACTTTGAATTGGGCAAGTCAAATTGAATTTTGTACTCTCTCTCTCCTAAAATTTTGATATAATAATTAAGAATAATTGATCAAAGGGTTTTCCCCACATTGGGATTTTTCCATGGCATCCACAAAATCTGGTGTCCTCTTGTCTTGGCTTGTCTTCTGCATCTTGTTTCATGTTCTATCTATTTTTATTGTCAATGTGATTATTGTGATTGCCATTGAAATTGGAAATTGTAATTGGGCTGCTAAGGAACATTGAAGTAAATTATGATAAGCATAGAACATACCATTGTTAACTAAAATTAACAAATTTCTATTTGCTCATTTTATCATAGATATGATTATTTTGGGCTAGCTTACCAAATTGTGGCAAACTAACATGACGAAAGACTATATCGATGATGTTAAATGTTTGGTTGTTAGAAAAAAAAATTAGATGATTTTTTATCAATGGTTTTTACAAAGAAATGAAAGCTCCGATCATTAGGGAAATTTACTAACAAAATGGACTTTAAAAGAAGCAATAAGATTCAAGTTGATGATGTCATCCCAAGGGGTAAATATTTTGGGAGTGAAAATAAGAGAACTACTTTTAATTGTATTTTTGACTTATTTCCTTGTAGGTTTACTGTAATGTCAAGTGTATCCACCCATTGGATGCATAATTATAATTTTGCATCCAATGAGTTCCTAATCTACATGCTTTTGAGTAGACCCACACTGAAAAAAAATGAAAATACATGAAAAAGACGTGTTTGAAAGTTTTGCATCTAACGAGTACCCAATCTACATGCTTTTGAGTAGACCCATAGAGAAAAAAAATGGAAATACATGAAAACATGTGTTTCTTTACAACGCGGGTAGACACACACCGAAAAAAATGAAAATATAGGAACAAATGTGTGTTTCAAAGTAACATGTTTCTCTCATATATTTTCATTTTTTTTTTCGGTGTGGGTTTGCTCAAAAACATGCAAATTGGGTAGTACCTATTAGAAGCAATTAAAATTCTACATCCAACATGTGCCTACCTAATCTACATTATTTTGAGTAGACCCACACCAAATAAATTGGGTACTTTAATTCTACATTGAACAGGTGCCTACACTTGACATTTAAGTAAACCTATAAGGAGATAAGTTAAAAATACAATTAAAAAAATGGTTTCTTTCATTTTCTTTAAAAACTCATAACTCTTATTTTATTGTTTTATTATTTTCCTTAGGAAGCCCATTTTATATCTCGAGATTCCCCTAATGATAGATGAGCCACCTTGCTACTTGTTTGGAGGCCACTCAACCTGCTCATTTTCCCAAGTTATATCTTATATGCTTAGTCTAAATGTCAGGACGTTTCTCAATGTCCCTGCCCAAATATCGTATCTCTTTAGCAACCCACCCCACCCCTTAAGGTTGATAAGTTGACATATGATGAAATGAAGGAATTTCAACTCAAGGGCCTCTACTATTGTTGTGATGAAAAATATTCTCCAAGGAATAAATGTAAGGAGTATAAATTATTTATGGACAAATCTAAGGATTTCTAGTGAAATAGTTGATTGCAAGACTCAAAAGGAAGTCATTCCCATAATTGAAGAAGAAAACAAAATCTCCCTTCATGCTTTAATCAATATTTCTTATCCTCAAGTGTTAAATTTTTACTACCTATATCAAGTGGTAAAAGGCCATTATCTTAATCAATATGAGTAGCAACCATAATGTCGTTCATCATTATGTTTCCAAAGTAACACATTGCTATATCCATATTGATAACAACTTTGAAATTATGATTGTTACCGGGGAATTTATGAAATGTGGTAGTTGATGTGAAAATGTGAAACTTTAAATGGGTGAGTATTCCCTGAAAACTCACATGTTTTCCATTGAAATGGATGGATGTCATATTGTTTTTGGTGTTATATTTCCAACAACTTTATTCCATATCACCATGGAATTCTTGGAATTGTACAAATTTTTAGAATGATGGCAATTCCTACATGCTTAAAGGTATCAAAGCAAACTCTTTAGAAATAATATACCCCCACCATCAGGAAAGCTTCTAAAAAGGGCATTATTGCATGATTGTACAATTCCATGTTATTTAAGCCATTGAGAATGCTTATTATCTAGTTCATTTGGATTTGCAGTTAATACTAAACAAGCACCAAATGGAGAGAATGATCAAAACATTCCATTACTTTGTGGTAGCCTACCACCTAATATGCACCCATATCATCATCATTTTTCCAAAAGAATGAAAAATATGTACAAGAGACATTAGTCGACGTTATCACTCCTAAAAACTTGAGAGTGAAAGATAATTTCCCATTCCAGTCATTGATGATATATTAAATGAGCTACTTGTATCCTAGTTCTTCACTGATCTTGATCTTCACTCTGATCATCTCCAATTTCACATGAAGGAAGATAATATCCCAAAACTACTTTTCACACACATGACAATCATTACAAGTTTTTGGTGATGACTTTTCTCCTTTTCAATGCACCTTCCACCTTCCAAAGCTCCATGAATCACTTCGTTAAGCCCCATATATGTCATTTTTTCCCAGTCTTCATTGATGATGTCTTATTCAACAACAAAATTTGGGTGGCACATGTGGGTTAGTTCTTCCAACTCCTTTGTAATCACCAACTATTATCGAGTGTTCTAAATGTGCTTTAGTGTTTTAGAAGTTGAATATTTGGGATAGATTGGTTTGCATGTTGATTCTACAAAAATCTACGTGATGCAAGATTAGCCTTGTCCCAGGACCCTTAAATGTTTTGTAATACCCATAGTTTGACCCCAGTTGTAAATGTCTATGTAAATATTCTATATAGGCTAGCAAACTAGTATGGCTTTGGAATGATCATCTTGGAGAAAAGCATAATTTGAGGAAATAACTACCTAAGAAAATTATATTAGTTCCTTGGTCAAAACTTGGCCAAGTGAGCTTTCACTACTCACCTCCCTAGCCTAGTATAATGAAATTTTCACAAATATTTTAAAGGATTCATCAAATGCAATCCATGTGAATAAAGCCAAGTGCCCAAATTCCCAAATGATCCATCAACTACCATGGAAAATCCACTGAATAGTTCATCACAGTAGATATGATAAAATTATACTTAAAATCTGAAATATATACTATGAGGATTATTTTCCTTAGACTTGTGGATTTATTGAGTTATTGTTTTCATGCATGAAATATGTAAAATGTGGAAAAATAGAGAACATACCAAAATACAATCACTAACAACCATAATAACATAATATATCATATGGGAAACCCTTAAGGGAGAAAACCCAACTAGAAGGTGAGGTTTCTTTGCTCTCTCTTTCTCTGAATGGAAATGGATGCAAGTACAAAGGGACCTATGACTTGTGGGATGCTATAGTACATAAACCCTCTATGTTTTCCCTCTCTCTATCCCTTCTCAACTACTTTACTCATTTATGGAACAAAATGCACTCAAATATGATGGAACTCCTTTCCCTCTAGGTGGCCTAGTTATAATACAACTTGACAGCCAATCAAGGGTTAAATTTGACCCATTCAACCCTCAATATAAGTTACAAGTTGAGCCTTCTTGTTAATTTTAGGTATGTTCTATGCTTAGAGAAATTTATTTCAATTTTCACAGTTGGCTCAATATCTTTTCCAGATTAGCAATCACATCAATATTAAAGTAAATTGTAGATAGAACATAAATATGAATCGCAGAAGACAAGCCAAGACAAGAGGACACAAGATATGGCGATAGCCAGGGACAAACCCCAATGTGGGGAAACCCTTGATCAATTCTTCTTTTATGTTCTTCAATAGTTCAGTAGATAGAGAGAGATAGAGATAGTACATTTACAATAGAAGTCAACAATTTGACTTTCGATATCTACATGAGATCAGTTGAAGACATGTTGCTTCAAATGATTCTCCAAGGTGACTGCTTCACCTATCATAGTGTTTCATCTCGTCACTGTGCTGCACCTAGTCACTGAGATGCTCCCATCACTAAGCAGTTCCCATCACCATGCTGTAACTCATCATCATGCTGCACCTCACTATCATGTTGTACTTTATCGTCTCAGTGCTGCACCCAAATAACACTGAGTTGTTCTCAACATCATTGATGTCACCTACATCACGTTAGTCCTTGAAACAATCAACAACTCAAAGGCCAAGAGAGGTTCCAACACTGCCACTGATTAGTTCAACCCTTAAAGTTCTATGCTGCTGGCTATGGCCTACGGCCTAGCTCAGCAACAAGATAGGTTTATACATAGCACCCAAATATTACTACCTTTGAACAGTAGTGTGTCTTCAAATCTTATCCAGAGATACCATTTTAGACAGACGTGTTTGACCTTCTCTTTGAGGCTGCACCAGATCTTAGATCATCCTTATTAAGCATAGTCAAATCCCACGTTGTCTAGGCTCCTTCTTACTGTAGATTACAAGTCTTTATTTTGTTGTGGCTAGGTCTATATAGACTATGGATAAGAGCTTCTTTCAGACAGTAGATAGGAGCTCCTCTGGGCTATGGATCTGGCCTCTCTTTGCTGCGTTTAAGCCTCCTTTGAATGCGGTCAGAATCTAATTACTGCGTAATTAAGGACCTTCATGGACTGTGTACTGAGCCTCCATTTAACTGTGACTTAGGGCATCTTATAGCTACATTTGGAACCTCCTTTCTCTGTGGAATTAAGTCTCTTCTAGACTACGTATAAGTGCCTCCCCTTGCTGCATCAGATCATCATTGACTGTAGTTAAGGGCACCTTTAAATGCTATGGCTAGGGGACCCTTAAATGCTTCGGATAGAAATTTCCTTTGGTTGCATATAGAACCCTCATTACTGTGGCTAGGGCATCATCCTTACTGTGGCTAGGGCATCATCTTTACTGTGGCTAGGGCATCATCTTTACTTAGGCCAACGTATACTCTTAGTGTCTCTCCTCCACCAAAACCCAAAGACGTGGAGAGGAGGAGATCACATGAAGAGTGTGTGTGTCTAAATGACTTGAAGACCTTTTCTTTTTATAGTAAAACGTTGAGGTTGAATAGACATGACTGTTGGGCTTCTGAGCCTACATAAGTTGTTGGCCAGCTTTTATAATTTTTCCATAATCAAAATAAATTCATATCTCCATAAATACTTATCGGAATCGGATGATCTTTAGATCAAGCCTACGCCTCTCGATGAGAGGAATCTAGGAAAAATATCAATAGTCACAAATAAGATGATCCACATGGAGTTTGCCCCTAGTTTCCAATTTTAACACTCCCTCTCAACTAGGGAGAACCCCATCCGTTGATCCATATGTCCGACTATACTATCTCTGCCATCAGTGCCCTGCACTGCTTTGCTCTGCTCTGCTCTACTGAACCATGAAGAAGAAGAATTGATCAAGAATGTCTCATACCATTCTCTGCTAACCCGAAGTCAGTTTCATCTGAAGAGAGTGTGTCACATCACTCTTACTGACCCGAAGCCAGTTTTATTGATCCCAGATCAATATCACAAGAGAGTGTCTCAAAGCACTTATACTGATCCCAGATCAATGTCACAAGAGAGTGTCTCAAACCACTCATACTGATCCCAGATCAATTTCATTGATCCCTGGTCAATGGAGGTCATCCTAACATAGGGAGTATGGTAGATACAATGATGCATCCATCGATAGTACTACTATGGTCCCTATCCTCATTGATTAGATGAGAGGTACTTCCCATGAGTCCTAGACTGCATGGGTAGGATGCCTCGATAGGAGAACGAATCATCTTGTCCACAGGAGAACAAATCATCCTGTCAGTGGATGCCATGGAGAGCGAATCATCCTGGCCCAAAGGAGAACGAGACATCCTATCCACAGTCACCATGGAGAACGAATCATCCTGGCCCATAGGAGAACTAATCATCTTGTTCCATAGTCGCCATGGAGAACAAATCACCCTAGCCCACAGGAGAACTAATCATCCTGTTCATAGTGCACCACCAGGGGAGGGTGAGTCACCCAGTGGTCGTATGTTACTCCAATAAGTACCCCAAAGCTCCCAGAGCTTAATGCAAACATGCAGGACCCTTATAAGAAGGTCTCTCAATGACTTCAAGTCATTCGGGAAAGTCACATATTTTACCTTTCCCCAGGGCTTTGACAAAATGTCTGCGACCTGTACATCAGTCTCAATGTGATGGAGCCTCCTCGCTCATCGACTTACCATATCACATATAAGGTAGTATTTGATGTCTATCTATTGGAGCGATCATCGAATATGGGATTCCTCAATAATCAAATCCCCCTTCTGGTTGTCACAGAGAATCACAGTGATATTCATCATGTGTACAAACAACTCACTTGAGAGCTTCCACAACCATGTAGCTTCACACGTGATCATACTCATCGCTATGTATTTGGTCTCAGTGATGCTTATAGACCGACTTCTGCTTCCTGCTCATCCATGATATCGAAGCAGAATCCAAAGAGAATCAACACTTAAAAGTGCTCTTGAGATCCTCCACACTGCTTGCCTACTCAACATTCAAATAATAATGCAGTTTCATATTTCCGGTAGTGTATCTCAATCCATGAGAGATTGTGCCCTGAAGATATCTCAGAAGATTCTTGGCACCAATCCAGCGAGTCTCAACCAAATATGAGCTCACCATGCTAATTGCAAGACATATGTCCGGACGGAAGTTCACCAAGAACATTAACACGAATGAGTTTATGAAACTAAGAGGCATTTCCCAAATCTGGTTCGACATCACTACCATATAACTTTTGAAAGCTAAGATCCTTGAGGTAGTCATAGGCTTGTAGTTTATCATTCCACATTCAGAATCCAACTCCTTCTTACTTTTGCAAATGAGAGGGTTTTCACCTGTCAGAAATAGGTCGTCCTCATAAGGTGCCGGTATGAGAGGTCTATCATCCACAACCTTCGGGTAATGGTTTGGATCGGTTTCAATCCTAGTGAATCTCATCTTCATCAGATAGCTTTCAATCCTCTCATACTACGCCCGGGGTGTTTTTCTTCAATCCATAGAGGGATTTCTTCCACCTGCATACATGAGATTCCTGATCATCAATCTCAAACCCCTCGGGTTGTTCCAAACCTGTGGACCTGCTACATGAGGGGAATGGTCCCCTTGTAAGATTTTACTTTGGTACATCTCAAACACATACTTTCATGCTCTTTTTGAATTCAAGCATCCCTGTCACCATCTAACTCACAAACCTCCAATGCTATGTGTCAATGGACATGGTCCCCAGTGGACTTCCTGCAACTTGATACAACCCTGAACTCAAAAACATCGTTGAAAATGCTATTTTCAAACACGTACCTTTCCATCGATGAGTGCCACCTCGTAACCTTTGACTTCCACTGTTGAAATGGATACCAGGTTCTTCTTACGATCAAGTACATAAAAGAGATTCTAGAAATGAATCGAGTTACCCTCATTCAATTGAGAGTTAACATTCCCTACACCCTTTTCGAGATAGGTGCCATCGACTCCAAGTATAATCCCACAATTATTTCCATCTCTACCAAATTAGAGAGTGCACCCATCTATCTAATGAAGTGCCTTAAAGCACTACAATATATAAGCCAGATCCCCAAAGAATCTGAAGGAGAGGGCCAATACAAGATAACGCTTCTTTATCTTATCAGAAACAACATTTGATTCTTCATACCTAGGGTTCCTTGCTTTCTATGAAGAGTCAACCATTCCTTGATGACCTGAATTACTTGTCATTCCTTTGATCATTGAAGATGTCCCTGGAATGATTGTTATCATCATCAAGTGATTTGTCCCTGCCATTCGGACACTCCACATAATGGCCGAACTAGTTATCTGCCTTTCCTTCCACCCTAAGATCCGGTCTTCCAATGAAGTGATCTTTAGGTAGGCCATATTCTGCTACACCATTCTGATAATATTCTCTACTTCGACTTCACCTTGGGTGAATTTGAAGAGGGATGAGGAATCCACAGATCCTTTTGTCCTTTCCCAACTGTCTTCGGTGATTGCTCTTTCACTCTTGCTTAGGCATTGTCTTCACCTCACCTATGATACCATGTTAATTTTAGGTATGTTCTATGCTTAGAGCAATTTATTTCAATTTTCATAGTTAGGTCAATATCTTTTCCAAATTAGCAATCACATCAGTATTAAAGTAAAATGTAGATGGAACATAAACATAAATCGCAGAAGACAAGCCAAGACAAGAGGACACAAGATGTGGCGCTAGCCAGGGACAAACCCCAATGTAGGGAAATCCTTGATCAATTTTTCTTTTATGTTCTTCAATAGTTCAGTAGATAGAGAGAGATAGAGATAGTACATTTACAACATAAGTCAACACTTTGACTTTATATATCTACAAGAGACCAGTTGAAGAGATGCTACTTCAAATGATTCTCCAAGGTGACTACTTCACCTATCATAGTATTGCATCTCGTCACTGTGCTGCACCTAGTCACTGAGCTGCTCCCATCACTGAGTAGCTCCCATCACCATGCTGCAACTCATCATCATGCTGCACCTCACTATCATGTTGTACTTCATTGTCTCGGTGCTGCACCCAAATATCACTGAGCTGTTCTCAACATCATTGATGTCACCTACATCATGTTAGTCCTTGAAATAGTCAACAACTCAAAGACCAAGAGAGGTTCCAGCACTGCCACTGATTAGTTCAGCCCTTAAAGTTCTATGCTGTTGGCTATGGCTTGTGGCCTAGCTCAACAACAAGATAGGTTTACACACAACACCCAAATATTACTGCCTTTGAACAACAGTGTGTCTTCCAATCTTATCCAGAGAGATCATTTTAGACAGACTTGTTTGACCTTCTCTTTGAGGCTGCACTAGGCCTTAGATTAGCCTTATTAAGCACAGCCAAATCCCATGTTGTCTAGGCTCCTTCTTGCTGTAGATTACAGGTCTTTATTTTGCTGTGGCTAGGTCTCTATAAACTATGGATTAGAGCTTCTTTTGGACAGTAGATAGGAGCTCCTCTGGGCTATGGATATGGCCTCTCTTTGCTGCGTTTATGCCTCCTTTGAATGCGGTCAGAATGTAATTACTGCGTAATTAAGGACCTTCATGGACTGTGTATTGAGCCTCCCTTTAACTGTGACTTAGGGAATCTTATAGCTGCATTTAGAACCTCCTTTCTTTATGGAATTAGGTATTTTCTAGACTGCGTATAAGTGCCTCCCCTTGCTACATCAGATAATCATTGACTGCGGTCAAGGGCACCTTTAAATGCTACGGCTAGGGGATCCTTAAATGCTTCGGATAGAAGTTTCCTCTAGTTGCATATAGAAGCCTCATTACTGCAGCTAGGGCATCATCCTTACTATGGCTAGGGAATCATATTTATTGCGGCTAGGGCATCATCTTTGCATAGGCTAGCATATACTCTTAGTGTCTCTCCTCCACCAAAACCCAAAGATGTGGAGAGGAGGAGATCACATGAAGATTGTGTGTGTTTAAATGACTTGAAGACCTTTTCTTTTTATAGTAAAACGTTGAGGTTGAATAGACATGACTGTTGGGCTTCTGAGCCTACATAAGTTGCTGGCAGACTTTGATAATTTTTCCATAATCAAAATAAATTCATATCTCCATAAATACTTATCGGAATCGGATGATCTTTATATCAATCCTACACCTCTCGATGAGAGGAATCTAGGAAAAATATCAGTAGTCACAAATAAGGTGATCCATATGGAGCTTGGCCCTAGTTTCCAATTTTAACACTCCCTCTCAACTAGGGAGAACTCCATCCATTGATCCATATGTTCGACTGTACTATCTTTTCCATCGGTGCCTTGCACTGCTTTGCCCTGCTCTGATCTGCTGAACCATGAAGAAGAAGAATTGATTGAGAATGATTCATACCATTCTCTACTGACCCGAAGTCAGTTTCATATGAAGAGAGTGTGTCACATCACTCTTACTGACCCGAAGTTAGTTTTATTGATCCTAGATCAATATCACAAGAGAGTGTCTCAAACCACTCATATTGATCCCAGATCAATTTCATTGATCCCAGATCAATGTCACAAGAGAGTGTCTCAAACCACTCATACTGATCCCAGATCAGTTTCATTGATCCCAGATCAATGGAGGTCATCCTAGCATAGGGAGTACGGTAGATACAACAATGCATCCATCGATAGTACTACTATGGTCCCTATCCTCATTTCCCTGCTCATTGATCAGATGAGAGGTACTTCCCATGAGTCCCAGACTGCATGGGTAGGATGCCTCAACAGGAGAACGAATCATCTTGTCCACAGGAGAACGAATCATCTGGTCAGTGGATGCCACAGAGAACGAATCATCCTATCCATAGTCGCCACGGAGAACAAATAATCCTGGCCCATAGGAGAACTAATCATCCTGTTCCATAGTCGCCACGTAGAACAAATCATCCTGGCCCACAGGAGAACTAATCATCCTATTCATAGCGCACCAACAGGGGAGGGTGAGTCGCCCTGTGGTCGTATGTTGCTCCAGTAAGTACCCTAGAGCTCCCAGAGCTCAATGCATGCAACATGCAGGACCCTTATAAGAAGGTCTCTTAATGACGTCAAGTCGTTTGGGAAAGTCACAGATTTGACCTTTCCCCGGGGCTTTGACAAAAAGTCCGCGACTTGTACATCAGTCTCCATGCGATGGAGCCTCCTCGCTCATCGACTTACCATATCGCAAATAAGGCAATATCTGATATCTATCTGCTGGAGTGATCATCGAATACGGGATTCCTCAACAATTGAATCCCCCCTCTAGTTGTCACAGAGAATCACAGTGATATTCATCATGTGTACAAACAACTCACTTGAGAATTTTCGTAACGATGCAGCTTCACACGAGATCATACTCGTCGCTATGTATTCGGTCTCGGTGATGCTTATAGCAACCGACTTCTGCTTCCTACTCATCCATGATATCAAAGCAGAATCCAAAGAGAATCAACACTTAAAAGTTCTCTTGAGATCCTCCACACTGCGTGCCTACTCAACATTCGAATAATAATGCAGTTTCATATTTCTGGCAGTGTATCTCAATCCATGAGAGATTGTGCTCTGAAGATATCTCAGAAGATTCTTTTCACTAATTCAGTGAGGCTCAACCAAATATGAGCTCACCATGCTAACAGAAAGACATATGTCTAGACGGAAGTTCACCAAGAGCATCAATGCGAATGAGTTTATGAAACTTAGAGGCATTTCCCAAATCTAGTCTGACATCACTACCATATACCTTTTGAAAGTTAAGATCCTTGAGGTAGTCACAGGCTTGCAGTTTATCACTCCACATTCAGAATCCAACTCCCTCTTACTTCTGCAAATGAGAGGGTATGCACCTGTCAGAAATAGGTTGTCCTCATAAGGTGCCGGTATGAGAGGTCTATCATCCACAACCTTGGGGTAATGGTTTGGATTGGTTTCACTCCTAGTGAATCTCAACTTCATCAGATAGCTTTCAATCCTCTCATACTACGTCTAGGGTGCTTTGCTTCAAGCCATAAAGGGCTTTCTTCCACCTGCATACATGATATTCCTGATCATCAATCTTAAACCCCTTGAGTTGTTCCAAACCTATAGACCTACTACATGAGGGGAATGGTCCCCTTGTAAGATTTTCCTTCGGTACATCTCAGACACATAATTTCATGCTCTTTTTGAATTCAGGCATCCCTGTCACCATCTGACTCACAGACCTTCGATGCTATGTGTCAATGGACATGGTCCCTAGTGGACTTCCTGCAACTTGATACAACCTTGAACTCAAAAACATCTTTGAAAATTCTATTTTCAAACACGTACCTTTCCATCGATGAGTGCCACCTCATAACCTTTGACTTCCATTGCTGAAATGGACACCAGGTTCTTCTTGCGATCAGGTACATAAAAGAGATTCTATAAATGAATCGAGTTACCCTCATTCAATTGAGAGTTAACATTCCCTACACCCTTTTCGGGATAGGTGGCATCGGCTCCAAGTATAATCCCAAAATTGTTTCCATCTCTACCAAATTAGAGAGTGCACCCATCTATCCGATGAAGTGCCTTGAAGCACTGCAATCTATAAGCCAGATTCCCAAAGAATCTAAAGGAGAGGGCCAATACAAGATAACACTTCTTTATCTTATCAGAAACAACATTTGATTCTTCATACCTGGGGTTCCTTGCTTTCTATGAAGAGTCAGCCATTTCCTTGATGACTTGCATTACCTGTCATTCCTTTGATCATTGAAGATGTCCCTGGAATGATTGTTATCATCATCAAGTGATGTGTCCCTACCATTCGGACACTCCTTCGCATAATGGCCGAACTAGTTATCTGCCTTTCCTTCCACCCTGAGATCCGGTCTTCCAATGAAGTGATCTTTAGGTAGGCCATATTCCGCTGCACCATTATGATAATATTCTCTACTTTGACTTCACCCTGGGTGAATTTGAAGAGAGATGAGGAATCCACTGATCCTTTTGTCCTTTCCAAATTGTCTTCGGTAATTACTCTTTCACTCTTGCTTGGGCATTGTCTTCACCTCAGATTTGATACCATGTTAATTTTAAGTATGTTCTATGCTTAGAGCAATTTATTTCAATTTTCACAGTTAGCTCAATATCTTTTCCAGATTAGCAATCACATCAGTATTAAAGTAAACTGCAGATAGAACATCAACATAAATCACAGAAGACAAGCCAAGACAAGAGGACACAAGATGTGGCACTAGGCAGGGAAAAACCTCAATGTGGGGAAACCCTTGATCAATTCTTCTTTTATGTTCTTCAATAGTTCAGCAGATAGAGAGAGATAGAGATAGTAAATTTACAACAGAAGTCAACACTTTGACTTTCTATATCTACATGAGATCAGTTGAAGACATGGTGCTTCAACTGATTCTCCAAGGTGACTACTTCACCTATCATAGTGTTGCATCTTGTCACTGTGCTGCACCTAGTCACTGAGCTTCTCCCATTACTGAGCAGCTCCCATCACCATGCTGCAACTCATCATCATGCTACACCTCACTATCATGTTGTACTTCACTGTCTCAGTGCTACACCCAAATATCACTAAGTTGTTCTCAACATCATTGATGTCACATACATCATGTTAGTCCTTGAAACAGTCAACCACTCAAAGACAAAGAGATGTTCCAGCATTGCCACTAATTAGTTCAACCCTTAAACTTCTATGCTACTGGCTATGGCCTGCGGCCTAGCTCAGCAGTAAGATAGGTTTACACACAACACCCAAATATTACTGCCTTTGAACAACAGTGTGTCTTCCAATCTTATCCAAAGAGATCATTTTAGACAAACTTGTTTGACCTTCTCTTTGAGGCTGCACTAGACCTTAGATCAGCCTTATTAAGCACAGTCAAATCCCACGTTGTCTAGGCTCCTTCTTGTTGTCGATTATAGGTCTTTATTTTTCTGTGGCTAGGTCTCTATAGACTGTGGATTAGAGCTTATTTCGGACAGTAGATAGGAGCTCCTCTGGGCTATGGACTTGGCCTCTCTTTGTTGTGTTTAGGCCTCCTTTGAATGCAGTCAAAATCTAATTACTGCGTAATTAAGGACCTTCATGGACTGTGTATTGAGCCTCCCTTTAACTGTGACTTAGGGCATCTTATAACTGCATTTAGAATCTCCTTTCTCTGTGGAATTAAGCCTCTTCTAGACTGCGTATAAGTGCCTCCCCTTGCTGCATCAAATCATCATTGATTGCAGTCAAGGGCACCTTTAAATGCTACGGCTAAGGGACCATTAAATTCTTCGGATAGAAGTTTCCTCTAGTTGCATATAGAACCCTCATTACTGCGGCTAGGGAATCATCCTTACTGTAGCTAGGGCATCATCTTTACTACAACTAGGGCATCATCTTTACTGCGGCTAGGGCATCATCTTTACTTAGGCTAGTGTATAATATTAGTGTCTCTCCTCCACCAAAACCCAAAGACGTGGAGAGGAGGAGATCACATGAAGAGTGTGTGTGTCTAAATGACTTGAAGACCTTTTCTTTTTATAGTGAAATGTTGAGGTTGAATAGACATGACTGTTGGGCTTCTGAGCCTACATAAGTTGTTGGCCGACTTTGATAATTTTTCCATAATCAAAATAAATTCATATCTCCATAAATACTTATCGGAATCGGATGATCTTTAGATCAATCCTACACCTCTTGATGAGAGGAATCTAGGAAAAATATCAGTAGTCACAAATAAGGTGATCCACATGGAGTTTGGCCCTAGTTTCCAATTTTAACACTTCTAGATTCTTCTTCATGGTTCTCACATGGCTAGCCCCTTTTCCATAAGTAATGGGGGGTGACATGGCATCCTCTCAAATTATGGTGGTCAATTTTGATAATCCACTTCTGGGAGGCATAATTTTATCATATGAGCTCTGATTGAGGCTATTATTGCACCATTTGAAAGTCATTGATGTGTAAATTATGGAATTTAGGTCCCTAGTAAGGTTAGGACCATTAAACATGGTTATTTAAGGTCTTAAAACAACTCTTGAAGTTTTTCAACCAAAATTTTCCAAACTGTGACCACCTATAAAAATGGCCTTGTAAGTTGATTCCTCAAAATTTTCCACTCTAAACGCATTAATATGGATGAAAAGTAGTATATTGATCCAATATTAATCATATTATCATAAATCCCCATTTTGAGAGGCTTTTGGTTCCCAGAATCTTTTATTGAATGAGATGAGAAAATTTTTTCTCTACCTTCTCCCTAGAGTACCATTTAGCATTGCTTAGAAGTTATCCTTTCAACTCAATCTACCAAAGTTCATGTTGCCCTTTTCCTGTAGTTATGGACCTCTTTTGAAAAAATGTATCCTTTGTCAACTCTTCTTAAGATTTTGGAACCAAATTCTCTATATAAAGTAGGACATGTTCCTCTTCTCGAGACAACATGAAAGCCTCATAGAAAGTGCCTTAAAACCTTGGAGATGTGAGACTATTTGATCAGCTACAATAGCTCATTTCTAGTATCACCTAACTTAACCAACCAAAAAAGTAACTATAACACCCTCCTCCTACATCTACCCATGTAATCGGTCAACCAGGGTAATCATGTGACGAAGATTTACTATGATATGATTCAACTCCCTATGTAACAGTTACAGAAGTGAAACCGATGGAACATAGCCAACTTGACCTTCTACAAATGCAACAAAACACCCAGGAGCCATCCAACCCATCCAAGTGACCAGTCCTTGAGACAAACTAACTTTTTGCGGCATTAAAGCCTCAGTCTCTCCCTTGACATGGGCATGCATGTGACTGGGACCCTCTAGTCACTCCCATAATAAGGAATGCATGTGACTAGGGACTTTTCCAGGTAGTTATGTGCCAGCGACTTCGGATACTGTGCCACTTTTTTCAGGGCCAGGACTCAAACCACTGCTCAAAATTCCATGAAACTTCGAGAAATGAAAAGTAACATCAAAACAATGATACAAATGAAAATACTTGAATAAGGACTTGACTATACCCCTGCTAGCCATGATAGACATTTCTTCAAACATGTCACAAATATGCATTTTACAGGTTTAAATAACAAATCTTAGCATAGGGGTCTCATACTTATCTGTGAATCACTAAAAAGCATTGATGCCTCATCGCAATAACTACATTACCATATATTAAGCCACATATTCATTATACATTCAGTGATTAACCAAAACATGATGAGATCCATACATTTTCACTATCATAAAACTCATTCGTAACCAACATATAACCAACACAAATATCAAGGATATAACAACCATATAGGCCACATATAAACAAGTATATTTACCCATAAAATACCATGGAGAAAGAGAGCTCTTATTGATGAACCCCAGCTGCACAAGGCCAAAACAGAGCAGAGAACCCTAGCTGCACAAGGCCAAACTGATTCAGCGCAACCTCAACACAGGGGTTTTGACATTCAGCGCAGGTAGCCTTCACGGGACCTGCGTTGAAATGCAGAATCCCTTCACAGGGTCTGCGCTGAAGGAGAAACTCTCGTTTCTCACTGGGTTCTGGGTCACAGATTGCTATTTAATCTACTGTTTTAGGCCAAATAAAAGCAACAAGCAAGGTGCAATCAAAGGGATGCTTTGAGGGAGTACTAAGATCTATCACAAAGGATCATCAAATCATTTGTGAGTCCATTTTTCAGATCATAGACAAGTCCAGTGATTGGATCAAAGCAGCAACTGTCTACTTTGCATCTGGGAATAGCAGATGCAGTTCGATTGTTGCTGTCGAGTCTATGAAACAAATAATGATAGAGACACAAATAAAATGACTAAACAGATTTCCCCAGTGGAGTCGCCAATTTGTTGTGGGGAAAAATGCCTATGCAGGACGATCCTATCCACCTAAGGTGTGACAGTGCCTTAGCAACAAACAGAGACAGCTATTCTAGTATTCTTCCTTTATGAATTAAGAATGAAGAGAGAGATGGATGGACTAACCGGTGTCTTTCGTTTGTCCCTTGATCCGGCTCCTCTTCTCTTGGAGAGTTCCCAGCTACTTGCCTTCCCGCTCGCCCAGCTTCAAGAGGTTTCTGCAAGATCACAAGAAGAGAACACTACACAAGACATGGATTCATATTCATAACTAGTTCAGGATTAGAAGCAAACTAAACATACTAATGCAATCATACATCAAAGATACATCAGTATATAGGAGAAACCAAGATAGCTTTATTGATGAATAACAAGGTTCAGGAAGAGATACAACCCAGAGGGCTCCAATCCAGCATCTCCTTCCCAGCAAATGGAATTCCTATCTTCACCCCCTTCAAAGCATTAAGCACCCAATGATTCCAATCTCAAACCAACAGCAATTCTTTGCAATAACAAAATTCCAGCCTCTAGATCTCATGGAGGAGAGATCCATATATAGATGTTTGGAGAGAGGATGAGTCAGCTTGAGATCTGACTAGTGTCCTCTCCCTCTGTCAGTTCTTGATTCCACTTGGAGGTTCTTGCTTCTACTTGGAGATTTGGAACCTCTTACTCATCACCAGTCGAATTCCCTGAGGCAAGTGTCATTGAGGAAGATTTTGGAAGCTTCCTGGGTCTTGACACCTCTTGGAATGAACTTGCCACATGTCAACTCTCGCTCAGCGCAGGTAGCCAGTGTTGGCTTTGACATTCAACGCAGGTAGCCAGTGTTTGCTTTGACATTCAGCGCAGACAGCTAGTGGAGCCACTGAAATGATCCTGAATTGACTTGTTTTTGAGCAGTTTCTGGTGGAGAACTTTTGTGAATTGCTGTGGTTTGTTAGCCTTGTTCCTCTAGGGGTAGGAACAACATGTTTAGGGACTTTGGATCCCTTAGATTATGGACATTTCATGCTCAATGCTGTAAGGCACAAAAATGTCTATAACAGTTGCCCCCTAAAGTATGAGGCTGTTTATCGGGTGAAATGCTTTATCAGGAGGATCCGAAGTTCATCCAATGCTGGGAGGAGACCTGTAATAAGATACAATACAATACATTATTTTTCATATTGCTTTCATGATCTAGCTGAGGCGGGCATTCCCATGCTCAGCTTTATAAATTCATTTTTCTGTACATAGAACAGACAATCGTCTGATGGTAGACTGATAATTTTGATGAAATTATCATCCTTTGAGTAGGATGATTATCTGCTGCAATGATGTACATGTCAATGTCTTTATCTTTCCTGAATATATATCGCAGCTCGGATGGATGAAACTAGATCCGGGGTCTTCAAACTCATTCGATCTTCACTCTAAGTACAAGTCGATCCATGTGAGAAATGTTCTGAAGTCGAACATGGAAAGACATCGCTTGATTACCGGTCAATGAGGTAAATCGTTAACAAGCGCGAGAGGAATCACCGATAATGATAATGACCCTCAAGGTACTGCAGTACAATTCACGTGGTGTGAATAAAGGACTTGGTGTCGAACACCACGCAAAATCTTTCGGTCGAAGGTCATTGATGTATACCTGTCGCCGGAAGTGAGAAACTTGCCATTGAGGCATGCAAGCTTCAAAATACTGAAGGGGTTGTTCCTAGATCAACTTCTTGGATAATGAGCTGATGTCGACAAGAAGCGATCCGTCAAAGGAGGGCCTTAATGAATCCCACATCAGTGACACGGAACGAAGCTAATGATTTTGATGGAGGTGAAAACGATCTGAGACATATGATTCAGGGTGGCGGTCATGAAAGGATGAAGGATAATGTATGGCAGTGGATGGGACACGGTTGACTTTTCTGAACGACTTCTCTTGAACATATGGCGACACTGATGCGATGGATCGGTAGCATTACCCCAAATATGGATGGTATGGCGAGACCATGGATGTGACCGGTGAATGAAACAACCCCACCCGATTGTGGTACAGAGGAAAAGTGTCATGTTCAAGAGCGACTTGCTACCATCAAAGTTTTCTTGAGTTTCTCCCAATTTTTCCCCAGTCATTGCTGACCAGTACCTCTTTATTTTTGTCAAGCTTGAGGAGGATAACATATGCTTGTTCTATAACCTGCCCTTCGGGCAAGCCCATCGCTATGTTTTAATGAGCCTAGCGATAGTGAAACTCGTTCTTGTCTAAAGACAAGTTTGTCGCTATTTAATGATTTTAACGAGTCTAACGACAAGGATAACTCGATCCTTTTCATTTTTAGAGAGTCTGAAAAGGTACATAAAGTTAACTCCAAAAGTCCTTTTTCGTCATCTAATCCCTTAGGTCCGAAAAAGTATAAAACAATACAGAAGGGATGAGTTTTCGATAGTTTTAACGAGCCGAATAAAACAAGCGCTCGATCTTTTTGTGCAATAATCCCTCAGGTCCAAAAAGATTAAAATCTAGAGGAGGGATAGCCCTTCCTGGCCCTTTAACGAGCTAGAAGGCCAAGGACTCGGCAATCTTTTCATATTTTACGAGTCAGATGAAAAGAGCTTAAAGAAGACTCGTCTTTTGAGGAACGAGTGATGAAACAAGTTAGCAGCTGGTTCCAGGTACAGGTTAGAATTTTCCAATCACGGCAGTGTCACAAGGATGGCTAGGCGAAATCACTCTTCGCAGCTGTTCCTCAAAATGGGTAAACAATCATATGGAGGTGAACGATCGGCCAAATGAAAAGTGGAGGTGACGGTGCAAACACGACCAAGGCTTTAATGGCTGATAAGGTTACATTCACGGTGGTTATTTACCGGGTAGTGGTTCATTTTTTATTTTAAAATGAGCTTAAACGTTGGTGGAAACACTTGCTCATTGCTTATGTTTATTTTTTAATGAGCATGAAGTCCGCGTTAAAACTGCTCGGATCTTGCGTTTATTTTTTAACGAGCATGAACTGTGTGCTAAAACTGCTCGATGATAAGTTTTTACATGCCCCCCAAGCTTCATTGCATTCAACTTGGTGGTTGGAATGAAGGTTTACCTTTGAGATTTGGAAAGGGGATTGTTTCATTTTTTAATGAGGTTGACTCAATAAAAGAACTATCCTCATGACTCCTTGTTTCATTTTTTAACGAGGTTGACACGAGATTAGAACCGTCCTCGGCGCCCACTGTATTTACAGTATTTCTATTAGGGCGATGATCCACGCTGACAAAATGTTTAGGAATCTTCCGAATCCATTAGATATAGAAGATTTCATATTGTAGGTTTCCACTGTGGCCACTTCCGCCAGATTACTTGCAGGCGGTAGGGCAAAAGTACCCATTAAGGCAGGGTCTTTTAGGAGACCTACTCCAATATTTTGAAGCGAATGATTGCTTCCATGGATCATTGGAATGCTTCCCGTAACTTGTGAACTGTCGGGGAGGAAAGTTTGTTGGTCGACGACTGTAATTCCTCCTTGAAAGGGAAATGCAATCTTCCTGAAGTAGGTCGACACAACTGCAGCCATGGCATATATCCAGAGCCTTCCCAGTAGGATGTTGTAATCGAGGTTTCCATCAATTACTTCAACATCAATTCCTACTGTTTTGCCCCCTAGTTCAACTTGCAAGTTACTTAAAATCCCGTATGGAGTGTATGATCGTCCATCAAATGCTTTTAACATCGTTGACGATCTCGACAAGGGTGGTGAGCCTAAATTCTTCCAGCAACTCATCGACATAATACACGTAGATGCCCCCTCATCAATAATTGTTCGATGAACAGTTTTGTTGAGGGCTTTCACTTGAATAAGGAAAGCTAGTTGAGCTGGTAACTGAGGGTCATATCCTTTATGATCAAAGGCCACAAGATTGGAGTCCATTGGGTCAATTTCACCTATTGCTGATAATAAAGCTTGCTCTTGGGAGAGGCAATTTTGCGGTACCTCAAGCGTCGACATAGCGGACAGCGATTGGGCCAGGTCCTCTATTATATTATAATTCTGTGCTATTTTTGCACGAGGATTAAATGTCGACTTGTACACTACTCCCTTTGGCGACTTTATCATTTGTTCAGGAATGGTGGGTGGCACAACTTTGGTCAAAGTTGTTGTCAAACTACTAGGTTGTTCATTAGCCTTGTTATTCGAGACCTGTGGATTCCCGTAATCTTTATTCCTTGTCAAAGCATCATTTTGATGCTTTGAGATAGACAACATAAGCACTTGGGATCGGGAAGCATTTTGATTAGCAACCAGTTTGGTACCCGGGCTTGGAAACAGATCAGTCAAAACTGCTGAGGTTTTTGAACTCTTAAAGAGTTTCTTAACTTCAGCTATATGTGGACAATCTCTCGTCTAATGATCCTCATCGCATATATGACACCCCGCAGGGGGTTTCCTTTTTCTCCCTTTCTTTTTCTTCTTGCCCCCTGGTTGCTTCAGTTGTTTGCCCTTGTCGGTCGACACGGCATTTACTTTCGAGGCAAGAAGTTCCTCATCTGCATTTTGACTGGAAATCTTACGGGCCTTTTTAGATGTAGCCTTTGTCGATTTCGTGTCTGTCGTGCCAATCACGCCATCGATGGCATGAGAGTCATTGTTTGATTTAGGAGGAGGAGGAATTGAGAATTCCGGTCTAGGGGCGTCAGGTATTTTGTCGTAGAGCGTGCCAGACTGAGTATAGACCAAGTCTAGATATTGCGCACGAGCGATGACTTGCTCTTCCGTTACGACTCCCCCCTTTGCCACATCTTCCGTGATTGTAGGAAGTAAAGACTTGATAAACCATTCAACTAATAGCTGATCGGGAACGTACGTTTTTACCATCCTGCGACGACGTCGCCACTCATGTATATGATCAGATATGTGAGTGGCCATTGTCTGTTTGAAGTTGGTTAGGAGTTCCGTTCCCGTTTCATACCTTATCGGTAATTGAAAATGGGTTAAGAAAGTCGTGGCTAAGGTACTGAAGTTGTCGAACGAAGCTCTAGGCAATTCAATATACCATTTTGCCGCTGGACCAGTTAACGTCCTCTTAAAAAGGCGAAGCCTAATCGAATCATCATTTAGGGTGTTTGATGAACACCACAGATGAAATGTCATCACATGATTCGACGGATCTTCACCCGGATTTCCATTAAATTTATGAATATCTGACGGAAGTTTATGCGGAATCGCTGGCCACCAAGGGGCATAAGCAATTGGATCATTCGTCAGCCGGTTTAGATCTGGTAATTCTAGAGTTGCTACAAAGGGCAACTGTTGATTCAGGTTAGGCGAAGCATACCCAGGATAAGATGGAATCGCCTGAGCAATGGGTCTTTGTATACCAACATAATGTATTTGATGCTGGAAACTTTGACAAGGTTGATGGGTATAACCATTATAATATGGTTGTTGATTACCGCTTTGGAAATGCGATTGCCCATTACTTACAAAGACTTGTTGCTCAGGTCCTCAATATGATTGCTGGAATGGGGGTTGTTGAGTTTGAACCAGCTCTGGTTGTTGAACCATTTGCTGTTGACCAATACTGGATGATTGACCAAGATGAGGAGTCATAGTACTTGTTTGATCCTGAGTCGCTCCAGATAAGGAGGCACTAACCTGAGGTTGTGATTGAGTCGTTGAGACAAGAGGCTGTTGTATTGCAACCTGAGGCTGTTGGGGTTGACATACAACAGGTAGCGCTTGTACTTGCGACGCAGTAACCATAGCAGGTATAGTGGGAATATTCGACACAGGGTGGACTGGTTGCATTGAATATACAACCCTTGGTTGCTGAGGCAGTATTGGTACCCAACCGCTGGATGTAATTCCAGTTTGACCTGAACTTTGTTGTAAACTCCCATATGGTTGTTCTCTGGGAGGGAACAATGAAAAGGCATACTGCCCTCCATATGGTGGCAATCCAGTACTTAAAGGGCAGATTGGCCTTTGAAGACACATTGGATCAATTTGTTGAGTTTCAACATAAGAAATACCAGATGATAATCCGGATGAAGAAATAGGAACTAACCATGTCGTCGAAGCAGTCCCTGATGGGACTCCGACTTGTTGTTGATAACTTGCCGGGACAGATGGTATACCATCGAACATCGTTTGGGTAGCAGCAGGAGGCTCTGCCGCTGCTGTGTCGGATGACACAGTCCTGGATGTCGACGGTTGTTCAGACATATCTAGTCTATCCAAAAGATTTTCTAGCGATTCTACAAGAACTTACGATGAAAAGAGACTAACTTCGAAGATCAACGAGGGAATGGTGATGATTATTCCGTTTAAAATAAATTTTAACGATGCTTAGACACAACCTGTTTTTTTAATTTTAAAGAGTCGAGAAAAAGCAAAAGATGACTCTAGTCTCCTTCGATGTTTTAACGAGCCCGAAGTGACAAATGCTCGGATGGACTTTTTCTGTTATAGAGTCTGAAAAAGGCCAAAAGGAACTGCTCTGGAGTTCTAGGCAGAGGGTGTGCCAAACTTTTCGCAAAACTGCAGAATACTTTTTAGGGTACGGGCGGTCGATCTTCCTGAATGCTGTGTTCAGTGCATTGCGATCAGTAGGGCGGCCGACACGGCTTCCTAAGGATAAAGGTTTTATGCCTATAGGGGTCTCCCAATATATACGCGACGGTACGTGGGAGCACAATCCGTACTGGCGCTATCGTCCCTCAGGAGGAATCACCCACCATCCACGAGATAGACAGTCACCAGGCTTTACGACGCCGGAACACGTCTCTAGCCTAGACCTCTATGTTGTGCGTTATGTTGCAAAGGGTTGTTAAGTTCATTCAATTTATTTTAGGTTGATCTTTTTAGAAGTTTGCCTTTCAAGGTTCACCACGAGATGTATGATACAATTCCTAAATGCAGTCTAAAGATGATAAGCAAGCTTTATATCTTTTCAACTTTGAAAATCCTAGCTACTAAGGGAAAAGAAAGACACCATCTTTTCTCAAAGAGCAATCAGCACACTCTAATGCACTTTTCCTAAATCAAACATGCAAAATATCAAGATGCAAATGCACAATGCAGGTGTTTATTTTCCGCTTTCTTAGTATTGATGCCTACAAAGAAAGCTTCTTGTACAACTTTGACTTTGCTTTTAAATGACAAGTACAAACAAGTTTACTTTTTCGAAATCAGAGAGGGTAGAAGAGATTGCAACACTTAACGATTTTCGAAATGAATACTTGTTTCGACACTTAAAAGAGACAAACCCAAACCAAATGCAAAAGTAAATGTATAATCAATTTCAAACAGCCAATGAACTCTCTCCTAAGATCACAATCAACAGATCTGAATCAAGGGCTACAGGATGACTATTTCACTCTTGCAAAGGAAAACTGTAAATGACGCCACAAACACATAAAAACACTCACAGTCTTTTTGTACAAAAGGAGGTGGAATTTAAGCAGAGAAAAGGAGTTATCAGACTGGTACCTATGCTGGTTACAGGCTGCAAAAATCAGAGATCAAAACAAGGCAAAACAGAGCAGAGAACCCCAGCTGCACAAGGCCAAACTGGTTCAGCGCAACCTCAACACAGGGGTTTTGACATTCAGCGCAGGTAGCCTTCACGGGACCTGCGTTGAAATGCAGAATCCCTTCACAGGGTCTGCGCTGAAGGAGAAACTCTCGTTTCTCACTGGGTTCTGGGTCACAGATTGCTATTTAATCTACTGTTTTAGGCCAAATAAAAGCAACAAGCAAGGTGCAATCAAAGGGATGCTTTGAGGGAGTACTAAGATCTATCACAAAGGATCATCAAATCATTTGTGAGTCCATTGTTCAGATCATAGACAAGTCCAGTGATTGGATCAAAGTAGCAACTGTCTACTTTGCATCTGGGAATAGCAGATGCAGTTCGATTGTTGCTGTCGAGTCTATGAAACAAACAATGATAGAGACACAAATAAAATGACTAAACAGATTTCCCCAGTGGAGTCGCCAATTTGTTGTGGGGAAAAATGCCTATGCAGGACGATCCTATCCACCTAAGGTGTGACAGTGCCTTAGCAACAAACAGAGACAGTTATTCTAGTATTCTTCCTTTATGAATTAAGAATGGAGAGATGGATGGACTAACCGGTGTCTTCTGTTTGTCCCTCGATCTGGCTTCTATTCTCTTGGAGAGTTCCCAGCTACTTGCCTTCCCGCTCGCCCAGCTTCAAGAGGTTTCTGCAAGATCACAAGAAGAGAACACTACACAAGACATGGATTCATATTCATAACTAGTTCAGGATTAGAAGCAAACTAAACATACTAATGCAATCATACATCAAAGATACATCAGTATATAGGAGAAACCAAGATAGCTTTATTGATGAATAACAAGGTTCAGGAAGAGATACAACCCAGAGGGCTCCAATCCAGCATCTCCTTCCCAGCAAATGGAATTCCTATCTTCACCCCCTTCAAAGCATTAAGCACCCAATGATTCTAATCTCAAACCAACAGCAATTCTTTGCAATAACAAAATTCCAGCCTCTAGATTCATGGAGGAGAGATCCATATATAGATGTTTGGAGAGAGGATGAGTCAGCTTGAGATCTAACTAGTGTCCTCTTCCTCTGTCAGTTCTTGATTCCACTTGGAGGTTCTTGCTTCTACTTGGAGATTTGGAACCTCTTACTCATCACCAGTCGAATTCCCTGAGGCAAGTGTCATTGAGGAAGATTTTGGAAGCTTCCTGGGTCTTGACACCTCTTGGAATGAACTTGCCACATGTCAACTCTCGCTCAGCGCAGGTAGCCAGTGTTGGCTTTGACATTCAGCGCAGGTAGCGAGTGTTGGCTTTGACATTCAATGCAGACAGCTAGTGGAGCCACTGAAATGATCCTGAATTGACTTGTTTTTGAGCAGTTTCTGGTGGAGAACTTTTGTGAATTGCTGTGGTTTGTTAGCCTTGTTCCTCTAGGGGTAGGAACAACATGTTTAGGGACTTTGGATCCCTTAGATTATGGACATTTCATGCTCAATGCTGTAAGGCACAAAAATGTCTATAACACTAGGTAACCTTTTGGGATGAAAGTGTGGCTGTCGAAAGCTTTAAAGGAATTCGACGGCAGGGATATGGTTGGAGAATCCAAAGTGAGCCAACATGAAGCCGACATTACGCAGGTTGAAGCACCTTCATCAATGACAGTTCTATGTATTCCTTTTCCTTTCGAAAATATTTGCACCTGAAATGCAAGCTCGTGTGAAAGGGTAGGTTTACATTTTTCCATGTCGAAAATTGCAAGCATGGAATCATGAGGGTCGATACCACCAATAGTTGAAAGTAGAGCTTTCCTTTGTGCTAGATAGGTACAGGTTTGTAATACTTCGAGTTCCGACATAGTTGACGCGGGTTGCACCAAATCTTCTACAATACTGTAGTTTTGGGAGGCACGTGCAGATGTATTGTGCATTGTGCGACGAAGTGCCCCTTTCGAGGGATGAATCATAAGATCAGAAATCAGCCTTTCGATATGAAGATTGTTAGGCGATGATGGGTTTTGACTTGAGAAGGGTTCCTCTATATGAGCTATTGGAGCTCCATAAGATTTGGCTCTGGTTTATAGATATACCGTTTCAAAGGTGTAAATAGTAGATGGTACTTCACCAACTGAAGGATGTTGCGAACTGTCGTTGTCCCCTTGCAATGGTTGGGGTTGGTTTGCAATAAGGTGCTGCTACTGCTGAACGGGGAAAGGATTATTCAGGACAGTAGGGGTCCTACAAGTGTCCGTTTAAGCAATGAAATCTGTGCATTCCTGAAGACGCAGACAATGATAGGTCATGTGGTCTTTGGCACAGATTTTGCAAGGGAATCTGGAGGGTTTATCCTTTCCATCGTTAGAGGGTGAAGCAGCCTTCTGATTTGGGTTGTGTTGCTTTGTTGACTGCTCTTCAGAAGGATCATTCTTTTTCTTATTCTTCTTGTTCTTACCACCAGGTTTTTATGTAGATTGTTGATCCAGATTTAAACAGGAACACAATAAAATACAGAGATTACCATAAAGACAGATATGCAGCGGAAATAATACTTCATTTCATTACTGTAAAATACTGAAATATGCTTACAAATAGAAATAGAAATAACCCAGCTAGGGCGATGGTAGCTTATCTCTGAGAAGAGATGTGTCAGCTACATGCCTCTGAACTGTCTTAAAATGAAGCTCGAAGGCCTATTTATTGTTGAGAAACAATGGAAAACCCTTAACATTCCAAAACCTAACCCTAGAAGATGAAACGCCAAACTATGGGCCCCGTTTGGGTAAATTGGTACATCAACTTCCCGGGGTCGTAACTTTGGCATACGATCTCCGTTTTATGCGCATGATAGCCCGTTGGAAAGATCTCTCTGAGGAATACAACGGAAAAGACGATTTTTTACCCAAATATTTATGGAGCTAGATTTCCCAAAAAACGTCGTTTAGGGCCTCAAAACGGCTCCGGAAGTTTAGGACCCGAAAAACTGCTAAAAATAGTAAACTGCGCTATAATTAAGGAAACTGAAAATGTTGAGAGGAACAATGGTGGGGGTCCAGGTGGACTTGGCAGGTGGCCACCAATATCCACCTGGATCATTCCTCCCCCCTTAGGAAGCAATGGTCCCCATTGCGTTAAGTTCCTCCATGAGATGGGGAAACTTTTGCTGAACTTGGTCCCTGGTGAGCCATTTGCCATTGTGAAGGAGTTGGCCTGCTTTGACAACTCGATACAGTTGAATATTATGTTGGCGAGTATTCTTGATCTGTGTGTCCATGATTCGATCAGTTGCAGCTTGTTCCATGCAATCTGGATTTAATTCTGTGGGTGTGAGCTGTTCTGCAATGTCGGATGTATCTAGCAATGGTGGAAAGTATGGCCGCAGGCAGTCCACATTGAACACTGGGTGCAGGCCAAGGAATGGGGGAATGTTGGGTTCAAATGCATTGTCTCCCACAGCCTTAGTAATGGTGTAGGGACCATATCGGAGTGGTATCAGTTTCCGATAGGCTCCAGTAAGGCGTTCCTTTTGCAAATGCAACCAGGCTTTGTCGCCCACCTGAAACTTGTGTGGCACCCGATGTTGATCATATCGCTGCTTGTACTTGGCATTTGATTTCTCCAGAATGTCATGGACCTACTGGCGAATATGTTGGATGTGTTCAATGAAGCTGGTTGCCTTGTCTGTTTCGGACTGGACATGAGCTGAATCTGTGTGAGTAGCTGCAAGTGGCATGGCCACATCAATGGGGCATAGTGGCTGGAATCCCAAGCCCACCTAAAAAGGGTTGTGGCCAGTCGAGCTATGAAGAACTCGGTTGTAGCTGTGCTGAACATAGGGGAGGCTCTCGTCCCATGTGCGTGGATGCTTTGAGTTGTACATGCGCAGAATGTGTACAATCATCCTATTGACAACCTCTATTTGGCCATCAGTTTGAGGATGGAAAGCTATGGATTTAGTGAGTTTGGTGTCTAGCATTGACCAGAGGCTGGACCAAAATGTACTGAGGAACCGACTGTCCCGATCTGAGATGATAGACTGTGGGATCCCAAAGTGCACCCACACTCGTTCGAAGAAGAGTTTAGCAGTGGCTTCTGCTGTGATATTCTTCTTGCAGGCTGCCATAATGGCCATCTTCGAGAACCTGTCGACGACCACAAAAACACAGTCATTTCCATGCTTAGTGGAAGGAAGGCCTGACATGTAATCCATGGAGATGGATTCCCAAGGTCGACTAGGGGTAGGCAGCGGGCTATAGAGGCCTTGCTTCTTAATGGTCGGTTTGGAAATGGC
Organism: Pinus tabuliformis; assembly: GCA_031772625.1. Lineage (NCBI taxonomy): Eukaryota > Viridiplantae > Streptophyta > Pinopsida > Pinales > Pinaceae > Pinus > Pinus tabuliformis. The sequence continues at coordinate 345,564,677 of CM062817.1, forward strand.
ACAGGCAGTACATGATCTGATATACTTCCCGACATCTTGTCGAAGATTCGGCCAATAGAAATACGTTTGCAGTATTGCCACCGTTTTCTCGACCCCGAAATGCCCAACAGTTCGACTATAGTGTGCTTCCCAAATCATCTTGGCACGCTCGCTTGAAGGAACACAAAGGTGACCCAGGTAGCATAACAGGGCATCCTGGAGGTGAAAATCTGGAACATGCCGACCCTCCAAGAGTGTCTGGTATGTGTGGCCAAATTCTGGGTCGCTTTTGTTGAGAAGTGGCCAATCAGAAGTCTCGTGCCCACAGGAGTTGAGCACAGTGGTTAACGCCATGATCGGTGGTCGACTGAGGCAATCTGCAACATTATTGGTGCTACCCTTCTTATATTTGATATTCAAATGGAGCTGCTGCAGGTATGTAGACCACTTCTGATGGCGATCATTCTGCAATTTCCCTTGGGTCTGTATGAACTAGAGGGGTCAGTGGTCTGTGTGGATGACCGTTTCCTTCCCCAAAATGTAATGCTTCCATTGTCGGCAGGCCTGCACAATGGAATACATCTCTTTATCATAAGTGGGATACTTCCGGACTGTGTCTGAAAGTGTTTCACTGTGATATGCCACTGGATGCCCATGTTGAGTAAGGACTGCCCCAATAGCATATTCAGAGGCATCTGTCTCGACCTCAAATGGTTGTTGTAAATCTGGTAACGCAAGCACTGGTGCTGTGCAGAGGCGATCTTTCAACTCTATGAATGCCTTCTGTTGAGATTCGGACCAAAAGAACTTTGCTTTCACTCCTCCCTTGGTGACTTGACTCAAGGGCCAAGTGATATGAGAGAACCGCAACACGAATCTACGGTAGAAGTTGGCAAGACCGAGAAAGCTGCGAAGCTCTGTCAGAGTGGTTGGAGATGGCCAATCCCGAATGACTTGGATCTTGGCTGGATCCACATGCACCCCCTATTCATCAATAATGTATCCTAGATACTGAACTTGGGTCATGCCAAAAGTGCATTTCTCCAAATTGGCACATAGCTTGTGTTGCCACAGTGTTTGGAGAACCTGTCGGATGTGGTGGAGGTGCTCTTCCCAACTTTGGCTGAAGATCAGAATGTCATCCAAGTATACCACTACAAATGAGTTGGTGAATGGCCGCAAGATGTCATCCATTAGCCTCATGAAGGTTGCAGGAGCATTCGTCAATCCAAAAGGCATAACCAACCATTCGAAAAGGCCCTCCTTGGCTTTGAAGGCAGTCTTCCACACATCAGAGGGTTCGATTGGTACCTGGTGATATCCTGACTTTAGATCGATCTTGCTAAAATATTTTGCCCCCTTTAGTTGGTCCAAGAGGTCATCAATCCATGGGATTGGGTACCTATTATGGACAGTGATCTTGTTCAGCGCCCGATAGTCAATACAGAGTCTCCAAGTCCCATCCTTCTTCTGTACCAACACGATCGGGCTCCCACAAGGCGATGAACTCGGACGGATGTGACCTTTCTGCAGTAGCTCCTGAATTTGCCTCTTGATTTCATCGTTCTCCAGAACGGAGCGCCGATAAATTGGTCCATTGGGTAGCGGCGCACCTGGGGTCAGATCGATGGAGTGCTTGACCTGACAGTGCAGAGGGACCCCTGCGGGGGAGGTGAAGATGTCCTCGTATTCCTCCACGACCTTGTCCATCTGTAGTTGTCGTGCAGAAGGGCCCTGCCTGGAGGCTGTGGCCACCGTCTTCTTCTTTCCTTGAGGGCGTATCATCAGGAAAACAAATTTCCCGGTTTTGGAAATGAGCTTACTGCATTGTTTTGCAGTAATCAAAGAGATGGCGGTAGATGGTGCTACCTCTGGTATCCTGTACAACTTGTTTCCCATTGTAATAATAACAGCACGGGGCCTTGATTCATACATAGAATGTCGCTTCCACAAGTATGGTTGCCCTAATAATACATCACAAACTTCAAGGGGAGAAATTTCACACAATACCTCATCCGTGAAGGGCTTGATGTTGTATGGAAGGCGACACTGCTGGCTCACACGAAGATCCCGTCCTTGGTGAAGCCACCCGATGGTGTATGGTTGTGGATGTGCTGTGGTTGGTAAGCCCAACCGCTTCACGACCTCTGCCGAAATGAGGTTCTTTTGGCTCCTACTATCGACAATGAACTGTAGTGGGGAGCCCTTTACCCACATCTGAGAGTGGAAGAGACGTTCCTCCTCCTCTGGATCTTCGGGTTCATTTTTCTGGACCTTGCTGGTAGCAACAGTGGCGTTGGGATCTGCATCAATGATCTGCTTCCCTTTGTCATTCCCCTTGTTGGGTTTTGACTCAGAGTCGGAACATGCATCTGATTCTAAAACCTTTAGCTCAGCCACCAGTGACTGCTTGGCCCGACACTCACTTGTGTTGTGAGTGGAGCTCTTATGGAACTCACACCATTTTCCCGTGTCCTTTTTCGGCTTCGCGGCACTGTTCTTTGCTTGCATCTTTGGCGGGTTGTCTTGGGCTGCCCCGCCTTGGCTTTGTCCTTTGTTCTGTGGTTTAGGGGCACCTTTCCCTTGCTTCTAATTCACAGATCCAAAGACTCGCTTCCTTTGTTTAAACTTCTGCTCGATCTTGACGGCATATCGATATGCTGTGCCAGGCGAGGAGATGTTCAGGAATTCTATTTCTTCCTGGATGTACTTATGCAGGCAGTCGCGATATTTGAGTATCAAATGCTGCTCCGTATCCTTGACTCCCAACTTTGTGCGAAGGGTATGGAAAAGATTGGTGAACTCCGGCACGTCTTGGTCCCTTCCCTGCCGCAGCGTGGTCCACTTTATGTATTCATCCTCATAGCTTCCGACAAGGTAGTACTGCTCCTTGATGGCATCTCGGAATGAATTCTAGGTGGGTGCGGATGAAAATAGTGAGCCGGTATTTTCATCCTTCTGTTCGCAGTAGGTTTCCCACTAGTCTTTGACGTGGGGGGCTGCTTTGAGAAGAGCAAAACCAATCTTTTCCCGACTCGAAAATTCATGAACAGAAAAATAACCCTCTAGCAGATTTAACCATTTATCTATGGCATCCGCGTCTATCTGACCCTCGAATATGGGGATTTCAAAATTAACTTGTACCTTAAAGGGCGTGCGTTTCCAGAGTAGCTGCTGGAAGCCGATGCGTCGCCTCTAGGTAGCCACTGAAGGATCTGGGCAAAACTATCCATCATCGCGTTCCGTTGTCGCTCGAGGGCTTCTTCGAGCAAGATTTTGATAGGATCTCCTGCCCCCTCGTCTTTCTTCTCATCCGCCATGGGAGGTCGTCAGGATTTGCGAGGCTGGTCTCGCAAAGGTTCGACCAGTTCAAGCCCTAACTCCTTATATCCCGACCTCGTTGGGGACATGCAAAGAAAAACAGAGAAAAAACAGACCGCTCTGATACCACTGATCCGGATTTAAACAGGAACACAATAAAATACAGAGATAACCATAAAGACAGATATGCAGCGGAAATAATACTTCATTTCATTACTGTAAAATACTGAAATATGCTTACAAATAGAAATAGAAATAACCCAGCTAGGGCGATGGTAGCTTATCTCTGAGAAGAGATGTGTCAGCTACATGCCTCTGAACTGTCTTACAATGAGGCTCGAAGGCCTATTTATTGTTGAGAAATAATGGAAAACCCTTAACATTCCAAAACCTAACCCTAGAAGATGAAACGCCAAACTATGGGCCCCGTTTGGGTAAATTGGTACATCAACTTCCCAGGGTCGTAACTTTGGCATACGATCTCCGTTTTATGCGCATGATAGCCCGTTGGAAAGATCTCTCTGAGGACTACAACGTAAAAGACGATTTTTTACCAAAAAAATTGAGAGCTAGATTTCCCAAAAAACGTCGTTTAGGGCCTCAAAACGGCTCCAGAAGTTTAGGACCCGAAAAACTGCTAAAAATAGTAAACTGCGCTATAATTAAGGAAACTGAAAATGTTGAGAGGAACAATGGTGGGGGTCCAGGTGGACTTGGCAGGTGGCCACCAATATCCACCTAGATCAATTGCATAGAGTTTATCGCGGTGGTAAGAAGAGCAGTTGATTTGGTAGAGGGGTCAACTAACATCTGGGCAATGTGACCACTGAGTTGTTTTACAGCAGCCCCGGAGGTTGCACCGATAATCCCATCAGCATGCGCTCTGGGTTGCTGAGTAGCGGGAGCATTAGAGTTGCGAGGGGCATTGGGAATGACATCGTATAAAGTGCTAGACTGTGAATATATCAGATCTAAGTGTTGGGCATGACGAATGGATTGGTCTTCTGTGATCGCACCACCTAAGGCGACATCTTTAGTGATTTGGGGGAGTAGAGACTTGCAGAACCAATCCACTAATAGATAGTCTGGGAGGGGAGCTTTGAATAACCTTCACCTACGTCTCCATTCATGTATATGATCAGACATGTGGGTGGTGGTATCTTGATGTAATGAAGTGAGGAATTCCATCCTAGTTTCATAGTGGATGGGTAGTTGAAAGTGCTTTAAGAATTCCATCGCTAAAGTGCCAAAGTTATTGACTGATGCATGTGGTAACTCGATGTACCACTTGGTTACATTGCCAGTAATGGTGCGGGGAAAGAGATGTAGCCGGATACTATCATCCACCATGGATTTAGAAACACACCATAGATGATAGGTGGTGATGTGTATACCTAGATCCTCCCCTTGTTTCCCTTTGAACTTCGGGATGTTTGTTGGTATTTTATGCGGGATTGGCAACCAAAGTAGGTTGTGATAGATGGGGTCATTTGTAATTTTGTACAAGTCAGGGATATCAAGCATTTCCAAGAAAGAAAAAGTGTTTGATGCCCCCGAATCAAACCAAGGCGATGACATATGACTTGAGGATCCTTGCGGTCCTCCCATCATGTTGTTTCCAATATTATACACAGGTTGTGTGTTATAGTAAGTGCCTTGGGGTATGGTATTGTACTATGGGTTTCCATAGGGATTGTTAGGCTGGGGGATAGAAGTGCCCCCAAGATAAGGAGTGACCCCTTGACTCATTTGAGGTTGTGAGTAGGGTGCCCCTATGGATTGATTGGGACCTTGTTGAGGGTTCCCACTCGCCACATAACTAACCATAGGTTCTTGACTGACATAAGGAGGGTTCATGTCAATTAATGATTGACCATGCATACCTGAAAATGGAGGGGGAACTGTTACGCTCCCATTTGGCATATGCATATTAGGAACAATGCCCCCATATACCTAAATCTGGGGGTTAGAACTATACAATGGATGCCAACCATATTGTTGGTTGAAGGGACCCGCGCTAATCGTGCTATATTGAGCATTACAAGGAGCGTTATATGTAGCACTTGTCAAAGGTCCAGGGGCTAACACAAAAGGGGTGAAACCCAGAATGTACTTGGTTCCACTCGTGGTGGGTGTCACGATAGGGTTTGAACCTGGGACAGATGGGATAGCTAGGTTCACCATTAGAGTTGTTATACTGACTATCGACTAGGGAGGTGGTGGACCAAAAGTGTCCACAAATTCCCACGACCTGTTAATCATCAATGGGATGGGTGGAAATGTTCCAAGTGAAGACAAAGGAGGTACAGATGCAACGAGAACCAAGAGTGGGCCGAATGGATTCGTGATCAGAGGATTATATGGAGGAAGAAATCCTTCAGTAAAGAAATCCTCCGGTAAGCTTGAATCGTGGGATGTCCAAACTGATTCTGTGTTAGATCTTGGAGACTGATTTCCCGAAGATGGGGAATCTAGTTCACTGGAGCTCAGCGGATCCTCCATAGTGAGTGGGGGAAGTCCTAACAACCATCTAGATTGACGACGAGGGTCAGATGTAGCCACGGTGGCCGATAATTTTTATCAGTAAATTTTACAGTGATGTTTATTAAAGTCTCAGTGATAACACTCTAGCACTTAAAAAATAAAAAATACACTAAGGAAATCAATCAACAAGCAGAGGGAAATGACCCTGTCTGATAAGCACCGATCACTAGAGATGAAACCCAGTATCACAATGAATAACAGAGAGAGCTGGCCAAATGTACAGTTACGATTACTCTTGAGCTTCACCTGAACCTCAAATTAAGGGGCCAAGTACTCTCGTGAAGATGAGCACCCTCCCAAAAACTGAAGACAAAGTAGGTTCGTTTGTGTTAGGTACCAGGGCAGCCCACCCCAGTCACCTTGTGTTCGTCCCTAAAAGTATGGTCACTAAGGATGCCTCAAATCATAGACACTACCGTGGAGGACATAGTCGCAGACAGTACACTGTGTGAGAAGGATACCTGAGTCCCTGACTCAGCTCTGATATCCCCGAAGGAATCCCTGATACACAGAATACCTAAAGGAGATGTAAGAAAAGGCAGGCAACTTTCACTTATAGTCTGATGTTGTCTCGTATTTAGCTCCACTTTTACTAGAGTGGTCCCAGATAGTATGATTGTAGAAGGATTTCTCTCTTTAATGACACTAGTTTCGGTGTACGATCTTGGGCAGTTAACTCACACTTCCCATCCCAAGATCCTAGCCTAAACTAAAGTGTGTTTACTCTAAAAAGAGTTGTTGATTTATTTTATTAGGTAGATTTTAAATGTACTTCGTTAGAGTCTTCAGTAGGGGTGTTGACATATGAAATTATATGGGACTTTGACTCAAATCATGCAAAAACAATGCTTGTAAATTTTCACTTTCGATGAATAAGCTGCTTCTACAAAGGGAGAGTCATTCATACATCAATATTTATACCATGCATCCTATTTAGTAAAACACTAGCATAACCGACATAACTTCAATGCTCACTAACAACTATTGAAACCAAATAATGCAGAACTTAACTAGCTAAGCAAAAAATAGTAAAAATTTTGTATTTTTCTTTTAATGAAAACAAAAACTTTAAGAAGTAAAGCTATTTTCTTAAAAAAAAAATTGTTTAGGACACAGATCAATCAAACAAGTGCAGCTGCAAATCCCTGATCAATCCACAAGTAGATTTCCCAAACCATGAGCTCACAGGGTAAGCTGTTTATCAAGAAATGGCTGACTAACGCTCTGTACTAGAGGCTACAGAGAGTTAGTTTCAGCACTAACACTCTGTTTGTGAGGGCACGGTGCTTTATAAAGCACTGCTTTCACTGGTAACCTATGTTAGTGAGGAAAAATACTCAAAAAATGGGTTGTGGGGATCAGATCTAGAGCTGACCACTGAGAGAAGGGTGTTGTATGGTCCCGAGTGGTCAGAAAGGGAATGAAGAAGTACAGGAAGGCCTAGAAGAAGGAGAGATCTAGGAACTTTCTAGAAAAAACTGGGAACTAAGTGTAATCCCTAGTGGAGTACCAATTATGCTATAGGGATTAATGCATGGGTGTTTGGTGATGTAGAAAACCCTCAAGGATCTTCCCGGGATCCTCAACAGACAGTCAGATTAGCTGCAACTGTCACAAAGACACATGCATATATATGTTTAACAAATGAATATCAAAGCGAGAAGGAATTATTACCTCGAGTCTTAGTATGGTGTTGTTGGAGAGAACAATGCAGCTAGGCGAAAGACCCCTGAGCCAGTGCCACATCAAAGCCTGCACATAGCAAAAACAAGTGTAATATCATAGCATAAAACCTTGATAAACAAATGCATGAACATATAAAAGATATCTAGTTTCATATAACTAAGCCACTCATGCGAAAAGATATTGAATAAACATATAAACAAGTTATACTACCAACATCACGAAGTGGACAACACAACTGTAGTTCTATATTGATGTAGAAAGAGTGATTACAACCATCAGTTGCATCAGCCTTCCCTTACCCCTCCAACTCCTCTCTCTCTCTCCCTTCTTAACCTCTTATGATGCCTTAGTCTGAGACTCTGTTCGACAGTCAAATAGGCAATCCTTTCAAATGGTTTGACCTCTTTCACAATGGCCCAAGCCTTGCATATATAGCATGTAGGGTTAGGGTTTCCAAGTCCTTCATGAGTTCCATTAGGCAAAAGCAGTGATGTTTCCATGCTTTAGTTCTCTTTCCCATTTGCATACTCCATTAGGAATTAGTAATTCCCCCAAACAAGTCGAGTTCTAATGTTTCCCTGCTGTTATGAGTTGACATAGGAGAGAATCTAGGGATATTTTCTCACTCAATTCACTCCTTTGACCCAGAGAAATTGATGTAGGGTCACTAACGGTGTCCCCGAGTTGACAAGTAGAGTTACCTTAGGCACTAACGCACCCTTAAGCTTGTTGAAAAGCTTTATAAAGTAGGTTGATAGTGTCTAGTTATTGTTAGCTTGACAACTGGGCCCGTGAACTTGGTCAGTCCTTCAGTCATCATGTCTTTATCCTCTGAGCTGATGAGGAGGTCATTTTCCTGTATAACACTAAACACCACATCTTGGTTGTACACAACCTTCCTTGTTACTAGGTTCCAAAGCTTATAACCTTTTAAACCATCCTTATACCCAATAAAGATGCACTTTTCAGATTTACTATCCAACCTTGTTCTTGTCTCCTTTGGAACATGTACATATGCATCACATCAAAATAACCTCAAATGTGAAAGAGAAGGTTTATTACCAGTCCATACATCTTGTGGATTCTTATCCTCCAACACTGATGAAGGTGATTTGTTGACCATGTAACATGTAGTCTCCGTTAGAGATCAAATCTGCCTTAGGCTGAAGGAAGGCATGATTCAAGATAACACCATACCACGCTCAGCCTCGTAGCTAGCCCTGCGAGGCAGGAGAGGGCTCTCTCCGGGTCAACTCAGTAAAAATACTCAATAGGGTCTGAGATGACTTAAAATGAGAACTGATTTTAGGCTAGTAAATAGATATGAAAGAGAGGTAATTGATTGAATGACTGGGTTTGAGGGATGTATGGGATGAAGAACAGCATGAGCGGAGAGATTAAATCAAAGACGCAGATTATTTCATGAGGCAAGATAGGCAAAAAGTTTAGCATTCAAATTAAAATAATATGGAGCGGAAAGACTATTTGAGATGTTTGAACAGGGCATATATAATGAATCCTTATCAAAAGAAGAAAACACACAGAAACCTGAACACTTTCCCAAGGCAGAGCAATATAACTGGATTCTGCCTCTCTCACTTAAAAGCATTCAAATAGAAATGACTGTAAATGAACGGTAAAACATGACAAGATACAAATGAAACAGTAGAAGAAACATATGCTAAACATATACCACAAGAATCTCATAAACCAGAGCTGCGACCTTTCATTAATTCTCTGTCAAAGTTGCACAGTGAAGTGTTGAGCATTTCTCCCACACGTTTTCCAGAAATTCCCCCCCTCTTTACAAATGATTTTTCATACAATAAATAAACTCTACTATGAGCAAACAGATCGACCAAAAATAATGGATTGTTTAATCATCCTTAACAAACAAGAAATGAAAAGCCAGCCATCTGTTATGAAAATAAGCAACGTTACATCTTGTTTTTCTCTGGTGACCAATTAAAAATCAAAAAATGTAACGTGGATCCCATGAAATCATGATTGAGGACAAAAATGGGCGAGCGTTCCTATCTCTCTGCTGCGGTAGATGTTCTGCATTCTAATTTTGGCTTTCGGTCCTTTCACCTTCCCGTTACCGTTTGAATAAAACCGATTTTTTAATAAAAATGGTCAATTTCACCTTTGATGACGGGAAAAATGAACAATCCCAGCTGCAATTTCTCCCTTTAAACATACACAACACAAATATGAGGTCAAAAACTGATTCCATAGAGAGTTTTGGGTGCCATTGTCTTTCACGAGATATTCTAATCATCAGATCGCCAAGAATTGCTGCGATGCGAGGTCTTGCAAGCTGTTCTTTTTGTCGGAGAACCGACAACATTACTATTTTGGACACAGGTGCATTTCTTTATCCTTGGTTGAGTATCACCGTCTGAAATGAACTGCCTTTCGATAGCTCTGCTTGAGCACCTCCGATAGGTTTAATGCACAACAGTTGAAACCTTCTAAAACCACGAGCTTAGAGATATTAGAATGTCTTGATGATTTTTTAGCTTTAACTCTATTGCTTCTCTTTATAGGGGGATTCCCGCCACCAGATATATTTTTAATCGCAGAATCAACCCCAAGACCATCACGCAAACTCTTGCTACCGCTTCTTTGCCTTTTTGAAATACTATTGTTTGGATACTGACCAAAGGGGCAGCGTTGTCTTTGCCAGTAGTGGTTTTGCGAGACCGGGAGTTTGAACTTGCCCCTCAGAGTTGTTACACCGGCACGAATCCTCCTCAATCAAATCACCATTGTTGCTCGTGGTATCAGAATTCGATGCAGTTGTCTGGTCCTGTCTCCTCTGGCCCATTTCTACACATTAGAAGAGAAAACCAAGTCCAACAAAGTTGGTGTCTAGTATCACTTGGCATATCCCAGGGAAAATTCACTCAGCCTAGCCACATTTCTTGAAATGAGGCAAAACCGAGTGTTGTTGAGCGATTTAAACGATTTTTTACTGTTGTTTAGGCCTCTGGCTGTATGCGCCACGCGGGAGGCCCAATGCACCGCGCCTCCTGGATGCGCCGTGCCAGTGTATTTTTACACTGGATGGTTGCACCCAGTGCGCCGCACGTCCCATGTGCGTCACGACCACCCTTCTATGCATCGCGACACCTCTAGCACGCAGCTTTGGCACTCAAACGTGAAATTCGCTCCTCCAAAACTTAAGCGGATTGCAATGGACCTCTTGGCATACCAATGGATGGCTTAAACCATGAAAATGTCTAATACAGTGATGGGGATTGAGTTTTATCGAAACCGTGAAGATTTTGTGTCTTGAAGGTTCTGTTTTCCCAGCTTTAGAAACATCTTCCAGGAGTATGCTGGTATTCCCAACCTGCCAGCCTCTTCCTCCTGCTCATCAGTAATACTTGAAAAAGAGACTAAAGCCTTTACATGTCCAGGACCCTTTTGTATAGACTTGAATAAATTTGGGATTTTGATGTCTTGAACAAATACAATGTTGATCTCAGCATGCCTCGAGATGAACTCAACAACATTTTCTTCGAGTGTATCATAGAGAGGGACACAGGTAATCCTATGGCCATAGCATGCCTCCATTGCTATAATCCACTCAGGACAATTTATTCCATAAATTCCATAGCGTCCAAACGGTTCAATGCCACATGTACGCATAGCAGCTCCTACATTCAACACCTGATCAAAGACCTCCCCATATGTTTGCCATACATATTTGCCTGCCTTTCCATTATGAATTTCCCTGTGCCCAACCATCCTCCTAAAGGAATTTTACAAGAAATGCTAGCAATAGGGCACCAATAATTATTGCAGCAATTGATCCATCCTTTATGAGAAATGTAGTAGCATGGCACATACATGGCAGTGCAAGTATCAACAAAAACATCTCAAATCTCAGTATCACCAGAGCACCAGATTTTGGGCCTATTTGTTTGCCATATCCACTTTTTCAATTGCAGAAGTAAAAGGATCAAGATGTGGACAAGCATCTAGCCACCTCCAATAAAAATTAACCAAAATATGTTCCTCCCTTTGACACTGCACTGTTTGCTCTGATTTTTGGGCTGATGATGTCCTTCCTGTCTGTTCTTTTGCAGGGAATGGATGGCTGGAATTTCAGCAAATGATGACCAGAGGCGGCTTTTGAAGTACTTCATGGCGGAAAACTTTACATATTTATTACAAACATTAATTTGACGATTTCCTCTTCAAAATAGAGTTTTGAAGAGGAATCAACCTTGAGCATTATTGATGATAAGAATTTGAAATGAAAACTTATTTTGATCCTCCCTCTTGCCTGCTGGCATTATTGGGCATTTTTGAGGACTAAATCAACTAAACCCTAGACCTAAAAAGCTTAAAATAACTCTTTGTTGACAAGAGGCCAAAACAGGACTATGAATGATTTCAAAATTGATTCGACAAAGAAACCTAAACTAGCAGGTACAAAGCATGAGGGGAAATGACTGACAAGACCCTTCCATCAAATTATGGCATGCCCTAGCGGAATGCAGCTGAGTGAATGGAGTGAGACACCTAAAAATGAAATGCAAAAAGAGTTTTGATCTCTGACGGAGGGATGACCAGACTGACTCTAACAGTCTCCACCGCCTCTGCCCAGAATTCTTGTCCTACCCCGGGACCACCGAGCATGCTTCTTGCCCTTTCCATCAACATCTTGTTCATTCTTTCTATAACTCCATTTTGCTCAGGTGTGTATGGAGTAGTTCTCTGTCGTGCTATACAACACTTCTTACAAAACTCTTCAAATTCCTTCTTGCAAAACTCTCAACCGTTATCTGTCCTCGACACCTTTATCTTCTTCTCTATCCAATTTTCCACCAGAGCCTTAAATTCTTTAAACCTGTCAAAGACTTCAGATTTCTTCTTGAGGGAATATATCCATGTATTCCTTAAGAATTCATCTATAAATGATACATAGTACACAAACTTACCCAGTGATGGAACTGACACAGGTCTAAACACATCATTGTGCACAAAATCTAATATATGTTTCACCCTCTTACCACCAGAGGGGAAGCTCACCTGATTCTGCTTCCCATATACACAATTTTCACAGAAATCAAAATCCAGAGAGATTATAGACATACCTTCTACCATACCTTTACCATGAAGTATTCAAAGGCCCTTCTCTCCAATATGTCCAAGCCTTTGATGCCATAGCATGGTCTTTTCTCCAGAGACCACTAGATTTTCTGTTCCACTTTAAGGAACTACAGAACTATTGCACACATCAATAACAGTGCTACCTTGAAACTTGTACATAGTTCTAATCCGAGCTCTTTGAATCAATACCAGTGCTCCCCAAACCATCTTGAAGGTATCTTTCTTGAACATTATTTTTACACATGCATCATCCAGCTTGCTTATAGAAATCAGATTTATGGTTAATGCAGGAATATGCAGAACACCCAGAAGTGTTCTAATCCTTCCACCTTGAAAGTTCAACATGACTTTTCCAAAACCAATGATTCTAGCCTTTTTGTCATCCCCTAAGAAGAAATCACCACCATAATATTTATCATACTCATAGAACCACTCTCTATGGGGAGTGAAGTGAAAGGATGTGCCTGAGTCAATCAACCATGCCTCACGATCTACATGTGTACTTGAAGAAGAAGCCAAGTACACATCCCCACCTTCATCTGAGGTGGTTTTCGCCTTTGTCGAAGGAGCATCATCAGATCCCTTTCCTTTCTCAAGAGCGTTAGATTTACAATCCCTTTTCTAATGCCCTTCATTTCCGCATTTCTAGCACACCTTTACAGGGTTTCCTAGAGATTTAGATCTCCACTCAAGGACTTATTTTTGTTTATGTTTTGGGACCATCCTCATACAAACAAGGCATCACCATTATGTCTCTCCATATTTTTCCATCTCATCTCCTCCGTCAGCAAGGATGAAACTCTTCCATCAAACTACAAAGCAGTTGCGTTGCTACCTATTGCAAAAACCAGACTATCCCACGAATTTGGTAGAGAACACATCAAACTAATGCACTTATCTTCATTTGAAATTTTAATATCAACAGATAATAATTGGCTTACCACAGTATTAAATGTGTTCATATGCTCTGTCACCGAGTCTCCATCTTTCATCCTCAGGTTATACAACTTTTCCCATAGGAACAGTTTATTCACTAGAGACTTAGATTGGTACGAAGTCCCTAACTTATGCCACAAAGCCTTCGTTGTAGCTTCCCATGATACATTCAACAATATTGAATCTGAGACACGTAATCTTATTGTGCTTTTCTCCTTTCTATCCAACTTCTTCCATTCTTCATCGGACACTCCCATTGGTTTAGTACCGGGATCTACCATGATCCATTGATCTTTATCCACCAGTAGATCCTCCATCTTGAGTTTCCACAACTCAAAACTCTGACCATTAAATATCTTGATCTCTATCTTTCCACTGCTCGTCATCTTCTTTCACCACCAGAATCGATCCCGTAGATCTCCCACTGAACAGGGTCTACCACAAGCCCGAAAAAAAACCCCTCAGTAGTAAAGGTGTCCCCTTGAAGCCAAAACAAATCTGATACCAAATGTAGGTTTTAACCCCATACAAAAATTACCTGCATATGAATTCTAAAAACAGAAAATAAACAATGGCGAGAGCATAACACATAAAACAAATATACACAAATCTTTTCCCCTGGATTCCAAAACCGAGACTACCAGATTGATTTTTTCATTATGTTCCTTTCAATGTTACAATACATATATATACATGTCGAAGCATCCATAAACCCCAATCCATTAACCCTGGATTAGAACATAACTGTAGTTCCCTTGACTGGATCTACAAAATACCATGGATCGAAAACCATCGTGCCCAAAACCATGTGCGAAATCCATGCACAAAACAATAGGTAGGTCCGCCCACCTAATATAGTGTCCAAAAACAATTTCCCTGGGGTGCTACCCTGGACCTCGTAGAGGGGAGCTACCGCCCCCCAGGTGCAACAAAGGGGGAGCAATGCCCCCCCTCTAACCCCTGGGTTTCACTACTAGGGCTAGTTGTGGAAAGTATATAACACAACCCAACATTGCCCTCAACAAGATACATTAACTATCTAGCTGATGTAGCATGCACTCACAACTCCTCTCGGTTGTACACTGTACCTTCTTGGGCCTGCGACTGCTGATCTGCAACTTCTGCCCCTATCAATGCTCCAATTCCATCTGGTCACTGAATCTTGGTTATCTAATCTTCTCTCTAGTTGTGCCTTTGTCCATCAAGGCCACAACACATTGAGACTCCTATCAAGTTGTCCACATCTCCACTAATGAACAACTCTCAACTTCCCACTGTTGCTCCTCAGCTACTCAGGGACTTCAGACATTATGGTCTTCCTCTACTCCATCGATGAAGACCAACATAGGGCATGGATGGCTGCCATCTATCACTACAAGATGTCCATCTCCCATAATGAACACGGGCTAGGACTTCCCATCATCTGTTGTAGAAGTCCTTCTCCACACACAAGTCTCAGGCTCCAATTTGCCAATCTAGCAGTCACTTTCGTCCATCAAAGTGTTGCACATAAGGCTACAATACTTCACCCAATCACGCACCAACAATGTCCTTCTTGTCTACTACTCTAGGGCTACTTTGGGTAGCCAACACGCTGCCCTCCAACAGACCTATGACACCCAATCCATCATCCAAGGGTCCATCTACAACACACCTTGTTGTTGTCCTCTTGCCTTCTGATCTGATGTGCCTGTTGTCACCTTGGCTGCTTGGTAGGCCTCCCAACAATCCACGTGGGCTCCTCCAAACAACTCCTAAGGCCTCTTCACGCTGCCCATCAAATGCTCCATGCAATAGTCAACACTTGGACCCAAAAATTACACTGTTGGTTCTGCTCCTAGGAAGATCCTTTAGCTCCTTAGAAGATCATCCACATGGCACCAATAGGATGCTCATAAAACTAATCCAAACATGGTCAACCCTTGACCCAATACATCTCCTCAAAATGTTGTTGTCCTCCACTATTTGAGGTTTGCTCATATGCTACAAGTTTGGGCCTGATTAGGGCACAAAACACAGTCCCCTAACAACCCAAAAATCTTCCCAGATTTGCCCTTAATTAATGCAGTTGTCCTCCAAGGGAAGGTTGTCCCCTTCATTGTAATTCTAGGTATCCTTCTAGCCCTTAACAATGGCTCTGCCCTCCTCTCATTATAGTGGCATCATAAAACCCTTAGAACATGCCCGTGGAAGCCTTTCTAGAGGGATATTCAACCCTCTATGAGCCCTCAAACAACTCCTTTTCTCCTTGGCCTTCTAGCAAGATACTTGACCTCCTTTCAGCCCTTCGGTCTTCCTGAAATGGCTTCAAAACAACCGTATTTCACCCACACTAAATTTCCTCTTCTTTCTACGGCCCTAAGCTTCAAAGTTTGGACTTTCTCTATGCAAGAGCACCCAAGAAAAACACCCAAACAACCTCTCTTTCCCTTGTTGTACCTACAACAAAACAAAAAACTTCCACACTGCTTCTAGGGCTTCCACATTGTCCTTTATCCTCCTTGTTTCACCAAAATTTTAGAGGATATATTGATCAAGTTGGATGCTACAAATGATTCTAATCCATCCTTAATTTATAGCCTTTAAGGCCTCCAACGAATCACATGAAGAGACATGTCTTTTGGATTTTACTTCAAGTCAGCCTACTTGAAAAAACCAATAATAATTATGTCAACTTCAAAAATTCATTTCTCTCTAACGACATCTCGGATTCAGAGGATTTTCAATGTGTTGGAGTCATCTTTCCAAGCACTATCATCCTCATCCATCACATGCCATGAATCCATCATGGTTTTCCCCCAAAACACGATGGGTGACAAATCCCCATACTTGGGTTCCAAGCCCACAAGCTTCCCTTGTGGCCCTTTGTCCTCCAAACCCTAAACCCTAGTGTTATAGACATTTTTGCGCCTTACAGCTATAAGCATGAAATGTCCATAATTCAAGGGATCGAAAGTCCCTAAATATTTTGTTACAGCTCCTAAAGGAACAAGGTCAACCAATGACAGCTTCTCCCAGAAGTTCTCCACCAAAAACCACTCAGAAACAGTCAATTCAGGATCAATTCAGATGCTCTACTAGCTGCTTGCGTTGCAAAGCACCCAAATGCACTGGCTAGGTGCGTTGCAACGCACTTGGATACACTACCCAGGTGCGCTGAGCGGGAAATGACAAATGGCAAGCTCATTCAACGAGGTGGAAAGACCATGGAAGCTTCCAGAATCTTCTCCAGTGACACTTGCCTCAATGAATTCGACTAGTGATGAGTAAGAGGCTCTCAACCTCCAAGTGGAAGCAAGAACTGACAGAGAGAAGCCACAAGTCAAAACATAAGCTGACTCATCCTCTCTGCTTACATCTATATATGGATCCCTCATCCCAGAGATCCAGAGGCTGGAATTTTGTACTTTGCAGAGAATTGCTGTTGGTTTGAGATTGAGATTAGTACATTGGGTGATTTATGCTTTGTTGGAGGAGAGGAAGGGATTCCTTTGCTGGGAGGTAGATGCTGGATCAGAACTCACTTGGTTGTATCTCCTCTTGGACTTTCTTATTCTATCAATAAACTATTTGAGTTTCTCCTACGTGCTGTGTACCAATGATGTTTTGTTATGCTTACATGTTTAGCTTAATCTGATCTTGAGCTTTTTATGAATGTATATCTATATCTTCGTGTAGTTTCTCTCTCTTGTGATCTTGCAGGAATTCGGTGAAGCTGGGCCGGTAAGGGAGTAGGGAGCTGGGAGCTACTGAAGAGAGGAGCGATTTGGATCAACAAACTAGCGGAAGACACAGGTTAGTTACATCCTTCCTCCTCATTTACATTTCATAAAGAAGAATACTCAATTAGTTTTCCTTGTTTGTTGCTAAGGCACTATCACAACTTAGAGTGGGATACGGGCATTCCGAATGGATACTTTTCCCAACAACAAATTGGCGACTCCACTGGGGAACGTATCTAGTTAGTCTATTTGTGTTTCTATTGTTGTTCTTCTCATAAACTTAGGAGTGCTGAGTCGAACTGCATTTGCCATTTACAAATGCAAAGTAGAGATCTGTCACTCTAGTCCACTCACTGGGCCTGTTTTTATGATCTGAACAGCTGATCCACAAGTGCTCTAACAACCCTTTGTGATAGATCTTAGTCCTCGTTTAAATCATCCTCCTAATTGTACCTAATTGATAGCTTTTATCCGGCCAAAAACTGTAGATTAAACTGCAAACCGTGACCCAGAACCCAGAGACAATTCTCGTTTCTGCTTCAGCGTAGGCTCTGTGAAGAGGTCCTGCATTTCAACGCAGGTCCCGAGAGGGCTACCTGCGTTGAAGTTCAGTTTCCTTGTGCTGGGGGTGCGCTGATCAGCCCTTGCCTTGTGCAGCTGTGGTTCCCTGCTTCTTTTTGCTCAGTTTTGTCTCTGTTTTTGCAGCCTGTTATCAGTGGGTGTACCTATCTGAAACCCATTTTCTTTGCCTCAATTCTGCCTCAGTTGTATAAAGAAAATGTATTTGTTATTTGTGTATTTGTTACATCATTTGCAGTTTCCCATTACAAAAGTAAACTAGTCATACTATCGCCCTTAGATCTAGACCTGTCGTAAGTGTCGTTTTGATCTTAGGAGTAAGTTTATTGCTGTTGAAAGTTGATTACGCTTTTACTTTTGTCTTTTGGTTTGAATTTATGAATTTCTAGTGTCGAAACAAGTGTTTACTTCAAAATCACAAAGTGTCGTAATTGTCTTTTTGAGTTCAAAAAGAAACTTGTTTGTGTTTTCACTTGAAATCGAATTCAAATTTGTACAACAGCTTTCTTTTTAGGCATCAATATTAAGAAAGAGAAAACAAATACATGCATATGTGCATTTGCATTTTGACAGTTTGCATGCTTTGATTTAGGAAAAGTGCATTTACAGTGTGCTCTTTGCTCTTTGAGAAAAGATTGTGTCTTTCTTTTCCCCTTGTAGCTAGGATTTTCATTGTTGAAAAGAGATAAATGCTTGCTTATCATCGTTAGACTGCATTTAGGAATTGTATCATACATCTCGTGGTGATCCAAAAGGCAAACTTCTAAGAAAGATTAACCTAAAATAAATTGAATGAACTTAACAACGCTTTGTAACTTAACGCACAACATAGAGGTCTAGGCTAGAGACGTGTTCCGGCGTCGTAAAACCTGGTAATTGTCGATCTCACTGATGGTTGGGTGATTCCTCCTGAGAGACGATAAGCGCCAGTATGGATTGTGCTCCCACGTACCGTCGAGTATATATTGGGAGACCCCTATAGGCATAAAAACTTTATCCATAGGAAGCCGTGTCGGCCGCCCTACTGATCGCAATGCACTGAACACAGCATTCAGGAAGATTGACCGCCCGTACCTTAAAAAGTATTCTGCGGTTTTGCGAAAAGTTTGGCACACCCTCTACCTAGATCTCCAAAGCAGTTCCTTTTGGCCTTTTTCAGACTCTATAACGGAAAAAGTCCATCAGAGCATTTGTCACTTCGGGCTCGTTAAAACATCGAAGGCGACTAGAGTCATCTTTTGCTTTTTCTCGACTCTTTAAAATTGAAAAAGCAAGTTGTGTCTAAGCGTCGTTAAAATTTATTTTAAACGGAATATTCATCCCCTTTTCCTGCGTTGATCTTTAGGTTGAGAAAATGGAGCCTACCAACCAAGGAATTACCCTTGGTGGAAATCCTAGTCCCTTCTCCCCTTGGGGAGATGTTGGTGCGCCCCATATGGCCACATTGTCGCTTCCAGGACTGACAATTGGCTTGCCGGTCTGGCTCTTCTCAACCAATGTCGTTTAGAACACCACTATTCCTGAACAGTCGAATCAACAGTTAGACCAGTCCAGAGTTACCCACCAGCCTTCTACTTCCTCTAATTCTTCCTCTCCTCCTTCCTCTTCGTTTGACGGGACTGGTAAAGATAAAAACCAAGTTCCTAAGGAGAAGAGGGAAAAGAAGAAGAAAGAGAAGAAGAAGAAGGAGCCAAAAGCGACTGGGGGCAAACGAGTGGCGTCTAACGAAAATCCACACACAGCACTGACTAGGCCTGAATCGCCATGTGTCATATGCAAGGGAGACCACTTTCACAGAGATTGTCCCTGCATCCCTCGGATACTAAGGGACTGGTCTCCCCGTTTGCACAATCCGGTGGCATCAACCTCTGATAGCCATGTTGAATGCACACCATCAACTAGCGAAAGTGAAGTCCCTGGACAAAAAGGGAGAGCTAGATCTCCCTGTAGACTGTGCGAAGGAAACCACGCCATCCACCGTTGTCCCTTCCTAGACGAAGCGAAAAGAGTTTTGGATGATCATCCGGTTTCACCGTTACGACTTCCTTCTGGATATAAAAAAATCTTGCCGAGTCCTTCGTTAGTTGAGAATCCAGCTGGCCCGCTCAAGTGGTCAGCTGAAGCGCCGGTCATTGAAGATGAACCAGCTGAATCCATACCCGACGAAAGTCAAAAGGTCGAGGCGGCAGTTGACCCGGTCTTGCCTTCAGAGGATTTATCTTCGAATGACACAGTCACTGAAGAGGATAGAGATGACACCATCCAAATTCTCTTCATCAACACAGACTCCGACGAACATGGGGGCACCCCCCCCATTCCTTTATCGCAGGAAGGAAGTTCGTCAGAGCGATACCCGGCCATCTACTCGGTCCCACCACCAAGCAACCTAGTTGTCTCCTTCGACTGGAACCAACTAGGCAGACCTCGTTTGCCAGCAAGCATTCCATTCAGAATTATCGTCCAAATATACATAATGGTCATGGCTGGCACCATCATTGATGAGGGGGCATCTGTGAGTATCCTTTCCTCTACTGCTTGGAAAGCGCTTGGTTCGCTAGCGCTTTTGCCTGAAATGAGAAATCTGACAGGCTTTGATAAAGGAACCAGTCGACCTTTAGGGATCCTCCCCAATGTGCCCATAACATTGAAAGGGAAGACCGTTCAAATGAACGTGATGGTCGTTCAAGGACCCTTGGATTATAACCTACTCCTTGGACGAGACTATATATATTGCATGGGAGCCATCGTCTCCTCACTCTTTAGAGTAATGTGTTTTCCGCACGAAGGAAGAGTGGTCAAGCTCGTGGACCAGCTTTCATTTCCCAGATCATGCATCGCAAATAGTCATATACCGTCCCTAAATGGTCTCTTCACGCAAGAAATGTCTCAACCCATGGTCCGTCCTCCCGATGAGCGCGAGTAATTCGGAGGGATATGACTGGAACCCAGGGGGCATGCGTCCTGGTCTGCTTCGGCAGGAAAACTTTGGGTATAGGGTAGGTTTCCGCGGGAGAATATGACTAGTCCGTACCCCGTCCGTGATTGGAAGAGGGGTTGTTCTAGAATAAGATTCTTTTGTCAAAGTTATGTGTTTGGCGCTCGTTGTCACTCACCTTTGTCTATCTCGGTAGACATCGCCGAAGAAGTGTTTTGTTTGAAAGATTAACAGGACAATCTTTGGGTAACCTGAAAGAGGTAGGCCTCTCTCGGTAAAACAAATGTTTTGGCGGAAGTGAAGTAGGGGTAGCCTTGAAATCGTACTTTATAACTGGGGGCATGCAAACCTTTTGGAGTGCAAGCAAGGGGCGGCTATTTATTTTTTAAATTTTTAGGTCCTCCCTTTAAACCCGTAGGTCTAACCCTTTAAACTCGTAGGATTAGTCGTTTCTGAACTTGCATAACGAAAGGATGCGGGGCATAGCTTTGTAAGGCGCAAGCTCCATAAAAAATGGAATCTTACATGAGACATTCTTATCATATGACTGGATAATCGAGCAGTTTTAGTGCATAGTTCATGCTCGTTAAAAAATAAACATAAAATCGAGCAAGTGTTTCAACCCGTGTTTAAGCTCGTTAAAAAATGAACTACCCTCCGGTAAATAACCACCGTGAATGTAACATTATTAGCCATTAAAGCCTTGGTCCTGTTTGCACCGTCACCTCCACTTTTCCATTGGCCGATCATTCACCTCCATTTGATTGTTTACCCATTTTGAGGAACAGCTGCGGAGAGTGATTTCACTAGCCATCCTTGTGACACTGCCGTGCTTGGAAAATTCCAACCCTTACCTGGAATCAGCTGCTACCCATTTTATCACTCGTTCCTCAAAAGACGAGTCTTCTTTAAGCTCTTTTCATCTGACTCGTAAAATATGAAAAGATTGCCGAGTTTTGGCCTTCTAGCTCGTTAAAGCGACAGGAAGAGCTATCCCTCCTCTAGATTTTAATCTTTTTGGGCCTGAGGGATTATTGCACAAAAAGATCGAGCGCTTGTTTTGTTCGGCTCATTAAAACTATCGAAAATTCATCCCTTCTGTATTGTTTTATACTTTTTCGGACTTAAGGGATTAGATGACGAAAAAGGAATTTCGGAGTTAACTTTACGTACCTTTTCAGACTCTCTAAAAATGGAAAGGACCGAGTTATCTTTGTCGTTAGACTCGTTAAAAATATTAATAGCGACAAACTTGTCTTTAGACGAGAACGAGTTTCACTATCGCTAGGCTCGTTAAAACATAGCGATGGGTTTGCCCGAAGGGAAAATTATAGAACAAGCATATGTTATCCTCCTCAAGCTTGACAAAAATAAAGAGGTACTGGTCAGCAATGACTAGGGAAAAATTGGGAAGAAACTCAAAGAACCTTTATTGGTAGCAAGTCGCTCTTGAACATGACACTTCCACTCCGTGCCTAAGTCAGGTTGGGTTGTTTCATTCACCGGTCACATCACGATGGTCTCGCCATACCATCCACCTTTGGGGTAAATGCTACCAATCCATCATATAAGTGTCGCCGATATGTTCAAGAGAAGTCATCCAGAGAAGTCAACCGTGTCCCATCCACTACCATACATTATACTTCATTCTTTCATGACCGCCACCCTGAACCATATATCATCAGATCACTTTCACCTCCATCAAAATCATTTGCTCTGTTCCGTGTCACTGATGTGGGATACATCAAGGCCCTCCTTTGACGGATCGCTTCTTGTCAACATCAACTCATTATCCAAGAAGTTGATCTAGGAACACCCCCTCAGTACTTTGAAACTTGCATGCCTCAATGGCAAGTTTCTCACTTCCGGCGACAGGTATACATCAATGACCTTCGACTGAAAGATTATGCGTGGTGTTCGACGCCAAGTCCTTTATTCACACCACGTGAATTGTACTGCAATACCTTGAGGGTCATCATCCTTATCGGTGATTCCTCTCGCGCTTGTTAACAGTTTACATCATTGACTGGTAATCAAGCGATGTCTTTCCATGTTCGACTTCAAAACATTTCTCACATGGATCGACTTGTACTTAGAGTGAAGATCGGACGAGATTGAAGACCCCGGATCTAGTTTCATCCATCTGGGCTATGATATATATTCAGGAAAAATAAAGACATTGACATGTACAACACTGCAGAACAGATAATCATCCTACCAAAAGGATGATGATTTCATCAGAATCATCAACCTACCATCAGACGATTGTCTGTCCTATGTACATAAAAATGAATTTATAAAGCTGAGCATGGGAATGCCCGCCTCAGCTAGATCATGAAAACAGTATGAAGAATAATGTATTGTATTGTATCTTATTACAGGTCTCCTCCCAGCATTGAATGAACTTCGGATCCTCCTAATAAAGCATTTCACCCGATAAACGGCCTCATACTTTAGGGGGCAACTGTTATAGACATTTTTGTGCCTTACAGCTATAAGCATGAAATGTCCATAATTCAAGGGATCCAAAGTCCCTAAAGATGTTGTTACAGCTCCTAAAGGAACAAGGTCAACCAATGACAGCTTCTCCCAGAAGTTCTCCACCAAAAACCACTCAGAAACAGTCAATTCAGGATCAATTCAGATGCTCTACTAGCTGCCTTCGTTTCAAAGAACCCAAATGCACTGGCTAGGTGCGTTGCAATGCACTTGGATACACTACCCAGGTGCGCTGAGCAGGAAATGACAAATGGAAAGCTCATTCAACGAGGTGGAAAGACCATGGAAGCTTCCAGAATCTTCTCCAGTGACACTTGCCTCAATGAATTCGACTAGTGATGAGTAAGAGGCTCTCAACCTCCAAGTGGAAGCAAGAACTGACAGAGAGAAGCCACAAGTCAAAACATAAGCTGACTCATCCTCTCTGCTTACATCTATATATGGATCCCTCATCCCAGAGATCCAGAGGCTGGAATTTTGTACTTTGCAGAGAATTGCTGTTGGTTTGAGATTGAGATTAGTACATTGGGTGATTTATGCTTTGTTGGAGGAGAGGAAGGGATTCCTTTGCTGGGAGGTAGATGCTGGATCGGAACTCACTTGGTTGTATCTCCTCTTGGACTTTCTTATTCTATCAATAAACTATTTGAGTTTCTCCTACATGCTGTGTACCAATGATGTTTTGTTATGCTTACATGTTTAGCTTAATCTGATCTTGAGCTTTTTATGAATGTATATCTATATCTTCGTGTAGTTTCTCTCTCTTGTGATCTTGCAGGAATTCGGTGAAGCTGGGCCGGTAAGGGAGCAGGGAGCTAGGAGCTACTGAAGAGAGGAGCGATTTGGATCAACAAACTAGCGGAAGACACAGGTTAGTTACATCCTTCCTCCTCATTTACATTTCATAAAGAAGAATACTCAATTAGTTTTCCTTGTTTGTTGCTAAGGCACTATCACACCTTAGAGTGGGATAGGGGTATTCCGAATGGATACTTTTCCCAACAACACCTAGGGTTTGGAGTACCTCCCAAGCTACACAAATCAACACTCCCTCTTAGCGAGGGAGGTACTTCCAAGACTAGGAAGTATCTCATCATCATCGTCATTGCTCGCAACACTTGCCCAACTCTTGGTGCTCACAATTACAACAATCCCTGTATGGTGAACTATGCCCTCCTCGGAAGTGTTGTTGTCACTTATAGAAGCAACCTACTTCTTCTTCTTATCTTGTAACGTCTTCCACTCTTTCCAAAATTCCTTCTTGGAAGTTGTAGGAGCACCCTTTCTCACCACTGACCACGTGATCTTCTTGGGTTGCAAAGTCCCCTTTGAATCTGCAAGGTCCCTCTCGAACTAGACTCCTTCAAAGTCTCTGGAACCTAGACCTTCTTGAAAAAATGTACCTTCTTCTTGGGAACTTGTGCCTTCTCCTCTGAAGCCTGCACGATCTCCACTGGCTCAGTCCTGCAAGCACTCATCCTCCTGGATCAAATACAATGCGTGCAAATCCCACAAATCTCAGATATGCAACATCACAATCCGATGAGGACTCTAGCCTACTAATCTGTAGTTCATCACATGAAGCCATCTCGATCGACTTGATCTCGTCCATGCCAAAGAAACCCTCAAATTGTACCAACCATCCATGACAAGACATATGAAGTCCATGATCTACAAACTGCCACACAACATACTGAAGTGCACCAGTTTCACCATCGATCCACCAGAATTCCTAGCCCATCTCATCATGTAGTCTATCGAGACCACATCTCCATGTCTTTAATTGAACCCTCTGCTCCATGATCCAGACACCCACAACTCCCTCTGAGTTGCTTCATTGTGCACACTTTGATTCATTGTCCTTCAAAGTAGCTTAGACACGCTCCGATACCATGTTGAATTTCCATGACCTTGGGTCTAGGTTAGAGTCTTAAAATCAATAATGCTACCAAACCAAGAATCTAAACCATAAAATACTTTGCATAGCGGAAATATACAACAGTAAATCACAAATGCATATAACATAGAAAAAATTTTAATTTTTCAACCCAACTTTGTTATATTAACAACATATAATACAATAGTCTAGGGCTCCCGTACCAAGGATAATGGCCCTTAGTACAAGATACAAAACTGGGGCTTGTGTCAGTCCATTGACACCCAATCTACCCTCAACAAGATACACTGACCATCTGGCTGATGTAGCATGCACTTACAACTCCTCTCGATCATATCCTGTACCTGCCCAGTCCTGCGGCTCCGGATCTACAACTTCTTCCTCTAGCAATGTTCCAAGTCCATCTGGCCACTGAATCTCAGCTATCCAATCTACTCTCTAGTTGTTCCTTTGTCCATCAAGGCCACAACACATCGAGACTCTTGTCAAGTTGTTCACAACTCCACTTGTGAACAACTCTCAACTACCCATTGCTGCTCCTCAGCTACTCAGGGACATTAGCCCACTATGGTCTTCCTACGCTGCATTGATGAATACCAACATAGGGCATGGAGGGATTCCACCTATCATTACAAGATGTCCATCTCCCACAATGAACACAAGCTAGGATTGCCCATCATCTGCTGTAGAAGTCCTTCTCCACACACAAGTCACGGGCTCCAATCTTCCAATCTAGCAATCACTTTCATCCATCAAAGTGCTTCACATAAGGCTACAATACTTCACCCAATCACGCACCAGCACTGTCTTCTTGTCTGCTGCTCTAGGGCTACTTTGGGTAGCCAACATGTTGCCCTCCAATAGACCTATGACACCCAATCCATCATCCAAGGGTCCATCTACAAGACACCTTATTGTTGTCCTCCTGTCTTTTGATCTGATGTGCCTATTGTCACCTTCGATGC
This sequence comes from Pinus tabuliformis, assembly GCA_031772625.1. Taxonomy (NCBI): domain Eukaryota; kingdom Viridiplantae; phylum Streptophyta; class Pinopsida; order Pinales; family Pinaceae; genus Pinus; species Pinus tabuliformis. The sequence continues at coordinate 345,590,867 of CM062817.1, forward strand.
TTGGTAGGCCTCCTAACAATCCACGTGGGCTCCTCCAAACAACTCCTAAGGCCTCTTCATGATTCCCATCAAACTCTCCATATAACAGTCAACACTTGGACCGAAAAAATTCATTGTTGGTTCTACTCCTAGGAAGATCCTTCATCTCCTCAAAAGATCATCCACATGACAGCAACAGGATGCTCATCAAACTGATCCAAACATGGTCAACCCTTGACCCAATACATCTCCTCAAAATGTTGTTTTCCTCCACTATTTGAGGTCTGCTCATATGTTGTAAGTCTGGGCCTGATTAGGGCACAAAACACAGTCCCCTAACAGCCCCAAAATTTTCCCATATTTTCCCTTAATTAATGCAGTTTTCCTTAAAGGGAAGGTTGCCCCCTTCGCTATAATTATGGGCAACCTTCTAGCCCTTAACAATGGATCTACCCTCATCTCATTATAGCAACATCCTATAGCCCTTAGGAAAAGCCTGTGGCAGCCTTTCTAGAGTGTTGGAATTATGATACAGGTGTTGTCCTTGATGGCAACTCACTCACAGGTCATTTCAGATTTGATAAAGGGAAACTCACATTGTAACAGTCAATACAGAGGTAACATGGCATTGGTATAGAAGAACACGAAGTTGGAACAAAGGTCTACTGATCAGAATCAAGAAGTTGTAGGAAAATGATGTTGTAAGGTAGTCTAAGTGGTATACGCAGGTTCACCTTGTCAAAGGAGCGTATACACACGGTCTCACAAAAAAAATGGCGTATACGTATGCACGCACTTTCACAAGAGGAAAAGAGTGTATGGGTTGGAAAATCAAGGAAATTCAAGATTAAAGATATGACTGTTCAGATTGATTGATTGTTGGTTGATGCATTTATTAGTATAACATTTGAGCTTCAAAGTTTCTAATGGGTCTAGTGTGAAAAATTGATGAAACGAGGCCTTCATATTGTGTTGTTGTGTACGAGGAGCATCCAGTGTAAAAATTTATTAAATGTGGTCCCTAGAGGAAGAGAGAAGGTCGAAGCCTTCTGTTAGCCAGGGCCTATGTTCTAGTAAACATATCGGCTAGTACAAGAGCTAGGGGGTTGTAGCTCCCTTCCAATAGAAGCTGGAGAACGAGAGAAGGTTGTAGCCTTTTGTAGGTGGGTGCCTGTGTACTGGTATGAGTTTGCACCAGTACAAGATTGTAAACAAATTTTCTTAATATTAAAAAGAAGACAAAGTGGACAACAATAGGTGGTTTTTCTCCCGCATTGGGTTTCCACCTTAAATGTTGGTATTCATGTTTGTTGCTTATGTGTGATGGTTTATTATGTTATTACTGCACATAGTCACTGTATAATAAAGTATTGTTGCACTGATTAAAGATCAACACATGATGAATTAACTAAATCATAAGTTCTCTAGGTATATGCTGGTTTCTTTAATCCCAGTTACATGCACATGCAAGTTCACTTCACTGAAGTAGCATATATAGATATGATTGGGAAATGAAAATTATTGAATTGTAAATACTGATTCACCCCCCCCTCTCAATATTATGTCCAACAATTGGTATGAGAGGAGGTTCTTCAGAAGAAGATTGATCGCTTGAAGGGAGATTTTTGAAGATGAACAATCACGAAGGCATGGGATCTATTAGACCACCAATATTCAATGAGAACAACTTGGTATATTGGAAAATAAGAACCAGATCCTATCTTCAGTTGCTTGGAGTCGATGTTTGGGAAATTGCTAAAGGAGGATACCAATTTCCAGCAACAATACCTACAGATACAACAGGTAAGAAGCTATATGAAACCAATGCCAAAGCAGTCAATACTTTATTGCGAAGTATGTCGGAATCATAATTTTTCAAAGTCATGCAGCTCAAGACAACCAAAGAGATATGGGACAAAATCATTTAGAGCTACAAAGGAGACTCCTGGGTAAAATGTGCTAAGCTCCAAACTCTTAGAATTTAGTATGAAACTCTTAAGATTCATAGTTATGAAAGTATTGCTAGTTACTTTTTACATGTAGATGAGATTTTTAATTGTATGAAGAATCTGGGTGAAGAGATAAAGGAGGCTACTTTGGTAGACAAAATTTTGAGAACTTTGTCTTCTAAATTTGAGTCAAAAGTATCTGCCATAGAAAAAAAGCAAGATCTTCCATCTATTACTATTGTTCAACTTCATGGAATTCTAACTTCCTTTGAAATGAGGAAAGGAGGTCCATAAGATATGAGAGAAGTCACTTTCAAAGCTTCAGCAAAGTGAAAAGAAAAGGAATAGCACAATGAATCAAGATACATTTCTGAAGAAGAAGATGAGGTAAACTTTGTCAAGAAGCTTCAACGAGGTTCTAAAATATTCAAAGGTAAGTTACCATTCAAATGCTTTGCTTGTGGTAGAGTTGGCCATTATGCTACAAAATGTCCTCATAAAGATAATCATGAAAAAGGAAAGGAATCTGCAAAAGGAAATAGAAAATATGTTTTTAATAGAAGAAGTTACTATACTCATGAAGATGGTGATGGATTATCTAATAGTGATGAAGGTGAAATTGAACAAGATTATAAACTTCTCATGGCTTATGACAATGATGATTTTATGGATGCCTTAGAAGAGGAAGACTTTCTTGAAGAAATCACTAAACTCAAAATCTATTTGGAAGAAAAGAATATGATCATAGACACGTTGACACATCAACTCACTGAAAGAGAAAATCAGAATGAAAAACTAGAATGTGAAGTTGTGGGTATAAGAAAAGAACTTGAGAAGACAAAATCTCTTAATCTTAGATTTGCTAAAGGATCATAAACTTTAAATGATATCATCAAGGTTCATCATTCTCCTCTTATAAAGACCAGTCTTGGATATACTGAAGAATCATCCCAATAAAAAAAGTCTCCAACCTCCACCAGAAGCTATCCTGATGCAACAAAGACCAGTGAACAATATGTCAATCATCAGCGAAAGCCTAAAAGTACTCATTAGGTAAATCATGCTCAATTTACTCCAAGGATGAACATTAATAGATGCATCAACCAAAAGGTAAACAATATCAAAAGATTCTATTATCACAGAAACTTCTTTAATGGACAATGCTTTTCATTCCATAACTTTGGGCATAAGGTTGCTCAATGTGTTTGCTTACAAAACCATCATTACTAGAGAAGCACGAAATCAAAGGAGCGTAACAAGAATCAAGAAAAGTTCTTATAATAACTTTTGTCCTCTTGAAGATGAAATTGAATGTTCATTTTTTAATAACTTTGGTACTAAATAATCTGAATGCAAGAGAAAATTTTGGCCAACACTTCAAAAGGTGCAAACATCATCAAATTCCAAGGTATGGAGAAAGAAGGAATTTCAATCAGAAAGATGTGGCATAGCTCTGTTTGCAGAAGGAAAAGAAAATTAGTGGTACATTGACAGTGGATGCTCTAAACACATGACAGGTGATAAAGAGGAACTTCATTCATATGATTCTTTAGAAAAGGAAAAGAATGTCTCCTTTAGAAATGACACACCAGCTGTCATTAAAGGTAAAGGTTCTGTTTATTTGAAAGAAAAGGTTAAAGCTGGAAATGTCATGTATGTTGATGGTTTAAAACATAACTTGTTGAGAGTCAGTTAAATGTGTGATCAAGGAAATGAAATTGTGTTTCGATCAAATGGATGTGTGGTTTGTGAGCTTGATATAGGAAAGATAGTAATCAAATGTACAAGAACTCCATGAAATCTATACATACTGAAAGGAGGACAAAAATAATGCTATATAAGCAAAACAGTTGAAAACTGGCTATGGCAATGAAGATTGGGGCATCTAAGCTTTTCTCAAATAAGAAAAACATGCAGGCTCAAGGCGGTTCATGATCTTCCAGATATCAGATCAAAAAATCAAATGTCTCATATTTGATCGAGGGGGAGAATTCATATAAGATGATTTTTTATTTTTATTTTTGTGAACAACATGGAAAAAAAAGGCAAGTCTCTGTTTCCAAAACTCCTCAACAAAATGGCATAGTGGAAAGAATGAACATAATAGTTCAACAAATGGCTTGAGCTATGCTCGATGAATTTGGAACTCCTGCCACCTTTTGGGGTGAAGCTGCATTTACTGCCGTGACTATTCTCAATAAAGCTAATGTTCAGGTAAACAGTGATCAAACTCCATATGAATTTTGGTATGGTAAGCCTCCTACTGTAAAACACTTTAGAGTTTTTGGAAGAAAATGTTTCATCAAAAGGAGATGAAGAACTTGGTAAGTTTGAACCCAGAGTAGATGAAGGAATTATTCTTGGTTATTCATCTATAAGTAAAGGATACAAATGTTATAATAAGAGACTTCAGAAAATTGTTGAATGTATTGATATAGTAATTGATGAAGCATGTAGAAATCCGGAACAAATAAAGTCAACAAAAGATGATGAAAATGAGGAAGATGATGAGTGATTTCCTGTATCAAATCAAAATGATATAGAGGAAGAAACCAATGAAGCATAAGAAGAAGACACAATTGATAGGGAAAAAACTCCATCTAGGTATGTTCAAAAGAATCACCCAGAATCTCAAATTCTAGGAGAAAAAGGGTCTGGAGTACAGACAAGAAGAACTCTTGTAGGAACATCCAGTTATCTAGCATTACTACCCTCCATAAAACCACATAATGTTAATGAAGCTATCAAAGATGAATGTTGGGTTAACGTAATGAATGAATAACTTGACCAAATTGAAAAGGATGATACTTGGGAAAAAGTTCCTGAACCTCTTGATAAAAATGTTATAGGAACAAAATGGATATTCAAGAATAAATTGAATGAAAATGGAGAGGTTATTAGAAACAAAGAAAGACTTGTTTGTAAAGGGTATGCTCAACAATAAGGCATAGACTTTGAAGAAACATTTGCACCTGTTGCCAGACTTGAAGCCATAAGGATGTTTCTTGCTCTTTAAAGTTTTCGGAAATTTAAAGCGTATCAAATGGATGTAAAATCTACATTTCTTAATGGAGAGTTAGAAGAAGAAGTTTATATTGAACAACCAAAAGGATTCATTCTAGGAAATGATACAAATATTGTATGCAAGATCAACAAGGCTCTTTATGGACTGAAACAAGCTCCAAGGTCTTATTATTATCGCCTTGACCAATATCTACAACAACAAGGGTTCACAAAAGGATCTATAGAAAGCACCTTATACACCAAGATTGAGAATGATAAACTACTAATTATTGTTATTTATGTTGACAATATCATCTTTGGCAGCAATGAAGAATCTATGAGTTGGAACTTTGCTTTGGTTATGCAACAAGATTTTGAAATGTCCTTACTTGGTGAACTTACTTAATTTCTTGGTCTACAAGTACAAAAAACAAAAAACGGTATTTTTCTTTAACAAACTAAATATCTCAAGCAGATTCTGAAGAAGTACAGAATGGAAGATTCTAAACCAATATGTACTCCAATGGTAACAGGATACAGTCTCAGTTCTAATGATGAATCACCTACAGCGAATCAACCAGCATACAGATCTATGATTGGAAGTCTTCTCTATCTAATAGGTACTAGACCTGATATCATGCATGTAGTAGGAATTGTTGGAAGGTTCCAAGAAAATCCAAAGGAATCACATTTTCAGGCTATAAAAAAAATATTCAAATATCTTCAAGGAACTCAAGACTTTGGTCTATGGTATCCTAAAGATATAGATCTTACTCTTCATGCATATACAAATGCAGATTGGGTAGGAAATGTTGATGATCGAAAAAGAACTGTTGGAGGTGCATTCTATATGGGATCACGGTTAGTATCTTGGTTCAACAAGAAACAAATTTTGATTACCTTATCTACAGCTGAAGCAGAATATGTGGCTACTACATCTTGCTACACACAACTACTCTGGATGATGCAAACATTGCAAGACATTCAAATCACATGTTCTCCACCCATCTCCATTCTATGTGATAATACAAGTGCCATTAGCATTTTGAAAAATCCTGTCATCTACTCCAAGGCCAAGCACATAACCATTAAGTACCATTTTCTATGAGAACAAGTGCTTGAACAAAAGGTTAAATTGGAGTATGTTCCCTCCAAAGAAAAGGTTGTTGATATATTTACCAAACCGCTTCCCAGAGAAACATTTGAATATCTCAAACAAAATATGGGAGTAGTTTCTGCATCATCCTACTATTAAATCACTTTTTAGAGGAAGGTTCCTATACGTGGATTTCATGAAGGATAGTCGCGTATATATGTGAGTTTCTGTGGCTGCAGGAGCATATATGTTTTTTCTGATAGAAAAACAGTGGATTAGACTTTGACATGGGTGCTCAATCTGATATTGATGATTACAGTCTACTGATATGATTTGTTCATTGTTTTTAACTGACTGATGAAGTTGCCTTGATGAATGATTTCTTGACAATGCACATGTAGCACAGGTTCATGGGGAGCATTAGCCTTCACAAACATTTTGCATTGTTGGCATTATGGTTGATGATTTCAGCTATGGTTTCAGATATTCATTGTTGCATAGGTCATGTAAAGATCTAGGGTGTAATATGTCTCCTTCTATCATGGTCTATTTTTTGAATGAGTCCCATTGGACAAATGATGTAATTTGTTTCCCCACCATGCATGGGAAGGATGATGTAATAATTGCTATTTTTCAGTCATGTATAAAAAATTGGTATATCCCCAATTGGTTTGGTGATTGATGTATGTATGATTCTTTGGTGATAGGAAGGTCATACTCACATGGTTGAGTTATAGAGTCATGTTATTCTTTTGAAAAATATCTCTGCAGACTTTGCATATACTCAAGGGGAGCATGGACAGCTTAATGTATCTCAAAGGGGGAGAATCTCTTGGTCTGCAATTTTCTCTTGATGTCAAAGGGGGAGAATATTTTGGTGTTTCTTGATATCTCAAAAATGTTCTACATCTTGAATTAATCAACACCAATATGGTTGCCATCAAGTCCAAAGGGGGGGATTGTTGGCATTATGATACAAGTGTTATCCTTGATGGAAACTCACTCATAGGTTAGTTCAGATTTGATAAAGGGAAACTCACATTGTAACAAGTCAATTCAGAGGTAACAGGGCATTGGTATAGAAGAATAGGAAGTTGGAACAAAGGTCTACTAATTAGAATCAAGAAGTTGAAGGAAAAGGATGTTGTAAGGTATTCTAAGTAGTATACGCAGGTTCACCTTGTCAAAGAAGCATATACAAGTGGTTTCATAGAACAAAAAAGGTGTATACATATGCATGCACTTTCACAAGAGGAAAAACGTGTATGGGTTGGAAAATCAAGGAAATTCAAGATTAAATTATACCAAGGGTCAATACCATGGTATTAGCCCATAATATTGAGCAAAGTAATGACTATTTGATCCCGTCCAAGAATACCACAAGTTCTAAGTGTTGTTTTGGTCTGAGGTATTGAGGAAGACCAAAAACTATATAAGGAAGAGAAGATAAAAGGGTCAAGTGTGCAAGTGAAAGGGTTTCTTAGGAATACTTCTATTTGAAGTAAATTTTATGTTGCAAGGGCTATGATTATGATACAATCTAAAATATTGTGTGCACCTTGAATTCAATGTTGGATCAGGCCGATCATGAGACCTAAAATGACTTATCATTAGATGATCTGATATTGGTTGCGCTAGATCTGGTTGCTTACACATGTGCTATTCTTCAAATGTCAAGATCTGGGTATGTCTGAAATATGGAATAGCAGTGAAATTGTAAGTTATTATTTGCAGATATATATGCTGGGTTGCCTTGGTGAAGGTGTGTATACACGTTGGTTCGAAGCTTCCAAGTAGCATATGCAAAAGAAAAGCCTATTATTTAGAAATCACTGATCTATCTAATTAGTGCTGCTGGTTTACTGCTTTCTGTCAATGATGTCTTCTTAGATCTGAAAGTAGAACTAAATGCATAAGGAGATTGAGTCTAATTGATTAATTGATTAAGTGAGAAAGGTGATCTTTACTGCTGACGGTCTAGATCTCTATTATTTGACAGTAGATGTTTAGAATATTACTGGTTGGTACATATTTGATTCAGAAGTTTTTATGATTCAGTAGTTTTGGACGTATACGCAGGGTTGGTTAAAGGAAGTAGCGTATACACGCAGGTTGGGTTCATTAAAGTGGTGTATGCATTCTAATGTTTTATTTTTGAGGTTGTAGCTAGTTCTAAATGATGATCCAGGTTTCTAAGTTCAGCATAGTGTTCTGGTGACAGTGATTTGATTTTTCAGATTGAATGATTGTTGATTGATGCAGTTATTATTATAACATTTGAGCTTCAAAGTTTCTGATGGGTCCAGTGTGAAAATTTGATGAAACGAGGCCTTCATATTGTGTTGTTGTGTACCAAGAGCATCCAGTGTGAAAATTTATGAAACGTGGTCACTGGAGGAAGAGAGAAGGTCGTAGCCTTCTGTAGGTCGGGGACTACGTACTAGTAAACATATCAGCTAGTACAAGAGCTAGGGGTTGTAGCTCCCTTCCATTAGAAGCTGGAGAAGGAGAGAAGGTTGTAGCCTTCTGCAGGTGGGTGCCTGCGTACTGGTATGCATTTGCACCAGTACAAGATTGTAAATAGATTTTATTTATATTAAAAATAAGACAAAGACGACAACAACAGGTGGTTTTTCTCCCGCATTAGGTTTCCACCTTAAATCTTGGTGTTCATGTGTGTTACTTATGTGTGATGGTTTATTATGTTTTTACTGCACATAGTCACTATATAATAAAGTATTGATGCATTGATTAAAGATCAACACATGATGAATTAACTAAATCATAAGTTCTCTAGGTATACGTTGGTTTCTTTAATCACAATTATGTGCACACGCAAGTTCACTTCATTGAAGTAGCATATATAAATCTAATTGGGAAATGAAAAAAATTATTGAATTGTAAATATTGATTCACCCCCCCTCTCAGTATTATTTCCAGCATAGAGGATTGTTCCACCCTCTACGAGCCCTCAAACAACCCCGTTTCTCCTTGACCTTCTAGCAAGATACTCGGCCTACTTTCAGCTCTTCGGTATTCCTGAAATGGCTTTAGAACAACCCTATTTCACCCAAGTTGAATTGCCTCTTCTTGTTGCGGCCCTAAGCTTCAAACTGTGGACTTTCTCTATGCAAGAGAACCCAAGAAAAACACTCAAACAACCTCTCTTTCCCACGTTGTACCTACAGCAAAACAAAAAACTTCCATGCTGCTTCTAGGGCTTCGACATTGTCCTTTAGTCTCCTCGTCTCACCAAAATTTTAGAGGATATATTGCTCAAGTTGGATGCTACAAATGAGTCTAATCCATCCTTAATTTATAGCCTTTAAGGCCTCCAATAAATCGCATGAAGAGACATGTCTTTTGGATTTTACTTCAAGTTGACCTACTTGAAAAATCCAATAGTAATTATGTCAACTTCAAAAATTCATTTCTCTCTAAAGACAACTCAGATTGTGATATCCCCGATTTTGATTTTTTGTTTAACAAGATTAACTAAGTTTATTGGGGAAGTGCTAAGCATAGAAAAATTTTGTAATCTGAGCATTGGAGACATTTTTGGTACATGGGGCTTAGGAGAAATCAAAAACTTCAATATTAGTGGAATATAGGGGCCACCCCTCATGGAATACGCACCCCTTGGAGGAAAAATCAATTTTGTGGAAAGGAGGTCAAAATATTTGGATGAGGGGCCCACAAAGAAAGGTGAGGAAACAATTATAAATAGAGAGTTGAAGGCAACATTGGGCACATTTTGATAATTTGACATTTACACATTGGTTCTCTAGCTGTTCAGCTGAGTCACAAGTTTTGTTTAGCACCAGAGGTTTCCAAGAGGAAATCTCACCATCTTCTTTGATGGACCATGAGTGCCACCCTAGAGTGGTATTGTCAAAACTTTATGGAGACTTGGGGGACCAGTCTCAGGTGGTACAAGTTTCCTTAGCTTTAGCTTGAATGCAGAAGAAGAACCACATAGTTCTTGGGTGAAGTGGGGTACTTAAATTAGAGGCTATACCATTACTGGGCAATTCCTTGTCGAAATTGCAACTGAAGGAAGATAATTTATGGGAGTTGAGAGTGCCCTTATTAGCAAGACAAATTTCTTTGGTTGGGTCTGCGTAGACTTTTCCCAGGACTACACAGTCATTGGTGGAGTTGATTGTGGGGAGGCTTGGGAGAAGGACTTAGGAGCTGACTTGCAGGGATTTCATTTGGAGGGCCATTGGAGGAGGATTGTTGTAGTGTGGAGATCAGAGATTGATAGGAGAAACCACAGTAACATAATTTGAATTTGGTGGAGGGCCAAGCTGTGAAGGGTAAAATTTTTAAGTTTGGAACTAAGGGAAACCCTTTCTGGGTTTTTTCGGGGTTTTTGACAAGGATCTCATATCTAAAATTGCAAAATTTTCTAGGCAGATTTGAGGGGTAAAACAGGGGTGCCAACTCAACCAACAACAAGAGGAGCTAGGGGAAGTTTGGCCCGAAATTTTGAGGTCAAAATTTGGCCATTTCCTTCGTGAGTTTTTGGTGCAGAGATCGGGGTTAATTTCTTGGAATTTTCTGAGCACTAGAGCAGGCCCTAGCAACATTTCTTCACAATGAGTATCATATTTCTTGATAGTTTCAGCGTAGAGCCAGGAGAGAGCTGCATCAAATTTGGGAGGGACTTCTTATTATTCATTTGGGCTTAGCTAGCTTACATTAAGCAAGCCCAGATGCACTCTTTCTAGCACCTCATTGTACCCTCTTCATATTATAATAAAATGGCTCAGCAAAGCAGTTCTTGGTGCAATTTCATGGAATGATTCATGTGTTTGATTTTAATGGTTTTTATGTCTATGTTTTCTTTGTTATTTACTGTAAATATTCCCTACGAATATTACATAGATTGAGACGATTTTCAATGCATTGGAGTCGTCTTTCCACGCACTATCATCCTCATCCATCACATGTCGTGAATCCATCATGGTTTTGCCCCAAAACACGATGGGTGCCAAAACCCCATACTTGGGTTCCAAGCCACAAGCTACCCTTGTGGCACTTTGTCCTCCAAACCCTGAACCCTAGGGCTTGGATTACCTCCCAAGCTACACAAATCAACACTATAGTTGTTGGTGATCTATGTGGATTACTATCTCTTTTCCCATCAAGTAGTGTTTCCATTTCTTCACAATGTGTACCAAGGCATTGATCTCCTTATCACAGGTAGGGAATTTGAGAACCTCCCAATGAAGTACTTGAGAATGGTAGCATATAGGCCTTCCTCCCTACATGAAGACTACTCCCGTAGCATACGCTCACATCTATCCCAACTTCAAAGGGTTCTTGCCAGTTTGGTGATGCCAGAACTAGTGCTTGAATTATATTCTCACTTAACTTCTCAGAGGCCCTTTTCTAACCCTTTCCCATTGTAAACTCTTTGAGCTCAATGTGATGGCATGGATGGGTGTTGCTACTAATGAAAATGAGGCTATGAATTTTCTTAGGTATTATGTGGCCCCAACAAAACTCATGACCTCATGAACATTAGTATGCATCTGCCACTATATCATGGCCTATATCTTGACAGGATCTATCTTCATCTCACCCCCACCTATCACATATCATAGATATTTTTATCACCTAAAAAGTGATCACCAAGCCATTTTCCACTAGGATGATTGAAATACACCATGTATGGATTTTACACATAAAATGATCCAAGTGGATATTAGTGTCCACCCGCCTATTCCACCTAGACCTCTAGCCGGTTTCATCAGTTTCCTTGTTTATAGCAACATTTACTATTTGTACCAATTTTTCGAGTTCTAAAATTTCGAAGTAGTTTTGACACCTTAAACGATGTTTTTTTGAGGTCTGCAGCAGGCCCATCACCATGGGTAGGGGTTTGTGAAAAATCTTGTATTACTCAGAGAGATCTTTCCAACGAGGTATCATACACGCCAAATGAAGAAAATATGACCAAATTACGACCCCGGGAAATTGGTTACCCAACTAACCCCAACATGGCCCATAAATCCTTGGTGTTCCATCCCCTAGTGTTAGATTTTTGGTTGTTTAATGTTTTCCCTTGTTCAATAATAAAAGGTCCTTGAGCCTCATTGTGTTGATTTGGGGTAGCATCAAATGTGCTCTAGCCACAAAAATTGGTGGAGAGGCTAAAGCACATGAGATCTCCAATACCCAGAAAGGGTTTGGGCAGATTCTAAATAGTTTGGGAGATATTAAAATAATTAATAGTTTTAATGGAGTCCCTAAGTCTAAACTTAGGGAAAATAAAATATTAATGGGAATTAATATAAAACTGTGTTAGAATGGTCCAAAAGTCATGGATTAAGTCAGGTCTAATCTTAGCCTATTAACTTAGGGAAAATAAAATATTAATGGGAATTAATATAAAACTGTGTTAGAATGGTCCAAAAGTCATGGATTAAGTCAGGTCTAATCTTAGCCGTTGATTAGGGAATTAATCTCGGGAGTTGATTTGTCAATGAGAAAAGTATAAGAGGAGGCTTGAGGGTCACTTGGAGAACACACCAAGAGATCAAGATTTCGAATTTCTGGGGATGGGTTTGTTGAGAAAGTTGAGAGACTTATATAGAGTTGCAGCTGAGGGGCAGTTAATACAAAAGCAGAGAGGCAGAGATAGTGCCGGGAGGATCAGTGCAGTAGTCGGGAAAGATGACGGAGAGGGAAGAAATCGGAATTACTGGGACCAACCATAACTATCAGGAACTGCTGGAACAGGCAGGAAAGCTAATGCAAAGGGCAGAATTCGGAACTTCCGGGAACAACCGAAACTATTGGGAACTGCCGGGAATAGTCGGAACTGCCAGGAACAACCAAAATTTCCAAGAATTGCCGGGAAAGCTGACACAGAGGGCAAAAGCCGAAACTATCGGAACTTCTGGGAAAGATGATGCAGAGGGCAAAAGAGGTTGACGCAGTCCCTCTAGGCTAATGCTGGGATTTTTTCATGGGGCAGATTGGAGCTGAGGAGTTGCTAGAGTGTTTATCCGGGTTTCCTCCGGAGCATATATCTCCGAAGGAGAGGTGCTACTGCCGAGATTATTCTATGTTGGGTGAGCCGGTTTTGGCACCCAGATTGTATTCAGAAATTGCATAATAATAAAACCTTCAAATAGTTGCACCAATTTTCTCGCATTGGCTTTTTTCCGGGGACATTGGTCCAAAAACAATAGCATCCGAGGACATTGTGTGCTTGTTTTGTTTCCTTTAGTTGATGATCTGTAATGTGTTGAGCATGTACTTGTATTTATTTCCAGTATTTACATGGTAAATAACTTGTTAATTAACAAAACAAGTAAGTAGGAATAAATCAGAAAATACATGAAGGGTTTCTAACGGGTTAGACTTAGAAATTCCAACATGGTATCATAGGGTGGTTGCAGATCACAGGAGAACTGAGGACATCAGCCAAACATAGTAGCAACAACAAAAAATAGTTGTCCCTAGTGACAAAAGCTAATCCTAATAGAGTAGCAGCAAGGAAGGGGTGACACAGTGCTTGCGTCATCAAGAATGAGCCAGGAAGAGGCAGCGCAAAGGCTGAGGGAGGCAAAGGCAGACTCATGCAGAGCCACACAGAGGCCAGGAGGGCTGATGCAATTGGTTGAGGAGGCTGATTTTCTAGTGCCGGGATTGCGCAAAGCCTAGGAGCTCTAACCTTCAGTTTTCCAGGGTTTAGGAGGCTATGGATAAGTTGCAGAGTGGAGCTGGTGGGGTATTGTAGTTAAAATAGTACCTAATAGGGCAAGGCCAAGGTAGAGGGAGTTGCTTCCGAGGCATATTTCTAGCCAAAGAATCCGGATCAATGTTGTTTTTGCACATACGACCAAAGAGGGGAAACTTAACATTGGAAGAAGGATTTCCAGGTGGGAAATATGGACTCAGAGGGATTCCAGAAGAGAACTTCCAGATGGGAAGTGGAGAGACTCAGTAGGAGTCGAACCGAGAACTTCCAAACGGGAAGTAGAGAGACTCAACAGGAGTTGAACCGAGAACTTCCAGGCAAGAAGTAGAGAGACTCAGCAGGAGTCGAACAGAGAACTTCCAAATGGGAAGTAGATTCAACAAGAGTTGAACAAAGAACTTCTAGATGGGAAGTAGACTCAACAGGAGTCAAATAGAGAACTTCCAGACGGGAAGTAGACTTAGCAGGAGTCGAACAGAGAACTTCCAGGTGGGAAGTAGAGAGACTTGGAGGAGTCAACAAGAAGAGTAGAGAGATGGCCATGAATGGGCTGAGGGATTAGGACAGGTTGGATGAGGCATCCAACCTTGGCATCTAGAAGGCCAGGATCCTTTCTGTTTTGTGTGCCATGAGTGCAAACACACCACTTTAGCAAAAGTGGGGAGACATTGAGCTATAGTCAGACATACTACATGCGATGAGGGGCAGGATGCTCGAGGTACCTAGCCTCTTGGATTAGACCTTGCTACAAGAGCCCCGAAGAGGAGTATCAATACCAGCAATGTCAATAGAGATGGATGTGGATGGAGCGACAGAGGGAGCTACAATGCAGGATTCCCAGAATAGCACGAGGCTAGAAGGCTGTAACAGTGCGAGAGGCACAAGAGTGTTGCACCAGTGCAATATCGCATAGAGAGGTGTGCAATGGCGCGAGATGCATGGAGTTGTTGCAGCAGCGTAGAAGTCAGAGAGGGAGCACTTTTCAGTGACAGAGGGAGCTTTAGCATCAGGAGTGTTTCTAGCCTAACAGAGATGTCAGAGTTGGGAGATCAATTACTTACTTCTTAGTAATTGAGTTGTAGTGCAACAGTTAGCAGTGGTAGTGCTATGGGCAGCATGATGCAACATGATGAGAGGAGTTGCAGTGCAAATGCAGTAGTAGCAGTGGGAGGGCCATGGGCAACAACACAGATGTAGAGGGAGCTGTCGTACAGATGCAACAGTGGTAGTGGTAGGGCCATGGGTAGCAGTACATGATGTAGCAATGCAGAGGATGTTGGGCAGTAGGCCTAGCATCAACACAGGGACCGATGCCAAATGATTAGGGTGATACTCAGTGAGGAGTATTACTAGAGCACAGTACTCGCTAAGAGGGAGTGTTGATTGGGGTAGCATCAAATGTGCTCTAGCCACGAAAATTGGTAGAGAGGCTAAGGCACATGAGATCTCCAATACCCAGAAAGGGTTGGGCAGATTCTAAACAGTTTGGGAGATATTAAAACAATTACTATTTTTAATGGAGTAAGTCTAAACTTAGGGAAAATAAAATATTAATGTGAAGTAATATAAAACTATGTTATAATGGTCCAAAAGTCATGGATCAAGCCAGATCTAATCTTAGCCATTAGTTAGGGACTTAATCTTGGTCGTTGATTTGTCAATGAGAAAAGTGTAAGAGGAGGCTTGAGGGTCACTTGGAGAACACACCAAGAGATAAATATTTCAACTTTTTGGGGCTGGGTTTGCTGAGAAAGTTGAGAGAATGATCTGGAGTTGTAGCTGAGGGGCAGTGAATATAGAAGCAGAGAGGCAGAGATAGTGTTGAGAGGATTAGCACAGTAGCTAAGAAAGCTGACGCAGAGGGCAGAAGCTGGAATTGCCAAGAACAACTGGAACTGTCGGGAAAGCTGACACAAAAGGCAGAATCCAGAACTGCCGAGAAAGATGATGTAGATGGTAGAAGCAGGAACTGCCAAGAAAGCTGAGACAAAGGGCAGAAGTCAGAACTACTGGGAATAGCCAGAACTGTCAGGAAATCTGATGTAGACGGCGGAAGCTGGAACTGCCGGGAACTACTGGAACTGTCGGGAAAGATGATGCAAAGGGCAGAAGAGGCTGACACAGACCCTAGATGCTGATGCTGGGATTTTTTGTGGGGAAGATTGGAGCTGAGTTGCCGAAGTGTTTATCCAGGGTTTCAGCCGGAGCATCTGTCTCAGAAGGAGAGGAACTACTGCCGAGATTATTCTTTGTTGGGTGAGCCAGTTTTGGCACCCAGATTGTATTCAGAAAATACATAATAATAAAACCCTCATATCGCTGCACTGGTTTCCCGCATTGGGTTTTTCCGGGGATACTGGTCCAAAAACAACGGTGTCACTTGTGTGCTTGTTTTGTTTGCTTCAATTGATGATCTATAATGTGTTGAGCATGTACTTGTATTTATTTCCAATATTTACATGGTAAATAACTTGTTAATTAACAAAAAAATTAGGTAGGAATAAATCAGAAAGTACATGAAGGGTTTCTAACGAGTTAGACTTAGAAATTCCAACACATTGTAACATGGTTCAAAGACATGTTGCTGCCATATCTCTTCTTAGAGATAAGCTACCATCGCCCAAGCTAGTTTATTTCCATTTATGTATGTAAGCATATTTCAGTTCTTTGATATTGATGAAATGAAGTTTTATTTATATTGCATCTCTGTGTTTATTTGTATATCTATATTTTGTTACGTTCCTACATAAGTCTGAATCATAAAATCTGACTTTCACCTTAGGAAATAATTTAGAGAACCAATTTTCCTAGATTATTTTTGTTTACCCACTTGAAAATAACCCAGAAATTCATTTAATTAGCTTCACATTATTTTAATATTTAATCACTTTATGAAAATAACTAAAAATATTTCACCCATCCATAGGAATAATTAAATAAATCATTATTTGTTTATTATTCCTTAACCATTTAATTTCTCCCCCTTGAAATAATTATTAAATCATTATTTATTAATTATTTCTAAACCCTTTTTCACCATATTACCCAGGAATAATTAAATAAACCATTATTTATTTATTACCCTTAATCTCTACATATTTCTCTTATGAAATCATTATGAAATCAATATTTAGTAATTATTTCCAACTCACCTTGACCACATCTCCTTAATGTATTTAATAAATCATTTTTATTTATTAATTAACTTAACCATTTTTCTTAATTAACTTAATTAATCATTCTTTTTTGAGTTAGTAACTAAATAAAGATTTTTTACCATTTCATTAATCTTTCCTCTATTAAATATAATAAAATTTTCCTAACAATTAGCTTTTGATTTGATCTAACAATATTTTACTGTTTGACTATATCTTGAACTATTTTATTATAAATAGAGACTGTTTTCCCTAGCTCTCTACACATAATCATTATCTTCATCGTCACTCTATTATCATCACTCATGAGCTCTCCACATTGAGTTCATTGAAATTTCTTCGCTTGCTCATTTGCAACCAGGAAGACAGAGAAAAAAAGGTTATAGGAAGTGTAAGGACTCAAAAGGACTTATCCCACAAAGGAGGACATTGCAAACCTGTATCTATCGTTCTACTCCACCAGGTGTTTCATTTATAATAAAAATCAAGTTATTTCCATTGGGTTCCTTGTCTTTACTTTTGGCATGTATTTTTTGATATTTGCATGCTCTTTTTTGCAGGGTTTTCTAACATTTCTCTTGCATATTTGAAAGACTTGTTCAAGGTCACAAAGTTTTTTGTAGCATTTTTCTTCGTATTTCCTTTTTTGTTAGGCGAGATCGTCACCAACAATGAAAACATATTTTTGGCTCATATGTTTAGAAAAATAATACTAATGAATGACAACTCCACTTGTCTTTTGTCATCAACAAATGGCGACTCCACTTGTTTAGATGTTTAGATCCTTAGTGGCTATGTTTCTGCATTTAAATTTTTTCTCTCTTTCATTTTTCATTCCATTTTTTTCTATTAGTGGTTATTTTTGCCAAAAAAAATCATTTTATGTTTTGATCTGTGTTTCACACGCCACATGTTCGATCTGCATAAGAGACGAAAGGATCTAACAAACCCTAGAAGCGGGAGCTTCAGATCATCCAACACACTTTTTTGGAAAAACATATGATGTCCAAAGTAGGAAAAAGGCCAAAACCTGCATTATAATGCAGGAATAGGTCAGGGCCCTGCGTTACCCTCTTTTTTCTGCATCTTTTCTATTTTTTTTTTAATTTCAGTTTTGTTTTCTTGTTAGGTGGGTTTTTTCACATCCTATCAATGTACTCCAAGCCTTGATATCCTCAGATTATCCATTTTCTAGAGGCAAGAAAAAATCCCCCTAGGGTTTCTAATACTCCTTGTCCATTGTTTAAAGGATTTAACTGAGCTAGTAGTCTATTGATTCATAATTGTTTCCTTGACTATTTTTCAACAGAGTGAACCTTTTGTTCCAACCCTTTTGTAAGACTTTGAAGAGACATTTGATCCCCTCTTTGGCCTTTTCTTCACCATTCCTCAAATTTCTCTTTAGGTGTCTTCTCAGGAGTTAGTGGTTTGTTGCTTTTTCAGTCTAGAATACAGTGTATTTCTATTTTTTTTTGCATAAAGTATGTTGGGTGTGGAGCCTAATTATGTTCCTGATTGTTCAGAGGTTTTTGTTTTAGTAGCATTGGATCCTTGTTCCTAATAGGGCAGAAATGTCGCCTATTTAATCACCGTCGCGGGTGTCCAGGGGGGGCAAAGTCAATTTCTATGAGCCCCCCCCCGGCAGGATTTTAGGGGTAGTGCCCCCGAAGCTAAAAATATATGAAAATTTTCTTGAAAAATATTGTAATTTTGTAGTCAATTCGAGTCATTCATGAAGCAGATGATCTAAGGGTAGAAGTTATGCTAATTTAGAGTTTTCTTCCCTAGAAGGCAACCTTTGGTTTATATGAGGGAATTGTATTGTGACTGTGTATGATTATTCTTAGCGAGAGAGAGAGAGAGGAGGTTGTGTGAGAATGAAGAGGACATTACAGTGGATCTACTGTAGGTTGTATCTCTTCATTTTGCTAGATAATATAAAAGGAATGACTGGTTGTTTTTCTGTGGGCCTAGCCCAAATTGAGTGAACCATGTATATCTGTGTCTCTCTTGTTTTAAGCATTTTTTATTATTTTTGTTTCCGCAATATTTTGTGTATTTCATTGCTTTGTTAATTAATTTTTAATGACTAGTATCAAAGCCGAGGTTTATTTGACTAATAAACTCGCAGGAGAGCAGGGTTCCAGGTTCGAGTGGGAGCAATGGCGGAAGATGGTAGGTTTAGGGTCGAGAAATTTAACAGTCAAAAATACTAGTTCTGGAAGATATAGATGGAGTATTTTCTGTATCAGAAAGGTTTGTACCTACCATTGAGTGGAAAATCAAAGAAGTCGACGAGAATGACGGCCACAAAATGGGAGATTCTCAACAAAAAGGCACTAGGAACAATACGACTGTGTCTGGAAGCATCAGTGGCATTCAACATTTCAAAGGAAACGACAATAGAAGGTTTAGTGACGGAATTGGCCAAACTATATGAAAAACCCTCGGCCTCAAATAAGGTATTTCTTATGAAGCATCTATTTAATATGAATATGTTATAATGTGGATCTATTGATGATCATTTAAATGAATTTAACACAATTACCAGTCAGTGTGTTCTGTAGGAGTAAATTTTGACGATGAAGTTAGGGCTCTATTATTTCTACTCATTGCCCGAAAGTTGGAATGACCTAGTTATGGCTATTAGTAACTCTATCTCTGGATCTAGTACTTTAAATTTTGATGATGTTGTTGGTCCTATCCTTAGCGAGGAAATGCGGCGGAAAATATTAGGTGAGACATCAAGTAATGCTTTGACTGTAGAGGCTAGGGGAAGAAAAATGGAAAGAGGAAGGATCCTAGGAAATCACAGTAAGTCTAGAAATGGCAGATCCAAATCCAGATCAAGGATATTGTGTTGGGTGCGGGAAGAAAGGACACCTGAAGAAAGACTGCAAATCTTAGAAATGAAAATAAGGAGATGGACAACAAGAGAACAACCATGAAGCGAATGTGACAACTGATGTGTTGCAATATGCTTTGATTATTTCATTAGAGAATATTATTGATGTCTAGGCGGTAGATTCAGGGGCCCATTCCATGCCACACCTAATAGGAAACATTTTCATGACTATGTTCAAGGAGATTTTGGACATGTTCGTCTGGGTGATGATAAACCCTGTAAAATCGTTGGAATGGGGAAGGTTTTTATAAAGCAACATAATGGAAACCAATGGCTATTGAAGGAGTTAAGGCATGTTCCAGATCTAAAGAAAAATATGATTTCAATAGAGTAGTTTGGAGGTGAAGGTTGTGTAACTACTTTTATAGAAAAAACCTGGAAGGTCACTAAGGAGCCCTGGTAATAGAAAAAGGATAAAATATTGGTACATTGTATTTATGCAATAGTATTTCTAATTATGTCAATGATTTAACCTCCACATGAGAAAATACGACACTCAGGCATCATAGGCTCAGGAACATGAGTGAGAATGGGATGCAAATTCTTCACTCAAGAAATTTTTTGTTTGGTTTAAAGCATGTTGAGTTGGATTTGTGTGAAAATTGTGTTTATGGAAAACAAAGAGAGACAAATTTATCAGAGTTGGGAAGGAAAAGAAGAGAGAAAAATTAGAGCTTGTGCATGCAATGGTATGGGGACAACTCTGGTATCATCTCTTGGTGGATCTCTCTATTATGTTACTTTTAATGATGATGCAACTAGAAAAACTTGGATTTATTGTATTCAAAATAAATCCGATGTATTTGATACTTTCAAGAAAAGGAAAGTTTTGGTTGAGAATGAGACAGGAAAGAAGCTGAATTGTCTCAGATCAGACAATGGAGGTGAATACTATAGCAAAGAGTTTGATAACTACTATTTAGAACATGGAATTCACAGAGAGAAGACAGTTCCAGGAACACCACAAGAAAATGGTGTGTTAGAAAGGATGAACAAGACATTCATGGAATGTGCAAGGTGCATGAGATTGCATGCAGGATTTCCCTTACAATTTTAATCAGATGTTATAGATACTATTGTTTATCTAATAAATAGATGGCCTTCAAGTTCCTTGGATGGTGATATTCTAGAGGAGACATGGACAAGTAAAAAGGTAAACTACTCATTTTTAAAGACTTTTGGTTGTGAAGCCTTTGTCCACATTAATAAAGAAAATAAAACAAAGCTTGAGGAAAAATAAAAGAAATGTACCTTTATTGGATATGGTGTTAATGATTTTGGTTATCACTTATATGATTATGAAAATAAAAAAATCATTAGGAGCAGAGATGTCATATTCAATGAAAAGGTCTTGTATAAGGATCAAATGCAGGAAGAGAAACAGGAAAAGGAAAACAAAGAATATGTAGTGCTTGATGAGATCGCAAAAAAAAGTAAAGGTGCCTAAAATTCATAATGATCAACAACCATAACAACAACAGGTACCTCAAATAGCCAAAAGTGGTGTTAGAAGATCTACCAATATAAGTAGACCCCATGAACGATACTCTCCTTCATTATATTATGTATTGTTGACTAATTTTGGCAAACCGGAAAGATATAAAGAAGCAATGCAGGTAGAAACCAAGAATAATTGGGAGCATGCCATGGAAAAAGAGATTGAATCCTTGACGCATAACCAAACTTGGGACTTAGTCAAGCTACCTACAGTTAAAACAACATTGCAGAATAAATGGGTTTATAGGTTGAAGGAAAAAGATGGAGGTAAACATAGATATAAGGCTAGACTTGTGGTGAAGGGATTTGCACAAAAGAAAGGTATAGACTTTGATGAAAAATTTTCTCCTGTTGTTAAAATGAATTCAATTAGAACTATTTTAATTCTTGTGGCAGCATAATATTTCCATCTTGAGCAGTTAGATGTAAAGATAGCTTTTCTCCATGAGGATTTGGAAGAAGAAATATATATGCAACAGCCACAAGGGTATGAGGTCAAAGGGAAGGAGAAGTTAGTGTGAAAATTGAAGAAGACCTTGTATGGTTTAAAACAGGCTCCAAGGAAATGGTATCTAAAATTTGACAACTTTATGTCTTAACAAGGTTATACTAGATGTCACTCTAACCATTGTGTTTATCTTAAAAATAAAAATGATGTCAGCTATATTATATTGTTATTGTATGTATATGACATGCTTGTTGTAGGGTCTAACATGCAGGAAACAAATCTAAAAGAAAAATTGGAAAATTCATTTACAATGAAGGATTTGGGTGTTGCAAAACAAATCCTTGGTATGACAATAACTAGAGACATGAAAAATCACAAATTAAAATTGTCTCAAAGTGAGTATATAGAAAAGGTGTTGGAAATATTTAATATGCAGAATGAAAAACTAGTTAGTACACATTTGGCTAGCCATTTCAAACTAAGGAGATGTGTCCCAAGATGGAGGAAAAGATGGATTATATGTGTAAAGTTCCATATGCATCAACAATTGGAAGCTTAATGTTTACAATGCTATGTACAAGGCCTGATATTGCACAAGCATTGGGATTTGTAAGCAGGTATATGAAAAATCCAGGAAAAGAGCATTGGATAGTAGTGAAGTGGATTCTCAGGTATTTGAGAGGCAGCAAAAATCAAGCATTATTCTTTGATGGTTCAAACATTGCTCTATAGGGATATGTTGATGCAGATACGGAAGGTGATAGAGATAACAGGATGAGCACCATAGGGTATGTGTTTACTGTAGGTAGAACAACTATCAGTTTGGTTTCAAAATTGAAAAACATTGTTGCACTTTCAGCAACAAAAGTAGAGTATGTTGCTGCTATAGAGGCTAGTAAAGAAATGATTTGTTTGTAAAGGTTTATGGATGAATTGGGCAAGATGCAGGAGATGGGAAGGTTATAAAATGAGATCCAGAGTGCCATTCATCTTGCAAAGAAATTAACATTTCATTCCAAGACTAAACATATACAACCCAAGTACCATTTCATATGATCAGTGTTGGAATATGGACAATTGAAGCTGGAAAAGATACACACTAGCCAAAATCCTACTGATAGTTAAAAAAAGTTGTAACTAGGGAGAAATTGAGATTCTAATTAGTTTTAATTGGTCTTCAAGTATGATGATAAAGATGAGAAACAACCAATTCCAAAGTGGAAGCATTGTCCAGCAAGTGAAGTAGTGGTGGAGTTGTTATAATTAGTCTCCAAGTGGGAGGTTGTTGGGTGTGGAGCCTAATTATCTTCCTGATTGTTCAAAGGTTTTTGTTTCAATTGAATTGGATCCCTATTCCTAAAAGGGTGGAAACATCGCCTGTTTAATCTCTGTCAGGAGGGGGGCGAATTTTATGAGCCCCCCCCCCAGCGGGGGTTCGGGGGTAGCACCCCTGAAGCTAAAAATAGATGAAAATCTACCTTGTAAAATATTGTAATTTCGTAGTCAATCTGGGTCATTCATTAGGTGAATGATATGATGGTAGAAGTTGTGTTGGCTTGTTGGGGCCTGACCCAGGTTCGAAGTTAATTAGCCAAACAAATCCATGTACTATTGGCCCTTTCGGCAACAATCTGCGGAGGGCGGACTGAGGTCTCACTCGAAGCAGTATGGGGGGGATGCTGGAACCAGGTTTCCGCACCCTTGAGATGTCTAGGGGGTTGATTTAGTCAAACTATGAATCCCTTTACGTAGGTTACTTCGCGCACCTTTCCAGCCTGCGAGGCCTTTGCGACCGTGTTATATTCATCTTTGCGCAACCCTAACCAGGGGTTGTGGGGCTTTCGCGCTGCTAGAGTAGCGATTTGCGTTATTTCCCCAAGTCACACCGTGGATCTTACTTATCTTCTTATAATAGTTAGTTATCTTCATGTAAACAAATACCTTATATTATATTCACTTATCCAACACCTTCATCTAAGTTCACATAGAAAATAAATAGTAAACTTGCAATTCATACCAAAATATAATTAAATGCATAAAATAGGAAAAGATACACATAAATATTGTAAAACTTCTCTTTATTAATGCTTCGACCGGTTACAGACTCAACCTGCCTTGCACACTCAGCTGCAGGGGTCTGCGCACTCAGCTGTGGACTACTAGGCCTCTGTGCACTCAGTTGTAGAACCTTCTCCTACTCTACGACCCAAAGACACGACTCTACACTTCCACTCAATGCTTCATGGATTGATTTCCTTCTTTCTTCGATTCCTTAGATGTCTCTTTACACTTAGAGCCTCGCTCTATTTATACAATCTCATGGTCCACGGACCATGGGTAGATCTCTCAAACCGACACTACATTTACAAAAGTAAGGGTGGACAACCCTATGACTCTATTACAACTTTGCGCTCTGCACCCACAAATCGCGGAGTCTTTACAATGGACTTAGTCAAAACTTGGGCTTTAAACCCCAAAACTTGACTTGGGGGGATCCCATGCCCAACAGGCCCTGTTTGGTCAATTTAGAGTGTCCTAAATTGCTATATTAATTGTCAATCCGGGAGTCATAAACTGTGGAAGTGCGGCGCACTATATGTGCAAGATAACCTATTTCTTACTTTTTGTCGTTTTTGGTTTTTATTTTTTTTTTGGGTTTATCTTCGTTTATTTCCTAATGTGAGATGGAAATTCTAAAAGACAAGTATGGATCTAAATGTTCAAGGCAATGATGTCCTTTAAAATGTTTTCCAAAACTTCAAACTTTTCAAAAAGGTTTTAAAACATGCAACGATGAAATTAATTCCTAAAAGAGAATGAAAATGTGCAACTATTCTAATTAAACAAACAGTGAACTATTGATCATGAAACCGTTATCTTTGCTGCTGTCTAAATATAAAAGAAACTGTACTCAAAGAAATCCAAAAATTGCAAGCAAAGTAAAGCTAAAATCAAATTACATCAACTCATATTCTGACCCCTCGCCATTAGTCTCGCTATGGCTTTCGGAGGTAATCATAAACAACTTGAGCAATCTGATGTCTAATTTGCAAAAAAATAAACTAATATCAAATTACACACTCATACTTCAATCCCTCACCATTAGTCTCGCTATGGCTTTCGGAGGTAACTGATAATGACATGAGCAATTTAATATCTAATTTGCAAAAAAATAAACTAATATCAAATTACACACTCATACTTCAATCCCTCACCATTAGTCTCGCTATGGCTTTCAAAGGTAACTGAGAATGACATGAGCAATTCAATATCTAATTTGCAGAAAAATAAACTAATATCAAACTACACACTCATATTTCAATCCCTCACCATTAGTCTCACTATGGCTTTCGGAGGTAACTGATAATGACATGAGTAATTTAATATCTAATCTAACTAATAAAGCAAATGAACAAAACTGAAATAAATAAAATAGTGCTGGAATTAAAAACTAAGAAAATAAATCAGCAGAAGGACAAGACAGATTCCATGTCATTAGTCATTGTAAAACTATGTGCAAATGCTCGGGCTGCCTACTATAATCTGGAACAAAGACACTGATCAGTTAACATCAGTATAAAGCATGTAAAATTATGGACAGAAGTAAAACGTTAATACCATAAGAAATGAAATATATACACGTGAATAACTATGGCATAATGAATGTAAGGAAACACAGCATGAAACTATACAGAAAATAAACAAAACCTCTACGTGTGCAGGGGCCCTCTGCACAACCTCGGGCAACAACTATCAACCACAAATTGTGCTTATAAACAGAGTCTTCTCATGTATTCAAAATGTAGTCATAACAACAAAACAGTGTCACGACACAGTGGGATTTCTTAATAGCAAAATTACATTACCAAGACTAACTATTATGCATATGGGACCACATTATTTATAGCAAATGTTTACATAACTGCTTTCCTAAGAACTGCGTTGACGGAGGACACGTGAACAACAACGTCCAGGGATCTAGCATCATGGCTGCCGTGATGATTAAATCTATTGAGGGTGGCTGTTGGATTTGCCTTATGGAGCAGTCCACAGGTGTTGATATGTCCCCATAGATCTAGGAACGACCACGCAAGTCTTCACGTGGTGAAAAATGGAGTCTTGTTGCTGTAGGACTCTTATATTTGACCACCGCTTGACCACCTTTGACCATGGCCTTCTTTGATGAATTCGACTAAGCCAATAGGACTCGGTCCATGTCCACGTCATTTCCAACTTGCCCATGTGGCTCGATTTGCCTGAAGACACCTGCAATATAGACTTTAACAAAAAGGTTGCGGAAAGTTGAACTGGTTGCGGAAAGTGACAAGATTCCGTAGCTCAATGAGCAAAAATCTAATTCAAACAGCAGACACAAAACATAGTTAGGAAACCACTTTATGTGCTCTTTTAAACTCAATATGCAATGATGTTGACAGCTTAGGAGGTCCAGGTAAATGGAAAAAGTCTAGAAAGGTGTATAGGAAAGATGCAAGTTTGGGGCTCAACAGGCCCCCAACACAAAAATAGTGACTCGCCCTTGAGTCACTCTATCAGTGCGGAGATCTTCACATGGAGACCTCCGAACTCTGCTTGGACTACTGTGAGGTCAGCAGTGCACTGAGCAGCTGCCTGTTGTATCTCTTGTACGTGTTGTTCCGAGACCGCGGTGTCAGAACTGCTCCCCTGTATCTATTCCTGTGTCTCCTGCATCTACTTATAGTCCCGCGCCTTCTTTCAGAGACCTAGAGAACCTGGGAAAGGTTCTCCATTTAGCTTTACCAGCTGCACTGCGCCTGCATCTGTGACCTCCTTAACAACATACGGTCCCAGCCAATGCATTCTGAACTTTCCTGGGAATTTATCAAACTTACTATCATATAGCAACACCAAATCGTTTACTTTGAAGGTGTGCAACTTAATATGTTGATTGTGTCAAGCCTTTTTGCATTGCTTTTGTAGTTGCTGATGGAATTCAACCAAAAATCATTCCTCTTCAAGTTCCTCTAACTGCGCAAGTCTCTCCTCCAGGGCTCTGTGGTCCGTCATACCTATGAGCACTACTATGAACAGACTAGGCACAATATACTCCATTGGCATTATGGCTTCCACTCCATAGACCAATCGGAAAGGTGTCTATCCCGTTAATTTCTTGCAGGTTGTCCTATAAGCCCATAATACTGCAGGTATGCACAGGTCCCAATCACTTCGCTGCGCATTTCATACTTTGGTCAACGCAGTCTCCAGTATTTTGTTAAATTATTCTACTATTCCATTGGCTTATGGGTGATATGATGTGATTTTTTGATGATACACCTAAAACTCTTCTGTCAGCGCACTGATTGTTTTGTTCAGGAAATGTGTACTGTGATTGCTCATCAAGATTTTCAGACATCCAAATCGTGTCAATACGTGTTCAAACAGAAACTTCGCGGTCGTGGCGGTCATGCAATATTTTACTAGCTGCGCTTCTGCCCAACAAGTCAGGTAATTTGTCGCAGTGATAATGTATCTCACCCCAATTTTCCCTAAGGTTTGATAGGTCCTACGAAGTCGATCACCCACTTTTCAAAGGGCTGCAGCGTCATTTTGGGATTCAAAGGCATCTCATCTCTCCACGATGGTTTCCCTATCCTTTGACATACATCACAGGCCTTGCAATGTGCTTTTGAATCTTGATGAAGGGTTGGCCACCACAACTCTGCGTGGAGAATCTTTTGCTCGGTTGCTCACCCTACATAGTGTCCTCCCGCAGCGCCCCCATGCACGTCCACGAGGATATGACTTTGCTCAAATTCAGGTACATACCTTCGCAGTATATCATCATTGCCCATATTATATAGGTGCCCCACAATGATAGAAAAATCTGCCATGCGCGCCACTAGTTCCTTCTTCTGCTAGACAGAGTAACCTTTCGGTGTAGTTCCAGTCATGAGAAAGTGGATTATATCTTCAAAGTGTCCATCTGCTACACACACAACAAAGAGCTATGCGTCAGGTAATCCTTCCTCCTGTCTCAATGCGCGACAGGTGATGCGGTTCCGCGTTCAAGTGCCTAGGATTCACAATGAACTCAAAATCATATTCTTTAAACAATAAAAGGCACTTGCATATGCGCCCCCCCAACATAGGCTTATTGACCAAGTATTTCAGCATGGAATGATTTGTATACATCTTGAAGTGTCCCCCTAGAAAATAGTGCCTATATTTTTGGAGTGTGTACACCATAGCCAATCCCTCGCGTTCAGTTGTGGAATAGTTCTTTTCTGCTTTAGACAACTTGCGACTCACGAATGTGATAGGGTGATCCAAGCCCTCTCCACCCTCCTGTGTTAGTACCACTCCCAGTGCTATGCACAGTGCGTCAACATGGACATGAAACTCTTCGTCCCATTTCAGGAAGACCAAGATCGGTGCAAAGGCCATTTTCTCTTTTAGTACATCCAAGCTTTTCTTGCAGTCATCATTCCAGCAGAACGTGACATCTTTCTTCAACAACTTCTCCATCAGTGCGGTGATCCAGGCATAGCTTTTGATGAGCTTCCTGTAGTACCCCGTATGTCGCAGGGTAGCACGCAACTGTTTGACACTTCACTGCACTTCCAAATTCAGAATCCCTGCAATTTTCGCGGGCTCTACCATCAATCCTTGTTTGCAAACCACATGTCCCAACAGGTTCCCAAAGGGAACGAGGAACGTACACTTCTTAGGGTTCAACGCGATTTGGTGTCTTCGATAAGTATCCAACATCAAGCGTAAACTCGATACATGGTGCTTAACCAATCCAAATACAGTCCAATGATGCAGATAAACCTCTAGGAACTTGTGGATATATTCCTTGAATGCTGCAACAATTATGCGTGAAAAGATGGCTGGCGCGTTCTTCAATCCAAATGGCATAATAGTGTATTGAAAGTAGCCCCACTTAGTTGTGAAGGTTTTCTTACTCTTATCTTCCAACGCAATTTTGATCTGGTGGTACCCTGAGAATCCATTAGTGAAAGATATGCTTCCTGCCCACCAACATTTTCCAATACTTCATCTGTGAATGGAGTTGGGAATGGGTCATGCACACACGCATCATTCAGTTTTCTAAGGTCCATGCATATTCTTATCTCGCCCTTCTGCTTCTTTTCCTGCACCACCATATGGCTTACCCAATCATATTCTTCTACCGGCTCAATGATTCCTATTGCAAGCATTTTGTCTAGTTCTATGTGGATCTTCTCCTTATATTTCGGATTCAAGAGGTAAGGCCTCTACTCAACTAGCTTTGCATTGGGCTTTAATGTGATGCACATCATTCCTAAATCTATGATGATTCCTTTTAAGTCCGTGATCTTGGTCGGGAATAAGTCCTAGTACTTGTAGAGTAACTCAGTGACCTTATCCACCATCGCATCATCCCAGTGGTCACCGAGCGTTGCATACTTAGGTTCGGCTTCCATACCAGTGTTCACTTGCTTTTTCTTTACCGGCGCGGTTATGTCAAGGTCTTCAATCAATGGTCCTTGAACCTTGCGATGGCCTTCAGTTTCTGGAATATGAACTTTTCATGGATCCTCGTCGTCTACTTTAGTATTTACATTATAACACTCTAGCGCACAGCTCAGCTGAGTAGCCCACTCAGGTTGAATCAATTCTATTGGCTCCTGCAGTATCTTAAAGATAGCTACTTTTATTGCTTGTAGTGCATCATCAACAGTGTCCCACCAATGATCCTCAAATGTGAAGGTTAACAGGAACCCTTCACACAAGATATCCCATTCACTCGTCCCATGGCAGAGCTCCGTCTCTATATACTAGTTCATGGGTATAACATCTAGGGTATGACAGAACAGGTGCACCCACTCAGGTTGTGGCTCTTCCCCATAGACCTTTGTCCACTTGGTGAGGTGCGCGCGTGGATCATCTCGTCCATCATACTTGTCTGTTAGACACATCTGAGGCTTCCCAAAATGCATGCACATCATTCTCCTACATTCGTGCCAGTCCTCAAGACTTCCTTGGTTCGTACACCACCACCTCGTGGGCATAGCACGTAGTACCCATTTCAAAGCCTCGAAATGTTGATGTTCTGGCATCTCTCTTTCAAATATGTTCACGAAAGCATCTACCTCACTTAACCCATCATAAGTAGGCAGATCCCTTACTTCCAACGATAAGCAACAAAACGATCTTGTCATCATATTACAGTTCAGCGTGGTCACCTCGTGCAACTGATTCTGCCACTGCTCTATTTCCTCATCAGAATCCGACATACAGGAGATTTTGTGCTCCCATGAGATTCATCCATCTGTGGTGGGATTAACCCAGTCTTGCTCTCACACAGTTATCTTGTAGATGTAGTCTAAGTCGTCGTTGCTTTCATTGTCACGTACTGGCTCAGTCTAGTGTGATCCCTCAGCAAGGTCCAAAGGTACACCTACGTGTAGAGACTTTTTCTTGAAAATCATTTTCCGCTTCTTCATATTTATCACCTCATTCATGTCAGTGGCCCAATCGATTCCTAATAGCGTGGGGTAGGGATTGTTGTCATCAACAATCTCTATCACTTCAAAGTCTGCTAACGCTCTTGCCCCTTCAATATCCACGGTGATTCCTTGTAATCTTCCCATAGGTATGATCTTTTGCTGGTTTGCCATTCGCAGCTAGATAGGAGACCATTGCAGTGTAGGTCTTCCCATGCGCTCCCATGTCTGCTTCGGGAGAACATTCGCGTCTGATCCTAAATCAAAAATCAATTGGTCCATCTCATATTCTCCAATCTACACGGTCAACCTCATTTCTCTTCCTGTCCTCATCACATGCTTTCCAATCTTTCGGACTACACACGGTTCTCTTGGCGTGGTCCCAACGCATTTGTTAATGAGTTCCTGTAATCCCTTTACAACCTTACTATCACGTAGTAGCTTCATGCATGTTTCTAGGAACTTTGTGAGCATCGATGGGTCTATTTCTGGCTCTGGTCTATCTTTGCTTCCTGAAGTGGAGGCATCAACAAAGCTCTTCCTAGCTTCCATGAAGGTTTCCTTAGCGAGCTCCAAATCAAACTCTAGTTCTTTCGTCAGAGCCTTGCAAACCCAAGTACTATCTTCAAGCTAGTTGCCTTTATCATCCCCTATCGTAATTCCACTTCGGAGCACAATGTTCACGTTGGGGTCTTCCTCGTGTGGCTCGGACCTCATCATCTGCAGGTTCTGAGTCAGGGGAGGTTGGAGTGCTCTATTTTCATGCATCCTCGCTATCAGTGTGGGAAAATCCTCCATCTCATGATAAAACAAGGTACAATATAGACATGATGGATGCGTTGGATTCGTACAATCATGGGCATACTGTCTTGGCCCCTTGAAATTGTAACATATCAGCTGTCTGCGACCTCTTCCAAGTTCTCCTCCACCTCAGCTTTGTCTATGTCCCTAAAATCCCGTTCACGCCACTCTTGCATTCTAGTCAAGGGACCGTGTTTCAGTCTGAACTCTGTAGGTGGGAGTCCTATCCATCATCAACTCATAGCTTCTACAGGTGCGCTCACCATGTCCCACTGATCTACAGAAATTACTGAACAACTGTTGCGAATTCTGCGTGTACTTCTGCAACAAATGGCAGTTGTCCGTAGCATGCTTTCCTCCTATTTGAAAAATCATGCACCACAAAGCAGGCGTCGCACTAGGTCCTGCTTGTGCCTCTGGTCTTAATGACATCGGTCCTCCTCCTGTGAGGTAATTTTGGAACATTGGGCAGTGGTCCTTGTCATATCCCTAACCCTTGCATTTTACGCACCATACTTCTCCGTGCACGTCCAGGTGAGATGTCCTATCTTGTTTCAGATTTTGCATCTCAAGGCATAAGTTTTTCAACTGCGTGTGGATCTATTGAAATCCCAGGTTAGGATCCTACATCGGGGTCTCATGCAGCCTCATCGTGATCTCCAAGGCCTCTGCCTGGGTTGTTAACCTCTGTTGTGACAACACATTCCTTAAATGAGGCGTTAGCGATGCTACAAACCATTCGCGGTGCTATCCATTCGTCAAAGTCATATTAACTTTGCGAATTGTGCACTTCAGTCTCTGATCCAATTCCCAAGGGGTCTCACCTGGTAGCATCGTGATCTCTTTGAATCCAATGATCGACTACACCTCTGAATTCGGTCTGCTAAATTCTCTATTCAGCGCCATTTGGATATCCACGATCCCCGCATTCAGATTGTCATTAGAATGCTTAATATACTAGGTTAGCGCACGATTCTGAAGAGCACTGACCAACGTTTCTTTCTTTATGTTATCATCTATAACTCCCTGCGCTTCCCATACAGCCTTTATCACAAACCAAAACTGGTTCGGATCTTCATTTCCTACTCCCTTGAACACCGACAACTTTATCGCACTTGCCATATTGACTCGCGGTGGTGGTGGAGGTGGTATGGGCGAAGATGGGGGTGAAGGCAGTGAAGCTGGTGGTGGTGTGGGTGGGGGTGGTATGTGCGGAATCCTCTGCCTTATCAAATTGATCGCACTTCTTAGTGAGACCTTTGCGAGCTCTTCCTCGTCCCCTTGCGGAGGTGAAATCAAGGGGCTAGTTTCTAGTTCTGCACTACCTTTATTTATGTAAATTCTCCCACTTTGCATAGCCATAGACATTAATGTATTTGCATAATCTTCTTTTCACACAGTAGCATTTTAATCCAAGTGTTCAGAGACTTAATACAATTACCTCGCAGTCCTTTGAGAAAGTGTTGCTCAGACTCACTATAGCTTACCGTAGTGTCTACTACGAACTCAGTAATGAATCCTCCTATAATCCGATTGAGCCAGTGATCAATAGTGCGCGCGATCATATCGTCTGATGCTTCCAATCTGCGCACCAATTCTGGGGTCCACGCAATAGGACTATCAAGCTTGCACCTTCCTTGGCTATCTGCTAGCTTCACGATCCACTCATAGAGCTCAGTAGGGAAATATGCGAAGAAAATTTTGTGGATCTCTGTGTACAGGGAGCAGTCTAACCACTCTTCTTTTGATAGTCACAGATTCCCGTTCTCCCGCGCCACGAACTCGTGAATTCTTTTGTCCAACCAACCTTCAATTTATTTCTTATTTGGATTCCAATGATACAACATCAGACATCTCTATGCAGATTCTGGTCTTGGCAACGGAACCATTTGTTGGCTTGTTGGGGCCTGACCCAGGTTTGGATTTAATTAGCCAAACAAATCCCTGCACTACTAGCCCTTTCAGCAACAATCCCCAGAGCACAGACTGAGGTCTCACCTGAAGCAGTATGGGGGGAATGCTGGAACCAGGTTTTCACACCCTTGAGATGTCTGGGGGGGTTGATTTAGTCAACCTGTGAATCCCTTCGTGCAGGTTACCTCGTATGCTTTTCCAGCCTGTGAGGCCTTCGTGGCCCTGTTATATTTGTCTTCGCGTAGCCCTAACCTGGGGTTGTGGGGCTTTCATGCTGCTAGAGTAGCGATCTACGCTATTTCCCCAAGTCACACCACGAATCTTACCTATTTTCTTATAACAGTTAGTTATCTTCACGTAAACAGATACCTTATATTATATTCACTTATCTAGCACATTCATCTAAGTTCAGGCAACAAATAAATAGTAAACTTGCAATTCATACCAAATATAATTAAATGCATAAAACAAGAAAAGATACACATAAATATTGTAAAACTTCTCTTTATTAATGCTTCGATAGGTTATAGACTCAACCAGCATTGCGCACTCAACTGCAGGGGTCTGCGCACTCAGCTACAGACTACTATGCCTCTGCACACTCAGTTGTAGAGCCTTCTCCTACTTTACGACCCAAAGACACGACTCTACACTTCGACTCAATGCTTCATGGATTGATTTCCTTATTTCTTTGATTCCTTAGATGTCTCTTTACACTTAGAGCCTCTCTCTATTTATACAATCCCATGGTCCTCAGACCATGGGTAGATCTCTCAAACCGACACTACATTTACAAAAGTAAGGGCGAACAACCCTATGACTCTATTACAACTTCACGCTTCGCGCCCACAAATCGCGGAGTCTTTACAATGGACTTAGTCAAAACTTGGGCTTTAAACCCCAAAACTTGCCTTGGGGGGATCCCATGCCCAATAAGTTGTGTTAATTTAGGATCTTTTTCCCTAGAAGGCAACCCTCGGTTTATATGAGGAAATTTTATTACGACTATGTATGATTATTCTGAGCGAGAGAAAGAGAGGAGGTTGTGTGAGAGCGAAGAGGAAATTATAGTGGATCTGTTGTAGGTTGTATCTATTCATTTTGTTGGATAATATAAAAGGACGTATTGGTTATTTCTCCATGGGTGTAGCCCAAATTGGGTGAACCACATATATCTGTGTCTCTCTTGTTTTATGTGTTTCCACAATATTTTATGTATTTCATTGCTTCATTAATTAATTTCTAACAAAGTATGCATTTTTTACCATAGATCCCAACCCATTTAGCCCTTGATCATGTGATTTCCATTTTGGTTGCCTTCTTTTTCTCTTTTTTTGTTGTTCTTAGGCCTCCTTTGGTGGGAAGTAGAGTGTGTTTGTTTACTTTTTTGTTCATTTTAGTTCAGTTTTCATTTCTACAATCTACTTTCTAGCAACACATGTTATGTTACATGTAAAACCAGTGATACATCACACATACATTACACACCCTAAGCAAACGAGCACTTGGTTAGCACCTCGAAGCTAATAATTTTAAAATCAATCACTTAATCTCAACACATACAGAATTATGCCCCCTTGAGCACCTAGGAAAAACAATATTTTAGCTAGAGTAGGGTTGGTGGGTTGTGCATACCAATATCACCCACCAATCACTTACATTGAGACATAGTTGTTGTCTAATTAGGGAGCTTAAAATCCTCCACCATCCAACAGTTAAAATTGGTGTCAAGTAGAAACTCATTTAAGAGGGGGTTAAGCTTAATCTAAGGATACTGGTGGTGCCCCTTGAGGCTACCCAACTCTTGGTAAGGAATATGGGTCCATAGATAACTACCCAGAAACTAAAGATTCACTCGCCCCTTTTGGATGAAGGTAAAATAGTTTCCATTCATAGGATAAACACCCTATAGTGGTGATTGTGGGAAGCAATCATCCCTTTACCATACCTTTCACTAGATGGATCTGCTTGCAAATATTAGGTCCCACAATTAAGAAGTTTATTGGAAAGCCATCATAAACATATTACTAGAACTTGTTTGAGGTGTAGTTAACCTTTAGGCTAGGAGTCATTTTTCTCTTTATAGGAAAAGTTTCCCTAAATTAGAATAGTGATACATCATAGTTAGCTTGCACTTTGCACTACTGCACTTAGTGCTTGTTTGCTCTTTATTGTTCTTTTTCTTCAACCTTTTATTCTAGCCTTTGTATTGACATCATTTCACACCCTAAGAGTTTGTTGTGGAGACTTCATGATATTCACCATCAGTTCCTGTTAGGATATCCATTAACACCTACTCGATGAGTCATGGTCCCTCTCCCTAATCCATCATTGGAGTCTAGTCTTTTTTATTCATCTAGTTCATCCTTTTATTATGAGTCCTCTTAGACTCGAGTCGCTACCATGTTAGGTGTCAACACTGGTGGTAATGTTAGTCCCAACACAGGCACCAAAAGTGGAGGAAATGTCAAGAGTAATGTTGGTAATACTCAGGAGGTAACATTGGAACTTCACAAGGAATGGCTTCTACCCAACCATTTCTCCCTTATATGTTTGGTTTAATTCTCCTTAATTTGAACCAACTCATTAATGATCCTCTTCACCACGATCCAAATTGGCCACCCTGTAACAGCCCTGGTGAAAACTTCATGTAATAAAATTTAATAAAGGCAAAATAAGACCACAGTTAAGAGACACTCGTTCCAAGATGAATGTTGGGCACGAATATCCTAGTGGGCATCACTGGATGTGTTTATGGCTAAGGAAATTGGAAAAGGCTAAGGAAAAGGCATTAAAAGGCAAAAAGGAATTTTTGGCACATTTATTTATGAAAATAAATGAAATTAGGAGAAAAATAAGGTGAAAGGTCACAGGTTGCATGTAAGGAGGAAATTGAAGGAAAATAACGGAAAATGAAGAAAATAGAGGCCTCATTAATAAAAGGCTTCTGAGGATCAATTGGTAAGTTTTTGTCAGTTCAAGTTTTAGAGCTCTCTCATTATTCTCTCTCTCTCTCTCTCTCTCTCTCTCACTCTTGGTCACTTCGAGTTTTCTTGGAGCACTCTAGTTTCGGATCAAGGAAGGAAAAGCAAGCAAAGGGAAAGGAACGAAAGCAAGGATCAAGGAAGGAAGAGCAGGATCAGGGAGATTTAGCAATAATACTTGCAAGAAACATATTGCATGTGTGATTTCCTAGCTGGCTTTGACATGCATGTCTTTGCATGATGGTGTATGGTTCTGTCGTTTTCGGTGGCATGGTTTGGCCAGGTTATGACAGTGGTTTTCAGCCCAACCTTGCCTTTTTTCGGATGTCATGGTGTGTTGGTATGTTTATCTCAGTTTTGAACTTTGTTTTTTCAGATGGATTTTGGAATCTGGGATGGAGGTGGTCTCAAGGTTCATTCCCAAAGGCCTAGGAATCCCTTAACCAGTTTTGGTGGGATACACGGTAAATCCTGAGCGAGAAGTCTTGATTTAGGGCCTAGTGATCTAGGTTTGGATTGCGGTAAAGCCTGAGAGATTTCTATTGGTTTAGGGCCTAGTGATCTGGGATTGCATTGCGGTAAAGCCTAAGAGACAAGGAGATGAAAAATTCCTTAAGTATAGTGATGGATTCCAGCTGGCATTCCAAGTTCGGTTCAGTTGTGATCAGAGCACCGGTTTTGGTGTGACCACAGTTTGGTGAGGGTGGAGGTGGTTTAACCTCTACATTCCCTTGGTTGTTTTTGGATTGGTTTATCCATGAGACCCCACATTCATGCTTGGAATATGGCATGGGGGTGACTAGCTAAAAGAAATATTTGGTTCAACCATGTCTACGGTCGAGTGGTACGTGGAAGCCCCAAACCTGGTCAGATTTTCCTATCATTAATGAAAGCTAAGTTCTCTTGCTTTTGAACTTGTTTATATGTGGATTTAATGGTTGTTATATCTTTGTTATTTACATGGTTTTATGGTGGTTATAAGCATGGTTAATTTATTTGTTCATGTCATGGTCATTTCATGTATTTACTTGTAATTGTTAAAATCATGGATGAAAGACCTAATTGATGTCATAAAAGTTCAAGGGAGAAGGTGGTGATCCTTCTTGTCATGTTTCATTAAAGTTTTCAGTCATTCATTCTTTGTCTTGTATCATAGACCTGTAGGTTGCATTGATGCCAAGTGTTTGACAAAATGTCAGTCCCAGTTGGGGATGGCTAGACCTAGTCCTGAGATTTATTTTTGGTTTATTAGTCTTGTCATCATGTCTTTGATGGATTCTGAAAGTTATAACAAGTTCTGGGCAGTGGCCAAAATTTTGGGCTAGAAAAGTGCCTTGAATTTCATGGATGCTAGCATAGGTTTGTTGTGAAAAGTCTCAGGACGCTGGCTTGTAGTCCAGTGAGAGCGTCCAAAGGTCCCTGGATGTTGGCATGCCCATAACATGATATCTTCCACAGGTCAAGATGCCTAAAATATTAGTGGGACCCAGGGGAAGGATGTCTGAGTGGCTAAGATGTCTCCTGGGGGTGTTGCTGCTGATGTGGAAGGTATGGTTGATGTGTTCTGTCGATTCCATTTCCTTAAGGTCACCTAGAAGGTTGAATCCCTTCATAGTTGCCTCTCTTGTTGCATTTTTACCCTGGTTGGTCAGTTACTTGGGTAGATGTGGGGGGAGGGTTGTTATAGATTAGTATTAGAGCGTGGTTGCACTCTCCTTGGATGAATGTGTTTTTCATGCATTCATGTCGGTTGTACATGTGTTAGTCATCCTTGTGGTCTATGTGCTTGTTGCATATGCATGGTGTTGGTCATGGTCGTAGTGATGTCACCATGGGAATAAGGATGTCGTTGTGTGAAGCATGTTGTCATGAGTGTATGACTAGTTACATGTTGTTATATGTCGCTTACATGTGTCATTTTGTATGCTTGGTTACATTCTTGTATGTTTGGTTACATTCTTGCATGCTTGGTTACATGTATCATTCTTGTAGGTTTGGTTACAAGTATCGTCGTTCATGCTTGATCATATGCGTTCATGCGTGTGTGTGGTCGATTACACATTTCTTATGCATGTTAATGTTTGCATGTGGTCAAGTATACAATGGTGTTATGGTTGTTGTTGTCATGCATGTAGTCATGGTATGTGTGTAGTTGATATGGTCATGCATTGATGACTAGACTCTAGCTAGACTGATGGTTACATGGTTATGTGCTTATGTATCATATGTCTATATGTTGTTATGATTATGTTATACATGTATCACATTGATTTGATGATCTTGTAGATGAGATATCCTCCCCGAATTATGCTAAGGTATGTTAGTTTATTGTGATTTAGTTTAGCTAATATAGTATGCCTTATAGGAAAGAGATCAAATGGCTAGCAAGATGGTAGACTACAAAGACTCTCCCTATGAATTGAATGAGCAGTGTGGTGTTGGGCTCTCTTCTGATTTGGCAGATACATTGAGAAGCTTGAAGGAAAAAATAAGGAGTTGTAAGGCAGGCAATGACAAAATCATGGAAGCACAAGAGAAACAAGAAGAGGTTAACGCAATACTACTTCAAAGTTTGTCCGAATTGCGACGACAAGGACCAAATCGAATCAACCATGAGCAGGAGGAAAAAACTAATGGGTCATATGGAAAGAGGTCTTATGGTGGTCACAGGTTGGATAGAGATGACATGATCAGAGATGGTAGGTTGTTGGACACTCTGGATAGGAGAGGTGATGGACACATGTACTATTCTAGTTATGGTTTGGACAAGCATCATGATCTTCATCATTATCATCCTTATATGCAGAGTGATAGGCGATACTTGCCAGATGAGTTTAAGAAAAAAAAAAGCCACCTACCTTTGATGGAGAGATGAATAAATCATAGGATGTAGAGGCATAATTTCTTGGTATGAGGAAATTCTTCAGATTTCATGATTATTCAGAAAACATGAAAGCAAATATAGCCACTTTCAGTCTCAAAGGTAAAGTAGATATTTGGTGGGAAGATGTGAATAATGTTAAAGGTATACATGAGGATGATTTGACTTGGAATGAGTTTGAGAGGCTCTTCAAGAATAAGTATTTGTCGGAAATATAATTTGATGACAAAGCAAAGGATTTTTATAAGTTGTGGATGGGTTCCATGACAAATGATGAGTATACTAGCAGTTTCCTGGAGCTGTTGAGATATGTACCTTACCTCAAGGAGGAGAAGGCCAAGGTTCAAAGATTCATCAGTGGACTACCAGTAGCATACAAAGACCGAATTGAGTTCGATGAGCGTAGACCATTGGAGGAAGCCATCCGAAAGTTGAAACATTTTTATGAGCAGTCGAAGCGCAAATTTGAGCCTAAGAATGACTTTAAAAAAATGAGAAAGCTAAAGGAAAATGGCCACCAAAGGAAGAACTCAAGATGCAAGTGAGAAAGAAAATGTAGTTCCTTACAAGAGGTTCAATACAACTGAGGAAAGACATGGAGAACAATAGGCTAGAGGTGGTGGTAGGGAACCATTGTAGTGTTTGATATTTGGTAAGGATCATCGTAAGAGGGATTTTCTGTAGTATGAGAGTGGTGGTAGACCATAGATCTACGTGCTCAAAAGGTGCATACAATTGGTGATGTTGGTCATAGCATTCCTTGTATCTATGCAGCAGTGGACAACAGGTAGGCGGATCATCAGGAATCTATCATTGAGATGGATGGTAAGCTTTATGATCAAGTTGTTTCTATTTTGCTTGATCCTCGATCTAACTATAGTTATATTAGTCTTAGTCTCATGGATAAGTGTGGTTTGAGAAAATAAGTGCATGTAGAATCTTGGTTGGTGCAGTTGGTTACAGGTATAAAGAAGAGAGTTCACCATTCGGTAAGAGCTTGTGCATTTGAGATGGCATGCCTACAACAATGCATTTGAATGTACTCCCATTGGGTTCATATAGTATGCTTTTGGGTGTGGATTGGTTGTACCTTCATAGGACCAAAGTGGATTTATTCAATAAGGCCATTGAATGTGTGGATGATAGTGGGGAAAAAGAACTTTGCAGGGTAAGAAGAAGCCTACATTAGTGAGGATGGTTACCGCTATGTAGGCTAATCGTAGTTGCAGAAAATGTTGTATGATGTTTGCAGTGCACATTTCTAGTGACAAAGGTAAGGAAGTTGGTGATGCAAATGTTTTGAGCAGATACCTAGTTCTACAACAGTTTTAGGATGTATTTCCTGAGGACATTATAGAGTTTCCACCTCACAGGGAGGTAAACGTTTCTATGAGTAGGTGCCAAGGGTAGCTTCGACATCAAAGGCACCTTACCAGATGAGCACACCTAAGTTGGTAGAATTGAAGTTGCAATTAAAGGAGATTCTTGACAAGGGATGCATTAGGCAAAGTGTATCTCCTTAGGGTGCACTAGTGTTATTCGTAAAGAAGAAAGATGGTACTCTCAGATTGTGCATTGACTATAGGTAGGTAAACAAGGTAATGATTAAGAACAGGTACCCATTGCCAATGATTGATGATTTGTTTGATCAGTTGAAGGGAGGAGTAGTGTTTTCTAAGATCAACTTGAGATCAAGATACTATCAAGTACACATCAAGGAAGAGGATATCTTCAAAACTGTGTTCAGGACCAGGTATAGGAATTATGAGTTTGTTGTAGTTCCATTCGATTTGACTAATGCTCTAGCTACATTTATGTGTTTGATGAATAATGTGTTGTGTCCCTATCTGGACAAGTTTGTTATTATATTCATTGATGACATACTGGTATATTCTAAAAATGAGGAAGAACATGTCGAGCATTTAGCAGCAATGTTGAGATTGCTAAGACATAATCAGTTGTGTGCTAAGATTAACAAGTGAATTTTCTTTTAGACTGAGATACATTACTTGGGGCATGTTGTCTCCCAGGAAGGCATTGTAGTAGATCCAGAAAAGATAAGGGTCATCATGGAGTGGGAAGCTCCTAAGAATGTGGATGAGGTGAGATCATTTATGGGATTAGCAGATTACTACAGGAGGTTCATTAGGAACTTCTCACGCATTTCATATCCTATCACGTCATTGCAGAGAAAAGGTAAGAAGTTCGAATGGACAGAAGAATGTGTAGCTAGTTTTGAGCAGCTCAAGCAATTGTTGACACATGCACCAGTGTTAAAGATTGTAGATATGGATAAGAAGTTTGTAGTGTGTACATATGCTTGCAAGAGAGGACTTGGTGGAGTTCTCATGCAAGAAGGACAAGTAATGTGCTATGAGTCACGTAAACTAAATAAGCATGAGTAGAACTATCCAACACATGATCTTGAGCTAGCAACTATCATACATGAATTGAAGATGTGGAGGCACTATATTCATGGTAGAAGGTTTGTATTGATGAGTGATCATAGTGGGTTGAGGTATTTGTTTGAGCAGTCGAATCTAAATGCCAGGTAAGCTAAATAGTTGACCACCCTCAGTGAGTTTGACTTCGAGATCAAATACATCAGAGGAAAGGAGATTCGGCTTGCAGATGCTTTTAGCAGGAAGGTACAGGTAAATCATATAACAATTATGAGTTCTTATGGGACAAAATTATAGGATAGGATATTGCACGCAAGACAATGGGACGAAAAGTACATGAATATCATGCACAGGTTATAACAGAGTATAGGTATAGGTGTAGGTATAGGTATAGGCACAGGTGTGGGTGTAGGTACAGGTACAAGTACAAGTACAAGTACAAGTACAAGTACATATACTGGTATAGGTACAGGCACAAGTACAAGTACATGTACATGTACCGGTATAGGTACAGGGATAGGTATAGGTACATGTACATGTACCAATACAAGTATAGGTATAGGTGATCTGGATGCAAACTATCGTCTCACGGTAGATGGTTTGGTGAGATTCAAGGACAAGGTCTATGTACCAAATTGCAGTGAGCTCAAGAAGCTTATCTTGAGGGATTTTCATGTCAAGACATACTCGGGTCACCCAAGATATCAAAGGACATTGGCAAAGGTGAATAATTTCTACTATTGGCTAAATCTGAAGAAGGAAGTGGATGAGTTCATGGCTAGATGTTTAGATTATCAACAGGTAAAGGTGGAATGAAAGCATCCAAGTGGTCTACTACAACCTATAGTGATTTTGGAATGGAAATTGGAATTCATTTCCGTGGATTTCATTACAGGTCTTCCGAGGACAGTGAGACAACATGAATCTATTATGATCGTGGTTAACAGGTTGAGCAAGGTAGCTCACTTTATTCCAGTGAAGACTACATATTTAGCCAGTGAGGTAGCATAGGCTTTCATCAGAGAGATAGTGGTATTACATGGTGTTCTGAAGAAGATTTTTTCAAACGGGGATTGAAGGTTCACTTCCAAATT
Source organism: Pinus tabuliformis (assembly GCA_031772625.1). NCBI lineage: Eukaryota > Viridiplantae > Streptophyta > Pinopsida > Pinales > Pinaceae > Pinus > Pinus tabuliformis. The sequence continues at coordinate 345,633,160 of CM062817.1, forward strand.
CTGGAAGGAGTTATTTTCAGGTCTTGGCATACAGTTGGCCTTTAGTACAACTTATCATCCGCAGATAGATGGATAGATAGAGAGGGTTAACAGGATCTTGGAGGATATGTTGAGGATGTATGTGATGCACTAGTAGAGGAAATGGGAGGAGTATATTCCATTGGTTGAGTTTGCATACAATAATGGTTATCAGGAGTCATTGACGATGAGTCCTTTCGAGGCATTGTATGGACGGAGATGTGATACTCCCATCAACTAGAGTGATCCAATGAACAGGGTACTTATTGGACTAGATATGTTGGCACAAATGGAATATGAAATGCAGGTTATAAAGAAGGAACTAAAGGCAACACATGATAGACATAAGAGTTATGTGGACTAGCACAGGGTGTTCAAGGAGTTTCAAGTTGGGGAGCATGTGTATTTACGCGTCAAGCCCAAGAAGATCTCTTTGAGGATTGGATCATGTGCCAAGTTGGCACCACGATATTGTGAGCCTTTTGAGATCCTTGAGAGGATTGGACCAGTGGCCTATCGACTTGTACTACCTCCAACAGTGAAATTCTATGATGTTTTCCATATTTCATTGCTTAAGAGGTATATAAAGGAAGTTGATCATGTTACTGATTGGTTGGTATTATAGGTGGAGCAAGAAGGACAGTTCCAGTTGAAGCCTTAGTGCATATTGTAGCGGAAGCAACTCATGCTCAAGAACAAAACCATAGAGTAAGTTAAAGTGCAGTGGAAGCACTTTGGACCTAAAGAAGCCACATGGGAGATGGCAGATCAAATGCGGGCCCTGTATCCTTCATTGTTTGTCGGTTGAGGCAAAGCAATTTTGGCTGGATGTTTGGCATATGTTTTTCCAATGTTTTGGTATATGTATATATGTATATGGCTGTAAATACCGCCATGAGCTAAGTTATAAAGCTCCAATAAGTGGTATGGTTGTTATCTTGTCATGCTGTCATGATGTTTTGATTTTGATCAGGTATTTCATTGTAAATACTGCAATGAGCTAAGTTATAAAGCTCCATGGTCAGTTTGTTTGCTTTTCAGTGGTTTTGTTGAGGCCTTGGTGTGGTTTAACACTGAGGACGGTGTTCCCCAAGGGGGAGGGTTTTGTAATAGCCCTGGTGAAAAGTTCATGTAATAAAATTTAAAAAAGGAAAACTAAGACCACAGTTAAGGGGCACTTATTCCAAGTTGAATTTTGGGAAACGATATCCTAGTGGGCATCACTGTTGTGTTTATGGCTAAGGAAATTGGCAAAGCCTAAGGCAAAGGAATTAAAAGGACAAAAGGTATTTTTGGCACATTTATTTATGAAAATAAAGGAGATTAGGAGAAAAATAAGGTGAAAGGTCACAAGTTGCATGTGAGGAGAAAATTGAAGGAAAATAATGGAAAATAAAGAAAATAGAGGCCTCATTAATAAAAAGGCTTCTAAGGATTAGTTGGTAAATTTTTTTCATTTCATGTTTTGGAGCTCTCTCATTATTCTCTCTCTATCTCACTCTTGGTCACAGAGTTTCCTTGGAGCACTCTAGTTTTTGATCAAGGAAGGAAAAACAAGCAAAGGGAAAGGAAGGAAAGCAAGGATCAAGGAAGGAAGAGCAGGATCAGGAAACTTTAGTAGGAATACTTGCAAGTAACATATTGCATGTGTGATTTCCTAGCTAGTTTTGACATGCATGACTTTGTATGTTGGTGTATGGTTCTCTTGTTGCCGGTGGCATTGTTTTGTCGGGTTATGATAGTGGTGTTCAACCTAGCCTTGCCTTTTTTCGGTTGTCATGGTGTGTTGGGATGTTTATCTCCATTTTGAGCTTTGGTTTGCCAGATGGTTTTTGGAATTTGGGGTGGAGGTGGTATCAAGGTTCATTCCCAAAGGCCTAGGAATCCCTTGACCAGTTTTGGTGGGATAAACGGTAAATCCTGAGGGAGAAGTCTCGGTTTGGGGCCTAGTGATCTGGGTTTGGATTGTGGTAAAGCCTGAGAGATTTCTATTGGTTTAGGACCTAGTGATCCAGGATTGGATTGCGATAAAGCCTGAGAGACAAGGAGACGAAAAATTCCTCAAGGATAGTGATGGATTCTGGATGGCATTCCAAGTTCGGTTCAGTTATGATCGGAGCACCGGTTTTGGTGTGATCAAGTTTTGGAGAGGGTGGAGGTGGTTTAACCTCTAGATTCCCTTGGTTCTTTTTTGATTGGTTTATCCATGAGATCCCACATTCATGCTTGGTATATGGCACGAGGGTGACTAGCTAAAAGAAATATTTGGTTCAGCCATGTATATGGTCGGGTGGTACATAGAAGTCCCGAACCTGGTCGGATTCGCCTATGATTAATGAAAGCTAAGTTTTATTTATTTTGAACTTATTTATATGTGGATTTAATGGTTGTTATATCTCTGTTATTTGCATGGTTTTATGCTGGTTATAAGCATGGTTAATTGACTAGTTCATGTCATGGTCATTTCATGTATTTACTTGTAATTGTTAAAATGATGGATGTAAGACCTAATTGATGTCATAACAGTTCAAGGGTGAAGGTGGTCTTCTTTTCATGTTTCATAAGATTTTTCAGTCATTCATGTTCTGCATTGTATCCTAGACTCGTAGGTTGCACTGATGCTAAGTGTTTGATAGAATGTCAATCCTAGTTGGGGATGGTTGGGCCTAGTCCTGAGGTTGATTTCTGGTTTATTAGTCTTCTCATCATGCCTTTAATGGATTCTGGAAGTTATAACAAGTTCTAGGTAGTGGCCAGAATTCTAGGCTAGAAAGCTGTCTTGAATTCCATGGATGCTGGCACAGGTCTGCTGAGAAAATTCCCTAGACACTGGCTTACAGGCCTGTGAGAACCTCCAGAAGTCCCTGAATGCTAGCATTCACATAGCACAAGAGTGTCCAGAGGTCAAGAGGTCTAAAATATTAGTGGGACCCAAGGGCAAGATGTTTAAGTGTTTGAGATGTCTCCTAGGGATGTTGTTGTTGATGTGGAAGGTATGGTTGATGTGTTCCATCGATTCTATTTCCTTAAGGTCACCAAGGAGGTTGAATCCCTTCATATTTTCCTCTCTCATTGCATGTTTACCCCAGTTGGCTGGTTACCTGGGTAGATGTGGGAGGAGGGTGGTTACACAACCATGCCAACCAAGCTCCCATATGATATGCCCAAATTTGAAGGGAATGTTGGAGAGGATCCCACTAAACACATTCGCTCATGTCACAGGTGGTGTTACTTTAACTCTATCACAAAGGATTCCATCCATCAGTGCCTCTTTCAACGCAACCTCACTAGTGTTATTGTGAAATAGTATGTAGACCAACCTCGTGCATCTCATTTGATGTTTTCTACCCTTACCAATGCCTTCTTATCTTACTTCTAGTTACCTATCAGTTACAATATAGGTACCAAACTTTTGACCTCATCCCATCAAACTTATACCACCCACCTCTCCGACCATGTTTAGGAATGGCGTAGAAGGTGGAGCTTATGCAAAGCTCCAAAATTCAAAGACCTATTTACATGGATTGGTTCTTGTGATCCCTTCTCGCTCTTATTGGTAAAGATGTTGTGTCCCATTTCCCTCAAACTGAGGAAGAATCCATCTAGATGACTTTGAAGTTTGATTTGGTCTGTGCCTAATCAGGTTATGTTTATACCGTCCTCCCTGACCTTCGTAGGCCTGGTGCTTCTCCTAAACCAAGGAAATCTCATGTTGCTAACTATGTAATTGGATCAATATCTTCTCCATGTTGGGTTGTGTTATATTCTTTCCATGACTAGCCCCAGTACTTAGATCAAGGGGTTGTGGGGGGGGGGGGGGGAGAGGGGTGGAGCCCCCTATTCGTTGCACTGATGCACAATAAGGGGGGACAAGGGGGTTTTAGGGGGGTGGTAGCCCCCCTCTACGGGGTCCAGGGCAACACCCTGGGATTTTTTTTTTTTGGACCCTATATTAGGTGGCCGAACCTACCTACGGTTTTGTTCATGGTTTTTGCACATGGTTTTGGGCGCGATGGTTTTCTATCCATGGTATTTTGTAGATTCGATTAAGGGAACTACGGTTATGTTATATTCCAAGGTTAATGGATTAGGGTTTATGGATGCTTCGACATGTATATATATGTATTGTAACATTGAAAGGAACATAATGAAAAATAAATCTGGTAGTCCCGGTTTTGGGATCTAGGGGAAAATCTCATGTATATTTGTTTTATTTGTTATACTCTCGCCTTTGTTTATTTTCTGTTTTTAGAATTCATATGTAGGTAATTTATGTACGGGGTTAAAACCTACACCCCTCAACCTTCCCCTTATCCACAAGGATCCATGGGTTATGGACAACCTAGGGGGGGGGTGGGGGTTTAGTTCCACCTATTCTTATCCTCCCCCTAATCCTTCACAAGTTAACTCCTACCAAGGCATGAATGCATATTACGCATTTTCCCATCCACATCGATTGATGCTAGGGCTAGTTTCTACTCAGCCTGGTTATCAAAATGTTTTCATGATTATGTTTTATCCATATGCACCACCTAATTCTCGAGCCCCAAGGGCACCAACACCCCAACCTCCCATGGCTCAACCCCCTCTACCACAGCAACCCTCGCGTCCTTAGGGGTAGGTATATGCTTAGCAGCATGATTTTCCTCCCCATAACCCTAAAAGGAAGAATAAGGGGAGAGGTAACTAAAACCATGCATCTCAAGGAAACCACGGTTGTCATCCTTATCCCAATAAGGGTTATCAGTCTAATACTACAACCCAACAATAGGGAAAATAGCCCAAGAAAAATAAGGCCCTTCAAACAAAAATACCCTTTTCTTGTTGCAATACCTATGAACATTATACTCATGACTATCCCCTTCTTCATTAGATGCGTAAAACATGGGAAGACCAATAATTTTCCTCTGGAGGGAAGTGTCCTATGCCTCCATCTGCTCTTCCTTTTACACAACCAGTAGTGCTTACGAACCCCTTCCTTCAGCAAGGATATGTCGCCACCCAAGATGGCCATAATACTCCACTTCCCCACTCTCATCAACTAGGGAATGGGTCTTACCAAATCCTTATGATTAACTCTAAAGAAGTCAACCTCCAAACATGTCGTGTGAATATGACAAACCTCCTGAGAAGTCAACCATTGATGTTCCACCCAAAGTATCCACAAAGCCTCTTTTGTCATCCAAAAATCCCTTATAGATCCCTCCACCTAAGCTATAGGATCCATCAAATATCGCCAAAGGTTTGTTACGTCAAAATGCTACCAATTCTCATGTTTCCAAAACTTACAGCTTAATAGATGACTTAGCCTGGTCTCCTGTTGTTATGTCAATGTTGGAAGTTCTTCAGACGTTCCCATATCAAAGAAAACATCTATTATATTTTTTAGGTGTGGTGGACCCTTCAAATGGTCATATGATGATCTTTGACATTGACAAATTAGACCATCCATGCCTTCCTTCCTTGTTACTTTTCAAATACCAGTCTCCATTAAGAACATCGTTGTCTGGCAGTGTATCATTGCTGAAAGTGCATCCATATGTGTGATGTATACTAATGTCTGGAAGAAACTTGGTTCCCCCGACCTTTCACCATCAACTATCACTCTCCGTGCATACCATGGTCACCCCTCACACCATATCGGTCTATACCCAAATTGTCCCATTGTCATTGCTAGCAAGTAAGTCATGAATGATGTTGAAGTCATGGATGCACCTCTCAATTATAACCTCTTTCTTGGTTGTATTTTCATTGACCTGGGTGGATATTGGTGGCCACCCTCGTATTCCACTTGGAACCCCATTGTTATTTCTTTTCAGTTTCCTTAATTGTAGCACAACTTACTATTTTTGGTAGTTTTTTGGGTCCTAAACTTCCAGAGCCATTTTGTGGGACTAAAATATGTTTTTAGGGAAAACGGAGAGATTAGAAAAGTCATAAATTACTATGCTAATTTATTTTTGGCATCCTCTTTGAGATCTTCAAAACGAGGTATTATGATAGAGAAACGAAGATCATATGCCAAAGTTACGACCCCAGGAAGTTGATGTACCAATTTATCCATACTAGGCCCACGATTTTGGCACTTCATCTCCTAGGGTTAGGTTTTTGGATGTTTAGGGTTTTCCATTGTATCTCAAAAATAAATATGCCTTTGAGCCTCATTGTAACACTATTAAGAGGTATGTATCCGCCACATCTTTTCTCAGAGATAAGCTACCATCACCTGAGCTAGTTTATTTTTATTCCTATATGTAAGCGTATATCAATTCTTTAATATTAATGAAATGAAGTTTCATTTATACTGCATCTCTGTGTATATGGTTATTTCTGTATTTTGTTGCTTTCCGGCATAAGTCTCAATCATTCATGTACGCTATGAAAGCAATGGCATCTTTCGTCTATTGTACCATGAGCTACCCTCACAATGGGAAGATAATCACCATCGATCAATTAACTTACTACGATCCTCAATCTAAGGCATATCCCTATAATTTCATTTCTTCGATGGTGGGTAGCAATTCCATTCCTTCCTTGACTAAAATCATCCCAGGAGTCTATAAATATTCCTCATTACTAGGTGCATATTACGGCCCACTGTCTATTCCCATTGAGACTAGATCTTCCATTGTTTCCATGCTCCAAACGTCATGGGCTATCAAAAAATAGTCTAGTGCGTGTGATGGAAACTTGGTTAAACTGAGAGGGGGGAGTGAATCAGTTTAGTACATCCATGGACATTAATTCTTCCCTTTTAACTGATTAACTAAAACATTAAATGAGTAGCTTAACACATAATGAATAGTAGATTTAATATGTGAACAATAAGAAATATGTGAACTAAAAGCATCACATCAACACATAAAAGCATCACACATGAACAATAGAAATAAGTTGAAACCCATAAAGGGAGAAAACTATGACTTTGTTATTGTTGTGATGAAAAGAAAGCTCTTACTCTCGTATTACATCTGGTTTTTTGTAGGCTCTAACCTATAGGATTCTACCACCTCAGTCTTTCTGCAATCTGCAACATGTCAGGAAGCTCCAACCCCCATAAGTTTTCTGCAGGCTACAACCCACAGGAGGCTCCTACCTCAATAAGTTCCAACCTGTTATTTATCAAGCTACAACCTGCAAGGAGATCACAATCCCCTGATAAAAAATGAAAATAATATGTTGGTTTACTTGGTCTATAATTTTGTGTGCCTCTGTCTCTCATTTTGATTATTCTTCTCCTTAAATCTGAATCACATTTTCTCTATATGTGTCAGGTAACTAATGCATAACACCTCAATAAGCTCTCACATTCTCTTCCAAAAAAAACTACTTTATGCTTTCTAAAATCACATCTTTTATAGAGATAGTTTGTTGGTTGTTTGTATTCCACATAAGAATATGAAGTGAACAAGGCTTGACTCTTTGCCTTCCACTCATTCATTTCCAAACTCTTCATACGTTGAATATAAAAACATAAATAAGTGATCAAATATTATTTTCATCCATATATAATGATTAAATGCACCAACATCAACATAAAGCCAACATATGTAAGAAACACATTATAACATCATAACACATGTAAAAGATTCACTTTCTAATGCAAACAATATGCATGCAATGGATGAAATCAATGCATCACTCTCCAAAGGCATATATTTTTTCTACAACATCTTGTATCAATACTTCTTCATGTCGTTTCCCTCAACAACCTTGATTCTTTCCTTGTTTGTCATGAAGTCTTGCATTTTTGTTCATGGAGTCTTGCCTTTGCCTTGCATTACAACAAATTCTTCATCACAACAATTCTGAAACATTATGCCATACATATATTTTCCTTTGGCATAGCCTTGCATCACAACAATGCTCAATCTCTGCTCCTTTGATCAAATGTCAACAAGCAACATATCTTTGTCAACATCACCTTGTTACACACATATGATGACCACACTGCTTGCTACTCCTTAGCTCCTTTTCCAGTGGTCTCTGCAACATTCTCAAGATCACAAGCTCAATCATAGCATAAAAAGAATCAGCATATGATATGTTCTTTGTTTCTCCTTTGTTCCAAGCCAAGCCATCAAACCCTTTGTTGCTCCTATCTTTTGTTGCTCCTTTTCCATCACATATTTGCTACTCTTTTGTTGCTTCTTTGCCCTGCTATTTCTCCTTTGCCTTACTACTTCTCCTTTGATTTTGTTGGTCTTTTTCCATCAATCTCCCCCTTTGGAATTAATGGAAACATTGTACTCCTCCGCCTTTTGCCCTAAAAATCATCTTTTCTCTTCTCTCCTTACCTCCCCCTTTCACCTCATTAACAAGAGGGTGTAGTTCATAATGAAAACAACAAAGGGATATCCTCCAACAGTCTTTCTCACAATCCTCTTAATATAAAATAAAATATCAACATCAATATGATCAACATCAATTAAGACCAAGGAGTAACAGGCTGCTAAAAATAGAGTGTATCACTGATATCTTCCAAAGCAATGGTAATGCTCAAAGAAGTAAAATATTGTTGAATCTCCCATGATTATGATGATATTTATGCAATGTCCTACAGCTCTCTAATCCGTCACAATTCTTTCCAATCATTGCCTTCGCATTCTCGTTAGATGCTATCTAGTTTGTTGACCTGCCATTGTCTTCCATATTATCAAATAGCAACTAAATCGCAACTAAAAGAAAATGTGGTACATTGTTTACAGAGCAGGATTGTTATAAATTATGGGACTACACGCATATAAAAAATGCACCATAACGAAAGGCAATATTAAAAATTATGTACACCAGTTATATAAAAAGGGAGATAATACTACCAAATATGAAATATAATGATGAAGACAAGGCACCACCTTAACTGACTGTCACCTAATAATTTACACTAGTTTTCATCGAGCTTTGGAAGTTAGTGGATTTATCAAACGACATGTATTTGTCCAAAATTCAACATCAATCTCGCGAATAACAATGTGTACCGCCGATGGACAGAATCATTCAACAGGAAATGCTACATCATTAGTGCTTTCAACAGCAAAAGGAAATTCCAAATGCACACCATAGAGAAAAAACCAACTCATTTCAAATCCCCAGAAAATTGCTCTTCTTTGAAAAATGTTCATGATTGATGTCTATCCAAGGGACAAAAAAGGAAAGTAATCAATATCACTCCTGCAAAGGGAACATGATAAGTTAACATTAGCACCATATCACTGTGTGCAACAACAAATGTGAACAAAAGAATTAACATTACCACCTCGTGATTGGAGGAAAGCAAAGAAACAACGTCAAGGTAAGCTCCTCCATAGTCGGTCGAGGGATCGATCCATACAATGTACAAAATCACTAGCATTGTTGAAGTCGTAATTTCAACGCAGCCGTACTGCGCTCCCCAAAACCACCGAACAAAACCACAAACCAGCTTGAGGGATATCGCACCGCCTTCCAGCGAAAAGCTGTTTCCGTATTTTTGGCTCTGATATAATATGGTGCAGACGCGTGGCTCTCACCATACGTCATCATCTCTGACATATCGGGAGGTAAAGTTCAACATTAAAGTGGCTTCTGATATTCACCTCCGCCGTCCGATCAGCTCCATCATTCTCCACCGTCCATCAGTGAAACCTGCACACCTGCATACGACCAGCATTAACTACATGGCGTGGAGTAAAAATTAAGTTCGTTGACCATACCTCTTATTAATGAATTGTCATATGCGTAGGTAGATTTTTATGTTTTTTTTTACGGCACGTAAAACTTAATATCTTTGCTTTGGGAGTCGTTTTTTTTCAATACACATGTTTTTGTTTTGGGTTTGGATATCATATCATCGTGAAACAAAATGACATAGTTTTGCTGCAGCGAAAAAGGGTTGACCTCCATGAAAACTATGGCGATGCACAGCAGTGCATAATGTATGAATGAAAAACGTGGGAGCGCATAAAGAATGCATATAATTTTTTTTACTGGTGGTGAAGCAAAGTGAAATACCGCAAGTAGAGGATCGCATTTGTTTTGTAAGGATGTGTGTAAATTTTTTTTATTATTACAGCAGTAAAGTGTTTTTCACAGCAGTGAATGTAAAAGGGGATTTACAGCAGTAAACCCAGCTCAGTGAATTCTCAGGTGAAAACAGAGTAAATTTTTTTTTGAATGTATTTTTGTGGTGAATCCCTCTCAGCAAAGAGGAAGAAATATGTATCAGGCTTTATATTTTAATGAATAGAAATCCTTTTATGGTGGTGTTTTACTCTGTTCCTCAGTAAAAAATTTCTAAAGCTTCCCTGTGCACGAAAGATCCTGGAAAGGTGAAACAGAGCATTGCCTCTGTGTGGTTGAATTTTTGTTTTTGGGATTTTCCCATTAAAAATCCCCAACAGTGGTATCAGAGCAGGCTTAGCTCTTTGAAGGTGACAAAGAAGCTGAAGGGAGGAGTCTTTTGTTGCAGCAGTAGATCTTCTCCAACAAAATAAAGTCTCAGGCAAAGGATTCAGGTATTCCAAAAAGTTTTTTTATGTGTTGCTGAAGAAGCAGTGAGTTGTTTTAAACATACAGTCAAGGATTTAGAGGCATAGATCAAAATGCAAGGAATGGCCAGCACAAGCACTGGTATGGGTATGTTTAACACTCAGCTCCCACAGTTTAATGGGAAGAACTATGACTACTGGTGAATAACTATGACAGCCCTGTTTGCCTCTCAAGATTTATGGGAAATAGTTGAATTTGGGTTTGAAGAACCAGCAGATGAAAATGAGTTGAATGCATTAACTCAGGAGAGAGAGATCAGCTGAAGAGCAATAGGAAGAAGGATTCAAAAGCCCGTATGTTGTTGTATCTAGCAGTAGACCAGAGTGTGTTTCCAAGGTTAGCAGCAGCTAAGACAGCAAATGAAGCATGGCAAACCCTCAAGACAGCCTATCAAGGCATGGAGAGAGTGAAGACAGCAAAACTACAATTGCTGAGAAAGGATTTTGAGAACTTGAACATGAAGGAGTCAGATAACATTGACTCATTCTTCACTCATGTGATTGGTGTAATCACACAAATGAGAACTCATGGAGAAACCATTGAAGATAGAAGGATTGTGGAGAAAATATTTAGGGTCTTACCCTCAAGGTTTGATGCCATAGTCACCACCATTGAAGAGACAAAGAATCTCTCAAACTATTCAGTTGATGAGCTACATGCATCACTGATAACACATGAGCAGAGGTTGAGTAGGAATGAAAACTCATCTCTTGAGCAAGCCTTCAAGACCCAGATGTCCTTTGGAAGAGGAAGAGGTCAAGGAAGAGGAAACCGAAGAGGAAGAGGCAGAAGCCAGAACAGAGGTGGAAGGAACAGCCCAGCAAATGCACAAGGAAGAGGCAGCAATCCAAATCAGAACCAAGGCCAAGGCAGCAGCCAACAAAGAGGGCAACATCATGCTCAAGGACAAAGGTATGAAAAATCCAATGTCCAATGCTATTATTGTAAAAAATATGGGCATTATGCCAGTGAATGTAGGAAGAAGGAGCATGATATAAATAATAGACAAAATGCAAATGTCACTAGAGAAAACAGCAGTCAAAACAATGTATTGTTAGCTTGTAACATGGCTGAAACAAACAGTGAGGACATTTGGTTTTTAGACTCAGGTTGCAACAACCATATGACAGGAAACATAGCCTTCTTTTCTTCCCTAGATAAAAATGTGAAATCAGAAGTCACACTAGGAACTGATAGTAAAATCTCTGTTATGGAAAAAGGGGAGGTAAAAATATTTACAAAGCAAGGAGAAAGGAAAACCATAGCAGATGTATACTATGTCCCCGGAATGAGATGTAACCTCTTGAGTATTGGACAGCTTGTCCATAAGGGGTACAATGTTTTCTTTAAAAATGATGTATGCACCATCATGGACATAGCACCCAGCAAACGATGCATTGCTGAAGTAAAAATGACAAGGAACAGGATGTTCCCTCTCAGGATCAGGGCAGATTTGAAAAACAAAAATGAAATTGCAGCAGTTACCCAAGAGGCTTTCCAAAGCGTGCCAAAGGATGAAAATTGGTTGTGGCACTTGAGATTTGGTCATCTCAATTTTGGAGGTCTAAATTTGTTGAGCAGGAAAGGAATGGTAAGAGGATTACCATTGATAGAGAAACCAGACAGCCTATGTGAAGGCTGCATTTTGGGAAAACAACATAGAGAAAGTTTTCCATCAGGGAAGAGCATAAGGGCAAAGGCACCCTTAGAGATCATCCACTCAGATTTATGTGGACCGATGCAAGCTCCATCATTAGCAGGCAGCCAATATTTCCTAACATTCATTGATGACTTTACAAGAAAGACTTGGATATATTTCCTTAAAAACAAAAGTGAAGTGTTTGAGAAATTCCAAAATTTCAAGGCATTTGTGGAAAACCAAAGCAGGCTGCATATAAAAGTTTTGAGAACTGATAGAGGAGGTGAATATATCTCCAAGGAATTCCTAAGATTTTGTAGAGAAAATGGAATTCACAAACAATTTACAGCTAGGTACACCCCACAGCAAAATGGAGTTGCTGAAAGGAAAAACAGGACCATCATGGATATGGCGAGGAGCATGCTAAAGGCAAAGCATTTGCCAAATGATTATTGGGCTGAAGCTGTAAATTGTGCAGTGTATATTTTGAACAGGTGTCCTACAAAAGCAATGTTGAACAAAGTGCCGGAAGAGGCATGGAGTGGGAGAAAGCAAGGAGTCACCCACATGAGAGTTTTTGGATGTGTGGCCTATGCACACATTCCAGATCAGCTAAGGAGGAAGTTGGACAGCAAAGGGGAGAAATGTCTTTTCATTGGATACAGTGAGGAATCCAAAGCCTACAGATTGTATATCCAATCTACCAAGAAGTTTTTCGTCAGCAAAGATGTTCAATTCATTGAAGAGGAAGCTTGGGATGGAAGCATAGAGAAAACAGTGAATGTTAAAAACTGTTTGTCTCATGATGAAGATGATGAGGAGGTGGCTGAAATGCATCCCCAAACAGCAGCGCCAACACAAGGACAGCAAGGGACACCATTGAGGATAAATGAGAGTGCTTCTCCAAGCACACCACAAAGAGGAAATTCAAGTGCATCTTCAAGCACTTGCACACCAAGTGAAAGAGGTAAGAAATTTAGAAATCTAAGTGACATTTATGATGAAGGAATGAATTCCTTATTTGCCTTGTATTGTCATGTTGATGATCCTATTCATTTCGAGGATGCAATTAAAGATAAGAAATGGATAGAAGCTATGGATGAGGAGATGAATGCCATAGAGAGAAACAAAACATGGGACTTGGTTGAGCTACCAAAAGGTAAAGAAGTTATTGGAGTGAAATGGGTCTACAAGACCAAAAGCAATGCTGAAGGCAAGATAGAAAGGCACAAGGCAAGGCTGGTTGTCAAAGGGTACAAGCAGCAGTATGGGAGAGATTATGAGGAGACTTTCGCACCGGTTGCAAGAATGGAAACCGTGAGAGCAGTGTTGTCCATAGCAGCACAAAATAAATGGAAAGTCTACCAAATGGACGTGAAGTCAGCATTCCTAAATGGAGTGTTAATGGAAGAGGTTTATGTGGAACAGCCTCTCGGATATGAGAAGAAAGGAGAAGAGCACAAAGTGTGCAGATTGAAGAAAGCTCTTTATGGGCTGAAGCAAGCGCCAAGAGCATGGTACAGCAGGATAGATTCATATCTATTGGATAATGAATTTGACAAATGTGAAGGAGAACCCACAGTCTACATCAAGGAAAAGGATGGTAAAATTTTAATTGTTGTCTTGTATGTAGATGATGTTATTTTCATTGGAAATGATATTTATCTTATTGAGAATTTTAAATCAGTCATGAAGGATGAATTTGAAATGACTGACATGGGTTTGTTGAGATACTTCTTAGGCATAGAAGTAGATCAAAATGAAAAAGGAATTTTTATATCTCAAGCAAGATATGTAAATCAAGTTCTGGGCAGATTTAACATGCAAGAGTGCAAGGCAGCGATCACTCCCACAGTAATGGGATTAAAGCTCAGCAGAGAGGACAGCAGCAAGGATTTTGATCCTAGCTTGTATAAAAGCATTGTGGGCAGCCTTATGTATTTAACAGCAACTAGGCCTGACATTATGTATGCTGTTAGTTTAATTTCCAGATTCATGGAGAGGCCAAAGGAGGCACATTGGCAGGCAGCAAAAAGAATTTTGAGGTATGTCAAAGGTACTAAAATGTTTGGCATATTATATAGTGTCTCAGAAAGTTCAGATTTAATTGGATACACTGACAGTGATTGGGCTGGAAGTGTAGATGATCGGAAAAGCACTTCCGGTTATGTTTTTCATATGGGTTCAAGAGCCATTTCATGGGCTTCTAAGAAGCAGTCCATTGTAGCATTGTTTACAGCAGAGGCTGAATATGTGGCAGCTACAGCAGCAGCATGTCAAGCAGTGTGGATGAGAAGAATGTTGAGAAGCTTAGGCCAAGAGCAGGCAAAAGCGACAGTGATCTTTTGTGACAATAGCTCAGCTATTGCATTGTCAAAGAATTCAGTGTTTATTGATACAAGGTTTCACTACATCAGAGAATTGGTGAACAATGGAGAAATTATCTTAGAACATTGCAGGACTCAGGAACAGGTTGCAGACATTTTGACAAAGCCTTTGGTTCAGAAAAGCTTTGAATTTTTGAGGAAGTGTCTCGGTATGACCGAATGCCCAGCTGTTGAAATTAAAGGGGAGTGTTGAAGTCGTAATTTCAACGCAGCCGTACTGCGCTCTCCAAAACCACCGAACAAAACCACAAACCAGCTTGAGGGATATCGCACCGCCTTCCAGCGAAAAGCTGTTTCCGTATTTTTGGCTCCGATATAATATGGTGCAGACGCGTGGCTCTCACCATACGTCATCATCTCTGACATATCGGGAGGTAAAGTTCAACATTAAAGTGGCTTCCGATATTCACCTCCGCCGTCCGATCAGCTCCATCATTCTCCACCGTCCATCAGTGAAACCTGCACACCTGCATACGACCAGCATTAACTACATGGCATGGAGTAAAAATTAAGTTCGTTGACCATACCTCTTATTAATGAATTGTCATATGCGTAGGTAGATTTTTATGTTTTTTTTTACGGCACGTAAAACTTAATATCTTTGGGTTTGTATATCATATCACCGTGAAACAAAATGACATAGTTTTGCTGCAGCGAAAAAGGGTTGACCTCCATGAAAACTATGGTGATGCACAGCAGTGCATAATGTATGAATGAAAAAAACGTGGGAGCGCATAAAGAATGCATATAATTTTTTTTTACTAGTGGTGAAGCAAAGTGAAATACCGCAAGTAGACGATCGCATTTGTTTTGTAAGGATGTGTGTAATTTTTTTTTATTATTACAGCAGTAAAATGTTTTTCACAGCAGTGAATGTAAAGGGGATTTACAGCAGTAAACCCAGCTTAAAAGGGGATTTACAGCAATAAACCCAGCTCAGTGAATTCTCAGGTGAAAACAGAGTAAATTTTTTTTTGAATGTATTTTTGTGGTGAATCCCTCTGAGCAAACAGGAAGAAATATGTATCAGGCTTTATATTTTAATGAATAGAAATCCTTTTATGGTGGTGTTTTACTCTGTTCCTCAGTAAAAAATTTCTAAAGCTTCCCTGTGCACAAAAGATCCTGGAAAGGTGAAACAGAGCATTGCCTCTGTGTGGTTGAATTTTTGTTTTTGGGATTTTCCCATTAAAAATTCCCAACAAGCATGACCCTCTGAGAATTATCAAAGGCTGCAATGTCCTCTCCCACAAGGGCATTTGTTGTATCCTCCTCCGCTAGGGCTTCTGTAGCATCATTGCCTTCGGTGGAAACTGAGCCATTGTTCAACTCCCATCCTGTTGTTGCAATAACATTAACAAATCTTTTGTTAACTATTGTTTCTGCGGAAGGCTTTGAAAAGAAGGTTTGGATCCTTGATAATGCGGCCATCAAAGGAAACATACAACAAATAATAAATAAACAATTGTTGTTTAAAGAATAATTACATTCGCATTGGCATCCCATTTCTTTTATTATGAGATTTGGCTTGTAGTACGAAGAATTTGGCCCAGCTTTGGCTTTGTGGGGGAAGGCAGCGGTTGCATGGTGAACAGGAGCACCTAAGGCCAGGGACCTGTCTTGGTTTCGATCATGGCATCCAGCATCATGGGCTCATACTCCTTCATATTTATCATGTAGTTATCTAGTAGGGGCTTCTTTGCGTGCCCCAGAACCTAGCAATGCCTTCGAACCAGGTCGTGTTGATGAAGGAGCGGAAGACAACTACCATGGAGGCTACTGAAGACGCCTTGCTATTTACTTTAGGAATGTTCGAAAGTTTCCATGGAAGGATTGAAAATAATTATAAGCATAGATATTGCGTTCAGGAATATTTGTAGAAATAAGATGCTCAAATGGTTCTTGATATCTTATCGTTGCCACATTATATACTGTTGATATGTATAACTGCCAATATATAACGTTGATATGTACTGTTCTCAATATATAATGTTAATATTGCAATATATAAAGATGACATACATATAACTGCAAATATGCAACATTGATTTACGAAATGAATATATAACGTTGTTTCCACCATTGTATTTCCATAATATATCATCAGACCATATAATTTATGGCACATAATGTGCCAATACAGTAATATTTCCAATATACCAATATTTGTAAGCATAACTTCATAATCAAGTATGCACCCAGCGTGCATGATATGACGGCTGGGGTGGATGGCTTTCGCTCCCGTCAGCTGAGTTCGAATTCTGGGGAGGTCTCCTTCTCGGGGATATGTGACGGCTTTGCCGTATCTGCCGGCTTTGGCCGTATTCTGACTGGATTCGGCCATATTGTAATCATGAGGGCTTCCGCCATATATGAATTTTCTCTCTGAAAAAAAACTTCATAATCGAGTAATAACCCACTAATATAAAACAAATTCATGCAATACATTCCAATCCAATGGGATTGTTAACTTCAAATGTGAAATGTATGAATCTTCCTCCATTCATGGAGGCGATAGTAGAGCACGATCTAATCTATGACACGTAGTTTGAGTATAGTGAAGCCATGAAGGAGTGGAGAGTGTCAAGGTATTAATGTCGAAGAAAGTGGGTTATTTTCTTGGTATTTAAATTGATCATTTACATCTGTGGATTGTGTGGTTTTCAGTTACGATCCCTTCACCTTTCGAGCTTGCTTCACCTGAATGTAGAAATTTTTTATATAAAAATATGGATCTCAATTTTGCTTATAGAAAATCGCTTGGTGTAGCTCACTCCATAATTGTTTTTTTATTTTTATTTTTTTTGTTCTGCTTCCATGTATGAACGCTAACCAAGTCCACCAATCGATATACGAATAACTCACGAGGACAGTACAATCTTTGTAATGCTTTAAGTCAGACCTCCAGTTGATCTATCATGCCCTCTTCAATACATTTTCATTATGCCATTGTGGGGTCTGTTTCTGATAACTGGCACCTATTTGTTACCTGACCTCAATGCTTACCTATAAATGAATGCTTAAGCAACGCATAGGCTATCAAATGAGTGCTTATCCATATTGTATATGTAACCGTGCCAGGAGGAATACCAATTTTAAGCATTTTGGCAGACGTAACGTTCCAGGTACATTGTAAAGTTCCAAACGTCGATGTACCTGTTTGAATTTGGTTGTAAAGCATATTATTCTTTGTAAGGCTTCCATTTCATAGCAATTATGTCAACCCTGCAACTGTCATATGCACAAAGAATTTTCTTCCATAGCTATCTTGAGGAATATCACTCATATTTCTGACCCATTGTATCTCTTTTGCAGAATAATCCAAAATATGAATTGGTGTAACATTTTAATTGCTCTATTTTATTTGACAATATTATCACCCTTGTCCACAAGAGGCACATAGTATCCATGATCCTCACTCTTTTTTTTTTTTAAGCAAACCATTTAGTTTTTCATTTTTCTTGATGGGCACCATTTAGTTTGAGCTTTTCTTTTTCCACGTGCATACATGATTTTTTTTTTCCTGCAGGGTCTTCCCTTCTGACTTGAACTGTTCTAGACAAATATTTTTGCAATTAATATGTCTATTGAGAGTAGCTTGAGTTGTTTCCAGTTGGTTAACTTGTTTTGAAGATGTACATTTTCTTCTGAAACTATTCGGCATTTGCAATATTTGAGTGTCAATCCTATAAATCAATTTGTTGCCACTCTTTCTCCTACGCCATGGTTTGATGGCTGAAGGGTATTTTTGTACATCAGAGAGATCTCTTTCTTGTTCCTCCATAACAGCTAAAGGTTAACTCTTTTAAGTAGATATTTCTTCTTCAGGCCACATTAAACAAGCTTGAGGTAAAGCATCTGATGCTTTCAATCATGGTTGGATCTTGTTGCTCAATGGAGTATTCAAATGTAGTTGCTCACTTATGGTTGTCCCTCATCTTGTTTCTCCACGCCATGTTTTTATACTCTCTATGCTCATTTCAAAAATATGATTGAGCTTGCCAAAGTACCAAGTAACTGATCCAGATATCATTTCATTTAAATTTAGATAAAGATTTAATGAACAGGAATTCGATGTCTCAGTTCTCATGGTATCTACATATATACTTTTGTGAACCAAATACCCTAAGTTTATCAAAGCCTTCATTTTTTTTAATTCCAAGATACCAATATAATATTTTGTCATGTCCAATACGTGCAAGTCTTAATAATCCTTTAAAAATGGCATATGGAGCAATAAAATGCTCCCATCTATTTCCATTTTCATTGTATTAAGTGTTAGCTATGACTCTATCCTGATACAAAAGGTGCATGTCCATATTTCATATTTGAATTGGCACTTTCAATTGAGATTCATGTCATTTTTTTTCTTCTTCTTCCCTCATTTTTGTTTCTCTTTTTTTTTAATATTGCTCACTATTTTCTTGAGCTTTTTTTTTGTTATGTTCTTCAAGATAATTTTGGATGTTACTTTTTTAACATGGAAATCAATGATATTTTTCATTGATTTCATAAGAAGTTCCCCTAAGACCATGATGACTTCATTATGTCATTGAAATCATAAATTGCTCATTTTTCTTCCTCTTCCATACTTTAGTTGGTTGCCTTCTGTTGTCTGCATTTTCTTTTGGCTCATTAATTGATTTTCTTGGGGTTGCTTCAGTCTTCTATTTATAATTATTTAGGGTATATGGTAGCTTGCAATCTTTGGCCTTGTGGCCAAAGTTATCACATAAATAACTTAGTGTGTGTCTTCCTCTGCTCATATTTTTCCTTAATACATTTTTCATTCAATAGCTTTATGTCCAAATCCATTACACAAATAACAATAACCATAGAAATGATTTGTGTACCTAGTGAATAATTGTCTTGTGTGTTTTCTTGCTTGAGGGAACCTTCTTATTTACTACATATTTTGATGATTAGTTTTGATCTACTTTCTCTGACATTTTGCAACTCTAGGTTCACAACAATAAAAACATGTGATATTTTTCACCCAAGAAAATAATCTTCTTTGTGATCTTCCGAATTTTCTTAACTCATCTCTAGGAGAAAATGGCCATTTTTCTATGAACCCTTTGAGCTCTTGATGTTGCTTCTTGTTTTTGTTCAATCTGTTGCTAATCATGTTGCTTGTACTTTCTTCTATAGGTATTTTCAAGACTTATTTTGAGTAACTACTCTTTTCTTCTGAATCCTTCATAGATACAATATTCTCTTCTATTTTCCTTGCCTCTTCAAGTTGTGTCTTCAAATTAACAATTTCTTCCTTGTACTCATGTTCTCTCTCATCACATATCTGCACAAGTTTCTTTAGGTTTTTTTTTTTATTCTTCAATCTTTCTATTTCGGTCAAGGCTATGTTAAGCTTGTCTTTTTCTTCAACTATGTTTTCTTCATGGCAATCAGATTCATTCACACTAGCAAAGACCTCATTTGACTAAACAATTTCTTTTTGAGAGGGATTTTTCTTCTTCCTCTCTCTTCTCTTTTTATGTATTACTGCTACTAGTCTCTCCTTCATGAATGAGTTGCATATTTCTTTTGCATATTTAAGGTCTATAACCATCTCAAGATCCTTATTATGAATATTGTTATACATTGCACATTTTTCTTTAACATTCCATTGTTGTTCTTGAATAGAGGGGGAATGACCTTTCGCATACAAGCTTCCATACACCAGTTCTATTTTAACCTTATCTCTTCATTCATGAAAGTTTGTTGTACTAAGCACAAATACACTTTGATAGTCCATGACTCAACGAGATCTACCTTGTTCAATTGAGGCTTCTGTGATCCATATCAAGTATAAGAGAGTTTCTTCGGCGTAAATCACAAGAAATTTCATTTGTCGACGCGTTTCGAACCAACAAGTGTGGTTCATCATCAGGACAAGTTGAATGATCCAGGTGGATATTGGTGGCCACCTGCCAAGTCCACCTGGACCCCCACCATTGTGTCTCTCAGCATTTTCAGTTTCCTTAATTGTAGCACAACTTACTATTTTAGCAGTTTTTCGGGTCCTGAACTTCCGGAGCCGTTTTGAGGCCCTAAACGACGTTTTTTGGGAAATCTGGGGCAACATGGGTCCATGGACCCATGTTGCCTCTCAAAGTGGCAGTGCTCGGATAGATCTTTCTAACGAGCTATTGTACGCGTCAAATGGAGATCGTATGCCAAAGTTACGACCCTGGGAAGTTGGTGTACCAATTTACCCAAACGGGGCCCACAGTTTGGCGTTTCATCTTCTAGGGTTAGGTTTTGGAATGTTAAGGGTTTTTCCATTGTTTCTCAACAATAAATAGGCCTTTGAGCCTCATTGTAACACAGTTCAGAGGCATGTAGCCACCACATCTCTTCTCAGAGATAAACTACCATCGCCCTAGCTGGTTTATTTCCATTTCTGGTTGTAAGCATATTTCAGTATTTTCCATTAATGAAATGAAGTATTATTTTCGCTGCATCTTTGTGTATATGGTTATCTCTGTAATTTGTTGCGTTCCTGTTTAAATCCGGATCAGTGGTATCGGAGCGGTCTGCTTTGTCTCTGTTTTTCTTTGCATGTCCCCAACAAGGTCGGGATATAAGGAGTTAGGGCTTGAACTGGTCGAACCTTTGCAAGACCAGCCTTGGAAATCCCGACGGCCTCCCATGGCGGATGAGAAGAAAGACGAGGGGGCAGGAGATCCCATCAAAATCTTGCTCGAAGAAGCCCTCGAGCGACAACGGAACGTGATGATGGACAGCTTTGCCCAGATCCTTCAGCGGCTACCCAAAAGCGACGCATCGGCTTCCAGCAGCTACTCTGGAAACGCCACGCCCTTTAAGGTACAAGTTAATTTTGAAATCCCCATATTCGAGGGTCAGATAGACGCAGATGCCGTAGATAAATGGTTAAATCTGCTCGAGGGTTATTTTTCTGTTCATGAATTTTCGAGTCGGGAAAAGATTGTTTTCGCTCTTCTCAAAGCAGCCCCCCACGTCAAGGACTGGTGGGAAACCTACTGCGAGCAAAAGGATGAAAGTACTGGCTCACTATTTTCAGCCGCACCCACCTGGAATTCATTCCGAGAGGCCATCAAGGAGCAGTACTACCCTGTCGGAAGCTATGAGGATGAATACATAAAGTGGACCACGCTGCGGTAGGGAAGGGACCAAGACGTGCCGGAGTTCACCAATCTTTTCCATACCCTTCGCACAAAGTTGGGTATCAAGGATTCGGAGCAACATTTGATACTCAAATACCGTGACTGCCTGCACAAGTACATCCAGGAAGAAATACAATTCCTGAACATCTCCTCGCTCGGCGCAGCATACCGATATGCCGTCAAGGTCGAGCAGAAGTTTAAGCAAAAGAAGCGAGACTTTGGATCTGCGAATCCAAAGCAGGGGAAAGGTGCCCCTAAACCACAGAACAAAGGACAAAGCCAAGGCGGGACAGCCCAAGACAACCCGCCAAAGCTGCAAGCAAAGAACAGCGTCGCGAAGCCGAAAAAGGACACGGGAAAATGGTGTGAGTTCCATAAGAGCTCCACCCAAAACACAAGTGAGTGTCGGGCCAAGCAGTCACTGGTGGCTGAGCTAAAGGTTTCAGAATCAGATGCATGTTCCGACTCTGAGTCAGAACCCGATAAGGGGAATGACAAAGGGAAGCAGATCATTGATGCGGATCCCAACGACACTGTTGCTACCGCCAAGATCCAGAAAAATGAACCCGAAGATCCAGAGGAGGAGGAGCGTCTCTTCCACTCCCAGATGTGGGTAAAGGGCTCCCTGACACAGTTCATTGTTGATAGCGGGAGTCAAAAGAACCTCATTTCGGCAGAGGTCGTGAAGCGGTTGGGCTTACCAACCACAGCACATCCACAACCATACACCATTGGGTGGCTTCACCAAGGACGAGATCTTCGCATGAGCCAGCAGTGTCGCCTTCCATACAACATCAAGCCCTTCACGGATGAGGTATTGTGTGACATTGCTCCCCTTGAAGTTTGTGATGTATTATTAGGACAGCCATACTTGTGGAAGCGACATGTTGTGTATGAATCAAGGCCCCGTGCTGTTCTTATTACATTGGGAAATAAGTTGTACAGAATACCAAAGGTAGCACCACCTACCGCCATCTCTTTGATTACTGCAAAACAATGCAGTAAGATCATTTCCAAAACCAGGAAATTTGTTTTCCTGATGATATGCCCTCAAGGAAAGAAGAAGACGGTGGCCGCGGCCTCCAGACGGGGTCCCTCTGCACGACAACTACATATGGACAAGGTTGTGGAGGAGTACGAGGACATCTTCACCTCCCCTGCAGGGGTTCCTCTGCACTGTCAGGTCAAGCACTCCATCGATCTGACCCCAGGTGTGCCGCTACCCAATGGACCAATTTATCGGCGCTCCGTTCTGGAGAACAATGAAATCAAGAGGCAGATTCAGGAGCTCCTGCAGAAAGGTCACATCCGTCCAAGTTCATCGCCTTGTGGGAGCCCGATCGTGTTGGTACAGAAGAAGGATGGGACGTGGAGACTCTGTATTGACTATCGGGCACTGAACAAGATCACTGTTCGTAATAGGTACCCGATCCCGCGGATTGATGACCTCCTGGACCAACTAAAGGGGGCGAAATATTTCAACAAGATCGATCTGAAGTCAGGATATCACCAGGTACTAATCGAACCCTCTGATGTGTGGAAGACTGCCTTCAAATCCAAGGAGGGCCTTTTCGAATGGTTGGTTATGCCTTTCGGATTGACGAATGCTCCTGCAACCTTCATGAGGCTTATGGATGACATCTTACGGCCATTCACCAACTCCTTTGTAGTAGTATACTTGGATGACATTCTGATCTTCAGCCAGAGTTGGGAAGAACACCTCCACCACATCCGACAGGTTCTCCAAACACTGCGGCAACACAAGCTATGTGCCAATTTGGAGAAATGCACTTTTGGCATGACCCATGTTCAGTATCTGGGATACATCATTGATGAACAGGGGGTGCATGTCGATCCAGCCAAGATCCAAGTCATTTGGGATTGGCCATCTCCAACCACTCTAACAGAGCTCCGCAGCTTTCTAGGTCTTGCCAACTTCTACCGCAGGTTCGTGTTGGGGTTTGCTCATATTACTTGGCCCTTGAGTCAAGTCACCAGGGGAGGGGCGAGAGCAAAATTCTTTTGGTCTGAATCTCAACAGAAGGCATTCATGGAGTTGAAGGATCGCCTCTTCATGGCACCAGTGCTCGCGTTACCAGATTTACAACAACCATTTGAGGTCGAGACAGATGCCTCTGACTATGCTATTGGGGCAGTCCTTACTCAACAAGGACATCCAGTGGCATATCACAGTGAAACACTTTCAGACACAGTCCGGAAGTACCCCACTTATGATAAAGAGATGTATTCCATTGTACAGGCCTGCCGACAATGGAAGCATTACATTTTGGGGAAGGAAACAATCATCCACACAGACCACCGACCCCTGCAGTTCATACAGACCCAAGGGAAATTGCAGAATGATCGCCATCAGAAGTGGTCTACATACCTGCAACAATTCCACTTGAATATCAAGTATAAGAAGGGCAGCACCAATAATGTTGCAGATTGCTGGAGTTGACCACCGATCATGGCGTTAACCACCGTGCTCAACTCTTGTGGGCACGAGACTTCTGATTGGCCACTTCTCTACAAAAGCGACCCATAATTCGGCCACACATACCAGACACTCTTGGAGGGTCGGCATGTTCCAGATTTTCACCTCCAGGATGCCCTGTTATGCCACCTGGGTCACCTTTGTGTTCCTTCAAGCGAGCGTGCCAAGATGATTTGGGAAGCACACTACAATCGGGCCGCTGGGCATTTCGGGGTCGAGAAAACAGTGGCAATACTGCAAAATTATTTCTATTGGCCGAATCTTCGACAGGATGTTCGGAAGTACATCAGATCATGTATTGCCTGTGCCATTGCCAAACCGACCATCAAGAAGCACGGCCTCTATACCCCGTTGCCTACCCCTAGTCGACCTTGGGAATCCATCTCCATGGATTACATGTCAGGCCTTCCTTCCACTAAGCATGGAAATGACTGTGTTTATGTGGTCGTTGACAGGTTCTCGAAGATGGCCATTATGGCGGCTTGCAAGAAGAATATCACAGCAGAAGCCACTGCTAAACTCTTCTTTGAACGAGTGTGGGTGCACTTTGGGATCCCACAGTCTATCATCTCAGATCAGGACAGTTGGTTTCTCAGCACATTTTGGTCCAGTCTCTGGTCAATGCTGGACACCAAACTCACGAAGTCCACAGCCTTCCATCCTCAAACTGATGGCCAGACAGAGGTTGTCAATAGGATGATTGTGCACATTCTGCGCATGTATAACTCAAAGCATCCACGCACATGGGACGAGAGCCTCCCCTATGTTCAGCACAGCTACAACCGAGCTCTTCACAGCTCCACTGGCCATAGCCCTTTTCAGGTGGGTTTGGGATTCCAACCACTATGCCCCATTGATGTGGCCATACCACTTGCAGCTACTCACATAAATTCAGCTCATGTCCAATCCGAAACAGAGAAGGCCACCAGCTTCATTGAGCGCATCCAACATATTCGCCAGCAGGTCCATGACATTCTGGAGAAATCAAATGCCAAGTACAAGCAGCGACATGATCAACATCGGGTGCCACACAAGTTTCAGGTGGGCGACAAAGTCTAGTTGCATTTACAAAAGGAACGCCTTACTGGAGCCTATCGGAAACTGAGACCACTCCGATATGGTCCTTACACCATTACTAAGGCTATGGGAGACAATGCATTTGAGCTCAGCATTCCCCCATTCCTTGGCCTGCACCCAGTGTTCAATGTGGACCGCCTTCGGCCATACTTTCCACCATTGCTAGACACATCCGACATTGCAGAACAGCTCACAACCACAGAATTAAATCCAGATTGCATGGAACAAGCTGCAACTGATCGGATCATGGACACACAGATCAAGAACACTCACCAACAGAATATCCAATTGTATCGAGTTGTCAAAGCAGGCCAACTCCTTCAGCAGGGCAAGTGGCTCACCAGGGAACAAGTTCAGCAAAAGTTTCCTCATCTCATGGAGGAACTCAACGCAATGGGGACCATTGCTTCCTAAGGGGGGAGGAATGATCCAGGTGGATATTGGTGGCCACCTGCCAAGTCCACCTGGACCCCCACCATTGTGTCTCTCAGCATTTTCAGTTTCCTTAATTGTAGCACAACTTACTATTTTTAGCAGTTTTTCGGGTCCTGAACTTCTGGAGCCGTTTTGAGGCCCTAAACGACGTTTTTTGGGAAATCTGGGGCAACATGGGTCCATGGACCCATGTTGCCTCCCAAAGTGGCAGTGCTCGGATAGATCTTTCTAACGAGCTATTGTACGCGTCAAACGAAGATCGTATGCCAAAGTTACGACCCTAGGAAGTTGGTGTACCAATTTACCCAAACGGGGCCCACAGTTTGGCGTTTCATCTTCTAGGATTAGGTTTTGGAATGTTAAGGGTTTTTCCATTGTTTCTCAACAATAAATAGGCCTTTGAGCCTCATTGTAACACAGTTCAGAGGCATGTAGCCACCACATCTCTTCTCAGAGATAAGCTACCATCGCCCTAGCTGGTTTATTTCCATTTCTGGTTGTAAGCATATTTCAGTATTTTCCATTAATGAAATGAAGTATTATTTCTGCTGCATCTTTGTGTATATGGTTATCTCTGTAATTTGTTGCGTTCCTGTTTAAATCCGGATCATTGAATGAGCAGATCAGGCTTAGAATGATTAAATAGATAGAGCGACTGTATTCAAAGACTAGGTAACGGCTATAAAAGATCGGGATGACGGAGGAGTCTCTGCATCTTTTAAGAAACACCAAATCTGTCTTCAACTTCGAAACCTGCAAGCATGCCCATTCAAATTGGTGAACCTTAGTTGCAATGGCTCTTCCGTGCAGGGATTCAATTGTTGAATTGAGGCTTCTATGATCCATATCAAGTATAAGAGAGTTTCTTCGGCGTAAATCACAAGAAATTTCATTTGTCGACGCGTTTTGAACCAACAAGTGTGGTTCATCGTCATGACAAGTTGAATGAGCAGATCAGGCTTAGAATGATTAAATAGATAGAGCAGAAACTCCAACAACTATTTACAAAGACCAGGTAACTACATCTATAAAAGACTGGGTGACGGAGGAGTCTCTGCATCTTTTAAGAAACGCCAGATCTGTCTTCAACTTCGAAACCTGCAAGCGTGCCGGTTCAAATTGGTGAACCTTAGTTGCAATGGCTCTTCCATGCAGGGATTCAATTGTTGAATTGAGGCTTCTGTGATCCATATCAAGTATAAGAGAGTTTCTTTGGCGTAAATCATAAGAAATTTCATTTGTCGACGCGTTTCAAACCAACAAGTGTGGTTCATCGTCAAGACAAGTTGAATGAGCAGATTAGGCTTAGAATGATTAAATAGATAGAGCAAAAGCTCCAACGGCTGTATTCAAAGACCAGGTAACGACTATAAAAGACCGGGATGACGGAGGAGTCTTTGCATCTTTTAAGAAACGCCAAATCTGTCTTCAACTTCGAAACCTGCAAGCGTGCCCATTCAAATTGGTGAACCTTAGTTGCAATGGCTCTTCCGTGCAGGGATTCAATTGTTGAATTGAGGCTTCTGTGATCCATATCAAGTATAAGAGAGTTTCTTTGGTGTAAATCACAAGAAATTTCATTTGTCGACACGTTTCGAACCAACAAGTGTGGTTCATCGTCAGGACAAGTTGAATGAGGAGATCAGGCTTAGAATGATTAAATAAATAGAGCAGAAACTCCGACGGCTGTATTCAAAGACCAGGTAATGACTATAAAAGATTGGGATGACAGAGGAGTCTCTGCATATTTTAAGAAACGCCAGATCTGTCTTCAACTTCGAAACCTACAAGCGTGCCCATTCAAATTGGTGAACCTTAGTTGCAATGGCTCTTCCGTGCAGGGATTCAATTGTTGAATTGAGGCTTCTATGATCCATATCAAGTATAAGAGAGTTTCTTCGGCATAAATCACAAGAAATTTCATTTGTTGACGTGTTTCAAACCAACAAGTGTGGTTCATTGTTAGGACAAGTTGAATGAGCAGATCAAGCTTAGAAATAGATAGAGCAGAAACCAACTACTATTCACCTCTCCATACTCTCAAGCCAACGTCTTCACCTTCAAAAACCACTTGGATGCCCTCCTGTAACATTACATGCTTGCCTGTAGCATTACAGTCCTGTAACAATATTTTTCTTCATCAGTTTCAAACCAAACTACAACATTGACTTAGAATAGATGCATAATGACCTCCAGCTATGATAATATGATCAGGAAAAGTTCCTAGGCCACTCTAAACATTCCTTGTCCTCACTTCAAAAATAAAGTAGAGTTAGTTTATTTATCATGCAAGTAGGTTATTGATTTATGAGAAAGTATGAACTAGGTAGATGGTACTTGTGATTCTGATTGGTAGTTTGATGAATCATGCAAGATAGATTAGTTTCTTTTCCACAAGTAGATGAGGTAATTTGATGAATTTTGTGAGATAACATAACTTCATTTTTGTAAGTAGGTTAGCCTTTATCTTTTCATGAATTGAGTAATTAGGGTTTTATAAGTTGAGTCAATGGCATTTCTATTTTCATACTTAGAAGCAATTTCTAATTTGTCCTTTTATCAATATTTCATTCTAATTCAATAGAAGGAAGGGTCTTTGAGAAATTTTTGATCTAATGTCATAATTGAGGGTGGCATGAGTGGAATCCTATCTATTGTGCATATAGCATTGTCACCTCGATGTTTGTACAAGCCCCGAGTTGATAATTTGAGTTAAGGGGCCCTTGGGAGTTGCAACATTCTTGGTGAAATATTGGGGCTCACCAAGTGGTTTGGTCCCGTCATGGACGAAGATTTCATCGTTGTTTGATGTTTTAATGAGTCCAGTGAAGGTAAAGCTTGACATATTTTCATGTTTAGAGAGTTTGAAAAAGAGGCGAAAAAAGAAAACTCCAAATGTTCCTTTTCATAGATAATCCCTTAGGTCCGAAAAGGAAAAAAATAATACCCAAGTGAACCTCTTAGCCATGGTTGACTAAGGCATTCCTTTTTCATAATTAGTTTATCTCAACCTGGAAAAGGGTTAAACTTATACTGAGTAGACTTATTTTCATTTACTTTAACAAGACTTTCGAAAATACAAGTGTTGAACAATCTTTTCATAGTTTGGGAGTCTGAAAAGAGCTGAAAGAGAACTCCAGGGGGTTCCTTTTTCGTAAGTTTACAGAGCCCGAAAAGTGTGCTCCTTCTGGAGGAATGAGTGGTATAGAGGGTAGCAACTAGTTCTGGCCATGATCTCCTTCCTCTCATACCTCTTCCACATTACCCATACATTTTCCACAATTCTGTCATTCCTGTTGAATCTTGTGAAAATTTAGTTTATGTTGATGTTACTACTTTCAATCATTTTCAGAACACGTGGAATGCCAGTTTTTCATCTAAATGCAGAGAGGAAAATATTTTATGCCTAATCCTCCCAATATCTCATCTTATCTTTCTAGAAATATAGAGTTTGAAATTTATCTTTCTCCATCATCCCCTCTTTATGATTCGTCAGATCATGAGGATGCCTCTGTTTTTAATCTTGAATTTTCTAATTGTGGTTTTCATTATATTTTCATTGATTCATTTGATCACAATTTTGATTTTTCCACTATCGATCTTTCTAAGCCATCGATCTCTGATGATCCATCTTCTGGTGAATTGCAACTTTCCCAAGTTGTCGAGGCACTTGAGCCCGAGCTTACGGTTATGTCAGGTTCTCGTAGTCTTGAGGTCAATTCCACTTTCAATTAGAAATGTGTTGAATATTTCTAGGCTCCTCATCACTCTGTCGCACACATTGAAAATCAAACTATTTTACAATTTTCACATCCTCCATTTGTATCACACGATCCTATCACTCAGTCATTGGAGGAGTGTTACATGGCAAGCAAGGTTGTAAAGCGGAAATTTTGTTCTTTATTTATGTTCGGTTGTTTTCACAGTTCGAAAGTTTGTGCTTGCATGTCTTCAAGTCGCAGTTTGTCTAGACCCCACAATGCACCTGTAGAATGTCTCCCATGCGCGTTTATTTCTTTCTTTTCTAAGCATTCTTTCAAACTTCAAACGTTTCGGTTTGCATTGTCTTATCTTTTTTATTTGTTTTTATGCTTTTATATCTTTCTTAACTTGCATTCCCTCGCATACATAGGCTAGCCAATGCACCGGCGGCTCCATTGGAAGTATCACTTCACATGAGTATGACCTTTTCACTGTTAGGTTAGGAGTAGGAGTAGTTGTTTGTTTTTTTTTTGTTTCTCTGATTTTCTTTCTTTTGCTTTATGTTCCACTTTTTTCCTTATGTTTTATTTCTTTTTAGTTATAGGATAACTTTTGCATGAGATCGTGTTTGGTTTCTCAAACAAGTAGGGTGAAGTCCAAGGGGAATTTGTATTGCTATCAATGCTTGGTTATATGTTTATTCCCTCTCTTTATGTGAATCTTGGATTTATTTTATTCAATGATACTCTGATGGAAAATATGTTCTTTTCAAAGAAAGTCACAAGTGAAATCATGATGCTTGCACTTTTAACTAGTACCGCATTGAGTTGGTTTCATAACATGCATACTCTAATCGATATTCTATTTTCGGTTTATCCTTGTAAACTAAGTCAAGTAGAATAGGGAGGGGAGGAAAACCTTAACAAGTATGTCACAGTTGTATATAAACAACCTTCTCTGAAGAGACAACCTCTTCTTCTCTCAATAAATCAGGATCCCTCTTTATTCCATGAAATAAATAAGTGCTTATGCAGAGTTCTTTGAACAAATAAAAATGCAAAAAAATGAAAAATGAAATAAAGGGCGAAAGAAGAGAAAGGCCTCTTGCGCAAAGAGGTGAATCAAGAAATTTCGTCGGGGTATTCTCCAGGTTCACTGCCAATGGAGCAATGCTTGTGTTGCTGAAGTGACTATGTCAGGTTATTGTCCAGGCCGGTTGGTAGTGGAGAAACACTAGAGATGAAAATTAAGACTCTGACAATCTCTTTTACTTTTGCATTTATATACTTCTAATCCCCAATCGAAACAACTCAATCTAACTTGGCTTCATATGTGTGTTGTCAATGAAGAGAATGCTAGGGGCTATATCTTTAACTCAAGCTAAGTGAAGAAGTTGTGATAATCAATGAACTGGAAAATACTTCTGAAAGAGTTAGACCTGTTTTGCATGAGACAAGATCCATACAAAGAGTTAGAGTTCTACCAGAGTGTCTCCAATGTTGTAGTGGCTATAACAACCCTCCAAAATTTTGCTCATGCTTCAATTTTGGATCCTTCCTTCCTATCCACAAGAGATAATGTTGCACAAATTCAATTATTCATGCTTTGACTAAGACTTTTCTTTTTCATTTGTGCTCGTGTTTGCCTGTTTTCACACCTAACATGTCTTTCTAACTCACAATCTAATCTCTCGACCTAGTCTCACAACATTTCTGTGCTAGCCTCCATAAATTGTGCAATCCTTGATGGTAAGCCACCTTGATGATGGGAATTACACACTTTAGACTAGAAGTCATCCTTGAGCTCAGAAAGTATGTAGTCATGGAAGGAAATCCAACACTGAGTCGAGAAACTGTGTAATCCTTCAATGAGCTCAGAAACTACGTAGTACATTGAGCTGGAAAATTTCTCAAGTCCCAAAAATAGTGTAGTCTTTCCCAGTAGTGTGTATGGAAAGTTTCCCCGAAAAAAGAAAAAAAAAAAGAAAAAAAACTAAAAAAGAAAAAACATCCCTAAAAATAGGGATTAATTTTTAGTATCCCGAAGGAGGCACTTTTGCTAGTTTTAGAAACTTTTGTCAAGTGTCGCTTTTTCCTTGATTTTAGGCATGCACGTCATAAACCCTAATTCGCTCAAATATATTTAATCGATGCCTCTAGAGCTCATTTTCACATTCAATATTGGAGCTCTAGCATTACCACGGAGATCAAGGAATCTTCAATGAGGTCATCGTCGCTTTTCCGGGTGAGTTTCACTTTTGTCATCTTTTGCCACTTTTTCTGTCGTTTTTTGTTGTTTCACTTGTGTGAGCATTGTTTTACTTATTTATCTTCATGGTTGCTAGCGTTTCAACTTGTTTTAACTTGTAGAAGTGTTGTTTTAATTTTTCAATTGCCTTTCATAAGTGTCACATTAGTTTTCCTATTTTTGCAGACTCTCCTCACGTACTTGATTTTCCTTCTGTTTGATTAGTTTCTCCACTTGATCTACATTTAATTACTCAAACTTAGTCAGTTTTTCACTCAAGCGTACAACTCACTCACTTCTGCTAATTTTTCACACTTCCACAAGGCATATCTACACTTTCTTTGGCCATATCTTACCTTGCCCAGCTCGGCACTGTGCAATCCTAAGGCTCAAACCACAAGCTTAGCCTCTAGAATTGTGTAGTGTATATTACAAGTTGGCTTTGATTACGCACTGCACAGTTCCAAGGATCATCCTATAACCTTGGCCACAAAGACTGCGCAAAGCGTAGTCTCTACCAATATTTGCATCGGAAGGGACTACGCATTGCATAGTCCCAAACCTTAAGCTTCATCCTTCGTTGTTGGGACTACATAATGTGCAATTCCCACAATCATCTAGTCTCCCTTTTTGAGAAAAATTGCACAATATTTCTCTCTAGTTGCCTAGTTTGTTGCCTGATCATGCTTTGAGGATAGATTTGCTTAAGCTAATGTTTGCTTTCTATGAGTATCCTTTTTGTCCCACATGTACCACACTTGTGAAACACTTTTCTCCAGTAGTCATTCTTATGATGGCACCAAAGAGAGTTTCTTCAAAAGAGACCACTGAAAGTAGTACTGGGGAAGCAGTTGAGAAAACACCAACAAACTTTCCAGTGTATGCAGACACTCATTTGTTTACAAAAAAGGGGTCAACACTAACATGGTAGAAATTTAATGAAGTTATTTCAACAAAGAGCCTTGAGGTAGATCTAGACGATCGATAGGTTTATCTTAGTATCTGGTAGTCAGGACTACACAAGGTTACATGCAGGTATCCGGCCTTCCCATGTGCATATGTCATCAACTAGATTGTCTCACACATTGATGAGAAGATCATGACATTGAGAAGTGTCAGTGGATAGAAGCTTGCTACCTTTCGGGCAGAATATTATGAGCACATGTATCACTTTCTCGAGCTAGTGAAGCTCATGGACTCATTTTTATATGCCACCCACATCTATGTGAATACACAAGACAATGTCAAAGGTTGGGTGAAAGAGCCATCAAAGTTTCGAAATACACGTACCCATTTATACAATACAAAGTCTCTTAGGAAATCCTACCAGCTCTTGGTTATCTTAGCTTGTAGGATCCATGGTTAGTAGAGCACGGAGCCCTTTCCTGAAGGGTGTGCAGTCTTATTGAACTAGGTTTTGAATGAAGGGAATTCATTCAACTAGTCATATCTATTGGCTCGACATTTGAGAGGCCTTGTAGCACAAGCCCATAGTTCTCCTGATGGTGAGAAAGCAAGGTTTTATATGTCTGCATATTTACTAGACGCAATCTGTGCACAACACTAGTTTCATGCCATCAACTTGACATGGACACCACCAGAACCTTCCATGCATATTTATTGCAAGTTGATTTAGGATTTCATTCATCGAGGGGTAATGGAACAACTATTTGATTGCTTCATCATCTCGCTTTACAAGTTCAAAGTTTGAAGAAGATCCACCTCGCATGTCACGAGGACCAATGGAGGCAATAGTAGACATCACATATTGGTATTCGTCACCAAGTGGCACCTTCCTTAGAGTGTTTGGCAAAGAGAAGCCTCCACTTGTTTTACCCAGGTATGCGACTGAAAATCTTGTCATGCAACAAGTGTCATATCATCACGCCAAATGGTTGTCAACAAATTTGCACAGGAAGAAGAAGGAACCATGGTCCACTCTTCCTTTGCAAATTAGATTATATGAGATAAATAGCTTGAAGGTCACACATACCAAGGGAAAGGAGATATTAAAGTTTGCATTCGGTACTCGGGACTTTATTTCGTATGATCCCCGTAAAATTTGTTAGGATTACTATGCGAGAATTTACTTTCAGTGGCTCAACGAGACATTTCATTGGGTGAAAGATGATCCATGGAGGAATTGCTACAATGCCTCCAGACTCTGTGAGCCAGTTAATTTAGCAAGGACTTCATAGGTTTCTCCATAGACAGTAGCAATTTTGGAAGAAACAACAATAGAAGGCAAAAATACCATGCAGGAAAATGGAAAGAGAAAGATTGTCGACAGTATAGAAGGAGAACAAAGTTGCAAGCTGAAAGAAGATCCTATTATCATGAAAGTGAATTTAGCAAAAAAAGTAAAGAGGAAGCAAAGGATACAAAGAGAAGAGTGGAGGAAGAGAGAAAAGAAGAGGTTGCAGGAAGTAGAGTAGAAGTTGAAGGAAGAATAAGAGTTGAGGAGGAGAGAAAAAGGAGAGAAGAAGAAGCAGGAAGAAGAACAAAGGAAAGGCGTAATGACGAAAGAAACAATGTCGATACAGGTTGAAGAGAAGGAACAGAACTAGCCAAAAACTAAGGAGGAAGGTGAACAGATGCAGGATTGGGAGCTTGCTCAGTAGATTGAGCACTTGATTGAAGTGACATACATGGAGATGGAATAGGAGTTGTAGAATGAATATGTTGATTTGATGTCGAGTAGTCTCCACCACCTCTGGCAGCAGAGGTAGCCCCAAATGAGGAAGGGTATGTTGTTCCTCTTGACAATGATCTAGTAACGGATGTGTACAATTTGTCATTTGACAAGTTATAAAAGAGCACAGAGAAATAATTTTCCTGATGATCATGCATCACCTGCATTCGTTAGAGAAAGGATGATAGTGGCGGACACCAGGAAGTATCCAAATGCAATTATAGAATCCAACTTGTCCTTTACAGGAGAAACAAGATCAAACATTCAATATTTGACAGCTGAGAATGAGAAATTAGCACAGAACTTGTAGGCAAAGCTGGAGAAAGCGAGAGTTTGGATGTTGATTCTAAAAAACAAGCAAATTGCCTCATTTATTGGTAGCATTTAGGCCTCATATGTATAGTTTTTAAATAGTTTTGATGTCTTGGTGAAAACACATAAAATCCCATAAAAAGGTTCACTCACCAAAGCCAAACCTAGGAACCATGTCCAACAGGAGATCGTAGAGTACTTGGAGTACCTGAGACATAATTCCACCAAGGATGATTTGGATTTGAATAGACGGAACATGAATAAATACATCGATGGTCCTGCCCAAATCATAACAATGTTTCTCATGATTGAGAACTAACTTGAAACTGGTTCCAAGACATTGTACCTAGATTCCATGGAGGCCAGAGTTCACTTCCAACTAAACACCATCACGCAGTTTTGGGATATCATCACATAGTACCGACCTTGGCACCAATATTTGATCGAGAAGCAGCATGTCAAGGTTTCTAAGCTAGATTTCTCCCAAACTCAAGCATCATAGTGTTGTGTCTTGTTAGGATGTCAAGTTGTCTCTACCCTATTTTGTCTTATATGGGTACAAGTGTAAATTGTAATATTATTTGTAATTATGTTGTAAGTGAAATTCCAAGTGTCAAAATTGGAATATGAAGAGTCATGATGTAATGTAATGAGTAATTTTGTAAAGAATTTGAAGAGTCATGAGGGTAGTCCAAAGGCCACAAAGCGGAGTTAAAGGTTCACCCCCTCTTGTTATAAATAGAACCTCATAACTCATGCAACATGCTTTTGGGATCCAAGATTTTGGCTAGGATTAGGCTTTGAAGGAGCTTGGGAGTATTGTGAAGAGACTTCACGTCTTTGCCGCGTAGATTGAGCATACTTCTTTGGAGGAGCAGGTGTTCTTGACTTTAATGTTCCACTATTGGGGCTAGTGGTCCGTTAATGATGTATGTATGAATGGAAATTTCACTTATAATCAAATCAGAGCCATCATGTTTTTATGCATATGTTGTGAATATAGTAGGACTATTCTTGTTGTATTTTCAATGTATGTTATTTAACTTACGCTTATGCTTATGAAATATTTTGTTTACATTTGTATGAATCTTGTTGAATGCCTATTGTTGCATTAATTCATCACTTTAACTTGTGATCTATTCCACATCTTAGCTTGTATGTCATTATGATTGTGCATTCCTTTCAAGTTGCATACTATTATAGGCTTCCAAGGGATGCACTTCCTTTTCCCTTCGTGTGTTGGAACCTTCATGTATCACACTTGACTTTTCGTAGGGTCACACAATTGCTCCCACCCAAAGTTACCATACTTCACTCTGCACATTCTCGTAGTCAAGGCATAACATTACCACCCACTACTGGGACTCCTACTCCAAACGGTGTGAAGTCTAGTTGGGACTTCATATCGGGGAGATCCCCTGAATGTTGGTGGATCTAGCACTGTCAACAGAACCATAGGGGTCGAAAACAACCAAACTGGCAAACCAATGGTAAATTGGGGAAGGGACAATGTTTCCATATAAGGAGCACCAATATTTCCCAAAGAAGGAAAAGGACCAGGATTCCCATCAGATGGGTTTCCTTGACTGGTGGACTCGGAAACTATTTCCATAAGTATCAACCTAAGATCTACTAAGGATTTTTTGTACGGTAAGGATGTTGTTTAATGGTCAATTAATTGATTTTAGAAATTAAAAACACAAAATAAAGCAAAGGGGTAAACTAGGAAAAAGGTTTACCAAGCAACCGTGAACTGCAATATACACCTTAGAGAACCAAGAAATTAAAGTACGTGCAGGAAATTTTCCTAAATGTTGTGTTCAGTGTATCACAGCGAACAAGGCGACCGACTCAGTTACTTATGGATGGATAGCAACCTAGGGTGGACTTCCAAAATATACTTGATGGTACGTGGAAGTGTAGTTCGTATTAGTGTTGTCTAATGCATAATCATTTGATAAGATCATTCCCATATACTTTACGTGCGTGGAGTGCCGTCCAATATACCCAAAGGTACATGGAGAACGATCCTATACACTCATGTACATGGAATGGGATTTCACCCCCGAGATGCAATGCTAGCAAACAATGAAAGCTCCTACATTTAACGATGCCAAAACATGTATCTAGCCTAGACCTCTAAATGTTTGCGTCAATCTTACAAATGCTCCTTACATTGATTCAATAAATTTTATAGTTTATCTTCAATTAAGTTTTAGTTTTGGGGCTCACCGTGAATTTCACCTGAATATCCTAAAATGAAAACCAGCATGAGGAAATGAAATCTTTCTCATTCAATGAAAATCTATCTAAGGCAGGGAAGAGACAAAGAGTATGCAGCAAAAAATGTGTAAAATGAAATTCCGTTTTCAATGCAACTGTTCCAATTTTGATGCACACACAAAATTCTAAATGCCAATGAAAACTAATATGCAAAGTCTAATCACTGATTCAAACAAGATTTTTAGAATGATGACTAGAAAACCAATTCATCTAGGCACTCAATGATCAAATAAAATCAGTATGCAAACAACCTAATTATAAGAACAAAGGAAAATCTTTGAACAAATCCTTACCAAAGGTATTAAAACAAAACCAAACCAAATGGGGGCTTCAGAGGGACCATAAGAAACTCAGAGACTCAAGGAAGAGCAACTGGAACAAGGTTGATCAGAGAGAAAATCAGGGCAAAAAAAACTTGTGCATGAACAAGGACCAACGCAGGTGCAAAGGAGGCATGAGTTCTATGCAACGTAGGCACAGATAAGACTTAGCTGGGGTGCAATGCTTTGTGACAAGACCAAAGGGTGCGTTGTTCAAGGGATGCAAAGTTATGATGTAAGGATTGCAATTGAGACTCGATGAAAGGTCTTCCTAGGTCTGTTCATGATTGAATAAGACAGTAAATTTCTGGAGAATAGGTAAGACAAGAAAAATGGACAAATAAACTACCAAGGGAATACACCTCTCCCCAGTCGAGTCGAAATTTTTTTATGTGGAATCTACGACTGTGGACAAAAGTATCTTCCCTAGACCTTGTGGACATACCTAGAACAACAGATAGACAAAGGGACTAATGTTTTCCTTAAATTAAATAGATAACAAGATGAAGCCTACCTTGAATCTATCATATGATTTGCTCCTTCCATGGCTTGAATGCTCCAATCCTATCTCTAATTACTGTTATTAAAACCTGCACAATCATCTAATCAATTTATTCAATAGATAAACATGGTATTGAAATATATGAAATCATAACATCATATATAGGAAAACAAAGAACTCTTTGAATTAATATAAATGGAGTGAGTTACAACCAAAAATAGGTGATGATCCTGTAAAAGAGCTCCTCCAAGTTGACTTGTCCTTTCCTTGTCATAAAGTGCATCTCTAATCACCCTAATTCATGGAAAGATATCTCTCACATCATCAACATAAGGGTAGAATCACTCTCCAAAATCCAAACTTTTGCCTATGGATGGTAGTAAATATATATGTGAAGGAGGTAGTTCATGAATTCTTATCATTTTACCAATCTAGGTTTGAGATCCGCTCTTGATGGGAGGATGAGCTCAAGGAATAAGGGATGAAAACTCCAAGGTAGGATAGGATAGGATTTGAGACTTTTATCTTAGATAAGTGGTTACAACATATCCTAGAAGCTTCTGGAATAAGAGGCTTTGAGATTCTCTCTCTTTTTCCTGAATTTCTAGAATCAACACACCCCCAATGCTGAGCAACCTACTAGTGATCAACGCAGGTGTACAGTAGGGAAACATGGTAGTCAACATTTTTTAGTAAGAGGCTAGGGAGCGTTGGTCCCTAAAATGACTATGTTATCCATGATAACCCCTAGAAATAAATTTTAGTTTGATTAGTCATCTTAGATAGGGTTTTTATGTTTAGGTTCATGTGAAAGTTGTCATATGGTACATTTAGTGTTTGGTAGGGTCATCATAAAAGAGAAAAGGTCATAATTCCATTTATTTTGAGGTCATCATTTCATAATTGACTTGTCTGGGAGTTTTACAAATTTTTGCAGCAAATCCAGTTCAAAAAACCCATAATTTAGTACGAAAGTCCTTGAGGGTTCTGTAGAAAAATAGTCCATCCTGACACTTGTCTCGCTACGAAAGTCCATTGCTGTGTAACGGTTTTATTTTAAATGATTGTTAGTGATGTTAGTGTTGCACTAAGTCATAATACACCTTTATTATGCCCTCCACTTATTTTCATTCACCCTTACCTCTCCTTTTCCTTTTTATACCATCTGTTGCTATCAAAAAATTCACAAGTGATGTTGTTGAATAGGGTTTGCACTGTCAAAACAAGTTTAGTCATGGTCTAAGTGAGGTCTAGGTGTTCTCAAATTGGTTTGCAAGTGAAGAGGAAGCAACTCACAAGCATCTCCTAACGTGTTGATAAGCATGGAAACCAGAAAACAATACAAAGGAGGTGTTGTAGTGCATTATGAGCCCACATATATGAAATTTCTTGAAGAAGACCCAACTTTTGTACAATCATTTTCCAACGTGGGATGTCTACGATTTTGCCAAAAATTGCAGGGTTTTCATGCACAAATCACTAAAGACTTCACCATCAATTTCACAGGGATTGGCACGAAGGTTGGAATCTTAAGTTTGAATGTCTCTCCAGACACCATTTCCCATGCTACTGAAATCCCAAGGTCAAGGGAGACATGGTTTAAAGTCCAAAAGTTCCATCTACAAAATTGTGATGAACTTTTGAAGGAAGAACACCGAGGGATTGACATGACAGTAGGAATCACCAGAACCTGCCTTAAGGAGCATTATTCCAAGTTGTTGATGGTTATTCAAAAGTATTTTACATGTGAAGGAAGGTTCCATATGGTCTACTGGTACCACTTCCGATTGTTGCTCTACTTCATAGGTAAACGACCTTTAGATATCGCTTTCTATCTCTCCAGAAGTCTAGGAAAAATGGCTGAAAAGGTTCAAGCTAAACCAGATACAAGTTGTATCTCTGTTTTTCATCATGGTCTTATCAAATTACTAATGGTTGAAGAGTTAAATAAAGTGAACATAGATTGACTTACCCTTTTGTTCTTAAGTGGGTATGAATTAGATGTTGCTACACCCTCTAGGAGAACTCCTAAATCTAAATCCACAACCCCTAGAAAAGAGCAGCAGTCAGTAGCAGAGCAGCAACCAGTGGTAGAGAAACTTGTAATTGAAGCTTCCACAAGTACTAAAAGGAGGATGACCAGAAGACAGAGTAGAGAACAAAGTACAAAGAAAGGAAAGTTGACTGATATTCTAGAAGCTATAGACATTGAAGAAAGCCTAGTTGAGAAGCCTATAGAAGTGACCCAAATTGAAACCAAGAAGAAAAGAAAGAGAGCTAATAAATTAGACTTTACTCAAGAAAAACATGGTTTTATTTTTAGGATAAGGAAACCTGTCACAAGATCAATGCAACAAGTTGAAGAGATACCTGAAGCACCATTGGACAAAACATAACCATCAAAGAAGCCAGCAAAGAAAAAGAAAGGAAAGGAGGTTTTTCAAGAAAAAAGTGAAATAGAGGTTCTATAAGAACAGTTAAGGGAAGCCAAACAAGAAGTTATCAAGACCAAACTTGAGTTTGATGAATACCAAAATGAAGTGTTAAAACAAACAGATTTTTATGATGAAATTGCAGACAAATCTAAAAGCATGATAAGAACTCTTCCTTTGAACAGAATGTTGGATCATATGTATAAAAGGAACAGTTGGTTACAAACAGATAGAAAAAGCTTACAGGGACAAGTCACAACACTAGAAACTCAAATTGAAATGATCCAGGCTGAACTCAAAAAGAAAAACCTCAAGATCGTTGTTGAAGTAGATGCTACTCCATGATATGGTAAAGTTCTCAATTTTGTCTTCACTATACCTAAACCAGTAAAATCAACCATATATATATAGTCAAAATGGTATTAGGAGTGATAAGGAGGCATTAAGAATCATGAAAATCAGAAAAACTCATAATTTTGGAACTTTCATAGAAACTCCCCATAATGAAGCTGAGAATTTGCTACGAAACTATTGTAGCTTTCCATGGAGGTAAGGTTGGTCTAAAGCTTAGTAAACATAGTTCTCAAGGCCTATTTTTAGTTTAAAAACATCAAATAAGACCTCAGAACTAGAAGATAGAGAAAAGAGGTAGCATAAGGGTGTTTTTTTGAAGTTGCTACCAAAGTCTGCTACGAAAATGCTGAAACTTTGTTTTTTTCTACGAAATCATAAAATCTCTTCTTCTTTTTTCTATCTTTTTGAAGATTTTGAATACCAGACATCCAAGCTCTAGATGGATTACAGATCATAAAGGGTGTCCACTACATCATGCTAAACTCCTATTTTTCAGCATGCCAAGTCAACGCATAGCCACATTAGCATAATAGCCATCTCATTAGAATAGACAGCAAAAAAGAAATTTAATTGATATCTATCAACAGGTCAAAGGTGTAATGACACTCCAACAA
This sequence comes from Pinus tabuliformis, assembly GCA_031772625.1. Classification (NCBI taxonomy): domain Eukaryota; kingdom Viridiplantae; phylum Streptophyta; class Pinopsida; order Pinales; family Pinaceae; genus Pinus; species Pinus tabuliformis. The sequence goes on from CM062817.1 coordinate 345,674,346, forward strand.
ATCTAGCAAGTAGTTGGGCTCGGTTATCTTCATCAACAGAAAGTGGTTAGAGTTTTTAAAGCTAGTAGAGTCCTAGTTGAATTCTAACTATGTAAAACAGAAAATCCCTATGAGGACTTTGTTAGTTAGAAGAAAAATAGGAATAGGTCTCTTAAATAGTGGATCAAATTTGGCCCAGGTGGCAAGATAACATAAAGAGATCTTTTCTCTATAAAAAAGTAACTTTTCGACTTTGAGAAAGGTTGATGGATAATGTGAAGAACTGACCTTATGTAATCTTTTGATCTTTTTAATAGAAAATTTGCAGCAACTTTGTTTTTGTACCTGAGATTCATGTCATGGATTTCGTGTGTTCTTTTCATGTTGTTTCTTGTTTTACATAGTATCTTGATTACTTGGAAATCTTGTCAAACTGTTCCAATTTCCTTCATTTACTATGGAAACGGTGGATCTTAATTTGATATCAGTTTCAAAGCTATAGATGCCTTAGCTTCCATCAAACACTGTTGTTGGCTATAATTTGTTTTAATTTAACTCCATGCCCAATGGTGGCAATCATCACATTTTTCTTCACCTACAAAACCACAAAAAAATATCAGAGTTAGTCATCTATTATTTGTACTATTTAAAGTAAATTTGATAGTGTTTTTAAGAGAGCCCTCTCAGATTGGGAGGGCTAAATTCCAGTCCAAGTGGCCTGAAATAGTTACAGTAGGTTAAAGGTTGAGACAACCCAATTCTTTCTAGCCCGGTGATAACAGACTGAAACAAGGTACTTTCAGGTAGAAACTCAAGGATTATAATGAGTCATGCTTTGGTATTTGTGCAAGGATGATGAAAAGGAGGTCAAAGTATGATGATTGATCCAGTTGAAGGCCTATTGATGATCCATATTTAAACACGAATGCAACAAATTACAAATATAACCATAAATACAGAGATGCAGCAAAAATAATACTTCATTTCATTAATATAAAATACTGAAATATGCTTACAAACAGAAATGGAAATAAAATAGCTCGGTTGATGGTAGGGGACTTTTTATTACTGAACAATAAGAGAAAACCGTAAACAACCAAAACCCTAACCCGAGGAGATGTAACACCAAGAGTTTATGGGCCCCGTTGGGGTTCGTTGGACAACCAACTTCCCAGGGTCGTGACTTGGTCATATTATATATGTTTGACGTGCATGATAACTTGTTGGAAAGATCTCTCCGAGGACTACAACGAAAAAGATGATTCTAGATAGAAAATTACTAGTACAAGATTGCCAAAAAAATGTCGTTTAGGGCCTCAAAACGGCTCCGGAAGTTTAGGACCCGAAAAACTGCTGAAAATAGTAAATTGTGCTACAATTAAGGAAACTGAAAAACTGAAAGAGACAGTTGTGGGGGTCCAGGTGGGATAGGTGGGTGGCCACCAACATCCACGTGGATCATTCCTCCCCCCTTAGGAAGAAATGGTCCCCATTGCGTTGAGTGCCTCCATGAGATGGGGAAACTTCTACTAAACTTGGTCCCTGGTGAGTTGTTCTGCAATTTTTGATGTGTCCAGTAATGGTGGGAAGCATGGTCGATGGCGGTCCACATTGAAAACTCCATGCAAGCCAAGGAATGGGGGAATGCTGTGCTTCAAAGCATTGTTTCCAACGGCCTGGGTAATGGTGTAAGGAGCATATTGGAGTGGTCTAAGCTACCGATGGGCTCTTGTAAGGTGTTCTTTATGCTTATGCAACTAGACTTTGTCTCCCACTTGAAACTTGTGTGGCACCCAATGTTGATCATGTCACTACTTGTACTTGGTATTTTCTGGAATGGAGTGGCGATATATCGTCCTATTGGGTAGAGGTGCTCGGGGAGTCAGATTGAACCAATGCTTGACCTAACAGTGCAACAGTACCCTTGTGGGTGAAGAGAAGATGTCCCTTTGTTCTTCCACAACCGTATCCACCTACTTATGTTGCATGGAGTAACCCTTCCTGGGGGCCATGGATGGGGCTACGATCTTCCCCTTACTTTGAGAGCGAACCAGAAAGAAAATGAATTTCCTATTCTAGGAGATGATCTTGCTGCATTTCTTAAAAGAGATCAAAGAGGTGGCGAAAGGTGGGGCTACCTCCGATATCCTGTATAATGAATTATCCAAAGAAATAATAACAGAGCAAGGTCTTGACTCATATACAACATGTTGCTTCCACAAGTATGGTTGGCCTAATAATACATCGCAAACATCAAGAGGTGCAACATCACACAATACCTCATCTATGAAGGGCTTGATGCTATAGGGAAGGTGACACTACTGGAAAACTTGGAGATCTTTTCCTTGGTGAAGCCACCCAATGTTGTACAGTTGCGGGTGTGGTATGGTCAGTAATCCCAGCTGCTTCATGACCTCTGCTGAAATGAGGTTCTTTTGGCTGCCACTGTCGACAATGAATTGCAGCGGCAAACCCTTCACCCACATTTGTGAGTGGAAGAGACGCTCCCCCTCCTCTGGATCTTCAGGTTCATCCTCTGAATCTTGGTAGTGGCAACAATGGCGCTGGGCTCCACATCAATGATATGCTTCCCTTTGTCATTCCTCTTTTTGGGTTCTGACTGAGGGTAGGAACATGCATCTAGTTCTGAAGCCTTCAACTCGGCCACCAGCGACTTCTTGGCTCGACACTCACTTGTGTTGTGAGTGGGGCTCTTATGGAACTCACACCACTTTCCTGTGTCCTTCTTTGACTTCGTCGTGGTGTTCTTTTCTTGCAGCTCTGATGGGTTGTCTTAGGTCACCCCGCCTTGGCTTTTTCCTTTGTTCTTCAGAATCGCAAATCCAAAGCCGTGCTTCTTTTGTTTAAAATTCTTCTCGATCTTGATAGCGTATCGGTATGCCATGCCGAGCGAGGAGATGTCTAGGAACTCCATCTCATCCTAAATGTACCTATGTAGGCAGTCGTGGTATTTGAGTACCAAATGTTTCTCGGAATCCTTGATACCCAACTTCGTGTGAGGGTATGAAAAATATTAGTAAACTCTAGCACATCTTGGTCCCTTCCTTGCCACAACATGGTCCACTTTATGTATTTGTCCTCGTAGCTCCTGACAGGGTAGTACTGCTCCTTGATGGCGTCCCGGAATGAATTCCAAGTGGGAGTGGCTAAAAACAGTGAGTTTGTATTTTCATACTTCTATTCATAATAGGTTTCCCACTAGTCCTTGATGTGGGGGGCGGCTTTGAGAAGAACAAAAGTAATCTTTTCTCGGCTCGAAAAGTCATGAATAGAAAAATACCCTTCTAGCAGATTTAACCATTTATCTACAACATCCGCATCTATCTGACCCTCAAATATGGGGATTTCAAAGTTAACTTGTACCTTAAAGGGTGTGGCGTTTCCAGAGTAGCTGCTGGTAGTAGATGCATCACCCCTGGGTAGTCGCTAAAGGATCTGGGCAAAGTTGTCCATCATCGTGTTCCTTTGTCGCTCGAGGGATTCTTCAAGAAATATTTTGATAGGATCTCTTGCCCCTCGTATTTCTTGTCTTCCACCATGGGAGGCCATCGGGATTTGCAAGGCTGGTCTTGCAAACGTTCGACCAGTTCAAGCCCTAACTCCTTATATCCTGACCTTGTTGGGGGCATGCAAAGAAAAACAGAGAAAGAGCAGACCGCTCTAATACCACTGATCCAGATTTAAATAAGAATGAAACAAATTACAAATATAACGGTAAATACAGAGATGCAATAGAAATAATACTTCATTTCATTAATGTAAAATACTGAAATATGCTTACAAATAGAAATGGAAATAAACTAGCTCGAGCGATGGTAGCTTATCTTTGAGAAGAGATGTGGCGGCTACATGCCTCTGAACTGTGTTATAATGAGGCTCAAGGGTCTTTTTATTATTGAACAATAAGAGAAAACCCTAAACAACCAAAACCCTAACCTGAGGAGATGTAACACCAAGAGTTTATGGGCCCCGTTGGGGTTAGTTGGATAGCCAACTTCCTAGGGTTTTGACTTGGTCATATTATCTCAGTTTGACGCACATGATACCCAGTTAAAAAGATCTCTCTTAGGACTATGGTGAAAAATATGATTTTTGATAGAAAATTGGTTCAAGATTGCCAAAAAACATCGTTTATGGCCTCAAAACAGCTCCGGAAATTTAGGACCCGAAAAAATGCTAAAAATAATAAATTGTGCTACAATTAAGGAAACTGAAAAACTGAAAGAGACAGTTGTGGGGGTCCAAGTGGGATAGGCGGGTGGCCACCAACATCCAACTGGATCAATTGACCATATGTGACAAAATGGCCTATAACACACTTGTCATTAGTCTCCCATTGAAGACGTTGCCTATGTGAACCATGTCTCCCATGATGATGATTGGCTCAATAACCCCTTACTTCAAACCCACAAATTTAAACCACATCCACCTTGTGGCCATTACATTTCCACATAGTGTTTGGGTAAGGGGGCATCCATTTTTTAGGGTCCAGAAGAAGCAATTATCCCCAACCCTCGTAGTACATATGCTAGTGTCAACTCTAGTTACATCATTCTTCCCCATCTCGAAGAACCTATAGAGTCCCATGTTTTGAAAAGGTCCTCCAATAATGTGACCACCTTTAGTGCAAAGTAGTGGTGATAGTGGATTGATTTCGACAAATTTGTGCACCCTTGATCCCATTCTTATGGTGAATTTTGCCCAACACATTCTATATACATTGTTTTGGAGGTGAGTATTGGTTGGTTGAGTGTGAGAGTGAGCTAGAGAAGGCTTCATAGAGGAAATATGCTTCATACCTATTTGTGAAAATAGATGTTTCAGTGTATGAGTGTAATGGTAGTGTTGTAGCAGAATTTTGAAGTAGAACATCAATTTTTAGATCAAATTTTTGTTTATTGTAGAAGAGTTTATTGGGAGGATATGAAGTAGGGTTTATGTTGTTGCATGATTGTATTATTTTTAGCTACATTTGTGCCACTATTTTCTGGAGTTAAGAGAATGTAATTTGTGGTTTTTTTTATTGTTTTTTATGGTGTCTTGATGCTGAGACTTGGATTGCATAACTAAATTCTTGTTGAGCATATCATCTTGGATCCAATTTGAAAATAGATGAAATGAGATCTACATAGTGTAGAGGAGCAGAGACTTCATGAGAGTGGAGCAGTGATATCAAAGCTTCATCAAAAGGAACAATTTATCCATCTAATCAGAGTTGGATAGTCCAATCGGAGTTGTGCAAGGATCATTGATTGTGGTGGCCTTCAGTAGATGGTAGGCCTAGATCCGTGTGAGAACAAAGTCTTCCAAGATGATCAATAGAATTGAGTCTCTAGTCTTATTGGCGTTGGGTCGAGTCTCTAGGCTAATCAGAGTTAGCTATCTATGTAAAAGAAAAATTTCTTAACATAATAGATATTCGTAGTAGAGAAGCAACAACAAGGGTGATTTTTCTCCCGGAAGGGTTTCCACTATAAATATTGTGTCTCATGTGTGATGATGTGATTGTATGCATTGTTTATTGTTTATGTTGTTTCTTACGGTTTTTAGTTTATGATCATATAGTGCACATATTATGATTTGTTATTAGTTGTTGGTTAATATATCTGTGGTTCAATAAAGAAGTTTTAATTGTAAAAATTGTTAAGAAGTCACACTACTGATTCACCCCCTCATCTCAGTAGTGTCCAAAGGTTTCCAAAAATTGGTATCAGTGATGAGTCCCATCAATAGGTATATTTTGAAGATCAATGTGCCATCCTCCATCCCTAAAACTATCCTTCTCTCACATTAATTCGCATTTTTTGACATATTATTCTTAGTAAGAGAAGTAAAAGGTGTTTATCATAGTATGAGGCCTAATGTGGTTTAATTGCAGGAAAACAAAGAATTTTTAGGCTATTACTATGAAGGGGCTTGATGGAGACAACTAGGAGAGAATCTAGGGGTTTGTCCACCTCCTTAACTCCCTAAACTCGGCTTGGGATCACAATATCCTCTCTCACCGGTTCAAATTCTTTGGCAGCTGAGTGACTCTTGTTCCAAGTGAATATCAAGAGGGACAAGATCCACCATTTTTGAGATCAAGGAGGGAACCACTCCTACTTTCAAGGGAGTTGCTTCAGTTTCACTTTTGTATAAATAAAAAAGTAGAAGAGATCATTGGGATTTGAATTTTTTGTTTAGGCTAGGTGTAGCTATTGAGCTTCAATATTGACATTTTTATTTTAAACTTTTATGTGATGTATTAGACCTGCACTTTTTGATAATGAGAAGCTAGATTTTAAGTTGCATCTGAGTTAGTTTCATATGGTTGAGACCCTTGGGTTTTGGCCTAGCTGATAGGCTTTCATCCCTCTTTTTGTACTTATGTTTCTTCTTCATTCCAAGCAGCTCATAGTTCTTGAATTTCAGTTGAGATTAATCTATTAAAGCCTGTGGTTGCACCCTCTACGTCACCTCTCTTGTGGGAGACAAAGTGGAAGAATTCCCAACCACAATCCAAAAATATTGTGTTTATGATTTATTGGAATTATATTAGTGCTAGTTGTCATGTTTTACATTTTCCTTTTGTAGCTTATAAGTATGTTTAGTGATAATATTATTGTTATGGCATAAATTAGACGTTATTTAAATTCAACTCATCTTTTCCATCATAAGTTATTTCATTTTTCTAATGATTAATGGATGCATGTAGTGAGCACCAGTATTGCAGCAATAATGTTGCAACTCCTGGGCTGCCTACTTTACTCTTATCAACCAGGTAGTTCATAACAAACTTGGAAGCGACAGTGCTATATGCACAAGTACTAGTTCTTACTACAGGCTGTCACTTGGTCAGATGGCGCAAGATCACTAGGAACTCAAGCAAATTTCTATGGATTCCAGAAGAAGCTCTATATGTGATGAAAGAAAGGAAAGCTTACTCTACAGAGGCTACTCTACTTGCAGAAAGGAAAAGAAGACTGAAATGTAAAGTAAACCTAGCAAACCCTACTTAACCAACTAATCCTACTTTTGCAGAAAGAAATATGAAAACCATGAAATGAATGCCATTACCTACTCAGGAAGTAAACAACATCTACTCAAGCTATTTCTAGAAGTAAATGAGCAAAAAACATCTTTTTGGATTTTTATGTATTTTTATGTGAAATTGTCATGCATGTAATTTATTTGTCTGTGAATGTGGCAGCGATTAGGTGGCGATGGAGGGTGGTTTTGGGACTTGAGAAGATGTAGGATGGTGTGGATGGGTCCTAGGAGGTCTCAGGTGGCCTTCTGGAGGCATTTCCTGCAATCGACCTTCAAAAGGAAGCCTACAGGAAAATCTACAAGAGGACACAAGGGATTTGCAAGAGGTCTCCAAGAGGTCTACAGGAGGATGCCAAGAGAAATTTTGAAGGTTTTGAAGGTGTGAGAGTGGGTGGAAAGGGTAGCTGAAGGCTGGGATGATGTGTTAAGGTGCCTAGGGTTCACCAAGGATCATTAGGAGAGGGAAATATGGTCGGGGATGAGGAAGAAATCCTATGGAAAAACACAGAAAACTAAGGCAGATTTGAGGTGAACTTTGGGCGACCTGTAGGGCATAGATCAGGGAGAGAATGTGATGGCTGATAGGCTGACCTGCTGTGAGAAGAGATTTGCTGCAAAATAACTGACAATCAAACAAGGAGATCAAGCAAGCAAGGAAATTAAGTTCATCAAAAAAATAGAATTTTGCATCAAGCTAATCTAAATTATGAGCTATGGAAAGAAGTGCTGAAAAATTCTATAATGAAAGAAAGCATGGAAGAAGACTTATTACAAAGACAGAAATGAGCATGGTGAAAGAGATCTAAAGCAAAGCATTAACCTTCTAACAGACTGTAACACTAGAAATCCTATGGAGAAGGAAAATCTGTGTTTTTGTGGCAGCAAGAGGGTCTTGGCCTCAGTTCATGGTCCCAAAGGGAGGAAAGGAGGCCAAGGCACTGTTGCTGGCCTTTTGTATCTTTTGTCTACCACTATTCAACCTGCTATAGAAAACACAAATGGAAACAACCTTCTAAATCACCAAAAGCAACCTATTCTTAACCAAGAAAGAAATTCATCTAACAGCAACTAATTCATAAACTGAAACAAAGCATATAAATACAAACAAGAGGAGCTTGGCTACTTGGATTGGGCCCTAACCCAAGAGCTTTAGCCCTCTGAGGTAACTCAGTGCTAGCTCAAAAAGGATCTCATCTTTATTATCAAAATAATAATAGGATTACATGAAACTGTCAACAAAAGTAAGCTCGAAGTTGAGCAGAGAAAAGCTGTAACAAAAATTCAAAAAAAAATTGACCAACTCCCTAGTGAGGCCCTAAGCCTCTCTACTTATACAATTGAAGCTTCCAACAGCTTCCTCAAAATCAGGGAGGCTTGGCTCCCAAAACTCAAGATAAACATAAGTTATCCTCCACTTGCTCGGCTGCCTCCTAATGCATTGATTTGGCTGTTTGTGCTCCAAGCTGCATGAAGGAGAATTCGAAGTGGGGAGTAATAAATGATGGGGATTCCATCCTATAAATCCTCTCCATTGTCCACTTCAAATTATTGTTGCCAATTGTCCATTAAATCTTTGACTTTGTCTTCAAAATTCAACAAAAATCTGCATTAAACACATATTAGACTCCATGGCATCATAACCAACCCAACTCACTCCATAAGCATAAATATAATCAAAAAACATGCAATAAGCTAAGAGAATGGTTGGTTAAACTATGTTAGGAGGCAAAATGAGCCCATATAATTACCCATTTATGGGGCTCATCAGTGTGCATGTGATTGACTGTAGGGTTGTGTTGATATGCAAGGAATGGCACCTTTAACACTTCCATCTTGAGCTCCTTCATCTTCTCTTTCCACTTCCAAATTTTGTCCCAAAACCCTTTTTTATATGTCATTTTTACTAGTATACCGAGAGACTCAACCTAGTGCAAGACAGACCTCTGAGAGGTCCTAAGCTTGTCTAGGGGCTCAAACCAACCTCCCTCCATTTTCTTCAACCTCCATCCACCTCTCCATACCCTCAAGACTTCATTTTCACCTTCAAAAGCCACTCGAATTCCCTCTTGTAGCATTACAGGCCTCATTAGAAATTACCTGTAGAAAAATTGTAGCATCACTTTCCTTCATCAGTTTTGATCCCCACTACAACTTTGACTTAGTCTAGATGAATAATGACCCCCAACTATGATTTTATGATCAAGGGAAGCTCCTATGCCACTCCAACCCTTCCTTTTCTTCACTACAAAAACATATTAGAGTTAGTTTTTTATCACAAGTATGATGCAAGTAGGTTAATGATTTACAAGCAAGTGTGAACTAGGTAGATGGTACATGAAATTATGATTGGTAGTTTGATGAATTATGCAAGACAAAATAGTTTCCTTTCTGCAAGTAGATTTGGTAGTTTGATGGATTTTGCAAGATAAAATAGCTTTATTTCTGCAAGTAGATTATCCCTTGTCCTTTCATGAATTGATTAATTAGCATTTACAAGTTGATTCAATGGAATTTCCACTTCCATAACTAGAAGTAATTTCCAATCGTACCTTTATCAACAAGCTTTCATTCTAATTCAATAGGATGAAGGGTCTCTGAGAACTTTTGATCTAATGTCATAACTAAGGGTGGCATGAGTGGAATCCTATCTGATGTGCATATAGCATTGTCACCTCGAAGTTTGTACAAACCCTGGGTTGATAATTTGAGTTGAGGAGCCCTTGAGAGTTGCAACATTCTTGGTGCAATACCAGGGCTCACCACGTTTTGGTGCCATTACTAGGGAGGTTTCTAAGTAGATGTTGTTTCTGCTTGAGCATTGTTTTATGTTTTACATACATTTTTTGAAAAAGTAAAAAAAAAAAAAAAAAAATCAAAAATATTTCTTTCATGTCTCATAAGAGTAGGTATAATCAAGGAAAATTCTTACCAAAAACCCCCACACCCTGAAAAAGTCAACCTTCACTCTTCTTCAGTGATTGTGAGCTTCCTTCTTTGACTATAGGGGCGATAGAAGAACCTATTGGGGAAGAAGAAGAACCCACTTCACCTACCCAAACTATGGCTGAAAATAGGGACAATGAGGTTTTCCCTATCAGAGAGACCAATGGAGAGGCTAGAATGAAGAACATAAGCCCTACTTCCCTTCCACACTTCCATGGCTTAACCTCTGAGGATCCTGACACCTTCATGTTTTAATTTTTTGTTGTCTGTAGGACCTATGACTATGCCTCTAATGAGAAGAAGTTGAAGTTATTCCCCTCTACCCTTAAATATGCAGCCTTGCATTGGTTTATGGGTCTGCCTGGGGGTAGCATCACTACCTAGGCCCAAATGCAACAAGACTTCAATAGCAAGTACATGGACTACTGTATGTCCAAAGAAACCAAGGAATAAATCTTTAGATGACTCTTGGACCTAATGAATCTTTCGAAGACTATGAGGAGAGATTTCAACTCAGTTATAGGAGGACCAACTATACCCTTGATCGTGAGTCACTTAAGATAATTCTTCTCTGAGGGATTAGGGAAGATATGTTGGAAACTCTCAACATGTTTTTTGGAGGAGATATTTATCAATTATCCTATGATGACATCAAAATTGTGTTCATGAATCACTGTAGGGCTTCTAGGAAGAAGGGTAGGGCTAGTCAAGGCTTGGTCAGTTCCTCTCCCTGTACAACAACCATTAAGAATGTGATAGGTAACATGTTGGAGGATTTCAAGAGTGAAATTCTAAATACCTTTGCATTGCAAATGGATACTATTATTGTTCCGTATTTTTGAGTTTGAGGGAGTAAACACATTGGACAACATCAAAACTACTTTGGAAGTTGGGATCTAGCCCTTCCAGCTTCAGAGAGGCATCTCTCTGTTTAATTTAGCTTTATTTTTATGAAGATTTTAGGCTAGCTATGATTGTACTTGTTTGTTTTGTTTGAAAGGTTTGGTTGATCTAAGTGTTATAATTCCATTGGGCTATGGAGTCTATAAACTAAACTGGAGTTTTGCATCAATTTTTAGAGGAGTTCTCACATGGCAAGATAGGTTGCACTGACTGGATCTTTTTAGAAATTAAATGATTGTGGAATAGCAAAAGTGTAAGGTTTAGTAAATACCAAAGAGAAATTAAGAATTCATTGATCTGACATCAGTGGAAAACATTAAAATTATCAACAACCAAAATAGGGTGCTCTAATTAACAAATCCTATTTATCACAGTTTATGTTGATTAATTAAGAAATTTAGAGTAACAGAGAAAGGAAAACAATGTTTAAACAAATATACAGAAGAAACACATCACCATTTAACACACCGCATGAATCCTGTGAAAGGTCCCTATATTATTGATGCTCCAATATGTTAGGTTCCTATACCAATAGGTGTCATATTTCATGATTGACTGTGGAAATGCCAAATATGATCATCCTTTCCATGCTGCAAAGGTTCCATATTTTGAAAAAATCAAAAAATTTAAAAAATGTAAAGAGGATATGCCCTAAAAGAAAAATCAAAGGGCAAGAAGAATGAATTGGTCAAGAAAAGAAAGAAAATGAACCCAAAAGGAAAGACCAGGAAAGTGGCTAGTCAAAATGCCACTACTGTACTACTTTTTGCAAAGCAAGTTCAGAATGTGTAATCACTGACTTCAGTCACATTAGATGGATGGCCCAATAGCTCAATCTTGGCCAGTCCATGTTTAAATTTCTTGTTTTAGCATTAGAGAATAAGGTATGTTCAAACAATTTAAGCTTGGCAGATCACTAGCTAGGTAGAGAAACAAGGGTGCTCAACAGTTGAATCTAAGCCCCTAGAAGAGATAAGGGCAGACTTAGATAGGAGGGCAGTCAAAAGAAAAAGAAAGAAAGGGTTTGCTAGCTCAAATGCACCCAAACAAGTTGAAGAAAAAATGTTAGGAATAGCAGAATGGGTAGGTAATTCTGGTGTTGCAGAAGCATGTTGATGATCAGTTTTGTCCTCTTAAATATAATCTATCTCATGAGAATCACAAACATCCTGGCAAAGTGGCTACAGTTTAGTGGAGCATGACTAATTTCCCCTCCCATCTCCCCAAGCAACCCTTACTAACACCCCTTCAAGGACATTGAGATCTGCTCAGTGGTCCTAACTCATTTCATTTTATGAGAAATACTAAATGAAACTTTGTGTTTACTTAGTCAAAACAAGCCACATTTCTTGTGTAAAAAGACCCTCCCATTTCACTTTCATTTTTCTAAGAACCTGAGTTTCTACCTTATAAACTTAGCGTTTTCTATTCACAAAACCATATTAACATTTTAACTTTATTATATAGCTCCTATCTAAAGTTTTCCCCTCCCATACTATGTAAAAATACATACAAAACCCCAAAATTCTATAAATACCCCGACCCTGGAAATTATAGCCATAACCATGTTATTTCGGGAATTATTGGTTCAACTGGGACCATGTAATAACCCATCCACGCACATAAAAAAGGGATTTGTTTAACATTTGGTTAAACAAATAACCAAAGCTGCCCGTATACACCATATAAAACCATGTTAACCAAGGTTTATACCCCGCAAACATTTAAAAAAACATTAAAATAATGCGCGGGTTCTAAATTATAAACCTCCGCCAACTCAGAGCTTTGTCAACCATCGGATCGGGCCCTCCCCATCCAATGGCTCACATCAATATCGGAGGCGCTCCGATGTCCAAACGATAGCACGCGATAGAAAGCGGTTTTCTCGCCATACCGCGGGACGCGTGTCGCCACCCTATTGTATCGCGTCCATTCTGCCTGAAACCACCATCGTACAAAGGGCGGTGAGATGAAACCATAAACCACCTCCCGTTTGCCGCTGCTGACGTTGTCGCCCACGTCAGCGCCCACCTTAGCTGCCACCTCATCACCATTCCATCTGCTGTGTCCACCACGTCAGCGCCAAGTCAACTTCCGTACACCCCGCTACCCGACAAAGATGACGTCATGCTGATGTCACCTGACCAAATCGCGCCAATAACCCGCCAAAATCAAAATTTTTGTTAGAAAAGTCGTTTTAACGATGTTTTGGTCCATTTTTCTTTGCTTATTTTGCGCAAGCTTTGCATGGTTTCAACGTCCAAAACGACATTTTCTCTGCACAGTCCGCCACCCAAAGGAATTCAATCCGCAATTCGGCCCACCAGCTCACTCTTCAACCTACATTTTGCACCAAGTGCCCATAGAACAGGTATTTTCCCGTAATTCGCTTAAAAAACCCTGTTTTTCCAAAGTTTTCTGTAAAAAGTGCCCGAAGAACTAAAATTCAAATTAAAATGCGCTCCTCCCTACAAATCTCTACATTTTAATTCACTGTTGGACCCATTTTTCCAAAGAAAACCTGCAAGTTCTATTCTCCTCTGCAAATTTCCCGTTAAACTAAAATTTAGGCCCATTTCCGCCGGCAAAATCTCCAAAAAATACCCAAATATGGAGTTAAAATCATCAAAATCACTTGCAAAAACAGCACCATTTCCACTATTTTATCCAACTTCCCAATTAAACTCTGCAGTCTTTGTCTTTTCTATGAATTTTACCCAGTGAGGCCATTTCTATATATAACTTAGTTTGCAAATTTCCTGAGAAAATCCCAGTGCCAATACTCTGTTTTCTGTTGATGCACAGACCCAAATTCCAATTATAAACACAGACAATTGAAGCATGGAAGCTCCAGTGGCCTTGAATGTTTCCCCCTTGAATGAACCACATAAGGAATTGGAATGGGTGCCCCTTGCTGACAGGGATTTTCAAATTAAGGATATGATGGGTGACAAGCCTCACCTGCAAGCCTTTTGTGAAGTTAGAAATAGCTACAGAAGCAATACTGATGTCTTGGGAATTTGGGAATCCAACATGCCTATCTATTACCTCCCTTCAGTAAATGTGCTCCCTGATTTCATCCATTTATGCTATGCAAATTATGAACCCACACAAAGAGCAGTTATGGCTCCATCTGCGACTGTACTCTTCTATATTACTCCTCAATCCATAAATGAGATGCTGAACTTTAAGCCCACTCAGCCTCTAGCTCCTCTCACCATGAAATCCTTGCTTGACCAAGCTGCCAAACTGCCCAGTTTAGAGATTACCAGAATATCTCAATTATTCATGAGACCAGAAAGTCAGCCTAGGCATCCACCTCCTTTTAATCAAGTCTGGTTCAATGAGGCTAGTATACTCATTATTGATATGATTTCCTACATTCTGGGTTTCAAAACCAGTGAGCGTATTGATGAAACTGTTTTAGCATTGATGTCCATATTTACTCCAGGACAGCCCCCTGCTGTCAAGTATGATTATGCCACCTTCATAGCAAATAAAATCCATGAGCAATTCATGAATTTGGAGAGAGAAAGAGTGTTCAAATACACATCCTACATATATCATTTGTTGTTGTACTATCAACCTGATAGTTTCCAACTTCCTCTTAAAAGATTGGACCTCAAAGGAGAAAGGAGGTCTGTGATTTTCTGGACCTCAGTATTCCATGAAGTCCACAACTCCCCATATACATATTGTGAGTTCATTGACCTGTTCATATATCCAGCCACTTCTTTGTTGATAATAACTCCTCCTGCCAGGCTCTCTGCTGAAATGCAGAAAATTTTACATCTCTCAAAGGAATACAGTATTGGTGACTGGTATTTTTACCAAAACCACACAGTAATCAGGATTTATGGTTGTGAATTAACTCCCTACAAGCTGCCAAAGTATGTCCCTATGAGACTCTTTGCCCTGGAATACTACCGGCAATTTAGTAGTTCAGATTTGACTCATTTCTATGGTGCTAGGAAAAAGGCACAGCTCAAGATAAGACATCAATTGGGCCCTTTTATCTTCAATAAAAGGGAAGAAGCCTGGGAAGAAGCAGATAAGATATTAAGAGATCAACTTATGCTAAAACAAAGTTTTCATTGGTCACCATATGACCCTGAACATTTCATAAGTTTTAGAAGAGTCAAAAACAAGCTTATAGGATATGTGCACCACAAAATCCCTAAAATTGAACAATATGCTAATCAATAGGATTGGGTAGAAGGCACACTAGTTGAAGAGCTTACTGAAGAGAGAAATTAGAAAAAGCAATGAAAGAGCTTGAAAAAACACTTGACCTGGACTCTTTTGGAAAAGTCCCTTTCACATTGCCTCAACACATTGGAGCGGGCACATCATCTGCCACAACTGCACAACAACCTGCCCAACGGAGTGCTCCACCTGCAGGGACATCCAAAGGCAAGGAAGTACAACATTCATAACAGCAAGATACAATGGCAGACTGGCCAGATACAACAAAGGAGCAAAGTCAAGGGCAAGGTCCTTCAACACAAACAATGGTACCTGAAATCCCTGTGTTACAAACTCCTCTCAATGAGGAAAGAGCCAAGAAAAGGGACAGGCAGGAAAACACACCTATAGGTGGATCGACAGAACAGAAAGGGGAAAAGAGGCAAAGGTTAAATCCTTACTCTGAAGAGGAACTGGTGGAAGAGACAGTAGGCAACCTAAGGGGTGAGGAAACAATTGAACAGCAGGCTCCTCCAATTTTGGAAACATCAACTAGCTCATTTCAGCAAGAGCAAGAGAGGCAACATGGTGTGGAGGTTACATCCACCAGGCAATAGAGCAAGCAAGGCTCGGATATCAAGAAATCATTCACTGAAATAAAGGCTAGAAATGAGCCAGTAAGGTTCCAACTTTATAATCAATTGCTAAGAATGGCTCCCACCAATCAACAAAGGCTAATGGCAGCCTATGATATTCAAGAAGGGAAAATGACCCTTAGTCACTTTAGGCCTACAATGCAGCAGCCACAGTCAGCTATTGATTATATCAGGACCAATATGGAAGTTCTCTCTAAAGACATCCACCCAATGGACCAGATTGAATTACATAAACAAACTGGAGAAATGGTGTACTCCACCTTAGCAGACAAAGCATTATTGGCTCACAAACTGCAAAATTCACTACATAATACTTCTACCCAATAGCAATTGGAAAAGGCTTCTTCTTTGGCTAAGGATAATAGAATCAAATCCTTAGAAGAAATTATTATTGAGCTGGGACATGATCCCAAGGATCCCAAGGGCATACAGGCCTTAATAAAAAAGAAAGAAGAAGATATTGCAGCCCTCAGGAAGCAGCTCAAGCTGCCAATTACAATGCACCCTGTTGTCGCGCAGATTGACACGACAACGCTCAGACCGGGGGCTGTCACTCTGATCCCCGATCCCTCCGTTTAAGCCTGTCTCCCGCGGCTAAGGGGGGTAGTCCCTGTAAGATGATGAGACCAATTGTCGACCAGTTGTTTGAGAGACATGAGATACGATATAAACAGCACTAAAATGATTTGATTAACTTAGCAGACCAGTGCCTTAAGAGATTATTATTGCAATGATTACTTGTTAAATGATATAGAAACATGAATCATGAACATCAATCATATGTCATCAAAAGATATCAGCTAAATCACAATGCTCTTAGAACGATATCCAG
This sequence comes from Pinus tabuliformis, assembly GCA_031772625.1. Classification (NCBI taxonomy): domain Eukaryota; kingdom Viridiplantae; phylum Streptophyta; class Pinopsida; order Pinales; family Pinaceae; genus Pinus; species Pinus tabuliformis. The sequence goes on from CM062817.1 coordinate 345,690,897, forward strand.
CAACTGAAAATTTAGAAAAGATGAATGCTTTAAAATCACCACAAGAGTCATGAACCATTAACCAGATATCAACTTCGCATCTCGACTTGAAAATTCAGCATGAAAAATATAACATGATAGACAACTGAAACTGGATCTGAAAAAAAAAAAGAAAATTTTCCAAATTATTATTATTATTATTATTATTATTATTATTATTATTTATTTTATTTTTTTATATATTTTTTGGAACTAAAAAAGCAAAATTCTAAATCTAAACCTAAAACCCTAAGAAAAACTCATTAAAAATATATTTTTTTATTTTTTATATTAAAACTAAAAAAAAAATCTAAACTATGAAAATTTAAAACTAATTCTAAAGAAAAATTTTATTTTTATTTTTTTATATTTTAAAATAAAACAAAAATTAAAATCTAAAAATCTAATTAAAGTTAAATCTAAAAAAATAAAACCTAACCAAGCCTAACATCTAAATTTAAATAACCTAATGTAACTTGAAACTAAACTAAAATAAAAATGAATTTAAATCTAAGTTAAAATCTAAAGCTTAAAAAATTAATAAAATCTAAACTACGATACCCAAAATTTTTAATTCCTAAACTAAAAGCTGTTAAAATCTAAATTCTAAAACTAACACTCTAAGCTTAACCTTAAACTTAAATTTAAAATAACCTAAATACCATATAGAATCCAAAACCAAACAGAAGTCGATTTATATATATTTTCTTTTTTTATTTTGAATCTTTATAAAAATCCTAAGGCAAAAGAAAACGAAACCAAAAAAATGAATCGAAAACCTAATCTAAAGCTACGATAGAAACAACGCAGCAACACGCATCGTATGGCAGACAAACAAAAAGGTTTCGGTTCTACCTGCTCCGTCTGAGTGAGGAAAGCCCGATCCCGTCAGAGATTTTAAAGGCAGAATATGAATTCGAAGACACAGCACAGGCAAATAAAACTGCTCGAGAATGAAAACTGTTGTCGGCGTGAATGAAGCTCAATGCCCAGGCAAATGCTTTCAGGAGAATAGGAATTCGATACCTGGCCCGATGATGAAGATGCCAGACAAACTACAGTCGTGAGGATCAGATCGAAACTCGTCTCCTTACCTGGAGCTCCCACTGTTGATGATGTTTAACGCATATTCTCCTTACCGAAGATGGTGAACGTAAAACCGCGTGAATGCTGAGAACTGTGGCAGATATCTGTGGCGAGTCTATACATAAACCCCAAACGCTGGAACGAAAATGTAACCCTTAGCTGCCGACGTGACTGATATTCTTGAAGCCGCCTGTGTCTGGAACTCGATGGCGGCAGGGAAAGAACCCGAATCAATTCACCTGAACGCTTATGCTTATCATACCCTTGCCTCAGTCGATGGTGGCGGACGGATCTGTGTATACTGACCCTGGACGTCTGATGGATTTGAGCCGTTGAGGATTGATTCGAAACCGTGTTGATACCGAATTGAAACAACTTTGATTTGCTCGGATCAGTTACATGGCGTGTATAGTTTGTTTTCTTTGTGCATTTGCAGGTGCGATTTAGACGGCGGAGGTGAATGCTGCAGCGGATTTGAATTGGAACGACCTCAATTTGCACGCATCCTCACTGCCGCAGCAAACAAACCAAGGAAATACGCTAAGCAAATCGGAAATGCTACAGGATGACGTCTCAGCTGTGCAGATGGAGTTCGATAAAAACTGGCGTCCACAGCAAAAATAATATTTGATCCTCGCTCAGTTTTAAAAAGTTGATCGGTTTTGTTTTGAATGGGTGCGATAGCTTTGTCATAGCCGCAGGAGAAAAGAGGCACCGTAACCGACGTTTGAGATGGAAAATGCCTACAGGATGACCAACAGCAGCGTGGAAAGATTGCTCTTTGGACAACGAAGAAATGACCCTGCAAAATTTTTTCCTCCAGATCTTATTTGTAACCTGCAAGAGAAAGAGAACTTAAGATGGAGTATGCCAGAAGCTAACCTAAAAATCCTAAGCCCTAAATAAAAACTGTACAAAACAAGAATTTAAAATCCTAATGAAAAAAATTGTGAAAAGCAGAATTTTGAAAACCCTAGATCAGCTAAATTTGAAACCCTAAGACAGCTGATTAGTGTACAGATTATATTTAAAGAACAAAAATTTCAGATTGTCACTGTGAAAAACTTCAGAAAATCTCTCATGCAGATCAGAAAAATAAAACTGAATGATAGACCCAGGATCAAATCCAACTGGGCTCAGCAAAAAATGCTTGCGGGAGTTGGCTGGTTCAGCCGAGAACTTCCCCGAACGCCCACAAAATTTCCTTCAATAATGTTTTCTCCACAGCTCAAAACAACTGTCAATAAAGAGGGCAAAAATGCTGCTAGATCTCAGGAAGTAATGGAGATACCTGCCATTACTTCAGAAACCCTAACAGCACCCAAACCCCAGCAAGTGAACAAGATACCTGTGCTCACAATACTCTACAAAAAGCTATTATTAACGGCTGAAAATAACATATGCAGAAAATGAAACAATCTCACAGCATTTTAAGAGAGTAACACCAGCAAGATATGGACCCCAAAGTCTTCTTTTATTAACCAGAAACAGATTTACAAGAGAGCTTCTTCAGTCTTAGACTCACAGATCCAATGATCTGAAACGACCACCTAAGACCCTATATAAAGGAAATGATCCCAATGGCTAGTTCGAATGATCCATGTAGAAATGATCTCTACCGTTGATGAGGATCAGGACATCTCTTGATCTCATCCGTCGATTTATTATTATTTTATTAGTTAGGGTTTTTGCTTTATTTTTTTTAATTTTTTATGACAAAATCCATCCCGGCTTTGGGGTCAGGTTTGAAGGAAAACTCTGCCGATCCATGGATCGGTGAGACAAAAAACCTTCCGAGACGTAGATTACCACTAGAAAGTTAGGTCCACCTAGGCAATTCACATACACGACTCATGTCTGCTAAGATTATTTACAATTCATACATGCAGACTGGGTTTACAATCAAAATGATCAAGCTGTTGATGACTGCAGGATGGCACGGAGACGCTGATCAGGTGCTGCCCCTTTTTGCAAAAAAAAAAGGGGGGTGTACTGCATGGGTAGTTGACTAGTAGAGGTCAACACACCCTCAGACCACAGAAGTTGCACAGCAGAAAGAAGAGGAGGACGTGGTGAGTTTGCTAATGAGGATGAATGAAAGGCTGGCAGAAACAGAGAAGGCATTGGAGATAGCATTACAACAAAAACAAGGAGAATTGGCCTCCCAGCCACCAGAAACAGCTCCAATAAGCATAATAGCTCCTCCTACAATCACCACAGCAGTCCCTCCTATTGTCCCAAAATCAACAACAGGTACTTCAGCTTCAGCAACAACAACAGTACCAGATACCAACCTGAGCATGGAAGAGATGATGAAGGAAATAAAGGCTTTAGAACTCCAAATGGCAGAGCTAAAGGAAGCCAAAGAAAAACTAGCCAAGATAGAGGTGAATTATGACAAATCAAAAATAACTGTGGTTGAGAAAACAAGAGAAGTAAAGGCCCTAGAAAATAAGGTAAAACTTGGAGAAGGACCTTACTCTTCACAAAACTCTGGCAGAAATCAAAACAATTTTTGGACTAAAATTGGCCAGTCCATCACTGATCAATGGACATCAATACAGACTATTCATGACCAGATTGAATTGATAGAGATAGCTCAAGGTGAGACTCAAAAAGCCAGAGCATTATTGGCAAACAAGCCTAAATAGGCCAATAAACTGATTCATTTTTTGAATACTCATACCAGAGAGTAGCTAGCAGCTCTAGATATTCAGGACAGAACAGGTACAATTTTGACAGTGAAAAAGGTGCTGACCATGAGGAATTTTGTACAAAACCTGGAAAGAAAGTGCCAAGAAATGCAAACAGAGATAAATGCCTTTAGAGAAAATTTTGCAGTGTTGCAGAGCAAAGGGTTACCCAGCATATTGACCAGCAATCGGAGACTATTGACACATGAACAATATGCTCACAGGGTAAATACCTATGTTACCAATCAAATTACAGCATCATCAAGCATTTCAGAAGACACAGTACCTCCCTCTGGACAGAGTTTATATGACAAATTAGAAAATTTGTTCTACATTGAACATGAGATGACACATCTTTTTGAAGTCCAGCCCAATTACTAGAGGTATACTGAAGCTGATGAAACATTAATTAAACTACATTGGAGGTTTTACCAAGGTAGTGTTGGCACTAATTCTTTTTTGATTGTCTGCATTTAATCAAATTTAATGTGTGTGCCACATATCATAAATATGAAGACAACAAGGAAGGAGTTCACGACAGAATGCATTAAAGAGAAATCGGGCACAGATGGAAGGGCCAGCACAGCAACGCAGGAACGTGGGATAAAGAGATAGCTACCAGCCTACTGGTTGAGTCAAAAAGTCAAAAATATCAGACCACCTAAGGCAGCCAGCACAACGCAAGTTACTCCTGCATTCATTGCACTCTGTTTCCAATGCCATTTACTGCCTTTAAAGAAGTAGATGGATAAATTTATTGCTTGATATTTTCCCTATGGGATATTTTGTAAACTCTTTTTTATAAATATCTCCTCAAGATATGTATTGTTGTTGGCTGGTGAATATCATTCTGGACCTGCGCTATAAATCTTTGAGAACTCTTCTGAAATAAAGATTGCTGGAATGCTTTGCTGGTGAATTAGCTGGTTATGGAATTAATGGCAGAAGAATATGTTACGGAATTCTTGTGTTACCTCATGGATCAATAAGTCTTCTTTACTCTTGTTTTACTGTATCTGTGTTTTATATACCATCTAAATATCATGTTCTATATTATAGGAAAAAAGAATAACCCAGAATTTACTTTGTTGTACTCTGTGTTCAATTCCTGTTATTTTTTATGTTTTCTACAGGACTAGCATAGGCAGGAATTTTTAATTGCTCCTGTCTCCCTGGTTCTTGCACCCTGAATACAATTAGGGAATTCTTAATTGCTCCTTGATAGTGTTTACTCATCTTCCCTCTGTTAGCATAATGAAAGATTCTTAATTGCCTTTCATTCCCTGACTTCACTTCATCTTATTCCAGCTTGAAATTTGTTCTGTGTCTAACTATCTCGCTCTATAGTTTCTCCTTTTGCCAAAGAGACCATACCCAGAGGTTTATTTTCATTGGACTCCATCAACCCAATGGTTTGAACTTCTCTCATATTGCAGCCCGGCTCTACTGAATGTCATCTTCCAAACACCAAAGAAATACTTGTGCTTCATAACTATCCTAACATATAGCAAAACAAATCTAAATCATAAAGAGAGAGCCCTCTCTAGTTGCAGATTGGCTAGAATCTGCAGCTAAAAGACCGGTTAGTGGTTACCTCGGTCGTATTCCCTTTTCTCAGTTCTTTTGGGGAACAACCTGAGTGATAACATCATTGGCGACTCAACTGGGGACATGAATGATTGTGATTGTTACTGCTATCTATTTTCTAAAGCTACAGATGGAGCCTAAAGTTAGCCAGCTAGCCTTTGAAACTATTTTTGCTGTGCATTTACAGGAGTAAATAAAATTTGCTTCAGTCAATCTCCAGTATAGCTTTAGGCTTTAAACAGTTGTCTCAAAAAATTTGATCAGTTTCCTCTTATTTTCAAAAGATCTTTAGGAAAAGCCAAGACTTTTACGATTCATACTTTCCTAGAAAATTATTGTCAAAAAACAGTGTCCTTTAAACATTTCTAGAAAATACCAAAAACAGAACTAGAAGCTGGCTCCAAAGAAGAAAGTGCGTTACACTAGATCAAACCTGGATCCTGACCCCCCAGCTATTTTTGAAAACCCTAACTTGATCTCTAAGAACCTTAGAAGACAAGAAAGTCTAGTGAATTCTGCTGATATAAACTTTGATATACTGCAGCAAAACGTTACCAAATCTGAGCTTACTCATGGAAAAGCAGCAGTCCTTTCTACTCTTTCAGCACCTGTTTCTAGTTCACCATCATCACTTCAAAGCACATCTTCCACCCCTCCATTCACTCCGTTTATCTCAGCTGTTATCCCCGTGCTTCCAGCTGTCCCATTTATACCTATAAATATGGCAAACCGTTATGCTCCTTTGTTGTTGCCTGCAAATCCAGGGGCTATGCCTCAAGATTATCAAAGAAAAAATACATATTTTGATGGTACTGGCTCCTATACAGCCCAACAACACACTAAGAAAATGATGGACTACTTTGAGAACTATGAAATCGATGACAACGATGTCAGAATGAAAATTTTTGTTCAAATCTTAACCGGTGAAGTAAGGACCTGGTTCAGGTCACTTGCTGCAAACACAATTGTTGATCTGGATGCCCTCTACCAAACCTTTCTGGACATATGGGAAAACAATAAGGACTCATTGCATATCCTATCAGAGTATGACAGTTTAAAAAGAGGCCCACAAGAAACTGTCCAAGACTATTGTGCTAGATTCAACAATGTGTACAATGCTATCCCTCAAAACCTTAGACCTCCACCAGACTTAGCCTTGATCAAATTCCCTGATGGATTTGACTCTAACATGGCCTACCAGCTAAGGGAAAGAGCTCCTACCAGCTTAGAAGACATGCAGAGCATAGCTGTCAGTGTAGAGGCAAATCTGATCTCTAAAAGAGCCCGAGCTAGAGCTGAAAGAAGGACTACTTTCAAAGAAGAGCCTTCAGCATTCGAAAAAAAACTAGATGCAATCATCAAAGGCATGGATAGGTTGAGTGATAGAGTGGAAACCATTGAAAGAAAATCCTCTTGGGAAGGTCAACCAAGTAAGACCACTAGAAATCCAAACTTTAGAAAAAATCAAAATCCTAACACCGGGAAAGCTGGCCCTGATCAGAATATCAGACCTCCATTTCAAGAGAACTATGCCGAAGCCTCAACCTCTAGTGAGCCAACAGAGGATACTCAAATCAACCTAATGGGTTTGAATAGTGAACAACAAATCTTTTTAACACAAGATGACCAAGAAACTCATAATTTCAACCAATTTCAAACCAAATCAGGAGAATCATTTGATTTCAGAGAAGGGTATGACGCAACTGTCTATGAGGTCCATAAACAATATAAATTGAGAAGCAGAATGGTAGATGTGCCTGAACCTAGTAAGCTAAAAGATACCAAGCAGACGAAGAAAGCAAAGGATAAAACCACCCTTACAGAGCTCCCTGCTAAAACAGACCTCAACCCAAAAGAACCCACGGTTGAGGATATATCAGACTTACAACCATCAAATAACCAACCATCCACATCTTTTCCTCCAAAAGAAAATGTAAATAGTTCCCCTGAAAACAATTTTAGAGCAGATTTAGTTCATAACAGCACTCATAATGAAGAAAAAACCACTGAAAACACAGTAGAAAAGGAAAACCTTGCTGCCAGGAATACAAAGATTCAACTAGAAAAACCTTTCAACCTAGAAACAGAAATAGGCAAACTAAAAATAGCCATCCCATTGTCTGAACTGGCTAAACATGAGGTTTATAGGGAACAAATCAGTAGGTCACTTCAAATATCGGAGAATAGGGATGCAGTCAATGTTTTAGATGACCAACCAGAACTGATTTTTGGTCCTGAGGTAAATGGTAAAACAGTAGATGGAGGAGTCCCTCCATTTTAATTGAGCTTAAACATTCATGACAAGGTGCTTCATAATGCAATATTTGATTCAGGAGCTTCCCATAACCTAATGCCTAAATCCGTGATGGAAAGATTGGACCTAGATATCACAAGGCCATACAAAGATTTGTTTTCATTTGATTCCAGCCAGGTCAGATGTATAGGCCTAATCAAAGATTTGTGTGTATCTCTAGTGCAATACCCTGCCAAGACAATTTTGATGGATGTGGTGGTAGCTGATATCCCACCTAAATATGGCATGCTTTTGTCCAGATCTTGGGGTGCAAAACTCCAAGGATCTTTACAACTAGATATGTCTTATGCCACCATTTCAGTCTTTGGCCAGCCAAAGAGATTGTACTGGGAAACATTGATGAAGTACGTGGTCAGCAGTCAAGAGAAACCCCAAAACTTCCCCATTTATTCCATGCATTCAAATATGGATTAATTCATCTTATACAATGCTGAAAGGTGTCCCAAAACTGATGTCAAACTCCTAGGATCAGCACAAGTAAAAAACATGAGCGAACAATCTAGTGCTCAAGATCAAGAAATTGTTGAAGTGATTGAAGCAGCAAACAAGCAAACCAAACCATCTGAGTTACAAAATCCAAATCTGCCCGCTGAACAAGTTGTCAAAACTTCCAAGGCTAGTCACAATCAAGAAATCTTGTGGTATTTGGAGTTTGATGGGTCAATGAATAAATTAGGAGCAGGGGCAGGGGTTTGGATACACAACATGAAAAATGACCATGCTCAAGGACATGCATATAGGCTAAACTTTAGATGTACAAACAATATGGCTGAATATGAGGCCCTTTTGCTAGGACTTAAACTAATTAGAAGTCTAGGGGCAACTAGGATTTCCATTCTAGGGGACTCGGATTTGATTATCCAACAGATGAAGGGAAACTTCGTTACAAATGATCTTAGGCTAAGAGCTTACAGAGGGGCGGACATGGAAATACTCAACACCTTCATAGAATTTCAGCTCACCAAAATTCCAAGAAACCATAATTTACATGCGCATAGTTTGGCAACTTTTTCCAGCACGTGCACGCTGCCATTCGAGCCCAACCATCACTTTACTGCTGAGATTAAACACAGACCTGCTGTCCCGGATAATGTAAAAAATTGGCAGGTGTTTGAAAATGACACACAAATCAACAATTTCTTGACTTTGAAAGATGAATTCTGAAGCACAAATATAGACACAAGCACCCTTTGTGATCAACAATGAATAGAAAGAATTGAGGAAAATATATCAGCTGAAACAGTAAATCACATTTTGCATCCAACAATTTTTTCCAACAAAAATTTACAGGTGCTAAAACAAATGGACCTTGATGAAATTGCTGAAGGAGAAGCTGAAGTAATTGATTTAAAAGATAACTTTTTTCCCACAGGCCTGACTCCTTTGGAGGATATATTTGATTCAAATGATATTCCAAGAAAGCCAAAAATGCAGCCTCTAAATGCAAAAATTGAGGACTGTAACATAGGGACTGCACAAGATCCTAAAATGATAAAATTGTCCACAGCCTTGCCCCCAAATCAAAAACTGAAATACATTGAGCTCTTTAAAGAATTTCAAGATGTCTTTGCATGGAGCTATGAGGACCTCAAGTCCTATGATACTTCGGTCATCCAACACACAATACCTTTAAAAGAAAATCAAAAGCCTTTTAAACAAAAGCTGAGAAGGGTTAATCCAGTCCTCCTTCCTCTCATTGAAAAGGAAGTCAAAAGAATGTACCAAGCTGGAATAATTGCACCTATTAGATTTTCAGAGTGGATTTCAAATCTAGTGCCCACTAGGAAGAAAATGGGAGAAATAAGACTGTGTGTTGACTTAAGAAATCTGAATAAAGTTTCTCTCAAAGACCATTACCCCTTGCCCAAGATGGATCACATTTTACAAAGGGTAGTAGGAGCCTCTAGGATCTCACTGTTAGATGGATTCGCAGGATTTAATCAGATCTTAGTTCACCCAGATGATTAAGATAAAACTGCCTTTACAACAACTTGGCGAACCTTCAAATATGTCAAAATGCCTTTTGGACTTAAGAATGCAAGGGCCACATTTCAACGAGCAATGGACATAGCCTTTGCAAAAGAGATTCATGATTTTTTAGTCATATATCTCGATGACCTCACTGCTTTTTCCAAATCAGATCAAGAACATTTAGAACATTTAAGACAAGTGTTCCTAATTTGCAGAAAATATGGCATATCTTTGAACCCAAAGAAATCATTGTTTGGCCTAGAAGAAGGCAAACTCCTAGGTCACATAATTTCAAAAGATGGCATCAGAATTGACCCGGACAGAATACAAGCTATCCTCCAAGTGCCTCACCCAAGGAACATCAAAGAATTGCAAGATTTCCTAGGAAAGATCAATTTCCTAAGAAGATTCATTCCCAACTTGGCCGAACTAATAAGACTGTTGAATAATATGCTGAAGAAAGATTCTAAAGTCAAATGGACAATAGAAGCCAAACAAGCCTTTGAGGAAATCAAAATAGCTTTGACTAAAACACCTGTCCTCACAAGCCCCAAGTTTGATAGAGATTTTATAATCTTTTCCTTTGCATCTGAGCATACTGTTGCTGCTGTCCTATTGCAAAAGGATAACCAAGGATGTGAGAAGCCCATTGCTTTTTTCAGCAAAACACTTAGAGATGCACCACTTAAATATCAAATCATGGAGAAACAAGCTTATGCCCTTGTAAAGGCCATCAAGGATTTCAGAGTTTATATCTTGTACTCTCATGTGATAGCTTATGTCCCAAATGCCGTGGTCAAAGACATTCTGACTCAAGAAGGAATTGAAGGAAAAAGAGGCAAATGGATAGCCAACATTTTGGAATATGACATTGAAATCAAACCAACAAAACTGATAAAAGGACAAGGATTAGCTAAGTTGATGACTGAAACCAATTTTCAAGCCCTTAACATCAATGAACTGGATAACGAACAGGAGATGGCGACTCCACAGATCAATCAAGCCTTCTTACAATCACCTTGGTATGCTGATATAATTTTTGTATTGTTAAACCTGCAAGCTCCTCCAGGGTTATCCAGAACTAAAAAGAGATTCTTGAAAATGAAAGCTTCAAAGTTTTGTATAGTAGACAATGTTTTATTTTGGAAGAATCGTGAAGGTATTTTGCTGAATTGCATAACACAGGATGAAACTGACAAATCACTCAAGGAATTTCATGCAGGGGACTGTGGTGGACATTTATATTGGAAGTCAATAGCTGATAAAATTCTAAGAGCTGGTTTTTATTGGCCCTCCCTGTTTGCTGATGTAAAAAAAATTGTAGTTTCTTGCCATAAATGCCAAATCTTTGAAGGCAAGAGAAAGCTGTTACCTTTACCTCTAAAACCCATTTCCACAGAAAGACCATTTCAACAATGGGGTTTAGATTTCATTGGAGAAATTCACCCTTCCTCCTCTGGCCAACACAAGTGGATTTTAACTTTCACAAACTACTTCACCAAGTGGATAGAAGCCATCCCTTGTAGGCATGCCAATGACTCAATCATCATGCAATTCTTAGAAACCAATATCCTATCTAGATTTGGCTGTCTGGAAAAGATCATAACAGACAACGTTGCTGCCTTTAAATCCAAGAGAATGATCAATTTCTACCACAAGTACCACATTACCTTAGGCCACTCCACAGCCTATTACCCTCAAGGTAATGGTCTAGCTGAATCATCCAATAAGAGCCTGATAAACATCATAAAGAAAGTATTGGAGGAAAACAAGAAGAATTGGCACAAAAAGCTTGTTAATGCACTTTGGGCAGACAGGCTAACCACAAAAAGATCTATTGGAACAAGCCCATACGAATTGGTTTATGGCATGGAGGCTGTGTTCCCTTCATCCTTGGGAATCCCTGTGATCAAATTGTTGCAAGAAATACAGGAAGAACCCAATGATATTCAGAGAAGAATTAATCAAACTATTCACTTACAGCATACTAGAGAAGAAGTGTATCAGAGAACTCAGATTCTACAAGAGAAATTGAAGAAGATTTTTGACAAAAGAACAAAGGCAGAGGATTTTTCCATAGGAGACAGAGTGCTGAAGTGGGATTCTAGGAGGGAAGACAAAGGAAAACATGGCAAATTTGATTTCCTATGGAAAGGCCCTTTTGTCATTCAGGCTGTACAAGGAAATAACACCTATTTTTTGAGAAGTTTGGATGGTACAGAAGCTGAGGAAGGGCCAGTCAATGGGCGAATGCTCAAGCATTATTTTGATCCTCTTTATTAGTATGTTAGGACTGTATTTTGTACATAATAGTGTCTATTTTCACCAGTTTATTACAGCAATAGGATAGGGAATAGGATGCAGCAGATTTTGAGGAAAAAAGCAAACAATTGTGCCACCTTTTTGTGTATATTTTGAGTTTATCAGAAGAAATAAAGAAGAAAACTTGGGACCTATAAAGATGATGACTAAACACTCAGACAAACTGGAAAAGACAGAGCTGTAATTCTGTTCACATAAGCTCATGAGAAGTGTATACATGCCACAAAGATTCAGTTTGTTTGTCTACAATAGAAGGAAGTTTCAGATTACAGCAAGAGTTGAAAATAAGGCCATCTGACCTGTTGTTCTTGGCTTTTCACCTGGAAAAGCCATCCCCAAGTGGAGCCATTGTTAGGTTCCTATACCAATAGGTGTCATATTTCATGATTGACTGTGGAAATGCCAAATATGATCATCCTTTCCATGCTGCAAAGGTTCCATATTTTGAAAAAATCAAAAAATTTAAAAAATGTAAAAAGGGTATGCCCTAAAAGAAAAATCAAAGGGCAAGAAGAATGAATTGGTCAAGAAAAGAAAGAAAATGAACCCCAAAGGAAAGACCAGGAAAGTGGCTAATCAAAATGCCACTACTGTACTACTTTTTGCAAAGCAAGTTCAGAATGTGCAATCACTGACTTCTGTCACATTAGATGGATGGCCCAACAGCTCAATCTTGGCCAGTCCATGTTTAAATTTCTTGTTTTAGCATTAGAGAATAAGGTCTGTTAAAACAGTTTAAGCTTGGCAGATCACTAGGTAGGTAGAGAAACAAGGGTGCTCAACAGTTGAATCTGAGCCCCTGGAAGAGATAAGGGCAGACTTAGATAGGAGGGCAGTCAAAAGAAAAAGAAAGAAAGGGTTTGCTAGCTCAAATGCACCCGAACAAGATGAAGAAAAAATGTTAGGAATAGCAGAATGGGTAGGTAATTCTGGTGTTGCAGAAGCATGTTGATGATCAGTTTTGTCCTCTTAAATATAATCTATCTCATGAGTATCACAAACATCCTGGCAAAGTGGCTACAGTTTAGTGGAGCATGACTAATTTCCCCTCCCATCTCCCCAAGCAACCCTTACTAACACCCCTTCAAGGACATTGAGATCTGCTCAGTGGTCCTAACTCATTTCATTTTATGAGAAATACTAAGTGAAACTTTGTGTTTAATTAGTCAAAACAAGCCACATTTCTTGTGTAAAAAGACCCTTCCATTTCACTTTCATTTTTCTAAGAACCTAAGTTTCTACCTTATAAACTTAGCGTTTTCTATTCACAAAACCATATTAACATTTTAACTTTATTATATAGCTCCTATCTAAAGTTTTCCCCTCCCATACTATGTAAAAATACATACAAAACCCCAAAATTCTATAAATACCCCGACCCCGGCAATTATAGCCATAACCATGTTATTTCAGGAATTATTGGTTCAACTGGTACCATGTAATAACCCCTCTGCGCACATAAAAAAGGGATTTGTTTAACATTTGGTTAAAAAAATAACCAAAGCCGCCCACATAAACCATATAAAACCCTGTTAACCAAGGTTTATACCCCGCAAACATTTAAAAACATTAAAATAATGCGCGGGTTCTAAATTATAAACCTCCGCCAACTCAGAGATCCATCAACCGTCGGATCGGGCCCTCCCCATCCAACGGTTCACATCAATATCGAAGGCGCTCCAATGTCCGGACGATAGCACGTGATAGAAAGCGGTTTTCCCGCCGTACCGCGAGATGCGTGTCGCCACCCTATTGTATCGCGTCCATTCTGCCAGAAACCACCATCGTACAAAGGGCGGTGTGATGAAACCATAAACCACCTCCCATTTCCCGCTGCTGACGTTGTCGCCCACGTCAGCGCCCACCTCAGCTGCCACCTCATCACCATTCCGTCCGCTGTGTCCGCCATGTTAGCGCCAAGTCACCTTCCGTACCCCCGCTACCCGACAAAGATGACGTCATGCTGACGTCACCCGACCAAAGCGCGCCAATAACCCGCCAAAATCAAATTTTTTGTTAAAAAAGTCATTTTAACGACGTTTTGGTCCATTTTTTTTTGTTTATTTTGCGCAAGCTTTGCATGGTTTCGACGTCCAAAACGACATTTTCTCTGCACAGTCCGCCACCCAGAGGAATTCAATCCGCAATTCGGCCCATTAGCTCACTCTTAAACCTACATTTCGCACTAGGCGCCCATAGAACAAGTATTTACCCGTAATTCGCTTAAAAAACCCTGTTTTTCCAAAGTTTTCTGTAAAAAGCGCCCGAAGAACTAAAATTCGAATTAAAATGCGCTCCTGCCTACAAATCTCTGCATTTTAATTCACTGTTCGACCCATTTTTCCAAAGAAAACCTGCAAGTTCTGTTCTCCTCTGCAAATTGCCCATTAAACTAAACTTTAGGCCCATTTTCGCCGGCAAAATCTCCAAAAAATGCCCAAATATTGAGTTAAAATCGTCAAAATCACTTGCAAAAAGAGCACCATTTCCACTGTTTTATCTAGCTTCCCAATTAAACTCTGCAGTCTTTGTCTTTTCTATGAATTTTACCCAGTGAGGCCATTTCTATATATAACTCAGTTTGCAAATTTCCTGAGAAAATCCCAATGCCAGTACTCTGTTTTTTGTTGATGCACAGACCCAAATTCCAATTATAAACACAGACAATTGAAGCATGGAAGCTCCAGTGGCCTTGAATGTTGCCCCCTTGAATGCACCACATAAGGAATTAGAATGGGTTCCCCTTGCTGGCAGGGATTTTCAAATTAAGGATATGATGGGTGACAAGCCTCACCTGCAAGCCTTTTCTGAAGTTAGAAATAGCTACAGAAGCAATATTGATGTCTTGGGAATTTGGGAATCCAACATGCCTATCTATTACCTCCCTTCAGTAAATGTGCTCCCTGATTTCATCCATTTATGTTGTGCAAATTATGAACCCACACAAAGAGCATTTATGGCTCCATCTGGGACTGTACTCTTCTATATTACTCCTCAATCCATAAATGAGATGCTGAACTTTAAGCCCACTCAGCCTCTGGCTCCTCTCACCATGAAATCCTTGCTTGACCAAGCTGCCAAACTGCCCAGTTCAGAGATTACCAGAATAGCTCAATTATTCATGAGACCAGAAAGTCAGCCCAGGCATCCACCTCCTTTTAATCAAGTCTGGTTCAATGAGGCTGGTATACTCATTACTGATATGATTTCCTACATTCTGGGTTTCAAAACCAGTGAGCATATTGATGAAACTGTTTTAGCATTGATGTCCATATTCACTCCAGGACAGCCCCCTGCTGTCAAGTATGATTATGCCACCTTCATAGCAAATAAAATCCATGAGAAATTCATGAATTTGGAGAGAGAAAGAGTGTTCAAATACACATCCTACATATATCATTTGTTGTTGTACTATCAACCTGATAGTTTCCAACTTCCTCTTAAAAGATTGGACCTCAAAGGAGAAAGGAGGTCTGTGATTTTCTGGACCTCAGTATTCCATGAAGTCCACAACTCCCCATATACATATTGTGAGTTCATTGACCTGTTCATATTTCCAGCCACTTCTTTGATGATAATAACTCCTCCTGCCAGGCTCTTTGCTGAAATGCAGAAAATTTTACATCTCTCAAAGGAATACAGTATTGGTGACTGGTATTTTTACCAGAACCACACAGTAATCAGGATTTATGGCTGTGAATTAACTCCCTATAAGCTGCCAAAGTATGTCCCTATGAGACTCTTTGCCCTGGAATACTACCGGCAATTTAGTAGTTCAGATTTGACTCATTTCTATGGTGCTAGGAAAAAGGCACAACTCAAGATAAGACATCAATTGGGCCCTTTTATCTTCAATAAAAGGGAAGAAGCCTGGGAAGAAGCATTTAAGATATTAAGAGATCAACTTATGCTAAAACAAAGTTTTCATTGGTCACCATATGACCCTGAACATTTCATAAGTTTTAGAAGAGTCAAAAACAAGCTTACAGGATATGTGCACCACAAAATCCCTGAAATTGAACAATATGCTAATCAACAGGATTGGGTAGAAGGCACACTAGTTGAAGAGCTTACTGAAGAAGAGAAATTAGAAAAAGCAATGAAAGAGCTTGAAAAAACACTTGACCTGGACTCTTTTGGACAGGTCCCTTTCACATTGCCTCAACACATTGGAGCGGGCACATCATCTGCCACAACTTCACAACAACCTGCCCAAGAGAGTGCTCCACCTGCAGGGACATCCAAAGGCAAGGAAGTACAACATTCAGAATAGCAAGATACAATGGCAGACCGGCCAGATACAGCAAAGGAGCAAAGTCAAGGGCAAGGTCCTTCAACACAAACAAAGGTACCTGAAATCCCTGTGTTACAAACTCCTCTCAATGAGGAAAGAGCCAAGAAAAGGGACAGGCAGGAAGACACACCTATAGGTGGATCGGCAGAACAGCAAGGGGAAAAGAGGCAAAGGTTAAATCCTTACTCTGAAGAGGAACTGGCGGAAGAGATAGTAGGCAACCTAAGGGGTGAGGAAACAACTAAACAGCAGGCTCCTCCAATTTTGGAAACATCAACTAGCTCATTTCAGCAAGAGCAAGAGAGGCAGCATGGTGTGGAGGTTACATCCACCAGGCAACAGAGCAAGCAAGGCTCGGATATCAAGAAAGCATTCACTGAAATAAAGGCTAGAAATGAGCCAGTAAGGTTCCAACTTTATAATCAATTGCTGAGAATGGCTCCCACCAATCAACAAAGGCTAATGGCAGCCTATGATATTCAAGAAGGGAAAATGACCCTTAGTCACTTCAGGCCTACAATGCAGCAGCCACAGTCAGCTGTTGATTATATCAGGACCAATCTGGAAGTTCTCTCTAAAGACATCCACCCAATGGACCAGATTGAATTACATAAACAAACCGGAGAAATGGTGTACTCCACCTTGGCAGACAAAGCATTATTGGCTCACAAACTGCAAAATTCACTACATAATACTTCTGCCCAATTGGAATTGGAAAAGGCTTCTTCTTTGGCTAAGGATAATAGAATCAAATCCTTAGAAGAAATTATTATTGAGCTGGGACATGATCCCAAGGATCCCAAGGGCATATAGGCCTTAATAAAAAATAAAGAAGAAGATATTGCAGCCCTCAGGAAGCAGCTCAAGCTGCCAATTACAATGCACCCTCAGACCACAGAATTTGCACAGCAGAAAGAAGAGGAGGATGTGGTGAGTTTGCTAATGAGGATGAATGAAAGGCTGGCAGAAACAGAGAAGGCATTGGAGATAGCATTACAACAAAAACAAGGAGAATTGGCCTCTCAGCCACCAGAAACAGCTCCAATAAGCACAACAGCTCCTCCTACAATCACCACAGCAGTCCCTCCTATTGTCCCAGAATCAGCAGGTACTTCACCTTCAGCAAAAACTACAGCAACAACAACAACAGTACCAGATACCAGCCTGAGCATGGAAGAGATGATGAAGGAAATAAAGGCTTTAGAACTCCAAATGGCAGAGCTAAAGGAAGCCAAAGAAAAACTAGCCAAGATAGAGGTGAATTATGATAAATCAAAAATAACTGTGGTTGAGAAAACAAGAGAAGTAAAGACCCTAAAAAATAAGGTAAAATCCTTGGAGAAGGACCTTACTCTTCACAAAACTTTGGCAGAAATCAGAACAATTTTGTGGACTATAATTGTTCAGTCCATCACTGATCAATGGACATCAATATAGACTATTCATGACCAGATTGAATTGATAGAGATAGCTCAAGGTGAGACTCAAAAAGCCGGAGCATTATTGGCAAACAAGCCCGAACAGGCCAATAAACTGATTCATTTTTTGAATACTCATACCAGAGAGCAGATAGCAGCGCTAGATATTCAGGACAGAACAGGTACAATTTTGACAGTGAAAAAGGTGCTGACCATGAGGAATTTTGTACAAAACCTGGAAAGAAAGTGCCAAGAAATGCAGACAGAGATAAATGCCTTTAGAGAAAAGTTTGCAGTGTTGCAGAGCAAAGGGTTACCCAGCTTATTGACCAGCAATCGAAGACTATTGACACATGAACAGTATGCTCACAGGGTAAATACCTATGTTACCAATCAAATTACAGCATCATCAAGCATTTTAGAAGACACAGTACCTCCCTCTGGACAGAGTTTATATGAAAAATTAGAAAATTTGTTCTACATTGAACATGAGATGACACATCTTTTTGAAGTCCAGCCCAATTACTACAGGTATACTGAAGCTGATGAAACATTAATTAAACTACAAAGACACCAGTTTCCAACAGATCAATGGTGGCAGGGCATGTTGGAGGTTTTACCAAGGTAGTGTTGGCACTAATTCTTTTTTGATTGTCTGCATTTAATCAAATTTAATGCGCGTGCCACATATCATAAATATGAAGACAGCAAGGAAGGAGTTCATGGCAGAACACATTAAAGAGTAATCGAGCACAGATGGAAGGGCCAGCACAGCAACGCAGGAACGCGGGAGAAAGAGATAGCTACCAGCCGACTGGTTGAGTCAAAATGTCAAAAATATCAGACCACCTAAGGCAGCCAGCACAACGCAAGTTACTCCTGCATTCATTTCACTCTGTTTCCAATGCCATTTACTGCCTTTAAAGAAGTAGATGGATAAATTTATTGCTTGATATTTTCCCTATGGGATATTTTGTAAACTCTTTTTTATAAATACCTCCTCAAGATATGTATTGTTGTTGGCTGGTGAATATCATTCTGGACCTGCACTGTAAATCTTTGAGAACTCTTCTGAAATAAAGATTGCTGGAATGCTTTGCTGGTGAATTTGCTGGTTATGGAATTAATGGCAGAAGAATATGTTACAGAATTCTCGTGTTACCTCATGGATCAATAAGTCTTCTTTACTCTTGTTTTACTGTATCTGTGTTTTATATACCATCTAAATATCATGTTCTAAATTACAGGAAAAAATAATAACCCAGAATTTACTTTGTTGTACTCTGTGTTCAATTCCTGTCATTTTTTATGTTTTCTACAGGACTAGCATAAGCAGGAATTCTTGATTGCTCCTGTCTCCCTGGTTCTTGCACACTGAATACAATTAGGGAATTATTAATTGCTCCTTGATAGTGTTTACTCATCTTCCCTCTGTTAGCATAATGAAAGATTCTTAATTGCCTTTCATTCCCTGACTTCACTTCATCTTATTCCAGCTTGAAATTTGTTCTGTGTCTAACTATCTTGCTCTGTAGTTTCTCCTTTTGCCAAAGAGACCATACCCAGAGGTTTATTTTCATTGGACTCCATCAACCCAATGGTCTGAAATTCTCTCATATTGCAGCCCTGTTCTACTGAATGTCATCTTCCAAACACCAAATAAATACTTGTGCTTCATAACTAGCCTAACATATAGCAAAACAAATCTAAATCATAAAGAGAGAGCCCTCTTTGGTTGCAGATTGGCTAGAATCTGCAACTAAAAGACTGGTTAGTGGTTACCTCACCGTATTCCCTTTTCTCAGATCTTTTGGGGAACAACCTGAGTGATAACACAGTACTTCAAATTACAATATTCAACAGAAATTACATTTGGAAATCAACCCTTAATACTTCAAATAGTGAAGTATTTATAAAACAAAATTACAATAATTCTTTACAAAATCGTTGTCAGACCGACAATGTATTATTAGCCTAATTACAAACTAATATCATCTAATCTTGGAAAAATAATAGGCCACGTATGTTGTTGAGGAGAACGATGGCCCTGTTTGGATGGTTTTAGTTGTTGAGTCATCCCAAAATAGAATGCCATGTTGAACTGACTCTTGAGCTGGCTGTTGCACTGGAAAAATATTTTTACTGGTCCTAAGTTATTCCTTAATCCAATAAATCAACTCTTCCCATATTTTTTCATCTGGCACTATTAAATTTGTCACACTGTTGTAGATTTCATATACCCCTGTGTATTTAGCAAAATTTGGTTTCACGGTAAAAATATGTTTTACCTCATTTTGCACATGGAATTCGTTTGACATGGTCTCTAAGAATTCCTTTGTTGTCATACTCCCTTTGATTCCACTAAACTTAATGCTTCTTTTGGCTACCTCTTTCATCTTCAGGATGTAGTCCTCCTGAGTAATAAAATTATCATTTATGACATAGATACTAGGCAGTCCCTTCTACATTAAAGCTTCAATCCTATTTCTAAATCTGTTCACCTGCAGCTCCAAGGTTTCACACCTTTCCTCCAACTACTCAATGAGATTTCTCTTTGTCAAGACTTTCTTCACTTATAGAATGGTAGCAGTTTTTTCACTGACTCCCACTTCCTCCAGCTCATATCTGGACTTTGAGTTTAAGAACCTGATAATATTGGCAACTTCTGTTGGCATTTCTCCCAGTTTTTCCCTTCCTTGCACAATAGTTTCAGTGGCCTTCTCTATTAACTCTTTCTGCTCAAATATGATTTGGATAGAAGGCCAAATCTCATTCATTGAGTCAAGTATGTTCATCCAAATTGTTTCCTTGGCTTGGGCCAAGGTCTGGCCAATTGAAGTGTCTCTCTCTACCTGGTGCAACTTTTCCAACAGTCTCTAGGATTTCTCCAATTCAGCAGTCCGAGCAGCCTCAACTTTGGCTTTCTGGACTTCCAAAGCTTTGAGTTGGCCATGCAAAGTCTCAATTTCCTTTGACTGTAATGACATATTTTGAAGTGTCTATGTGACCTATTCAACACTAGCAGTCTGAGTTGAAGTAGTAGGTGCAATGGTTGCTCCTGTTGATGGTAGTTGAGAATGGGGTATAGCATCCAAGAGAACAATGGCCATCTTCAAACTATCTTCCTTCTCCTTTATCATTTTTTCCAACTCTGCTTCCATCTGTCTGATCTGAATGTTTTGGTCAATAATCAGTTTCATCATGTCTACTTTCTAAGCTTCAACTTCTTCAATGTCCTTGGTCATTGGATCTTCTGTAGCTAGCAGTTTGAGTGGTTTCCTCAATGTTGTTTTGTCCAAGTTCTTTTTCCTAATAATCTCCTCAGCAACATTAACATCTTTAGGGTCATACCCCATCTTGATCACCAAGTCTTCCAAAGACTTGATCCTATTATCCTTGGCCAAGGAGGAGGCCTTTTCCATCTTCAACTATGACTGTACGTTTGCAAAAGAAACCTGTAATTTGGATAAGGACATGGCAGTGTTAGTCAGAGTGGAGGATATCATCTCAGCAGTTTGTTTGTGCATCTCCATTTGATCAATGGGATGTATGTCCTTTGTACTAAACTCAAAGGTGGTGCTCTTGTAGTTAGCTGTTGATTTGGGCTGTGAAGTTTGGGCCTCAAGAAAGGCCATCTGCATTTTACCATGCTCAGTATCAAACACTGACAAAATTCTACTTTGTGAGTTGGAAGTCTGCTTCCATAATTGGTTGTAAGTGTTGTTCTTCAAGATTTCATTTCTGAGCTTTATCTCTCTGTACCTATCAAACACTATCTTCTCTTTTTCTATTTGGACAGTGTGTGATTCTAGCTTAGTCTCCTTATGACCCTGTGAAGATGAAGGTTCAGAAGGAGAAGTAGTGAACTTGGTGGTTGCAGGTGGTGAATTGGTGATGATGATAACTTCCTGTTCTTTAGTCTCTTTGTCTACTTCTGGTTTGTGAGTCACCTTAGGTCTCTTTCTATAATTGATTCTAGATTCTTTAGCTTCATTCCCAGTGGTAGATGATGACCTTCCTCCCTCTGCCTTTTGCTAGATTTTTCCTGAGGAACATGAGTCTGCAAACTAGAAGTGGAAACAAGCCGCTCTTCAGCTTCCTGTAGGGTATTTTCTACCCAATCCAACTAGTTGGCATATTGCTCTATGTTTGGCCTAGAAGTATGGATGTAGGGAGTGCTTTTATTGTTCACTCTAAGTTTTGAAATGATGCCATAGGGGTCATAAGACCATGTGAAGCTCAAGCTGAACTTCATTTCCTTCAGTATCTTATCTGCCTCCTCACCTGTTGTCCTTGTGTTGCACACAAATGGGCCCACCTGTGTTTTAATTCTGAATTGTGCCTTCTTCTTGGCCACTACAAAGTGGATGTCATCTGAGTTCAACATCTGCCTAATATACTCTAGTGCAAAGATCCTCATTGGGAGGTACTTGGGGAGTTTATAAGGGGGTAAATTCACATCCATAGACTCTAATCTTTGTGTAGTTTTGATACAGGTACCAATCTCCGGTCTTTTCTTGGTCTGATAGATGCAGAATTATTTTGATCTCCTCATTGATTCTGGGTTGCACTGCACTATAGAGAATGTTCATAGCTAGATGAACAAAGTCTTCTACAAATTTCTTGTAGCTGAATTCCTATTGTTCTTTCATGACTAATGAGGTCCAAAAGATCATTGGTTGTTGGTCCCGTGCATCATCGAAATTCTGTAGTGAAAAACTGAACTTTTATGCTTGATAGTAGATGAACATGTAAATTAAAACAGAGGTGTAACTGAACACCTGCTCTATAGGAAACTTAATGAACTGCTCATGGATATTGTCAACCAAAGATTGACTGAAATTGAAAATTGTAGAGGGTTGGATGTCTGTGGAAAATGTGGAGAGGAATCCTAAAATGGGCTCATCTACCCACTGATCATAATGATAGCCTAGAATGTAAGAAAGGATGGAAATAATATGTTTGTTCTGATCAAGGAAAATGGAAGAAGGATAAGGAGGATTCTTCTTTGGCAATTGGGCATTCTCTGGCAAGAAAATCTCAAAAATTCTAGCTCTGGTGGCAAAATCCAACTTGTGATAAAGCTGGGCGAGGGCTTCTAAGGAGAAAGGGGAAGCATTTTCCAAAAAAGGGCCCAACATCATTTGGTCAATAAATTTGGCTGTAATGGTGAAAAGAGTGTCACCTGTAGGGGAAATTATGGCTCTTTGGGCAGGGACATAACAAGCTTGGCATTTTCTGGTAAATTTTGGGGCTTGGAATGTCAAAGGAAAGATATAGTAGGGGAGGTTTGACTCCCAAAGTCTTATCTCATCAGTCTTATCAGTGTGTTTATCCTCTAACGAGCAATACAACTCCAAGAAATCATAGCCACAGAGAGTTTCAGTTATCCTATAATCCTTGTCTACTAATGGTTTATGATACAAATCTATAGAAGGTGGAATTAATAGGTTATGGCCTTGTCCTCGGTCTTAGTTTTAGGAGGCATGACTGTAGAAGTTTTCTGAACAATATGAATATGCAGAGGGCTTACCAAGCTCAGAGATGATAATAGTCTGTCAGGCGAAAAGGAAAGGTAGGTTAGTGAATGTCGGAGTCCTGGTGGCGAAGAAGCTTTGATGGAGATTGCTACAAGAAATTATGAATAGCAAAAACAGTGAAAGATTGAGAATTACATGCTTTGGATTTATTTAAACATTTGTGACAGAGTCTAGTTGGAAATGGCACTAGACCGTTATTGAATGGTTACCCAGAAAAAATTAAATGATAAATGGGTATTAATCGGGAAATCATTTAATTGGCACAACGGTCTTGACAGGTTGCAAGCGGAGAGTGGTCGAGGAATAGTGGTGGGGCGCGGCAGGAATGGATAAGGATTGGCAGTTTCTGGAGGGGGTGATGGGAAGTAATTGGTATCTGTCGGGGGGTGCGAAATCATCGAGACGTGCCACATAGGGGGTAGGGCCCGGCGGGAGAAACCACCTTCTGGACCCCCCCCCCCCGGGTGGTAACGAGAGAATGTGAAGAGGGGGCCTAAAAAGGACGAGGGTTGTGGATGGAGCAGGGGATCAGATCCCGAGGTAGTGATCGCGACTAAGGTTTAATCGCAAACGACAAAAATAGTTGTCCACTTGCACCTTTATCATTTCCTTTTCAAACTTAGGATAAGGGGGAAATATAAGGTATGAAGTACTTTATCCCTGCGCACATATTTATCCTTTGAACTTAGGATAAGGGATTAACAACAAAATATTTTGAAATACATTATGCATAACATGCACTTTTTTCCTTTTTGCCATATCCTCAAACTTAAGATAAAATTCATGCATGCTAATATTTAAGCAAACCACCTAATCTGCCTACCCTTAGCTAGACTAGCATTTTTTATTTTGATCACTAGGGTGCACTTAGACTAGCAAACCCATTTTTATTTTCTTTTATGCAGAAAGAAAAACTATCTAACATATCCCTTATTTCTCCTATTGACCCAGATTAAACAATTGGGTCAATGTCATTTCCTACCTAACTAATGATTTAACCAGATTAAATTGTTGGATAAATCTTTATTCTATATCTAATTTACATAAATTTAAAGAAGTCTAATCATGATTAAACAATATGATTAAACTAAAGCCACTGATTGTGGCATTTTGAATAAGTTGTACACAACTTTATTTTTCAAAA
The DNA here is from genome assembly GCA_031772625.1 of Pinus tabuliformis. Classification (NCBI taxonomy): domain Eukaryota; kingdom Viridiplantae; phylum Streptophyta; class Pinopsida; order Pinales; family Pinaceae; genus Pinus; species Pinus tabuliformis. Next base: position 345,715,284 of record CM062817.1, read on the forward strand.
GGAAGAAAAAACTAGATGTGAGTAGTGGCATTTAGACTTGCAACACTTTCAATATTATTATTGTTTGATTTTATTTCTTTTGGTGGGGTTCAATCTTCTTTTTTTTTCAATATTTTAGTTTTTCTCTTTATTTTTCTTCTTTATACCCTCTTTTCATTTTTTATTCTATTTTTTCGTTTTATTTGGAAATCATTGGCAAATTGACAAGTGTTTACAAAATGGGATTCCTGAGATATAATACTCAATTACCTTGAGATCCTATAAATTATAGGACCCTAACAGTGGCTCCAAATGGGGATGGCACTCTTCTTGTGAGGTGCCAAGAACATGTGATCAGTATCCTTGTGTTTTTTATTTCAGTAACCTCCACCTATGTTTTCTTTGTTGCAGTATTTATGGTAACTCATCAATAGAAGCTCAGGGCCTTCTCTGCGGGCTTCAACTTCTATTAATAGGTCACCCAATCCAAACAATAAAGACAATGATATATACAATGATAAATGGTAAGAAAATCTCTAGCGCTCAGAAAAATAATGTTTGAGCATCTTTCCATTGACAGGTCCACTAGGTAATTCTATGCCATCTAAATTTCTGATAAAGAATGCATTATTTCCTCTAAAAGCATAAATGACATAAGGGCCCATCCATAGGTTGTCAAATTTTCCATTCTTCCCTTTATCCTCTCTTCTTGAATTGCACTTCAAGACTTTATCCCCAATGGTGAAATCATTTGCCTTTGTCCTTCTCTCAAAAACCCTTTTAATATTCTCGTGAATGAATTGAGCCTTGTTATAAACTTCTTCCCTGGATTGCTGCAACTGGATTGTCTAATCAATCCTCCTTTGAATGTCATTTGGAGCTTCCTGCAGCTTCTCGATTGCACCCAGTTTTCCATGTTTCATGTTTAAAGAAGGTTATAGGTGACAAGCTCCCAATTCAAACAATATTGCCAGAACTTGACGAGGAAGGAAAAATTATATTGGAACCGGAAGCAGTCACAGAAACAAGAACACGACAGCTACGAAATCGATCAATTTCAGAGTATCTTATCAAGTGGAAAAACTTATCCGCTGAAGATTCCACATGGGAGGATGAGAATTTTATGCAGAAGTATCCAGAACTACTCAAGCGTTGAGGACAACACTTTTTTGAAGGAGAGGGGCATGTTGGGTCCCTATAATACTAGTGATTACCCCATTACTATTGTAGTTATACCCCTTATTTATATTGTTGTGCCCCTATTACCCCCATATTGTTATTTTTGTGCCCCATAGAATCCCTCTATTGTTATTTTTGTGGCTTTATATTATTATTGTTAGGTCGGCTGGATTATATTGTGACTCCTTAGACTCCTATATATAGAAAGGAGGTTTTCTCATTTGTATCATCCAAGAATTGTTCATTTATGTAATGTAAATGAGGTTACCCCCTCTAAGAGGCTGAATTCTAAGGCGTGGATCTCTCTTTTCTATCCTTTTGTGAGCTGGTTTCATAACATTTGGTATCGGAGCTTTGGATTCTAGGGTTTCGCTGCTCCAAACAGGTCATCGTGGCATTTTCGCTATAACTTTTTTTCGGTGACGTTTCATAAGTTGAAAAAAAAACCCATTTGACAAGAAATCGCGCTGAACCATGGGTCCGAATTTCAGAGTTTTTTGCGTGATATTTGCGGAGATATGATCTGAGGAAGTTGGTCTTTTTGCAGACTCCTGAATTACATTCAAAACAGGTGACCTGGGGAAAATCGTCATAACTTTCTCTCTGGGGATCGGATTGAAATTTCGTAAGAAGGTACAGAAAGAGGACGGACTGTAGTTTCCTCTATGTGTGTTTCAGATTCAAAGGTTGAAACAGTGACTCATGGTACGTCGTACAAGTTCTCTCTACTGAACCAGTCTAAAAGCAAGTCACTGTGGGAGATTTCACATAACTCTTCCTTGGAGAATCCAATTTGGCTCAGACTTGTGGCATTGGAAAGAGGACGCAGAAGGATACTATAGGTAGCAATTTTAGAACTAGATGATCTGAAATTACAGAGATACATCAGATTCAATATCAGGCTTCTATAAAGTGAAAAAAGGTGTGTAGTTTTTTTTCTAATTTTGTGTAAGCTTGGTTTAACGGAATTCAAAGGGCATAGTAAAGCATTATTATCGGTAACTGATGCCCCGAGGAAAGAAAATGCAAACACCTAGTAAGGAACCTGAAAGCTCTAGCATGACTCATGAAGAAGAGGAAGAAATGCTACATGATATATCAAAATTACAAGAACAAGTGCAACAAATGCCACGCTCACAAAAGCTAACAGAAGCTAAGATAAGTGGCGTGGAATCTAAGATAAATGGCGTGGAATCTAAGATAAAGGGCATGGAAGCTAAGATGGATGATTTGAAGACAGATTTGAAGAGAGACATGGCAGATTTGAAGATAGATTTGAAGACAGACATGGAAGAATTGAAGAAGTTGCTACAAGAAAGGATCACTAATGGTGAAAAGGTAGTAAAGGAAACTCATGATGAGAATAAAATAAATGTTAATCATGATTCCATAGACGCTAATGTTGGATCGAAGAATCACCATATTCCAAAAATCAATATGAGGAAGTTTGATGGCAAGGATCCCGCCACATGGATATTACAGATGGAGCAATTCTTCGATCTCAATAATGTGCAAAATGCACAAAAGGTACGTATGGCAACTGTATATTTGGAACCAAATCAGTTTGTATGGTATCAATGGCTTTTCTCTCGTAAACAATTTATCACTTGGGCAATTTTTACGGAAGAATTGATAGCACATTATGAAGATACAAAAAGCAACACTTTTTTTAGCCAATTGATAAGTCTCAAACAAAAGGGTTCAGTAATGGAGCACATTGAGGAGTTCCGAAAATTGAACATAAGGGTAAAAGATATTCCAGAGGAGCATAGGATTGATGTGTTCATAGGGTCTTTAAAGGATAATATCCAACATGATGTTCGCCTTTGGGAACCTGATTCATTAGAGAAGGCATTCAGGTTAGCAAGAAAATGGAAAGCAAAATTATGGCAACCAGGAAGCATACCACTCACAACTATAAAGACGGAAGTGTTGTTGCCCCTAGTCTTCCACAACCTATAAGGTTGACACCACAACAATTGGAAGAAAAAAGAGCAAAAGGGCTTTGTTACAGTTGTGATAGCAAATACACTAAAGGTCATAAGTGTGCTGAGAAGAAATTATTCTACATAGATTGTGAAGAGGAAGAAGAAAAGGAGCAAGAAAGGTCAAAAGAAGAAGATATACTCCAGGAACAAAGCCTAGATGAAGAACAAATAAATCCGACCATATCTTGTAATGCATTGGCGGGAATTACCACTCCTCAAACCATCAAGATAGAAGGACAAATCAAGAAGAAAAAGGTAATAGTGTTGATTGATTCAGGAAGCACCCACAATTTTATTCATTGTAGGGTAGCAAAAGAATTGAATTGCTTCCTATATCCAGCACCAGAGTGTCAAGTGATGATTGCAAATGGAGGAACAATAAATTGCTCTGGAAAGTGCCATAATATCAAGCTATCCATGGGAGAATATGTATTGACTAGCCCAATGCTTTCCATTCCAATGGGAGGTGCTGATGTTGTACTAGGAGTCCAATGGCTACAATCCTTGGGTACAATAGCTTTTAATTTTCAAGAACTTTTCATCAAATTTTCTATGGAAGGAAAGGAAGTTGAATTAAGGGGTATTGCAGGGAAACCAGGAAAGATAATCAGCTCTAATGGCATGACAAAGCTTCTAAAAAAGGAGCAAAGAGGTGTAATTGCACAATTATGTTCGCTAGATGTTTCCACATTGGAATCATCTATTTCTCCAGATCTCCAAAAAGTCCTGGACAATCATTCCAAGGTATTTGAGACTCCAAAAGGTCTCCCACCTATGCGTGATCATGATCATGCTATTCATCTGATTCCAGGAAGTGTTCCTCCAAACATCAGGCCGTACAGATATCCCTATGTCCAAAAAAGTGAAATTGAACGTATGGTTGCAGAAATGCTAGAGGCTGGTATAATTCAACCGAGTCAAAGTTCTTTCTCAGCTCCAGTAGTATTGGTGCACAAGAAGGATGGATCATGGCGCATGTGTCCGGATTATAGGGAGCTCAACAAGCTCACTATTAAAGATAAGTTCCCCATTCCTGTTATTGATGAATTACTGGATGAATTGCATGGATCAATTTACTTCACCAAGTTGGATCTTCGTTCGGGATATCATCAAATCAAAATGAAGATTGAAGACATTCCGAAAACGGCATTTAGAACTCATGAGGGTCATTATGAATTTTTGGTCATGCCTTTTGGCCTTACCAATGCACCTTCAACATTTCAAGGTTTGATGAATTCAATTTTCAAACCATTCCTTAGAAAATTTGTGTTAGTATTTTTTGATGATATACTAATCTACAGCAAGTCTTGGAAGGATCATGTTGAACATGTTGACAGGGTGCTACAACTATTGGAGGAGAAACAATTATATGCAAAAAGATCCAAATGTTTCTTTGGAGTCCAGGAGGTGGAATATTTGGGTCATATTGTATCTCATGAAGGAGTTAAGGTAGACCCTAGCAAAATTAAAGCCATTAAGGAATGGAAAATCCCACATCCATAAAGCATCTGCGAGGATTTCTTGGGTTGACAGGGTATTATCGCAAGTTTGTTAAGAATTATGGGAGAATAGCAGCACCTCTAACAACATTATTGAAGAAAGATTCATTTTCATGGACTCCAGAAGCAACAAAGGCCTTTGAACATCTTAAAGAGGCAATGTGCCAAGCACCGGTCTTAGCTACACTGGACTTCACAAAAACCTTTATTGTGGAATGTGATGCTTCAGGAAATGGAATTGGTGTTGTTCTAATGCAAGATGAAAGACCCATTGCTTTTGAAAGTCGTCCAATCAAAGGAAAGTTTTTAAGCAAAGCTATTTATGAGAAGGAAATGTTGGCAATACTCCATGCACTTAAGAAATGGCGACCCTACCTAATGGGAAGACACTTCAAGGTAAAAACGGATCATGATAGCCTTAAATACTTTTTAGAACAAAGATTATCCTCTGAAGAGCAACAAAAGTGGGTCACAAAGATGTTGGGTTATGACTTTGAAATCATCTACAAAAAAGGGAAGCAAAATGTGGTGGCAGATGCACTCTCAAGAAAGGATGAGGATGTGGAAGCATTGTTGTGTGCCATTTCTATTATCCAACCAGATTGGATAAACGAAGCAAGGGAGGAATGGAAGAATGACGAAGAAGTGTGGGCACTTATTCGAAAGCTACAACAAGATTCCAGTACTTCTGATACATTTAGCTGGCAAAATGATTCGTTATGGTACAAAGATCGCTTATACCTCTGTAAGAATTCCCAGCTAAAGCAAAAGATTCTTATGGAATTGCACACTTCTCCCTTAGGAGGGCACTCAGGATTTTTAAAAACTTACCACATGGTTAAGAAGGAATTTTTTTGGGATGGCCTTAAATCAGATATTCAAAAGTTTGTGGCAGAATGTTTGGTTTGCCAGCAAAATAAAGTTGAAACAATTAAGACACCGGGTCTATTACAACCTTTATCCATTCCAAGCCAACGTTGGGAGGAGGTTTCAATGGATTTTATCACAGGTTTACCCAAGTCTGAGGGAAAGAGTGTCATCATGGTGGTAGTTGACAGACTTACCAAGTATGCACACTTTTGTGCATTATCACATCCATTTAAATCCAGTACAGTTTCTACTGCATTTATGGAAACAGTTCAAAAGCTACATGGAAACCCAAAGATTATTGTAAGTGACAGAGATCCCATTTTCACTGGAAATTTTTGGACAGAATTATTTTCTTGTCTTGGTACTCAGTTAGCTCATAGCTCATCTTATCATTCTCAATCTGATGGGCAAACTGAGATAGTAAACAAATGTTTGGAAGGATATCTTCGTTGCTTTATATCTGATAAACAGACACAATGGGTCAAATGGTTGCCTCTGGCTGAATGGTGGTATAACACTTCCTTCCATACAGCAACAAAAATGACCCCATTTATGGCACTTTATGGGTATCAACCACCATCCATCACATCATATTTAAGAGAAAATTCTAAGGTTCAGGCAGTGGAACATCACATCGAACATCAACAACAAGTCCTCCAACTCTTAAAGGATAACCTCGTGTTGGCACAAAATAGAATGAAACAACAGGCAGATCAACATCGCAGTGAAAGAAGTTTTGATGTAGGTGATTGGGTATTCCTACGGTTACAACCATATAAGCAAATGTCCCTAAAGTAAGCTAAGAAGGATAATAAATTATCACCAAAGTATTATGGTCCGTACAAGGTGTTGAAAAAGATTGGTACTATGGCATACAAATTGGAGCTTCCTGCAGCTTCTCGATTGCACCCAGTTTTCCATGTTTCATGTTTAAAGAAGGTTATAGGTGACAAGCTCCCAATTCAAACAATATTGCCAGAACTTGACGAGGAAGGAAAAATTATATTGGAACTGGAAGCAGTCACAGAAACAAGAACTCGACAGCTACGAAATCGATCAATTTCAGAGTATCTTATCAAGTGGAAGAACTTATCTACTGAATATTCCACATGGGAGGATGAGAATTTTATGCAGAAGTATCCAGAACTACTCAAGCTTTGAGGACAACACTTTTTTGAAGGAGAGGGGCATGTTGGGTCCCTATAATACTAGTGATTACCCCATTACTATTGTAGTTATACCCCTTATTTATATTGTTGTGCCCCTATTACCCCCATATTGTTATTTCTGTGCCCCATAGAATCCCTCTATTGTGATTTTTGTGGCTTTATATTATTATTGTTAGGTCGGCTGGATTATATTGTGACTCCTTAGACTCCTATATATAGAAAGGAGGTTTTGTCATTTGTATCATCCAAGAATTGTTCATTTATGTAATGTAAAGGAGGTTGCCCCCTCGAAGAGGCTGAATTCTAAGGCGTGGATCTCTCTTTTCTATCCTTTTGTGAGCTGGTTTCATAACATAATCCCTATCCTTTGATGAGCTTGGTTGGCTTGATTTCCATGTCATATTCCATAATGATGGCAATCCATTTACCTCTTTTGCCATTTGGTCCATTTTGTGTCAAAATATCTTTAACTACAGCATTAGGTACGTAAGAAATTATATGGGAATGAAGGATATATACTCTGAAATATTTAATTGCTTTTATCAGTGCAAAAGCCTACTTTTCCATTATGTTGTACTTGAGTGCATCATCCCTTAAAACCTTGCTAAAGAAAGCAATGGATTGTTGATATCCCTTAGCATGTTTATGCAAAATGACAACTGTAACAGTATGTTCAGAAGCAAAGAAAAAAATTATAAAATCTTTAGTAAAATCAGGACTAATAAGGACTGGAGCCTTTGCTAATTCCTGTTTAACCTAGTCAAATGATTTCCTAGCCTCTATGTTCTACCTAATTTCAAAATCTCGTTTTAGCATGTTTGTGATATTTCTGAGAAATTCTGCAAGGTTATGGATAAATCTTCTCAGGAAGTTTATTCTCCCAATAAATGACTGAAGTTCTTTAATATTTCTTGGATGATTTATTTTTAGAATAGCTTCAATCCTTTTAGGATCAATTCTGATACCTTCCTTGGATATAATGTGACCAAGAAGTTTTCCTTCTTCAAGACCAAACATCGTTTTCTTAGGATTTAATGAGATCCCAAACTTCCTGCGCTTTTAAAAAACTCTTCTTAGTAGCATGAGATACTCTTCATCAGATTTATAATATACATTTATGTCATCCAGATAGATCACAATAAATCTACCAATTTCATCAGCAAAAGCAATATCCATTACTCTCTGGAATGTCGCTCCAGCATTCATTAATCCAAAAGGCATCTTTACATACAGAAGGTACCCCAAGGAGTAGTAAAGGGTTTTTTTTCTTGATTCTCTGGATGAACTAAGACCTAATTATAACTTAAGAATCCATCTAATAAGGAAATCCTAGAAGATCCAACTACCTTTTGCAAAATATGATCCATTTTAGGTAAGGGATAGTTTCCTTTTAGGGAAACTTTGTTTAGGCTTCTGAAATCTATACACAATCTGATTTCACCTATTTTCTTCCTAGTTGGTACAATGTTGGAAACCCACTTAGAGTACCTAAGAGGAACTATGATTTTGGAATCATACATTCTTTTGATTTCTTTCTCAATTAAAGGCATTAGAACCAGATTTATTCTATAAGTTTTTGTTTAAAGGGTTTCTGATCTTCCTTAATTGGAATTTTATGTTGTATGATTTCAGTGTCAAATGTTTTAAGATCTTCATAGCTCCAGGCAAAAACATCACTAAATTATTTGAATAAAGCAATATACCTTTGTTTTTCAACTGCTGAGATTGATTTAGACAATTTTATGATCTTTGGGTATTTTTCAGTACCTAAATTACAATCTTCAATTATTGTTCCTGAGGGCTCAATCTTAGGCTTTTTAGCTACATCATTGAAATCAAAAAGTTCTTCTAATGGAGCTAGACCCCTAGGAAAAATATTATCTTTAAGATGGAGTGTTTCAAACTCTTCTTTTTCTGGGTCTATTTCAAGCAATTATGGTTTATTTACAACTTTATCTAAGGGAGTATTTACATCTAAATTATCTAGTTGCCTTTCTGGATCAGAATGTTCAACAATTTGACTATCTATTACAGATTCCAAATCAACATTGTCATCTTGAAATTCATCTTTAGATTGTAGGAAACTCTCAATTTGTTTATCATTTCCAAATACCTGCCAATACTTCATGTTATCAGGTACATCTGGTTGGTGTTTGACCTCTAATACATATTCTTGATTAGGATAAGGCATTTTACAAGAACTGGCTGAAAAGGCCAGATTGTTTGGAATGATGTTTTGTTTTCTAGGAATTGTAGAGAAGTCATATTCAAGGAAACTTTCTAGGAAGTCTAGCACAACATTTTTGTATGCTCTCATCCTATGGTGTGTGGCCAAATATTCTCCTTTAATTTGTTTAATAATTAATTCAGCATCCCCTTGAATAGAAATTCTTTTAGCACCTAACTTTTTTAACAACTGCAAACCTAGAACAAGGGATTCATATTATGCTATGTTATTAGTGCATTGAAAATTAAGCCTATATGAGTGACCCTCAGCATGATTATTTCCTGTGTTAACCACCCAAATTCCTGCTCCAACACCATCTTTGCTGCAAGAGCCATCAAAACTCATGTTCCAAAGAGGTTTAGGAGGAGTTTTCAGTTCCACTATTTGTGTTTGGGCTAGTTCTGATTTAGAAGTTTCTGTTTCAACATTGATTACTTAATTGTTGATATCCCCATCATTGTAAAGAACAAACAAATCTAAATATGAATGAACAGAATAAAGTGGATAATTTTGAGGTCTGTCTTGAGTACTCACCATGAATTTCATTAAGGTCTCCCTATACAGTCTCCTTTGCTGCCCAAAAACTGTTATGGTGGCAAAGGTCATATCCATTTGTAGGGTTCCTTGTAATTTTGCTACCCATTAGCGTGACAAAAACATGCCATACTTAGGGAAAATGTCTACAACCACTATGTCCATTACTAGACTTTTAGCAGGGATTTGGGCTAAAGTCACACATAGGTCTTTGATAAGACCTAGGCATCTAACTTTGCTGGAATAAAAAGATTACAATTCTTTGTAGGGTCTAGTAATGCCATGTCTTAATTTCTCCATCACATATTTAGGCATTAAATTGTGGAATGCACCTGAATCTAACATAGCATTATGTAGAATCTTGTCATGAATATTTAGGCTAACATAGAATGGAGGGACTCATCCTTCTTGTGGTTTGCCTTCAACTTTCGATCCAAATGAGAGTTCAGGTTGGTCATCATTCATATTTACAGAGTTAGTGTTTTCCCCAATGTTTAAGGCTTTCATTATTTGGGGTCTATACATGTTTTTTTTCATTAACTCTGTGAGAGGAATAGGGATTTTCAATTTTTCCAATTCATTCTCAATATTGAAAGATGTTTGAATCTTGATTGAATTGGGAAGTTCAGGTTGTTCTGTGATTTGTTTTGTCATAGGCTCTTTTTGTTGACTGGTGGTTGGGACATCTATTTGAGTAGTTTTAGAAACATTGTCAACAACCTTTTTGACAGGGATTTCTACCTTTTTCTTACCAGAATTATCCACAGTTTTCTTAGGAAGACTATCTGTGGTTTTCCTAAGTTCATTTTCAGATGACTTCTTAGCAGTTTTTTCTAAGATTTTTTCATTTAGAGTGTCTGGATTCTTTTTGCTTCTAATGTTGCATTGCCTATGGACTTACATTATGGCATTTTCAAACCCTTGTTTGTATTCATATGACTTTTCAGAATCCAATTCAGTCTGGGCTATGAGAAAACATTCATGCTCCTCTTGAGTGAGGAAAATTGTTTCATCATCGTTTATCCCCAACAAGTTTATTTGATTATCCTCCAAATCTTCCATAATATTCCCCTCATCATCGTTGTTAAAAGCGCAAGCAGGATTAAATTGGCGCCGGGAATGAAGCGGAAAAAATCGGAAAAAGCGGGAAAAAAGCGGAAAAAAGCGGGAAAAAAGCGTTTGGTACAAAAATATTCATTTTTTTCATTTTTTTTCAATTTTTTTAATATCTAAACCATCTACAACATAAAAGAAATACATTGACACATAAATATGATAAGAAAAATAATATATAAGATGTTTAATATCATTTCTAGCGCTAAAATCACACATAACATTGAATCATGTCCTGAATAGTAAGTCCTGAGTCCTGACTCCTGAGTCCCAGCTCAGCCTCAAAATATCAACAAAAAATATGATAATGTATCTCATCATGTCATAATTTCATAGACTCATATACAATAAAATGAAAGTCTAATCCTATTGATTTCCTCTACCCCTCTTGCGAGAAAATGTCACAGCTTTCTCTTTCCCTCTAGATGTAGATGTTGGTGCCTGTACTGGTGGAAATGGCAATGGAGTCTGATCATCTGATGTGCTCTAGAAGCTGAAGAACTAGAAGTATGAGCTACAGGAGGTAGACCACGTCCTCTACTGGTCCTAGTGGTAGCCCGGGTAGGCGGTGTCACCTCCTCCTCCTGCTCCTCCTCCTCCTCCACCTGCTCCTCCTCCTGCTCCTCCTCCTCCTCCTCCTCCCCCTCATCCTGCACTAACCAATCATCAGTAGAATCCATGAGAGGCCTCTCGGCCTCAACCCTCCATGCAGCAGTGGTGTCAATCCCATCCAATGAGATGGCATCCACATCAGGTGTCCTCTCAAGTTGCCTCACCCACAATCGAAGATTGTAGTAGACGTAGACCATGTCATTAAGTCGTTGGGACTCCAACCTGTACAAAGATCATGAAATAATAATTAATAAATCCAAATTTTCATTATAAATCGTGCTGCCACGGACCCCCGAGCTTTTTTACTTTTCGAAAAAAGCGCGTTTTTTTCAAAAAAGCGAGCTTTTTTCAAAAAAGCGAGCTTTTTTCGAAAAAAGCGGCAAAAAAATTTTTAGGCGCTTTTTTCCCATAAAAAGCGCGATTAAATCGGCTTAGGGAAAAAAGCGCGCTTTTAACAACACTGGTAATTTTCTTGAAAAGGAGGCCGAACCTGTTGGTCTGGACCCTTTTGTTCTCTTTGTTTGCTATTGGGGAAAATTCCTTCTAAAGTTTTGGTTTCTAGTTTGAGGGGGATTTTGGTTTTCTCTTACTTGAGTTTGGTCATTAATGTTCACTCTTTGCATCATTTGATTCACTACTCTTACTAATTTTTCAATTTTATGATCAACAACAGAAGTAGAAGGTTCTTTTATGGTAACTCTGCGTTCAGACTTCAATTTGGATTTTTTGGCCAGCATGTTAACTTCAACTTTAATTTCATTTGCTTGCATTTCTTCCAAAGTTGTCGAGTCTCTCTCTCTAATTTGAAATTCCATGTCTACATTGAAACCATCTGGAAATTAAATCAGATCTAGGCTAGGGGAGGGCTTGATGTCTTGTGGAATGGCATTGTAAACAATGTTAAATTGTTCATGATATTCTTCCACACTTTCATTTGGTTTTCTTTTCAGTATTTTATATTCATTTAGGAGTTGAATTGGATTCTTCTTGATCTCCCGTATAGCTAAGAAAGTTTGATGGAAAGCATCAAGGTTGGATATACTTCCTATAGGTAAACCCCTAAACCATTTTTTGACATCACCTCCTAAACTTTGGGCAAACAATCTCATTTTAACATCAGCTTCATCTACTTCTTGGAGGTCAAACACATCATTCATTCTATCCACATGTTGTTGAGTAGTATAAGCACCAATGTTATCAAAGATCACAATTTTAGATTGATAATCTCCAGGCATAGAATGTAGCTGGCCCAACAACACCAAAAGTGCATACCTTTGTGCCATAACTGTTCTGGAAGATTGACTTGAAGACGGACCTAATGTAGGTGTAGTTTTGATAACTACAGGGATAGTAGGAATAACAGTTTGAGAAATCAAAGGTGAGGAGGTTGATACTATGGAATGAGTAGGACTGGGAGGTTGTAGATGAACTGACTAGGAGGATTGACTAGACAAAGAGGTTGTTGCAACTGTTAAAGCAGAAAATTCAACCGACTGTTGAATAAAAGCTTCTTCAATAGCTTGGTCCAACACTGAAACTAGACCTTGTAATTTGTCAAATTGTTGTAAAGATTCAAGATCAAGATCTATTTCAAGGATTTGGGCTTGGGGTATGTATGGTTGCATTATGGCTTTATCTGTGAAAATTTAATATACAAAAGCCTTAGAATTTGATCTAAAAAACTTTGCTGGAAAGGAAAATCAAATTCTACATCTTGTAAAGTTTCGAATTTCCCTGGGAGAGAAGTAGACCTTGACAGAGGAATATTCTCAGGGAGATAATTGAATCTAGACAAAGGACTATTACTACCTTGATATCTCAGTAAAGATTTTCTTTCTCAACAATTTCTCAAGGTTATCAACAATTTCAGCAGGGTTGGGATCAGGGTGAGATCTAGTGTAAATTCTTTTGGGAGCCAGGGCTATGACAAATAATCACACAAATAAAATTCAAAATCAATGACACACTAAATATATACAAAATAACAACCTCAGATCATGTATTTCATAATGATACAACAATTTATTATTGAAATACTGATTTAAAACCAGGGAATAATAATGTTTTGGATTAAAATGTATTTGTCCCCAGTGTGGTCGCCACTATGTTGTCGTTATGTATTTTTGAGGTTGAGGGAGTAAACAGATTGGATAACATCAAAACCACTTTGGAAGCTGGGATCTAGCCATGCCAGCTTCAAAGAGGGATCTCTCTGTTTAATTTAGCTTTGTTTCTTTGAAGATTTTAGGCTAGCTATGACTGTACTTGTTTGTTTTGTTTGAAAGGTTTGGTTGATTTGAGTGTTATAATTCCATTGGGCTATGGAGTCTATAAACTAAACTGGACTTTTGCATCAATTTTTAGAGGAGTTCTCATATGGCAAGCTAGGTTGCACTAACTGGATATTTTTAGAAATTAAATGATTTGTGGAATAGCAGAAGTGTAAGGTTCAGTAGAGACCAAAGAGCAATTAAGAATTCCTTGATCTAACTTTAGTGGAAAACATAAAAATTATCAATAGCTAGAATAGGGTGCTCTAATTAACAAATCCTATTTATCACAGTTTTTGTTGATTAATAAAGAAATTTAGAGTAATAGATAAAGGAAAATAATGTTTAAACGATTAGACAGAAGAAACACATCACCATTTAACACACCACATGAATCATGTGAAAGTTTCCTATATTATTGATGCTCCAGTTCTTCAAATTACAATCTGCAACAAAAATTACATTCGAAAATCAACCCTTAATACTTCAAACATTGAAGTATTTATAATACAAAATTACAATAATGCTTTACAAAATCGTTGTCAAACCGACAATGTATTATTAGCCTAATTACAAACTAATATCATCTAATCTTGGCAAAAGAATAGACCATGTATGATGTTGAGGAGAACGGTGGCCCTGTTTGGATGGTTTCAGTTGCTGAGTCATTCCAAAATAGAATGTGATGCTAAACTGACTCTTGAGCTGGTTGTTGCACTGGCAAAACCTTTTTACTGGTCCTAAGTTATTCCTTAATCCAGTAAATCAAGCAACTCTTCCCATCTCTTTTCATCTTTCACTGTTAACTTTGTCACCCTGCGATAGATTTCATCTACCTCTGTATATATAGAAAAAGTTGGTTTCAGGGTAAAAACATGTTTTACCTCATTCTATACATGGAAGTCATTTGACATGGTCTCTAAGAATGCCTTTTCTGTCATACTCCCTTTGACTCCACTGAACTTAATGTTGCGTTTGGCTACCTCTTTCATATTCAGGATGTATTCCTCCTAAGTAATCAACTTGTCATTTATGACATAGATACTAGGCAGTCCATTCTGCATTAAAGCTTCAATCCTATTTGTAAATTTGTTCACCTGCAGCTCCAAGGTTTCACACCTTTCCTCCAACCGGTCAATGAGATTTCTCTTTGTCAAGACTTTCTTGACTTCCAGAATGGTAGCAAATCTGCCGCTGACTCCCACTTCCTCTAGCTCATATCTGGACATTGAGATTAAGAACCTGATAATATTGGAAGCCTCTTTTGGCATTTCTCCCAATTTTTCTCTTCCTTGCACAATAGTTTCAATAGCATTCTCCATTAACTCTTTCTGCTCAAATATGATTTGGATAGAAATCCAAATCTCATTCATTGATTCAAGTATGTTCATGTAAATTGTTTCCTTGGCTTGGGCTAAGGTCTGGCCAATTGAAGTGTCTCTCTCTACCTGGTGCAGCTTTTCCAACAGTCTTTGGGATTTCTCCAATTCAACAATCTGAGCAGCATCAGCTTTGACTTTCTAGACTTCCAAAGCTTTGAGTTGGCCCTGCAAAGTCTCAATTTCCTTTGACTATAATGACATATTTTGAAGTGTCTGTGTGACCTGTTCAACACTAGGAGTCTAAGTTGAAGTAGTAGGTGCAGTGGTTGCTCCTATTGATGGCAGTTGAGAAAGGGGTATAGCATCCAAGGGAACAATGGCCATCTTCAAATTGTCTTCCTTCTCCTTTATCATTTTGTCCAACTCTGCTTCCATCTACCTGATCTGTATGTTTTGGTCAATAATTAGTTTCATCATGCCTGCTTTATGAGCTTCACCTTCTTTAATGTCCTTGGTCATTAGATCTTCTGTAGCTAGCTGTTTGAGCTATTCCCTCAATGTTGTTATGTCCAAGTTCTTTTTCCTAATAATCTCCTCAGCAACATTAACATCTTTAGGGTCATACCCTATCTTGATCACCAAGTCTTCAAAAGACTTGATCCTATTATCCTTGGACAAGGAGGAGACCTTTTCCATCTTCAACTATGATGTACATTTGCAAAAGAAACCTGCAATTTGGATAAGGACATGGCAGTGTTAGTTAGGGTGGAGGATATCATCTCACCAATTTGTTTATGCATCTCCATTTGATCAATGGGATGTATGCTCTTTGTATTGAACTCAAAGGTGGTGCTCTTGTAGTCAGCTGTTGATTTGGGCTGTGAAGTTTGGGCCTGAAGAAAGGCCATCTGCATTTTACCATGCTCGGTATTGTTAGCCTCCTATACCAATAGGTTTTCATCTCTCATGATTGACAGTGGAAGTGCCAAAAATGTTCACCTTCCATGCTGCTAAGGCTCCATTTTTGTGAAAGAGGCAAACATTTAAAAAATGTAAAGAGGGTATGCCTTAAAAGAAAAATCATAGGGCAAGAAGATGAATTGGTCAATGAAAAAATAAAAGAAATGAACCCCAAACAAAGACCATGAAAGTGGCTAGTCCAAATTGCCACTACTACTTTGATGGGTGGCCCAACAGCTCAAGCTGGGCCTCACCATGTTTTAAATTGCATGTTGTAGACTAGAGAGGAAGTACCTGTTCAAACAGTTCAAGCTTGACAGATGACTAGGTGGATAGAGAAAGAAAGGAGCCCAACTACTTAATCTGGGCCCTTGGAAGTCATAAGGGTAGACTTAGATAGGAGGGCAGCAAAAAGAAAAGAGAATTATCAGGGTTTGCATGACTAAGTGCACCCATCCAGAGGAAGAAAAAATGTTAGGCATATTAGGCAGGGTAGGCAGTTGAAGGTTGCAGAAAGCATGATCTAAGCATATCAATTGGGAAAAATCACAATGATGTCACCAGCAGAAGAAAGACAAGAGCAGTGGCCTATTTGGCAAACTACTAAACTATCACTAACTTCCCTCATCCCCTTTAAAAGTTTCTTACTAACCTCCCCATGAGCACTGCAGGATCTGCCTGATCAGTCCTCCTTGCATTCTTAATTTGGTACAAATTTCATGTCAGAAGTGACTTCTCGCTTTGAAAAGGAGCCACATTTCTTGTGTAAAAATTCTTTTCATTTTGATCTACTCCCTAACTAAGTTTGTTTCCAAAAAACTTAGTTTCTATCATTTTCCCATTCATATTCCCCTGCAATACTAACTGCTAACTCTATCTACACTAAATCCCCTATGTTCCCCTTTTCCCCTACTACTATAACACCATGGTGTATAAACCCCAAACAATGTATAAGTATCCCCCCTTTAGCATTATAGCTGAATAGTAGGTCCATGGGAGACATTAGTCCACCAGGACTATAGTCAACCCTTGTTTTGGGAATTACTCTAACCCCTGGTTAGACTAATAGCCCACCCTTAACCCTCATCTATACACCTTTTTCCGAAGAAAATTCATAAATACCCATGCAAACCCTTTCCCCCACTCAAACCTAAGTCTAACCATTTGTTGACCCCCGACAGATTAACCCATACCCCAAAAAACCCACAAAAAACCCCTTAACCAAAGTTTAATATCCGAAATATTATAATGAATATTTTAATCGACCGGTGGGTCCCCCCAAGATGCACGACTGGTCGGGGCGCCCGCCAGTCGTCCATCTCCCGCCCCCCTTCATCCAACGGTGGGCGGGCGTTTTGAAATCTGAATGTGCCTCCCTTTAACGTCCGGGGAGAGGGCGGTTTCGGCCCCCGTACATGGGACGCGTGGCGGCCGGCGGAGGTGTTCGGAGCCCCCCTCCCCGATACCGCCTTTGCCCAAAAGCAGTGCGGGGAGACCACTTACCACTCTCCCCGATACCGCCTTCCCCGTCGCGTCAACTCACGTCACCATGACGTCATGCCACCCGAACCCGCCCTCGCACCTCGTGGCCCTCCAGGTCACCTTGCCACCCCGCACCACCCGCCACCATGTCCCGCCACGCTGGCCTCCAGCTCAGCGCCCACGTCACCCTCCGTACCCCGGGCCCGCCATGACTTCACGCTGACGACATCGGCGAAAAAGCGCCAATGACCCATTTTTGCCAAATTTGTCGTTAAAACGTGCGTTTTGGCCGTTTATATGTCATTTTCGTTTGAAAAGAGTCGCCAGAGCCGTTGTGAGCTATTTGCACCGAAATTCGCCTCCAAGCTGCCAAATTCAAAGCTGCAGACGCCGCCGATCACCAATTCACCTGCATTATTCATCCACTGTCAACCCGGAGGCTCTCGACATCGTCTATCCAGGTATTTGCCCACAATTCACCTGTTTCATCTGTGTTTGTACCATTTCTCTGCAAATCATCCATAAAACACCTGTTAAATCCCAAATTGAAGATTGTCTCCTACTTAATTTTGAACTAAAGCAACCCACCTTGCCCCAGCTCCAAAATTGCATATTGAAACGATAATTCACGGTCTAAATTGACAAATTTGTCCTCAAGCTGCCCGGCATTGTTCCCTTTTGCCGGTTGCAGGCTTAAATAGCTGCATTTCACCAATTTAATCCTGCCCACCCTCTGCATTTCATCTCCACTATTCACCATTCCTGTGAATTTACCAAAGAACAGTAGAGACAAGTCTGCCTAGCCTGCCTATTCCACTTTGAAGAAAATTTCTAGCATTGTCTACATTGAGTCTGTCACTTGAGCTTTGAGGAACCTTGCAAACCATTGCACTTACCTTGTTCCATTCACAAGCTACATAATGGCTGCTCCTGCACCCACAGCTCTCAGTGTTGCCCCCATAAATCCACCAAATAAAGAGCTGGAGTCCCTGCCTCTTGCTGATAGGGACTACCTCATCCAAGACTTTGTGGGTGATAGGGACCATTTCCAGACCTTCAGGGAATTGAGAGATGACTATTTGAATGGCAAGGATACATATGGGATATGGGAATCAAATCTGCCATACTATTTTCTCCCATCTGTTAACATTTTTCCAGAGATTATTCGCCTATGTGCTGAGAATTATGATGCAAATCACAGAGCTGTCAAGTCTCCATCTGGGAGCATCCTCTTTCACATTAATGCTGAGTCCATCAACCAGATGCTCAACTTCAAACAAACTCAGCTGTTGTTCCCTTTCTCCATGAACTATCTGCTGGATACAGGTGCCAAGATGTCCACTGATGACAGGCAGAAGATCACCAAGACATTTATGAGGCCTGACTGCCAGCCCACAAGGCCACCTCCCTACTTATATGTCCACTTTACTGATATAGGCAAACTTCTGCTGGACATGATTTCATATGTGTTGGGCTATAAAACCAGTGAATTTGTTGATGAGACAGTGCTGGTATTACTAGCTGCTTATAGCCCAGGCCAACCTCCTGCCTACAAATATAATTTTGCTAAGTTCATAGCCAACAAGATACATGAGCAACTTTTCAAAGTAGACAGGGAGGGCATCTTCAAGTATTCATCTTATATCTACCACCTGTTCATGTACTACCAGTCCGAGGCTTTTCCATGCCACATTAAAAAGCTGGATTCTAAAGGAGAAAGAAGATTTGTTATCTTCTGGACATCTGTCTTCCACCAAGTGCAAAATTCACCATATTCATATTGTGAATTCATTGATCAATTTGTTTACCCAGTCTCTTGTTTGTTGATGAGGTCCCCTCCTCCCAGAATGTCATTTGAAATACAGAAAATCCTGCAGCTCTCCAAGAATTATAAAATAGGTGATTGGTACCTATACCAGGATCATACAGTCATCAGAATCTATGGCTGTGAGCTTTGTCCATACAGGCTCCCAAAATATGTGCCCATGAGACTGTTTGCCTTGGAGTATTATAGGCAGCTTATGCACTTTGACCTCACTCACTTTCACAGCTCCAAAAAGAAATCCCATCTCAAGTTCAAGCACCACCTAGGCCCCTTCATTATGAATAAGAAAGAGGGATGGCAAGATGTTGAACTAATCCTCAAAGACAAGTACAAGCTCTCAAAAAGCTTCCGGTGGGTCCCCTATGACCCTGAAGGCTTCATCACTGCTAGAAGAGTCAAGTACAGGCTGCTAGGCTATGAGAATTGCAAATATCCACATATTGAACAGTATGCCAATCAGCAAGAATGGCTGCAAGACACTTTAATTGGAAAATTAACTGAAGAAGAGATAATGCAAAAGAATGTCAAGGATTTGGAAAAAACTCTTGACTTGGATTCTGTGCAGCAGGTAATCTTCAAGCAACCACATCCAGTGGGAGAAGGAACCTCATCCACAACAACTGCACCAGCCACCCAGGCACCTTCTACAGCAGCATCAGGTACAGATAAAGGTAAAGGGATAATGGGTGCTGAAGAAGAAACAGTAAAAGAACAGCCTGCCTCCTCAATTGGGTAGCAACAAGAGCAGACCCCTCCACCGCAAACTGAACCACCTACAGCACCAATTTTGCAGACTCCAGCACATGAGGAGAGGGGTAAGAAAAGAGACAGAGAAGAGTCCACTCCTGCTAGTGGATCCTCCCAGCAACCTGAGGCCAAGAGGCAAAAGGTTGACTCCCCGGTAATAGAAGAGATAAGTGAAGAAGTCCTTGACAGTCCAAGGAAAGATGGGGAAGGCAGCCAGCAAACAGGTACAAGCTCCTTTCAGCAGGAGCAGGGATTACAGCTTGGCTTGGAGGTGTCCTCATCCACTCAGCAGAGCAAGAAGCCCTCAAGCACCAAGGCTTCTTTCAAACAAATAAAGGCACAAAATGACTTGCTGAGAATTGAAGTCTACAAACAGTTTCTGAAAGCAACACCAGCCAGGCAAGAAAGGCTAATGTCTGTCTACGACATTCAAGAGGAGAAAATGATCCTCAGCCACTTCAAACCTAAGGTGCCGCAGCCCAAATCAGCTGCAGATTATGTAAGAACAAGGGTGGAAGTCATGGCAAAAGACATTCACCCCATGGACCAAATAGAACTCCACAAGCAGACTGGAGAAATGGTCTATGCCACCTTGGTGGACAGGGCAACAATGGCCCATGAATTGAAAGAATCACTAAAGAATACCAACATTCAGTTGGATTTTGAGAGAATGTCCTCCATGGCCAAGGACAACAGAATTAAATCACTTGAGGACATCATCATAGACCTAGGACATGATCCTAAGGACCCAAAGGGCGTGAGGGCCCTCATGAAGAAAAAAGAAGATGACCTTAATGCATTGAAGAAAAGGTTAAAGCTACTGCCCACCGAGCACCCCCAAACAGCAGAATTACAGAAGGAAAAGGAGGCCAATGAGCAGCTGGATCTTATAATGCAGCTCAACCAGAAGGTCCTTGATTTGGAGAAGGAACTTGAAGGGGCACTACAAGATAAGCAGGGAGAATCCACATCCCAAGCTCCTCCAACTACTTCAACCACTGCGACAACAACAGAGGCAGCAGTAGCCCCTGTCACAACAACGGCAACAACAGAAGCAGCAGCAACAACAACAGCCCCAGAGTCCAGTTTAAACATGGAAGATTTGACTAAGGCTATTAAAGAAATGGAGCTCCAGGCTATCGAGATAAAACAAGCCAAGGAAAAGTTGGCAGAGCTAGAGGCCAAATATGATAAATCAAAGATGACTGTGGCAGAACAAGGTAGGGAAATAAAGGCCCTCAAAGAGAAGATAAATGCCTTGGAGAAAGAACTCAAGCTAGAAAGTGCTATGGCAGAAATAAAAAGAATTCTATGGGCCCGAATTGACCAATCCATCACTAGACAATGGAAGTCAATTAAGACTGTGCATGAACAAATGGATTTAATTGGCCAAGCACAGATAGAGATTCAGAAGGCCAAAACAGTGTTGGGAAACAGGCCTGAGCAGGCCAATAGAATGATAGATTTTTTGAACAACCAGACTAAGGAGGAACTGGCAGCCATCAACATTGTCAACAGAACAGAGGTTGTTCTTACAGCTAAAAAGATGCTGACTCTCAGGAATTTTGTACAAACCGTGGAGAGGAAATGCTATGAAATACAGGCTAAGGTGGATGAGTACAAGCTCAAAATGGAAGCACTGCAAGCAAAGGGACTGCCCAGTCTACTAAACAGCACAGGAAGACTGCTCCCCCATGAGCAATATGCCAACAGGATGTCAACCTTTGTTGAAAATCAAATTACTGCATCTGGCAGTACTTCTGAGGAAGCAGGGCCTCCAACAGGGCAGGGCCTTTTGGACAAACTTGAAAATCTGTTTTTTATTGAAAATGAAATCCACCACCTTTTTGAGGTTCCTCCAAATTTTATAGATATACAGAGGCAGATGAAACTTTGGTGAAGATTCGAAGACACCAAATGCCCAAAGAGGATTGGTGGCAAGCAATGCTTCAAATTTTGCCACAATAGCCTCAGTTGCTCGGTCCCAGTTAGCTACAACTCAGCAAGAGGCAAAAAGCATAATAAAGACAGCACTTTAGGCAGCTGAAAGGGTGACTCAGCAAAAGACAGCGGCAGCAAGCAAAAGATAAGAAATACGCAAGTTTTGGGCAGCACATCTTCAGCCCACTCCAACGCTCACAAAGTCAACATTTTCTGACTATTTTGGACAGCTATTCAAGCCAGAAGTTACTACAGCATTTACTTCCTCAGCTACAACGCTCCAGGAGTTGGCATGACATTAATGAAGCATTTACTCATCAGCTAGATATTTTCTTATGTAAATTATGTATATATACCTCCCCTGGCAACGTATGAGGGGTTGGTGATTTTCATTCTGAGGCAAATGTATTGTATATTTTCAGATTATCTAATGCAAAAGGCTGGAAAAGCTCAGTGATTTCCTGAATGTTTGATGTCTTGGTGATGCTATGCGTGCTGTTGCAGAATTCCTGTGCTGTCTGATGGAACAATAAGTTTTTCTCAATCTATGTTTTGTCTTCTTATTTTTATTAAATCATACTCATGTCTCACTAATCTAGCAGTAGAGAAAAGGAATAGTACAGGAAATGTTTGGTTACACCTTGTGCTCAATCTTTATTGCTGAAAATGTTTTCTTCAGAATTGATCATGAACATGAATTCTTAATTGCTCATGTTTTCATTAATTCTATAAATATGAATGTTATGTAGAAATTCTTCACTGCTTCTAAATAATATTCTCACTGTTTCTCCATACCAGTTTGTTGAAAGATTCTTAATTGCCTTTCATAGCCTGGTTACATCACACTTAATCACAGTTTCAAAGCATTGTTTCTCAGACACTTATCTGGCTCTGCAGCATCACTACTGTATCAACACAGCATATCAAACAAATAAAGCACCACTGACTCCATGCCCAATGGCCTAGAACACCCTGGTAAGCACATATATATCTTGACTGAAGTCATCATCCAGCAAATTCCAAAAACAAAACCTTGAGCATCATAACTAGCCTAAAATATTATACAAACAAAGTTAAATCATAAAGAGAGAGCCCTCTCTGGTCATAGGTAGGCTAGAACCTATGACCCAAAGATTGGTTAGTGGTTACCTCGGCTGTATTCCCTTGGGAGTCAAAGGGAACAACCTGAGTGATAACAGGTATCAAACACTGACAGAAGTCTAGTTTGTGAGCAGGAAGTTTGCTTCCAGAATTGGTTGTAAGTGTTGTTCTTCAAGATTTCATTCCTGAGCTTTATCTCTCTGTACCTATCAAACATTTTCTTCTCTTTTTATGTTTGGACAGTGTGTGATTCTAGCTCAGTCTCCTTATGACCCTGTGAAGACAAAGGTTTAGAAAGAGATGTAGTGAAATTGGTGGTTGCAAGTGGTGAACCAGTGATGATGATAGCTACCTGTTCTTCAGTCTCTTTGTCTACTTTTGGTTTATGAGTCACCTTAGGTTTCTTTCTATAACTGATTCCAAATTCTTTAGCTTCACTCCTAGTGGTAGATGATGACCCTTCCTCCCTTTGCCTTTTGCTAGATTTTTCCTAAGGAATAGGAGTCTGCAAACTAGAAGTGGAAACAAGCTACTCTTCAGCTTCCTACAGGGTATTTTCTACCCACTCCAACTGGTTGGCATATTTCTCTATGTCTGGCCTAGAAGTATGGATGTAGGGAGTGTTTTTATTGTCCACTCTAAGTTTTGAAATGATGCCACAAGGGTCATAAGACCATGTGAAGCTCAAGCTGAACTTAATTTCCTTCAATATCTTGTTTGCCTCCTCACCTTGTGTCCTTGTGTTGCACACAAATGGGCCCACCTGTGTTTTAATTATGAATTGTGCCTTCTTCTTGGCCACTACAAAGTGGATTTCATCTGATTTCAACATCTGCCTGATATACTCTAGTGCAAAGATCCTCATTAGGAGGTACTTGGGGAGTTTATAGGGGGCCATTTCACATCCATAGACTCTAATATCTGTGTAATTTGATATAGGTACCAATCTCTGGTCTTTGCTTGGTCTGATAGATGCAAAATTCTCTTGATCTCTTCACTGATTCTGGGTTGCACTGCACTATAGAGAATGTTCATAGATGGATGAACAAAGTATTCTACAAATTGCTTGTAGGTGAATTCTTGTTTTTCTTTCATGACCAATGAGGTCCAAAAGATCACTAGTTGTTGGTCCCCTACATCATCCAACTTCTGCAATGCAAAACTAAAATTTTCTACTTGATAGTAGATGAACATGTAAATTAAAACAGGGGTGTAACTGAACACCTGCTCTGTAGGAAACTTAATGAACTGCTCATGGATATTGTCAGCCAAGAATTGAATGAAATTGAAAATTGTATAGGTTTTGTTGTCTGTGGAAAATGTGGAGAGGAATCCTAAAATGGGCTCATCTACCCACTAATTAGAATGATAGCCTATAATGTAAAAAAGGATGGAAATAATCTATTTGGCCTGATCAAGGAAAATCGAAGAAGGACAAGGAGGATTCTTCTTGGGCAATTGGTCATTCTTTGGCAAGAAATTCTAAAACATTCTAGCTCTGGTGGCAAAATCCATCTTTTGATAAAGCTGGGTGAGGGCCTTTAAGGAGAAAGGGGCAACATTTTCCACGGAAGGGGCCAGCATCATTTGGTCAATAGATTTGGTTGTAATGGTGAAAAGAATGTCACCTATAAGGGAAATTATGGCTCTTTGGGCAGAGACATAACAAGCTTGGCATCTTCTGGTAAAATCTAGGGCTTGGAATGTTAAAGGGAAGATATAGTGAGTGAGGTTTGACTCCCAGAGTCCTATCTCATCATTCTTGTTAGTGTGTTTATCCTCTAACCAACAATACAACTCCAAGAAATCACAATCACAGAGAGTTTCAGTTATCCTGTAATCCCTGTCTGCTAATGGTGTATGATCCAAATCTATAGAAGGTGGAATTAAAGGGTTAATGGCCTTGTCTTGGGTCTTAGTTTTAGGAGGCATGACTGTAGGAGTTTTCTAAACAATATGAATATGAAGAGGGCTTACTAGGCTCAGAGATGATAACAGTATGTCAGGCGAAAAGGAAAGGCAGGTCATTGAATGTCAGAGTCCTGGTGGCAAAGAAGCTCTGATGGAGATTGCTGCAAGAAATTATGAATAGTAGAAACAGTGAAAGATTGAGAATGATGGGCTTTGGATTTATTTAAAAATTTGTGACAGAGTCCTGTTGGAAATGGCGTGGGACCGTTACTGAATGGTTACCCAGGAAAAATTAAATGAGAAACATGTATTAAGCAGGAAAGCATTTAATTGGCACAACGGTCTTAACAGGTGGCAAGCAGAGAGTGGTGGAGGAAGAGTGGTGGTCCCGCAGGAATGGATAAGGGATTGGAGGTTTCCAGAGGGGGTGATGGACAGTAAGCAGTATCGGTTAGGGGGAGGGAATGGAGGGTGTGTGAAATCACCATGACGTGCCGTGTAGGGGGGTAGGGCGCGGCGGGAGAAACCACCTTCTGAACCCCCCCGGCGGTAAAGGGAGAATACGAAGGGGGGACGAAAAAAGATGAGGGTCATGGATGAAGCGGGGGATCAGATCCCAAGGTAGTGAGTGACTAAGGTTTAATCGTTAATGACAAAAATAGTTGTCCACTTACACCTTTATCATTTCCTTTTCAAACTTAGGATAAGGGGGAATATAAGGTATGAATTACTTTATCACCATGCACATATTTATCCTTTGAACTTAGGATAAGGGATTAACAGTAAAATATTTTGAAATACATTATGCATAGCATGCACTTCTGCCCTTTTTGACATATCCTCAAACTTAGGATAAAATTCATGCATGCTAATATTTAAGCAAACCACCTAATCTTCCTACCCTTAGCTAGACTAGCATTTTTTATTTTGATCACTAGGGTGCACTTAGACTAGCAAACCCATTTTTATTTTCTTTTTGCAGAAAGAAAAACTATCTAACATATCCCTTATTTCTCCTATTAACTCATATTAAATGAATGGGTCAATGTCATTTCCTACCTAACTAATGATTTACCCATATTAAAATGTTGGATAAACCTTTATTCTCTATCTAATTTATAGAATTTTAAAGAAGTCTAATCATGATTAAACAGTATGATTAAACTAAAGCTACTGATTGTGGCATTTTGAACAAGCTGCACACAACTTTATTTTTCAGAAAGGAAGCAAAAACTAGATG
The DNA here is from genome assembly GCA_031772625.1 of Pinus tabuliformis. Taxonomy (NCBI): domain Eukaryota; kingdom Viridiplantae; phylum Streptophyta; class Pinopsida; order Pinales; family Pinaceae; genus Pinus; species Pinus tabuliformis. Next base: position 345,741,253 of record CM062817.1, read on the forward strand.
TGAGTAGTGGCATTTAGACTTGCAACACTTTCAGTATTATTCTTTTTTTATTTTCTTTCTTTTAGTGGGGTTCAATATTTTTTTTTAAATATATTTTTGTTTTTCTCTTTATTTTTCTTCTTTACACCCTCTTTTCATATTTCATTCTATTTTTCTTTTTATTTGGAAATCCTTGGTAGATTGACAAGAGTTTACAAAATGGGATTCCTGAGATATAATACTCAATTACCTTGAGATCCTATAAATTATAGGACCCAAACAGATACCATGAAAATCAAAAGAAAATGAGAGGAAGAAGAAAGGGCACTAGCCATTTTCTGCTTTAGATGCACCAAAAGACATCCTAGGAATGAGTAACCATTGAAAGTCATAGAGGTATGCCTAATCTGTCAAGAAAATCATGCAACAAAAAAATTCCCTTCTTTGTCGGGACTAAAAGATGTATATCAAAGGGCATAAGGGGTCTTAGAGAAAATTTTCTTCATTAATCAAAGAATACCTCAAGGACCTCGGCCATATCAACAAGGCATGCAAGGTGCACACTACTCTTATTACAATCCAAATCTGAATGCACCTTTGTAACCTCAGTACTCTTCCACTCATCCATCCCGGTCCAAACCTCCTTCTTGGACTTATTCTCCTCCATATCCTCCTCAACCCATCAACCATCTATTTCATCCATATCCACCCCAATCTTCTCAATGGGGCAACCCATCACAAGGGTGGAGGCCTCAATTCAACCAACCTCTTGCTTCACTTCCTCCACCCCAACCTCAACCACATATCATTCATCCTAATCCACCTAATCAACCTCAAATGCCTGCTCAACCCATTATGAACCTGAACAACAAGAAAGCACAATAGGTCTACAATGGAGAGACATCTTATCCTGCTTATGCTGTGGAAATCCAGGAGATTAACCTTCAGTTTAGGAGAGTGATTCCAGATAACAACCCACCTTCTGCACCTAAAAATCTTGAAGAAGAGAAGGAAGAGATTTTTCCCCAAGTCAATCCACCTCCTTTTCTTGAGAGGTTGATCCACCCTAACCAGCACACCCCATAAGATGTTGAACTTATGGGAGAATTAAGGAATTTGTGTGTTAATATACCCCTTCTCAGGGACGTTAAAGATGTTCCCATATATAATAAAATCATCAAGGAGAAATGTCTCAAAAATACTTGGAGAAGAAAAAGGGATACCGCCACTATAAATGTTGTTGGGAAATTATCTGATTTTATTCTTGGGAGGGTAATCTTCCTGAAATATCTAGACCATGGAATCCTAGTAGTAGATGTGCACATTGATGGCCTTATAGTCCCTAATACCCTGATGGATCTTGGGGCTACAATCAATGTGATGACTAAGGAAGCCATGCTAAAGATAAATCTCCAAGGGGGTTTGAGAAAGACCACCACAGTGTTGCAGCTTGAAAACAGATCCACAATAGGCCCTGAGGGATTTTTTGAAGATGTTATGGTCTCCATTTACTCTTGGGAGTATCCTACTGATTTCCTTGTTCTCCAGCCCAAAATCAAGTTTAAAGGCTATCCTCTCATATTGGGAAGCCCATGGTTAGTCACTGCTAATGCTTACATTAGTTATAGAGCTGGGAACATGACCATTAAGAATGGACATCTATCTAAAAAGTTGGTATTGTATCCTCTTGCTCGGCCTTCTATTGAGTGTGACTTACCCTTATGGTTAGAAGAGGAGGAATAAGATGAAATTTATCACACCACCCCTCACTCAATCTACACTCTAGATACCTTTTTAAGAGGGAGGCAACCTGATGAAGATGACCTCATTGACCACATCCTTCATAATCAACCTCCCACTCCCATACCAATTGGTGAGTTGATGAAAGAATCTGGGAGTAATCCTTGGGTTGCATTATGCCCTATTGACGCAAGTCCAAACCATGTCATTATTGTAGAGTTTGGCCCATACAAAAACTTAAAGATAAACCCTTCTCTCTTGTCCAAAGAAGAAGAACAATTGTGCAAAGTGTTGAGGCAACACTTGGATGTTTTTTCTTGGGACTATAATGAAATTAAAGGTGTGCAACCCTCGGTTTATACTCACCATATTTACATCAAGGAGGGATGCAAGCCTATGCACCAACCCAAGAGAAGGATGAACCCATCTCTTAAGGACATTGTGAAAGAAGAAATGCAAAAAATACTAGATGCAGGGTTCATATACCCCATTTCAAATAGTGAGTTGGTGTCACCTCTTTTATTGGTTCCTAATAAGAATGTGAAGTGGAGAATCTGTGTGGATTACAGGGAACTCAACAAGGCTACAAAGAAGGACCATTTCCCTTTGCCCTTCATTGACCAAGTCCTAGATTGGCCTTGCAGGGAAGAAATTCTTCTCCTTCATGGATGGATTTAATTGATACAATCAAATCCAGATCGACCTCGAAGACCAAGATAAGACCATATTCACATGTCCTTGGGGTACCTTTTCTTATAGAGTTCTTCCATTTGGTTTTTGAAATGACCCTGCTACTTTCCAGAGGGAAGTTTTGAGTATTTTTGCTGAATTTATTCATGACTCTATTGAAATATACATGGATGATTTCACTCCTTATGGATGTGACTTCCATGAAGCTCTCTCCAATCTGTGCAAGGTTTTGAAGAAATGCATCAAAATGAATCTCTCTCTAAGCCCTAAGAAATGTGATTTCTTGAGGAATGAGGGGACTGTCCTTGGCCATTCCATGTCCAAGGAAGGGATACAGATTGACCCAAACAAAATTTCCATCATCAAAAGGGTTACAACTAGTCTCTCAAAAGCAAAGAGATGTCCGAGTTTCTTGGGACTAGCTGGGTATTATAAGAGATTCATCAAAGACTTTAGTAAAGTGGCTTCACCTTTGTTTGGTTTATCGGCCAAAGATTTAGATTTCTATTGGACCAACAATTTTCAGGAGGCCCTTGAAGTGTTAAGAGAAAAAACAACCACTGCACCCATCATAAGGGGTCCCAACTGGGCATTTCCCTTCCATATACATACTGATGCATCAAATAAAGTTATGGGGGGAGCCCTTGGACAAGTAGAGTATAATTTGCCTTATGTTATTTTGTCATTAGTAATAATTATTTAAAGCTTAGCTAAATTACAATGTCACTGAAAAAGAACTCTTAGTTGTATTACATTCTTTAAACAAATTTAGACATTATATCACTGTGTACCAAAATTGTGTTCATACTAATCATGCAGACATTAAATATTTGATGAATAAGCCTAGTGTTAATGCTAGGATAATTAGATGGTTGTTATTTTTACAACAGTTTAATTTTACTATTATTGAAAAATTGGGGAAAGAAACTTTGGTTGCAGATTTTTTGTCTAGGTTAACCTTGCATGCAAGTAATGAAGAATGGTGGATGATCAACTGCCATATGAGCACCACTTTTCCATTTCGGTGCTTTCTCCTTGGTTTGATAACATATAAAACTACTTGGTTACTGGGAGGTTCCCTCCTAATCTATCATCCAAGGAGAAAAGCAAGATTGTAAGGAAAAGCTCTCCTTTCACTTGGATTGGGGGAAATCTCCTCATATTGGGACCAGATCATATCTTGAGGAGATGTGTAAGAGAAGAGGATGTCTTTGACATCCTCTCAACATGTCATGATGGGCCTTGTGGAGGTCATTTTGCTACAAAAAGGACAACCTTTAAAGTTTTACAGGCTGGTTACTATTTTCCCACTCTACATCAATATGCAAGGAGATACACCACTAGATGTGAGCAGTGCCAAAGGATGGGCAAAACCACACCCAGGGATGAAATGCCCCTACAACCTCAAGTGGCCTTCAAGCCATTTGACAAGTGGGGCATGGATTTCATTAGGCCAAATGATCCACCATCAGGATAGAAAAATTACATCATTGTGTGCACTGATTACTTGAAAAAGTGGGTTGAGACAAAGGCAGTCAAAGTAGAAACTGAGAAGAAAGTGGCATAATTTTTAAGAGAAAAAACTTCTTCTAGTTTGGGTATCCAAGGGAGCTATTCACTAATAAAGGAGAACAATTTACATCAAATTTGATTGAAGATCTCATGAGGTACCACCATATCAAGCACAAGACATCCACTTCCTATCACCCTCAAGCAAATGGGCATGTAGAGGTCAACAATAGAGCACTGGAGATCATCCTCACTAAGCTTGTTAGAAGTAGCAGGAATGATTGGACAAAGAGACTAGTAGAGGCTACTTGGGTCTACAATACCACCTGGAAAACCACCACTGGATTCACTCCATATGATTTGGTTTATGGGAAGAAGGATTGTCTTTCTATTGAGTCTGAATATAACACTTTGAGAATGGAAGCTTAGTTGGACTTAGATGTCACCACAACACAACAAGAAAGGTTGCTCCAATGGAATGGATTAAATGAGTTCAGAATGCGATCTCTCCTACAAAATGATGTCATACAATTGCAAAGGAAGGTCTAGCATGAAAAGCATATCCAGGAAAATACTTTTCAAGAAGGGGATTGGGCCCTGTTATGTGATTATAGACTCAAAGATTTTAAAGGGAAGCTAATGACAAGATGGTTAGATCCATATCTAGTAGAAAAGTGTCATGAAAATGGATCTATCCATATCATAACCAATGATGAGGAAGGCATTCTCTTACTTGTAAATAGTTATAGGTTGAATATATATATGATACCTCTGTCCAAGGAAGAATTTATCTGTTCAGTCAGCAAATAATTAAATTTGATTTGGAGTTTCATAGCTTCTAGTCCATAAAATTCCTATAAATTTGAAAAATAAAAATAAAGGCATGGATGAAAACCTCTGTGAGGCATCTGAGGCCAACTCCAGGGTTGAAAACCTCTCTGAGGCAGCCCAAGAGAAAATATTAATAATAATAATAATAATAATAAATATCCCTGGGTGAAAACCTCCTCTAAGCCACCTAGGGCAGGCATGCAGGTTGAAAACCTCCCCTAAGGCAGCCTATGTGTCTCAAGAAAAAAAGAGAGAGAAGAAAAGAAGAACAAGGAAGAAGCTTACATCATGTTTGCTAACCTTTTTCTTGTTTTTCAGAATTGTATACAGTGGAATATTTCATAGATACAGGTCAAAAACTACAAGCTATCATCCATCCCCTCAATTCATACACCTCATATCCATCCTCTCCATTCATATGACCATCTCTCTCCACCATCCCATCATCAAGAAATCCAAATTTCACCTCCTCTTTATGATGCTATAGGAAGGTGTTGTATTGCTACAGGAGGTCCTATAATGCTATAGGAGGAGCCAGTGGAGATATAAGAGGGAGATCAAAGGAATTAAATAGCCCAAAAGGCCATTATGACTCTGATAAATCTTAAATAGTGTCCTCCTATGACTTTTCCATCATCCATCCATCACCCATCCACTCCATTTCACCAACAAGTTGCTCAAATTCTCCACTTTGTCCCACCTTAAAAAACACAAAAGCCATTATTCTCTATTTATATAGTGTCTACACTACTCCTTCATGACTATAACCCTATCCTAATGGCTTACCATGATCTCCATTATGTCCCTCATGCAAACTGAAGACTTCAAGGGGGGGTCAAGAGACTATTACAGGAATAAACGCCTCTTGTAGTAGCATGTAGAGCCACAGTAGCAATCACTAATATTATTTTTTTACAACACCAAAAGGGATGATGAAGCTTTATTTGTAGCTATAAAGAGACATCTCATTCTCAAGGAGGTTTTCCACCAGCAACAATAGCTTTGACATCAGAAGAAGCACCTGCACACACACAACAAAATCAATAGTTAGGGTATCATCAAGAATGAAGCCATGCATAGGAAATAAGTCAAAGAGGTCAACTCCCTTGATCATATAGATATATCGTCCAGCTCCAAAATTCCAACCTTTGCAGCATTTTGATCCACAGGTAGGCTCAGGTATGGAAACCCTAACCTCCTCCCTCTACATAAAAATGACTAAAATGTGTTTTGAGCGAGAAAAAGTGTTTTAATAAGTTGTAGGTGGCCAACGAACTTGGCCACACTCGAGTAGTAAACTCAAGTGTCAGTTAATTCACCCATGCAACATGGAAATTTCAACTCAAAACAAAGTGGTGTCCTCTAAGAGAGGGGTGATAATCACAAGGAGAGATAAATGACTACAGTTAGTGGGGAGAACGGTCCAAAAGAGGAAACTCATGTTAATGCCAAGTCACTAGAGCGCTCCAAGATTTTAACCAAAAGAGGATATTATGTGTTGGCTTGACTTCATTTGCACCATCACTCATTCCAAAAATAGGTAGAGAAAGGACGAGCTAGTGCATCGAGTAACCAAGAGTTCCATTGAGGAGTTTCGAACCCTGTCTACAATTGCTAGATGAGAAAGCTACAGGAAGACTTGCAATTTCTATAGGAGGGCTGAGAGGAGATATAAGAGGAGTTGGGAGGATAAAAAGGATTCACAGTGACTCGATACTTTCTCAAAACCTTCATGCACACCCAAAATTTCTCTGAAAAGAAGTGACACCCTCCTTCTTTGTTTCTACACCCAATTTAATGAGAAGTCTACTTGAAATTAGGGGCCTATAATAGTCAGTTGATCAATAGGAAGTATTTTTGAAGTTTGTTGTGGTTAAGAGAAGATAAAATAGTTTGGTTGATATCAATTCAAGCACCCTTCTTCCTCACTATTACCAAGCACTTTACGATTTTACCACTGAAACTATTTGTAAAAAAAAAATTATTCCACACCTACATAGCATCAAAGAGTAATAGAGAAGAAATGTGGGGAGGATTTAATAGAAGGTAACCCTCAAACACCAGGAGAATTCACCAACACCATCTTGTAGTTGACATCTTTAAAAGACACAAACGGTTGGGTTTCTTTGAGTTGCTGAAGGGGTATGATGATGACCTTGCCCATGAATTTTCCATGGCATTACAGTATCAAGAGGAACACATTGCTACAACTGTTATCAGAGGGTTGGTAATCTCTCTCAGTCCTGAAACCATTAGTAGAGTGACCACCTTGCCTCTAGGAATTAGGTGGAGCAAAGAAGACAAAAAGGTAAGTTTCACAGCTAGGAAAAATGTCTTCCTTTCAAAAGAGAAACCTGTAGAACACAAGAATGGAGTGAGAAGAGAAATCTTACCATACTCATGGGATGAGGTAGCTTACCATATCCTCAAGTACATCTCTTGTTAAGGACAATTAAGTGTGGTTTATTCCTACCACTTTAGGCTTCTCCAAGAGCTGAGATTTAAGGTAGAATTACCTCTCTCTCAAAGAATTAGTGTCCCTGACTTCCTCCTATAGTCAATCATGGAGATGATTCAAAAGGCGAGGTAATGAAAACACCAGCATTTAGCTCACCATGGGATCATCAAGTTGATAGTGGTGGATTCTCTGAACCACTTGAGAATCCTTGTCATATGGAATAAATTTGTGGACATGGATAGGGATACTTTCATAGAAACACAAGCCCTCATACCAGGAGAGACTCCAACCTCTAGTATTGGAGGAAGAGAAGGAAAAATAGATGAAGGAGAAGAAGAGATGAAAGGATAAGAGGGGGAGAAGAAAGAGTAATAAATAAGGATACTTCTCCACCCCAAGGAGCAGAAGATACTGAATAGGAAGTAGTTGCAACATTAGCTACATTGGGCACTCCTGTCAAGCCCAAGAGGAAGTAATCAATATCAAGTCAAATTTATTTCATAACTAGGAAGAGAACTATATTTAGCTAGGTGAAGCCAAAAACTCCTACAAAGGTAATCATCTATGAGTCACCAAGCAAAAAGGAAGAAATAGGACCCAGTGAAGGAAATATTGAGGAGGTCACTCCTCCTAAAACCAAAACCAAGTCACCTATAGCACATGTGAGTAGGCATACCACTAGGTTTGTCACCTTTAAGAAGCTAATGACACAATGTGCCTTTGAGGAAGAATAAAAAGAGAAGCTATGAGAGGGATGCGTTTTGCTACAGGAGGGGAAGAATGTGTTACAAGCGGGACAAGGTTTGCTACATGAGGGGTAGAGTTGCTACAAGCGAGACAGGGGAAGCTATAGGAGAATAAGAAGGAGTTACAAAAGGAATCCACCACCTAAAATACTATTGTAGAAGAACTACAAGAGCTACAAGAACCTAGCCCACAACCTAGCTTGGGATCCTACTACAAATTCATTGGAGGAAGGATTATCCTTGAAAAATTTGCAATCCCACACCTTTATGAGTTGGAGATAAAAAGAAGTAGAATGCACAGGTGGATGAAAATTTCTAAATCTAAGAATGTGGAGGATTTAGAACTCATGGAAGATAAGTTCATTGAAATTGGTAAAGAGTTAATTGATTTGATAATGAGAGATTCTATGGTGAAGGAGAAACCATAGGTAGAAAACATTAGGTTGAGAGAGAGGTTGCAAGAGAAAGAAGCACAAGTTTCCACCATGGAAAGTCTCTCTATGGAAGGCCTGCAATGCAGACAACCATCAAAGTCTTATGCTCTCTTTCTCAAATAACAGTGGCTGCAGTTCCAAATAAAAAATTTGGCACAATATGGATCTCTTCCTTTTCAGGACTACACACAGTTTATTGAATTTTGCAACCAAACCAACATGGAAGGCAAGGAAAAATTGGTTGAATTTTATATGCACAACCTCACTTTGAAAAATATGAACATTTGGGATCCCAATTTAAGATTGGGAGATATGTAGCTAATGGCTTTAGCATCCTAGATGACTCATGACAAGACAAGAGTTGAGGACGTGAAAAAGGTAATGGAAAAAGAGGAGAAGGAACCATTATATATCAGAGAACAGATAGTGAGCTCTAAGGTTGTCATTAGCAGTCATAGCTTGTTGAGCATCGGATCCCCCCCACAACATATTTTGGGGCTCAAAGCCAAAGTTTTGGTCAAATGTATTGTAAGACTCCGTGAATTGCAGGTGCGGAGCGCGCAATATAGGTTGAGTCATAGGGTTGTCTGCCCTAAGTGTTGTAATGTAATGTAATGTCATGTTGGCCTACCCATGGTTTGTGGACCATGGGATTGTATAAATAGAGTGAGGCTCTAAGTTGTAAAGATAGCGAGCTAAAAGACAAGAGATGAATATGAATGGTTCGAGCATAGAGTAAGAGTCTAAGTGTATTGGTCGTAGTAGTAGGAAGAGGATCTGCAGCTGAGTGCGCAGAGGCCTATTAGAATCCACAACTAAGTGCGCGGACCCCTGCAGCTGAGTGCGCAGCACAAAGTTGAGTCTGTAACCCAAGAAGAAGACTAATAAAGAGAAGTTTGATTCTAAATACTGTGTATCTGGTTTTGTATGATTTTCTATGCATTTATACTGTTTTATTTATCGTGCGCACTTATATGAATGCTAGATATATTGTTGATTATCACTAGAATTACACAGATAAGTTAAGTAATCAGATAATAATAGGTTAATAGTAAGGAACTTGGGTAATAATACGGATCGCGCCCCGAGTAGGGCTGCGCGAAGGTAGCATCACAGGTTGCGAGGGACTAATAGATGCACGTAGCGACGTGCGCAGACCGCCAGAGCTCATCAAACATTCCCAAGGTGCGGAAACATGGTTTTAGCACCCTCCCATACTACTTTGGGTGAGACCTCAGTCTGCGCTCCGCAGACTGTTGCCAAAAGGGCTAGTAGTACCAGGATTTGTTTGGCTAAATCACCTTTGAACTTGGGTCAAGCCCGTACAAGCCAACAAATGGTTCCATTGCCGGGACCGGGATCTGCATAAGGGATGAGTGATGTCGTGCCACTGGAATCCAACAAAGAAAGAAATTAAAGTGTGGTTGGACAAGAAGGTTCACGAGTTCGCAGAGCAGGAAAATAGAAATCCGCGAATATCTAAGGAACAGTGGTTGGAGCACTACTTGTATACAGAAATCCATGAAATTTTCTTTGCATCCTTTTTGTCTGAGCTATATGAGTGGATCGTGAAGCTAGAATATAGTCAGGGAAGGTGTAGGCTCGACAAACCAATTGTGTGGACTCCGGAATTAGTGTGCAGACTAGAAGCATCAAGAGATAAGATTGTGTGAGCTATGGACCATTGGCTCGATCGAATTATAGGAGGATTTATCAATGAGTTCACAGTAGATACAACCGTCAGCTACAGTGAAGTGGAGCGACGTTTCCTCAAGGAACCGCGAGGTAAGTATATTAAATATTTGAACACTTGGATTAAGATGCTATTGTGTGAAAAGCAGGTTATGCGAATAAATTAATATTTGGGACTACGCAAAGTGGGAAGATCTACAGAAGCAGAAGTAGTGAAGAATTTGAAACTAGTCCCTTAATTTCCCTCTCACGGGAAAGCGAGGAAGAGCTCATGAAAGTTTCTCCAAGAAGCGCGACCAGTCTGATAAGGCAGTGAATTCCATGCTTACCACCTCCACCTACACCACCGCGCACCTCACTCTCCTCACCTCCATCTCCACCCACCCCACCTCCGCCACCACCACAATTCAGTATGGCAAGTGCGATCAAACTACTGGTATTAAGAGGAGTAGGGAATGAAGATCCGGACTAATTCTAGTTCGTGGTAAGGGCGGTATGGGAAGCGCAAGGCGTCATGGATGACAATATCAAGAAGGCTATGCTAGTGAGCGCATTGCAGTATCACGCACTAACATGGTACATCAAGAATTCTAATGACCATCTGAACACAGGAATCACAGAAATCCAGACCGCGCCGAACAGGGAATTTAGCAGGCCAAAGTCGAAAACACAATCAATCATCGGGTTTAAAGAGATCGCGATGCTCCCGGGTGAAACCCCCTGGGATCTGGACCAAAGGCTGAAGGGTATGATTCGTGAAGCCAACATGACATTGACGCATGGATAGCACCGTGCATGGTTTATAGCATCACTAACACCGCACTTAAGGACGACGTTGTCACAACAAAAACTTTCCACCCAAGCCGAAGCTTTGGAGATGGCAATGATATTGCATGATACCCCTATACAAGACCCTGGTCTGGGAGTCCAAAAATCCACGTACAACTACAAAATCTGTGTCTGGAGATGCAGAGTTTGAAACAGGATAGGACACCTTGGCCAGAGGCACACGAGGAGGTATGGTGCATAAAATACAAAGGCCAGGGGCATGACAAGGACCACTATCCAGTGTTCACGAATTACTTGGCAGGAGGAGGGCCAATTCTGTTAAGACTTGAGGCACGATCAGGGCCAAGCGCGATGCCTACATTATGGTGTGTGATCTGTCAGATAGGAGGAAAACACACTACAGATAATTGTCATCTATTGCAGAAGTATACGCAGACGTCCCAACAATTGTTTTGTAATTTCTGTAGGTCGGTAGGCCATGATGAACGCACCTATAGAAGCTATGAACTAATGATGGATCGGACTCCTACCTATAGGGTGCAAATAGAGATGTGAACCCTCAAACCAAATGTAGGAATGGCACATGGTGGATTTCAGGGGCACGGTCAAGGTCGAGGTGGAATGGAACCAGGAAGGGGTCACAGACAGTTAATTTGTTACAATTACGGAGGGCCAGGGCACTATGCCCACGATTGTACAAACCCAACAAGGAAATCATGTTTGTACTATGCTTAGTTTGATCATGAGGCAGAAGACTGCCCTACATTGATAGCGAGACTGTGCAAAAAGGGGGTACTTTAGCCCCCTCCGACTCAGAATTTGCAGATGATGAGGTCTGAGCCGCATGAAGAAGACCTAAATGTAAACATGATGCTCAGGAGCAGTATGACCACTGGCGATGATAAAGGTAAGCAGTCAGAAGAAAGTGCGTGGGTTTGCAAGGCTCCTACAAAGGAACCTGAATTTGATTTAGAACACGTGAAGGAGACATTCATGGAAGCTAAGAAGAGCTTCATGGAGGCCTCCACTTCAGGTAGTAAGGATCAACTAGAACCAAGGATGGATCCTTCAATGCTCACTACCTTTCTGGAGACATGCATGAAACTGCTACACAACAGCAAGGCAGTAAAAGGACTATAGGAACTTATCACTAGGTGCACGGGGTCAGGAGAACCGCGTGTAGTCCGGAAACTCGGAAAGCATGCATTGCGCATAGGAAGGGAAATGAGGTTGACTGTGTAAATCGGCGAGTATGAAATGGATCAAGTAATCTTGGATCTTAGATCAGACACAAATGTACTACCAAAGAAAACATGGGAACGCATGGGCAAACCCTCGATACAATGGTCTCCTATTCAGTTACGAATGGCGAACCAACATAAGATCTTGCCCATGGGAAGATTGCAAGGGGAAACAGTAGATATTGAAGGTGTGAGTGCGTAGGCGGGTTTTGAAGTGATAGAGATTGTCGATGACAGTAATCCCTATCCCGCGCTACTAGGAATAGACTGGGCCACCGATATGAATGGAGTCATAAATCTGAAGAAGCGCAAAATGATCTTTGAAAAAAGTCACTACGCGTAGTAGTACCACTAGATCCAGTCAAAGGAGCGCAATACACTGAACCAGTGTGTGGCAATGATAGTGATGACAATCTCAATTTTATTTACAAGATAACCATGCGAGAAGAGGATTCGGTGAATCCAACCATAGATGGAAGGATTTCGTGGGAGCACGAAAGATCCTGCACTTCGGATTAAGATGAAGAGATAGAGCGATGGCAGAATCAGTTGCACGAAGTAACAACGCTTAATTGAAACATGATGGTTAGATCACTACAATGCGTGATAATAGAGGCAAGGGATCTGCCTACATATGGTGGGTTGACAGCAGTGGATGAATTCCTGAACAAGTTTGAAAGCGCAGTACCAGAACAGCAGCGGTTCGATGCTCTGAAATGGGCACTGTGCACAATGCCTGCACGATGGTGGGGTACGCATCAGGGAATTTTTGAGGACTGGCGCATATGCAAAAGAATGATGCACCTATGATTTGGGAGACCACAAATACAGCTAGTAGACAAATATGACAGACGAGATGATCCATGCACACACCTCGCGAAATGGACCAAGGTATACATCGAAGAGCCACAGCTTGAATGGGTACATTTATTCTATCATACCCTGGATGTCATAGCCATGAATTGGTATACTAAGACGGAGCTCCGCCATGGTACAAGAAAATGGGATGCCTTGCGCAAGGGATTTCTGTTAACGTTCATGTTTGAAGATCGTTGGTCAGATACTGTTGATGATGTGCTACGCGCAGTAAAAGAAGTTATCTTCAAAATACCCCAGGAGCCAATGGAAGTACTTCAGCCAGAATGGGCGACACAGCTGAGCTACACGCTAGAATGTTACAATGTAAATGTTGAGGAGGATGATGAGGACCCACAAAATATTAACATTTCAGAAATGGAAGGTTGTCATGAGATTCGAGGACCATCACTTGAAGACCCCAACATGACCGTGCCACTAAAGACAAAGCAAGTCAACATTGGAACGGAGGCGGAGCTGAAGTACGCAATGCTTGGGGACTATTGGGACAATGCCACGATGGATAAGGTTGTTGAGTTACTCCGCGAATACCAAGACTTGTTCCCGACCAAAATTATGGACTTAAAAGGGATCATTGGCGTCTTAAGGATGATGAATATCACCCTGAAACCTGACGTGAAGCCAGTTAAGCAGCGACCTTACCACTTGAATCTGAAGTATAAAGAAAAGGTCTGCGACGAATTAGACAAAATGCTCGCAGCTGAAATTATTGAACCAGTGGAAGAATCTGACTGGGTGATTCCTGTGGTAGTACAAGAGAAAAAACAGAAGGGAAAAATAAGAATATGCGTGGACCTCAAGAAGCTGAACGACACCTGTGTACATGATCCATTCTCGACACCATTCACAGATGAAGTACTGGAGAATGTTGGCAGTCAGGAAGCATACGCATTCATGGATGGGTTCTTAGGGTACCATCAAATCAAGATCGCGCTCGAAGATAGGAGAAAAATAACCTTTGCAATAGAATGGGGCTGCTTTCAATACACCGTTATGCTGTTTGGATTGAAGAATGCGCCAACTATATTTTCGCGCATCATTGTGGCCGTGTTCAAAGAATGCATCCACAAGTTCTTGGAGGTCTATCTGGATGATTGGACTGCCTTTGGATTAGTTAAGCACCATGTAGCGAGCTTACGCTTGATGTTGGATACTTGCCCCGACACCAGATTGCACTGAACCTTAAGAAGTGCACATTCCTCGTTCCCTTTGGAAACCTGCTAGGACATGTGGTCTGCAAACAAGGCCTAATGGTGGACCCTACGAAGATTGTCATTATTCTAAATTTGGAAGCACCGCGAAGTGTTAAACAACTGCGCGCTACTTTGGGGCACACCAGATACTATAGGAAGTTCATCAAAATTTATGCCCAAATTGTTGACCTAGGTTGTCATTGATGTCAATATGGCAATATTCTAGATACTAATATGGCAATATCCTAGCTACTAGAAGCCAAGGGGAAACCGAGCAGATCCATGAAGAGACAGGAGTAAGGCCATCAGGATAGCCAAGCCACATTGGAGCAAGAGGAGCTACAGGAGGAGCCATATATATATATATATATATATATATATATATATATATATATATATATATATATATATATATATATATATATATATGTAATATATATATGCCAAAACTAAGTTCTCAGAGCTACAGGAGAAAATAGAGCGAGCAGAATAGAGCATATATATATGCCATATATATGCCAAAGAAGAACAGAGCCATGGGAGGCAGCGAATAGAGCTATCGAAGCCACAGAGGAAGCAGACAGAGGTTTCAGGAGCAAACAGAGCTATCGGAGCTACAAAGGAGCCATATATATATGCCATATATAAGCATTTAATAGAGCCATACCGAAGGACCATAAACAGAGCCTACCAAAGGAGTATTACAGCGGAGCATTATATAATATTGGAGAAGCCACATAGAACCGATAGAAAGGAAACAATGGAGCAATATATATACAGGGTTAAAGGAGTGGAGCTATATACGCCATCAGAGAGCATATCGGAGTGCAAACATATATATGCATGCATTTAACAACCATCAGAACCCATATACGCCACAGATAACAATATTGGAGCAAAAATGTCAAAGAATGCACTATCAGGGAATAATATAGTGTATATGCAAGCGGATTACACTATCAGGAGATATCAGCGGCCAAAAACCCATATATGTATGCTTTAACACTATTGGTAGACACAAACCATATATATATGCATTTGCACTATCGGAGGCAAAAAGCAGACCTGAAACTTTATACACGGGAGTGGTAAGTCATATCGAGTCCGACACCTAATATCGCATTGCTATAATGGAGTGGTCTACGTTAAGGTCTAGACTTGGACCTTTGCGATGTGCGATTGCTGACATATATCGCATCGGCACTTCAGGAGCGGGAGTTACAACATGTCAAGCAGTTCTTTGTGATCGCCGATAGCGATATCGCATCGGACCTCCACCAAGGGCAACCCCCGATTGCAATACATATACACGCACCGATTGCGATTTCACTATGGATCCAATACAGTATAGATGCGGGTATACAATTTCTTGAAGTCCGCCCTTTAGCCATTCTGCCTATTTTTCCTGTGTAAATGAATTTTTGGCTTGCACGGAATTTGGAGGCAGAAATACACTACGAAATGCTCCCGATAGTTCAGGAGGCTGAACTAATGTCGATGGCGATTGCGATCAGGACGTGGCAGGTCTGTTAAACGAAACAGTTCCTGTGTATGCCTGCTATCATGAGAAAACAGGAGCGTTGTTACAGTTTTTTTGAATATGTGTCCTCTACATATGACTTGGTCCTCACCTTTGAATCAACATGTCCAATGAGCATGAATAGACAAAGGAAACCGAAAGCTGGGAAGCTGAAGAAGCAAGTGAGCACAAAGGAAATGACAGCGACCGAGGAGGAAGTTGATAAGATAAACGAGCATTGAGGAAGCTAAAGGGCTAGCAAAGAGAGGAAATCGGGAGACATGGGGAATGAATAAAACAGGTAAAACAGAGAACATGAATGTTCTTGAAGGTTGTTGAACACTGTGGAAAATAAGCTGGAGGAGACAGAGGCAACGAGAGGATCCAGCAGAACAAAAAGAGGGTCGAAGGGCCAACAGGACAGCAGACAATCGAAGGGGAGAAGTAGCCAACAGAGAACATAAGATTGAATAGGAAGTTGTTCTTTATGAAGAGCTTAGTGCAGCTAACAGTAGACGGAATAAAGCTATGTGAAGACATTATTAGAGAGGATGAAGACTATTGGAGACTATGTGTGGGCAGTATGCAGATTTGTAAAGACTTCTTCATAAGAATACTGGTTGTCATTGATGTTGTAGCATGGAGACTACAGTGAAGCTATAAACAGACAAAACTCAGTAGAGAAGAGTTCTGAGAGCAGAACATTACTATCAAATGTGCCTTGACAAGATTGGGTCAGAACCCTTGCGGCTAGTGCCTCAGAAGCAAGAAGGATTGGAGTCCTTGGGGCTGGTGCCTCAGAAGTAAGTAGGATAGGAGTCCTTGGGGTTGATGCCTCAAAAGTGAGTAGGATTAGAGTCCTTGGGGCTGGTGCCTCAGAAGTAAGTGGGACAGGAGTCCTTGGGGTTAATGCCTCAGAAGTAAGAGGGATTGAATTCCTTGGGAGTTGGTGCTCCTAAGTCCAAGGTTGGTACCTTGGCAAAATAGAGTTGGAGCTCTGAAGGTTGGAGCCTCACAAAATTCCAAGTTGGTGCTTGGAAACTTATTGCAACCATCTATATATTGTATCTATTTTACTGCAAAGATTATATTAATAAAATCATTTATTCTTGTTGTTCATCTTGTGTTTTGAACATATACGTTTTAACTAGTAAAACAATAGTCGGAAAAAGAAATACTAATTCACCCCCCCTCTCAGTATTTCCAACAATTGGTATCAGAGCTAGTACCTTCATTCAAAGCCTAACAATTTAAAGGTTGATATTTAGAACACAAATGGCAAAGACAAGGAAGAAAATCTCCAATCCTCCTAAGGATATGTCTCCCTCTACTACGAAAATAGAAGACAATCAATTTGAGGAGGCTCCAAGGCTCAATGGGAACTTTAATATATGGGAAATAAGAATGAGGAATTTCCTACAGAATCAAGGCATCGAAATCTAGAAATCAGTGATTGTTGATAGCAGGATGGATGAAGAATCCAAGGAGTACAATGCAAAAGCAATAAAGGCAATCTTGAATGGGCTACCTGATTCTGTAAAGAACAATCTAGGAAAATGTTCATAAGAAAATGGAATATGGGACAAAATTCATGACCTTCACTCAAAAGGGGCATTGACTATGACCATTAGTCAAGAAGATGACGGAAATCAAGAAGGAAATCCATAACCCATCATAGAAGCTGAACATGAGAATGATGACACCAAGGCTAAAACAGACCTAGAAGATGAAGAGAATGAGAAAGATTTTTTAAAATAACTCCTCGCTCAACTTATGACTGCCATGGAAGAGATTAAAAATTTGAAAAAGGAAAATGAGGAACTTAAGAAGACAGCACTAGTTGGTAACCAAGATCAAACAAGGAAGAAAGTTGACCTCATCAAGCTTCAAGTACAAGAAACGGATGAAGAGCTTGCCAAGCTTACGAAGGAATATCATTAAAGCAAAAGAAAGCATCATGAAGAAGTCATATTCATGGCAAATCAATTGAATAAAGCAAAGAAGCAGGAAGATACCTTGTCAAGTCAACTTGAACAAAGGCACAAGAGCTTGAACAAACGTGAAGAAGAGATTGGTTAGCACAAGGTAGAGGTCTCCTCTCTCAAGTCTCAACTACAAGAAGCAATGAAACAAGCACAAAGAGCAAAAAAGACCATGGAAACATTGGAAATCATAGAAGGACAGGTTGATGAAGCAGGAAAGGAAAGAAACACCATGATCTGTCAGCTGAAAGCAAAGAATGAAGAAATCTTCAAATTAAAATCTAACATCAAGCTTCTCAAGGCTGAAACATGTAAAGCTACAAGGATCAAGGAAGAAATGGAGAGCAGTCAAGCAAAGAATGAAGAAATATTCAAAATGAAGTCAGATATCATCTCCCTTAAAATAGAAGCAAATGAAGCTATTCGTATCAATGAAGAAACTGAGGAACAACTTGCTAAGAAGAATAGTGAGTGTGAAAGATTGGAAGAAGAGATTGTATTCCTCAGGACAAAGGTTGAAGGGATAAACAAAATCTTGAAGAGCTCTCAAACCTTGGATGACATGCTCGGCTATCACAGTTGTCCATCTAATAAATCAGGTCTCGGGTATGCAGGTGAACCCTCAAAGAAGAATGATGTTAAAATTGAAAACTAGGGAAAAACTTCATGTGGGTCACCTTATTCATGACTGATAATATTTTTATTAGATTCCTCTCGTCGAGAGGTGTAGGATTGATATAAAGATCATTCGATTCCGATAAGTATTCATGGAGATATGAATTTATTTTGATTATGGAATTATTATCAAGTCGACCTACAACTCATGTAGGCTCAGAAGCCCAACAGTCGCATCTATTCAAACACCAACATTGCGTATAAATATAGGAGGAATTTTCCTCATTTGGACTCACTCATCTCATCACATCTCTCTCTCTCTCTACTGCGCAGAAAAGAGTCTCTTCTCTAGTGTACAGAAAAGGGTCTCTCCCTCACACATTTGAAGCTGGAAGCTGTCGAAACTGAAGCTACAACTGCAAAAGTAAAGATTGACCTACATGGACTAGAAGATCTCCTCATCTAAACTACGTTGTAGGTTCATCTGAACCTCCTCTGAAAGCTCCAACTTTTGGTGGTGGAATCAAGTCAATCCGACGGACGGTTTGCAAGATATCCATTGCCCTAGTTTGAAGCCGGAAGCTACTGAAACTGAAGTTGCAACTGCAGAAGTAAAGATTGACCTGCGTGGACTAGAACATCTCCTCATCTGAATTGCACTGTAGGTTCATCTAAACCTCCTCTGAAAGCCGCAACTTTTGGTGGTGGAATCAACTCAATCCGACGGACGGTTTACAAGATATCCACTGCCCTAGTTTGAAGCCGGAAGCTGCTGAAACTAAAGCTGCAACTGTAGAAGTAAAGTGTGACCTGCGTGGACTAGAAGATCTCCTCATCTGAATTATGTTGTAGGTTCATCTGAACTTCCTCTGAAAGCCTCAACTTTTGGTGGTGGAATCAAGCCGATCCGACGGTCGGTTTGTGAGATATCGTCTGCCCTAGTTTGATGATGAAGCCGCTAATGTTGATGTTGTTGATCCAGGTTTGCTACTGTTGATATGAATCAGATTTATTGTACTATTTCTCTCTGCTAAATCATTGAAGATAAAAGAAGATTTGATCAAAGGGTTTCCCCACACATTGTGGGGTTTTTCCCTGGCTAGCCGCCACATCTTGTGTCTCTTGTCTTGGCTTGTTTTCTGTCGATCGTTTAATGCTCTATATGCACTTTACTTTATGTACATGTGATTTCTAATCTGTGGAATATAATAAGAAAAAAATTAAATTGTTATAAGCATAGAACATACCACAACTTAACATGGGATTAGAGTTGAGGTGAAGACAAAGCCTGAGCAAGAGCAAGAGCAATCACCGAAGAGAAGATTAGCAAGGTTATCCTAAAAGAACGATGTGGTCCTCAACACTCTTTCCTGCCGAAGACAAGCTCCATGAGAAAGTTGACTAACACGGACTCTATCGACAAGCGCTTGGGGGCCCACATCTCTGAGCTAGAGACCTCCAAGGAAATCTACAATAGACTGGTGAGTTTATTTAAAGTTAATGATGCAAATCAAGTTTTGTTTCTTAGAAATAAGCTTAGGGAAATCAAAAAAATGGTAAATATGAGAGTATGCAAGCATACTTCTTAAGAATCACTGAGATCAAGAACGATCTCCTATCTATTGGGGAGACTATTACTGACAAAGAAATGGCACTCACAACTCTTGGAGGATTACCATCCGAAAGGTACATGTTCAGGACTACTCTTCTGAACAATAATGTAATTCCTGGTTTTGAGGACTTAATGGCTAGATGCATTCAAGAAGAAACAAGGGTAGAAGAGTAAGAAATGCCCATGCCTAAAGGTCCTCCTGCTGCCTTTTCTTCTCATGCTAAGAAAAGAAATAATTCTGGGTATAAATCGAAAAGAAACGCTGGACCTAATGGTGGAAGAAAAGGACGATGTTTCATTTGCAATAAAGCAAGTCACTATGCAAGGGAATGTCCTAATAGAAAGGACTCTCACCGTGACGATGATCAAAATCCCTCTCATGGTAATCGAAGGAATGGAAAATTCAATAACAAAGGTAAGAGGAATGTTGGAAATCAAGGAAGAGGACAACCATTCAAGAAGGCTAGAAATTCCAGCATGTATTAAATGCACCTGACCTCAAAAAGAACCTGGTGTCCATCTCGGCAATGGAAGACAAAGGCTACAAGGTAACCTTCAGTGATGGCAAGGTACGTATATGGAAAAATAATGTTAAAGATGCCTTTACTCTTGGGTTTCGTTTTGATTCATTATATCAGGTCGATGGAAGTCTGTTAGGTGTCATATCTTATGACACATCTCTTCAGTTCGAACTTTGGCATCAGAGGTTTGCCCACCTTCATTATAAAGCTCTACTCGGTGTAAGACAAATGGTGACAGGGATGCCCGAATTCCGAGTAGAGAAAGAAGGTGTATGTCTAGGATGTGCCAAAGGAAAGCTAAAAAATGGGACCATTCCCCTCAAGCCAAAGCAAGACCTCCGATATATTACAATTGGTTCACTCAGGCATATCTGAGGCTGGCATTAAGAGGGAGACTACTACACCACATACTCCTGAGCAGAATGGTGTGGCGGAAAGGAAGAACTGTATGATTGTGGAAGCTTTCTCTATGGGTAGATGATGTAACAATGCCTGATGTGGAGGAACCCATGGATCCTATTTATCCCCTTGAGCCTTCCTCTTCTAGGAAGAGGCCTTCATGGCTTAGGGGGCTACTTGATGATGCTGAAAGAAATGTTGCACCTCGAGGAACCTTCCGTGAAAGTAAGAAAACTAATAGGTATCAGGGATACCTGACCATCATGAGCACGATCATACAAAATGAGCCTTCATCATTCTTAGATGCCATCAAGCATCAAGTATGGAAGGATGATATGACTGAAGAATATGAGTCTATCATGAAGAATGATGTCTAGGAAGTAGTTCCCAGACCCCAGGACAAGACAGTTGTTACTTCCAAATGGCTTTACAAGATAAAGCATGCAGCAGATGGAAGTACGGAATAGTATAAGGCTCGTGGTTTCTCCCAGAATGAAGGTATAGACTATGATGTGATATTTTCACTTGTTGTCAGATATACAACCATTTGCTTGATCATAGCCCTTGTGGCTTCACAAGGATGGAACCTACATCAGATGGATGTCAAGACCGTGTTCTTGCACGATTCGATCAAAGAAGAGGTCTATGTGGAGCAACCCGAAGGATTTGAGATTTATGATTGAAAATCTCATGTATGCAGGTTGAAGAAGGCTCTCTATGGGCTGAAGCAAGCACCCCGAGCATGGTATGAAAGGATCGATAGCTACTTGATGAAGTTGGGATTCACTAGGAGTGAAGCAGATCCTAACCTCTACTTTAAGGTTGAAGATGACAAGCCTCTCATACTGGTGTTGTATGTGGATGACCTCTTTCTAATAGGTGCATACCCTCTCATTCACAAATGTAAGAGGGAGTTGGCTTCTAAATTTGAAATGAAGAACCAAGGACTTGAAGTGTGGCAGAAGCCAAGGGAAATTTTCCTATCTCAAGGAAAATATGTGGTGAAGATTCTGCAAAGATTTGGTATGGTGGACTGCAAGCCTGTGACTACCTCGAGGATCTTAACTTTCAGAAGTTATATCGTAGTGATGTCGGACCAGATTTGGGAAATGCCTCTAAGTTTCAAAAACTCATTCACGTTGATGTTCTTGGTGAACCTCTGTCCGAACATATGTTTTGCAGTTAGCATTGAGAGCTCATATTTGGTTAAGCCTCACTATATTGGTGCCAAGAATCTCCTGAGATGTCTTCAAGACACAATCTCTCATGGATTGAGATACACTACTAGAAATATGAAACTGCATGATTATTCGAATGTTGATTAGGCAGGTAGTGTGGAGGATCACTGGAGCACTTTTTAGTGTTGTTTCTCTTTGGATTCTGCTTCGATATAATGGATGAGCAGGAAGCAGAAGTTGGTTGCCATAAGCACCGCCGAGACCAGATACATATCTACGAGTATGATCTCGTATGAAGCTGCTTGGTTGGGGAAGCTCTTTAGTGAGCTATTTGAACACATACCACTGTGATTCTCTGTAACAACCAGAGGTGGGATTCGATTATTGAGGAATCCCATATTCGTCGATTGCTCCAGCAGATAGACATCATCTAGGATATGGTAAGTCGATGAGCAAGGAGGCTCCATTGCATTAAGATGATGTACAGGTTGATACACCTTGTCAAAGCCACGAGGAAAGATCTAATCTGTGATTTTCCCAAACGACTTGGAGTCGTCAAGAAACCCTTGTACAAGGGTCCTGCATGTTGCATACATTGAGCTCTGGGAGCTCTGAGAGCTTTCAGTTCTTACTGGAGCAACATACAACCACAGGGTGACTCACCCTCCCCTGGTGGTGCGCACTGGAACAAGATGATTCACTCTCTTGTGGGACGAGATGATTCGCTCTCTTATGGAACAGGATGATTCCTCTCCTGTGTAGCAGGATGATTAGTTCTCCTGTGAGGCCTGGATTGATGTGTTCTCCATGGTGGCCTGGATTGATATGTTCTCCATGGCGATTTTAGCAAGATTGATGTGTTCTCCTATGAGGATAGGATTGATCAGTTCTCCTGTCGAGGCATCCTACCCATGCAGTCTGGGACTCATGGGAAGTACCTCTCATCTGATCAATGAGCAGGGAAATGAAGTTAGGGACCATAGTAGTACCGATGGACACATCATTGTATCTACCGTACTCCCTATGCTAGGATGACCTCCATTGATCTGGGATCAATGATACTGGTCTGGGACCAATGGTAGGAGTTGTACCATACTATGACACTAACTTTGGGATCGGTTGAGACTGGTCTGGGACTAGTGGTACATACTTTGAGACTGACATCGTGTCAGTGCAGTACTGGTCTGGGACCGGTGAGAGTGGTACATACTATGATGCTGACTTCGGGTCGGTTGAGACTAGTCTGGGACCAACGGTACACTCTCTGAGACTATGATATTGGTCTGGGACCAGTGGTAGGAGTGGTAATTACTATGAAGCTGACTTTAGGTCGGTTGAGATTGGTCTGGGACCAGTGGTACGCACTCTGAGACTGACTTTGAGTCAGTGGAGGATGATACTGGTCTGGGACCAATGGAGTTGTACTCACTATGACGCTGACTTCGGGTTGGTTGAGATTGGTCTGGGACTAGTGGTACATACTCTGAGATTGACTTTGAGTCGGTATGATACATCCTCGATCATTTCTTCTTCTTCATAATTCGGACAAACACAGAGAAGAACAGAACAAAGCAAAGCAGCATATAACAGAGCAGAACCGTACAGATCAATACAGGGCAGAACAAGATAAAGCAGAATAGGTAGAATAGAGCAGGGCAAGGGTCAGGTTGTACAGGGTAGTTCATTTGATGGATAAATAGTAACGAGTGATAGACAGATTGCAAATGAAGTTCTACCTAGTTGAGAGGGAGTGTTAAAATTGGCAACTAGGGAAAAACTTCATGTGGGTCATCTTATTCATGGTTGATAATATTTTTATTAGATTCCTCTCGTCGAGAGGTGTAGGATTTATATAAAGATCATCCGATTCTAATAAGTATTCATGGAGATATGAATTTATTTTGATTATGGAATTATTATCAAGCCGACCTACAACTCATGTAGGCTCAGAAGCCCAACAGTCGCATCTATTCAAACACCAACGTTGTGTATAAATACAGGAGGACTTTTCCTCATTTGGACTCACTCATCTCATCACATCTCTCTCTCTCTACTGCATAGAAAAGAGTCTCTTCTCTACTGCACAGAAAAAGGGTCTCTCCCTCACACATTTGAAGCCGGAAGCTATCGAAACTGAAGCTGGAACTGCAGAAGTAAAGATTGACCTACGTGGACTAATAGATCTCCTCATCTAAACTGCGCTATAGGTTCATCTGAACCTCCTCTGAAAGCCACAACTTTTGGTGGTGGAATCAAGTCAATCCGACGGACAGTTTGCAAGATATCCACTGCCCTAGTTTGAAGCCAGAAGTTGCTAAAACTGAAGCTGCAACTGCAGAAGTAAAGATTGACCTACGTGGACTAGAAGATCTCCTCACCTAAACTGTGTTGTAGGTTCATCTGAACCTCCTCTGAAAGCCGCAACTTTTGGTGGTGTAATCAAGTCAATCTGACAGACAGTTTGCAAGATATCCACTGCCCTAGTTTGAAGCCGGAAGCTGCTGAAACTGAAGCTGTAACTGCAGAAGTAAAGTTTGACCTATGTGGACTAGAATATTTCCTCATCTGAATTGTGTTGTAGGTTCATCTGAACCTCCTCTGAAAGTTGCAACTTTTGGTGGTGGAACCAAGCCGATCCGACGGTCTTTTTGTGAGATATCGTCTGCCCTAGTTTGATGATGGAGCCGCTAATGTTGATGCTGCTGATCTAGGGTTTGCTACTGCTGATATGAATCAGATTTATTGTACTATTTCTCTCTGTTGAATTATGGAAGATTAAAGAAGATTTGATCAAAGGGTTTCCTCACACATTGTGGGGTTTTTCCTTGGCTAGCCGCCACATCTTGTGTCTCTTGTCTTAGCTTGTTTTCTGTCGATCATTTAATGTTCTTTCTGCACTTTACTTTATGTACATGTGATTACTAATATATGGAATATAATAAGAAGAAGAAGTAAATTGTTATAAGCATAGAACATACCATAACTTAACAAATGAAAATGCTTTAAACAAAAGAGATGTGAAGAAGCCAGAAAGAAATGGTGATGCTCCCAGTTCCAGCAAAGGCAAGGAGAAAAATCAAGACTACAATAGAAGAAATCCTACTCTAAGAAAAAATCTAGCTCCAAGAAGAAATATAGATGATGTCAAAGATGCAAGAGGCAATGGTTATCATCAAAGGATCTCAATGCAGAAAGGCTTCAGAAGTACATCAAGGAAACCTCCATCTCCCAGGTACCAAAGTTCATTTTTTGGTTATTGTTATTCTTGTACAAACATTAGTCACATGGAAAAAGACTGTAAAGCATATCATAAAGATAGATGTTATGGTCCCCAACCATCTCATAGAGATAGATATTATGGTCCCCAACAATCTCCAAGAAACAATTTTGCAGGAAGAAAATATGAATTCTTATTCATGAACAATGTAGAATGCTTCAAGTGTCATAACATTGGTCATATGGCACGTGACTGTAACTTAACTTGGGCTCTTACACAAGCTAGAACCATGCAAAAGAAGAAAGTTACACAAGTATGGAGAAGGAAGGAAATACAATCTGAGAGTCCCTTGAGCTCTCCAGCCAACAGCGTATGTCATTGGCCTAAATTTTGACAATCTAAGCATTTTATGAGAAGACTCTGCCAAAAGAGATGATGCATACAGTTAGGGGGAGCCTGTGATTCTTGATCATTATTGCTGAAGCTATTAGTGAAAGGGTCCTTATGAAATCCTTGTTGAGATATATTAACAATCATTCTTTGATGAAGATCATTTCTCAAGAGTACTCCACTGAAGAACAAGATCCTGTAACCATTCTTTGGACTGTTGTTAAAGATGCTTTCCACTTAATCTCTAAGTAGTATTTGGAACAACGGAGAATGGGATCTAATACTAAATAAATAGGGCAAACATCTATGGTGCTATTATCACAGAAGTTTATGTCTTGACTCAGGTATTTAATGTGAAAACAGACAAATTCTGGACATTAATGGAGGTAATCTTCAAACAAACAGATACATCTCAAATGGAGTATTGAAATAAGAGCAGCTGGCAGCATATAACAAAACTAAAGCATTGCATGAAGATGCAAATTAGAAATTGTATTTAAAAGACAATCATAGACTGGATGTCTGAATCTGCTAGGGAAATAACATGCAGGGATGTGTACAAGAACACAAGGACAAGATGGTTCATAGAAAGGAGAGTGTGGTGCAGTCAAATATAACTTATGCTAATACTAGTCACTGAGAAAATATAGCAACAGTAAGGCACAACCTCTCACCTTTTCATCCAAATGCAATGAAGTTGAATACTGGATGGCAGTCACTCAAGTAGAAGCACAATGACACAAAGGAACTCAGATCTGAATGAAAGCATTAAAGCAGAGCATCTTTAAGCATTGTTGAATCCATGATAAAGCAGTTCTGAGACATGAAGAGGGAATAATGTGCAAATTGATGATAAAGCGTCAATCCTTCTATCTTGAGTAAAAAGAAGAAGAGCACTATGACAGGGGGAGTCACAGACCCATGAAGATCTACCATTCATGAAGAACAGAAGCAGTTTGATAGGGGAAGTCCTAAAGCACTTATTTTCCATTGATGTCAAAGGGGGAGAGAAGAAGAATATTGCCATCAATAACAAAGGGGGTGATTGTTGACCTAGGTTGTCATTGATGTCAATATGGCAATATTCTAGATACTAATATGGCAATATCCTAGATACTAGAAGCCAAGGGGAAGCCGAGCAGATCCATGAAGAGACAGGAGCAAGGCCATCAGGATAGCGAAGCCACATTGGAGCAAGAGGAGCTACAGGAGGAGCCATATATATATGTAATATATATATATGCCAAAATTGAGTTCTCAAAGCTACATGAGCAAATAGAGCGAGCAGAACAAAGCATATATATAGGCCATACATATGCCAAAGAAGAATAGAGCCATGGGAGATAGAAAACAGAGCTATTGGAGCCACAGAGGAAGCAGACAGAGGTTTCGGGAGCAAACAGAGCTATCAGAGCTACAGAGGAGCCATATATATATGCCATATATAAGCATTTAACAGAGCCATACTGGAGGAGCATAAACAGAGCCTACCGGAGGAGTATTACAGTGGAGCAATATATAATATTGGAGGAGCCACATAGAACCGATAGAAAGAAAAAAGCGGAGCAATATATATATAGGGTTAAAGGAGTGGAGCTATATACGCCATCAGAGAGCATATCAGAGCGCAGACATATATATGCATGCATTTAATAGCCATCGAAAGCCACATATGCCACAGATAACACTACGGGAGCAATAATGTCAAAGAATGCACTATCAGAGAGTAATATAGTGTATATGCAGGTGGATTACACTATCGGGAGATATTAGTAGCCAAAAACCCATATATGTATGCTTTAACGCTATCGGCGGACACAAACCATATATATATGCATTTGCACTATCAAAGGAGGAAAGCAGACTTGAAACTTTGTACACGGGAGCGATGAGTCATATCAGGTCCGACACCTAATATCGCATCGCTATAATGGAGTGGTCTACGTTAAGGTCTAGACTTGGACCTTTGCGATGTGCAATTGCCGAAATATATCGCATCGCACTTCGGGAGCGGGAGTTACAACGTGTCAAGCGGTTCTTTGTGATCGCCGATAGCGATATCGCATCAGACCTCCGCCAAGGTATTAACACTCAGGTTGTCCCTCAGGTTGGAGTAAAGGGATACGGCCGAGGTAACCACAGACCAACTTTGGACTGCAGGTTCTAGCCCACCTGCAATCAGAGAGGGCTCTCTCTTTCTGATTTAGCTTTGTTGATGATGATTTTAGGCTAGCTATTGAGTTCAGGGGTTTTGTTTGTGTTTTGGTGGGAAGATTGATGTTTTCAGGTAAAGAGGCAGGTATAGTGTGAAAGTTTCGAACCATTGGGCATGGAGTCAAGGAGTAGGACTGCTGGTGCGTTTTCTTGGTCACAAGAGGAATAAGGAGCAAGGTAGCTGCACATGGAACAATTTTTCAGGTTTAAAGGATGGAAAGAATGCCAAGGAAGGAGAGGCAATTAAGAATCTCTCAATCAACTTAACAGAGAAGGGTGAATGAGCTCTATCTAGGGGCAGTAAAGAATCCCTAGATAACTGTCAAACACATGTGAATTAGGGTAAATATGAGCCACAGGGAATTCATATTCATGTCCAGTTCAGTTCAGATGAAAAAACATAAAGAAACAACAGAAATTGAGCCTAGAGTGCAGTTAAACAAGTTCTAAGCTAATCTTTCTTTCTGCTATTTAGATGGTGAAATGATGAAAACAGAGGTAAGAAGCACTTATTGAGTCATGTTGCAGCACAAGAATTCCACATTCACTTCCTCAGATCATTAGACACAGAGCAGACAGTCATTCCTCCAATCTCTTCAGCAATCTTTGATTAAGTAAAACATATCAGGTATGCAGTGCGAGTCTCTAGTGAAAATTATCAATCGACCAACCCTTGAAACAATACAAAGGGTGGTATATATAGGAAAAATTCTCCAAAAATTGTTTATTATAGCTTTGACCTAAACAGGCCTGAAAGTAAATGATTAATTTAACCTAATCCTATCAGAAATAAATGCAAGAAAATATCTATGGGCTGCGCTGAGGGCAGCCGTATCAAAACTGAATTAATGCGTTGTCCTCGGTGGCTTGGTGCAGTGCTTCTACAATAACTGTGCATGGGTCTTTTATCTCTACTGTTCGGCGGCATTAAAAGTTTTAACTGTGATTTGAGAGCCTGGATGGGTTTGCACCGCCTGATTTGACTTTGTTGGAGGCCATTCAAAGTTGACCTGCTTCGGGAACTGAAGATTTCCATTAAAAAATTTAACTGATAGTCTTTGTCGCTTCATCTTTCCTCTGATACTCTTTGACAAATGAATCTGGCCGGTTCTCTCCTTCGCTATGGGTCAAATCTAAATTTAATGGCCGCTATTCGGCCCTCTGTTTTCTTTAGAACTATCTTTTGATCCTTTCTGCATGCTTCGCGAAGAAAAACGGGTCATTCAGTGCCTTTTTGGCTTACTGGGGGCTACACGATGAGGGGCTTTCCATTTTGGCCCATTTCCCATAGCCATGCGCGATTAGCACTAGGCGCTAATCGCACATGAAAAACTGCCTCAGAATTTGAATCTGGGCTTCCTAAGCACGATTTTCGCCTTTCGCGCCAAAAACTGATGATGACGTCAGCGGGTGGGGCCATGTACGGCGGATGACGTGGCAGGATGATGTCAGCAGGGTGACGTCAGCATGTACGGTGGATGACGTGGCAGGAACACGGTGGCAGTGACGTGGCAAGGGTGACTCGGCAGGAGGCTGATGTGTGCAGATGACGTGGTAGTGTCGTGGTGCAGTCGTCAGGGAAGGGACAGAAGGCGGTTTGTGGTTTTCATCGGACCGCCTTCTGTACGAGGGCGATAACTGTTAGAGCGGCCCCGATGCAATCACAGGCGAACGCGCGTCCTCCTGTACGACAGAAAAACCGCCAAGCCATCGGGCGCTAAAGGTCGAGCGACAGGATGGCTCTGAAATCGCCGAGAGCCGTCGGATCTAGGAGGGGCGGATCGGAGGGCTGACGGAGCGCGGAGCTGGCGGCGGGTTTATACGGGGGATCTACGCGAATATTTGGATCTTCATAAAATGCCGCGGGGAGGGTTAAACTTTGGTTTTGTGGGTTTTATGGGTTTATACAAGCAGGGAAGAACAAAACTTAGTGTTTATTAAAACTTTTAAACATTATCTTTGTGCAAACAATTGCGGAGGGGTAAAGTTACAAGGTTTTGAGGACAGAGAGGTGGGTAAAGGTTCTTGGTCTAACCAGAGGTTTAGACCAATCCCAGTTTCATGACACGGATGGGTTCACAATAGTCCCAGGTGGACTACTATGTCCCAGGACTGAAAAAATACATAGCTATAGTGCTATAAGGTGGGATATGTACATAGGGGAGTTATTAACATAGATTTAGTAGGGGAAGGGGAAGACAGATAGGGATTTACATAATAGAGTCAGTAGTTAATATGAAGATGATGAGAAATCGCTAAGTTAAGGAACCTTAGGCTATTTTGGGGGAATAGAACTTTGTAAAAGAAGAATGGAAATCCTTGAGTGAGTCAGATCTTCACCAAGGCCAATGTTATGGAACATGATGAAATTAAGAGGCTCAAGCAGATCTTGACCTCTTCAAGGAAGTTAGTGAGTGATTTGGGAAATAAGAAGAAGGGGGAGTTTTTTATGTCCAGCTTGAGCTCCTCCAGATGAAAAACTGCATCATGATTGTGATCTGAAGAGATATAACACTTTGAAACACAAAATTGATCATGAATCATCATTCTGCACCCTCAAAAAACTACCTACCCAGCCTACTTTCTTAGCATTTTTTCTTCTTTTGGTGGGTGCACTTAGACTTGCAGACCCAGCTTTACAATTTTTCTTTTGATTGCCTTCCTATCTAAATCTACACTTATTTCTGCCAAGGGCCCAGATTAAGCAGTTGGGCTCCTTTGACTCTCTACCTATCTACAAATCTGCCAAGATTAAGCTGTTTGGAGAGATATCATTCTCTATATTCTAAAACAGAAAATTGAAACCTAGGGAGACCAAGGTTAAGCTGTTTGGCCCTCCCTTTTATAGAACATTCTTCAAAAATGGTTAAGTCATCAAAATTGGAATTCAGCAGTGGCATTTGGACTAGCACACTTTCACAGCTTCTTCTTTGACCTCTTTTGGAAATATGGAACACTGTAGTATGCAAAGTATGACATATTTGGCATGTAAAAATGTCAATCATGAAACATGAACACCTGTCGCAA
The DNA here is from genome assembly GCA_031772625.1 of Pinus tabuliformis. Classification (NCBI taxonomy): domain Eukaryota; kingdom Viridiplantae; phylum Streptophyta; class Pinopsida; order Pinales; family Pinaceae; genus Pinus; species Pinus tabuliformis. The sequence goes on from CM062817.1 coordinate 345,772,105, forward strand.
CAGGAGGCTAACAGTGGCTCTACTTGGGGATGGCTTTTCCTTGTGAAAAGCCAAGAACAGCAGGTCAGACTGCCTTGATCTTCTGTTGTTACTGTAGATTGAAAAGCTTCTCTGTGGTGGTTGCCAGGACTGTGAAGCTCTTGAAACATGGACAGTTCTTCTCCTCAACCGAATTACTATGAACTGTGTAGCATTGCCTGCTTTCTTCTGTGTGCTTGATGTTATGTACAATGTTGCTTGAGCATTGTACCTTTGAAACATTCTCAAAACATGGATCAAAACTGATGTGTTTGCTTTACTTTTGCTTTGACCAAGGGTGCTGATATGAAACTAAAACACTCCTCTGTTTTGATATTTTTGACTGAAGACTGCAAACAGCTTCCCTTTACCATGAATTGCTGTGATGTGACAGCAGTACTCCTGCTGTTTTGCTAAAATTGGTGCAGAGACAAAGCCTTTAATACTGGAATACTTGCTTTGGCTGTGTCTTCTCAAGATTTATTGCTGCTCCTCTAACAATCAGACTGTTAAAAAGAAGAAAATAAAGTGCTAATATATACAAATAAGACTGTACAAAGATATATACAGAGCTGCATTGTATCCCTTTAAAAGGGATCATGGTAATGTTTCAGCATACGGCCATTCACAGGGCCTTCCTCAGTAGTGTTGTCCTCTACGGATTTGAGAAAATATGTGTTATTTCCTTGAACAGCGGAAATAACAAATGGCCCTTTCCATAAAAAATCAAACTTTGCATGTTTGCCCTTGTCTTCTCTTCGTGAGTCCCACCTTAGAACTTTGTCACCAATGTAGAAATCCTCGGCCTTAACTCTCTTATCAAACATCTTTTTGAGTTTTTCTTGCAAAATTTGAGCTCTGTCATAAACTTGCTCTCTGGTTTGCTGAAGATGAATGGTCTGATTAATTCTTCTTTGAATGTCATTTGGTTCAGCCTAAATTTCCTGCAACAGTCTGATAGTAGGGATGCCCAAGGATGAAGGAAATCTAGCCTCCATGCCATATACTAACTCATAAGGGCTCATTCCAATGGATCTCTTGCTCGACAGTCTGTCTGCCCATAGGGCATTTACCAACTTTTTGTGCCAGTTCTTCTTGTTTTCTTCCAGCACTTTCTTTAGGATGTTGATGAGGCTCTTGTTGGATGATTTGGCCAAGCCATTACCTTGAGGGTAATAGGCTGTAGAGTGGCCCAAGGTAATATGAAATTGGTGGCAAAAATTGATCATTTTTTTGGATTTGAAGGCAGCGGCATTGTCAGTGATGATTTTCTCAGGGCAGCCAAATCTAGAAAGGATATTGCACTCAAGGAATTGAATAATGATGGTGTCATTGGCTTGTCTGCATGGGATGGCTTCAACCCATTTGGTGAAATAGTCGGTGGCTGTTAAAACCCATTTGTGTTGGCCTGAGGAAGAGGGATGGTATTCTCCGATGAAATCAAGACCCCATTGTTGAAAAGGCTTCTCGGTTGATATGGGTTTCAGGGGCAGGGGAAACAACTTTCTTTTGCCGTCAAAGACTTGGCATTTGTGACATGACATGGCAAACTTCTTTACATCTGCAAAAAGAGAGGGCCAGTAAAAACCAGCCCTTAAAATTTTATCAGCAGTGGACTTCCAATATAGATGTCCTCCACAGTCACCTGCATGGAATTCTTTCATGACATTGTTAGTTTCACTCATGGTTAAACAATTAAGCAATATACCTTCATGATTTCTCCAAAATAATGCACCATCTATGACACAAAACTTTAAAGCCTTCATTTTCAAAAATCTTTTCTTGGTTCTGGACAATCCTGGGGGAGCAAACAGGTTTAACAGTACAAAACATATATCAGCATACCATGGAGATTGCAAAAAGGTCTCACTGATCTGTGGAGTCGCCAGCTCCTGTTCATTATCCAACTGGTTAATGTCTAAGGCTTGAAAGTTTGTTTCAGACATCAGTTTGGCTAAACCTTGTCCCTTTATCAGCTTGGTTGGATTTATTTCTATGTCATACTCAAGGATGTTTGCTATCCACTTGCCTCTTTTGCCTTCTAATCCCTCTTGAGTCAATATGTCTTTTACAGCAACGTGTGGGACATAGGCAATCACATGTGAATATAAAATGTACACTCTGAAATCCTTGATGGCCTTAACGAGTGCATAGGCCTGCTTTTCCATGATTGGGTACTTCAAAGGGGCATCTCTTAAGGCTCAACTAAAAAAAGCGATTGGCTTTTCAGCTCCCTGTTCATCCTTTTGCAAAAGGACTGCGGCTATTGTGTGGTCAGATGCAAACGAAAATATGATAAAATCTTTGTCAAACTGTGGGCTGGTAAGGACAGGGTTTTGGGTTAAGGCCGTTTTGATACTCTCTGTTGTAGGGAAAAGTATTCGACTCGGATGACCCTATCCCACTCTGAGGGTGATAGTACCTTAGCAACAACTGTAAAATAAACTACTTAAGGTTTACTTCTTTATGAAAGCAAAAGAGAATGGAGAAATGCACTAACCGTTGCCTTGCATTTAATGTCGAATCCAAACTCTTCTCTTTGGCTGCTTTCTCCCAGCTCCTTGCTCTTTTGCTGGCCCAGCTACAATGAGATCTTGCAAAATAACAAAGAAGGAAACTACAAGAAGCATGCAATCATAACTGGTTCAAGGATTAGTGTAAACCAAACATGCAATTATCACAATATATTATTGAAACAAGAGCACATAGAAGAACCTCAATAGCTTTTATTAATGAAGAAGTAAAGGTTCTGAGAGTATTACAACCATTGAAGGCTCTAATCCAGCAACACCTCCCAGCAGAAAGAATTTCTCCTCTTCACCTCTCTCAAACAATCACCCAATAGCTCTATAGTGAAACCAACAGCATATCATTACTTTGCACCAAATTCCAGCCTCCTGAGCTCATAGGAGAGAGCTCAATATATAGATGAATTGAGAAAGGATGAGTCAGCTTGCAACTGATGTGTAGCTGCCTTGTGTCCTCTCTCTCTTCAGTTAATCTTTAGTTGATCTTCAGTTCTTGAGTCCACTTGGTGAACTTTGCTTCCACTTGGAGAAACAGAGCCTCTGACTCATCACAAGGTGAAATCCCTGATCCAAGTGTCATTTTTGGAAGATTCCAAAGCAATGACTCATTGTGCCACTTGTCCCATCTCGCTCAGCGCAGGTGGCCTTTGTCCCACTTGCTTTGCAACGCAGGTACACCATGGAGCAACTGAGTTTCAGCGCAGAAACCTAGTGGAGCACCTGCTTTGATTTCAGGATTGCTTGTTTTTGAGTGTTTTCAGGTGGAGAACTGATCTGAGAGCTGTTGGTTTGCTGACCTTGTTCCTCTAGGGGTAGGAACATCATGTTTAGGGAACTTTGGATCCCTTGGATTATTGACAATTCATGTTTGTTGCTGTAAGGCACAAAATTGTCTATAACAGATGCCCCCTAAAGTATGAGGTCGTTTATCGGGTGAAATGCTTTATTGAGAGGATCCGAAGTTCATTCAATCTGCTGAGAAGTGTCCTGTAATAAGATACAATACAATACATTATTTTTCATACATTTTCATGATCTAGCTGAGGCGGGCATTCCCATGCTCAGCTTTATAAATACATTTTGGTACATAGAACAGACGATCGTCTGATTGTAGACTGATAATTCTCTGCTGAAATTATCATCCTTTGAGAAGGATGATCATCTGCTGTAATGATGTACATATCAAATGTCTTTATGTCCTGAATATATATCGCAGCCCGGATGGATGAAACTAGATCCGGGGTCTTCAATCTCTTCCGATCTTCACTCGATGTACAAGTCGATCCATGTGAGAATTTCTTGAAGTCGAACATGGAAAGACATCGCTTGATTACCGGTCAATGATGTAAACCGTTAACAAGCGCGAGAGGAATCATCGATAAGGATGATGACCCTCAAGGTACGGCAGTACAATCCACATGGTGGGAATAAAGGACTTGGCGTCGACCACCATGCAAAATCTTCTGGTCGAAGGTCATTGATGTATACCTGTCGCCGGAAGTGAGAAACTTGCCATTGAGGCATGCAAGCTTCAAAGTACTGAAGGGTGTGTTCCTAGATCAACTCCTTCGATAATGAGCTGATGTCGACAAGGAGCGATCCGTCAAAGGAGGGCCTTAATGAATCCCACATCAGTGACACGGAACGGAGCTAGTGATTGTGATGAGGTGAAAACAAACTGTGATGTATGATTCAGGGTGGCGGTCATGAAGTGGATGAAGGATAATGTATGGCAGTGGATGGGACACGGTTGACTCTTTGCAGAACCACATCTCTTGAACATATAACGACACTGATGTGATGGATTGGTAGCATTAACCCAATTGTGGATGGTGTGGCGAGGACCATGGTTATGAGACCGGTGAATGAAACAACCCAACCCGATGTGATACGGAGGACAAAGTGTCATGTTCAAGAGCGACTTGCTACCATTAATGCTGTGAGGTTCTCCCAATTTTTCCCCAGTCATTGCTGACCAGTACCTCTTTATTTTTGTCAAGCTTGAGGAGGATAACATATGCTTGTTCTATAACCTGCCCTTCGGGCAAGCCCATCGCTATGTTTTAACGAGCCTAGCGATAGGGAAACTCGTTCTCGTCTAAAGACAAGTTTGTCGCTATTTAATCATTTTAACGAGTCTAACGACAAGGAAAACTCGGTCCTTTTCATTTTTAGAGAGTCTGAAAAGGTACGAAAAGTTAACTCCAAAATTCCTTTTTCGTCTTCTAATCCCTTAAGTCCGAAAAAGTATAAAACCATACAGAAGGGATGAATTTTCGATTTCTTTAACGAGCCGAACAAAACAAGCGCTCGATCTTTTTGTGCAATAATCCCTCAGGTCCAAAAAGATTAAAATCTAGAGGAGGGATAGCTCTTCCGGTCCTTTTAACGAGCTGGAAGGCCAAAACTCGGCAAACTTCTCATATTTTACGAGTCAGTGAAAAGAGCTCAAAGAAGACTCGTCTTTTGAGGAACGAGTGATAAACAGGGATAGCAGCAGATTCCAGGTACAGGTTGGAATTTTCCAATCACGGCAGTTTCACAAGGATGGCGCTGCGAAGAAATGGGTAAACACACATATGGAGATGAACGATTGGCCAAAATGAACGGATGGAGGTGATGGCATATAAACACGACCAAGGGCTTTTAATATGGCTTTCAAAGGTTACTTTTCTCAATGGTTATTTACCGGTTCATTTTTTCTGAGTGAGCTTGAACTGCTAGGGAAAGATTGCTCACAATTTATGTTTATTTTTTAACGAGCATGAACTCTTCTAAAACTGCTCAATTCTTGCGTTTATTTTTTAACGAGCATGAACATTGCTAAAACTGCTCATTCTTGATGCCCCCAGCATAAAAATGCGGACGAGGCATATGTCCTCTAATTCTTAAGGGGACATTTCATTTTTTAATGAGGTTGACATCGTAAATAACTATCCTCTTTACTCTTTATTTCATTTTTTAAGCGAGGTTGACTTGATATAGGAACTATCCTCGAAACCTTTAGATCCATTAAAAATAGAAGGCTTCATATCCCATTGCACCCATCTCCGCAAGATTACTCGGTGATGGTGGGGCAAAAGTGCCCATTAAAGAAGGGCCTTTTAGGAAAATTACTCCGATATATTGGAGAGGATGATTGCCTCCATGGATCATTGAAATGCCTCTCGTGTTGGATGGCGGCATAACTTCTGTCGAAGTTGTTGTCGAACTGCCTGATCGACCTTTTCTTTCGCCATTCAACGACTGTGAATTCCCATGGCTTTTGTCTAATGTTGAAATTAAAGCATCATCTTGGCGCTTAAAACTTGACAACATCATAACTTGTGATGGGGAAGCATTTCCACTGTCAACCAGATTCTGACTTGGGTCGGGAAATGGATCAGTCAATACGGCTGGAGTGTGCGGATTCTTTACGAATCTTTTAAACTCAGCTTTGTACGAGCAATCTGCCGTCCAATGATCATCGTCACATATGTGGCATTTCCTAGACGTTTTCTCCTTTCTACGAGGATTTTTCCGAGGAGATGACTTTCTTTGATCTTTCTTCCCTTCGTTTTGATTCTTCTTGCTTCCTGGTTGATTGGTTTCTTTGCCCTTATCTGTCGATACGGCATTTACTTCCGAAGCAAGAACTTCTTCATGCGCATTTTGATTCGAATCCTTACGGGCCTTCTTTTGATTGGTCCTTTTCGGATTCGTGTTTGCCGTGCCAATCACGCCATCACCGGCATGAGAGTCACTATTTGATTTAGGAGGAGGAGGGATTGAAAACTCTGGTCTAGGGGCGTCTGGTATTTTGTCATAGAGCGTGCCGGACTGAGTATATACTAAGTCCAAATATTGTGCACGAGCAATAACCTGCTCTTCTGTTACGACTCCTCCCTTTGCCACATCTTCCGTTATGGCCGGAAGTAACGACTTTATAAACCACTCAGCTAAAAGCTGATCAGGAACGTATGTTTTAACCATTCTTCGTCGACGTCGCCACTCATGTATATGATCTGATATATGAGTTGCGGTTGTCTGTTTGAAGTTGGTCAATATCTCTGTTCCCATTTCATACCTTATTGGTAATTGAAAGTGGGTTAAGAATGTCGTGGCGAGGGAGCTAAAATTGTCGAACGAAGCTCTAGGCAATTCTATATACCATTTTGCCGCTGGACCTGTCAATGTCCTCTGAAAGAGGCAAAGCCTTATCGAATCGTCATTCAAAGTGTTCGACGAACACCATAGATGAAATGTCATCACATGATTCGACAGGTCTTCACCTGGATTTCCATTGAATTTAGGAATGTCGGATGGAAGTTTGTGCGGAATCACTGGCCACCATGGGGCGTAAGCAATTGGATCATTGGTTAACCGATGTAAATCAGGCAACTCTAAAGTCGCCACGAATGGTAACTGTTGATTCAAGTTAGGTGGAGCGTAACCAGGATACGATGGAATCGCCTGAACAGTTGGTCTTTGCATACCAGCATAATGGAGTTGATGTTGGTATGATTGATACGGTTGATGGACTTGACCACTATAAAGTGGTTGATTTTGACCATTTTGAATATATGGTTGTCCCGTATTCGCAAAGATTTGTTGTTCAGAACCCTGGTACACTTGTTGGAATTGCGGCTGTTGGTATTGCACTATCCACGGTTGCGACACCATGGGTTGTTGCGCTATACTAACCATTGGACCAAGATGTGGGGTAGTTGTACCCGACTGTACTTGTGTTTCCCCACCAGTAGGTGATTGTGGTTGGGTCGCAGGGTCAAGGGGCTGTTGCATGAGAACCTGAGAAATCTGAGGTTGACACACAACAGGCATTGTTTGAACTTGCGACACGGTCACAATAGCTGGTGTAGTTGGGATGTTTGTCACAGGTACACACTGTTGCATAGAATATACAACTCTTGGTGGCTGGGATAGCATAGGTACCCAACTACTTGTTGCAATTCCACCATAACTTGAATAAGGTTGAGAACTCCCGTATGGGTACCCTCCCGGAGGGGGTAATGAAAGGGCATACTGCCCCCCATACGGTAGCAATCCAGAACTCAAGGCAATTGATTGTCCTGGAGGACTGGATGGCCTAATTAGATTCCCAAAAGGGTCAATTTGATGAGTCTCACCATGAGAGTTACCAGACATTACTCCGGAACAAACAGGAACAGACCATACTGTCGAGATAGTCTCTTGGTGGACTCCTTCTAGCGATTGAGAGCTAGTTGGGACAGATGGTATGCCGGCGAACATTGTTGGATTTGCGGCAGGTAATTCTGTCGTCGCCGTGTCATTTGACACAGTCCTAGATGTCGACGGTTGTTCAGACATTTTTAGTCTATCCAATTGATCGCCTAGTGATTCTACAGGAACTTCCACTGGTGATGGACAAACTTCTGTTGTAGCAGGAAATAGAGTGACCCCTACTCCAAATTGAATTGGAGTGGATACTTGCGGTTCCTCTATAATTTCCTCTATCGCAATCAGACCAGGTGGAAGAGGAAGACCGTCAGGTCCGTAAAAGATTTCCGGTGCCGAAGAAGGGGTTGGATCGACAGCGACAGATGTTTGAGGAACAAAACTCTCTGGACCGGTTACAGATGGAACTGGTTCAGTCATACAAGTATTTGCCCCCAGACTAGGATCAATATTACTGTCCCTCTGTGGCGGTTGAACTTCTTCTATGGAGGCAGGGTTTCCAGAAATGTTTGGAGTGACCAGAATCTCAGATGTTGTTGGAACACTTGTTCTAACTTTTAAAGGAGATTTTGAACTGGTTCGACGAGTTCCCTTTGCCCGGATTGTTTTCGATTCCGGAGACAAAGATGGTTGACTCGCAAGCCTCCGAGAACGATGGATATTCAATTGACTTTCTTCCACGATTGCGGATTACTCGATCAACTAAAATATAAAGGGGAAAATTTGTGTTTCCGATTTGAATGAATTTTATTAGACGCTTTTAAACATAACTTTGCTTTTTCATGTTTTAAGAGTCGAGAAAAAGCTAAAGATGACTCTAGTCTCCTTCGATGTATTAACGAGCCCGAAGTGACAAATGCTCGGTTGGACCTTTTCAGTTATAGAGTTTGAAAAAGGCCAAAAGAAACTGCTCTGGAGATCTAGGCAGAGGGTGTGCCAAACCTTTCGCGAAACCACAGAATACGTTTTACGGTACGGGTGGTCGATCTTCGTGAATGCTGTGTTCACTGCATCGCGATCAGTAGGGCGGCCGACACGGCTTCCTATGGATAAAGGATAATTGCCTATAGGGGTCTCCCAATATATACGCGACGGTACGTGGGAGCACAACTCCGTATTAGTGCCACCGACTCTCAGGAGGAATCACCCACCTTCGTAGAGATCGACAGTCACTATGTTTAACGACGCCGGAACACGTCTCTACCTAGACCTCTAGATGTTTGCGTTATGTTACAATGCGTTGTTAGGTTCATTCAGTATATTTTAAGTTGATCTTTTTAAAGTTTGTCTTTCAAGGTTCACCACGAGATGTATATGACAAATTCCTAAATGCAGCCTAAGATGAGAAGCAAGCTTTTTCAAATCTTTTTGACTGATGAAAATCTTAACTACTGAGGGAGAAGAAAGGCAAATTCTTTTCACACAGTTCATACAGCACAAACTAATGCACTTTCTCCTAAATCATCATGCAAACTTTTTCAAATGCAAAATGCACAATGCATGTATTTTCTTTTCCTTTTCTTAATGTTGATGGATTACAAAAAGAAAGTGGTTATATAACTTTGATTTCGATTTAGAGCGAAAACAAACAAGTTTGTCCAAAATCAAAAGACACCTTAAGATTCACTTGCTTAATCACTGGAAATACATGAAATCAAACCATACTGACGAAAGTAAAAATGACTAATCAGCTATGGACAGCAAACAAGCTAACTCTTTAGACCAGCAAAATGCCTAACACAGGTTCAGATCTAAGAGGCCAAGAGCAAGATGGTTTACTCTTCGTTATGGGAAATTGTAAATGAGTAAGAAATACAAAGAACAAGTACAATTTCGTTATATAACAGAGGCATAATGATGGCAAGTAATATTGGTTTCAGAACAGGTGCAAGACTGGTAACTGGCAGCCAAATCAATAGTGAAAACAGGCAAGAGAAAAGGAGGAAACCCCAACAGCACTAGGCAAAATTGGGCCAACGCAGGTGCTGCACAGCCAGTCTGGCTCTCAGCGCAGGTAGCCCCTTCGGGACCTGCGTTGCAAAGCAGGTAACCTGTGTACTACCTGCTTTGGAAAACAAAACTTGCGTTTTCACAGTTTCCGGGTCATAATTTTCTCAAAAATGCACAGTTTTTGCTCAAATCAGAAACAATCAGTCAAGCACACTCAAAGGGATGATTAGGAAGGTGAAAAGCTATCACTAAGAGCTTACAAGGATCCTTGTAGATCAGCTCTTCAAATCATGAACTTGCTCAGAAATGAGCTAGAGTAGCTGCCCTCTACTTCGCTTTTGATATAGTCAAAAGCTTTTCGATTTGGTACTCTTTTGTTCAGGAAATGAATAGCAAAATACTACAAACACAATCAAACGGATACGATCCCCAGTGGAGTCGCCAGTTTGTTGTAGGGAAAAGTATCCGACTCGGATGACCCTATCCCACTCTAAGGGTGATAGTACCTTAGCAACAACTGTAAAATAAACTACTTAAGGTTTACTTCTTTATGAAAGCAAAAGAGAATGGAGAAATGCACTAACCGTTGCCTTGCATTTAATGTCGAATCCAAACTCTTCTCTTTGTTGCTTGCTCCCAGCTCCTTGCTCTTTTGCTGGCCCAGCTACAATGAGATCTTGCAAAATAACAAAGAAGGAAACTACAAGAAGCATGCAATCATAACTGGTTCAAGGATTAGTGTAAACCAAACATGCAATTATCACAATATATTATTGAAACAAGAGCACATAGAAGAACCTCAATAGCTTTTATTAATGAAGAAGTAAAGGTTCTGAGAGTATTACAACCATTGAAGGCTCCAATCCAGCAACACCTCCCAGCAGAAAGAATTTCTCCTCTTCACCTCTCTCAAACAATCACCCAATAGCTCTGTAGTGAAACCAACAGCATATCATTACTTTGCACCAAATTCCAGCCTCCTGAGCTCATAGGAGAGAGCTCAATATATAGATGAATTGAGAAAGGATGAGTCAGCTTGCAACTGATGTGTATCTACCTTGTGTCCTCTCTCTCTTCAGTTAATCTTTAGTTGATCTTCAGTTCTTGAGTCCACTTGGTGAACTTTGCTTCCACTTGGAGAAACAGAGCCTCTGACTCATCACAAGGCGAAATCCCTGATCCAAGTGTCATTTTTGGAAGATTCCAAAGCAATGACTCATTGTGCCACTTGTCCCATCTCGCTCAGCGCAGGTGGCCTTTGTCCCACTTGCTTTGCAACGCAGGTACACCATGGAGCAACTGAGTTTCAGCGCAGAAACCTAGTGGAGCACCTGCTTTGATTTCAGGATTGCTTGTTTTTGAGTGTTTTCAGGTGGAGAACTGATCTGAGAGCTGTTGGTTTGCTGACCTTGTTCCTCTAGGGGTAGGAACATCATGTTTAGGGAACTTTGGATCCCTTGGATTATTGACAATTCATGCTTGTTGCTGTAAGGCACAAAATTGTCTATAACACTCTCAAATGCTTGCTTGGTTTCAAGAGACCATTTTACCTTGGCATCCTTTTTTAACATGTTGCTTAACAGTCGTATCAGTTCAACTAGATTTGGAATAAATCTTCTTAAGAAGTTGATTTTTCCAAGGAACGCTTGCAGCTCTTTTATGTTTCTCGGATATGGGATTTGGAGGATGGCTTGGATTCTTTCAGGATCAATTCTAATCCCATCTTTTGATATGATGTGACCAAGTAATTTTCCTTCTTCAAGGCCAAAGAGAGACTTCTTGGGATTCAAGGAAATGCCATATTTCCTGCATGTCATGAATATTTTCCTTAAGTGTTTGAGGTGTTCCTGATCAGATTTGGAAAATGGGGTAAGATCATCAAGATAGACAACTAGGAAGTCATGTATTTCTTTGGCAAAAGCAATATCCATTGCTCTTTGAAAGGTAGCACCAGCGTTTTTAAGTCCGAATGGCATCTTAACATACTTAAATGTTCCCCACGGTGTGGTAAAGGATGTCTTGTCTTGGTCATCCGGGTGAACAAGTATTTGATTGAAACCTGAAAAGCCATCTAGCAAAGAGATTCTAGATGACCCCACTACCCTTTGTAGGATGTGGTCCATTTTGGGCAAAGGATAGTGGTCTTTTAGGGAGACTTGGTTTAAATTTCTCAGATCTACACAAAGTCTAATTTTGCCTGTCTTTTTTCTTGTAGGAACGAGATTGGATACCCATTCAGAAAATCTGATGGGTGCTATTATGCCTGCTTCAAACATCCTCTTTACTTCCTTCTCAATCATGGGAAGAAGCATAGGGTTAATTCTTCTAAGTTTCTGTTTGAAGGGTTTCTGGTTTGGTTTTAAGGGAATTGTGTGTTGGATCACCGAGGTGTCATAGGATTTCAAATCCTCATAACTCCAAGAAAATACATCTTGGAATTCTTTGAACAAATCAATGTACTTGGGCTTTTGATCAGGTGGTAAATTTTTGGACAATTTGATCATTTTGGGATTCTCTGTTGTCCCAATGTTGTGTTCTTCTATAGCAGCGTTCAATGGTTGTAATTTTGGCTTTCTGGGAACATCATTGGCGTCAAACATGTCTTCTAATGGGGTTAGGCCAGCAGGCAGAAAATTATCCTTTAAGTCAATGATCTCTGCCTCTGTTTTGGCAATTTCCTCCAAATGCATTTGTTTCAGCTGTTCTATGTTTGTTTTGTCAAAAATAGTCGGGTTTAGGATTTGTTTGGCTGTTGCAACTGTTACAGCCTGCTGATTTTCAGTTATTTGTTGTTGGGAGTCGTTCATAGCATCCATGTCGATGTTAATATTCGAAAACTCATGCTCAAGAGTGAGGAAATTGTTGATCTGGGCGTCATTTTCAAACACTTGCCAATCTTTAACGTTATTTGGGACAGCGGGCCTATGTTTTATTTCAGATGTGAAGTGATGGTTTGGCCCAAAGGGAAGCTTGCATGTACTTGCAAAGGTGGCTAGGCTTTGTGCATCAATGTTATGCTCTCTTGAAATTTTGGCCAGCTTGAATTCAGTGAATGCATTGAGTATATTAGTGGCAGCAGTCCTATAGGCCCTCATTCTATTGTCATTGGTAACAAAGTTACCTTTCATCTGTTGTATGATTAAATCAGAGTCACCTAGAATGGACACTTTTGCAGCTCCTAAAGCTTTGAGCAGCTTAAGGCCTAAAAGCAGAGCCTCATACTCTGCCATATTGTTGGTGCATTTAAAATTCAGTCTGTAGGCATGACCTTCTGCATGATTGTTATGTGTATTGTGAATCCATACACCTGCCCCTGCTCCTAACTTGTTGACAGAGCCATCAAACTCTAAATACCATGTGATTTCTTGCTTGTGGTTAGTACTAAGAGTTTCAGCCCTTCTTGCAGTGGGCAGATTTGAAATTTCTGTTTGGGGAGTTTCTTCTTGTATGTTAGTTGCATTAACTGTTGTGACAGTCTCACAAGTATGGGCAACCGACTCTTCGTTGATTTGTGCTTGTTGTTCTAGAGCCAAAGGCTCATCCTCAGTTGGAGAATTTGTATCCTCATTAAACAAAATAAAGGAATCCATATCAGAATGGATTGAGTAAATGGGAAAATTTTCAGGCTTGCTCTCACTACTTACCACATATTTCATAAGTGTTTCTCTATACAATCTATTTGGTTGCCCAAAGACTGAAATAGTAGCATAGGAGAGGTCTAGTTGAAGGGATCCTTGGAGCTTTGCTCCCCATGATCTTGACAGGAGCATACCATATTTTGGTGGGATGTCAGCCACCACCACATCCATGAGGATGGTCTTGTTGGGATATTGAACTAAGGAGACACACAAGTCTTTGATGAAGCCTAAACACTTGACTGGACTTGAGTCAAACGAGTACAAATCTTTGTAGGGTCTTGTAATATCAAGGTTCATCTTTTCCATAACTGCTTTGGGCATCAGATTGTGTGATGCTCCTGAATCAAACATAGCGTTGTGCAAAACATTGTCATGTATATGCAAACTGACATAAAATGGTGGAATAGGTCCATATGTTGATTTTCCATTAACTTCTAGACCAAACAACAGTTCAGGGGTATCGTCTAAAACATTTACATCATCCTTGTTTTCTGGGATTTGAAGTGATCTTTGAATTTGTTGCCTATACACATCATGTTTGGCAAGTTCTGAGAGGGGGATGGATATCTTCAACTTAGCTATTTCTACCTCTAAATTAAATGGCTTTTCTAATGGAGTCTTAATGTTGATGATATCAGAATTTTCTTTTTCATTTGAATTATAAGCAATTTGCTCTTTTTTATCAGCGTTATGGGAAGTGATTTTTTGCGGTTTTTCAGCTTCAGGAGGGATTTTTGGAACGCGGTTCGAATTTTACTCAGAGGAAGAAGGTGGCAAAAGCTGATCTACAGAAGGTTGCGCTTCTGTTATGTCTTCTACAGTCATTTGATGCGGGTTTGGGACAGTTGTATCAGCTGGTTCTGTTATGACAACCTTGCTCTTAATCTTGTTGGGCTGTTTGCCATCCTTTGTTTTGCTAGGTTCAGAATTTTCAATGGTCCTAGTTCTCAGCTTATATTGTTTGTGTACTTCATACACAGCAGTATCATAACCTTGCTTAAAATCAAAAGACTCACCAGGTTTAGTCTGAAACTGATTACAGTAATGCTGATTTTGGTCTTCTTGGGACAGGAAAGTTTGATGTTCACCCTTTAGATCCATCAGATTCATGTGAGTGTCTTCTATGGGTTCACTAGACGTGGATGCCTCAGCATAGTTTTCTTGGAAAGGGGGTCTTATGTCATGATCTGGGCTTGACCTACCAGCATTTGTGTTCTGCGTTTTCCTAAAATTTGGGTTCCTTATGGTATTGGACTGTTGTCCTTCCCATGATGATCTCCTCTCAACACTTTCTACTCTTTCTCCCAGCCTTTGTAGGCCACTGATAATAGCATCAAGCTTTTGATCAAAGGCTGAGGGTTCTTCCTTAAAGGTGGATCTTCTTTCCATTCTAGCTTTGTTTCTTTGGGCAATTAGGTTTGCCTCTATGCTGACAGCAACATTTTGCATATCTGCAAGGGTCTGAGGAGCTCTTTCTTTTAACTGGTATGCCATATCCGGGTTGAAACCATCAGGGAATTTATACAAGGCAAGGTCAGGGGGCGGCCTTAAGTTTTGTGGTATTGCATTATAGACATTATTGAATCTTGCACAGTACTCCAAAATAGTCTCTTGAGGACCTCTTTTAATTGTATCATATTTGGCTAGTATGTGCAAGGGGTCTTTCTTTCTCTCCCATCTGTTGGTAAAGGATTGGTAAAGCTCATCCGGAGTAGTTATGGAATTTGCAGCAAGTGATCTAAACCAAGTTCTTACATCACCTGTTAAACTTTGAACAAAAATTCTCATTCTCACGCTATCATCGTCTATCTCGTAGTTTTCAAAATTGTCTTGCATCTTTTTGGTATGCTGAAGGGCTGTGAAAGGACCGGTACTGTCAAAATAGGTGATTTTAGATTGGTAGTCCTGGGGTAAATCCCCAGGATTAGCAGGCAGTTGTAGGGGTGCATACCTATTAGCCATATTGGCAGGGATAAGTGGAACAATAGGAACAACAGGAACAACAGGAACAGCAGGAACAGCAGGAACAACAGGAAAAGTTGTGACGACAATAGTGGTAATAGGAGTATGTGAAGTGAATGCAGGTGTGGATGGAGTGCTTTGAGATGTGGATGATGAAAAAGGGGAAGTAGGGGTTGAACAAAATAAAACCTTAACAGGAGTTGGAACACAGCTTGGGTAAGCTGTTTCAGGAGTATTATCAGCAAAATCTTCTTGTTTTTCTTGCTTCCTAAGGACCTTTGGGATTACGTTTGGATTTTCAAAAGCAGCTGGGGGATTAGGGTCTGGATTTGACCTTGTATATCGTAGATTCCTTTTAGGAGCTAGCTTCCGAATTTGTTTTTTGGTATTTTTCTGGGAATGTTTTTAGAATTAGCAAGGAACTGACCAAATTTTGGAACAGCTATCTATAGCTTAAAACTAGCATGAAGATTGACTGAAGCATCTTTTATTTACTTCTGTCAATGCAAAGCAAAGACAGTTTCAAAGGCTACCTGGCTGACATTCAGGGTTCATCTGTAGTTTTAAGGAATATACAGCAATTAGAAAATTAATTTCTCAGTGGATTCTTCCAACCTGTTTCGTGAAATTAACTGAGGAGGTCCCCAGTGGAGTCGCCATTATGTTAACACTCAGGTTGTCCCTCAGGTTGGAGTAAAGGGATACGGCCGAGGTAACCACAGACCAACTTTGGACTGCACGTTCTAGCCCACCTGCAATCAGAGAGGGCTCTCTCTTTCTGATTTTAGCTTTGTTGATGATGATTTTAAGCTAGCTATTGAGTTCAAGGGTTTTGTTTGTGTTTTGGTGGGAAGATTGATGTTTTCAGGTAAAGAGGTAGGTATAGTGTGAAAGTTACGAACCATTGGGCATGGAGTCAAGGAGTAGGACTACTGGTGCGTTTTCTTGGTCACAAGAGGAATAAGGAGCAAGGTAGCTACACATGGAACAATTTTTCAGGTTTAAAGGATGGAAAGAATGCCAAGGAAGGAGAGGCAATTAAGAATCTCTCAATCAGCTTAACAGAGAAGGGGGAATGAGCTCTATCTAGGGGCAGTAAAGAATCCCTAGATAACTGTCAAACACATGTGAATTAGGGTAAATATGAGCCACAGGGAATTCATATTCATGTCCAGTTCAGTTCAGATGAAAAAACATAAAGAAACAACAGAAATTGAGCCTAGAGTGCAGTTAAACAAGTACTAAGCTAATCTTTCTTTCTGCTATTTAGATGGTGAAACGATGAAAACAGAGGTAAGAAGCACTTATTGAGTCATGTTGCAACACAAGAATTCCACATTCACTTCCTCAGATCATTAGACACAGAGCAGACAGTCGTTCCTCCAATCTCTTCAGCAATCTTTGATTAAGTAAAACATATCAAGTATGTCGTGCGAGTCTCTAGTGAAAATTATCAATCGACCAACCCTTGAAACAATACAGAGGGTGGTATATATAGGAAAAATTCTCCAAAAATTGTTTATTACAACTTTGACCTAAACAGGCCTGAAAGTAAATGATTACTTTAACCTAATCCTATCATAAATAAATGCAAGAAAATATCTATGGGTTGCGCTGAGGGCAGCCGTATCAAAACTGAATTAATGCGTTGTCCTCAGTGGCTTGGTGCAATGCTTCTACAATAACTGTGCATGGGTCTTTTATCTCTACTGTTCGGCGGCATTAAAAGTTTTAACTATGATTTGAGAGCCTGGATGGGTTTGCACCGCCTGATTTGACTTTGTTGGAGGCCATTCAATGTTGACCTGCTTCGGGAACTGAAGATATCCATTAAAAAATTTAACTGATACTCTTTGCTGCTTCATCTTTCCTCTGATACTCTTTGACAAATGAATCGATCCGGTTCTCTCCTTCGCTGTGGGTCAAATCTAAATTTAATGGCCACTGTTCGGCCCTCTGTTTTCTTTAGAACTGTCTTTTGATCCTTTCTGCATGCTTCGCGAAGAAAAACGGGTCATTCGGCGCCTTTTGGGCTTACTGGGGGCTGTGCGATGAGGGGCTTTCCATTTTGGCCCATTTCCCATAGCCATGCGCGATTAGCACGCGCTAATCGCGCATGAAAAACTGCCTCAGAATTTGAATTCGGGCTTCCTAAGCACGATTTTCGCCTTTCGCACCAAAAACTGATGATGACTTCAACGGGTGGGACCATGTACGGCGGATGATGTGGCAGGATGACGTCAGCATGGTGATGTCAGCATGTACGGTGGATGATGTGGCAGGAACATGGTGGTAGTGACGTGGCAAGGGTGACTTGGCAGGAGGCCGATGTGTGCAGATGACGTGGTAGTGTCGTCGTGCAGTCGTCAGGGAAGGGACAGAAGGCGGTTTGTGGTTTTCATCAGACCGCCTTCTATACGAGGGCGATAACTGTCAGAGCGGCCCCGATGCAATCACAGGCGGACGCGCGTCCTCCTGTACGACGGAAAAACTGCCAAGCCATCGGGCGCTAAAGGTCGGGTGACGGGATGGCTCCGAAATCGCCGAGAGCCATCAGATCTAGGAGGGGCGGATCGGAGGGCTGACGGAGCACGGAGCTGGCGGCGGGTTTATACGAGGGATCTGCGCGAATATTCGGATCTTCATAAAATGCCGCGGGGAGGGTTAAACTTTGGTTTTGTGGGTTTTATGGGTTTATACAAGCGGGGAAGAACAAAACTTAATGTTTATTAAAACTTTTAAACATTATCTTTGTGCAAACAATTGCGGAGGGGTAAAGTTACAAGGTTTTGAGGACAGAGAGGTGGGTAAAGGTTCTTGGTCTAACCAGAGGTTTAGACCAATCCCAGTTTCATGACACGGATGGGTTCACAATAGTCCCAGGTGGACTACTATGTCCCAGGACTGAAAAAATACATAGCTATAGTGCTATAAGGTGGGATATGTACATAGGGGAGTTATTAACATAGATTTAGTAGGGGAAGGGGAAGACAGATAGGGATTTACATAATAGAGTCAGTAGTTAATATGAAGATGATGAGAAAGCACTAAGGTTAGGAACCTTAGGCTATTTTGGGGGAATAGAACTTTGTAAAAGAAGAATGGAAATCCTTGAGTGAGGCAGATCTTCACTAAGGCCAATGTTATGGAACATGATGAAATTAAGAGGCTCAAGCAGATCCCCCCGCAACATGTTTTTGGGCTCAAAGCCCAAGTTTTGGTCAAATGTATTTTAAGACTCCACAAATTGCGGGCGCGGAGCGTGAAGTATAGGTTGAGTCATAGGGTTGTCTGCCCTAAGTGTTGTAATTTAATGTAATGTCATGTTAGCCTACCCATGGTCCATGGACCATGGGATTGTATACAAGGAAAATTTTAAGAACCACCCTAAATTTATATGTATAATAAATGGGCTAATCTCCATGATACATAGGAAAAATCGTAGGTGATTTTATCAATAATATAATATGTATATATAATTTTTTTGGCGAATCTCTCACTAGATTATATTATCTTGTACAATGATGGAGAATCTTTCACTAAATTATAAAATCTTGTAAGATATTGGAAAATCTTTTACTGAATAATAAAACATTATGAAGTCTTGGCGAATGTTTTGTTAATGTATGAAACCATATATGATAATAAGAAAACATATCCATTAAACTATAATATACTAACATACATGTTTGGAAAAAAAAAACATAATTTTCTCTTCCTACAAACAATGTTACAAGTTTCAGTGGTCGTGTTTGTCAAGGTTCTTACAATACACTCTTTCATATCCTTCTATTAGTTTTGATAATATTCCACAACAAAGTTCTTGTGGGTGTTGATATTGACAACGAGTTCTGTCAAGGTAGGAGAGATTAATCTTTTCTCTACAAATTTTGTCAAGCTACCACAATTTTCAAGTTATCATATTTCTTTCTTATTCCATAGACTCCAGCTGCGAGATAAAAAAAAAAAAAACACATCAAGTTTGTTTACCCCAACACGCCAACAAGTAGGAAGCCCCAACTATATTATATAAGAAAGTACTAGGTATCCCAAAGGCTTGAAGGGGATCTAATTTAAAGTGACCATTGTGAGAATCCTTCCAATCAACATATGAATATATAAATGTAGATTTATTATTATTTTAATTGGAAATCTTCAATTAAATAATAAAATTTAATTACGTCTCTCCCAATCTAAATTGCTTATTAGCATAATTCACTACCCTCATAGGTCTCGCATTTTTAACAACGTTGTAACATGTAGATTAATTTCCTTTTTGATGAACAATCTCCACCTTTTAGGAAAATATGGTGCAGTGGCTCCAACCCCCTACAAATCATTAGGACAAACTAAGAATAGCACTAAAGATGAAAGGTTGTACAAACCAACTTATTTTTCAAACAACTAATCCAACATCAGTACATAAAATTTTTCATGAAGATATCATATTGAGAATGTTTGAAAAATGGTGAGAAATCTTCTACGAGGGTGATGCAGAAAGAGTGATAAGGTTTCATTGTTTTGAATTTTTTTTGTTAAATCATAAAAAGTTAAAAACCAATATGTGAAGTGACTAAATGTAGCTTTAACCATTCACCTTAAGATGTTTTTACAATATAATTTCTTAAGTCTATTTAATATCTTCATTATCATAAAAACCAACCTATATCCATCTTAACTCCACATCTACCACTCTTAGGGGGATGAAATCTATTTATCCCTCTGAGCACTTGGTAGACCCAGAATTAAGATGGATCTAAGATGATAGAATTTCCCCTTTAAATAGTCTATGCTCACATGAATACCATGGTATTACCATGGGTCAATACCATGGGTTATCATAAACCTGGAGCTTAAAAATTACTATTAGTAGTTTATAAAAATTAATAAAATTAATAATTGATTTTTATTTTATTTTTTATTTTAACCAAGTTACAATGTTTAACATACATTAAATTACAACATCCATTTTTGTTCTTGATCCACCAAGCCCCGAGAGGGATCAAATATTTTTTCACTCTATGCTAGTTTGCATATCACGATATTTGATCCACGCTGGTTTAATTCCCCCATTTAAATAGGCTACATTCCACGTGAATACCATGGGTCAATACCATGTGCCATTTTTATTTTTATTAATACTAATATTAGGGTTAATAATGTTTTTTTTCATGGTATTAATAATAATCTAGCCCATGGTATTTGGCCCATAGTATTTTGCCCATAGGTTTCACCTAAATGTAACAAATTTTTTGAGTGTTCGTAAATATAAGGTGACTTATGGAGTAAATATAAAAAAAATGTTTTATTTGTTTACCATCCCTCTCGTTTATTTATATTTTTATTAATTTACCATACCTCTTTTACAAATATGGTATTTGGCCCATAGGATTCACTTAAATAAAACCTCTTTTTTGAGCCTTCATAAATAGAAAGAGGGTTATGGACTAAATATAAAAAGAGGTTTTATTTATTTACCATACGTCTAGTTTATTTATATTTTTATTTATTTACCATACCTTTTGAGTAAGTATAAAGAAAGGTTTTATTTATTTACCATACCTCCACTTTATTTATATTTTTATTTGTTTACACCCTTCATGTATATAAGGTACCTTAGGGAGTAAATATAAAAAATGTTTTATTTATTTACCATACCTCTTATTTATTTATATTTTTATTAATTTACCATACCTCTTTTATTAATATGGTATTTGGCCCATAGGATTCACTTAAATAAAACCTATTCTTGAAAATTAGGACGAATGGAAGGTTGTAACTCCTAATTTCAAGGGCTAAATTTACCTTTTTACCCTCTCCCTTAAAATAAGGTGGGCTATTTGAGGTGATTTGTAAAAATGTACTATGATACAAAACATTCGCCCACTAAAAATTTAAAACCCCTTAATTTCGCCTAAGGGCGAACATTCGCCCCTAAAATTTTCCATGATTGTATAAATAGAGTGAGGCTCTAAGTTGTAAAGATAGCAAACTAAGAGACAAGAGATGAATACGAATGGTTCAAGCATAGAGTAAGAGTCTAATTGTATTGGGTCGTAGTAGTAGGAAGAGGCTCTGCAGCTTAGTTCGTAGAGGCCTAGTAGAGTCCGCAGCTAAGTGCGCGGACCCATGAAGCTGAGTGCACAGGGCAAACTTGAGTCTGTAATCCAAGAAGAAGAGTAATAAAGAGAATTTTGATTCTAAATACTGTGTATCTAGTTTTGTATGATTTTCTATGCATTTATACTGTTTTATTTATCGCGCACACTTATATGAATGTTGGATATACTGTTAATTATCACTAGACTTACACAGGTAAGTTAAGTAATTGGATAATAATAGGTTACTAGTAAGGAACTTGGGTGATAATATGGATCACGCCCTGAGTAGGGTTGCGCGAAGGCAGCATTACAGGTTGCGAGGGACTAATAGATGCGTGTAGCAACGTGCGCGGACCACAAGAGCTCATCAGACATCCCGAAGGTGCGGAAACCTAGTTCTAGCACCCTCCCATACTACTTCGCGTGAGACCTCAGTCTGCGCTCTGCCGACTGTTGCCGAAAGGGCCAATAATACTGGGATTTGTTTAGCTAAATCACCTCTGAACCTAGGTCAGGCACCTACAAGCCAACATAGCCTCATCTCCAATGATGTTTCTTTAGCACCCAAA
Source organism: Pinus tabuliformis (assembly GCA_031772625.1). NCBI lineage: Eukaryota > Viridiplantae > Streptophyta > Pinopsida > Pinales > Pinaceae > Pinus > Pinus tabuliformis. The sequence goes on from CM062817.1 coordinate 345,794,067, forward strand.
TACATTTCTACCCAGGAGCAAGCCATTCTACACTTTGAAGATACATTTAGGATATTGGGAATAGAAATTTTGCAAGCCTGCCAAAGAAGATGGCATTCCTTACCCCACAGCCTACAAATCATAGAATATCACTCTCCTGAAAATCCAAGGAATGCCTTCGAGAGAACACCCTTGTACAATAGGATCATGCAGAGGATGAAAATCAGGTGGATAAGACTCAAACTCAGTCCACCCTTGCTGTTAGGATTACAAGAAGGAAGAGATGAAGCAGAAGAGCAAAAGGAGTGGAAAAAGATAGAGAGGAATGCATGTTTTTACCCACAAGAGGGAACACTATATGAGGAGCCTTGGGATGTCAAGGTGGCCACCAGGGCCATGAAAGAGCTTCACATGGATGATTGAGTTGCTTAGAGGATGAGCAACACTTTCAGTAGGGGGGTGATGATGAGTCCCATCAATAGGTATATTTTGAAGATCATTATGCTATCCTCCATCCTTAAAACTATCCTTCTCAAACATTAATTCACATTTTTGATATATTATTCTTAGTAAGAGGGGTAAAATTTGTTTGTCATAGTATGTGGCCTAATGTGATTTAATTGCAGTAAAAAGAAGAATTTTTTAGGGTATTACTATGTAGGGGCTTCATGGAGACAACTAGGAGAGAATATAGGGGGTTTGTCCACCTCCTTAACTCCATAAACTTGGCTTGGGATCACAATAGCCTCTCTCGCCAGTTTGAATTTATTGGAAACCGAGTGACTTCTAGTCCAAGATCAAGAGGGACAAGATCCACCATTTTTTAGATCAAGGAGGGAACCACTCCTACTTTCAAGGGAGTTACTTCAAATGCCCTTTTTTATAAATAAACAAGCAAAAGAGCTCATTAGGATTCGAAGTTTTTGTTCAAGCTAGGTGTATATATTGAGCTTCAAGCTTTAAATTGTTATTTTAAACTTTTATGTGATGTATTAGACCTACACTTTTTGATAATGATAATTTGGATTTTAAGTTGCATCTGAGTTATTTTCAAAGGATTAAGACCCTTGGGTTTGGGCCCAATCCATAGGCTTTGGTCCCTCTTTTTGTACTTATGTTTCTTCTTGATTCTAAGCAGTTCATATTTTCTTGCATTTCGGTAGAGATTAATCTATAAAATCTTGTGGTTGCTACCTCTACATCATGTTTGTTGTGGGGGAATGAGTGGAAGGATTGACAACGACAGCCCAAAAATATTTTTTATGATTTATTGGAATTAGATTAGTGCTAGTTGTCTTGTTTTATATTTGCTTTATATAAGCTTAGAATTCATGTTACAGATCCATTTGGGCACATCAATCCCAACATTCATATCATTGTTTTAGGGCTCATCAAACCCTAATTACAGTTGCTTCATGCCCTAAACAAATCACCCCTTTGAATGCCTCCTTCCCAGACATGTTCATGACTTGAAGACATCTAGAAATAGCCTCTAGAAGGACCAACACAGGTAAGCCCTTATAAAGGTGCACTGCAAAGCAGTTGAGTCCACTGCCAGGGTGTTCTGTAGAGCACTTAGGCTTCCTTTCACCTGCGCTGGGTGAGAATGAGCGAAATTCGCATAGGGTTTGGGGAATATTCTTACCTTTTGGATTCATCTAGAAGGTTCCCTCACTTATCAACTCCTATGAGCTCGAAAATGGATGAGGAATGAGTTAAGGTGCATCCTATCCTCTCATCCCTTCCTCCATGGAACTAATTCTAAGTATGGAAGGCCATTCAATGCCACCATTTATGACAAAACCTCCTTCATCTTCCTATAAATTGACCACTCATCTAAGTGATCAAGGGCTTGATTATGTTGAATTGTAAAGAGATAATTCTGCTATGAGATTTGGCTTTGAAGCAAGTATTGTAATTCTAGAAGTTTGTCATGCTTTGGATGTGATGTGGATGGGATCCAAGCTAGAGGAATGGCTTTGAATTAGACACCAATGGTTGTAATCCTTCTTCTATCTAATAAAGTGTTTTCCCATATGTTTGTATTGTTTCATAATGCTTATATGTGTGAATTGTATCTGATTCCTTTCACTTATATTCAATAGATCATGTGCTTTGATCGGTTCTTTGTTTTCTATTGTGTTTATAGGGTACTTCTCAAGCATATTAAGTACAGGAAGGAGCGACAGGATCGATACAAGGGAGACGAGAGGAAATCAGAACTACAAGTTGGTCTTCTTATCTTCTCATCTTATCTATTTCTTATAGGAAAAGTCTAACACACTTTAAACTATTGTTCTAGATATAGCTACTTATCTAGGGAATTAGTATTTATCCATAGATACCAAATTCTCAAAAACAATTGGAAACTCCACTTGGGAAAGATCCTCTTTCCTAGTAGCTTATCCACCTCCTAGGACATCCTTGTAGACCTTATTTGTGTTCATATATTGTAATTCAGCTCTTTGCATTGAAAAATTGGTCAAAATTGTGTCAAATTGCCTCTTGAAATGGCTTACTGTCACCAGCGCAGGCTTGTGAGGGACACAGTGCGCTGTAGAGCACCCCTGGCTTAGGGAAAGTGCTCTGAAGCGCACTGTCTCCCACTCTGGGCTGCGCTGATCCTCCTAGGGTCAGTTTCCCACCTTTGGAAAGTGTTTTTGCCAACTTTTCTCTGTTTGTTTGTTTGTTGATTGATCAATGAATGTTATGTCTCAGAAAATAAGTTTCTATCTCCTGGTCTAGCCCAACTTTGATTGCATTCATTAATGTTTCTTAATGTTTTCTTTGTCATTATCAATTGATAGTCACAGTTAGAATATAGTTGATTAATCTTCATTCGAAATAAAGTGTCGTAAATTCTTCTCTTCCTTCGAATTAGAACTATCATAAAAGTCTTCATTCTTATGAAAGATTGATTGATTGTATGTGCATATTTCCTTTTGCTCATATTCACATTAAGGAAATCAAAAAGAAATACATGCATGTTGCATTGAAAAAGTTTGTGTGTGCTCATAGGAATAGTGTAGGGAAATTTCATTAGCTTGTGCTCTTTGCTCTTTGATCGAAAGAAATTTGATTGCTTTATCCCTAAGTAGTTGGGATTTTCATCGTTAAATTGAATGGAAAGAATGCTTATCATGATTGTTTCATTCCTAGGAATTTCATAATACGTCACGTGGTGAACTTGAAAGGCAGATTCCTAAGCAAGATCAAATTAAAATTAACATTAATTTACCTAATGGAGCATTGTCATTAACGAGAACATTTAGTGGTTCTAGGCTAGAGATGTGTTCCAACATCATAAAAAAAGGCAGTTGTCGCTAACTTGTCTGCAATATATCCCAAGTGTGATACCTCATTCCACGTACATGAGTATATCGTAGATCGTCCACGTACCTTTGGGTATATAGGGCAGTGTTACAGTATGTAAAGTATATGGGAATGCTCTCACTATGTGGTTTTGCATTAGACAACGCTTATACGGACTGGGTCTCCACATACCTTTGGGTATATATGGGAGGACAACTCTAGGTTTCTATCCATCCTTAAGTAACTGAGTTGGCCGCCTTGTACACTGTGATACACTGAACATAGCATTCGGGGAGATTGCCTGCCCATACTTCTTGGTTCACCAGGAGGTATTCTGCAGTTCACAGTTTCTTGGTAAACCTTTTGCGTAGTTTACCTCTTTTAGTTTATTTCTTTTTGATAATAAAATTAATCAACAATCGTGGAGGAACATCAACCCTTACCCTATTGTTTGCGGAGAATAGTGAGCAAACTGCCTTTGTCGCTCGAAGCTACACCTATTCAGTCAAAGTGGTCTCACTTAACTAAGTCAAGTACATCAAGAACTCTTATTTCTTCATATGAATTACCTAAATCATCTATTTCAGTAAGTACTAAGACTTCAGTTACTCCAACCATTTTTGGTACATTCATTTCTGAAGGAGAAGTTGCACAATTACCTGAGGACATTAGCATTGATCCTAGTGAAACAGTAATCGAAGTTGTTCAAAAACAAGTTGATCCTCAACTTGAAGTTGCTAAACAAGAAATTACTTCTGAACTTGAATCTTTTCAACCAGAAGTTAATCCAGTACCTATCACAGTTCAAACAGAAATTACATTTGAACCTGAAGTTGTTCAGGAACCTCTTTCTGAAACTGTTGTTCATTTGCCTGAACATTTGGACTTCAAATTTGAACATTCAGAAGTTGTTACTTTACTAGAAGACGATCAACCAGTTACCCCTCAAACATCCGTAACTACTGAAACTTCAACTTTATCAACACCAGAAATATTTTATGGACCAGACGGTGAAGTTCTTCCACCAAGTTTAATTGTTATAGAGGAAGAATTGGAAGAAGATTCAACACCTAGAACCCCATTCCACTTTAGCGCTGGGATTTATCTTTACCCTCATACTCCTTATTTTACTACTCCGTTTGATCCTACTTATTTTCAAGTACCCGTCGATTCTTTAGGACAACTTTTGGGTCAGTTAACTATGGTTGAACAACCGTCAACATCCCAAACTGTATCATCTGATGCAGCTGCAGTAGAATCTTCTGTTGCAACCTCTTCGATGTTTTCTACCACACTTGAGTCGCACCTATATGGTGAATCGTCTGTCCCGGTTGGTTACCAATATTTATCTGGAACCCACTCAGGGGTTGCTTCTACACCATGGTCATCACCCATGTCCTCAACTAGAATTTTACCTAGTTCTTCTTTAACGGGAACTCAACAGTTTGATCCTGCATATCAATATCAAGTTGGGCAATCTGGTCAACAAAGACCTATGTATCCATTAAATACTAGATTGCCACCATATGGAGACTAATATTCTTATTCACCGTATCCTCCTTATTCTGGAGGACCGTCATATGGTAATATCCCGCAGTATTCAGGTCAACCTGGAATTCGAGTTTGTCAATGGCAACCAACAATGCTAGTTCAACCAAGGCTTGTGTATCCAACACAACCAATGCAAACTATGTCAGTTATTCCTACTACACCTATTGTTACTACTGTACCGCAATCACAAGTTCAAACTATTGTATCTCAACCTATACAAACTGATCCTTCTACCTCACAACCACAAGTTTCGGGTCAAGAAGCTCAAGTTTCTCAAGTTGTACAACAACCACTTGTTTCTGGGGTTCAACAACAACCTCAGGTTAGTATACCCTTATCTGGACTGACCCAATCTTACACTGGTATAGTTTATTCACAACCTGGAAAACCTTTCATTATTGAGCAACAAAAACTGTTAAATCAACAACAGTTGTACCAACAACAACAATAGTTGATTCAAAAATCGTGGCAGCCTCAATTTCAACAACCTCAATTCCATCAATTTCAACCCCAATTTGGACTTGCCTAACAGGCTCAACTTGGGTTTGGACAATATCAAGCTTACCAAGGTCCTGCTCAACAAGGCTTTGCAGGTTAAGGACAACCACAAATTCGACCTGGTTATCAACAACCACCTGATGCTGGATTTGTTCAACAACAACCTTACCAAGGTTACCAAATGCAGATGCCCTATGTTGGTATGCAAAGACCTATTGCTCAGGAAATTCCATCATATACTGGGTATGCTCAACCTGACCTAAATCGATAGTTGCCATTTGTAGAAACTTTAGAATTATCATATTTAAATCGGCTCACTAATGATCCAATCGTATATACACCTTGGTGGCTGATAATTCCACATAAGTTACCTTCTGACATTTCAAAATTCAATGGAAATCCTAGAGAAGACCCATCAAATCATGTCATGACCTTTCATTTGTGGTGTTCATCAAACTCCTTGAATGATGATTCGGTTAGACTCCGTATTTTCCAAAGAAAACTTAGTGGTCCGGCTACTAAATGGTACATCGAGTTACCAAGAGCTTCTTTCGACAACTTTATGACTTTAGCCACCACATTTTTGACCCACTTCCAGTTACCTATCAGATACGATATTGGAACATAACTCCTAACCAACTTTAAACAGACTACTGCTACCCATATATCATATCATATTCATGAGTGGTGGTGTCATCGTCAAATGGTTAAGACATATGTTCCCGATCAGATTTTAGCTTAGTGGTTCATAAAATCCTTGTTCCCATCAATCAGTGAGGACATGGCAAAAGGTGGAGTTGTCATCGAAGAGAAATTAATTGCTTGTGCCCAATACTTGGATTTGATTTACACACAATCTAGCACGCTCTATGACAAAATTCCCAATGCACCCCAACCAGCTTTCACTGTTCCTCCTCCACAATCAAGTAAGGACTCTCATGCTGGCGATGGTGTGATCAATTCTTCGAGCACACAAATGATAGGAATACCATCTGGTCAAACTCTTGCCATTACCAATCAAACTACCAATGCATCAGAAAACACTCTTGCTTCCGAATTTAATGCCGTGTCATTTGACAAAGGCAAAAATTAAAAGCAACCTGGAGGCAAGAAAAATGGGAAAAACAAAAAGAAACAAGATAATTCCCCTCAAGAGAAATCATCTGATTCCTCTACTTCAGCAAGGAAACCTCATTATCCATGTCTAATCTATAATGACGAGCATTTTACAAGAGATTGTCCACACCGCTCAGAGGTCTCTAAACTTTTAAAGACTTCAAACACATCTACAGTGTTGACTGATCCGTTTCCAAACTTGGAGACACATTTGGTTGCAATAGACCATGCTTCCACATCCCAAGTACTTATGTTATTCATCACAAAGCCACAAAACAAAGCTTTGGTGTCAACGAGAAATAAATATTATGGAAATCCACCGTCAGTGTCGAATAATCAGGCCACTGATCAACCTAATCCTTTGACTTTGACTTCATCTGAAAATATTCCACCTATCGTACCAGAATTGAAAATAAAACCACCAAAGGGAGTTGTGCATAAATCGACATTTAACCCTCGAGCAGCTCAGAACTATAACATAGTGGAAGATCTTTCTCAATCACCTTCTGCTATATCGACACTTGAGGTGTTACAAAATTGTCCCTCCCAGAAGCAGGCTTTACTGTCAGCAATTGGCATAATAGATCGTACGGACTCCAAACTTGTGGTTTTTAACCATGCGGGATATACACCACAGTTACTAGCACAAATAGATTTCCTAATTCAAGTAAAAGCTCTCAATAATAATGTTCACTGAACTATTATTGATGAAGGGGCATCCACTTGTATTATGTCAATGAGCTGCTGGAAAACACTTGGTTCATCGTCGTTGTCACGATCACCAACCACGTTAAAACTTTTTGACGGAAGAACATATACTCCTTGTGGGATTTTGAGTAACCTGAAAATTGAACTAGTGGGGAAAATAGTTACTGTTGAAGTTGAGGTAGTTGACGGACCCCTCGATTATAACATTTTACTAGGAAGGCCATGGGTATATGTTTTGTCTGTTGTGCTTCCACGTACTTTCATACTATTGCATTCCCTTATAAGGGTGGAATCATATTCATTGATCAGCTAGCCTTCTTTTCCAATAGTTCACAGGCTACAGGAAGCATTCTGTTGCTACACGCACCCCTGTTGTCACTTCAAAGTGTTGGAGTAGGTCTCTTTAAAGATCCTTCCCTAATGGGTACTTTTACGCTACCGTCACCATCTGATTTGGTGGAAGTGGCGAGAGTAGAGACTTGCAACATGATTTCCTCCACCTCATCTGATTTAAGGAGGATCACCAACAAGTTTGAAGTTCATAGAAAAATTGAGGTAATACCGCTAAGCCCCATTGAACTAGCATAGCAATCAATTTTTCAGGCTTGTGGGGAAAACCCAAATCCGCATTCACCAATTGTATGGGTAGACTGTTCGTTAGAATATGGTACTTCTTCGGATCCTTTCTCTCGTATACATTCTACGAATGAAGGAATCATCCAATCAATGATGATAGGAGAAGAACCTTGGGAAGATTATCATCATCATTCCCATCTTCCATATGACATTGAATATTATTCAAATGAACTAAACCACCCTTGAGTTGTTGAATTCCTTTCGAATTCGATTTTCATAGACACGGTAGAATCTAAGCGAAACCTGTCAAATATTGAAGAAATGATTTCTATTAATATTTCAACCAAGCCTAATATTTTAGAGAACATTCATGTTGGAAAATCTTGTTCTCCATCAAAATTCGATAGTTATCGTACTCTCTTTCGTGAATTTAGAGATATTTTTGCATGGTCTTACGAGGAGATGTCAGGCATTGACTCTAGTATTGTTGAACACGAAATCAAAATGTACCCTGATGTCAAGACAATTTGACAGCGGCTTCGACCTGTTCATCCAAAGGACAATTATCCTACTCCTTTTATCGCTAGATTATTGACGAATGTGCCAAATGCGAAATATACTCATTTATGGATGGATTTTTTGGCTACAATCAAATCAATATCCGCCCACAGGACCAATCAAAAACAACTTTTATTTTTCCATGGGGCACATTTGCCTATAGGAAACTCCCTTTCTGTTTGAAGAATGGAGGGGCTACATTTCAGAGGGAAATGAACTATGCCTTCCATGACATCAAGCACATTTTTCAACCTTACCTTAATGATTTACCTGCTCATTCACGAAAGCAGACTAATCACCCACAACATTTGAGAGCAATATTTTTATGGTGTCGACACTACAAGATACGACTCAATCCACACAAATGTGTGTTTTGTGTTGGTTCTGGTCGATTGCTTGGATTTGTAGTGTCTAGAGAGGGGATTCAACTCGATCCATTAAAGGTTCAAGCAATTCTGGATTTTCCTCCACCTTCAAATCTTTTACAATTACAGAGGCTCCAAAGGAAAGCAAACTTTCTAAGGAGGTTCATTCCTAATTATGCTGAGATGGCTAAAGGTTTTACACATCTTTTGAAAAAGGAGATACCCTTCCATTGGGATCAGGTTGCGCAAGCTTCCTTTGATGCTCTTAAAGTTACCTTGATTAGATCTTCATTAATATATTCTCCAAATTACCAAAACGACTATTACATGTATCTCGCCACTGCAGATACAACCATTGGTATGGTTTTAGTCTAGGAAGAAAATGGGATTGAACATCCAATTTATTACTTGAGTCGTAATCTCAACGATACAGAAAGTAAGTACTCTTATGTCGAAAAACTAGCTTTGGTAGTTGTGCAAGCTATTCAAATATTTCACCATTACATCCTGCTACGGAAAACAACTGTCATTTCGGATTGCAACCCTATGACATATATTTTGTCACGTCAATTGCTGGGGGGGAAATAATCAAAATGGATAGTTATTTTACAGGAATTTGATTTGGAATTCATCAAGTCCAAATCAAAGAAATCTCTAGTTTTTGCAGAGTTACTTTGCGACCTTCCCTCAACGTCCATGGATTCAACATCTGAACCATCTATTTTGGATGAGTCTCTGTTTCTAATATTGTCATCTGACGGATGGTATGGAGATATACTGATCTATCTCCAGACCCAAACTTTCTGGCCTGATACCTCTCGCTCGTAACAACGACATATTTGATACCAAGCCAAAGATTATCTGATCATTGGTGACACTCTTTATCATCGTGGTATTGATACGGTTTTACGAAGTTGCCTCACACATGAGGAAGCCAAGAAAGCATTAAATGATTTCCATTCAGGTGCCTGTGGTGGACACTTATCTAGATATACAACCGCACAGAGAATTCTCTGTGCTGGTTACTTCTGGGCAACTATATTCAAAGATTATATTATTGCTGTCAGAAGTTGTCACTCATGCCAGATATATGACCGAAAAATCAGATTACCACATACACCATTGCATCCAGTCGTTGCTGTTGGCCCATTCGCTAAATGGGGCATTGACTTTATGACATGTAACCCCACCTTGGCTGAGGGGAATGGGTATATTATAGTCATCGTTGACTATTTTACCAAATGGGCCGAAGCAATGCCAACATTGAACAACAGTGGCGAAATGGCTGCTCTTTACTTTTTCAACCATGTGGTTACTCGGTTTGGTGTACCACAAACCATAGTTACAGATCACGGGTTGCATTTTCGCATTCACATGATGGCTGAGTTGACTGCTAAGTTAGGAACGTCACATGATAGTTCTACCCCTTATTACTCACAAGCGAATGGACAAGTTGAGGCCATCAACAAAGTCCTAAAGCGAATGTTGCAGAGAATGATATGGGTTCATAAGTGAAACTGGCACTTAATCCTGTACTCTTCCTCATGGGCATATCGAACCTCGGTGAGAAATGCAACTGGATTCACACCCTTTCAGTTGGTGTATGTTTTGGAAGCAATCTTACCGATATAATGCGAAATTTCATCGCTTAAACTCGTGATTGACCTGTTACCCGACACTTCGAAAGAAGAAGCTTGTTTCTTGGAATTAATCCATCTGGATGAAAGCCATCATGATGCTGCATTGGCTAACAAAGCACATAAGAAATGTATTAAGGCGCAATATGATAGAAATGTGAAGCCTTGTATCTTCTCAGAAGGAGACCTAGTCTTGCTTTACAATCAGGAAGTTGATAAACTTGGAGCAGGGAAATTTGAACCAATGTGGATGGGTCCTTATATTTTCAAGCGTGTTTTGGCAAAAGGTGCTTATGAGTTAGTAGATTATGATGGGATTCCATTGTCGCAGCCCCAAAATGGGTTGCACCTCAAACGTTACTATGCTTGATTAAGTGTAGTAAAAATCACTATATATATGCTTTCATTGCATGTGTGTGTGTATCTTTTAGAGATTTTTATCTGGTTAGTAATCCACTTTTCATTTGTTGCAGATGTCGGAGTCTTCAGAACCTTTTGTTGGTTATGCTGATGGTGCTAGTCGTAGTACATAGAACTTGTCCTCTGCAACAAGGGTTATTTTCGCTCCAAGTGGCGAGTTAGTGAGTTTCCAAGGGATTTGTATCGGTTGATCGACGAACAACATTGTTGAGTATAGTGTGTTGATTGAACTATTCTTTGATGCCATTTCACTTAGCATTCGCTGAATCATCGTTAGGCTGGACTCGCAACTCATTGTGCTACAACTAACAAACATTTATACTGTCAGAAGTCCAACAATTTTTCGTATGTTCCTTAGAGTTCGTATTTTGGAAAGACGTTTTGAACACATTCAATATCAACATATTTCCAGAAATATTAACACATTAGCTGATTCTCTAGTGAATTATGTGTTAAATAGACATTTGCGACACATGTAAAAGTAATATTTTCAATTCACATCATCAGTTGAATAGGATTGCATATAACCATAGAAAAATCTAAAAGTAAAATAGATAGGTGTTTTAAAATTTTTACAAAATTTGTGTCCAAGACACGTTTGATCATCTGACCCAAAAACTCAAAATGCATGCAAAACGTCTTAAGTAGATCTAGTGGTGCTCATGGTAATAGGTCACAACCTGTGCTATCATGCACAAAGACCTAGCCCAGTGGCTAGGAACACCAATAGTGTGGTGTTGCAGCCTCATAGGTAACTCCTCAATCCAGACATCTGAAATACCAAGGGTTAATCCCTCTATGTGGTCATGTAACTCTGCTACGGTCTCAGCCAAATCCAAGTCCTGGAGAACTGCTCTCCCAATATTTCTCCGCACTGGCCCACCTACAACGTGTTGGTGTCCCACAGGTCAAACAGTACCCACATCTGCATGCATAAGGGTAATTTTAGTTTAGTCTTGGAAACATTAAAAACTCAAAAAACATGTAGAAACTTGAAAAATCAAAAAGCACTTTGGTCAAACAACATACCCATAGCACCCCATTGTGCTCCAACTAGTAGAATCAAATCTGGATCTCCACAAAAATCAATCCCTGAGTATGGATGCTCCTCGATGACAAGGTGTTCTCACTCGAGCCAACTTAAGAATGCAGTGGAAAAAATTATTTTTGACTCACTCGCGTGTCGAGCCATCAATTCAACGCACCTCTGCATACATGGATCTCTAGGACCAACTACACCCAGTGATACATGTTGTGGTTGCATCAATGGGATTATCTCTAAGGTAAAATCGATTAAGATCGAACCATAGCAGAAATTCTTCATCTTACCACTTTTTACCTTGGTCAGTTGTTCTTTCAGTGAGGAAAGCACAGCCTCGCACCAGTTGAAAACTTTTGGCTCTAGACACTCTAGTGCATACTACATATAAGATCTATTCGCCAGATGTAGTGTCACACTGCCAGCCAATTTTGCGATTGTGAAGAGGATCGTTCTCAAAGGAAAATCACCTACATCCCTGATGTTTATTTTCCCATCCTTTCTAGGTTGTGTACTTGGCCAACAAAACTATCTAATATAATCTCTCAACGATTCACCTCCACTAGCAAATCCAGAAAGTGAGATGGGGACACCTCGCCTCGATAGTCCGGTAAGAAAGTAAATATCATTAGTGGTAATAGGGACCATCTTGTCCCTAATGTGAAATGTATGATCTGTCAAATCCCATGCATGAACAAGGAACTGCGGTAGTTCTATTTGTTGCCTCATTCCGAACAACTTAAAGTATTTGAGTAACCCGCAGTTTTTAAGGGCCTCAACTATACCCGGATTGTTTAGGGCAACCATGTCTTGTTCTTTGTGCTCTCTTTCTCGCCATGTAATCGACATTCTGATCTGATGAAAACCTGAAACGCAATCATAAGCTTAATTAGGATCCTTTCCATGCAAAAAATAGGACAAATTTTGGAGCAAACAGCTAAATCAAACTTAGGAAACTCGCCCAGCGTAGCCTATGCACAGAGACAATGCATTGTAGAGCATGCAGCCTTCTATCTGGGTGCTCTTCAGCGCAATTTTTGATGTGAAAACCTGCACTGATCCCAGGGAAACGAATGAAACCCCATGGGCCCCAAAAAACCCTAAAAATTGCATGAAAAGAGAAAAGAATGACTTGAAAAGAAAGTAGAGAGGTTTAGCTCCTACCTGGTCTAGATGGCTCGAGAAATGGTCCGCAGAATCTCTCGCAATCAGCTGGTCAAAATCGAGGTAAAAACTAGCTCAGAGCACAAAATTGAATGGTAAGTTCCAAAAGGTAAAAATGTCATGGTAAAACTTGTTTTATTTTTATTTCAAGTTCATTAATCGAGTAAACATTAGTATTTACCTATTTTTGCCTATGAAACAGGTATTTTTAATCCATTTGGTGGTGTTTTGAGCAAGTTTTGCAATTGACTTACAGAATTCAACATGCTTGATTGTAAATTGTACCTTTGACCACAAAGCACACTTTTATCTCTTTTTCAAGCTCTATTAAAAATGAAAAAGGAACCCCGTTTGATTCCTCTTTAAGCTCTAAACATGAAACAATTGTCGAGCGCTTGTCCTTTCCAACTCGTTAATGGATTGGAAACGATATCTCTCTTGTTTTATTTTACACTTTTTTGGGCTTGAGAGATTAATTTACGAAAAAGAACTTGTCGAGTTTTCTTTTTGTCCCTTTTCAAACTCTCTAAACATGAAAAGAACCGAGTTATCTTTGTCGTTAAACTCATTAAAACATCAAATAGTGACAAACTTGTCCATCTAGACAAGATCGAGTTTCACCTTTGCTAGACTCGTCAAAAAATCAAATAGCGATGGATTCACCTGAAGGGTGAAATTACACAACAAGCATATGTTATCCTCCTCAAGCTTGATAAAAATAAAGAGGTACTGGTCAATAATGATTGGGGAAAATGGGAAAAAGGGAAAATCACTTTATGATAGCATATCGCTCTTGAACATGACACTTTCACTCCATAACCATGACTATCTGGGTTAGGTTATTAGCTTGATGGTTATCACACCATTGGTCTATCATACCATCCATGACTTTGTTTGGGTCAATGCTACTATTTCATTTCAATGTCACTGACATGTTCAAGAGAATTCATTCAGTCAAAATTCATCCTTTGCAATACCACAAACCTTCATTTTCATGACCGCCATTCTTGAACCTTGTGTCGTCAGTCAAATTCCATCTCTAAAATCACTACACTCATTTCATGTCGTTGATGTGGGATACATCAAGGCCCTCCTGCGACGAGTCGCTTCTTGTCGACATCAGCACATTATCCAAGAAGTTGCCTTAGAAACACTCTTCTAGTACCTTGAGGCTTGCATGCATCAATGGCAGGTTTCTCGCTTTCGGAGATAGGCATACATCAATGGCCTTTGACCGAAATACTTGGTATGGTGTTAGACATCAAATCATCCATTCACACCATGCAGAATGTACTGCAGTACTGTTGGGTGTGGAGCCTGATTATCTTCTGTATTCAAAGGTTTCAGCCGGATGTATACCCCAGGAAGACTGTACACCCCTCCACGCGGGGGGGTGTGGGGGGTACCTTGTAAAAGTCTAGTAATTTCTAGTCAATCTGGGCCATTCATTAGGCAGATGATCTGACGGTAGAAGTTATGTTTAATTTAGGGTTTTTTGCCCTAGAAGGAAATCCCTCACTATATATGAGGGAATTGTATTACATCTATGCAGATTTGTATTCTGAGTGAGGAAGAGAGAGGAGATTGAGAGCGAAGAGGGTGTTACAACAGATCTATTGTAGGTTGTATCTCTTCAGTTTGCTGGATAATATAATAAAAGGAGGACTGGTTGTTTCTCTGTGGATGTAACCCAAACTGGGTGAACCACGTATATCTGTGTCTCTCTTGTTTTATACATTTTCTGTGTTTATATTTCTGCAATATTTTATGTGTTCCATTGCTCCATAATATATAATTTTCTAACAAGTACCTTGAGGATCATTTTCATTATCGGTAATCATTAGCTAGTAATCAGATGGTGTCTTCCCATGTTCGACTTCAGATCACATATTCACATGGTTAGACTCATACTTGAGCGAATGATTGAATGAGATAGGAGACCTCGGATCTTGTTTCATCCATCTGTGCTGTGATTTCAGGAGTACTAAATCATATGTACAATGGCTTTACATTAATGGTCATTCTGATCATGGGTCTATATCTGAAGACGGTTGTTTATGTACATGTAATGAAATTTTATAAGCTGAGCATGGGTATGCCTTCCCTCAGCAATTCATGTAAAATCAAATATCATGATATATGTATTGTAATTGATGCTGGTAACCTTCCACTTCGATACCTCCTCATCACATCATAAAGCATTTCATTCGACATTGGCATTTTTCTGAATTCATGCTTTAGGGGGCAGCTGTTACAGATCCATTTGGGCACATCAATCCCAACATTCATATTAGTGTTTTAGGGCTCATCAAACTCTAATTTCAGTTGTTTCATGCCCTAAACATGTCACCCCTTTGAATGCCTCCTTCCGAGACAGTTTCATGACTTGAAGACATCCATAAATAGCCTCTAGAGGGACCAGCGCAGGTAAGCCCTTGTAAAGGTGTGATGCAAAGCAGATGATTCCACTGCCAGCGTGCTCTACAGAGCACTTAGGATTCCTTTCACCTATGCTGGGAGAGAATGAGCGAAATTCACATAGGGTTTGGGGAATCTTCTTATCTTTTGGAGTCATATAGAAGGTTCCCTCACTTATCAACTCCTATGAGCTCGAAAATGGATGAGAAATGAGTTAAGGTGCATCCTATCCTCTCATCCCCTCCTCCATGGAAATAATTCTAAGCATGGAAGGCCATTCAATGCCATCATTTATGACAAAACCTCCTTCATCTTCCTATAAATTGACCACTCATCTAAGTGATCAGGAGCTGGATTATGTTGAATTATAAGGAGATAATGCTGCTATGAGATTTGGCTTTGAAGCAAGTATTGTAATGCTACAAGTTTTTCATGCTTTTGATGTGATGTGGATGGGATCCAAGTTGGAGGAATGGCTTTGAATCAGACACCAATGGTTGTAATTCCTTCTTCTATCTAGTAAATTGTTTGAACCTTTTTCCCATATGTTTGTATTGTTTCATAATGCTTATATGTGTGAATTGTATCTGATTCCTTTCACTTATATTCAATAGATCATGTGCTTTGATCAGTGCTTTGTTTCTGTTGTGTTTACATGGTACTTCTCAAGCGTATTAAGTATGGGAAGGAGCGACAGGATCGATACAAGGGATATGAGAGGAAATCAGAACTATAAGTAGGTCTTCTTATCTTCTCATATTATATATTGCTTAAAGGAAAAGTCTAAAACACTTTAAATTGTTGTTCTAGATACAACTACTTATCTAGGGAATTAGTATTTATCCATAGATACCAAATTCTCTAAAACAATTCAGTTTAATGATTAGATCAATGTTATGGCATAAATTCGATGTTATTTAAATTCAATTCATCTTTTCCATCATAATTTATTTCATTTTGTTAATGATAAAGGGATGCATGCATGTGATTGACTGCAGGGTTGTGTTGATCTACAGAGAAGGGTGCCTTTACCACTTCCATCTTGAGCTCCTCCATCTTCTCTTTCCACTTTCACTGCAACTTTGACTTATTCTAGATGAATAATGACCCCCAATTGTGATTTTATTATCAGGGGAATCTCCTAGGCCACTGCAACCCTTCCTTTTCTTCACTGCAAAAACAGAGTAGAGTTAGTTTTTTATCACAAGCATGATGCAAATAGGTTAATGATTTACAAGCAAGTGTGAACTAGGTAGATGGTACATGCAATTTTGATTGGTAGTTTGATGGATTATGCAAGATAAATAGTTTCCTTTTTGCAAGTATAACTGGTAGTTTAATGGATTTTGCAAGTTAAAATAGATTTCTTTCTGCAAGTATATTAGCCCTTTTCCTTTCATGAAATTCTTAATTAGAATTTACAAGTTGAGACAATGGAATTTCCACTTTCATAACTAGAATTAATTTCTAATTGTACCTATATCAACAAGCTTTCATTCTAATTCAATAGGAGCAAGGGTCTCTGAGCACTTTTGATTTAATGTCATAACTGAGGGTGGCATGAGTGGAATCCTATCTAGTGTGCATATAGCACTATCACCTCAAAGTTTGTACGAACCCTGGGTTGATAATTTGAGTTGAGGAGCCCTTGGGAGTTTCAACATTCTTGGTGCAATACCAAGGCTCACCAATCAGATTGGGGCTCTTGATTGTAGCTTGATCTCTAGAGAGTAGATCTAGGTTTTGTTGGTATAAATTTGCAACTTTTTTTCATAATGAACTCTCAAGGAATACTTGTTCTTACTACTACAAATTTCAAGGTATGGAATGAAAGTGTGAAGTATAAATTATTTTCTTATGGATCTAACTTGTGTAGATTGATATGTGAAGGATATGAAGACAATTCACCTTCATTTGAAGTAATGAAGAAAAATTCTCAAAGAAGGAAAATTATTTTCGAAAATCTCCACAATGAATATTTAGAGAAAGTTGGAGATTTAAAACATACCGAGGAGGTTTGGGACAAATTACATGTGTTATTTGGAGCAAGATGCAGCAATAGTGATGAAGAGCTTGAGAAGAGCAACAAAAAGAAGAAGGAGAAGAGATCCAAGAAGAACAAATCTCCAGTTGAACCAGTTGTACAAGAGGACAATAGATCTTAAGGCATAAGTCGCATTGATTTACTTTCAAGTTATATTTTTAATAACAGTGGTGATAATAATTCAGATCTGGTTAGTGAAGAAAATGATGATCGTAGTTATATCTATTGATTTGTGTAGCTTAGGATGTATTCCAAGCCCTAGTGTTCAAGGGTTGGAGGTCAAAGCACCACAAGTAGGCTTGTGGACTTGGAACCCAAGCCTAGGGTTTTGCACCCATTAGGATTTGGGTTAAAACCATGATGAATTTGAGCTTGAGAAAATTTGAGGTGATAGAGATTGGTGAGCCGATTCTAATGCTCCAAATATGACTCAAATCGGAGCTCTAGAATCGAAGTTATGAATTTTTTAAGTTGACAATTAATTATGGATAGGCAAAGTCATGTAGGCTTGGTGAATTTGTCCAAGAGACATGTCTCTTCAAAGGAATTCGTGGAGCCCTCTTTATGTTTATATATAGAGGTACAAAGAATTCATTCTAATCATCCAAAAAGTGCAACATTCATTGTGAAAATTACACCTGTGGAAGCCGTAACTCAAGAAGAGGAGGTTGAGGAGAATAAGGGACAATTTGGAGACCTTTTTTCATGGGCCAAGGAGCAGCAGAGGAGTCTGAGCTATTATGGGCAGCTTTGGTGCTAGTTTGAGGATGGAATATCCCTATTTGGGTGAGCTACAGGCCCTGTGGTCACATTAGAGCCACCGCAGACCTATTATGGGCAAGTTAGGAGGGTCATAAGACCTATTCCAAGGTGTTGGAGCACAGGAACAGGAAAAGTAGGCCAAGGGCTCAAAGAGGAATGGAATCTGCAACAAATAAAGGGATTGTTGTATGTTTTTGTCAGGGTTGTTAGGGTTTGTAATAATGCCCAAACCATAATTCTATACGACAACGATTGCACCATCCCAAAGGTACATGTATACTGACATTTTATATGCTGAATTGTTGCTAGATGGAAGGTTGTCTTGATGCTTGGACAGATTAGCCTGTGAAAGTCAAAGTGGAGGGGAAGATTTGATGGTTAGATGTCCTAACTAGGTGATAGATTCTACAGTGAGGATCAACTTCAGGAGGCCTTAGGAGTTGTTTAGAGGATCCCACGTGGACTGTTAAGAAGCCTACCAAGCAACCAAGGTGACACTGGGCACATCAAATGAGAGGCAAGAGGACAAAGGCAAGGAATGTTGCAGATGTTTTCTTGGTTGATGAGTTGATGGTGTCCTAGGAGAGGACAAGTTTTTGATGTCGATATTTTTGTAATAGCTCCTCTATTGTAGATAAAACGGAAGATTGGTTGATTTTGTGGGAAGCCATGTGTAAGGGTCTCCAAAGTGTGGGGATGCCCTAACTAGGAACAGATGCTACAGCATGGACTTGGTCTCTCATGGACTGTTGGAGGGCAAAATGAGAGAAGACCAAATGTGGATGATATTGGGAACTTATGGTCTACTAGAGGACAGTGAGATAATGTCCAAGTTGGAGCCCAATGAGAAACACCTTGATGGACGAAGATAGTTGCGAGAGAGGGAATTGTTGATCTCAAGGGTTGAAAAACTAGAGGAGCAGTTGTGGAGCCCAAGACTTGTGTGTGGATAAGGACTTCTATAGAAAATGATGCGAAGTCCTCCTAGCATGTGTTCATTGTGGGAGATGGACATCTTGCAGTGATCGGTGACAGCCCTCCGTGCCCTATGTTGGTGTTCATCATAGCAGCATATAAAGACCATAGTGGGATGAAGTCCTTCAGTAGATGAGCAGTAGTGGGCAGTTGAGAGTTTTTCACAAGTGGAGTTGTGAACAACTCGACAGGAGTCTCGATGTGTTTTGGCCTTGATGGACTAATGCACCACTAGAGAGAACATTGGATAGTCAAGATTCAATGGCCAGATGGACTTGGATCATTGATATAGGCAGGAGCTTCAGATCAGGAGCCGAAGGACCAGGAAGGTACAGGGTACGGCCGAGAGGAGTTGATAGAGAAGGCGATAGCCATATGGTCAAAGTATCTTGTTGAGGCTAGATTGGTTGTTGATGGACTGACACCAAGCCCTAGTTTTGTATCTTGTACTAGTGGATGTATGAGGGCCATTATCCCTAGTACAGGAGCCTTAAACTGTTGTATTATATGTTGTCTAATATAACGAAGCTGGGATGAAAATGTAAAAAGTTGTCTATATTATGTGCATGTCTGGTTTACCTCTATTTATATTACTCTATTCAAAGTAATTTTGTTATGATTCTTGGTTTGGTAGCATCAAAGATTTTAAGACTCTATCCTACACCCAGGATCATGGAAATTCAACATGGTATCAGAGCCAAGTTTGAGCTACTTTGAGGAACAATGAATCAGAGTGTGCACAACGAAGAAACTTAGAGGGAGATGTGGGTGTCTACATCATGGAGTAGAGGGTTCAGCTGAAGACATGGAGATGTGGTCTCGATAGACTACATGATGAGATTGGTTGGGAGTTCTGGTGGATTGGTGGTGAGCATGGTGAACAACAGTTTGTTGTAGGGCATATTACAGATCATGGACTTCTGTTGATTTTTCATAGATGCTTGGGATAGCTCGAGGGTTTCTTTGGTTTGGACAAGATCAGGTTGATCGATATGGATTCATGTGATGGACAACAGGTTGGCAGGCTAGAGTCTTCATCAGATAGTGATGTTGCATATCCGAGATTGGTGGGATTTGCACGAGTCATATTTGATCCAGGAGGATGATTACTTTCAGGTATGAGGCAGTGGAGATCATGTAGGCTCAAAGGGAGTCTAGCCTCAGAGGGAGAAACCTTATGGAGGTTTGGGATATTCAGGTTCGGATATGATGAGGCAGTGGCACTACTGAGATTTTTGGATTCATCTACAAGGTATGCTACGGTGATGAGTGGAAGATGGGCTAGTGTCATTGCTGAATGATGATGGTTACTTCCTAATCTTGGAAGTACCTCCCTCGCTAAGAGGGAGTGTTGATTTTTTATCTTGGGAGGTACTCCAAGCCCTAGTGTTCGAGGGTTGGAGGTCAAAGCTCCACAAGTAGGCTTGTAGGCTTGGAACCCAAGCCTAGAGTTTTTCACCCATCGAGATGTGAAACAAAACCATGATGAATTTGATCTTGAGAAAATTTCAGGTGATAGAGCTTGGCGAGCAGATTCCAACACTTAAAATATCACTCAAATCGGAGCTCTAGAAATGAAGTTATGAATTTTTGAAGTTGACCATTAATTATGGACAGCCAAAGTCACATAGGCTTGGTGAATTTTTCCAAGAGACATGTCTCTTCAAATGATTTCATGGAGCCCTCTTTATGTGTATATATAGAGGTGGGGAGAAGTCATTCTAATCATCCAAAAAGTGAAACATTCATTGTGAAAATTACACCTATGGAAGTTGTGGCTCAAGCAGAGGAGTCTAAGCTATTCTGGGAAGCTTTGGTGTTGGTTTAAGGATGGAATATCCCTGTTTGGGTGAGATGTAGGCCCTATGGTCACATTAGAACCATCACAGGCCTATTCTGGGCAAGTTAGGAGGGTTGTAAGACCTATTCCAAGGTGTTGGAGTAGAGGAATAGGCAACATAGGCCAAGGGCTCAAATATGAAGGGAATCCTCAACAAATAAAGGGATTGTTGTATGGTTTTGTGAGGGTTTTTAGGGTCTGCAATAATGCCCTAACCAGAATGCTATACAGCAGAAATTGCAACATCCCAAAGGTACAGGTATATTGACATTTTCTATGTTGAATTTTTGTTATATGGAAGGTTGTCCTACTGCTTGGACAGAGTAGCCTGTGGAAGTCAAAGTGGAGGGGCAGATTTGATGGTTAGATTCCCTAACCAGGTGAAAGATTCTACAGTGAGGATCAAATTGGAACAGTTTGATGGGAAACTTGAGGAGGCCTTAGGAGTTGTTTGGAGGAGCCCACGTGAACTGTTAGGAAGCCTACTAAGCAACCAAGGTGACAACAGTCACCTCAGATGAGAGGCCAGAGGACAGAGGCAAGGAGTTTTGTAGATGTTTTCTTGGTTGATGAGTTGATGGTGTCCTAGGAGAGGACCAATTGTTGATGTTCAGATTTTTGCAATAACTCCTCTATTTCAGAGCAAAGGGCAGATTGGTGGAGTTTGTGGATAGTGATGTGTAAGGGTCTCCTAAGTGTGGGGATGCCCTAACTAGGAGCAGATGCTACAGCATGGACTTAATCTCTCGTGGACTATTGGAGGGCAGCATGAGATAAGACCAAGTGTGGAAGATATTGGGCACTTATTTTATGCTCAAGGACAATAATATAGTGTCCAAGTTGGAGCCTGATTAGCAACACCTTAATGGAAAAAGGTATTTGCGAGAGAGGTAATTGTTGAGCTCGAGGGTTTACAAACTAGAGGAGAATTTATGGAGGCCAAAACTTGTGTGTGGAGAAGGACTTCTACAGTAGATGATGGGAAGTCCTCCTAGCCTGTGTTCATTGTGGGTATGGACATCTTGCAACGATAGGCAACAGCCCTCCATGCTTTATGTTGGTCTTCATCATAGCAGCAAAGGAATATCATAGTGGGATGAAGTCCCTGAGTAGCTGAGGAGAAGTAGTGGGTAGTTGAGAGTTGTTCAAAAGTGGAGTTTTGAACAAATCGATAGGAGTCTCGATGTGTTGTGGCCTTGATGGACTAAGGCATAATAAGAGAGCAGATTAGATAGCCAAGATTCAGTATCCATATGGAATTAGAGCATTGATAGAGGTAAGAGCTGCAGATTGGGAACTGAAGGACCTAGCAAGTATAGGGTAAAACCGAGAGGAGTTGAGAGAGCATGCAACAACCAGATGGTCAAAGTATCTTGTTGAGGGCAAATTGGTTGTCGATGGACTGACACCAAGCCCTAGTTTTATATCTTGTACTAGTGGATGTATTAGGGCCATTATCCCTAGTACATGAGCCCTAGAATATTATATTATATGTTGTTTAATATAACAAAGTTGGGTTGAAAATGTAAAAAGTTGTCTATATTCTTTGCATGTGTTATTCATTTTTGTTTATATTCCGCTGTGCAAAGTAGTTCTATTGAGATTCTTGGTTTGGTACTATCATAGATTTTAAGGCTCTATCCTAGACCCAAGGTTGTGGAAATTCAAAAATATCCTCCTTAAGGTTGAATATGAATATGCCTTAGTTGTTGTTGAAGATATTTCTAGTGAAATTGGTAGACTAACTGATGCATGCAAGGAGAAAGAGAAGAAATTGCATATCTGTGATAAAAAGGAAAATGATCTCAAGGAGGAGATCACCACTTTGAGGACACAACTGCAAGAATCAAAAGGAATTGAATAAGTCAATTGCAGTAAGAAAAATGATAGAAAGGACTATGTTGAAGCACTTGAAGGCGTGACTGAAAAAGTAAGGAAGCAGCTTGAATAAAAGGACCAATAGTTGGAACAAGTAAAGAGCACCATAGCAGTGAACATATTTGGCAGCAATATTTAAAAGGGAGAGACAAGTTTTCATGCAAGAAAGAATAACAAAGTAAAACCAAAGAAACTTGCAGCAAATAATGTGACCAACCACCAGCAGTAGAAAATAAGAGAACCAAGAGAAGCTTTCACATCTAAAAGACCATTTTCTCCTAAGGTTGATAATATTATTTTTTAGAGGAGTCAAAAATCCTTTGCCCCCTTGATGGACGAGATTGAGTGCTTAAATTGCCACAATTTTGGACATGCGGTAGCTACTTGTAGGTGGAGAATGTACACACCTATGCAACAATATGATTAGACAAGAGGAGAATCCACTGTCATTTATACAATTTCATTTAATGGATATTGTTTTGCATGTAACTTATTTGGGCATAATTCCATTGATTTCAAATCTAGCATTAGAAGATGGAGGTCTAGTATGAGAAAAAAAATATCAGATCCTTTGGCTATCATTATCTTGGTCATATAGATTTTTATGTGTGTCATAATTTCGAGCATGTGGCTAAGGATTGTAAGATGCCTATATCCTTGAGGCTTTCGGTTCAAAAGCAGCAAACAAAAGAGAATGAAAAACCAAGTAACCAACCAAGGAACACATGGAAGGAGGAGAAACAACTAGGAAGATGTGGCATTGCAATTTGTTCGTGTGATGAGGATGACATGTGGTATATTGATATCAGATGCTCACACCACATGACATGAGATAGGAGAAAAATTCATTTTCTCAATAGAACCAAGAGTGGTCATGTTGTGTTTGAAGGTAATCAATAAGCAAGAGTGTTAGGAAGCGATAAATCCAATATTAGTGAGAAGAGGACAAATGCAGATGATGTTTGGCTCATTGAAGGCCTAAATCATAACACCTTGATTGTGAGCCAAATGGTTGATGGAGGTAAGGAAGTGACTTTCAACTCCAAAGGTTGCATCATCCGAAAACAAGGATCAAAGAGAGTGATTTCCAAGGGAGTCAAGACACCAGATAATTTGCACGTGTTTAAGGGAAGTGTAAGTAGAAAGAGGAAACCAAGAAAGTAATATTCTTCATCAGATTCAGAGTAGAAGATAGCATCCCCTACTGTAGTCTATTCTTTCCCGATATATCTACTTGACTGCAGAAGCACATGTGAGACTAGCATGCTCTCAAGGGGGGCATTGGTAGCTTGAGGATTTCTAGCAACAATGAGTTTTTGATCCAGTTCTTCCATGAATTTTTAAATCATCTAGATTACTTCATATGAGGTATATCATGCTCAGGGGGAGCTATGTCTCAAAGACTTTTTCTTTATGTTTATATTTCTTTTCACTCATTATTTTTGCAGTTGATTTATTTACAGTGTATGAGTGGAAAAGACATGTATATCAACCTTGTTTCAGCATTTATTGATCATCTTTCAACCACCCTAGCATGAGGACATTGTGGCAATGACATGTATACCATGACTTGAGACATGGACCAACCATGTATAGGCAGTTATATTCAGTGTTCTACAGCCATGTATTATTATTAATTCATATTTTCATGTTATTAGAGGGTCTATACATTAATATATTGAGTTGTCATGGTGATAACAATGTTTATGGAGTCATTTGGTAGCCACATGTATGGGCTAACAATGTTGTAATATCCATGTTATGTCATGTTTTGAATCATTGGTTCATATGTTATTAAGATAGCAGATATGTATTTCATTGATATTTCCATGCAAAATGCTCATGACACTATGTACTTGTATTGTGTGTCATTAGTCATGTAGTCATTAGTCATGAGGTCATGTAATAGTAATATATGAGGTCTTCGTATTGTTTCTACATCCATGTATATATAATGTAATATGTCATAAGTCATGGTCATGTGGACTCTTGTTCCACGTTGTGCTCCTTTCCTTTGGCAAGGAAGCAATGTTGCAGTGTAAGCATTTCATTTCAGGATGGAGATGATGTTAGAGATGGCACGTGTTCAAGGGGAGAATTATTTGTGCTTATTTACTTCAACCATATATTGTTGGCATCATGGTCCGATTGGTGGTGCTCATGGTGTGCCTCATGATATGTTATGATAGTTGAGTTTTGACCTTATGATATGACTAGAGCGGTTGATATTGCTTATTGATGATGCTACTATATGCTTTCTATGGAGAGTATTGGTTGATGCTCATGTGCACATTGTTGCATGCTATTGTTCATTATGATGTTTCTCATTGATGCTTGTATGGTTGCCTTATGTTTCCATATTGTTGTTTCTACTAGAGGTTGTTGGTTGGCATGTTCTCTAAATGATGATTGGTTATATATGTTGTTTGCTACTGGTATGGAGAGTATGGTCATTAGTTGATATGATTCATTTTTCAGCCATGGATGTAGAGATTATTTGCTCCAATGTTTGTGCTTTAGTTCTTGCTACCTTATTAGATGGAGTTGACCCTTTTCCATTGATGTCAAAGGGGGAGTGATAGAGGAGATTGGTTTGGAGGTTGTGTGTGGTTCTCATCAATTCCAAAGGGGGGAATTGTTGGCATTATGGTGTGCATTTGTTCATGATGGTAGCTAGATAATATTGGAATTGATTTCAACCCTATGTAACCTAGATGATGTATCAATGCATTCATTGTAGCATGGTTGCAGCTGGTTGAGTTGGGATTGAGATGAATATTTTGGCATTGATGTCAACTTTTGATGTCAGCCTTGATGATGTAGCTTATTGATAGCATGGTGTTCATGGAGGTTTTTCTTATGATGGCATGTGTTGGAATGTGCATTGATGTCAATCTTGTGATGCATTATTATGTATTGATTGGAAGCATTGGAGATGTTACTACAGTTGGATGTTGTTGCTACAAGTATTCGAGATGGTTGCTCAGGTGTCCATGTTATTTTCCACACTTAATGATCTGGCATACTAGGTCTTCATACTTGTGTTCATGGAGATGACTTGAAGTAGTGATGGTTTTCCTCATGATGATAATGATGATGTTGCATAGGTGTTGCATATCTGAGGACTTGTTGGAACTCATGTCAACCTTTTTTGTTGGTTTTGAATTCAACATGGCAGTGACACTTGGGAGACTTGTTTTTCTCATCCGCATAGGTTTCAAAGGCTATGAAAGAGGTTTGGATGCATGTAAATGAGCTGGAGAAGGTGTCCAAATAGCTAGCAGAGGTTCTAGGCCAAGGTTTGTTGTTTTTACTTGGGTTTTTCCCCAACCATTGGCATGCAATCTTGTGGGAGAATTTTAAAGGCTGGAAATGCTAACATAAAAGACTATGTGAGTGGTTGCAACCCAGAGCATCTAGAGTTCTCCTTGTGGTTGATCTTTTTCACGGAAATTTCTCTGGATTCCTCATGGAAATCGAATTTAATTTGGCATGGAAATTCCTAGAGGCTTATAGATTAATTTGTAAAGGTCGGGAATGGTTTGAAAAGGTCCTCTAATGATGTGAACACATTTAATGCACAATTAGTGGTGATAGTGGATTGATTTCGTCAAATTTGTGCACCCTTGATCCCATGCCTACGGTGAATTTCACCCAACACATTTTATATACATTATTTTGGAGATGAGTTATTATCACCAAAAAATGATCACCTAGCCATTTCTAACTAGGTGGATAGAAATACATTGTGTAGGATTAATTTTACCATAGTAAAATCACTTTCACCATGGTAAATAATTTAATAAACCATTTTTATTAAATTATTTTGTGATTAAAATAAAAATAAAAAAATCCCAGGAGAATAATTCAAGAAATCATTATTTATTTAATTTTCTCTAGGAATGAGTATTAAATCATTGTTTAATAATTATTCCTTGTCACATTTGACTAAATCTCCTAGGAATAATAAATTAAATCACTATTTATTTATTATTCCTTATTTCTATTATTGGAATAATTGTTAAATCATTATTTAATAATTATTTCAATTTCACACCATTCCTAATCCTCGCGAAATAATTAATAAATCATTTTCTTTGTTAATTATTTCTAAATAAAGATATTTGACCATTTTAAATATATTTTCCCTCTCCAAAAAATATAATAAAGTATTCCTAGCGGTTATATCTTGATTTGGTCATTATTATTTTATTATTCTCTATTTTCAAGATTAACTCAATACTTTGTTATAAATAGGAGGGTTTTCCATTCATTCTTCACGATGATCATTATCATCGTAGCCATTATTGTCTCTTTTCATTTGAGCTCCCATTTGAGTTCTCCATATTGTTTTGGTTTTTTCATACATTGAAAGAGAGAATCAATTACTGAAGCATCAAGAACTATTGGGTTGTGTTATATTCATTCCATGACTAGCCCACGTAGTTAATCGGGGGGATAGAGGGGGGGGGGAGCCCCCCTTCCTTGCACCGATTTTGTAGCGGGGGGGGGATCACAAGGGGTTTGAGGTGTACCCGTAACCCCACTTTATGGGGTCCGGGGCAACGCCCCAGAAAATTTTGGTTTTGGACCCTATGTTAGGTTGGGTGGACCCACCTATGGTTTTGTGCATGATTTTCGCACATGTTTTTTAGATGCGATGGTTTTTGGTCCATGGTTTTGGACGCGATGGTTTTTCGGTCCATGGTATTGGATGCTTCGGCATGTATAAATATGTATTGTAACATTGAAATGAATATAATGAAAAATCAAGTTGGTAGTCCCAGTTTTGGGATCCAGGTGAAATCTCTATGTATAAGTGTCTTATGTGTTATGCTCTTGCATTATTTATTCTCTGTGTTTTAGAATTCATATGCAGGTAATTTCTGTACGGGGTTAAAACCTACAATTGGTATCAGAGTTGTTTTGGCTTCAAGGGGATGCCTTTATTGCTGAGGGGTTTCGCTCGGGCTTGTGGTAGACCCTATTCAGTGGGAGATCTGCGAGATCGATTCTGGTGGTGAAAGAATATGGCGAGCAATGGAAAGATAGAGATCGAGAAATTTACTAGTCAGAGTTTTGAGTTATGGAAACTCAAGATGGAGGATTTGTTGGTGGATAAATATCAGTGGATCGCAGTGGATCTGGGTACTAAACCAACGGGAGTGTCCCATGAAGAATGGAAGAAGTTGGATCAGAAGGCAAATAGCACAATACGATTGTGTGTCTCAGATTCAATATTGTTGAATGTATCAGGGGAAGCTATGGCGAAGGCTTTGTGGGACAAGTTAGGGACTTTGTACCAATCTAAGTCTCTGGTGAATAAATTGTTCCTACGGAAAAAGCTGTATAACCTGAGGATGAAATATGAAGACTCGGTGACAGAGCATCTAAAAGCATTTAATACTGTGGTAAGTCAGTTAGAATTTGTTGATATTAAAATTTCAGATGAAGATAAGTGCATTAGTTTGTTGTGTTCTCTACCAGATTTATGGGATAGTCTGGTTATTGCAATACGTAGCAATGCAACTGCCTTGCAGTTTGATGAAATAGTCTCAGCCTTGCTAACAGAGGAGATGAGATGGAAAAATATGGAGAGCCAAAATGGTGATGCCTTGTCTATACGAGGACGGTCCCAAAACAGAAACAAAAATAAGTCATCGAGTGGGAGATCTAAATCTAGAGGGAGATCTAAATCTCCAGGAAAACCTGTAAAGGTGGTGTGTTGGAAATGCGGAAAGGAAGGGCACTACAAAAGGGACTGTAAATCTAAAGCTCCTGATAAAGGAAAGGGATCTGATGATGCTCCTTCTGCAAAGGCAAAAACCACCTCAGATGAAGGTGGGGATGTGTACTTGGCTTCTTCAAGTACACATGTAGATCATGAGGCATGGTTAATTGACTCAGGTGCATCCTTTCACTTCATTCCCCATAGAGAGTGATTCTGTGAGTATGAGAAATATGATGGTGGTGATGTCTTCTTGGGGGATGACAAGAAGGCTAGAATCGTTGGTCGCAGAAAAGTAAAGTTGAAGTTGCAAGGTTGAAGGGGTAGAACACTTCCAGGTGTTCTACATATTCCTGCATTAGCTAGAAATCTGATTTCTGTAAGCAAGCTGGATGATGCAGGTGTAAAAACAGTGTTCAAGAAGGATACCTGCAAGATGGTTCGGGGAGCACTAGTATTGATGTGGGGAGTTCGAATTGGAACTCTGTACAAGCTGCAAAGTAGCACTGTTATTGATGGGTGCAACAGTTCTATGGTTCCTAAAAGTGGAGCAGAAAATCTAGTGGTCTCTGGAGAGAAGACCATGTTGTGGCATCAAGCGCTTAGACATATTGGAGAGAAGGGCCTTCAAATACTTCATGGTTAAGGTATGGTAGAAGGTATGAGAAATAGCTCTCTGTATTTTGATTTCTGTGAAAATTGTGTATATGGGAAGCAGAATCGGGTGAGTTTCCCCTCTGGTAGTAAGAGGGCGAAACAGATATTAGAACTTGTGCACAGTGATGTGTTTGGACTTGTGAAGGTTCCATCACTAGTAATTCTGTGTACTATGTATCATTTATAGATGACTTCTCAAGGAATACATGGATATATTTCCTTAAGAAGAAACCTAAAGCATTTGACAGGTTTAAAGAATTTAAGGCTCTCGTGGAAAATCAAACAGAGAAGAAGATAAAGGTGTTGAGGACAGATAATGGTGGAGAGTTTTGTAGCAAGGAATTTGAAGAATTCTGTAAGAAGTGTGGTATAGCACCACAAAACACTACTCCATATACACCTCAGCAAAATGGAGTTGCAGAAAGAATGAATAAGACGTTGATGGAAAGGGCAAGAAGCATGCTCAGTGGTGTCGGGTTAGGACAGGAATTCTGGGCAGAGGCGGTGGATGTTGCATGTTACCTGGTCAATAGGTCACCTTCA
The DNA here is from genome assembly GCA_031772625.1 of Pinus tabuliformis. NCBI lineage: Eukaryota > Viridiplantae > Streptophyta > Pinopsida > Pinales > Pinaceae > Pinus > Pinus tabuliformis. Next base: position 345,823,835 of record CM062817.1, read on the forward strand.
TCAACATTGGAGGATAAGACTCCACAAGAGGTATGGACTGGTAAGAAACCCTCTCTTTCACATCTAAGGGTATTTGGATGTGATGCATATGTACATGTTCCAAAGGAGAAACGAACCAAGTTGGATAGTAAATCTGAAAAGTGCATATTTATTGGGTATAAGGATGGTTTAAAGGGTTATAAGCTTTGGAACCCAGTCACACGGAAGGTTGTGTACAGCCAAGATGTGGTGTTCAGAGAGGTTAAAGATGTTATTAAACATGAAGTCCAACCAAAGGAACCTGAGAAGATAGAGTTTGAGCTTAAGGGGGAAGAATCAGACTCTACAGTAGAGGAGGAATCAGAAGATGAAGAGCCACGAACTTCGGGTGTGAGAAGATCAGTTCCAGAAAGAAGGTAGCCAGAAAGGTATAGTCCATCTACTTTCTATTCAAATTTTTCTTTATCTATTATTGACAATGATCCTAGAACTGTGAAGGAAGCAATAGATTCAGAGGATGACAAACTCTAGAAAGAGGCCATGGTTGATGAAATGGCATCTTTGCACAAAAATGAGGCTTCGGATCTGGTGGTGTTGCTAGCAGGAAGGAAACCCATTGGCAGCAAATGGGTGTTTAAGAAGAAGACAAATGTAGAAGGAAAGGTGGAGAAATACAAAGCTCGGTTGGTAGCAAAAGGTTATTCCTAGGTGTCGGGAATTGATTTTGGTGATATTTTTTCTCCTGTTGCCAAGGTAACTTCTATTATATTACTTTTATCTGTTGCTGCTACTTTTTATTTTGAGGTAAAACAGATGGATGTGAAGACAACATTTCTTGACGGGGATCTGAAAGAGGAAATATACATGAAGCAACCTGAAGGCTTTACGGTGAAGGGTAAGAAAGAACTAGTATGCAAGTTAAAGAAGTCTCTGTATGGGTTAAAAAAGTCACCAAGGATGTTGTATCAGAAATTTGATACATTTATATGGGGACTTGGCTTCACCAAAAGCAAAGCAGATCACTGTGTCTATTTTAAATTAATTGGTGACCGTGTTATTTATATGGTCTTGTATGTGGATGATATGTTGCTGGTTGGAAATGACAAAGAAATTATCTAGGATTTGAAGACCCAATTGTCCTCCAAATTCGACATGAAAGATCTTGGTGCTGCAAACTATATTTTGGGCATGGAAATTAAAAGAGATCGGGCATAGAGGAAGCTCTGGTTAAACCAGAGAAAGTATGTCAAGACAATACTGCAGAGGTTTAATATGCAGGATAGTAAACCGGTGAAGGTTCCTATTCTTGTAGGTGTGAGGTTATCTGTTGAACAGTGCCCTAAGACACAAGAAGAGGAAGAGGACATGTCTCGTGTTCCATATGCAAGTGCAGTCGGTAGCCTAATGTATGTAATGGTCTGTACTAGACCAAACATTGCACATGCAGTGGGAGTATTGAGCAGGTTTATGTCAAAACCAGGGAAGGAGCACTAGACATCAGTGAAGAGGGTTTTTAGGTATTTGCATGGCACTAGTGATTATGGTTTGTGCTACCAAGGAAGATCAGGATTGGACAGAATGTTGGATATTCATGGCTTTGTTGATGCAGACTGGGCTGGAGATCTGGATCAAAGAAGATCTACAAATGGGTATGTGTTTAACCTATTTGGAGGTTCAGTCAGTTGGATGATTAAGAAACAATCTGTAGTGGCACTATCAACTACAGAGGCAGAATACATGGCAGCCACTCATGAAAGCAAGGAAGTAGTTTGGTTGCAGAGATTGTGTTCAAGTATGGGGTTAGTACAGGGACCTATAAGGATAGACTGTGACAGCCAAAGTGCAATTTTCTTGGCAAAGAACCCTACATATCATTCAAATACAAAGCACATTGATGTTCAGTATCACTTTGTGAGGGATATGATAGAAGAAAAAAAGGTGTTGCTAGTAAAGGTAGACACTTTGAAGATACTGCAGATGCATTGACAAAATCTGTGAGCTCTGAGAAGTTTTCTTGGTGTCGAGAGACAATGGGCATTTGAGGGCTGGAAAAATGACTAAGCTCTCTTGTGGCCCCCTGTGGAAAGAAAACAACAAGTGGGAGAATGTTGGGTTGAGTTATATTCTTTCCACGACTAGCCCACGTAGTTAACCGAGGGGTTAGAGGGGGGCCGAAACCCCCCTTCCTTGCACCGATTATGTAGCGAGGGGGGGGTCACAGGGGGTTTGAGGTGTACCCGTAACCCCACTTTATGGGGTTCGGCACAGTGCCCCAGAAAAGTTTGGTTTTGGACCCTATGTTAGGTTGGACGGACCCACCTATGTGTTATCAGGAAAACTAGTGTCCATTCAGAGCTGCTAGTCCCACTAAGACAGGTAGCTATCTTAGAAACAAACAAACCAAAGTTACTTGTGTTTTCCTTTATGAGAGATAGATGAGAGAGAAGCAGAGAGTACCAACTTCAGTCTTTCGCTAGTCTCCTTACTTGTTTCCTCTCTCCTTTGATAGAGCTTTCACCACTCCTTTCTCACTTGTCCCACTTCAAAGAACAATTGTAGAGTCAAAGTAGAAAAATACCATCAAAGCATAGAGATCGATAACCATAAACAATATAGGATCAAATGTACATTAACCATACAAATGCATATATAAATACAAGATTCAGAGATATACAAGTATATGGAAGAAAACTCAAATAGCTTTATTGATAGAAGTAGTAGAAGAGAGGATTACAACCAAGCTGTCTAATCCAGCATCATCCTCCCAGCATGAAAGCCCTCTTCACCTCATAAAAAGCAAGATCACCCAACAACACAATGTCTCAAAGAGAAACCAACAGCACTTCCTTACAAATTACAAGATTCCAGCCTTTGGATCTCTAGGATGAGGGATCCATATATAGATGTTTCCAGGAGGGTGAGTTAGCTTCTGGGATTTTGATTAGTGTCATTTCACTGATAGTTCTTGGTTCCACTTGGAGATTTCATGATCTCTTACTCATCCCTGGGTGAATTTAGAGAGGCAAGTGTCATATAAGCAGTTTCTAGAAGATTTTTTGAGTTTCCACCTAGCAAATTGCCTCTGTCATTTGTCTGCTCTCGCTCATCACACCCTACAGAAGGGATTTTCAGTATGCATCGCACCCCCCATGTTTAATAGGTGAGATGCATCGCGCCCTCAGCATGGAGCAGTCTGTATGGTCCAATTTTGACCAGTTCTGAGTAGTTTTGCAGGGAGAACTTCTGGGAAATGAGGTAATTAGTTGACCTTGATCCTTTAGGGTATGAAACAACACTTTTATGGGTTTAGAAGCCCTTGGTTTATGGACATTGGGGTTGTAGTGCCCAAATATGTCTATAATAGTTGCCCCCTAAAGCATGAGGTCGTAAATATTTTGATGTCGGGTGAAATGCTTTATCATGAGGATCCGAGGTTTTTCAAACTAGAAAGTGACCTTTAATAATATACAATACAATACATCATCTTCATAATATTTTCATGATTTAGTTGAGGCGGGCATTCCCATGCTCAGCTTTATAAATTCATTTTCATGTACATAGGACAGAAAATCGGCTGTGTGGCAGACTGATGATTCTGGTAGAGTCATCATCCCTTAGCTTGGATGATTATCTGTGCAACTATGATGTACATTTGATGTCTTTATTTTCCTAAATATATCACAGCCCGGATGGATGAAACTAGATCCGGGGTCTTCAAAATCGTTCAATCTTCACTTGAAGTACATGTCGATCCATGTGAAAAGATGTTCTGATGTCGAACATGGAAAGACATCACCTGATTACCAGCCAATGATGTAAGTTGTTAATAGGCGCAAGAGGAATCGTCGATAATAATAATGACCCTCAAGGTACTGCAGTACAATTCACGTGGTGTGAATACATGAGTTGATGTTGAACACCATGCAAAATCTTTCGGTCGAAGGCCATTGATGTAAACCTATCGCCGGAAGTGAGAAACTTGCCATTGAGGCATGCAAGCTTCAAAGTATTGAAAGGGTTGTTCCTAAGTCAACTTCTTGGATAATGAGCTGATGTCAACAAGAAGTGACCTGTCATAGGAGGGCCTTAATGAATCCCACATCTACGACACGGAACGGAGCAAATGATTTTGTGGAGGTGAAAATGATCTGATGATACAAGGTTCATGGTGGCGGTCATGAAAAATGGTGAGTGAAGGTATTGCAGCGGATGAGGTGTTAGCTGGGTTGGTGAATTCTCTGAACAACTTCTCTTGAACATAACGACGACACTGAAATGGATTGGTAGCATTAACCCCAAAATGGATGGTACGGAGGACCAATGGTGATATGACCGGTGAACGGAATAACCCAACCCGACTAAAACATGGTGATGGAGGGAAAGTGTCATGTTCAAGAGCGACCTACTACCAATGAAGTTATTCAAGTTTTCTTCCCTTTTTCCCCAGTCATTGCTGACCAGTACCTCTTTATTTTTGTCAAGCTTGGGGAGGATAACATATGCTTTTTCTATAATTTTCCCTTCGGGCAAACCTGTCGCTATGTTTTAACGAGCCTAGCAACAGTGAAACTCATTCTTGTCTGCATGGACAAGTTTGTCGCTATTGTTTTAAAGAGTTTAATGACAAAGATAACTCGGTCCTTTTCAGTTTTAGAGAGTCTAAAAAGAGACGGAAAGGAAACTCCAGTAGTCCTTTTTCGTAATATAATCCCTTAAGTCTGAAAAAGTATAAAATAATATGAAAGGGATGACTTTTCGATATTTTTAACGAGCCGAACAAGACAAACACTCAAACTTTTTGTGTAATGATCCCTCATGTCCAAAAATATTAAAATATATAGGAGGGATGGCACTTCCAATTACTTTAACAAGCTGGAGAGGCCAATTGCTCGGCAATCTTTTCATATTTTACGAGTCTAAAAAGAGCTTAAAGGAGACTCGTTTTTTGAGGAACGAGTGATGTTTTTGGATAGCAACTGGTTCCAGGTAAGTTTCAGAACTTTTCAATCACGACAATCTAAAGAAGGTGGCTAATAGAATCACTCATCACAGCTGCTCCTCAAAAGGGTAAACAATCAAATGGAGGCGTGTGATTGGCTAAAAAAGAGTGGAGGTGATGGTAAGAACACGACCAAGGTTCAAAAGCTGATAGCTATGTGATCGCAAAGGTTATTTACCGAAGGTGGGTTCATTTTTTAATGAGCTTGAACTCTAGGGGAACATATGCTCATTGCTAGGTTTATTTTTTAATGAGCTTGAACTTCACGTAAACCTGCTCGTGCCAGTCGTATAATAAGGATGTCTCTCATTAGTAGGTTCATTTTTTAGGGAGCTTTCCACATGCGCAACTTTGCTCCGGAGCCTTTCGTATGCGAGCTAGCAATGACCAACTACTGTTCTAGGGGTTAAAGAACTACTAAGGATAGGTAGGATAGTATCTCAGTGGGAAACAATCTCCTTTACTTTGCCGGTGCCATTTGGTCCTTGCAAAGGTGAATGGTTGATCAAACCAATCACCTAACTTAAGCAGTTGAAGTTAGTAAAAACTACGGGGTTAGAGTTACGCTGGTCGCTTTTCACTTGCGTACAAAATGTTTGCATGCCCTCAGGTATAAAGAAGAGTAAAGTTTAAGTATGGGGGTTTACGCAGTGCATTATATTAGATATCATTTTGGGATTCAACTTGCTAAGGTTTTGCAAATGGGGTAGCAAGCTAAGTGGGCTTGATTGTGGGGAAAACTCCACAGTTAAGCACACTTGAGCCAGAGGCATTCTGGGATGGGTGACCTCCCGGGAAGTCCTGGTTACCGGGTGCAAGCCCCGGAAGTGATGATTGATGCTATGTGATTCATTTCACTAGTTTCAATCCCACTTCTTCACCCCTGTGAGCATCACCCGATGCAATGAGTGCTAAGTGAACTATTCAAAAATCATGAGAAATTAGTCAGTTACGACTACCTCTCATGGAAATGGTCGTACGTGAATGACTTACTTAATGCAGTTGAATCCCAAAATGATATCTAAGAGTAAAGTTTCTAGGTTACCATATGGAAGTTCTTGCATTAGCAAGATTGTTTCATCTGCATTTGCAGAAAAAACACTTCCTTGGCTCTGTTCGAAATAGACAAAGGTTAATGGTGGGAATTTCCAATCACATAACCTTTGATGGGGGAATCCTTTTCCAATCTAATCCCATTTTCCTAAACGGACGGGTGTGTCAGACTAGTCATATATCCTACGCGGAAACCTACCTTATATCTGGGGTTTTCCTACCAAAGCAAACCAGGGCCCCCGGGTTTAGTCACATTCACCAAATCACTCGCGCTCATCGGGTGGACAGACTAGAGGTTGATGAGACATTCCTTGTGCAACCAGTTAGGGATGGCATTTGACTAGTAGCCGTGTTTGAATCGGGGAATGAAAGCTGGTCAACTAGTTGGACCATTCTGCCTTCATACGGAAAACACATCACTCGTAAGAGTGAGGAAACAATAGCTCCCATGCTATAAATGTAGTCACGCCCAAGAAGTAGATTGTAATCTAAAGGCCCTTGGACTACCATCACGTTTAGATGAACAATTTTCCTTCTCAAAGTTATAGGCAAATTTGGAAGGATCCCTAATGGTTGACTGGTTCCTTTGTTGAAGCCTGACAGATTTTGAATCTCAGGTAGAAGCGATGGCGAACCAAGCGCTTTCCAAGCAATTGAGGAAAGGATACTCACAAAAGCCCCTTCATCTATGATAGTACCAGCCATGATCATTCTATAAGCTTGTACTATGATTCGGAATGGTACATTAGATGGTAGGCAGGGTCTCCCTAGTAGATTCCAATCGAAGGAAACGACTAGATTGCTTGGAGGAGGGACTGAATAAACGGCCGGATGAATCTCTGACAAATTTCCTTCCTGCGGTAAAGGAATGAGTAGATTTCCCCCATGTTCATCGGATTTTGTGTTAACAAAATGAATTTGAATGGTTTCGTTCTCATTCTCTTTGGTGATTGTATCATCTGAAGGTGTACCTTCTAAAGACAAGACTAGGTCGACTGCCATCTTGACCTGTTGAATTTGGTATGTTGTGGACTCAGAGGGTTTATCTTCAATGATAGGTGCTTCGACTGACAACAAAGGTTTGTCAATCAGATTTTCAACTAGCGATGGACTCGGCAAGAGTTTCTTGTATCCAGGAGGAAGTCGTTGCGATGAAGCAGGACGGTTATCCAAGACTCTTTTAGCTTCATCCAGGAAAGGACAATGGTGGAGGGCATGATTGCCTTCACACAGTCTACAAGGAAATTTAGATCTTCCTTTCTGTCCATTGACTTCGTTTTCACTAGTTGATGGTGTTCTCTCAACATGATCGTCAGAGGTTGAAGACACTAGATTGTACAAGCGGGGAGACCAGTCTCTTAAGATCTGTGGGATGCAAGGACAATCTCGATGATAGTGGTCTCCTTTGCAAATGACACTTGGAGATTTAGGTTTGGATGGTGGAGTGTGTGGATTTTCACTAGACGATGCATGGTTGCCCCCTTTCGTCGTTGGCATCTTCTTCTTCTTCTCCTTCCCTTTCTTCTTCTTCTCAGTTACTTGGTTTTTAGCGTTACTAGATTCACCAAGCGAAGAGGAAGAAGGAGGGGGAGAAACAAATGAAGTAGAAGGTGGGGGAGAAACTTCAGTATCATCTGGTTGCTGATTTGATTATTGAGGAATTATGGTGTTTTTGAATGACAGAGGTCGAGAAAAGCCATATCGACAGGCCAATTGTGAGTCTTGGAAGGGACAATGTAGCCATGTGTGGAGCACCAACATCTCCCCAAGAAGAGAAAGGACTAGGATTCCCCCCAAGGGGAAACCCTTGATTGGTGGACTCCATTTTCTCAACCTAAGACCAACAAGGGAACAGGTATGTTATTCTGATTAAAATAAATTTTATGACGCTTTGACACAACTTGCTTTTTCAATTTTAAGAGTCGAGAAAAAGCTAAGGATGACTCTAGTCGCCTTCAATTTTTAATGAGCCTAAAGTGACAAGTGCTCAGATGGACCTTTTCTCTTAAGGAGTTTGAAAAGGAACAAAAGTGACTACTCTGGAAATCTAGACATAGGGATTGCCAAACCAATCGCAAAACTGCAGAATACTTCTTAAGGTACGGAAGTCAATCTTCCCGAATGTTGTGTTCGGTGCATTGCGATTGATAGGGTGGCAGACACGACTTCCTAAGCATAAAGGATATCATCCTATTGTGGTCTCCCAATACATACTCGATGGTACGTGGGAGAACAAGTCTGTACTGGCACTTGTTGTATCAAAGAGGAGGAATCACCCAACCTACAATGAAAACGATAGTTACCAGGCTTTACGAAGCCGGAATACGTCTCTAGCCTAGACTTCTAAATGTTGTGCGTTAGGTTCCAAAGCGTTTTTATGTTCATTGAGGTTTATTTTATAGTTGATCTTTCTTAAGAAGTTTTCCTTTAAGGTTCACTGTGTGATGTAGATATACAATTCCTAAACATGCAATATAAGATGATAAACAGTCGTTTACTTTCTTTTAGCAATGAAAATCCTAGCTACTAAAGAAAGAGAAATAAAATTCTTTCAACATAGAGTAGAGAGCACACACTAGATGCACTTTTCCTAAATCAATTTCCGCATGCAGTCTAAATGAAAATACACGTGCATGTATTTGTTTTTTAGTTCCCTTAATGTGAGAATGACAAAAAGAAAACTAAGTACAGATCTAAACTATTTTCTTTCAAAGCAATAGTACTAACAATTTTCTCTTTTCGAAACGAAAGGAAGACTAAGACGACACTTTGCGATTTCAAATTTAAAATTTCTTTCGACACTTGAAATACTAATAATTTCAAAATCAAGTACAATGGCAAAAGTGTAATCGACTATCTAAAAGAGGAATACTTTACGACACTCTTTTTCTTGACTGAAAACGACAGTTGCGACATTTTCAAATCAAAAGACGACAGTTCGATTAAGCTACTTTTTGCAAAGGAGAACTATAAATGATGAAAAATAGACAAAAAACATTCACAATTCTTTATCAATGGAGGCTGAAAAATGTAAAGGAAGAAGGTTTCAACAGTGATATACTGATCATAGACAGCAAAACTACTAAATAAAGCTGAAGACAATGAATAAAAAACCAAAATCTGGAGGCAGAGATAGTCTTACTCAATCATCGCACCTGTAACACAGGGAAATAGGGATGCATCTCACCTACAACACACAGGAGGTGCGATGCATCCAGATTGCCAATGAGAGACAATGAGATGGTCTAGGGATGAGACTGAGCTTGGTTTTCACTCATAGTTTGCAGCTAAGTTCAAGGATTTAGGCTAAGCTAATGATAGACAATAAACAGAAAGTATAGGGGCTGATCTAATGAGGTTATTTGAGCTACCACTAGGGCACTTAGGATGTTTGCAAGTCAAATGTTCAGTTCATAAACCAACCCGGAGATTGACTGAAGCAACGTTGATCTACTTTGCAGTTGCATAGCAAAATCAGTTCGAAGGCTAGCTGGCTTAACTTTAGGCTCCGTCCGTAGTTTATAAAGCAAACAATAGTAAAAAAACAAACAAACTATTCACTCCCCAGTGGAGTCACCATTTTGTTAACTGTAGAAATTTTGAATAATTTAACACATATTCAATGGAGATTATCCTGATCACGTACTATTGCGGAATACATACACAATACATAAGCTCCTCTATGTTGATCATCAATTTAGCAGCATCAATAACAATAAAACATCAAGAGCATTCACACATTAACATAGTATGTAACTCGGGGAAAGCATCTCGCTAAAAACCCCAACTATCTGTATATTAATGATTGAGACCATGTAACATTACAAAGTACAATGCTTATCACAAGCAATCCAGTACCAGCTCCACCTGTTACACATAATACAGCTAAGATCTGATCTCTAAATCTATTCCACTGCTTGCCTGCCTCCATTGCTCAATACCTGCTCAAGAATTAATGAGAATGGTTTACCAAACTCGTATTTCACCTCCAAAGAATCACTCACACTGTGTAAGACGTGAGCAGAGGCTATAATACTGGGCAAATACATGAGCAAACTCATTGGCATACTCAATCTCTTGATTGTGCAAATCCTCATGCACAACTATAGTCACAACTAATAGCAATCTGATCCTCTAACACCTGTCCCTGTTGAACTGAACATGCACTGACATGCAACTGAGTTAACTGATGTATTCTATAGTTGTATTATGAGTTAATAATTAGTTTAACAACTCATCATTAGTCTATTTGCAGTTAGACTAATTACAACTAGTTTAACCAAGTCAAATTGAACACAACTCCATCAACTCTACAATCAACTCCACCAAACTCAACTGATTGAGTTCTAACTGAAGTCATGCATGCAACAACTCAAATGACTCATAAGAAAAGCATACTTCCTTCTGACAGCTACATGGGCCACATCTGTAGCTCAAATTGAAGTGCTCCAATAGAATAAGATCAAGTTTATAGTCCAAATATTATTATGAGACAATAATATTTTACTTTTCTATTTTGGACAGCCAGTCTAAAATTAGACTTTGATCACTCCTGCTGTGGTCACTCCTACTGTGATCACTCCTGCTGTGGTCACTCCTACTGTGGTCACTCTTGCTGTGATCATCCCTGCTGTGGTCACTCCTGTTGTGATCATCCCTGCTGGGATCCAAAAATAGAACTTGCGCCATAATTTGCCTGCGGGCCCACTTAGTGAAGGCGACTCTTTTCACTAAGCTCCATCATCTTGTTGCAATCTCAACACTCCCTCTCGACAAGATATGGATTATCAGCAACCCCTATCCTGCCTCGGTGGTATTCGAATTTGCTCCTGGTGAGAGCCTTCGTCAGAATATCAGCATCCTGATCCTCCGTTGGAATGTATGAAAGCAACATGATCCTCCGCTGCACACAATCTCTGATATGATGGTACCTGATGTCCTTGCCGCCATATACTCAGCCTCTTGAGCTCCCTACCCAATCTGCATCCTCCTGTCTGTACCAAGATCCATATCCCGATGTGCCTCTCAAGTAGCGCAATACATGCTTGCCCGCCTTCCAGAACAGCTTGGTAGGCTTAACCATAGCTTGTGAAAGCTGGTTAACTGCATAGCATATATCGGGTCGCGTATTGACCAAATACATCAGCGACCCCACCAACTGTCGATAAACAGTGGCATCCACTTCTTCTCCCGAAGTGGCATCCTCCTTCCTCCAACCTCCAGGAAGAGGAGTATCAACAGGCTTGCAGCCATGCATGTTGAACTTCTCCAGTATCTCCCGAGCATACTTGCCCTGAGAAACAAACAGTCCACCACTGCGCTGCCATATTTCCAATCCTAGGAGATAGTGAAGGAGGCCCAAGTCCTTCATCTCAAACTCTGTAGCAAGATCCTTCTTGCATGACAGTATCAACAGCTCATCACCCGTTAGAATCAAATCATCAACATACAGTACAATGATAAGCAACTTACCCTCCACCACAATCTGGTATAGGTTAGGATCCGCCTCGCTCTTGGAGAATCCAAGTCCTGTGAAATAGCTGTCTATCTGTGTGTACCAAGCACGTGGTGCTTGCTTCAACCCATACAACGCTCTCGTGAGCCTGCACACATGCGACTCACTGTTGAAGACCTCAAAGCCTTCGGGCTGCTCAATGTACACCTCCTCCTCAATGACTCCATTGAGGAACGCAGTCTTCACATCCATCTGATGAATGTGCCATCCCATCTGTGTTGGGAGAGCAAGAATCGTATGTATGGAAGAATACCTTGCGACAGGTGCAAAGGTCTCCTCATAATCGATCCCCTCTATCTGTGAAAAGCCTTGGGCAACAAATCTTGCCTTGTACTTCTCTACACTCCTATCAGCTGCCTGCTTAACTTTGTAGATCCATCTTGAACCCACCACTGATTTCCATTCCAGTCTAGGAACAATCTCCCATGCACTGTTTCTGACAATAGAATCATACTCTTCCACCATGGCGTCTAACCATGCGGGATCCTCCACAACTTCCTCGAAAGAGGATTGCTCAGTCACAACACACTTGCTCATAAGAGCCATGTATCCAGTGTACCGATCAGGTGACTGTATCTACCTGTGTTGGGCTATAGGTGGTCCTACAACTTTCTCTGCATCTTGAGCCAGTCGCTCAGCTTCTATCAAGCGCTTTCGCCCTCTAATGGTTGGCGCTGCATGAGTGGTCTCTTCCACTCCATGAACCTCGTCCTGTGGCTGATCCACATCCTGAAGCTCATCCTTAGGAACTAATAGCTCCTCATCTGCATGTAAGTGTAGCTCCCTCTCAAGCGAACACTTCATGGCTTTCTCCTCCTGAAATTTTATATCCCATCTCACAACAGTTTTACCACTGTCTGGCAAATACACACGATAGTTGTGGGGCGTATCAGTGTACCCCACAAATATCCCAACCTCTGTGGTTGGCTCCAACTTCTTCCTGGCATCCTTCGTCACATGCATGTAAACGTTAGCACCAAAAATCCTCAAATGAGAAAGATCAGGCTTCTTACCAGAATAAGCCTCCTCGGGTGTACTCATGCCAAGTATCCTATGAGGACAATGGTTCTGCACATAAACTGTTGTATTGCATGCTTCCACCCACAAGTGAAGGGGTAGGCCCTGATCATGCAACATTGCCCATGCAGCACCCACAATCGTTTTGTTCTTCCGCTTAGCTACCCCGTTCCGCTGTGGGTTATGGGGAGCTATGAGCTCTCTTCGAATCCCTTCTGCCTTGCAGAAATCCTTGAACTCGTCCGAGATGTATTCACCACCATTATCGCTCCTAAGAGCCTTCACCTTCTTCCCCGACTCCTTCTCGACCAGTGCTTTGAATTCACAAAACTTTGAATATGTCTCGCTCTTCTTCTGCATGAAGAAGATCCAGCACTTACAAGAGAAATTATCAACAAAAATCACATAATACCTGTGTTTTGTTGTCGAAGCAACTGAGAAAGGTCCACACACGTCTATGTGAATTCTCTCAAGGATCGTCATGGCGCGACTATCCTTCTCGTGAAAGGTGGCTTTCACAAACTTCCCCAAAGTACACCCCTTGCACTGATCTGACTGCACAAGTGCACCTTTAGGAATCCCTGTAGTGATCTGCTGCAGTATCTTCAAGGCTCCATGGTGAAGGTGACCCAATCTACTGTGCCACAACTCGCCATCATCCCGGCTCACCAATCCTTCTGCCTTGCCTTCCATTGCTGCGCATCCATCTAGATGCAACTGATAAAGGTTCCTCACTCGAACCCCTATCTTTCGGTCTCACCAGTTGTCTTGCTACGCAGGAAAGCCTTTCCCTTGCTGAAAACAACATCATACCCCTTGTCTTCTAACATCACCACTGAGATAAGATTCTTCTTCAATCCTAGAACATGCATGACTTCCTTCAATACGAAGGGTTTACCAGACTCCCTTTCAAAGGAAATGGTACTGATATTGGTCGCACTGTATCTACCATCATCGCTCATCTCGATGTGCACTCCAAGATCTTTGTCCTCCAGATCAGAGAACAAATCTTTATCTCCCGTCATGTGAAAAGACGCACCACTGTCCAAGAACCACACCGATCCCATCACACTTGAAACCAAGCATGCGATCAATGAAAAATCAAGCTCAAACTGCGAGGCTAGAGCCTCTCCTGCTGCCGATCCAGCAGCCTGCTTGTTCTTCTTCTTCTGCGGATAATTAGTGGCATAGTGTCTGTGCTGGTGACAGTGAAAACACTTCACCTTGGACATATCCTGCTTCTTGCCTTTCGCACCAGACTGAGAAGCTTTCTTGCTCTTCCCTTTCTTTGCTTTGGCAGCCAAAGCGCAATTCTCTTCATCAACTCCCTTTGACGAAGATCCGTCCCTGGTACTCCGCCTGATCTCCTCCTGCACAAGATCTGACCATAGTCTTTCCCATCCTGGCAATTTCTCTCGACCATTGATAGAGTCCTGATAAGAATGCCAACTCTTAGGAAGACCAAGGAGAGCCAAGCTCACCAAGTCCTCATCATCAACAGTAACCCCCACACTTCCCAGCTCATCTCAACACTGAGTGAACTTCGTGAGATACTTGGGCATACTGTCACCCTTCTCGCATTTGATGTTTCTGAGTTTATCTTTGAGCGCCAGCTTCCTCTGATCGCTCTTGCTTTGGAATAGATCTGTTAAAGCCTTCCACATCAGATATGGAGAAGTCTTTCCATGTAGGCTGGACACAATGTGATCCTTCACGCCCTCCAACAGAATCCTTCGACATTTTGCGGTCTTCTTTTGCCAAACTTCCGCTTCAGTAGCATCAGTGGGCTTTGGGACATCCGTCTCTATGAACTCCTTCAGCCCGTTATCATCCAATACTGCCTCCATCCTGTCCTTCCATGCAATGTAGTTTGAGCTGCCCTCAAGAGCATACTCCAATCGCAATCCGTTGAAAGACATTGTTGCGTTGCCACCAAGAAAACACTGCTGCAAATTCGAATTTCCACCAACTCCAACTCAACCGCCTCGGATCTAAGATTCGTGAGAACACAATATTTCTCGTACAGAGATTGACTGTATGGGCATTCACCGGATATCTTACCTTCCAAAGGAAGGATGAATCCAGAGGATACCTAGCCCGATTACAGACTCTGCCTAAAGAAATAGAATGTAAACACTTCCTGAATAGTAGATCTCATGATCAACAGCTCTGATACCATGTAGAAATTTTGAATAATTTAAAACATATTCAATGGAGATTATCCTGGTCATGTACTATTGCGGAATAAATACACAATACATAAGCTCCTCTACGTTGATCATCAATTTAGCAGCATCAATAACAATAAAACATCAAGAGCATTCACACATTAACACAGTATGTAACCCGGGGAAAGCATCTCGCTAAAAACCCCAACTATCTGTATATTAATGATTGAGACCATGTAACATTACAAAGTACAATGCTTATCACAAGCAATCCAGTACCAGCTCCACCTGTTACACACAATACAGCTAAGATCTGATCTCCAAATCTATTCCACTGCTTGCCTGCCTCCACTGCTCAATATCTACTCAAGAATTAATGAGAATGGTTTACCAAACTCATATTTCACCTCCAAAGAATCACTCACACTGTGTAAGACGTGAGCAGAGGCTATAATACTGGGAAAATACATGAGCAAACTCATTGGCATACTCAATCCCTTGATTGTGCAAATTCTCATGCACAACTATAGTCACAACTGATAGCAATCTAATCCTCTAACACCTGTCCCTGTTGAACTGAACATGCACTGACATGCAACTGAGTTAACTGATGTATTCTATAGTTGTATTATGAGTTAATAATTAGTTTAACAACTCATCATTAGTCTATTTGCAGTTAGACTAATTACAACTAGTTTAACCAAGTCAAACTGAATACAACTCCATCAACTCTACAATCAACTCCACCAAACTCAACTGATTGAGTTCTAACTGAAGTCATGCATGCAACAACTCAACTAACTCATAAGAAAAGTGTACTTCCTTCTGACAGCTGCATGGCCACATCTGTAGCTCAAACTGAAGTGCTCCAAGAGAATAAGATCAAGTTTATAGTCCAAATATTATTATGAGACAATAATATTTGACTTTTCTATTTTGGAAAGCCAGTCTAAAATTAGACTTTGATCACTCCTGCTGTGATCACTCCTGTTGTGATCACTCCTGCTGTGGTCACTCCTACTGTGATCACTCCTGCTGTGGTCACTCCTACTGTGATCACTCCTGCTGTGGTCACTCCTGCTGTGATCATCCCTGCTGTGGTCACTCCTGTTGTGATCATCCCTGCTGGGATCCAAAAATAGAACTTGCGCCATAATTTGCCTGCGGGTCCACTTAGTGAAGGCGACTCTTTTCACTAAGCTCCATCATCTTGTTACAATCTCAACTTTTACAGGAAAACTAGTGTCCATTCAGAGCTGCTAGTCCCACTAAGACAGGTAGCTATCTTAGAAACAAACAAACCAAAGTTACTTGTGTTTTCCTTTATGAGAGATAGATGAGAGAGAAATAGAGAGTACCAACCTCAGTCTTTCACTAGTCTCCTTGCTTGTTTCCTCTCTCCTTTGATAGAGCTTTCACCACTCCTTTCTCACTTGTACCACTTCAAATAACACCTGTAGAGTCAAAGCAGCAAAATACCATCAAAGCATAGAGATCTATAACCATAAACAATATAGGATCAGATGTACATTAACCATACAAATGCATATATAAATACAAGATTCAAAGATATACAAGCATATGGAGGAAAACTCAAATAGCTTTATTGATAGAAGTAGTAGAAGAGAGGATTACAACCAAGCTTCTAATCCAGCATCATCCTCCCAGCATGAAATCCCTTTTCACCTCATAAAAAGCAAGATCACCCAACAATACAATGTATTAAAGAATAACCAACAACACTTCCTTACAAATTACAAGATTCCAGCCTTTGGATCTCTAGGATGAGGGATCCATATATAGATGTTTGCAGGAGGGTGAGTCAGCTTTTGGGATTTTGATTAGTGTCATTTCACTAATAGTTCTTGGTTCCACTTGGAGATTTCATGATCTCTTACTCATCGCTGGGTGAATTCAGAGAGGCAAGTGTCATATGAGCAGTTTCTAGAAGATTCTTTGAGTTTCCACCTAGAAAACTGCCTCTGCCATTTGTTTTCTCTCGCTCATCACACCCTACAGAAGGGCTTTTCAATATGCATCACACCCCCCGTGTGTAATAGGTGAGATGCATCGCACCCTCAGCATGGAGCAGTCTGTATGGTCCAATTTTGACCAGTTCTGAGTAGTTTTTCAGGGAGAACTTCTGGGAAATGATGTAATCAGTTGACCTTGATCCTTTAGGGTATGGAAAAACACTTTTAGGGGTTTAGAAGCCCTTGGTTTATGGACATATGTGATTGGGGTTGCAGTGCCCAAATATGTCTATAACACTATGGTTTTGTGCATGATTTTCGCACATGTTTTTTGCACGCAATGGTTTTCGGTCCATGGTTTTGGACATGATGATTTTTCGGTCCATGGTATTGGATGCTTCAGCATGTATAAATATGTATTGTAACATTGAAAAGAATATAATGAAAAATCAAGCTGGTAGTCCTGGATTTGGGATCCGGGTGAAACCTCTGTGTATATGTGTTTTATGTGTTACGCTCTTGCATTGTTTATTCTCTGTGTTTTAGAATTCGTATGCAAGTAATTTCTGTAAGGGGTTAAAACCTACAAGGACATCAAAAGGCCCATCCCATGGAAGGAGATTTCAAAGCCTTTTTGTAGATCTCTTTCACCAGTTGTTATCAATAAAATATTTATTCATTTTAAATTTTTTCCATTTGGGTTATTGCATTGGATATATATATATATATATATATATATATATATATATATATATATATATATATATATATATATATATAATGTTGTTTGTTGTTTTGGATCATAAAAGTTTTTTTGTTACAGGTTTTCCAATTTTTAACATAGATATAAAGTGTAAGAAGTCACAAATTGTTGTTAGGGTCACATGTCACCTAATGACTTAAGTGAAGTATTTTTGGTACACCTTCCAAGAGATTTCATAATAACAAATGGTGACTCCACTGGAAATTTAGCTATATTTGTCATCTAAAATATCATGAATCCACTGGTGTAATAACATCATTCTTGGGTTACTAAAGTTTCCTTAAATTTCATGGTTTTCTACCGCCATTTTTAGCCTCTTAATTTCTATTTATAGTACTATTTCCTTTTTTGTCAAATTTTAAAATTCTAGTGATTTTCTGGTTCTTTCCACAGGTCACGGGTACCAACCAAGCAAGAGATGGAAAAGTTTGTGTGAGATATTCCAATTGAGAGTCCCAGGAGAAAAACAAACTTTTCAGCCCCAAATCTACATTCCATAGCACACTTTTTGGCCCAAAAAAAAGTTTTCCACTATTTCAAGTCAGTACTTGCGTTTTGGAATTTTTCCGGAAATGTTTCAATTTTTTTTTCAGATTTTCTGAGAGTGATGTGTGTAGACTAGGAAGGGTAATTTATCTATGTTTTTAGTTTTCCCTAGGCCTAGATTCTCTTATTTTTTCTCTTTGAGGAAGTAAAAATCCCCCTATGGTTTAGAGTACACCCCCACATTGTTAGGAAGAGATTGGTTGAGTGAGGATTTTAGGGTTTCAGCATTTTCAACCACTAATTTTCAAAGTCTGATCCATTACTTTTCAGAATTTTTGGATAGGTTTATTATACCTTTTCTCCCTTTAGAGTTTGGGGTTTTCCATTTCCCCCTTAGAATCCCCTTGAGCATCCTAGGTTTCAGAGCTTCACACCTCTGATTTTTGTTATTTATCTGGATCATTTATAGTAGAATAGTGCCTCTATTTCTCAATCCCTTTGACATTAGTTATTTTAGGCATTTTATGTGTCTTTGAGTAGATTTTTTTTCCCTCTCTTGCTTAGCTTCTTTATAGTCTTTTTGGGTGGGGTTTCATGTACTTGATTGGCTGCTTACTTTTCTGTCATTTTCGGCATTATTTATAGTATTTTAGCACTTTATTTTCAGTAGCACATAGCATCATCAAACATGCTCAATTAAATCATCCACTTGACACATTATTTTCACACACTCACACTCTAAGCGAACGTGAGCTTAGTTAACACTGCCAATCCAAGACTTGAAACATTACACCTTAATAACACAACATACATAGATTAAGCCCACTTGGGCACCAGGGCCAAACAATATTTGTAGTTTAGGTGTAGGATCGGTGGGATAGGATTCCAATAACACCCATAGATCACTTTCATTGAGACATATAAGTTGACATATTAGGGAGCTTAAAATCCTTCACCATCCCATGATCCAAAGCCAGAATGCATCAGAAACCCAATCCAGAGGGGGTTAGGTTAGGTCATAATGTGAGCAGTTCTCATCGGGGCTACCCAACATGTGGTAATGAATCTCATGCATTGGATGACTACCAATAAGCTCAAGAAATCGACCACCCCCATGGTATGAAGGTAACCGTAGTGACCACTCTTAGGAAAACACCTTATAGGACTAGCTGTGGGAAGCAATTGGTTCTCTACCCTACCTTTCTCTGGACAACTCTGCTTGCAGGGATGAGATTTCGTTAAGTAAGAAGTTCTTTGGAAAATGATATGAAACAGTAGATTTAGGATTGTTTGAGGATTTATACCACCTATATGCTAGAGGTCTTTTTATTTTATAGGACATGTTTGCTTTTATTAGAGTAACATCATTAATATAGTTAGTTTACACTTGGCACCAATGCACTAGGTGTTTCCTTGTTGTTTGTTTCTCTTTTATTCCTATATTCGCCCTTTAGTCCTTAGAGTCATTATTGTCTTAACATCATTGTCCCCCCTTAGCGTTTTTCATGGATAAATCGAGGCCTTTGTCCTCAGTTCCTATTAGGACATAGTATTCCTCCCCGTCGATTTAGAGTACACCCTCCTAGTCCTCCATCGAGTCATCATTATGATTCCAATTCTATTGATTCTTCCAGTTCTTCCTTTGATTTCTCATCTTCTCAACCTAGTACCATCACCATGTTAGGAACCAACATGGGTGCAGGAAACCAAGGTGGTAAACTAGGTACCAACCAGGGTAACCCCACAAGTGAAACCTCCACCGATGTGGTCACTCCTCCTCCATTGCTTCCTTTTATGGCTGGTTTGAGTCTCCTTGATTTCATCCATCTTAACAACGATCCTCTTCTCCATGATCCCAATTGGCTAGCTATGCTTACTATACTTCCTTATGACATCCCAAAGTTTGAAGTTAATGCTTGAGAAGATCCCACAAATCATGTTCGCTCATTCCATATGTGGTGTTCATCCAATTCTATCACTAAAGAGTCCATATGTCTTCATTTCTTCCAACGCACTCTTATTAGAGCTGCTTCTAATTGGTATCTCGATCAACCCAAAGCCACTCATTCCACTTGAGTGTCTCTCACAAAATATTTTCTTTCGTATTTCTAGTTACCTCTCCGTAATGACACTGGTACCGAACTATTAACTTTTTTCTTCAAACTTCTGCCACCCGCCTATCCGATTATGTTCAAGAATGGCATAGAAGAAGGAGCTCTCGAATTCAAAGACCACGTCTATATGGATTGGTTCCTTAGATCGCTTTTGGCCCCTGTAGAAATTTTGAATAATATGACACTTATTCACAGAGATTATCCCGATTATACACTATTGCGGAATACATGCATAATACATAACCTCCTCTATGTTGATCATCAATTTAGCAGCATTAAAAACAATGAAACATCAATCGCATGCACACATTAACACAGTATGTAACCCGGGGAAAGCATACAGCTGAAAACCCCACACTATTTGTATATTATAATGATTGAGAACATGTAACAATACATAGTAAAATACTCCTCACAAGTACTCAGTACTATCTCCACCTGTTACACACAAACTAGCTCAGATCTGATGCCTCAAATCTCCTCCACTGTTTGCCTGCCTCCACTGCGCAATCCTACAAGAGAAATAATCATGAATGGCTGAAGCAAACTCGTATTTCCTTGGCTGAACCACGCAATCCTCATTGGCATTACTCAATCCCACTAATTGTGCAAGATCTCATGCACAACTATAGTCACAACTGATAGCAATCTCAACCTCTAACACCTGTCTCCACTGAACTGTCCATGCACTGAGTTAACTGATGTATTCTTTAGTTGCTTTATGAGTTAATAATTAGTGAATTAATTTAACAATTAATTCACATCACTCATCACCAGTGTATTTTCAGTTAAACTAAATACAACTAGTTCAACCAAGTCAAACTAAACACAACTCCATCAACTCCACAATCAACTCCACCAGACTCAACCACATGAGTTCTAACTGAAGTCCTGCATGCAATAGCTCAACTGACCCACAAGAAAAGCGTATTTCCTTCTGACAGCTGCATGTGCCCCATCTGTAGCTCAAACTGAAGTGCTCCAAGAGGATAAGATAATGTTTATAGTCCAAATATTATTATGAGCTAATAATATTCTACTATTCTATTTTTAGCCTGATAGTCTAAAAATAGAAACCGCCCATATGTCTAAAAATAGAAGTCCATCTATTTTTACCAACATGACCAATCATCCACAAATAGCATCCTGCAACTCATAGACCATGATCCGTATGTCTAAAAATAGACTTTGCGCCAAAAATAGCCTGCAGGCCCACTTAGTGAAGGCGACTTCTTTCCACTAGGCTCCATCATCTTGTTGCATTCTCAACACTCCCTCTCAACAAGATATGGATTATCAGAAACCCCTATCCTGCCTCGGTGGTATTCGAATTTTCTCCTGGTGAGCACCTTCGTCAAGATATCAGCATCCTAATCCCCCGTTGGAATGTATGAAAGTAACATGATTCTCCGCTGCACACAATCTCTGATATGATGGTACCTAATGTCAATGTGCTTAGATCTATCATGAAATAATGGATTAGCCGAGAGTTTAATGCAACTCTGGTTATCACAGTAAATCACAGTAGGCTCCAAGCATGAACCGAACAACCCGACCAGGATCTTCCTCATCCATATAGCCTCGCATGCAGCCAAACTTGTTGCCATATACTCAGCCTCTGCTGAACTGAGTGCCATGGATCTCTACTTCCTGCTGTACCATGAAACTGTTTTCGACCCGATACTGAAGACCCCTCCAGATGTGCTCTTTCTGTCCATTGGGTTCCCTGCCCAATCTGCATCCGTGAAGCCACATAGCTTCACCTCATCCTCCTGTCTGTACCACAATCCATATCTCAATGTGCCTCTGAGGTAACGCAATACATGCTTTCCTGCCTTCCAGAAGAGTTTGGTTGGCTTAACCATAGCTTGTGAAAGCTGGTTAACAGCATAGCATATATCGGGTCGTGTATTGACCAGATACACAAGCGACCCCACCAACTGTCGATAAACAGTGGCATCCACTACTTCTGCTGAAGTAGCATCCTCCTTCCTCCAACCTCCAGGAAGAGGAGTATCAACAGGCTTGCAACCATGCATGTTGAACTTCTCCAGTATCTCCCAAGCATACTTACCCTGAGAAAAAAATAGTCCATCACTGCGCTGCCATATTTCCAATCCCAGGAAATAATGAAGGAGGCCCAAGTCCTTCATCTCAAACTCCTTAGCAAGATCATCCTTGCTTGAAAGTATCAACAGCTCATCACCTGTTAGAATCAAATCATCTACATAAAGTACAATGATAAGCAACTTACCCTCCACCACAATCTGGTATAGGTTAGGATCTACCTCACCCTTGGAGACTCCAAGTCCGGTGAAATAACTGTCTATCCGTGTGTACCAAGCACGTGGTTCTTGTTTCAACCCATACAGCGCTCTCTTGAGCTTGCACACATGCGACTCATTGTTGAAGATCTCGAAACCTTCGGCCTGCTCTATGTACACCTCCTCCTCAATGACTCCATTGAGAAACGCAATCTTCACATCCATCTGATGAATGTGCCACCCCATCTGCGCTGGGAGAGCAAGAATCGTCTATATGGAAGAATACCTTGCGACAGGTGCAAAGATCTCCTCATAATCGATCCCCTCTATCTGTGGAAAACCTCGGGCAACAAATCTTGCCTTGTACTTCTCCACACTCCCGTCAGCTACCTGCTTAACTTTGTAGATCCATCTTGAACCCACCACTGATTTCCCTTCCAGGCTTGGGACAATCTCCCATGCACTGTTTTTGACAATCGAATCATACTCTTCCACCATGGCATCTACCCATGCGGGATCCTCCACAGCTTCCTCGAAAGAGGATGGCTTAGTCACGACACATTTGCTCACAAGAGCCTTGTATCCAGTGTACCGATCAGGTGACTGTCTCTATCTACGTTGAGTTGTAGGTGGTCCTACAACCTTCTCTGCATCTTGAGCCAGTTGCTCAGCTTCTGTCAAGCACTTTCACCCTCTGATGGTTGGCGCTGCATGAGTGGTCTCTTCCACTCCATGAACTTCGTCCTGTGGCTGATCCACGTCCTGAAGCTCATCCTTAGGAACTAATAGCTCCTCATCTACATGCAAGTGTGGCTCCCCCTCAAGCGAACACTTCATGGCTTTCTCCTCCTGAAATTTTATATCCCGTCGCACAACAGTCTTGCCATTGTCTGGCAAATACACACGATAGTTGTGGGGTGTATCAGTGTACCCCACAGATATCCCAACCTCTGCAGTTGACTCCAGCTTCTTCCTGGCATCCTTCGTCACATGCATGTAAACGTTAGAACCAAAAATCCTCAAATGAGAAATATCAGGCCTCTTACCAGAATAAGCCTCCTCGGGTGTACTCATGCGAACTATCCTGTGAGGACAACCTTTCTACACATATACTGCAGTTTTGCATGCTTCGGCCCACAAGTGAAGGGATAGGCCCTGATCATGCAACATATCCCGTGCAGCACCCACGATCGTTCTGTTCTTCCGCTCAGCAACCGCGTTCTACTGTGGGTTATGGGGAGCTATGAGCTCTCTTCGAATCCCTTTTGCGCTGCAGAAATCCTTGAACTCGCCAGAGATGTATTCACTACCATTTTCGCTCCTAAGAGCCTTCACCTTCTTCCCCGACTCCTTCTCGACCAGTGCTTTGAACTCATAGAACTTTGAGTATGTCTCGCTCTTCTTCTGCATGAAGAAGATCCAGCACTTTCGAGAGAAATCATCAACAAAGATTACATAATACCTGTGCTTTGCTGTCGAAGCTACTGAGAAAGGTCCACACACATCTGTGTGAATTCTCTCAAGGATCGTCGTGGTGCAACTATCCTTCTCGTGAAAGGTGGCTTTCACAAACTTTCCCAAAGTACACCCCTTGCACTGATCTGACTACACAAGAGTGCCTTTAGGAAGCCCTGTAGTAATCTGTTGCAATATCTTCAAGGCTCCATGGTGAAGGTGGCCCAATATCATGTGCCACAGCTCACCATCATCCCGGCTCACCAATCCTTCTACCTTGCATGCCATTGTTGTGCAGCCATCTACATGCAACTCATAAAGGTTCCTGACTCGAACCCCTATCTTCCGAGTTTCTCCAGTTTTCTTACTGTGCAGGAAAGCCTTTCCCTCGCTGAAAACAACATCATATCCCTTGTCTTCTAACATCACCACAGAGATAAGATTCTTCTTCAATCCTAGAACATGCATCACTTCCTTCAATACGAAGGTTTTACCAGATTCCCTCTCAAAGGAAATGGTACCGATACCGGTCACACTATATCTACCATCATCGCCCATCTCGATGTGCACTCCAAGATCTTTCTCCTCCAGATCAGAAAACAAATCTCGATCTCCTGTCATGTGAAAAGACGCACCACTGTCCAAGAACCATATCGATCCCATCACACTTGATACCAAGAATGCGATCAATGAAAAATCAAGCTCAAACTGTGAGGCTAAGGCCTCTCCTGCTGCAGATCCAGTAGCTTGCATGTTCTTCTTCTTCTGCAGACAATTAGTGGCATAGTGTCTGTGCTGGGGACAGTGAAAGCACTTCACCTTGGACATATCATGCTTCTTGCCTTTCGCACCGGAATGAGAAGCTTTCTTGTTCTTCCCCTTCTTTTCTTTGGAAGCCAAAGCGCAATTTTCTTCATCAGGTGCCTTTGATGAAGATTCGTCCCTGGTATTCCACCTGATCTCCTCCTGCACAAGATCTGACCAAAGTCTCTCCCATCCTGGCAATTTCTCCCGACCATTGATAGAGTCTTGATAGGAATGCCAACTCTTTAGAAGACCAAGGAGAGCCAAGCTCACCAAGTCCTCATCATCGACAGTCACCCCCACACTTCCCAGCTCATCCCTGCATTGAGTGAACTTCGTGAGATACTTGGGCATACTGTCTCCCTTCTCGCATTTAATGTTTCTGAGTTTATCCTTGAGCACCAGCTTCCTCTGATCGCTCTTGCTTTGGAATAGATCTGTCAACGCTTTCCACATCAATTATGGAGAAGCCTTTCCATGCAGGCTAGACACAATGTGATCCTTCACGCCCTCCAACAGAATCCTTCGACACTTTGTTGTCTTCTTTTGCCAAGCATCAACTTGCGCAATATCAGTAGGCTTTGGGACCTCAGCCTCTATGAACTCCTTCAGCCCATTATCATCTAACACCACCTCCATCCTGTCCTTCCATGCAATATAGTTCGAGCTGCCCTCAATAGCATACTCCAATCGCAATCCGTTGAAAGACATTGCAATGTTGACACCAAGAAAACACTGTTGCAAATTCGAATTCCACCAGCTCAAAACTCAACTGCCTCTGATCTAAAATTCATGAGAACAAAGTATTTCTCATACAGAGATTGACTGTATGGGCTTTTACCAGATATCTCACCTTCCAAAGGAAGGATGAGTCCAGAGGCTACCTGGCCCGATTACAGACTCTGCCTGAAGAAATAAAATGCAAACACTTTCTGAATAATAGATCTGATGATCAACGGCTCTGATATCATGTAGAAATTTTGAATAATATGACACTTATTCACAGAGATTATCCCGATTATACACTATTGCGGAATACATGCATAATACATAACCTCCTCTACGTTGATCATCAATTTAGCAGCATTAAAAACAATGAAACATCAATCGCATGCACACATTAACATAGTATGTAACCCGGGGAAAGCATACAGCTAAAAAACCCACACTATCTGTATATTATAATGATTGAGAACATGTAACAATATATAGTACAATACTCCTCACAAGTACTCAGTACTATCTCCACCTGTTACACACAAACTAGCTCAGATTTGATGCCTCAAATCTCCTCCACTGTTTGCCTACCTCGGCTGCGCAATCCTGCAAGAGAAATAATCATGAATGGCTGAAGCAAACTCGTATTTCCTTGCCTGAACCACACAATCCTCATTGGCATTACTCAATCCCACTGATTGTGCAAGACCTCATGCACAACTATAGTCACAACTAATAGCAATCTCAACCTTTAACACCTATCTCCACTGAACTGTCCATGCACTGAGTTAACTGATGTATTCTTTAGTTGCTTTATGAGTTAATAATTAGTGAATTAATTTAACAATTAATTCACATCACTCATCACTAGTGTATTTGTAGTTAAACTAAATACAACTAGTTCAACCAAGTCAAACTGAACACAACTCCATCAACTCCACAATCAACTCCACCAAACTCAACCACATGAGTTCTAACTGAAGTCCTGCATGCAAGAGCTCAACTGACCCACAAGAAAAGCGTATTTCCTTCTGACGGCTGCATGTGCCGCATCTGTAGCTCAAACTGAAGTGCTCCAAGAGGATAAGATAATGTTTATAGTCCAAATATTATTATGAGCTAATAATATTCGATTGTTCTATTTTTAGCCTGGCAGTCTAAAAATAGAAACCGCCCATATGTCTAAAAATAGAAGTCCATCTATTTTTACCAACATGACCAATCATCCACAAATAGAATCCTGCAACTCATAGACCATGATCCATATGTCTAAAAATAGACATAGTCTAAAAATGGACTTTGCACCAAAAATAGCCTGCGGGCCCACTTAGTGAAGGCGACTTCTTTCCACTAGTCTCCATCATCTTGTTGCATTCTCAACAGCCCCCATTTTTAAATATGTCGGTTCACACTTCCCCTAGTCTAAGGAATATGTGCTCCAAGTAGCCTTGAAATTTGATTTGATCTATGCCAGTCAGGTTATGTTTATATTGTCATCCCCTATCTTCCTCGGCTTGGTGTTGCTAATGCATTGGGGGCATCCCATGTTGCGGAAGGTATCGTTGGAACTATTTCGTACCTGCAACCATATGCTCCACCTCCTATTATTTATGGTCAACCTCAAAGGGGGAACAATTCCTCTTACATATATCCCTCCCCCAATCTTTCACATGGCAACTCTTTTCCAAGTCTGAGCAAAACATATGCATATCCCCGTCTACATCAACATATGTTAGGGCTAGTTGTTGCTCCACCTCTTTATCCCAATGTTTCCCCATATCCTTACTATCAGTATGCACCACCTAGCGCTCCAGCGCCTCTGACACCAGCGCCGCAGCCCCCCAATGCCTGCTCCACCTCTGCCACAGAAACAACCTCCTCCATAAGGTCAAGTGTATGCTCAATAGAGCACATCTAATCTGTCGAACCCTAAGAAAAGGAACAAGGGGAAATTTAATTGGAACCAGCAATCTCAAGGCAATCAAGGTAGCCAAGGTCCACCACCTAATTCACATCAGGGACCTCAGCCTAATTCCACAAACCAGCAACAAGTCAGATAGCCAAAGAAAAACAAGGGTCTTTGTATGAACAAACCTTGTGCTTGTTGCGATGTATATGGCCATTATACTCAAGAGTGTCCCTTTTACCTCAAATGTGTCAAGTATGGGAAGCTCAAGCAGCTTCTTCTAGGTGATCCCATCCCATCGCTCCTCCTCCCCCTCCTGCTTCATCTCACTCGACATTTCTTACCAATTCTTTTCCTCGCCAAAGATATATTGTTGGTCAACCTACACAAGGTCAAGCAACTCCACCACCTCCACCATCTCGTCACCATCATTATCAGATTATTATGATGAATTCTGATGAGGCCAATACCGAGAAACATAAGCTCCAGACTAAATCGTGCCAATATGATAAGCCACCTACTAAGTCATTGATTGAGTCCCAACCTCAAGTTTCCACTGAGCCTATGTCATCATTCAATGGTACCTTATAGATCTCTCTTCCTAAGGTAGAGGTTATTCTCAAGATCCCCAAAGGTCAATTACATCGAAATGTTTCTTCTGCTAAATCTGCCCATACCTATAGCATATTAGATGACTTGGCACAATTTCTTGTTGCCATGTCAACGCTAGAAGTCCTCTAGATTTGCCAATACTAACAGAAAGCTCTACTCTCTAATTTGGGTGTTGTGGATCCCCAAGATGATCATATGATTGTCTTTCATGATGATAAGTCGGAAAATCCTCCCCTACCTTCATCTGTTGCATTTCAAATACCAGTCTCCATTAGAAACGTCACTATTCAACAGTGTATCATAAACAAAGGAACCTCCACTTGTGTGATGGTTTCCAGTGTTTGGAAGTGACTTGGTTCCCTGGATTTGTCCCCATCCACCATCACTCTTCATGCTTGGGATGGTCATCCTTCATAGCCCCTTGGCTTATATCGCAATTTTCCAATCATTGTTCCAGTCAAGACTGTCTCTATCAATGTCGAAGTCATCAATGCCCCATTATATTACAACATCCTTTTGGTTCGTAGTTATACCTATGCTATGTTAGTTGTTGCATCTATGGTTCACTGTAAGATGTGCTTTCCCCATAATGGAAATATCATCACCATCAATCAGTTGATGTACTATGATCCCAAATCACATCTAATCCGTGACTGAAAATAATATTGTCTCATCCCTCACCAATGTCTCTGCTAGAGTCTACAAAGATTCCACTTTAATTGGTGCTTATTATGGTCCATAACCTACTCCTTTTGATCCTATCTCATCCAGTGTTTGCATGCTCCAAGCATCATGGGTCACCCACAAATGGTATGGTATGCCTTCACAGTAGCCAACACCTCCGCCACATGTTGTTCCCAACTCAACCCAACCTTCTGGTACTACTCCTCAAGGACCATTTCCTTCTGTTGGTGTCTCTCCTAATCCTTTCTCACTCAGAACCGTTCCCTAGGTCTTAACCATCTCGGAGCAGTTCCCCCATGCCATTATCCTTCTGGTCAGATGTCGTTCTTATTTCCACCCCCTAGAGTTTATTCTACACCTATTATGGCTACATTGATTTTAACTAACATTACATTTGGGATCCCAGTCTGGTACATTGATCCTCCCAAAAAAGCTCCCCCAAATCAACTCAAACCTTACACTACTTTGACCTTGATCCACCCTGTTGTTCCTACCCTTGCCTCTGCTTGAGCTCCACGGAAACCTCAACAAGAACCTACTCCTATTGCGAAAGCATCTAGTGAGGGGGAAAGCCCAGAAAAAGGGAACCAAAGACAAGGCACCCTCAGCAACTCCAACTCCTCCTAAGCTGCCAAAGCCTATTCCTCCATGTGCTTTGTGTGATGTTGTCAATCATGCCACCAATAATTTTCCTAAACTCCCTCATATAGAGAATGTGGTCTCTGATACCTTCCATGATTCTAACATTCCTGAGGTCTATGTCACCTTACCTGAGTCAGCTAAGAAGAACAGATCATTATGCATGAATCACCCCTGTGCTTTTTGTAATAATTATGGCCATTATTCTCATCATTGTCCTTGTCTCGAAGATTTTCGTGATACACTTCAAGGGATTCGTGAATTAGAGGTTGCTCATAGTGATTCCACCTCTCCTCTATCTGCGAATTTTGGTCCCACCCCTATGCCAGACCAGGAGGTCTCTCAACCACCCATCGTGATCCCTGCCCCTGATGTCGAGATGATGGATAGAACCACTACCATTCTCTACCTATCGTCATCCATGAGATCGATGCATTGGAACTCCCTTGATGTCGACTATGGTTATTTTGTTGAACCTTCTTCGATGAACACCCTGGTCTCAACATCAGTAGACCTTCCATCTACTAGTCATATGTCTCCCGACCTTGACGATGTGTATGCTAACCTTGTCTCTCATGAAGATGTCTCTGGTAGCTCTTCTTCATCATGTGGTATATATTCCTCCAGTACCCCCATATTCCACTCTGATGAAGACATTATGGAAGCCATGACCACCCCTAATTATCCTTGGGATGATATGCACCATCATGGGTACTTCCTTCCACAAAAAATCCATGGAAATATGTTGTGGAGATAAAAGATTTCATTCATGATGAAGTCGATTGGTTTATAAATCCCATTCCTACACTAGATGCTTTTGAAGAAGGAAATATCTCTAAAATTTCCCCCACCATAAAAATCAACATTTCGAATAAACCAGGGATCGAAGAAAATATCATCTTGGGGGCACAATGCACCCTAGAATAAATTGATGCTTACACCAAGTTATTCAAAGAATTTTGTGATGTTTTCACCTAGTCTTATTTTGAAATGCCCAGACTTGATCCCGCCATTGTTGAACATCACATTAACACTTGGCCCAATGCCATCCCTGTCCACCAAAAGAAAAGGCCTATCCATCCTTCCAAACGTGAAGCTATCAAAGATAAAATTGATAAGCTCAAGCAAGTTGGTTTCATCTATCCCATTGAATACACCACATGGGTGTCCAATCTTGTTCTCGTTCTTAAGAAACAAGGCACCATTCGTGTCTGAATAGAATTTCGTGACCTAAACAAAGCTTGTCCCGGAGACAACTTTCCCACACCCTTCATACACTAGGTCATTGATGAGTGTGTGAGGCATGAGGTTCTCTCCTTTATGGATGGATTCTCTGGATATAACTAGAAACGTATATGTTATGTTGATCAACTCAAACCGCCTTCACTAGTCCATGGGTAAATTTCGCTTATAAGATCATGCCTTTTGATTTAAATCATACTAGGGCTACTTTTCATCGTTCCATGTCCTACTATTTTCACGACTTGGCTCATATTATCCTTGCATATCTAGACGATCTCATCGCTCGTTCCAAACTTTAGTCGCAACACCTTCATGACTTATGTATCATCTTTCTTCGATGTCACAAGTATAACATTTGCCTCAACCCCCTTAAGTGTGTATTCTTCATTCCCTTCAGCCAACTCTTGGGCTTCATTGTGTCCAAAGATGATATCACTCTTGACCCTCTCGAAGTTCAAGCCATCCTCGAACTTCCTCCTCCTCGTACCCCTAGTCAATTACAAAGCCTCCAAGGCAAAGCCAACTTTCTCCATAGGTTTGTCCCTGACTATGCCACCACGGCACATGGCTTTCTTAGACTCCTTCGATCTAACATTCCATTTGTTTGGGATGACCAAGATCAATAGTATTTTGATGCCCTCAAATGTGCTCTCACTTATGCTCCCTTGATTAGTCCACCTAGCTTTGAGAGGGATTTCATCTTGTATATATCTATGTCTACCTATTCGGTCATAGATGTCCTAATACAAGAAGATTCTTCCATAAATAAGCATGTCATATACTATGTTAGTAAGAACTTAATGGTCCCCCTATGTCCTATTCACATGAAGACAAGTTTGCACTGGTTGTTGTGTTCTCTGCTCAGAATCTTTTTCATTATATGCTTATGCATACCACAAAAGTTGTGACCAATTCCAACCCCATGGCCTTCCTATTGAGTCGACAGATAATTAACATAAATTATGCTCATTGGATTGTTACCCTTCAATAATTCGATCTCAAATTTGTCACACCTAAGAGTAAGAAAGGTTTAGCTCTTGCTGAATTCATTTCTGAATTTCCCACTAGTGTGCTGAATCCACCGGTAAATGATGATCTTCCATATGAGCACATGTTCACCATTAGCTCGGATTATCCTTGGTACGGTAACATCCTTACCTATCTACGAACCCAAAAATTCACCCCCCACCTCATTCATGATGATCGACGATGTATTCGACATCAATCCCCTCACTACTTCCTCATCAATGACGATCTATATCGTCACGGTGTCAATACTATCCTTCATCGTTGTCTCACCCATGCTAAAGCTGAGAAAATTCTCAATGCCTGCCATGGTGGCACTTGTGGTGGTGACCTCTTTGGGATGGCCACTACCCAGAAAATCATGCTCGTTAGTTAATTTTAGCCTTCTCTTTTTAGCGATTGTATTGAGGCAATCAAACATTATCCCATTTTCTAGTTATACACCCCGAAGGTATGAGCTCCACCTTCTCCCCTCCATCACGTCCTCACAACTAGTCCTTTCTATAAATGGGCTATTGAATGTATAGGATGTCAATCCCCACCTACTAATAACCACAAGTATATTATTGTGGCCATTGACTATTTCACCAAATGGGTTGAATCTATGCCCACATTGAATAGTGTCGCGGCTACTGCAGCCCTATTTTTATTTAACCATGTTATCGCTCGATTTAGGGTTCTAAAACAATTTATCTCTTACCATGGTTGACAGTTTGAAGATGAGTGTTGACACCTAATCTTCATGATTGGGTGAATTTTATGTAAATAATTAAATTAGGAATGTGAACAGTCAACGAGAGATGAACTGAACAGTCACTCCCTATTGTATATAACAATGACCTACCTATGGAATAATATGAATCAGTTTTACTGCCTACTGGAGTTACTACCTGGACTGACATGGTATCAGAGCCAGCTCCTTGTTTTAGCTATTATGCTCTTGTAACTCCTCTGTCCTGGCCTCTGCCTCTGCCTCTGCCTTATTCCCCTCAGTCCTGAAATAACTTGCCTCTGCCAGAGCTACACATCTGTCCATACTGTCCAGACAGAAGCATTGTACGTTAAATTTTTTTATAGCACTGTCATTACTTTGATTCCTTAGCAATCGATGTTTCCTTGAATTTGCGTTGAATGCTGAGTGGTGTATGTTGAATGAATCTGCGTTGAATGCGGTATTGAATCATAGTAACGATGTCCATATCTATTGAATCATATTAACGTTGTCCCATATCAGTTGAATGCGGTATATGATATCAGTTGAATGCGGAAGGGTCTAGACGTTTTAAGGATGGATTGCTCGGAAGTTTTTTGAAGCTAAATGAAGGGAAGTTGCAACCATTTTTTTATCCAAAAGAATACTCATAAGTGGCTTATGCGGAGAGCATACATTCGCCTCCATTCATCAGCCATTGCTATACAGGCTGGAGTTCGTGCATCTTTTGCACGTCAAGCATATTTTATGAAAGAAAAAAAACAATTGCTGCAGTTAAAATTCAGGTATATTTTCGATGTGCTAGAGTGGTCCTGGTGTGACATGCAGTTAAATTTGTAGATGAAACTTGAAGCTTGTATCGACATTTGAATGCGGAAGGGTAACTGTCGGTATCGATTGGTATATTTAAATCATACTGAATGGACAGCGCATTTAAATCATATATATGGTATCGATTGGACAGCGCATTTTAGTTTATATTTAAAATATCTTTAACGCTGTCCCATATTTTTTAAAACACTGTCCAGCACTTTAACGCTGCCATATTTTTTATTACTAGCTTCAAGGTCTAGAGAAACAAAGGAATTTATAGTGTTTTCCTTTCAGTGAGCTTTGAAATTGTGAAGCCGCTGCTGCTCCAACTTTGTAGAGCTCGCGGTTGATGTCGTTGCTGCTCCAACTTTGTAGAGCTCACGGTGAATGATTGATTATTGACTGTGATATGAATTAAACAACCAAAATTGTTTCCCACAGAAATTTTTGAGTACAA
Source organism: Pinus tabuliformis (assembly GCA_031772625.1). Taxonomy (NCBI): domain Eukaryota; kingdom Viridiplantae; phylum Streptophyta; class Pinopsida; order Pinales; family Pinaceae; genus Pinus; species Pinus tabuliformis. Next base: position 345,857,233 of record CM062817.1, read on the forward strand.
TTTCACTGTATATCAGCAGAAGTATTTTTTTACAGAATGCATTCAATCATCTCTATGGTAGGAATAGTTCTCACTGGCAAGGAGAACTATCTTGAATGGTCCCGGATGATAAAACACACCCTCATCTTCAATGAGTTGTGGAAAGGAGTGTGTGTCGGAGAAGGAGACAAAGACCCAGTACAGCCTACCTCAGACAAAGAGCTCGTCATTTGGGAAAACAAGAATAGCAAAGCCTATGCATTAATCGCAACATCTGTAAATGAAGAGGTGAGTCGCCATATTTCTTCATATTCAACTGCCTTTGAAGCCTTACAAAAGCTAAAATAACTCTATGACTCACATTCTTCACTTGAAGTTGTTCAGCTCATGATTAAACTCTTCACTCTTGAACTGAAAAATAATGATCCTCTTGCTCTTGCATCTGAAGTAAAGTCTATAATGCATGATATCAAATCCACTAAGGTTGAGCTGGATATCCCTCTTATTGCTTTTCTCAAGGCACTTTATCCTACTTACTCCAATTATCTTGAGTCTTTACAAGCAAATGGAAATCTTAAAGATATAACCTTTGACTCTCTTGTGAAAAAGTTTGTTGAAAGAGAGAAAGTTTTCGGAAAGAAGACAGCCCCTGAATCTTCTGAAGAGACTGTGTGCCTTGCTCATAAAGAAAATCATCCTACTCAAGATTCTACAAGAGGAAGAGGTGGACGAAGAAGAAGAGGAAGATATTTCAGAGGCAGGGGGGCAGACATTCTCAAGGAGAAAAGGCATACTTACACTGCATTCGCTGCAAAAGAAATGGATCACATGATGCCTCTACATGCAAGCTACCATGGGACAAAATTGAGCAGAAAAGAAACCAACAGAAAGGTAAAATTGATGATACAGACAAAGGTAAAGCACCTGAATCTGCTCACTATATTGAGGCACAATGTAACATTGGAGTAAATGAAGATTTGTTTAATGCTTCACTTGCTTCTTCGAAAAATGATTGGTTGCTTGATTCAGGAGCAACCTGTCACATGACTCATAGAAAAGATTTTTTTGAATATTTCACTGACAATGTTGATGGAGCAGTATACTTTGCAGATCAGTCAAAAATCAAGCCATCAGGGCTTGGCACAATCAGGCTTAAACTGCCTGGTCTTCCAGACTTTCTTCTGGATCATGTTCTATATCTCCCATAGCTCAAGAGAAACTTGTTGTCCTTGGTCCACATCCGCCAGCAAGGTCACTCTATTCATATGTTTGATGGCAAGCTTGAGGTAAGAAAAGCATCTGACCACTCACTTGTCATGAGGGGAATAGAAGAAGAAAGGCTTCTCAAACTGCAAGGAACCTCTGCTCATGCACAACATTTCTCATATATTTCTCATCATGAAGAAGGTACACTTCCATAAAGTTTATTATGGCATGCTAGATTTGGACATTTAAACTATGACAGTCTCCGCTTATTGAAGAAAAATGGTGTTGCTGGTTTGCCTACAATTCCTAGGAAACATAAGCAATGTGATGCTTGCATTCTAGGAAAGCATAGCAAACAGTATTTTCATGATTCACATTCAAGAGCACATAGGAAGCTTGAACTCATTCATTCAGATTTATGTGGTCCAATGCCTATTCCTTCTGCAAATGGAAATAAATATATCATGACATTTATTAATGATTACACTAGAATGTGTTGGGTTTATTTATTGAAGAACAAATCTGATGCTTTTCAAACATTCAAGAATTTTCATAAATGGATTGAAAATGATGCACAATCTCATATTGGGTCTATTCGCACTGATAATGGAAAAGAATATACATCAAATGAATTTGAAAACTATCTTTGCCAACATGGGATCAAACATCAAACAACTGTGCCTTATAATCCCCAACAGAATGGTGTAGCTAAAAGAATGAATAGAACAATCTTGAATATGGTACGATCCATGCTTTTCTTCAAAAATGTAAAGATAATGTTTTGGGCTGATGTTGTTCTATGTGCTGCATATATAAAGAATAGATGTCCATCTAATGCTATAAGAAACAAGACTCCTTATGAATTATGGTATGGACATGTTCCTTTGGTAAAACATCTCAGGATCTTTGGTTCCACCTGTTTGGCTTTGATACCAAAGGTACATAGAAACAAACTTGGTGCTAGAAGTCGTAAGTGTATATTCCTGGGGTATTCAAACACCTCCAAAGCATACCACCTCTATGATGAAGTAAATAAAAAGTTTGTTGTATCTAGAGATGTAATTTTTCTTGAATCATCCAAATCTGACAATGTTGTTGAGCGGCAACTTGATCGCTTGGATAGATTCGCAAAAAAGAAATCATTTCAAGAATTTGATAATCAGATTCCACATCTTGAAGGGGGGATTCCTATTCTAGATCAACATGTGGAATCTTCTTCTGAAGAACACTCTCCCCCGAATGAAACTCCAACAACGGATGATGCTTTAAGTGATGTAATTGATAGAATTGGGAGACTCAATCTTGATTCAGTCCCAACTCAATCAACAGAACAGCCTGGACCATCTCAGAAAGGTCCCCCAAAGTGGCTGACAAAGACACTTGAAAGTGTTCATCCTGATGAAATTGGAAAAATAGGAACCAGAAATTCAAACCGGCAAAATGGAGGTGATGTAGATGACTCTAATTCACCTGTTGATATGGATGTTTCTTATGATTGTGAATTGAACTTGTCTACAGATTTTGAACCAACTTCCTTCAAAGAAGCTGCTTCTCATGATGAATGGAAAGAAGCAATGCAAAAGGAGTATGATGCCCTCATAAAGAACGGCACTTGGAAGCTGGTTGATCCTCCATTTGGAACCAAACCAATTGGCTACAAGTGGGTCTACAAGAACAAGTACAAAGCTGATGGCTCACTTGACAAGCACAAAGCTAGGCTTGTGGCAAAAGGTTTTGCACAGAAGGAAGGGGTCGATTATGAGGAAACTTTTGCCCCCACAGCAAAATGGGCCACCATCCGGACACTCTTTGCACTAGCAGCTCAGAACGGTTGGAAAGTCCATCAAATGGATGTAAAAATTGCCTTCTTGAATGGAGATCTAAAAGAGAATGTTTTTATGTCCCAGCCTGAAGGATTTGCTGTGAAAGGACATGAACATAAAGTATGAAAACTTGTGAAGTCCTTGTATGGCCTCAAACAAGCACCGCGAGCCTGGTATGAAAAACTAACTGAGCATCTTCTGAAACTCAACTTCAATCATTTTGATCTTGATGATGCAACTTTATTTGTCAAGAAAGTTGGAAAAATAGTTGTATATCTTGTGGTATATGTAGATGATCTTTTAATGAAAGGGAACAACAAAAGCTACATTGCATCCATAAAGAAGGAATTGGGGAAAAGTTTTGAAATGACTGATTTGGGCTATGTTCATTACTATCTTGGCATTGAAGTAACCCAACATCCAAAGTCCATATTTCTTTCTCAAAAGAAATACATTGGAGATTTGTTAAACAGATTTGGCATGACAGAGTGAAATCCTCTTACTACTCCAATGTAACAAAACTTAAATCTCACATCTATTGAAGGAAAGGAATTTGAGGATGCAACAAAGTATAGGCAGCTTGTAGGAAGTCTCATCTACCTCACTACTACCAGACCAGACATTTCATTTGCTATTGGAATCCTCTCTAGGTTTATGCAAAAACCTTGTGAGGGACATTGGTCTGCTGCAAAAAGAGTTCTAAGGTACTTTAAGGGAACTCAAGACCTCGGGATCAAGTATACACAAGTGGATGACTTCAGCTTGATTGGATACTCTGATTCAGACTTCGATGGAGACAAAGAAACTGGGGTATCTACTTCAGGATATGCTATGAGTCTTGGATCAGGAGCTGTCTCCTGGGAGATCACGCAAACAATCAGTTCCAGCAGATTCCACAACAGAAGCAGAATACGTGGCAGCAGCTGAAGCAACGAAAGAAATTGTGTGGCTCAGGAAAATTCTTGAAGATTTGCAGGTAAAACAAGTACAATCAACCCCACTCATGATTGACAATACCTCTGCAATAAATTTGGCCAAGAACCCAAAGTTCCATGATCGAACAAAGCACATCAATACTAAATATCATCTGATTCGACATCATGTTGAGGCCAAAACAATTCATCTCTGTCATTGTTCCACAAATGAGCAAATTGCAGACATCTTCACCAAAGCACTTGGAAGGGAAAAGCTTGAACGATTTAGAATGATGCTTGGACTCACCAACATCCCTTCAGATTAAGGGGGGGAATGTTGACACCTAATCTTCATGATTGGGTGAATTTTATGTAAATAATTAAATTAGGAATGTGAACAGTCATCGGGAGATGAACTGAACAGTCACTCCCTATTGTATATAACAATGACCTACCTATGGAATAAAATGAATCAGTTTTACTACCTATTGGAGTTACTACCTGGCCTGACAATGAGATATGGCATGAGATATCCTCTCTGTCGATATTTTAACACCAATATTCGTCGTCTTATTACCCCCAAGGCAATGGCGAAGTTGAAGTTGTCAACAAAATCCTTAAGACTATGCTTCAGCGGACTATGAATAAACACAAGACCAACTGGCATTTAATTCTCTTTCCTGCATTGTGGGCCTATAGAACTTTTGTTAAAACCACCATCAGGTTCACTCCTTTCCACCTTGTTTTTGAAGAGGAGGCAGTCTTACCAATTGAGTGTGAAATCCCCTCCCTCCACCTTGTTGTCGAACTCCTCCTGGACACCCAACCTTTCGAACAATGACTTATCATGCTTAAGCACACCAATGAAGATTTTCATGTTGCATTGTAAACCATTGAAGTGGCCAAAAAGTGAACCAAAGCTCAATATAACCGAAAATTCCACCCTCGTATCTTCCACGAAGGTGACCTTGTTCTTGTTTATGACCAAGCTCATGATGTCTTGGGGCATGGAAAATTTGAACCACTACAGTTAGGACCTTACATCATCTGTAATTGTTTGGGAAAATGGGAAAACCTTTTAGAGGGTCCAAAAGGAGAAATCCTTCCCAACCCTCACAATGCACTCTACCTCAAGAAATTTTACCCATATAATTTCCCATCGAAATGTGTGTATCTCTTTCTTTTTTCTTGCATTTAGGTAGTTTTCATTTCCCACCATCTTATACATTTTCTTCTTGTGTCTTTCAGATGGATCCATCATCCACACCTTATATCGATTATGTCAATGGTGTGAGTTGCTTCACTAGGAATCTAGCCTCGGTAGCTTGGGCCATTTTCACCCCCTTGCATTCGTTAGTCCACTCCAATGGCGTCTACATTGGATCTGCCACCAATAACCAGGCCGAATATGATGTTGTGATAAGTTTGTTAGTCGATTCCCTTTATTATCTCATCCTTCACCTTCATGTTTGTCTTGATTCCTTTCTACTTTTCATACAATTGAACGATGTTTATCATGTGCATAATCCTGTCCTATTTAGAAAATATCTACGAGTTAATGTTTTGGCGCGTGAATTTGAATCCATTACGTTTAGTCATGTTCCTAAAGCCCAAAATCACTATGTAGATACCATTTCAAATAACATTCTAGATTGGCATTTATCACATGCATATACAAAAAGACATCCATAAACAAATGGTGAACCACAATCGTCCCAAAAATATGCGTAACCATAAATATGTATCATAATACATTGTTTTGAATCCACTACTCTAAATACATCCATTTGCATGTTATCACAAAACAAAAAATGGGAACCCACATGTCCCTATGCCTAATCACTATCATCTGGAGGCTCCCAAGCCAATGGATCCATTCCACCATCCTATAGGTCTCGTACTGCATGACCGGCCATAGTGATGCACCGCGTGATTCCACACCACTCTGCGGGAAGACCAGTGCACTCATCTGTATACCGATCTTCTAACTCATGCCCTGTGCTCTGTCACCCTAGTTAGTAGCATATTGAATCTATGTCAGAGATCCTCCAATAGAGGATCACTCCCTTATCTATGTTGTGATGTGGCCCCACCTTGATTTGTAGCCCCAGGCGCTGCAACTCATCTCATGTATCTTGCTATATATGCATACCACAAATTTGAGAAACCAATACCAAATACACATATTTCTTAAACTATAAATGCATCGAATATATAGAAACTTTCACTTACCATCTGGACCCCATGCTCATCCCAGTGTAAGTGGTAAGTCAGGATCCCCTTGATAGTTCATTCCACTATATGGATAATCATCTATGTACAGTGGCATCTGGTCCCAATGTGTGAACAACTTATGTTGGAATGTCCGTCTGACTCCCCCTCCTCCATGTCGTCATAGTAGTTTCCCCAAGTAGTGCATCCTGGGCTCTTGTGGGCTCCCAAAAGAATAATTATCATTGTTCCTCTTCCTACATAGCGTCAATTTTTGTTTTAATGATGACAACATCATCTAGGCCCACACATAGTAGGTCTCTGCCAACACACTCTCCACTGACATCATCCTCCCCCATTGATATGGTGGAAGGCATGACTACCCAAGATATGCAACACTGCATGGTTGTAGCCCATGTCTCAAGCCTCTCTAGTTCATTGATCTGAATGGTCATGCCCTTTACATGAACCCCTGGTACACAGTGGTGATCAAAAAACTCACTTATATTCCTCCCGTGAGGCAACACTCAATGTATCTCTCGTAGCACCCCTAGGGGGGAAATCCTGTCAGAAAATATATGTCCTAGATTTTTATCTTGATTCTCTGCCCCTGTACTACAAATGCCTTATGTTCTGGGTCCCAGTAACTCACTATCCTCAACATTAAGGGATCACCAGCCCTCATCAGATGGTTCTCCAAGAACTTTAGCACGTCATACTGTTATGAAACCAACTCAAAAAATAGAAGAAGAGATAGATCAACAACTTCAAAATAAGTCTCTTCGAGGGGGAAACATCCTTTACATTACACAAATGAATAATTCTTGGATGATATAAATGACAAAACCTCCTTTATATATATAGGAGTCTAAGGGGTCATAATATAGTCAAAGATGATATAACAATAATAATGTAAGGACACAACAATAACAATAGTGGGCTTCTATGGGGAAAAATAATAAAAATATGGGGACAACATTGGCACAACAATAACAATAAGGGGCTACAATGACAATAATAATGGGGAAATACACTAGTATAATAGGGACCTAACACATACTGTGCCAAAATACCTCTCAATGCTTGATTCCCCTGAATCTCAGCACGGAGGGTCTCCAAATCGCATTCTCTCCATACAACCTTTAGCTCTGCCATACCTTCACAATACCATTATGTTATGTCAATTCATTTTCAAAGGCTTTCATGTCTAGTTCTTAGCTTCATCTCACCACAGACCACCAATCCTACTTCTCCTCTCAACCCAGAACATAGTTTTTCACCTCAAAATTGCACTGGAAGCACTTATCAGCCCAGTTTTTGTGTTCCAAATGAATAACAGGCCCCCAAAATTGCATTGCAACCGTGAGGATAAGAAAGGGTCCCCCACAATGAACTGAAGCCCTACTCTGAAAGTCTAATCCAAAACAAATGATGAGTAAGGTTAGGCCACCTACCTCCAACTTACAGATCCTGATTTTGATGGTTGGTTTGTCTGCTACAATCTCCACAATATTTAGGGCCTTCTCTACCTCTGCAAATTCTCCATAGCTCACTATGCAAATGAATTGGATTTGGGGAAAAAAACCCCTTTTATAGGAAAAACCCTAGTTTTTCATCACCCATTGTGACCAAACTGTAGCTTCATTTGAAAAATCGTCAACAACATTGCAAAGCTCTCACCGATTTCTATAATGGGTCTCCCTTTGTTTTTAGTAATTTGACACTTCATCAGGAAGCCATTTTTTCCATGAGGTCTCACTTTACCACCTATTAAAATTGAATTTCTTCATTTGAGCCACCCGTACTCTGATACCAATTACCTTTGCACAGGTTGACTCACGCATCGATTTTCGTCATTAGTAACCATTATTTACTCATGTTGTTATGGTCCCCTCCGGGCCTCCCCCACGTGGAAGCATCATTGGGTCACCCTTGTATCTATGGAGTCTGTTTTGAGTCCCCTTAAGTCCAGTTACAGTGTTCCATAAATCATTGTGTGACATCCATCCCATTATATTCATATTTTTCCTCCATCTCTACTGCTAAATCTTTTCCGAACCCTCGTTTTAGTCAGTGACCATCCCCTCCGAAATTGAGTTAGTCGCTGCCAGGTTAGCCATACATATCATGCTTTGACAAAGGAAGTCAACAATTTTCCACTCATCTTATTTTCTTCCATCATCATCTCTGGTGTCATTCTATCAGTCACTCTACCGTGATACCTCATGCCTTTGTTAAGGATTCCTTATTTCCTTAACTCTGGTGGGACCTCTTATGTCGACTTTAGCACATTTATTCAAGAAGTGTGGTATAGAGGGTAGTGTACCTTGGTTCTAGATTTCATCTTTGTTCAGTGCCTCAGATGAAGCAAAGGGAATCATCTTTTCCCTTTGAATTGGTTGTTTCTCACGTGATCGACGCCAGCTCCTTATCGCAGAATGAGATTTGTACACTTGATGGTTCAGTGATCCAGATGATTGTCCCAATGATTCCCGGGTTTTTGTGATATGTTTTAGACCTCATGAGGGGGTGGCCCTTTAGGCAGCCCCCTACATGCTCGTATGTCCATAGATGTTGATCTAGCCTCAGATGTAGTTCCAATATGTGATAGGTTTGGTTTCATTCGTTTGCATCGCCCACAACATGCATGTCTCCATTCAGATCTTTAGAGTCCTTTCCGGTTCCGCATGGCTTCTCTTGTTGCAATTCCCCCTCACCATGTCAGCTTGAGGGGAATTATGTCTCACGTACTCAAATGTTATTGTATTAATTCATGGACTGTGTCTTTCCGAGCGCATTATATATATGGGATCCTTTGTACTATTTTTTGGCCCATTCATGCCAACATATCATGTATCATGTACTTTGTAGCTCAGTACCACATTAATGGTCTCAACATTATTCTTTGTACATAGTTATCTCAGCAGGTGTTAGGGTCCTATAATATAGGTAATCAAAGTTTGTATGTCCAGTTATTTATTTTTGGAATCTGCTGGTAAATTTTAGCCTATAAATTCACTAGGTATTATAGTCTAAATTGTCTTTGTACAAAGGTCTCAAATTGGTCAAGTCATTGAAAATATGTGTGTCAAAAGAGGTCCATTAGTCTTTATTTGAATTGTAAGGTCCCTAAGGGGTCATCATTGAAGTGTCATGAGTCAGTTGCGAATAACCCTTTCCATTATTAAAGGATGAAATGTCTCTAAGTTATTTTTAATAGTTTTTATTTTAAATGAGATTTAATTTTATAAAATATATATAATTATATTTTTTATAAAATTATTTATTTAAAATATTAAACTTAATTCAAAACTAAAAAATCAACCCAATCTCTAAACTAGAGGAACACATTTATTATCATGCTAAATAATAATAATTCACAAGTCAAATTAAATTTATGACCCCACCCCACACTTCATACATTAAACTTCCTAATCTAAATGCCTTGAGATGTGTGAATAATTAAATCAATGGTTTTCGATGGATTAAATCAACCATTGTTTCACTTTACCGCTTTTTACAGCGATCATCTTCTCGTTCATTTTGGACACCCTCCTAAACCATTTACTGCCTACCCCCCAAAACCATTCTTATATTGATTTAAATGTTATGAATATATGGCGGGAAGGTATACAAAGTATGTAAGCGAGCTTATATATTCTAAAGTTCGTACAAAAGGAGATAAAGGCAAGGAGACTTTTACAGTCATATGTTTATGAAATGAGTTTACAAGTGAAAGACTAAGGTAAAAGGAGATAAAGGCAAGGAGACTTTTACAGTGAGATGTTTATGAAATGAGTTTACGGGTGAAAGACTGAGGTAAAAGGAAGCTGAGTAAAATGAGGTAAAATGAAATTTTACAAAGAAGAGAAATATTGTTTTTGCTATGGTATAAAGAGGAGAAATGCATGGAACATAAAATTTGGATAAATACTTATCCAAAGATTTTACAGGAGTAAAAGGGGAAAGCAAAAGATACTTTACCAACTATGGAAAAACAAGACATGGCTTTTAAAAAACCATGGGAAGGAAATCACTCGATGGTTTTTATAAAATATGTTTATGAATCCCATTTATTCATTAATATATAAATTTAGGGAAACAAGATATGGATTTCAAAACAAGAGGATGGTTTATAAAATCACTTAAAGAAATATTTTGAGATTTTATTTATGAAATTTATTTACAGGTTTAAGCAAAATATTTGGAAATATTTATCAAAATATTTTCTTCCCAAATATTTTGGGACAATGATGAAGGCAAAGACTATGGGAAAAAAGGTCAACACATAAGTTTGGTTTAACTCCAAAATTCAAATAATTCATTGATCAACTAGGTGGAAAACACAAACAGCGATGCAATTATTTTCATATTTTTGACCCAAAAATAACAGTCAAAGAGACAGCTAGTTGATATAGGTGGCAAAGTTAATCAAGTTTTAAATGGCATCTAACAGGTTTTATGAAGACAACTTCAACCACTCCATATTCCAGGGCAAAGGATCTGTTGAGAAATGGCAACAATAAATTCTAGTTTAATTTGTCCTTGAATTAAACTGTGAATTAAAATAGAATTTTTTTCTCATAGCAATTTGAAAATAATTAATTAGGTTTAATTAACTTAATTAATGTAGGAAATTCAAATTGGAAGTCTTTTAGAAGACATGTATATGTTCTCCCTAACTTATAGGAGTTTAAGATGAGTTATGAATGAGTTGTAATTACTTAACTCAGTTTATTGAGTTAAGTCCAGTTAAATTAGTTCTAATCAATTTCAAGAACTAATAGTGAGTAAACAATCATTTGGGACACTAGTGACCTAATTAGTGCTACTCTAGTTAACTGAATATTCAACCATCAAAAACTCATGCATATTGATTATGAGAAAGACCCGGTTGAGACTAGAGTGCAAGGATAGTGTACTATTTGTTTATATTTTTCTGAGTTGCTCTAACAATGGATGCAATCAGGAACTGATCCTTGAGGGATTGCGCTATTTTTGAAGGCTTTATTTCCCTTTAAATACAAGTTATTCTTCATAGGAATTACACATTGGAATAGAGACTTGGAGAGCATGTGAATTGGCTAAGCTTTGGCCTTGATCTTGATTATGAGTTGGAGATTGAATTTGTTGAGTGTTGAGATTGTTTTAGAGAGAACAAGAATTGTAATTTCATCTTGATTTTATGGATTAATACAAAACAGATAGTGGGTTTTTAAGTTGTGGCTTTCCCCGGATATTTATTGTGTTATGTGCCTTTGATTCTCTTCCTCTATTGATTATTGTTTACTCAATGTTTATGGGCTTCTGCTGTAAAGAGTATAAGTATATTCGTGTCTCTTGTTTTAGTATATTACATGAGCTTGTGAATCTACAAGTTCTTCTACATGGTATCAGAGCAAGATTGTTTTTTGGGCCGAGAGTTTGCGGAGAATATCTAAGAATTTCTGTGAAAAAATTTCATAAAAAAATTGCATATCTGGATTCCTTGGGAAAAGATAACCAAATTCAAAAAATAAATCACCCAAATCGGAGTTTGAATGAGGGAGATATCACTGATTTAAAATCAACTCTCTAGAGGAGATTTCGAAGTTTTGAGTTTCTGGGTTACAAGTGAAAGTCGAATTTGCATACATACTTCAAGATTGGCATATGGCATTCCATGGGTTGAGGCTTGAGTATGCCTTGGAAGGCAGCTCAAATTTTATAGCCTGGAGGTACAGGATGGAGGTTATGCTAGAAGATAGTGGCTTGAAGGAATTCATTGATCATTCATTGATCAAGAAGTCCCCAAGCTAGCAACTACGAATGCACAGAGCATGGCTGAATGGAAGAAGTATGTGGCGAAGGAAAGGCAGATAATCCTTGAGGGAGTTAGAGACCACATTGTCTCGAGTCTCCATGGCAAGGAAACTCTGCATGCTATGTGGAAAACATTGATGGACTTGTATTAGAATAGCAGTGATCAAAGGAAGTTGGCACTGAAGGATAAACTTCGTAAAATCAAGATGGAGAAAGGCTAAATGATTCCAAATTACTTGACCAAGTTCACTCAATGTCGGGATGAACTTGGAAGTGTTGGAATCACAGTTGTCGAGGAGAATATGGTGAGCCTTTCTCTTCTTGGTCCTGACCTAGGTTCGGAGTTAGTTGCGCCAAACAAAACCCTACACTACTGGCCCTTTCGGCATCAATCTACGTAGCGTGGACTGAAGTCTCACTCGAAGTAGTATGGGGGGATGTTGGAACCAAGTTTCCACATCCAGAGATCAATGTGATGTCTTTTTATGCCCTAGATCTGCCTCCGCGCAAATCTATAAGCCCTTAGGTCTTGGTATTACAATTCCCTTTGAATGGCCTTTAGACCTTCACGAAGGTCTACAACTTGCTTTTGAGGACCCTGAATAAATGAATTAGCTACTTACGTGCACCTTAATTACTCTTAGATCAGTATGTACTCAAATATACCCAAGTGTTCAATAAACCTAACAAGAAGTGTTATGATCTTCGCGTAATCACTTAACATTAATTGCGTTTAGTTAATAAGATGAATCCAGTAAATTCGTGCATCAATACATCATTATTTCATAAAGACATTATTCATTAAATCATATATCGCAATCATAACTAATAGAAGTACGAAGATAAAACACAGGAATTTCTGCAACAACCTTCTTTATTGATCTTCAGTATAAGTTTACAGACTCAAAGCTTCCCTACACACTTAGCTACAGGGGTCCATGCACTTAGTTGCGGACACTACTCTAGGCCTCTGTGCACTCAGCTACAGAGCCTTTTCCCCCTCTAAGACCTACTTCCCGAAGCTAACTCTCTAGACTCCTTATGTCGTACCCATAGATAAAGATATAGATCTGCCTTAGGCTCTCTAAGACACACCTATTTATACAATGCCATGGTCTGTGGACCAAGGGTACATTCTCAAAACCGACTCATTCTTTACATAAACGAGAGTAAAAACCCTTTTTGACTCCTATTTACCTACACGCTCTACATCCATAATTCATGGAGACTTTACATCTTTTTATCAACTTTACATCAAAACTTGGGCTTTTACCCCAAAACTGACCGAGGGGACCCCATCCCAACAGGCCGCCAACACAAAGATCGTGACTCACCCTCGAGTTAGTTGGTTGGCGCGGTGATCTTACTACGAAGATCCTCCAACTCCACCTGCACAATTGTTACCTCAGCATTTCTCTATGTAGCTGCCTGCTTCACTTGTTCAACGAGTTGCTCCATAGTTGGTCCTTCACTAGCTAGCTTGATCTTCTATTGTGTGAGCTGCAAGTTCGTCAGATTCTCCTAAATTTTGGTTGAGACTTGGTAGGCTTCATCCAACCAAGGACCCAACCGTGCCTTAAGCATTGCCTCTTTTTTCTGAGCTGCTTCCACCTGTGCGAGGATCTGCTTCCCCTCCTATAGCTTGGCGAGGCGCTGCATTGTAGCAATTGAGTGCGTCGTCGCCCTAACCTCGTCATACTACTTTTGGAGCTTACGTATCTCTGTACTCAATATCTGTAGGTTGGGGTCTTCCTGCAAGGTCGTGACTGAATCCATTGCCTTCTCAAACAAAGCTGTGAAGTCTACGATGGCGACATCCATAGTAGCGATCTCTTCCTGGATGGCGGCTCTGCAATGTTCCCTGACTTCGGGCGGAGTCGAAGGCTGTGACTTGAGCTACAGCTCCATGATTTTCAGGTTGAGTTCAAATGAACTTTTGCCATCTATGCCTTTGCATCACGGATGCCCGCAGCTAGTTTCTGGATCTTGGCCTCTGGTTGTGCATCCTCAGGTATGTGCAATTCCGACACTGTTCGGCATGCCTCTACAACCACGGCTGCCAACTGGGAGATCTTCGCCTAGATGATATTCCTCTCCTTTAGGGCCTCCATCTTCTCAGCAAACATTTGTTCATTGTTCACCCGATACTTGCTTATTAAACTGAGAGTGCGCTGCTCCCGAGCTCTCATTTCGCTATCACTCTTATCTGCGGCGCGTGAAGAAATTCGTTGGGGAGCGCTGCAATATTGAGGCCAATGTTATTTAGGGTACTTAGGATGATCTTGTCATCAGTTGATTTTATGCTCAAGGAACCCTCTTGCAGAGCAACTATTCGGAGGTCCAGTGTCCCTACCAGTTCTGCAGCCTAACTTGTCCTTGGTGTCAGGCTCATCTATGCGGTGCTCACCTATCGTACGCCCACCTGTATTATGTTGGTTTGGATCTACAGTTCACGCATATCCTTCTCAACATTTCCCAACAACTGCATGTACTGTTGCTCGAATTGCTGCAACAGTTCGTTGGTAGTGTCGTGAACTTTGTCCCTGATCTCATCAAGATCACCCTCCATCATCATGATGGGATCCACTTGCATTTTAGTTGACTTTGTCTTCTTCCAGGAACCCTCCCGCTGCTATTCTATATGCTTCTTTATCGGAATGGGGTGCTCTGCCCTTCATCGCATCCACCGCCCTGTGTCGATTGCTCTTCCTCCTTGGTTTCAAGCAAAGGAGATTTACCACTCTACTTGGAGTTGTGCTACTCTTGTTCATCATGTTCCTTTATGGTGTGTTCCTTTTCTAGTCGAACCTTCTCTTTGACTTCTTTTTTCCACTACGCAACCAACTTTTGTGCCACCTGCTTCACTGCATCCTTTCGCTTCTTCTCTGTTGAGCTCCTCATGTCTTTGCTAGTACCTACAGCCAAGTCGGATGGAGTATGCCAATCTATTGGCCAGTGCTTGATCACTTCCTATATGGCATCATCAGTGATGAGATACGACAAATCGAACCACTTTTGTTGCGGGCCCTTCTGCGTCTAGATGTAAATGTGGTGGAAGTCTGACTTGAACTCAGCATATTCGGAAAATTGTTCATACAAGGTTGGGGACAACCTTGGGTGTAGGTTGATGGCCATGTGGAAGCTTGACCCCATGAATACCCAGAAAATTTTCATTTATGTGACCCACGTGGGGTCCTTCGTGGCCCAGAGGGAGGCAAACTGTGTAGCCTCTAGAAATCCTTCCTTTAATGGAGGAAATTGGTTGTCCTCCGGAAGCTCCCAAGCAATCAGCACAATGGAGAGCAACAACCACGGTAGTGGAAGGTCTTTCTCCAATCTTGGGCCTCGAGACAATTCGCAAGGAACTCACTACATAAATAGTGCAACTAGTTAAATTACACGCCCTCCTCGCATTGTGCAGCTAATGAGATCACAGACACTGGAACCTCGTCCGCGCAGCACTTCTTCATAACTTTTTCAACTAGTATCTGGGTAGCAATCTTCACCACGGGATCATTGATGGATGTGATGGAATATCCATGTGGTTTCTTGATAACCTCAAATTTCTTTTTCATCCTTTCCGCCAAGTCTCTCTCATTTGTCTTTCTGCCAAACTCCTTGGCCAGATTCAAAACTTCATGCGGCAGGTGCGTGATCCTATGGATGAGAATATGCGTGATGGGGATAGGCATGCCAATCCATAAGCACCCATTGTGCACTAGAGTAAGCAGCTTCCATATACATGTGGTATTAATTTTAGATCGGTGGTAGTGGGGCACCCACAACAGGTTCAACAACCGGATTTCTCTACTCTGCAAATCCATTCAACTGACTCCAACTCAGTGACACCTGAGTCTTTGTAATACACTCGTCTCATATAATTTTTTTTCGTGAGGTGGGGGAACCTCTCATGGTCAGCCATGTCCCAATCTTCCATCTTTAAAAGGGGAAACCACGCTAGGCCCAAACCTTCGAAGGTTATATTTTCTGGCAATAGGGGCATGTGAATGAATAATTTCTCCAAGTCTGGGTCCTTGGTGACCTTTGCCTTCCCTTTACACAGAGGGATATATTCCAGTAACTTGGTGATGGGCTTCGTGCCCTATGCATCTATATCTTTAGCTCCCTCTTCAACCTCCAAATCTACAACCATATCAGGCTGCTTGTCCCTCTTCTATGTCTAGGAAGTAGAATGTTTCCTAGGTGACTCTCACACTGGCACCAGCCTCTTCTTATTTTCTTTCTTCAGCTTTTGGGTCTCTCGCACAAGTGTAATCTTTGGCCTAGGAAACCTCAGTGTCATATGCATAAGAGTCAGAACCTCCATGCTCACAAACTCTGGAGATGCTCCTTCGAAAGTGACATTTCCTCCAGTGCTTGCAGTCTTAGCGGGTCCTAGTCCTGACATGGTGTTGCAAATGAACTTCCGGGTTAACTCAGGAAAATGATCAAATGCAAGGATTGTGACCAAATCTCCAAAGAACTTACAATTCATACACAATAGATAGCACAACTCAAAAACTCTAAGTGTGCAAAGTGTTCTCTGCTAGACTGGCACACGTAATTTATAGGAGAATTTGAATTCAAATCTGAATGTTCCCCCAAAAATTTATCCATTAATGCTAATTTGGTGGCAGATCTCCAAATATTTCAGCCTTAAATGTTGCCCACCCTCTCCTCTTAACCATCTCTAGTCTGTCAAATCATGAATAGTGACTCTAACGGTCACTTTTTGGCTGTGTTGTGAGGTATCTCCCTCCATAGTGCAGCTCCATTCGCGTTGCTTTTAGTACTGTGACATCACACTTTTTCACGTAGCTCCCCTGTCGTATAGTCCCCAACACCGGGCAATGTAGTTTATAGTCCTGCGCTCCCTTGTAGTTGCCTAGAGCACTAATAATATCTGGTTGTCATATATTCATTGAGCTGAATCTCCTACATATGGCTTTAATCGACTTCCATTCACTTTTCCCAGAAAAGGTTCTCCGTTCAGTGTTGTGAGTTGAACCATGCCCCCATCTGTGATTTCTTTGATGACATATGGCCCCAACTAGTGCATCTGAAACTTTCTTGGAAACTTAGCGAACTTACTATCATATAATAGTACCAAATCATTTACCTTGAATATGCACAGCTTGATGTGGTGATCATGCCAAGCCTTTTCACCTTCCTTCTGGACTTGCTGATGGAATCTAGCCAAGAATCTGTTGTCGAGCTCCATTAGCTACGTGAGCCATTCTTCCAAGGCTTCACGGTCTGCCATTCCCATGAAAGTTGTTATGCAAAGACTAGGCACAATATATTCCATAGGCATCATAGCTTCTACACCATAGACCAACCGAAAACGTGTTTGACCTGTTAACTTTTGAAAGTAGTCCTGTAAGCCCACAAAACTGTTGGTACGCGTACGTCCCAATCATTTCGCTGCACGTTGCAAAACTTTGTCAACGCATTCTCCAGGATATTATTGAAGGCCTCAACTATTCCATTAGCTTGAGGATGATATGGTGTACTCTTCTGATGATACAACTGGAACTCTTCTGCCAGCGCGCAGATCGTTTCATTGAGGAAGTGTGTACCATGATCACTCATCAACACTTTTGGGCAGCCATACCTGGTTAACATGTACTCAAACAAGAATTTAGTTGTTGTGGCTCCTATTTAATCCTTCACAGGTTGTGCCTCCACCCATCTGGTTAGGTATTCTGTCATGGTGATGATACAGCGCGCCCCTGTCTTCTTTCCTGGGGGTTGAATTGGTCCTAAAAAGTCAATTGCCCATTTCTCGAATGGATGCAATGACACCTGAGGATTTAATGGCATCTCATCCCTCTGCGATGGTCTGCCCGTTCTCTGACATGTGTCACATTCCCTAAAATATACTTTAGAATCTTTATGCAATGTAGGCCACCACAATCCGGCACACAAAATATTCTATGTCATTGCCTTTCCTGCATAGTGTCCTCCCACAGCTCCTCCATGAGCTTCAGCAAGGATGTTATTTCATTCAAAATTGGGCACATACCGTTAGAGTATCTCATCTGAAGCCATCTTATATAATTGTCCTGCAATTACTGAAAAGTCTGCCATGCGTACTACTAACTCCTTATTCTGCTAGCTGGTGTATCCTTCTAGAGCTGTTATGGTAGTCAAGAAGTGGATAATATATGCAAAATGATTATCTGCTATGCGCACCGTAAAGAATTGTGCGTCGAGAAGCCCTTCCTCCAAATTAGTAAGCTCCTCCCCTATTTCAATGTGTGACAAATGGTCAAGTCTTGCATTCAACCTTCCTGGCTTCACAATTACCTCAGAGTCGTATTCTTGAAATAGCAGCAACCATCTACATATCTTCCCCCCCAAAACAGGATTATTGACTAGGTACTTCAAGGCAGAGTGGTCATTGTACATCTTGAAATGTCCGGCCAATAGATAGTGTCTAAATGTTTGGAGCATGTACACCATAGCCAATCCCTCGCACTCTATCATTGAGTAATTTTTCTCAACCTTTGATAATTTCCTGCTCGCAAAGGCTATAGGGTGATCCATCTCTCCTTCATCGGCCTGTGTCAGCACTTCCCCCAACACAATACATGAGGCATCAATGTGCACATGGAATTCCTTCTTCCAATCCAGTAAGACTAAGATCGGCGCAGTGATCATATTTTCTTTTAATACATCTAGACTGCGCTTACATTCTTCATCCCAACAGAATGTAGCGTCCTTCTTCAGTAACTTCTCCATATGTGGGGTAATCTGAGCATAAGCCTTGATGAATTTTTGATAATATCCAGTATGGCCCAACGTTGCACGTAAATGTTTGACACTCTGTGGGGCCTCTAAATTTACTATTACCACGATCTTGGCAGGGTCCACCATTATTCCTTGCCTACATACCACATGACCTAGCAGAATCCCAAAGGAGACACAAAACAAGCACTTCTTCAGGTTTAGCCCAATCTGATATCTTCGGCACGTATCAAACATTGGGCGTAGACTGGCTACATGGCACTTTACTAACCCAAACACCATCTAGTCATCAAAATATACCTCCAAGAATTTGTGAATAAATTCTTTGAATGCCGCAATGACTACACAAGAGAGTATGGTCGGTGCATTTTTTAGTCCAAATGGCATCACAGTATACTAGAAACACCCCCATTCCATCGTGAAGGTTGTTTTACTCCTATATTTTGGTGTGATCTTAATCTGATGGTATCTAGAGAACCCATCAATGAATCAATAGGCCTCTTGTCCTCCAACATTTTCTAGTACCTCATCTGTAAATGGTGTCGTAAAAGGATCATGGACACATGCATCGTTAAGTCTCCTAAGATCTATGCAAATCCATATTTCTCCCTTTTGTTTCTTTTCTTGGACCACCATTGGGCTCACCCAATCGGATTCCTCCACAGGTTTGATAATGTCTGCCTCAAGCATCTTTTCCAACTCCAAGCGAACCTTTTCTTTATATTTACTATTAAGGCGATATGGCCTCTACTTAATGGGCTTCACGTCCAGTTTCAAAGTTATTTTCATCACACCCAAATCGCCTATGATGCCCTTCAGGTCCAAAAATTTTGTAGGAAACAAATCCTGATATTCGCAGAGCAATTCAACAACCTTATCCACTGTGGCATCATCCTATTAATCCCCAATATTTGCAAATTTAGGCTTCGCTTCAGTACCAATGTTTACTTGCCTAGTCTTCAACGACATGATGATATATGGGTTCTATATCTGTGAACCTTTGACCTCGCAGTTGCCTTCCGCTTCTAGGATATTGATATTTCTTGGGTCCTCATCCTCCCCTTCAGCAGTCATATTATAGCATTCCTATGCATGGCATACCTGGGTGCTCCAGTCTGGTTGAACCAGCTCCAAAGGGTCTTGTGGTATTCTGAAGATCGTTGTCTTAACCTCCTGCAGAGCTTCATCAATGCTTTCAAACCCATCTTCAAAACTGAAGGTCATTAAGAATCCTTCCCTTAATATATCCCACTCTGTGGTGCCATGATGGAGCAATGTTTCCAGGTACCAATTCATAGGGATTATATCCAGAGTGTGATAGAATAAATGCACCCATTCTGGTTGTGGCTCCATTCCATAAACTTTAGTCCATTTTTCTAAATGATCGCATGGATCATTCCTCCCATCATATTTCTTAGTCAACTGAACTTTTGGGCGACCAAATCGCAACCTCATCATTCTCCTATAATCACGCCATTCATCAAAGTTGTCTTTGTGCGTACCCCACCACCATGTGGGCGTAGCATGCAACGCCAAATCCAGTGCTTGAAAGTGATGGTCCTCAGGTACTTCTCTTTCAAAGGCATCCAAAAACTTATCTACATCAGTTAAACCATCATAATAAGGTAAATTTCTTACCTTCGATGACACACAGCACAGTGATTTAGTCATCATGTTGTAGTGCAGTGTAGATACTTCATGCAACCTATTCTGCCAATGTTCCAATTCTTCATCTGAGTCTGAGGTACAGGAGCTTTTGCAGTCCCATGCAATCCATCCATCAGCTGTCGGATTAATCCAGTATTGGTTTTGCGCTGTAATTTTATAGATCTGATCCAAATTATCATCACTGTCCTCATAGTCATGGATCGGTTCAGTATAGCGTGGTCCTTTTGCAAGGTCCAATTGTACTACAACGCAGAGTGATTTTCTTTCAAACGATATTGTCCGCTTCTTCAAATTGATTACCCCATTCATATCAATAGCCCAATCAATTCCAAGTGTGGGGTATGTCATCAACAATTTTTATCACTTCAAAATCAGCTAGCGCACTCGCACCTTCTATATCTATGGTAACTCCATGCAGACATCCCATAGGGATAATCTTCTGCTGGTTCGCCATCCTCAGTTGAATCAGAGACCACTGTAGTGCAGGTCTTCCCATTCTTTCCCATGTCTACTTAGGCAAAATGTTCACATCAGATCCTAAATCCAAAATAACCTATTCCATCTCATAGTCTCCTATCTATGGGGTGAGCCTCATCTCGCGCCCTGTTCTTGCCTTATGTTTACTGATTTTTCGGACTACGCAGTGTCCCTCAGGAGCATTCTCCCAACTTGGAAAGAAGGCGCAAAGTCAGAAATCGAAAAGCTAAATTAAAATGAAGACATCTATCATGCAGAAGATTAGGAACGGAAGTCTATTTTTGTCTTTAGTCACAATGAATGGGATCCACGCTTTGTTTTTTCATTGGCCAGCAGAGATTTTCAAATGGTAAATGTAACGTGGCAATCAAAGTCAGAAGCCAAATTGAACTATCCCAGTAGAGCCATCGAATTGATTGGCCTATTTTTGGTTTTTAGTTGCAGTTCAGAAAGTTTAGCTATGGGTTTTGCCCATTTATTTGTTATCAATAAACAAATTGTAACGCTGCTCCTTATTTTTATCAATCAGTTATCATCTCTCTTAGTTTATTTATACATTGCAAATCACTTGTAAAGAAGAGGGGAGAGTTCTGAGAGCTGGTGGAGGAGAAAAACAGAGCTTCTATTGTACAGTTGACAGAGATTTTAATGAAAAGATACAGCTCTGGCACCTGAGATTCCTGTGGTATGACATTTGACATATGTTTCTTCTCTGTCTCATATGTTTCCTTGTTATGTTTACTGTTTCATTGCATAATCATTTCTAGATGAATGCTTTTAAGTAGAAGGCCAGAATCCAGTTTACTGCTCTGCCCTGGAGGAGCGTTCAGTATTTGTGTATCTTCTTCTGTCTGAGAAGGATTCATTATATATGCCCTTTTCGGCCTCTCGATTGTCTTTCACTCCATACAATTCCAATTTGATTGTTAAACTTCATGCTTATCCTGCCTCAGGAGATAATCTGCGTTTTTCATTTAATCTCTGCTCTTGCTGTCTTTGCCCCACACAGCCCAGAAAACCCAATCATTTATAAAAAAAAAAAACCCTTTCTATCAATTTACTAGCCTAAAATCAGTATTCCTTATCGGTCATCTCAGCCCCTTTGAAGACTTGTCTGCCGAGATAGACCCGGAGAGAGCCCTCTCCTGTCCTCGTAGGGCTAGCTACGAGGCCGAGCTTGGTTTGATGTTGCCTTGAGTTTTACCTTCCTCAGCCTGAGGCAGATTCGAGTGCTAACACCAGTGGGAGTTGATAAATCAAGGAGTTGGAGCTTCCTTCAAGTTGGAGCTTTTAAATCATCACGTTGGAGCATCCTTCCAATTGAAGCTGGTAAACCAAGGCATTGGAGCATCCTTTGATAAGCCCCAGAAATGGGTAATTATATGGGCTCAGTTTGCCTCCTAACTTAGTTTAATCCACCATTCTCTTAGCTTATTGCATGTTTTTTTATTATATTTATGCTTCTAGAGTGAGATGGGTTGGTTATTATGCCATGGAGTCTAATGTGTGTTTAATGCAGATTTTTGTTGAATTTTGGAGAAAAAGTCAAAGATTTAATGGACAATTGGCAGCAAATATTCAAAGAAGACAAGGGAGAGGATTTATAGGAGGGTGTCCCCCTCATTTATGACTCCCCACTTCGAATTCTCCTTCAGGAAGCTCGGAGCACAAACAGCCAAATCAATGCACTAGGAGGCAGCCGAGCAAGTGGAGGATAACTTCTGTTTATCTCAAGTTTTGGGAGCCAAGCCTCCTTGATTTTAAGGAAGTTGTTGGAAGCTTTAGTTGTATAAGTAGAGAGGCCTAGGGCCTCATTAGGAAGTTGGTCAAATTTTCAAATTTTTGTTGCAGCTTTGCTCTGCTCAACTTCGAGCTTACTTTTGTTGACAGTTTTATGTAATCCTATTATTATTTTGATAATGAAGATGAGATCCTTTTTGAGCTAGCACTGAGTTACCTCAGAGGGCTGAAGCTCTTGGGTTAGGGCCCAATCCAAGCAGCCAAGCTCCTCTTGTTTGTATTTATATGCTTTGTTTCATTTTATGAATTAGTTGCAATTAGATAAATTTCTTTCTTGGTTAAGAATAGGTTGCTTTTGGTGATTTAGAAGGTTGTTTCCATTTCATTTTTCTGTAGTAGGTTGAACAGAGATAGAAATAAGATACAAAAAGGCCATCAACAGAACCTTGGCTTCCTTTCATCCCCTTGGGACCATGAATTGAGGCCAAGACCCTCTTACTGCCACAAAAACACAGATTTTCCTTATCCATAGGATTTCTAGTGTTGCAGTTTGTTAGAAGGTTAATGCTTTGCTTTAAGATCTATTTCGCCATGCTCATTTTTGTCTTTGCAATAAATTTTCTTCCATGCTTTCTTTCCATGTAGTATTTTTCAGCATTTACTTTCCTAGATCAAAGTTTAGATTAGCTTGATGAAAATTATGTTTTTTGATGTATCTAGTTTCTTTGCTTGCTTAATCTGATTGTTTGATTTTCAATTCTCTTGTAGCAAATCTCTTCTCACAATAATTCAGCCAATCAGCCATCACCATCTCTCTTTTATCTATGTTCCACAGATCACCCAAATTCCCTCACAAATCTGCCTTAGTTTTCTGCACTTTTCTCATAAACTTTCCTCTCTTTCATTGAACAAATCCGACCATCTTTCTCTCTCCTAATCATTCTTGATGAACCCTAGACACCTTAACACATCATCCTAGCCTTCAGCTACCCTTTCCACCCACTTTCCTACCTTCAAAACCTCCAAAACTGCTCTTGGCATCCTACTGTACACCTCCTGTAGATCCCTTGTAGCCTCCTATAGATTTTCCTATAGGTGTCTTTTTGAAGTCCAATTGCAGAAAAAGCCTCCAGAAGGCCACCTGAAACCTCCTAGGACCCATCCACACCTTCCTACACCTCTGAAAATTCCAAAGTCATCCTCCATCGCCACCTAATCACTGCCACACACACAAACAAATAAATTACATGCAAGACAATTTCACCTAAAAATACATAAAAATCCAAAAAGATGTTTTTTGCTCATTTGCTTCTAGAAATAGCTTGAGTAGATGTTATTTACTTATTGAGTAGGTAATGGCATTCATTTCATGGTTTTTCATCTCTCTTTCTGCAAAAGTAGGATTAGTTGGTTAAGTAGGGTTTGTTAGGTTTACTTCACATTTCAGTCTTCTTTTTCTTTCTGCAAGTAGAGTAGCCTCTATAGAGTAAGCTTTCCTTTTTTCATCACATATAAAGCTTCTTCTAGAATTCATAGAAGTTGGCTTGAGATCCTAGTGATCTTGCGCCAGCTGACCAAGTGACAGCCTGCAGTAAGAACTAGTGCTTGTGCATACAGCACCGTCGCTTCCAAATTTTTTACGAACTACCGGGTTGATAAAAGTAAAGTAGGAAGCCTAGGAGTTGCAGCATTATTGCTGTAATACTGGAGCTCACCATCCTTTCACTTGGAGATGATAAAATAGGGGGTTGGAGACTACTTCAGTTGATGCTAAGAATCTTGGAAGTTGGATATTCCTATTGATGTAAACTTTAAAGACATATATTAAGAAGCATTCGATGCTTTTTCTCCCAGAAGGGTTTCCACCTAAAAATATTTTGTTTATTGTCTTTGATATTTTTCATTGTTGAATGGTATTATTCATTTATGTTTTAATCTGATGCTATGCTCTAAAGACTAAAAATTAACTAACTAAAGTGAAATATTGATTCACCCCCTTCTCATTATTTCCAACACCCTTCAAGGGTAGTTAAAGAAGAGCATGATCAAAAGATGGGGGAAATTACCAGAATGATCAAGAATATGTCTAATAAAATAGATAGAATGGAGCTAGAAAATAGAAACCCTCCACGGTAGGGTCAAGAACCTATGAATAGACCACCTAACTAGTTTCAAAAACCTTTCAGCCCCAAAATTTGCAGAGATATACAAGGAATGTTGATCAACCTATCCAGACTCCTTTGGTTATTGATGAATATATTGAAAAGGATCTTGAGCAGTTGGTAGAAGAAACAAATTGTCTTAAAGGTCGGGATTCTCAAAATTGTGATGCATAGAAATATTTTCATCAGCATGAGCATGGAACATTCCAAGATATAGATCCTTCTCTTCTTTCTTAGTATAAAGTATTTTCATATTTTCTTCGGGCTAAGCTTCATAGGAAATATGATTTAAGTCTTAGAGTGACCTTGGGAAAACAATTTAATAAAAATAATAAGGATAATATTGATCAATCTAAAAGGAAGGACTAAGAACCTTCCACTTCATAAGCTCCTCGAAAATATCCTAGAGACAACGAAGAACAACTAATGAAGAGAATATATCCACTCGGTTTAGTCTGGATAAGGAACTTGAAAAGGTCAAGATTCTTATTCCATTAATAGAATTGGACAAAAATCATATTTACCATAAGCAAGTGACCAAAGTGATTCAAGCTCCACATATTCCGGCGGATCAAGATACTTTGAATCTACAAGTTGAAAAACCTTTTGTGTTATTTGGTCCTTATGCTGATGAAAGAAATGAAGTAGTTGCTTGTTTCTTTGTTATATTAAATAATCATGATTTCCTCATCTATAATTATATGTTGGACTCATGGGTATCTCATAACTTGATGGCTAGGACTATAATAAACAAGTTGGAGTTACAGATTAAAAGGACATATCATGACCTATATTCCTTTTATTCAATAAAGTTTAAGCACATTGGCTTGATCAAATATTTGGTTGTCTCTTTGGCACAAATTCCTACTATAAATATGGTCATTGATTTGGTGGTCGTAAACATTCCAGCCAAGTTTAGGATGCTTCTTTCTAGGTCATTGGGTGTTAAATTAGGTGGTTTCCTTCAAGTAGAAATGACCTACGCAACAGTTACAGTGTTTAGTGGAGAGAGTATGAGGTTATAGAAAGAAGCTAAAATCACCTCTAATGTTAGATGCCAAGCATTCTAACAACTTCCATGTATATTCTCTCAACAAAGATTTGGGTTTTTATATATTATCTGTACATACTAAGTTTTATTCTTCAGTTGTTGTAAATAAAACTATTAATGCTACAAATTCTTTAGTAGAAAAGGTGTGTAAATTATATTTTGATGAGGTTTCATCAAAAGAATGGTTAGTCATTGGATTTTAATTAGTTTCACCTTCTAAAGAAGTCATGTCTCTATCCTACAAGTCAAGTTTAACTTACCAACAATATAGCAGAGTATGAGGCCCTCATATTAGACCTTGAAGCTACCAAAAAGCTTAATATTTCCAATATTTCAATCTTTGGTGATTCTATATTGATAATCAAAGAAGTGAGAAACCTTTTTCAAACCAAGCATCCAAGACTTTGATGTTACATAAATGAGGTATGGGATATTATAGCCCCAAAAAAATCCAAGATTTTAATACAAA
Source organism: Pinus tabuliformis (assembly GCA_031772625.1). Taxonomy (NCBI): domain Eukaryota; kingdom Viridiplantae; phylum Streptophyta; class Pinopsida; order Pinales; family Pinaceae; genus Pinus; species Pinus tabuliformis. Next base: position 345,883,485 of record CM062817.1, read on the forward strand.
TATTATTCAAAGAGAGGAAAAGCATCTAGCATATTCCCAGGTTGTGTCAACCATTACCTTCCTCAATTACAATATCAACTAGAGGTTAGGAACCAGCTATCTATACCTAATAATGTCAAATATTGGTAGATTTTTTAGGAAAAACATATAAATAGGTTTATGGAGGTCATAGATGAGTTTTATGCCACATGTATTGATCAATAGTTTGATCGGGAGGGAAAAGTTCAAACACCAAATTCACAATCTGAATGGCATGACACTATTATCAGTCATAAAATTGTACAATTAAAAAATAAATTTATTCCCAAAGAATTGGTGCCAATCGAAAGACTTTTTTATCGTTGCGATATTTCCATAAATTCATCTGCAATACAATAGATAGAAGAGGTATAATATCACAATATTGAAACAGCAAAAGACCCCAACTTTATCAAAAATTGCAAACTTACTTCCATAGGAGGTGAAGGAAAGGTACATAGGTTTATTTAAGCAATATTTAGATCTATTTTCCAAGAATTATGAAGATCTAAAACCCTATGATACATCTATCATTCAGCACAAGATTCCATTGAATCCTAGTTCTAAGCCTTTCAAGCATAAACTTAAGCAAATCAATCATATTCTGTTGTCAACAACAGAAAATGAAGTGAAGAACTATTGGATGTCAAAATCATAGTCAAACTGGGGTATTTTGAGTGGGTAGATAATTTAGTTCTTGTTAGAAATAAGAGTGGTGAGATCAAGCTATGTGTTGACTTCAAAAATCTAAATAGGGAAGCACTCGAGGACAACTATCCACTTCCCAAGATCAATTATCTTCTGCAAAAGGTCAATGGAGAAGTTAATATTTCCATCATTGTTGGTTTTTCATGTTACAACCAGATAACTATTCAAAAGGAGGATCAAAATAAGATATTGTTCACTAAACCCTGGGGCACCTTTATGTATGCAAAGATGCCTTTTGATCTAATGAATGCAGGTGAAAATTTCAAAGGACTATGGACCTGGCCTTTATTGGTGAGAAGAAAAAAAACATTGTGATATATTAGATGATATCACTGTTTTTTCAAAATCAAAGTCTGAACATTTGAAACATCTTCAACAAACATTCCACAAATGTAGAAAGTTTGGAATTTCCTTTAATCCCAAGAAATCCATATTTTCTATGAAAGAATGAAATATTTTAGGACATATTGTTTCTCAGGAAGGAGTCAAAATAAATCCTAAAAGTGCGTTAGCAATAAAATTAATCATTTTTCCTAGGAACAAAATTGAGATACAGTCATTTCTGGGAAAAGGTAATTTCCTAAGAAAATTTCCCAAACTATGCATAAATAGTTAAGGACATAACCAATAATATGCTCAAGAAGGACCATGAAGTCAAGTGGACGCTACAAGTAAGGACAAATTTTCTTCAAATCAAAAAGTTACTCATTGAGGCTCTAGTTCTGGGCAGTCCAAACTATGGTAAGGCCTTCCATGTATTTTCTTTTGCTTCTATTTCAACAATTACAACAGCCATGCTATAGAAAAATTAAGACAATTTTGAACAACAAATAGCATTTTCCAATAAGACTATGAGGGATGCAAAGTTAAAATATGATATGATATTATGGAGAAGCAAGCTTATGCACTTTTTTCATATCTTAAGTCTTTTAGGACTTATGTCTTACACTCCATAATAATTTCATATGTGCCAAATAGTGCAATAAATACCGTTTTGACTCGATTTCACATTGATGGTAAGATAGGCAAGTTGTTAGCAAAGTCCAATTGCAAGTCGTTGGTCCTCAATTCAATTATGAAACTTACAGATTCCACCTTGGAGAATAATACCCAAGAACCTTCTCTAGATGTAAACAAAATTTTTTCCTCTTCAATTTGGTACAAATACATTGTATTTTATTTACAGAATTTTTTGATTCCACCAAAACTTAGCAAAAGTAAGGAAAGATCTCTCAAGATTTAGGCAAATAAATCTTACATCTTGAATGAAAATTTGTATTGGAAAGATCCCATGGGTATGTTTTTATTGTGTCTAACTGAAGATGAAACTGATTGGGTCATTGATAATTTCCATAAAGGAGCATGTGGAGGGAATTATACCTAGAGGGCTATCTTGCATAAAATTCTAAGAGAGGACTTATATTGGACTAAACTATTTTCTAAGGTAGGTGCCAAATTTAGAAGTTGTGTACAGTGCCATATCTTTGCAAGGAAGTAGAACTTACCATCACTACCATTGATTTCAGTGTTGGTGGAGGGACTTTTTGTTTACTGGGGCCTTAAATTCATTGGAGACATTTGCACACCATGAAATAGTCAACATAAATGGATCTTAATAACTACAGAGTATTTCACTAAGTGGGTAGAATCAATTCCAACTAGGGCTGCAAATTATACATTGGTTATCAAATTCTTGGAGGAGAATATATTGTCTAGATTTGGATATCCAAAGGAAATCATTATAGACAATGCACAAGCTTTTAAAACTCTAAAATTGATTGATTTCTGTTAAGAATATAATATTGCCCTTAATCATTCCATTTTTTATTATCCACACGATGATGACTTAGCTGAGTCTTATAATAAAAGTATTGTTATAATGATTAAGAAAGTGCTAGAAAATCACAAAAATAATTGGGATGCACACTTAAAATTTTCACTTTGGGCTAAAAAAGTTTGTACAAAAAAATAAACAAGGAAATCATTTTTCTAGCTATATATGGAACTGAAGTTGTTTTTCCAGTTTTTATAGCATTTCCTGTTATGCAAATTCTGCAAAATTCCTATGAAGAGGCCAATGATTTTGCAAGATTCATATACTAGTTGATAGAGCTTAAAGATGACAAATAACAGGTGCAAGTTAAGTTGCATCAATATCAAGACAATATGAAGAAAAAATTTTACAAGAAGGCCAAAGAAAGAGAATTCAATAAGGAAGATCAAGTGTTGATCTGATAACTTGTGGTTGGGACCTTTTAAAATTGTTGAGGCCAAAGGAAATAATACATTCATCTTATAGAATCTGGATGGTGATGTCCTATCATTGCCTATGAATGGGCAGTATTTAAAGCATTTCATAGAATTATGAAGAACCTAAGGGTTCTTATTATATTTTTCCCTATGAATACCGATGTGATTTTATTTTACAACACACGGTTTAATGGTTTTCTAATAGCATTTGACTACATAGCCGGAGGTGAAGGCACTTGTTGTGGTTCTCAACATCCCACAAGATGTAGTCCCCAGATGGAGGTGATGTTGTAACAGTGATGGCTTTTGAGTGCATTACAGTATTTATGACTTGTATATTTATTTAAACAAATAATATTTTTATAAAAATAGCATATTTCCACCCTATCTTCCATTGTTAATCTTTGCACAACTTTGGAAGCGCATCGTTGAAGGTTAGTTCAATCGACGGCAGAATAATTATATTGGGGCCCCTTGAATGTTCGACACTTAATGGAGGGGAGGTTCTAAAGTCATGTTTGATCAGTTTACTATTGAGACGTGTTTTATATAAAGAGCCATATCTTCCCTCCTCCCTACCGAGTGTTTTCAAATCAGCCATTGTACCCCCCACCCCCCAAGTTACCACATGGTGATGTGACTTGCAGGACCCTCGTTGGACAACAAAATGTCACATCAACCAATGGTGCAAGAGGGGTGTTATATAAGTAATACAATAATCGTTCCAAATGGCATCCAAGTGGTGGAGAAATATTTCTCCACGTGTCAAGAACGTCGGAACATCAACACAATAAATGAGCGAGAGTTTTTCCATATTTTTCAAAATATAAGATTTATGTCTACTTAAATTATGGTGTTTATCTTAATCATTGGGTTAAACTTTAAAAGTGAAAAGGGTTTCTTTATCTAATTATCCTTCATGCATCATGCAATTTGTCTTCAGAAAATTGCTTGAAAACCTATAGATCCCACATAGATGACTGCAATTGATTACCGAGTAAACCTTAAAGTCCTACTTTATTTCCTTGGAAGTGTGTTGCACTCAAATTGTCAAAATTATAAGGAAGCAGAAGTAACAAATTTTTTGGCAGGATCGGATCACCTATGAGCATTCCATGTGTCATAGTCAACTCATTATGCAAGTTATATGGTGTAAATGATCCTAATGAGACTTTGAGTATATGTAACAACCTAAGTAAGCCTATGATTTTGGCAATGAATTTCATCTTGGGAGGCTTTTTAACCTCACAAATTATTTGTGTTTCTAAGCAAGGCTAATTAAAATAAATTTTTTCCCTCCAACTTAAACCCCAAAGCTACGGTGAATTTATTGTCGAAATATTAGGTGAGTCCTAGTGTTTTTAGTCGAGCCTGATGTAAAAGTGATTTGGGAACAGTTTGAGCTGGTTGGCTTGATTATTTTATTACAAATCATTTGGTCTACTGGATCATATTGTGTCGCATATGATTTATGTGTCTTGAGTGTCTAAGCCAAATGTGTATTCCCCCATCGAGGTTTGTAAATATTAAATCTTATATATTAGAGGGTGGAAAAATAATTAAATCCCCTCATGTGTAAATTAATTAATTTTTCTGGCAAAATAAAATTAAATCCTAAGCCAAAAAATTAATTAATAGAGTCAAAATTAAATTGTCTTAAGAAAAATAATTCTCGAAGTGGAAAAATGCGTGGGTCCTAAAGGAATCGATTTTTAAAGGTCCTCCACCAAGTGAATATTGTATATTTCAAGAAAATTTGGACCATTGGACCTTGTTGGTTAAGTAAAAGTCAATTGTTTTAGGAAATTAGCTCAAAATAATTAATTTTGAGCTAATAAAAATGGAATTAAATGATAAATTCAAAAATTCCTCAATAATAAAAAAATCAAGGGCCAAGATTAAAAGATCTTGAAGTTTTTATCAACCGTCAAGATTATTTTGACAAGGATGAAAGAAACCAATCGTTATTTTTCCACTTGGAGGATGAATCTATAAATTAGAGTCATTTGAGTCTCTAGCATCTTCATCTCTGGCTAGAAAAATTTTGTTGAAGTAGTTTTGTAACTATTGTCCCATTGGGAACTATTTTTTCAATGATAATAAATATTTTTTGGTGCAATTCAAGGTGTTCTTGCTTATTGATTTGTGGTATGTACTAACTACGTGCATCTCTATGTTGTGTTGAATATTGGTAAGATTTGTTTTTTCATTAGATGGAGAGAGAACCATAATATTGATATTTTTGGGCTAATATTAGGTGGTTTGATTCCCCATGTGATCTAACAAATTATTTTGAGATAAATTCATAGTGCTTGCAAATACTTCAGTCCTTGACCTCCAAGTTCACAAACTTGGGCAAAAATAATTGTGGCTTGGATTCCAAATATTTATATTGTAGATTAAATATTCACTAAGGTTATAAAATACATTAGGGTTTCTAAAGTAATTTTAGTCCTTCTTCAAAGGAAAAAACTCCATAAAAATATTTTTCTCAAAAAATTTAAAATTTTTTAAAACCCTTGTATATTTGTAGATCTAACTTATAAATTATTTTTTCTAACTTGGATTTTGGGGATTTTTAGTATTTTTGTATATATTTGGGGTTTTGGGTTTTGAATTTTTGTAGAGTATTTAGGGTTTTTAATTTTTGTACAGTATTTGGGGTTTTGAGGTTTTGAAATTTAAATTTTTTATATTGGTTGTTTGGGTTTCTATTCTAAATTTTTTCCAAGATTGAAGAAGAAGTTGGCATTGGAGACCTCATAAACCCTAGATGTCTAAGGTTTTCAAGTTATTTTTGCAGGTTGCTTATTTTCAAATCGGGGAAAAAACTCATTTTCTGAAGGCCCTAGCCCTTACCCAACCTAAAAGGACTAGTGTTTGGGATATATTTTGCAAGAATTAAGAAGATCATAAGCCCTACAAGGGCTAGGTCTCATTACAAACCAGGGTTTCTTCAAAGGATTGGCATTTTGTCTCTAACAATTTATTTTGCAGCAATTTTGCTCAAATATTGTGTTTTCAGGTGCCAAGTACATTAGAGAAATTTTGGAAAAAATGGGCAAGTAATCATCAAGACCTTGGGCCTAGGGTTTGACCTATAAACCATACTTTTATCTCTGATTTATTACAGCAGTCAAATCAATAACAATTAAGCCCTAAAACCACATGTTACATGGTCAAAATTGTTTAAAATTGCAAAATCTTCATTTTCATAAATTTTGGCCACTTGGGCATCCCAAATCTAGCCTAGATCTAACTTTTATGCTCGCTGGAATTTATTGCATAACTGAAATTTTCATATCTAAAATTTCTGAATCATACACTTAATAAGGGTCTAAAACTTGAAATTTTCAGTTTCCAGTAAATTTTTCTATTTATAAGCAATTTTGGCATTAATTGTAACTGTATTAGCTTGTTGATATTTCATTTATTCACTGTTGTAGCAAATAGATAAAATCTGATTTTTTTTAATCACACTCTCTAAAAGCCCTAAAAATGATTTTTTTTCAAGTTGGGTGAATTTTACTATTTTTGGGTATAATGGCCACTGTTTTTTACATTTCTAGCTTGTTGATTTGTGGGCCAATTTATTGTTGTAATAACTTATTACAGGTCTGAAATATTACTAAATACATCTTCATAAAGTAAGCTAGACACATAAATTTACTTTTGTTGGTCATTGGAAAGTTTTGTACTTCATATGTTGGGCAAATTTTATAATTTAGAGTGATTTTTCTACTATTGTCATAACATTAATAAGCGCTGAAATTTTCTGAAGTACTACTGTTGATTTAACTGTTGAGATCTAACACTTGTGTGGTTTACTCTAAGTTTGTAAAATTTCTAGAATTTGGCACCTAAAGCACTCCTACATTTAAGCTCTAGATTTGATCTTGTGATAATTGGAATCTAATTGGCATCTTTGTCTTTGGTAATCACTCTAAATCTTGGCATCTAAGTTTTCATTTGGCTATCTTGAATGGTGATTAGTTTATCTTAAAGTGGTATCGAACATTGTTGAAAAATTGACATTTTACATCTTGTGAGAATTTGTTGAAGTTTTGCACTGGTGTCTCTAAAGCAATTTATCTTGTTCAAGATTGGCATCTCATCATTGTTAAGTACTCTCGCTATAAGCTAATTCACACTAAGCACTTAAGTAACATAAAAAATATTAATTCAAGATAATCTCGCACATAATCTCTTGCATAAGCATCCTAGTTCTAGCTTGCATTAAAACTTACTTCCTAGCATAAGTTAGCTTGATATAAATCAAGGGAAACCCTTCTCACCTGCTTGAGGGCCTTGGCAACTCTTCGTTGGTTAACATGGTGACCTTGCAGTCGTTAGAACCACAATCTCTGCAGCTCCAGAGGCATCAAGTGATAGGAGCACAACATAAGCTATCGCTAATCAGGCCCTAACCAGCTTCATGTTGGCCTCCTTCCCACAACCTACCTTGGAGCCCAGCTTCAAAATAGTTAATGGAAGGCCATACTTATACTAGACATATACTTAAAATAAACCAAGATCATTGCATCTCACATAGATCCTAGGACTTGCACATCATATAGGATATTTAATCATTCAAGCAAGCGGTGTCCATCCGACCACTTGGTTTCAAATTATCATAAGAACGAATTGTGACTCCATTAAGGCACTGTTCTCATACTTAAAATTTAATCTAATTATTAATCTTGTTAAATTTAACCAAGTAACTAGGCCACTCATCTGTGTCTCCCAAACAATTTGGTTTGCAACTTGTTTTCATTCACCTCATTCCATAGGGACTACCCCCAATATCATGTTGTTGGGAGACAGCTAAAATGGAGTGGGTGGGGATCAGAGTGACAGTGCCCGCCCTGAGCAGTTGTCGCAGTTTCTGTACAATATAAGCGATGACACAGTGAAAAATCAAGGTTAAAGTGAGAAAGCCCCAAACTTTATACTCTTCCCATCCCATTAATTCTGAAGATTTACCATTAATAAACAAGGAAGTGTATTCACATGAAACCCACTGTGAATTCGACCTCTATGAGTTGAAGGAGTGGGCTTCCAACATTTTAAATATCAGCAGGATATTGCCTTGACCTATAAATCTTATTTGGCACAGTTTATCATTCCCCAAACATACTCTTACCAAGAATTTATTTCCTAGTGTGTTAAACATTGCCTCCCCGTGAAGAAGAGTCTACAAAACCTATGGCATCACCATATTACAATGTGGTCATGGTCGATAAACAGTGACACTATTTTTGAGAATGCACCCGTGATTCCATGACACTAGCCAAAAACCAATGGTGGTAATCAAAAAAAGTTCCCTAAACAATTTTAGATTGTGAAGAAGATTATATTATATTTGATTATGTTTGGTTAAGAGCCTATAGTTAAATCCAATTATAATTATATCTTGATGAAGAGCTCTTCACTTAAGATTTCATCCATTTATTAATTACATAACAAAAGGCACTAATGCTTTAATAAGAAATTGTTTCATATTAGAAGATGAACGTGTAGATATCAAATAGTTCTCCTTGCATAAAATTTGCAAAGTTGTTTTACTCAATTTGTCATGGCCAATATACCCTACATTATGTTAAAAGGGGAATCAAAAGTTTGATGGACATAATTTTAATATATTGAAACAAATGATGGTTGCAATATTTTTTTAAAGTTGCTTAAATTGACTTTCCCTAGGAAAATTGCTATGGATTCAAAGTGATATAAATTCCCATGTGTGATTCAATTTTAAAAATCAATACAATGTTATGTTGATCAAGTTCTCAATGACAAATGAGATTTCCCTTGAAATTCAATATTGTAATGATGCATTTATCATGTTTCGACATCTTTGGAACATGCACAAAACCTCTAATATATGTAGAGTTGTGTTTTTATGGAAAAGCATGAATCTCTTCTTATGCATCTATTAGAAATCAGAGATATGGGTAATCAATGGAAATAAACCAAACAAAATATTAATAAAAAATACATGTTGATTGTAAGGTTGAAAATACTGCCTTCCTCTTTCAAAAAAATTGGTAAACATTTATTATTACGCTGATAATAAAACCCTAATCTTTGAGAAGTTGAGCAATAAGATTTTGCAAAAAGACAAGGTGAAGGTATGGTGTGGTGTGGTAACCATAGTGAACATAGCACTTTGTAGATGGCCTTGATAACAAAATTCAAGGGAAATAATGAATGATAAACAAGGGGTTTATAGCCCACTCACTTGACCACCACAGACACTATAAGGAATTTAATATGTGGTCCCTACTCTCACTCTGTGAAGGTGGAGGTTAGGCTTCTTTAATCACTATTTGAAGTTGAATGCTTTGGGTTCAATATGTGGATACTCACTTGGCTTACCTATTTTGTTTTATACCAAATTATTGTCCATATTTTAATATACACAAGCTTATAAGTTGTGAATAAGTACACGCTTGCAATGTCAACAAAACGAATAGTCAATGGTTTATTCCAAGAAACTCAAATTCCATACAAAATAAGTAAACTCTATGGTTTTACACAAGTCCTTATTAACCAAATCCATTTAGATAATTAGAGCCTTTCCATGCAATAATTCAACCATGGATGCAAGCCAACACTATTGTGCAATAGTAAACAATGCACAATTAGATCCTTTGTTATGCAATAAGTCAACCATGGATCCAAGCCAACACTACTGTGTAAGAATAAACAATGCACTATTTATTTGAAAGTGCAAACTCATTCAAATTACTAATAACGAAACTAATTCTCCCGTTTAATTATGTTTGCACTGCAAACATTAAACCATTCCATTGTTTATATATACAAAGGGTGAATTAGTTGACTAGAGCTAGTTATATCCCACTAGATCAAAGACAAATGAGGCCATACACATCGTTGAGGTTGTTAATTGGTTGTGGAAATGAATAGCATGTGGAAATCAATATTGTAGCAATACACCAATGTTTCTCCTAGTAGAGAACTATTCAATTGATAGCCACTACAAAAGGCAAATGCCTTTGAGTTGCATATTGCAACATGGGTGCAATCACTATTTGAGAAGCGATGATTGTGTGGCTACTCAATTAATATCGCAATTAACCAATGACAATGTAGGTTTTAAACCTGTACAGAAATTACCCGTATACAAATTCTAATAAAACAAAAAATAAACAATGGCGAGAACATAAAATATAAAACAGATATACACAGATATTTTTCTCTGGATCCCAAAACTGGGAATACCAGATTTATTTTTCATTATGCTCCTTTCAATGTTACAATACATATATATACATGTCGAAGCATTCATAAATCCTAATCAATTAACCCTAGATTAGAACATAATTGTAGTTCCCTTGACCGGATCTACAAAATACCATGGGCAGAAAACCATCATGCCCAAAACCATGTGAAAAACCCATGCACAAAACCATAGGTAGGTATGCCCACCTAATATAGGGTCCAAAAAAAATTATTGGGCCGCTACCTCGAAACCCGTGCAAGGGGGCTACCACTCCCCTGAAACCCCTCGACAAGGGGGGCTGCACCTGGCGCAACAAACAGGGGTAGCTTTCACCCCCCTGCACGTGCGACTAGTCGTGGAAATAATATAACACACACCCAACAAACAACTCAAGTTGTGGTTAAGGGTTTGTGAGTGAACCAATAATATACATCATAGTCAAAACCAACTTGAAATTAGAGCTAGCCACCATTCAACATCCATAACAAAGAGACAAGAATCTCCTCTAGGTCACATATAGCCATGCGACCTATATGGAGTCTTCTTGAAGATGAAGACACAGTTGTATAACCTCAAACGCCTTTCCACTCTACAAATATATGACCATACAACCTACAAAGGCTAGACAAATCACTGAATTAGCTATGGGGCAACCTCCAAATATTTTTTGGGTATGAAGTTGGTCCTCAATGAGCTACAAGAAGCAAAGAAACACTACAAAACTATAGAAGCAACGCATGGCGGCCATAGAAAATTACATTGGAAATTTTCCTTACTTCTAATATTCAAATTCACAAGTGTAACCACGTTAGAAACTCTCGTATAAGATTGCAGTAGCCAAAGAATGATGTCCACTAATCTCCAATCTCAAAAATCAAACAACAATTGAGGATATAGAGTTGTTGGAATATCCATTTACCCATAAACAACTGTAAATATGAAGTAAAACTCCAATTCTGCAAAGATAAATCAAATATCAACTCAATAACTAACACAAAACCCATTAAATCTTCAGAGAAGCCATTAAAAATACACATGGCAGCTTCATTACACTACACATAAATAAATGAATGCAAATGGAAACACTAAAAACTCAAATGGGAAACCCAGCTTAGAACAACTACTCAACATTAATTTCAACAATCTTTGGTTTACAATGCAAGCGGCTTATTATCCATTCAACAATTTACACAACTCCTTTGTATTCTCTTCTCATGGACCAAAAGTGAAAGTACAGAAAGAAATAGGGAGATAGAGGGTAATTGGGAAAACCAATAGCCTTGACCTTCTATTTCTCATTCCTTAATGTTTCCTTTCCTCCTCTCATTTTTATATTTCATTTAATTCTAATTTTCTTGTGTTCATCTTATTCCATTTTGCTTTGCATTAAGTTTTACATATTTACTAACCTTACTTTGTAGAAATTCCTTGTAGAATCAAACTGTTAATTGTAATTTACTAAAACAATAAACTTGAATCTACTCTAGTCATCACCAAAAACAATAAACGATTGATGAAATCACGAAGCATACAAGAGAGAAATAATTCAACCACACATAACACAATGATTTCCTGGGGAAAGCCACAACTAAAAACTCTTACTATCTGTATAGTGCATTAATCAGAAAATATGAGAAGATTACAATGCTTTACTCAAGCTTGCGCAAACTCAGCACTATCTCTATCTATCTCACTGCTTCCTAGAAAAGTTCAAGCCAATACTTAGTGAATTTCTTGCTTGCCCAAGTCCCTATTTCCTTATGTTGTTCCTCAAAGAATTAGCCCCTATTTAATTGAGAAATTCCTCAATTATGAATTGTGCAATCCTCATAGGTCTTCCTCTGACTGCATGCACCATCGGTTTAATTTAGATGATTTTACAGTTGGTAGTACATTGTCCGTGAACTCTAATCTCAACTGGGTCTTTCTCTGATCTGACATGCATGAGTTAATTATGAGTGAATCTTCAGTTTACTAGTTGATCACTACAGGCAGCACCACACTGCACTTTAGATAGCACCACATTATACTTCAAGCAGCACCCCACACCGCACTATACTTCAGGCAACACCCCACTGGACTGCAGGCAGCACCACACTCGATTGTAGGCAACACCCCTATGGACTGCAGACAGCACCACACTCCTAGACCTCCCACTAATTCCTCCGTCAATTGCAACTAGTTTAACTGAGTTTAACTCAGTTAGACTGAATTAATCAATTACAACTCAAAATAAACTCAACTAGTGTTCCTAATTGTCGGAGACACTCTACATGACTCTAGTTAAACTCTCAAGACGAATTAACTAAGTCAACTAAGTCAAATTAACTTAGTTCTATTACAAGTTGTCATGAGATGTGGAATTACGGTTTTATTACCAATTGAATTCAAGGACAAAATTGAATCAAGATCTTTCTTGATGCTATTTTTAATATTTCCTGCTGTTACTTTCAACATACTTGATTATTGAATTGCCTTAGATACTAAAGCTTACAACAACTATTTTGTGTTCAAATCAATTTCAGATCAAATAACAAGGTTAACAATGCAAAAACTGAGCAAGGTTCATAGGAAGAAAGGGTGATTTTTGACCTTAAAAGACAAAAGGAACTCTCCTTTACATGAAGAATTCACAATACCATAAAAAAAAAATCAAGTTGAGGCATTAGTACAATGGAGAATTAAATTGAGGCATTAGTACTATGGAAAGGTCTTTGGATCATCAAGGACAAAGATACCAAACAATTGATAGTGGTTGGGAATTCAATTATTCTGATTCATCACATGGTTTTCAACTTTATTCCCAAAAATCCCCATATCTCCAAACCGATCCTTCGTTCTAAAATAATTTTAGAACAATTCATCAATTTTCACTTGTATCATTCCCCGAGAGGACTCAATCATCCGTTGATGCAATGACAAATCAATTATGCTCTATACCCATTGGAAAAGGTAAGAGAAAATGGTAGGGTGAGAACTTTTTAATCTCTCAAGTTTTGTTTACCTGCTCTACATGCAAATGATCTCACTTAAGAAAGAAGATGTGGAAATTTTCCAATTGCATGAATCAATACAAGATTTCAAGGGTGTCCCTCAATGCAATATTCCATTTTCAAGTGGGTTATAAGCCTTTCTTGGATGGGATGCTAAGGTGCATGTGACTTTAATCCCTTCTATCGGATGGAATAATGAGTTATTTGTTAAAAAATTTAAATGTTCAAGTTGTTATTTTATGTGAGAGAGATTGGTGGAGTGATTTGAGATTATAAGAAATGGTTGAATAATAAATCATTTGTTAAAAATTTTAAAGGTTAAAGCTGTTATTTTATGTGAGAGAGATTTGTGGAATGATTGTTGAGATTATAAAAAATAGTTGAGAGACTCGTGGAGATGGATAGATTTTGGAATACCTCTCCTCATGTATAAATATATAGTTTCAATAATAAAATTATTGAGAGCTAGTGTTATTGTTTAATGATTTTTTGCTCTATAATTTCTATTTATGGTGTTTTCTTCGTTTGGTATCATCGCCATTGCCAAAGCCTAAGAGTTTGTGAAACGTGTGAGTAAGTTGAATGTTGAAGTCCCTCTTGCATGGAGGAATAATTTGTCTACATTAAGAAATCTGCCTGCAATGGAGGAGAAGTGAACCTGCGTGAATCCACTTATGGAGTTGTAAAAATGTCTACATGAAACGTTGGAAGTTGATGTGCCTGCGTGGACAGCTGCCTAGATTGGTGCCTCACTGCGTTCCAGATTTGGGCCGGAGAAGAGTTTCGTGGAGCATTTTGCTTTACCTGGAGACTTGTGCGCTGCATAGCGTGCAGACCTGTGGAACGTTCTTTCAATACTTGTGAACATGTAACCTGCGTTCGAATCATTGGAACGTCTATGCTTTTAACATTTATATTTGCCAACTTGTATGCTTTGAACGTTCCTTTTATATTTGAACCTGCTTATGCTCCATACAAATAAATGAAATGAATTTTGTGAATTTTTAATGGTTTTTTTTAATGCATATTAAAGCTTCATGTGATTCTTTAAGGCCACGCTTTACATTGAAGTCATTCCATCATAATTATGGAATGAGAGAGGGTGAGTGGAGAAGAGGATTATAGTTAGAGGAATATTTAAATGAAGTGTAATCTTTTTTTTAAATGTTGACAAGAATGTGGGTAATATTTTTATAAAGATATTTTCTAACAAGTGATGTCAAAAAAATATATTACTTTTTTCTTTAAGAGATATTGTACTCATTGAAATGTATTAAGAGAGCGAGTTTTGAACGAGTCTTGTTTAATTTTTGTTAGAATCGGGCTTTTTAGCTCTAGACTTGTTCTCGAATGTTAATAAAAATAATATTTTATGATCATGGTTTAGTCTCAATTTTTAGGACATTAGTTTTTGTCTTAGGTCAAAGTGGGACACATTGTGTTCAATTGTGCATTTTATCTCTCTTATTGTCTCAATGGCGACAAGCAATATTGTATCACCTAAATTTGTTGGCACAAACTATTTTTATTGAAGCAAACGCATGCAACATATATTCATCACTAAAGATTCATGGGAACTTGTAACTTATGGATATATTATGCCTTCACCTGATGAATTCAAAGCATTAAGTGATGATTAGAAGAAATATCTTAAAGAACTTATTAAAAATTATAATGAAGCACTTTCACTTATCGGAAGTGTTGTTGAAGAACCTATATTTCCAAGAATCAGTGGTGAACACATATGAAAGTGTGGTTGTAGCTAAATTGCAAACATTGAGGAGGAATTTTGAAAATGCCCATATGCAAAGTAATGAATATATTCATGATTACATCAAAAAAAATGCAAGATCTTGTTAAACAGATGAGGTCATTAAGGGAAGATGTTCCGGAAGGAAGGCTAATTGAGAAGATTTTAAGAAATGTTCTTCCCAAGTTTCAGATGGCCACCACTAGTTTTATGGTCTCCAAAGACTTAAATACAATGAAAATATGAATTGAGTGAATCTTTGCTAACTATTGAAGAAAATCAACCATCTGAGCAAAGTGGAACATACTTTTTCAGCCAAGCATAGAGGAAGAGGAAGGAGAAGGGGTTAGTATCATAATCAAAATCAAAAACAAAACATAAATTAGCAAAGTTCACAAGGAAATGCATCTCCTTCGAGAGGCAAATGAAGGAATCCCAGTCAGTTTAGAGGAAGAGGCAAAGATGGATCTCGCGGAAGAGGACAAGGAAGAGATGGAGGCAAAAATGGAGGAAGAGGTGGAGGAACACAGTGTTATTGTTGCCAAAAATTTGGCCATCTTGAAAGAGATTGTTATACAAAAAAGTGAGATATGGAGCATAATGAAACCAATACAGTTGTTGAAAAAACTAGGAATGAGAATTTATTCATCTCAAGTTTGATGGCACGTAGTAAAGAAAGTGAAGCATGGTATTTTGATTCGGGCTGTTCAACTCATGTGACATCTCAAGAGGAGTTGTTTACCAAAATTAATGATAATTATTCTGGTGAAGTCATATTTAGTGATGATAGTGTTTCAAAAGTGAAAGGGAAAGGCATATTTGCAATACCAACATTGCATGGAAAGAAGAAGTTAATTGAAGACACTTTGTTGACACCATCATTGAAGAAGAACTTACTTTTTGTATGACAAATGATGGAGCAACACTACAGGTTAGTGTTTGATATAAAGAACGTTTAATCATGGGTAAGTTGAATCAAAATGCAATTGTAGCAAGAGGAAAAACGACTGAACACAGACTTTGCAAGCTCTCCTTTGATTCAAGTAATTCATAAAGTTTGAAAGCAACATAAGAAGCAAATAGTAAGATTTGGCACTTAAGAATGGGACATCTAAATTTTCAATGTTTGGTGTTGTTGAGAAAGCAAAACATGGTGAACGGTCTTTCCTTATATTAAGTTGGATGATGAAGTATGTGAAGGGTGTATTTTTGGGAAACAACACAGGGAAAGTTTCTCAATAGAACATGGAAGACTAGAGAATGACTAGCATTGGTGCATTCAGATTTGTGTGGTCCAATGGAAACTGTCTCTTGAAAAGGCACGTTATTTTCTCACTTTCATTGATGATTATTCCAAGAAGACTTGGGTGTATTTTTGCAAGAGAATTCTAAAGTATTCTCTCATTTCCTTTAGTTTAAGGCTTTTATTTAAAGGAAAAGTGGTCTAAAAAATTTCACCTTAAGAATATATTATGGGTGAGAATACAAGTCAAATGAGTTTTTGAGTTATTGTAGGAAGAATGGAATAAAGTGATATTTTACCAATTCATACTCTCCTCAACAAAATAGTGTTGCAGAGAGGAAAAATAGGACCATAGTTGAAATGGCTAGGAGCATGTTAAAAACTAAGTATCTTGCAAATGAATTTTGGGTTGAAGCAGTACACAACTACAGTATACACTCTTAATTGATGTCCTATAAAAGCAGTGTTGAATTTGACTCTAGAAGAAGCATGGTCAGGATACAAACCAAGTGTTGCACATATGAAATTTTTGGTTGTATTTCATATGCACATGTTCCTCAGGGCAAGAAGAAGAAATTGGATGATAATAGTGTGTGTGAAGTGTATCTTTATTGGATACAAAACCGAAACAAAGAGTTACAGGTCATTTGATGATCCAGGGGATCAAAAATATGCTCAAAAATAAAAGTGCTTAAAATATCCTAAAATTTGTGTCAAATCATAGATCTCATCATTCTGATTCCAAGTACGCTTGAATTGCCTCAATCTGACACCACATGAGAAAGTTATCGAGTTCTGAAGTTTTTGGCAAACAGCGAAAAAAGTCAACTTGCAAGGTTGATTGGGAAGGTCATATGATGACATGGCACTGACATCAGCAAGTGTGTGCAGTACGATGGTCAGACGGGAAAATCCCATACTAACACGTGGCATGAACGTACTATGGCAATTTGTAGATTTATATTGGTTGGTGAAGTTTTGGTTTGGCCAATCAGAGGGTGCCACGTGGCCCTCAAGAGTCATGCAAATTTGTTTATGGGTTGACCGACCTCAGCGGGGTTCGACCCCGTGACCTCTGGCACAACAACCATCTATCTTTCCTCCAAACTACACGATGTCACTTGATATACACAGTGGGCTGATTATATTTAAATTGTAACGACTCGGAAGTTTTAGGGGCGAGGGCGTCGCGCTGGTGGGCTCGCTTGACCAGCCCAACCCCAGGTTATGTGACGATATATGACCAAGTGCAGAGGGGAAGGGGGCAAGGAATTAGCCCCAACCCCCAGATCCAACGTATTTAACATAACCACCAGCGAACACGAGGGAGGGGCGAAGGTGTGGCACCCTACCCGTGCCTAGACTGTGGTTCTTGGAACCATAATGTGACCAGGTGTCAAGGCTGACAGCCCCGGTCATATTATATACCATACAATCGAACTAAGGGGCAAAGGAACAGGGGCGCAGCCCTATTGGCATGCTTACGACTCAACAATCTGCACATTTATCGGCAGATTTGTTGTCGAACCCGCATCAATTTGTCACTCTGCAATGCTGCCAAGGCCAAAATGTTTTGTCAGTTTTGACAGAGAGTCAATTTTGTAGCACAGTTAGCAGGGAAATGAGTGAGGAGGCCTAACTTGGCCATTTTTCAGCCTTTTTGAGCCCAAGAAGAGCCTATACAGAGGTTTTTTGTTGTTTTGGACATACTGGCAGTGTTATTTTTGCAATTTGAGCATTGTATAGTTATGTAATTGAAATTTTGAGCATATAATTTAAAGGGCCAACATTGGAAGCTCGACCCGAAGACGTAGCCCAAGAGGGATGAACTCCATCATCAGATTGGATGTTTGTGATGTTACATGTTGTTTAATTTTCACTGTTAAAATTTGAAAAAATTAACTAAGTTTAATACGTTTATATGCTTTTACAATTTTGATATGTTGCCCACAAGACATAAAATAGCTAGCTTAATTTTACAAGAAACCTTCAATTTTTAATTTCAAATCAATTTTCGTATTAGACCATGGTTGTTTTGAAGGTTTGACAGTTTTTGGAAGTGTTTATTAGAAGGTTTAAATTGAGAAGAGGAAGAGTGCTTGAAGAACCAAACCCTCAAATTGGTTCAAAGAGGCCACAAACTCCACTAGTCATGGCACATGAAGGACAGGAGTTGATGTCTAAGGATGAGAAATCTTTCAGAAAGGCTTTCTATAATATGTTTGAGATGGTGAAAGTGTTGTATGTAGAGAGAACAATAAGGATGCAAGGAGAAATTTCTAATCAACAAAAAAGTAATGGTGGTGATGGGAGTAAGCCTCCACCTCCTCCTTCACCTCCATCCTCACTTCCTTCTTCACCTCCTTCAACACCTAGACATACTCCTCCTAGATCTCCAAAAGAGCATGTTAAATCTCCTTTGCTTAAGATTTATGTCAAGTTTGAATTGTCTATGTACAATGGGGAAGTAAATGAACAATGTAAACTTTGAAACGGGAACTCTGGCCAAAAAACCTCGAAAAACATCAAAAACAGTGCTAAAAACGAAAAGCGTTGATGCTGAAATAACACCTTTTTTTTTCTTGGGTAAATTTTCAACATGTTTTAAAAATGGTGGTGAAAACCAATTTTTTGCGCAAAAATTATCTAAAAAACACCCTCAAAACGAAAAGTGTTAATGCTGGTAGAACACTTTTTTTTTCAAAAGTAAAATTTCAACATTTCGAAATAATGGCGTAAAAGTGTTAATGCTGGTAGAACACTTTTTTTTTCAAAAGTAAAATTTCAACATTTCGAAATAATGGCGTAAAATATTTTATGATGATCCCGAAAAACATTAAGAAAATAAATAAATAAAATTAAAAATTAAAATATATACTTAAAAAAAAAAATAGTAATAATAATAATAAATAAATAAATAAAATGAATCATAAAAATGTAAAAGAAAAACAAAATTAATGGTAAGAATTAAAAAACTAAAAAAATTAAAAATTACAAACAAATAAATAGTAAAAAAAAAATATTAAAAAAAAAAAAAATTATCTTGTAAAAAAAAAAAAAAAATTGGCAAAAAAACAAAAAACATTTAAAAAAAAAAAAACTAAAAATTAAGTAGGTAAAAATAGAAAAATTAAGAAAAAACAAAAAATATTAAAAATTAAAAATTAAAATAGACTAGATTTTAAAAAAAATAGAAAAATAACAAAAAAATTGTTAAATACTAAAATTAAGATTAAAATATTGATTACTTAAAAAAACAAATATAAAAATATGTATAAAACACAAAAGTAAAAAATAAAAAATGTTAAAAAAAAATTATCTCACAAACAATAAAAAAAAAAAAATATATATATATATATATATATATATATATATATAATTAAGTAAGTAAAAAATAATAATAATAATAATAATTTAGAAAAAACCAGTTTAAAAAAAAAAAAAAAAAAAACAAAACAAAAAAAATTCAAATTATAAAAAACAAAAACAAAAAAAATGCGTATTTTTTATTAAAAATATATATGATGATGATGATGATGATGATGGTTAACGCCCGCTGAGACCAAACAATGGTCTATCGGACCTAAAGAAACAAATTATTTATTTTGATTTAAGATTTTATTCCTATGCTCAAAAAGCTTGGAGAGAAGCCTCCCGAGCTCACTATAATTTTGACATTGTAAAAGGCTAGGAAGGTCAGTATTGTAACAAAGATTATGAAACTGAGATCTAATGTGGTTATACGCAGGGCATTCTAAGAGGAAGTGGTTTTCATCCTCGATGTTCCTATTCTCACATATATGGCAGATCCTTTCCATCCATGGCGTTTTAGGAACTGCCCACCGGTTTGAAGCCGGTGAGCAGGGTTGCTCGTGACAGTGGAAAGGGTACTTGCAGGGGAAGGAAGCCATTTCACACAAGTGGAACAAGGGTTGGTTCACGTTGTAGGTGACTTGGTGAAGCTGGTAAAAAAATCGTGAAGGATGTCTATCTTGCAGGAAATGGGTTTTGCAACCTTCAAAGAATTTGAAGGAAGTCTACTTGAAGAATCAAGGGAGGTTGAACAAAAGTTTGCAGAATGGGGCAAAGGCTTGTTCAAAGCAAAGGATGCTCTTCGTGCCTTGGCCAAGGAAGGGATTTCTAACGGGAATAGGGACGAAGCCTATCAGCTTGCAAAGGAAGTGGACTTGTTTGAAGCAGAACTCAAGGAATTGGAGATAGGGCGGAAATTGATTCGAAAGAAGTGGGAATGGCTAACTCTTGAAGTGAAGCATTCCATAGCTTTGACTCGTAAGGGGAAAGCTGCAGAAGATAAGAAGAATGAAGATGCTTCTGTGGGGATGATGCAGATACTTGGTGCTTCTGCTACTATGGAGGTGGCCTCTAGGAGGGATCCTGAGAGGAATAGATTGGAGTATGTTCGAATGAAGGTTGGAGGCGTTGATGTACTCACTATGGTGGATAGTGGGGCTTCTCACAACTTCATGGGTGAAGATACTGCGAGAAGAATTGGGCTGAAATTTGTACCGACAAAGGCACAAATGAAGACAGTGAATTCTCCTCCTATTGAAATTCTTGGTATAGCTGAGAAGGTGGACACTACACTTGGTGAATGGACAGGGAAGGTTGACTTCACTATAGTGCGGATTGATGACTATGAGGCTGTATTGGGGATGGAATTCATGAAACAATTTGATGCTATGATTGTTCCACATTTGAAGAAGCTCTACATTTACGATGGAAGGGAAGATGTACCCATTGGTGTGCCAACCATTGGTGTGACAAGACCTGATTGTAAGTTGGGAGTGATGCAAATGGAGGATGAGAAGAGAATGGGAGACATGAGTAAGCGGTTGTCTACTGTTGAGGCAAAGCTTACCGAGCAGTCATTGGTCATCAGGTCACTTTCAGATAGCATCTTGGACTTGTCAAGAAGGCTAGAGTTGGTTGAGGATGATGATGATGATGAGGAGGTATATGTGAGGCCGGATGTCCAAAAGGAAGACCGAGTTGCTTATCTACAAAGGATGGAGATTGAGGATCCTGATAGATGGATCGAATTGATTAGTGAGGGAGAGCCTTCAGGCTCTACTCCCTCCACATCTTCTTAGATGGACAAGAAGATGGGGCTCATTGTTAGCTGCTCATGGCAGTGAGTCCTTAAACATGTTGAGCAGGTATCACTGATGATGCAGAGATGGTTTGGCATCAAGCATCATGACATGTTGCAGATGAGATAGATGGAGTTTCTATGGACCTGAGCATGGATTATGGAGATAGATTCTTGATGAGTCAAGAATGTGGCAGGATGTTTTGAGGAACAACTGATGATGGCATGAGGATGTTCACTCTCATGGTTTGAGCGTGACAGTTGGAGTAGCTACCCAACTAGTTCAGACATGGGGTCGTGAAATGTGCAGAGATATGTTAGCATTGTGTTGGAGTATCATGATAGAGGCTCACATTGGGGACACATGATGAGGTCGACACGAGATGTTGCAGTGGAGATTGTGACAAAGGGGTCGATGATCATGGATCGAGATGATATCTAATGGAGGACATACCATTGAGGTGTATACCTTGGTATGGTGAACTTCGTGGCAGTTGGTCACTAAGTTGGAGACATGATGGAGATGGAGTTCTACATATGTTGCAGGGATGTTTGCCTTATGTGGAGGAGTTGACATCATGGATAGTGATGATCTTGGTGGATGGCTACCAGGATGGTATGTTCGTATGGTATGTTGTATGATTTAAAATATATATATATATATTTTAAACAATCTTTTTTCTCATTAAAAAAAAATAATTATAATTTTTATTTTGTTTTAAACAATTTTTTTTATTTAAAATACAAATATTTTTAAATATTTTTAATTTTTTTAAATAAATTTAATTTTTAAATTTTAAATTTTAAAAATTATTAAAAAAAAAAATTAAAAATTAATATTTCTTTTTATTTTTGGCCCTCCGCTCCCCGACCGCCCGTGGTGGCGCGGCCGTGGGCAAAGGGGCCTTGTGAAATCGCCCTCCTGCCCACCAGCCGCCCGTGGTGGCGCGGCCGTGGGCGGAGGCGCCTGCACTCGCCCTCCCGCCCATCGGCCGCCCATGGTGGCACGGCCGTGGGCGGAGGCGCCTGCACTCGCCCTCCCGCCCACCGGTCGCCTGTGGTGGCGCGGCCATGGGCGGAGGCGCCTGCACAAGGCTCCTCCACCCACGGCCGCGCCACCACAGGCGGCCGGGGAGCGGAGGGCCAAAAATAAAAAGAAATATTAATTTTTAAAATTTTATTTTTTTAATAATTTTTAAAATTTTAAATTAAAAAATTAAATTTATTTAAAAAAAAAAAAAAAATTATTTGTATTTTTAAATAAATAAATAAATAATTGCTTAAAAAAAATTATAATTTTTAACAATTTTTTAAATTTTAAATTAAAAAATTAAATTCATTTAGAAAAAATTAAAATATTTTTAATTATTTGTATTTTTAAATAAATAAATTGTTTTTAAAAAATATATATATATATATATACACAATATATATATTTATATATTTAATAAAAAATGATTTTTTTTTTAAATATTTAAATTAAAAAAAAAAATTAAAATAAAAAATTGCTTAAAAATAAGCAGTAGTCTTCCAACCGCTTATAGCGAGGTGCGGCACCACCGAACACTTTCTTTTCACCAATACTAATGTTCGTGGACTATGCCTATTACACTTTTTCCTTACTTAGTTTGTGTTTCGCAACCAAGCAATATTATGTTTATCATTTATACTAATGAACACCCATACTCATTCATTATCATTAGCAATTATAAAAGAGAACAACAATTGCACAGTATAAAGGGAGGGGCAACTCCATGCGATATGAGTCTGCCCGATAATATATTAAGAATATCAATTTACAATATACAAGTATGTCTTGGCAAGACCAAGTCTCATACTTAGCCAATTTTACAATCAGAGGCAACCCTGCCTTTTACAATCTTGTGCACACCTTGCACGATGGGTGGGTGCTCACCCGAGCCACCAAGACACCCTCGCCAGGGCCTGGCACAAACCGGTACTTCAAACAACCCACGGCACACTTGCCTACAACTTCGACTTCCACCAAGTGCATTTTACGACAGTGCACAACCCAACTTAAGCGCATGAGTTATGCGCTCCTCCAAATCCTTATGCGCACTCCTAAACCTGCACCCTATGCGAATTATCCAAGTTCGAATGAGTTCCTTGAATGATCCTCCAAACGCACATATATATATGCGTTCAGGTGTGGGTGGTGGCTCGCCCGGCCGACCACCCAAACGCATTTTACAAACCCTTCCATGAGCTTTGAACGCCTTCTTTATAGGTCGGCTTGCCCACAATACAAGTCGACCTTCAAGTGTCGTTCCATCCCCAATCGGTCGTATAAATGCTCCTTCGCTTCATCGCAAATTTTCTAAGTGTCGTAATCGTTCACCGTTTCGTCACATGAGACTAGCCGAAACGTCGCTTCTCCGTGTGCGCTCGCCCGCCTGTGCACCCGCGCGCCCGCCGTGTGCGCTCACCCGCGCGCCCGCCATGTGCGCCCGCCCGCGTGCCTGCCCGCCAGCCCGCCGTGTGCTTTCGCCCGCGCACCCGCCGTGTGCGCTCACCCGCGCGCCCGCCGTATGATTTAAAAAAATAATAATAATAAAATAAAATTTATTTTTTTAACAATCTTTTTTCTCATTAAAAAAAAATTATAATTTTTTTTGTTTTAAACAATTTTTTTTAATTTAAAATACAAATAATTTTAAATTTTTTTAATTTTTTTAAATAAATTTAATTTTTAAATTTCAAAAATTATTAAAAAAAATTAAAAAATTAATATTTCTTTTTATTTTTGGCCCTCCGCTCCCCGGCCGCCCGTGGTGGCGCGGCCGTGGACGGAGGAGCCTTGTGAAATCGCCCTCCCGCCCACCGGCCGCCCGTGGTGGCGCGGCCGTGGGCGGAGGCGCCTGTACTCGCCCTCCCACCCACCGGCCGCCCTTGGTGGCGCGGCCGTGGGCGGAGGCGCCTGCACTCGCCCTCCCGCCAACCAACCGTCCGTGGTGGCGCAGCCGTAGGCGGAGGCGCCTGCACAAGGCTCCTCCGCCCACGGCCGCGCCACCACAAGCGGTCGGGGAGCGGAGGGCCAAAAATAAAAAGAAACATTAATTTTTAAAATTTTATTTTTTTAATAATTTTTAAAATTTTAAATTAAAAAATTAAATTTATTTAAAAAAATATTAAAAAATTTAAAATTATTTGTATTTTTAAATAAATAAATAAAAATTGCTTAAAAAAATTTATAATTTTTAACAATTTTTTAAATTTTAAATTAAAAAATTAAATTCATTTAAAAAATTAAAAATATTTTTAATTATTTGTATTTTTAAATAAATAAATAAATAAATTGTTTTTAAAATATATATATATATACACATATATATATTTATATATTTAATAAAAAAAAATAAAAAAAAATGTTGTTTAAAAAAAATATTTAAATTTTAAATTTTTTTTTAAATAAAAAATTTAGGTTTAATAAAAAATAATTATTATTTTTTTCAAATAAAAAATACACATTTTTTTGGTTTTTTTTTTTTTATAATTTGAATTTATTTTTTAGTTTTTTTTTATAATTTGAATTTATTTTTTGGTTTTTTTTTTATAATTTGAATTAATTTTTTTTAAATCAAAAATAGGCATTTCTTTATAAACTGTAAATATTTTTTCATTTTTTATTTATTTTTTCATTTGAAAATACATATATTTTAGGCCATTTTTATTTTTTTTTAGGGTTTTTTTTTTGTAATTTGAGTTTATTTTTGTTTTTTAATATTAATTTTACTAGTTTTTTAATTTTTTTTCGTTAATTTTCCATTTTTTTTTTTAACTAGTTTGTTTTTATTTATTTTTTTCCTAATTTTTGCTAATGTTTTTTTTTTAATTTCTCTATTTTTACTTACTTAATTTTATATATATATATATATATATATTTTAAAATTCCAAATTCTTTTATGGTTTATGAGATAATTTTCTTTTAACATTTTTTATTTTTTATTTTTGTCTTTTCTATATATTTTTTTATATTTGCTTTTTAAAGACAATTATTTCATGTGGATTGAAAATTTAATTAACGATGTATAAATATGTAGAATATCGAAAATGCAAAATATTGACCTTCTTCTTTAAATATGCAAAACAATAAAAACCTCACTACAAAAAATAAAAATAAAAAAAAATAAAAACAAGAAAATATGAGAAAGAAGACCACTTCCAAAATTATTAAATTTACAAAATAATTATTTACATTTCATACAATAAAAAAAATTAAATTCAAAAAATAGGTCTTTTAAAAAAAGGGTCTGATGCAGAATAACCACTTTTTTAAATCAACATGAAAATCACTACCATTTTAAAACGTAATGTACATAAAAAAAATTAAAGTGCTAAAAACTATGCTCTAAAAAAAACATGTGTGTTTTACATCACCCGCAACGTACATAAAAAAAATTAAAGTGCCAAAAACTATGCTCTAAAAAAAACGTGTGTTCTGCATCACCCCTTTTCAAAAGCGGGTCACTTTTTTGCTATCTCTACAAAACGGGTAACAGTATCAGTTCCCGTTTCAAAGTTTACGTTGTTAATGATAAAAAGTTGGATAATTGGGTTCACCATATTGAAGTTTATTGCAAGGTTCAAAAGATTGATGATGATGTTACATATATCTAGCTTTCTTCTCTTTGTTTGGAAAGTGAGGCCCTCATCTGGTGGGAGGCCAGAACTCAAAAAGATTTGAAGAAAAGTGGTAAAATTATCTCTTCTTAGAATGATTTTACAGCTGCATTAAGAATTCAATTTTATCCATTAGCTTATATGCAAAAAGAAATTATGGATTGGAATAAATTTAGACAAGCTAAAGGCTAGAGTGTCCAAACTTAAAGCAAGAAAGAAGCAAGAGCAAAGGTCAAGGAAGCAAGAAGAAACCAATAAGAGGAAGGAATATGTATTTTGAGCCTTATTCTCTCACATGTGCAAAGGAATTACGGTTTCTGCAGTTATTTTAGGGCTGAAAATTGCAAGTCAATATTAAGGGTCGAAGCTAAGACTCAAAGCAGGTTGAAGGAGGATTGGTTCTTGTTACTTTGGTTGATCGTTGATCTACTTGGAAGAGGTTTTTGGAGGGATGACTTGGTGCTTGGAGGAAGACTTGGTCTAGGAGTTTGGGTCTTGGTTTTCTCATTTGAAACAGATTCTAGAAGAAGAGAAGATAATCTTTATGGGTTTTCCCCTTAGAGGGTTTTTTCCCTAGATTGGAGCCTACTTCTTGTGTCTATTGTCTTTATTATTTTTGCTCTTGATAATCGTTTGATGAAAATATCTAATAAGGAGCAATAAAAAGATAACTAAAGTTCACAAGTAATTATTAAGGTTAAGGAAAATTGGTTTTAACAGTTATTATTAAAATTGGAAACTAGGGCCAAATTCCACTTTGGATAGCTCATTTGATGGAGATGATTATTGCATTGAATTCCTCTTTTCGAGAGGACCAAAATTGACCTAGAAATCATAAAATTTGGATAAACAGAAATGTGTTTTTGAATTTATGCCCACACATGTGAAAATTGTCGAAGTCGACCACATCATGATGTAGGGCTATGAAGGCCAAGAAAAATGTCACTTCACCCTTAACTAATTGTATAAATATAAGAGACCTCAAACTTCATTTGACATCATCTCATCACACACATTCTTCTATCTCCTTCTTTGATTGGTTCGTACAACTTATTGGGCATATCTTTTCTCCCACGTGTGGCAAGAAGGACAAATTTCAAGGAAAATTATAGGGTTTGACCTCCTTTGACTGTGATTTATGTGCTATAATTTCGCTTTTGGCAGGCCACATCTATTAGCACAAGAACCGAGGCAATTCGTTGTCTTTGACCACAGACCAATTACAAGGTTAACCGCAGCCCTGAGCGCAGAGTTTGACCAAGTTTTACCACTGATTTTGTGATTGTTTTGGGTTGACTTTGACCACTTCAGAAGGTCGAGTTTCGCTACCAAGCTCCAAAAAGGATTGTTTGTTGTTGATTTGACCAACATTGACTTTCTAGTTAGCGTTATTGCTTACTATAAAAAATCTCAAATTTGACAGGGTTGTTTTCACTGTGATTTGGTAAGTCAATTTTGACTATTGTTCTCTCTATCTCTCTCAATTGAACATTTGATATAATAATAAGAAGAATTGATCAAAGGGTTTTTCCCTTTGCATCCCCCAAATCTGGTGTCTTCTTGTATTTTGCATTTTATTATTCATTTTCTACCTATAGTTGTTGTCAATGTGATTTATGATTAATGTGATTGTTATTGGAAAACTAATTTGGAAATTGTCATTGGCTTACTTAAAGGACATTGAAGTAATTATGCTAAGCATAGAACATACCATTGTTAACTAAAATTAACATGGCATCAGAGCCTAGGTGAAGACAAATCCCAAGCAAGAGATAAAAGCAATCACCAAGAGAAATTTATTGGTCAAGTATCAATGGCTTCTACATCTTAGTTCAAGACTGAGGACATGGAAAATGACTTTGGACCTAACTTTGGAGGAGCATGAAGTATTGGACTATGTGCATGGAAAAGTGGTGGAGCCTCCTTCAAATGCATCGATTGTTGCTAAAACGAAGTATAAAAAATGTGAGGTCAAAGCAAAGAAAATTTTGGTTGAGTCTATTCAAAAGCATTTGGTTGCCTATATTTCGTATTTGGGATCTTCTAAGGAGATATATGATAAGTTGGTTGTGATCTTCAAAGTGAACAATGCAAATCAAATACTCTTTCTCAAAAATAAGTTGAAAGATATCAAGATAGATAAAGGGGAGTCTATCCAATCCTACTTCATGAGAATAACTCAAATCAAGAATGACTTGCTAGCTATTAGAGAAGTTATTTCTAACAAGGATCTCTCTCTCATTTCTCTTGGAGGTCTTCCAAGACCATGGGATGTGTTTGTTACAACCATTCTCAACAATAATAGGAAACCTGGTTTCGACGAGTTATTGGCTAGAAGCAATCAAGAGGAGACTAGGATGGTGGAGAAACACAAGCTTTCAAATGGAAATGAGCCTACTGCTTTCTCCACTCATGCAAAAATGAAGAATAATGTTGGTCTGAGGAAACAGGGTCAAGGATCCAAGAAGGAATTCAAAGAAGGAATAAAATGAAGATGTTGCAATTGCAACAGGTTCGGCCACTATGCTAGAGAGTGTCCTCACAAGAAGAATTCTCCAAGGGATGATGACAATAACAACAACAATTTCAAAGGGAATGGCAATCAAAGGAACAGCGGGTTCAACAACAAAGGAAACGGCAATCAAAGGTACAGCAGGTTCAACAACAAAGGAAAGAGGAGTGCTCCCGCTACTCGAAATGGAAATGGTCGACCTCCCAAAATGACAAGAAATACCAAGTATGATGAAAGTAATGTTGTAGAAAAACAAGATGAGTTTTATCTTATTTCTTCTTTATCTACTACCTCCTTCGAATACATTGAATCATTGGTTGATTGATAGTGGAGCCTCAAGGCACTTCACTGGGTACAAGGAGGCCCTTTCAAATTTGATTAAAAATAAGACTAGTTTGAAGATCATACTTGTTGATAATGCCACCTACCTCGTGAAAGGGATAAGTATTGTCACTCTTCACTTGAATCAAGGTCGAACCATTCATCTACAAAAAGTATTGTATGTCCCCGATTTGAAGAAGACCCAGGTGTCTATTTCTACGATGGAAGATAAAGGCTTCAAGGTAGCATTCATTGATGGAAAGGTACGTATTTGGCAAACAAACCCTAAAGATGCATTTACTCTTGGATTTAAAGTTGATGGTCTTTATCAAGTTGGAGGAAGTCCTTTGAGAGCTTTGGCAAGTGATATTTCTCTCCGATCTTGGCTATGGCACCAGAGATTTGCCCACATACATTACAAACCCTTACATGGGGTAAGGAAGATGCTCACAAGTATGTCCAAGTTTAACATGAATCATGAAAGTGTTTGTAAGGGTTGTGCAGCTAGAAAACTTACAAAGGGGCCATTCTCTTCTCGTGAAAGCAAAACTACTTATATTCTTCAATTGGTCCATTCTGATATGTTTGGTATGTTGCTCGTAACATCATTGGGGGGATACTTATATTATGCAATCTTTGTGGATGACTACTCTCGTAAAACATGGATCTATTTCTTGAAGATGAAGGATGAAGTGTTCAAATGGTTTCGTTCCTTCAAATCATTGGTGGAAAATCAATCAGGGAAAAAGATCAAAATATTGAGGACTGACAATGGAACCGAATATGAATCAAATGAATTCAATGACTTTTGCAATGAGGCTGGCATTAAGAGAGAGACAATTGTTCCATACACTCCTTAACATAATGGTGTTGTTGAAGGGAAGAAATAAACAATCATGGAAGCCACATGTGCCATGCTCCATGATCAAGGTCTACCGAAATTCTTATGGGGAGAAGCTGCCAACATTGTTGTATATGTTCAAAATAGAACCCTGCATCAAGCATTGGATTTCAAGACACTCAAGTAGGTCTTCACTAGTAATAAACCTGATGTTTCTCATTTTAGAATATTTGGTTGTCCTGTGTATTTTCATGTGCCTAAAGAGAAGAAACAAGTTGGAAGCATCTGGGAAGAAAGGCATATTTGTTGGCTACAGTGAAAATTCAAAGGCATATAAAATCTTTGTGTCTAGTCAAATAAATGTGGAAGTAAGATTTGATGTCACCTTTGATGAAGACATTGTCCTTGGGAAAGCCATAGATCTCCCTATCCCAAGGAAGGACAATGATGATGTTGTCGAAAAACAAGAAGAACCTCTGACAGATGAGCCTATGTCTAATGTTGAAGGTCTGATGGATCCTATTGATCCCCCTCTTGGTGATCCCTCTACCTAAGGAAAAGACCTCTATGGCTCAAAGATATTCTCGAAGATGCGGAAAAACATACTGCTCCAAGAGGGACATTCATGAAAGTAAGAAGTCGAACCAGTATCAAGGTACTTGGATGCTATGAGTACGATTGTTCAAGTTGAACCTTACACGTTTGCAAAAGTCGTAAAGCACCAAGCATGGAAGAATGTGATTAATGAGGAATATGAATCGATCATTAAGAATGATGTTTGCAACATGGTGTCTAGACCCAAGGACAAGTTTGTCGTCACTTTTAAATGGATTTACAAAATTAACCATGGAGTTGATGGGAGTGTTGAAAAATATAAGGTCAAGTTCGTTGCTTGAGGTTTCTCTCAAAAGGAAAGAGTGGACTATTACAAGGTATTTGCATTGGTTGCTTGATATACCACTATCTAATCTATTATTGCTCTAGCTACCAATCAAGGATGGACCCTACATCAAATGGATGTCAAGACTGCGTTCTTGCATGGCTTGCTTAAGGAGGAAGTCTACTTGGAACAACCTCAGGGGTTTGAAGTTCAAGATTGAAGGACACATGTATACAAGTTAAAGAAAGCCCTCTATGGGTTGAAGCAAGCCCCTAGGGCTTGGTACGAGAGAATTGATAGTTATCTTATGAAGTTGGGATTTACGAGGAGCTATGTTGATTCAAATCTATACTTCAAGGTTGAAAAGGAAATGCCTCTCATTTTGGTCCTTTATGTTGATGATCTCTTTCTGACTAGTGCAGACCCTCTCATTTATCAATGCAAGAGGGAATTGACTTCCGAATTCAAGATGAAGGACATAGGATTGATGCACTACTTCCTAGGCCTAGAGGTTTGGCAAAAGTCAGGCGAGATTTTTCTTTTTCAAGGAAAATACATTGTGAAGCTACTAAAGAGATGTGGGATAGTGGATTGTGAATCCGTCTACTTCGATGGAACTCAACTTCAATAAGCTATGTGGAAGTGTTGTTGGGCCCGAATTAGCAAGCCCTTCAAAGTATAGACAACTTGTAGGGGCCCTGATCTTCTAGGTAAACTCTTGTCCAAACACATGCTTCATTGTAAATACTTTGAGTCAGTTTATGGTTGAGCCTCATCATATAAATTGGATTGTTGCTAAGAATCTCTTGAAATATCTTCATAGCATTATCAACTATGGTTTGAAATACACTGTCGGGAATTTGAGGCTATATGGATATTTTGACGCTGATTGGGTTGGCAGTGTGATGGATCGAAAGAGCACGTCTGGATATTGCTTCTCATTGGGGTCTACTTCAATTTCATGGATGCGCAGGAAGCAAAAATCAATTGCTCTAAGCACCGTCAAGGCCAAATACATTGTTGCTAGTATGGCTTGTTGTGAAGCTATGTATGGTTGAGGAAGCTCTTCAGTGAGTTATTTGAGCATGTGCTAGATACCACCGTGATCTATTGCGGCAACCAAAGTGGGATTTGCCTTTCAGAGAATCTCATGTTTCACGACCAATCCAAGTGTATTGATATCAAGTACCACTTTATCTGGGATATGGTACAACAGGGAGCAATAAGGCTCCAACACATCAGGACCAATGAGCAAGTTGGCGACATCCTCACAAATCCCTTGGGGAAGGTCAAATTCTTAGCCTTCCAAGAGAGACATGGTGTCGTGGAAGGACCCTCCCATTGAGGGCCCCGCTTGAGTTGGAAATTGAGCTCTGGGGGCTTGGGGTACTTCTTGGAGCTATGTGTGACCATAAGGTGAGTGATTCAACCTTCCCTGTTAATTTTAGGTACGTTCTATGCTAGAGCAATTTATTTAAATTTTCACAGTTAGCAATCACATCAGCATTAAGATAAACTGTAGATAGAACATAAATATAAATCTCAGAAGACAAGCCAAGACAAAAGGACACAAGATGTGGCGCTAGCGAGGGACAAACCCCACAATGTGGAGAAACCCTTGATCAATTCTTATTTTATGTTCTTCAAAGTTCAACAGAGAGAGAGAGAGAGAGATAGTACAATGACAAAAGAAGTCAACACTTTGACTTATCTAGATCTAGCATAGATCATTTCGTATAACGATGAGATCAGTGGAAGACATTCTGCTTCAACTGATTCTCCAAGGTGACTCCACCTATCATCGTGTTGCATCTGGTTCTCTTGCTGCACCACTGCATACTGCACCATGCTGCACTAATCATGATTATCATCACGCTGCCCATGTCCATGATCTTATTCATCATCTTGCTGCCTTTTATGTTGCATCTTCCATCATCATACAGCCCTATCACTAAGCTGCTCTCATCTGCTCTTATCATCATTTCGCTGCGCCTGCCCATCATGATTTGAGACTGATCATCCTTGTCATTCTCATTATGTTGACATTGTAACCATCATTGCTCATGATCCTTGCCATTGTGAGTGCATGACTGCGGCTACAGGAATTTACAACGGCTTCATACCTTGACTGCAGTTATCACTGTGTATGAATATCTCTGTGCATAACATGAACAGCGTATATATATATGACATATGAACAGCGTATAAATATATAATATGAACAACGTGTATATGAACTGCGTGTAAAGGTGTCTTCATGACTACGTATGGACCCTTTATTAACTGCGTGTTATGACTTTATGACTGTGGTTGTTCCAGGCGTCACATTGAATGATCTGTGTGTTATGACAACAGATCCATTGTGGATTTCTTCATTGCCTACTCAGCATATATGGTTTCCATACCTGTGCATATATTGTCTTCATGACAGCGTATAAACTACGTGGATGTCTTCATCCAATGTATTAGGCTTCCACCCCTGTGCATACATATATTGTTGGGCATCTGTGTGTATCATTACCAGCGTATATATATATAATCATGAACAGCGTATAGTGTATAGGGTTTCCCATGTATCAGATTTCCTGAACAACGTATAGAGATGAACAATGTATCTGGTTTCCTTGAACAGCATATAGAGATTCATCATTTGCTAGCGGATAGATGTCTTCTTGACCTACGTTGTATTAGGGCATCATTTTGTAGCTAGGGCTCCTACTAGGCCAGCGTATTCTTTTTGTTCTCTCCTCCAAAAACCCAAGACGTGGAGAGGAGATCACCTCAAGAATACACGTGTAAAATGACTTCAAGTCCTATTCTATTTATACTGAAATGTAGATGATGAATAGACACGTCTATTGGGCTTCTGAGCCTACTCAAATTGTTGGGCGGCTTGATAATAATTCCATAATCAAAATAAATTCATATCTCCATAAATACTTATCGGAATTGGATGATCTTTAGATCAATCCTACACCTCTCGACGAGAGGGATCCAAGAAAAATATCAGTTGCCACAAATAAGCTGACCCACATGGAGTTTGGCCCTAGTTGCCAATTTTAACACTCCCTCTCAACTAGGGAGAACTCCATCCGCTGATCCATATGTCCAATTGTACTATCTATGCCATCAGTGCCCTGCTCAGCTCAACTTAGCTCTACTGAACCATGAAGAAGAAGAATTGATCGAGAATGTCTCA
This sequence comes from Pinus tabuliformis, assembly GCA_031772625.1. Classification (NCBI taxonomy): domain Eukaryota; kingdom Viridiplantae; phylum Streptophyta; class Pinopsida; order Pinales; family Pinaceae; genus Pinus; species Pinus tabuliformis. The sequence continues at coordinate 345,917,194 of CM062817.1, forward strand.
TATCATTCTCCATTGACCCGAAGTCAGCCTCAGAGTGCATACCACTGGTCCCAAACCAGTCTCAGCCAACCCAAAGTCAACGTCATAGTGGATACCACTCCTACTACTGGTCCCGGACCAGTGTCATTGGTCTCAGAGAGTGTACCACTGGTCCCAGACCAGTCTCAACTGACCCGAAGTCAGCGTCATAGCATGTACCACTCTCAACGGTCCCAGACCAGTCTTCCACTGACCCTAAGTCAGTCTCAGAGTATGTACCACTGGTCCCAGACCAGTGTCAACCGACCCAAAGTCAGCATCATAGTAGGTACAACTCCTACCATTGGTACCAGACCAGTGTCATCAGTCTCAGAGAGTGTACCATTGGTCCCAGACCAGTCTCAACCGACCCGAAGTCAGCGTCATAGCATGTACCACTCTCACTGGTCCCAGACCAGTCTTCCACTGACCCTAATTCAGTCTCGGAGTATGTACCACTGGTCCCAGACTAGTGTCATTGATCCCAGATCAATGAAGGTCATCCTAGCATAGGGAGTACGATAGATACAACAACGCGTCCATCAGTACTACTATGGTCCCTATCCTCATTTCCCTGCTCATTGATCATATGAGAGGTACTTCCCAGGAGTCCCACACTGCATGGGTAGGATGCCTTGACAGGGGAACTTAATCAATCTTGTCCTCACAGGAGAACTAATCATCCTACTACACAATCGCCATGGAAAACACACCATCCAGGGCTCACATGAGAGCTAATCATCCTGCTACATAATCGTCATGGAGAATACATCATCCAAACCTCACAGGAGAACTAATCATCCTGCTACAAAAGAGAGCGAATCATCCTGTCCCACAAGAGAGCGAATCATCTTGACCCACAAGAGAGCGAGTCATCTTGTTTCATAGGAGAGCGAATCATCATGTCCACAGGAGAGCAAATCATCCTGTCCCACAAAAGAGCGAATCATCCTGTCTCAGTGCGCACCACCAGGGGAAGGTGAGTCACCCTGTGGTCGTATGTTGCTCCAGTAAGAACCGCAAGCCCACAGAGCTCCCAGAGCTCAATGTATGCAACATGCAGGAGCCTTGTACAAGGATCTCTCAACGACTCCAAGTCATTCAAGAAAATCAGAAATTTGATCTTTCCCCGAGGCTCTGACAAAGTGTATCGACCTGTACATCATCTTAATGTGATGGAGCCTCCTTGCTCATTGACTTACCATGTCCTAGATAAGGCAGTATCTGATGTCTATCTGTTGGAGCAATCGTCGAATACGGGATTCTTCAATAATCAAATCCCACCTCTGGTTGTCACAGAGAATCATAGTGGTATTCATCATGTGTACTCACTGAAGAGTTTCCACAACCAGGCAACTTCATACGAGGTCATACTCGTAGTTATGTATCTAGTCTCGGCGGTACTTATAACAACCGACTTCTGCTTCCTGCTCATCCATGATATCAAAGCAGAATCCAAAGAGAACCAGCACTAAAAAGTGCTCTAGTGATCCTCCACACTCCCTGCCCAGTCAGCATTCGAATAATCATGCAGTTTTCATATTTCCAGCAGTGTATCTCAATCCATGAGAGATTGTGCCCCGAAGATATCTCAGAAGATTCTTGGCACCAATCCAGTGCAGCTCAACCAAATATGAGCTCACCATGCTAACTACAAAACATGTCTGGAATCCAACTCCCTTTTACTTCTACAAATTAGAGGGTCTGCACCTATCAGAAATAGTTCGTCCGCATAAGGTGCCCGCATGAGAGGTCTCTCATCCACAACCTTTGGATAATGGTTTGGATTGGTTTCACTCCTAGCGAATCTCAGCTTCATCAAACAGCAATCAATCCTCTCATACTACGCCTAAGGTGTTTTGCTTCAAGCCATAGAGGGCTTTCTTCCACCTGTGTACATGAGATTCCCGTTCATGAATCTCAAACTCCACGGGTTGTTCCAAACCTGTGGACCTGCTACATGAGGGGAATGGTCCCCTTGAAGATTTTACTTCGATACATCTCAAACATGTACCTTCATGCTTTTTTTGAATTCAGGGATCCCAGTCACCATCTAACTTACAGACCTCCGGTGCTGAGTCAATGGTCATGGTCCCTGAACTCTAAAACATCTTTGAAAAAATTATTTTCGAACACGTACCTTTCCATCGATGAGTGCCACCCTGAAACCTTTGACTTCCATTTCCGAGATGGACACCAAGTTCTTCTTGCGATCAGGTACTTAAAAGAGATTTTGGGGTTCCTTGCTTTCTTTGAAAAGTCGACCATTTCCTTGATGACCTGCATTAATTATCATTCCTCTGATCATTGAAGATGTCCCTAGAATGATTATTATCTTCATCAAGAGATGTGTCCCTGTCCTTCGGACACTCCTTCGCATGATGGCCGAACTTATTGCAACCAAGGCATTCGCCTTTCCTTCCACCCTTAGATCCGAACTTCCCAATGAAGTGATCTTTAGATGGGCCATCGGAAACTTCCGATGTGCCATTTTGATAATATGCTCTGCTTCGACTTCACCCTTTGTGAACTTAGAAGAGAGATGTGGAACCCATTGATCCTTTTGTTTTGTCCCAACTGTCTTCGATGACTGCTCTTTCACTCTTGCTTGGGCATTGTCTTCACCTCAGCTCTGATTCCATGTTAATTTTAGGTATGTTCTATGCTAGAGCAATTTATTTAAATTTTCACAATTAGCAATCACATCAGCATTAAGATAAACTACAGATAGAACATAAATATAAATCGCAAAAGACAAGCCAAGACAAGAGGACACAAGATGTGGCGCTAGCCAGGGACAAACCCCACAATGTGGGGAAACCCTTGATCAATTCTTCTTTTATGTTCTTCAAAGTTCAACAGAGAAAGAGAGAGAGAGAGATAGTACATTTACAACAGAAGTCAACACTTTGACTTATCTAGATCTAGCATAGATCATTTCGTATAACGATAAGATCAGTTGAAGACATTCTGCTTCCACTGATTCTCCAAGGTGACTCCTTCACCTATCATCATGTTGCATCTAGTTCTCTTGTTGCACCATGCTGCACTAATCATGATTATCATCACACTGCCCATGTCCATGATCTTATTCATCATCTTGTTGCCTTTTATGCTGCATCTTCCATCATCATGCAGCCCTATGACTGAGCTGCTCTCATCTGCTCTTATCATCATTTTGTTGCCCATGCCCATCATGATCTGAGACTGATCATCCTTATCATTCTCATTATGTTGAGACTGTAACCATCATTGCTCATGATCCTTGTCATTGTGAGTGCATGACTGCAGCTACAAGAATTTACAACGGCTCCATACCTTGACTGTAGTTATGACTACGTATGAATATCTCTGTGCATAACATGAACAGCGTATATATATGACATATGAACAGCATATAAATATATAATATGAACAACGTTGAATAGTGCGTATATGAACTGCTTGTAAGGGTGTCTTCATGACTGCGTATGGACCCTTTATTAACTGTGTTATGACTTTATGAATGTGGTTGTTCCGGGCATCACATTGAATGATCTGCGTGTTATGACAACGGATCCATCGTGGATTTCTTCATTGCCTGCTCAGCGTATAGGGTTTCCACACCTGTGCGTATATTGTCTTCATGACAGCGTATAAACTGCGTGGATGTCTTCATCCAGCATATTAGGCTTCCACTCTTGTGCATACATATATCGTTGGGCATCTGTGTATAGTGTATAGGGTTTCCCATGTATCAGATTTCCTAAACAGCGTATAGATATGAACGACGTATCTGGTTTCCTTGAACAGCATATAGAGATTCATCATTTGCCAGCAGATAGATGTCTTCTTGACCTGTGTTGGATTAGGGCATCATTTTGCAGCTAGGGCTCCTGCTAGGCCAGCATATTCTTTTTATTCTCTCCTTCTCCAAAAACCCAAGACGTGAAGAGGAGATCACCTCAAGTCCTCTTCTATTTATACTGAAATGTAGATGATGAATAGACACGTCTATTGGGCTTCTGAGCCTACTCAAATTGTTGGTCGGCTTGATAATAATTCCATAATCAAAATAAATTCATATCTCCATAAATACTTATAGGAATCGGATGATCTTTAGATCAATCCTACACCTCTCGACGAGAGGGATCCAAGAATAATATCAGCTGCCACAAATTAGCTGACCCACATGGACTTTGGCCCTAGTTGCCAATTTTAACATTCCCCTTAGGTGTGTTGTGTACAAAGTGAGTGGTTCACCTTCCCTTGTGATACCCCATGATGGTTGACATGTGTGTAGGGTGAGTGGTTCAACTTCCCCTATGATTGATGATATATGCATAAGATGAGTGGTTCACCTTCTCCTGCGGATGTTCTAGCATACATCCTACCCATGTAGTCTAAGACTCATGGGAAGTACCTCTCATCTAGCCAATGAATTGGGAAAAGTGGATAGGGACTATAGCACTACAGATGGACACATCATGTGTTGTCGTATGAGCCATATGAGCATTCCAGCTATTAGGGACACCACCTAGAAATATTTTGATACCTTTGACACTGGGTCATTCCTCTCCCGGGGGTCGAGCGATTTCATTCCAGTATAGATCTTTTTTTTGAACCTAGAGTCATTCCAGGAAATGAAATATTCAGCCTTTTTTAGCCATTCGCCAGAAGCCTCTCACCTTTAGCCTTTAGCCAAGCCCACCACACCACCTCCTCATCAGAGCCGCCACGCCACGCTACGCACGCCTACCTGGCTGCTGGGTCCAACCAACTCGCCGGGCCCCATGACCAGAGAGAGAGAGAGAATCCGATTGATACACCACTCAACTTTGGCTTATCCTCTCCCGATTCTAGTCCGCACATTGATATTCCCCACTGCTGCCTCCCGAGGGAGTCTGAGCTGTGTCTCAGTCCCAGTGTGGCTGATCATCCGAAAAGACCAGCTAAGCATCATTAGCGGTCGATCCAAGTGTTGATGCACTCGATGCTTAGCTTTCTTTCTACTTTCATTTATATAACTCCCCATAGAGGAGGTATAATCTCACGTCCCAATGCGAGGTCTAATCTAAGCCCCCCATGTTCTCTACCCTCGATCCTCGATCTCTACGAAACCTCGACCTAGAACCTCTACCACTATCAAACACACGGTCTCACTTACCGCTACGGAACACAGGAATGTTCCTACTTGGAATAGATGGAAGGAATTACAATGCCTTTACATACATGAATTTCACATTTTGATAATTCGACAGACATAGCCCCCATAAGCAACAGTCTCCATAGCCAGTCAGTGCTAGAACTCTTCTCAGTCATTGCAGCTAGAACTCTTGTCATTGCAAGAAGGTCATTTAAATTGAGGGTGTAATTATTCTTCCAATTCGTTCCATTCATTGGTCATATTCTCTCCCTGATAGCGAAATTCCTACATCGTCTTACATATCGTAACAAGCGGTTGGTAAAACACACAAAGGCGGGAACCCCGACCTACCCATCGTTCCCCCGCCACCCACCACCTTTGATCATATTATAGTGTTTTACTAACTAGTCGGTCATAGGAATTCTTGCAGAATCACTATGGGAGGGGCCTAACGGACCTTGAGGGTCGGTCAAGCCCATCGCTTCACCCCAGCAAGAAAATCGGCGAGCCTATGAATCCTGTCAGGTCAGGCCGAAGATTGGACATCGAGCCGAGCTTTAGCAATTTCCGTAACTAAGTTTCCTTCAGGGCAATGCCTCGAGAAACTGAATCCATGGCTGGAGACAGTTCATGCATGTCCCGAAGCGCGGGAGGTCATCCGATGACCGGACGCGTCCCATAGAGGGAAGAAATCGTCCCTTCAGTGATCGTCTGTTCGAGCTCTCTGCGTAGCCTGCGCCCCTTGGAAGTTCAATCGATTCTATCGAGTTCAGGTTCTAGGTTTTAGGGGAATTTGGTGACTCGAATGGCGGCCTTTTAGGCGGTAAGATATTTCCCCCAGTTCCATTCAAAGCTGAATATTAGGCGAAGTTTCACCAATCATTCCCCCTCTTACTGTCCTCCCTCTGCTCTGGGTCCACTTCCTCTCCCTTATGGTCGAGCCGCCCCCTAAAGGGTCCTGTTCAATGAATTTTCTTTCTTCATCCCTGTGTCTCTTCTGGTTCCTTGTGCCTGTACCCGGTCTCTAGGGCCTTGTCTGGGGCGTTTGCAAGTTCCGGAAGAGGGAGAACGGGATCCAGGGAGATAACCTAAGGGGGGGATATGATCCATGGGGAGGGGATAGCTCGAGTGTCATGGTGATGCTTGGCTGTTCCCTTCGATAGAAGATCACCACTTCATTCCTTTTCCTTCATAGGGGTGATGTTCGTTTGACCAAGCTCTGGCCCTGGGATGGAGTGCTAATGTGAGTGGGATACGGGCCGCCTACTTCCCGTAATGTAGATTCATTGTATAATTGGGCCGAAGGTTGTTCCCGCACCCCACCAGGTGTGTCTAACGCACCCAACCATGTTTCTCCTGCACGCACTCATGGTCGGAGTAGCCGCGATGGCCCTTACCGCGGTGGCGGGACTATGTGCTTGCTCCTCCCGCCCCGGAAGCATGGGCTTGTGGAAGAATCCTGCCCTTATGGAATGGAAGTGAATTGGTCGAGCCCTCTCCTCTCCTCTCCTTAACAGTCGAGCCCCCTAAAGGGTCCTTAACAGTCGAGCACCTAAAGGTTCAATTTACTTATTGGGTGGGGGGGCTATGGTCGAGCCTGCTTACGCATCCTTAACAGTCGAGCGTGCTACGCACCCTGCCGGTCCTTGCCCGGTGCGGGACAAGTAATAAATTCCTTGCACTAGGAAGCGCAAGCCCCTCCGGTTCCTTGCTTTCCTAACGTCAAGCAAGCAATAAATTCCTCACCATCGGAATGGTGAGCCCCTACCGGTCCTCTCCTCTCCCTCTCCTTAATAGTCGAGTACCTAAAGGTCCTATGGTCGAGTACCTCTCCTCTCCTCTCCTTAACAGTCGAGCCCCCTAAAGGGTCCTCTCCTTAACAGTCGAGCCTGCTTACGCATCCTTATCAGTCGAGCCCCCTAAAGGGTCCTTATTAGTCGAGCGTGCTTACGCACCCTAAAGGTGATGGCGGCCTTAACAGTCGAGCCTGCTTACGCATCCTTATCAGTCGAGCCCCTGCCGGTCCTTGCTTTCCTAACGTCAAGCAAGCAATAAATTCCTCTCCTCTCCCTATGGTCGAGCCCCCTAAAGGGTCCTTATCAGTCGAGCCCCCTCCGGGTCCTTGCCCCCGGAGGGACAAGCGGCTTCGCACCTTTATATATGTCATTTCGACCAGTGATTCCAGTCATTCTTTATATACGTAATTACGTCATTCATTTTCGACTTCGAGACCAGAGAGAGTGACATCCATTATATATGTCATTATGGTCGATAGAGAGTGACATTCATTATATATGTCATTATGGTCGATAGAGAATTCATTATATATGTCATTATGCATTCATTCGTTGCTCAATATTCCAAAACCTCCGCCAAGGGAAAATGGCCAATCTCGTAGGGAGAATGTCCAAAACCTCCGCCAAGGGAGCTGATCAAAAAGTAAGTCAAATGAACCCGCTTGCTTGACGTTAGGAGGGCAAGGGTGAGCCTGTCGAACTCTTTTTTAGTTACTTATTTGAGAGGGGCCACCCAATAAGTAAAATGAACGAACGCTCGACTAATAAGGCCGCCATCGCTCGACTGTTAAGGCCGCCATCACCTTTAGGTGCTCGACCAAGAGGACCTTTAGGTGCTCGACTGTTAAGGAGAGCCCCCCCACCCAATAAGTAAATTGAAGAGGAAAGAGAAAGCTTCTGAAACACATCTCTGTCTATATTCCTGTCTGAAAGGCCATTTTCATGCATTTTACGGCTACTTTAAACGCCCAAGCTGGGGTTCCAGCTCCTAAGAAATAGCCTAATTTGGCCATTTGGGGGATGCGCAAAATGACATATCTCGAATGACGTAATTACGTATATAATGAATGCCGACCAAGACAATGAGTAAGTGACTGCCCCTCCTCTCCTCTCCTTATCAGTCGAGCCCCCTAAAGGGTCCTCTCCTTATCAGTCGAGCCTGCTTACGCATCCTTATCAGTCGAGTCACTAACGTACCTAATTGATAGCCCGGTGAAATGGTGGTAGTTAGTTATATATGAGCATGTGGTAGTTTAGGTTCAGTCAGTTTCGTGTCTCCTTGACTATAAGGTAAGACCCCAATTACCCCAAACAGATATTGCTGCTCTGCGAAGGCAGAATGACATATCTCGAATGACGTAATTACGTATATAATGAGAGTGATTTCCTAGCTAGGCAGCCTTGAGCAATATATAACCCCCCCAAAGAAAGAAAAGAGAGATAGATCGAGTAAGTGAATCGGTCTACATTGAATTATATATGTCATTATGCATCAAAACCTCCGCCAAGCTAAAATGGCCAAATTAGTAGGATGCGTAAGCAGGCTCGACTGTTAAGGAGAGGGACGGAGTCGCTCACTCATTCCGATGCCCCCCCACCCAATAAGTAAATTGAACCGGCAGGATGCGTAAGCATGCTTGACTGGCCGCCATCGGCTCGACTGCTAAGGAGAGGGCCGGTAGGCGCTCACCATTCCGATGGTGAGGGTTTTAACGCTCGACCAAGGGGGGCCGCCATCGAAATCTGTTCAAACCTCCGCCAAAGCATATATTCTCTATGTCATTCCATCAAGGAACGTAGTCGCTTGCTTGACGTTAGGAGGGCAAGGGTGAGCCTGCCGAACTCTCGACCAACGCCTTTTAGTTACTTATTTGAGAGGGGCACCCAATAAGTAAATTGAAATGTATATCGCTTGTCTGTAATCAGACAAGGAACCCGCTTGCTTGACGTTAGGAGGGCCATCAACAAGGTATGTTGCTATGGGATCAATCTAATTGGGGTTCTACCCTTGGACTGACTTTGGTTAGTGCAGAGTGGCAAGGTCTTGTGACTCACTCTCGATTGATTCTTCTTCATTATTATATCAATGTTTAGCAAAGTTGAGGTGAGATGTAGAGATGGTTCATGATGACAAGATGGCATGATGATGGATGGATTGGCAGGTGGAATTCTCTCCATTTGAGAGAGAGTGTTAAAATTGGCAACCAAGGTCAAATTCCACTTTAGAAAGCTCATTTGATGGAGATGATGATTGCATTGAATTCCTCTATTCAAAAAGACCAAAATTGACCTAAAGATCGTCAAATTTGGATAAGCATAAATGTGTTTTTGAATTTATGCACACACGTGCAAATTGTCAAGGTCGGCCACATCATCATGTAGGCTCGTGAAGCCCAAGAGACATATCACTTCACCCTCAACGACTTGTATAAATATAAGAGACTTCAAACCTCATTTGGCATCATCTCATCACTCACGTTCTTCTCTCTTCCTCTGATTGGTTCGTACAACTTATTGGGCATATCTTTTCTCTCACACATGGCAAGAAGGACAAATTTCAATGCAAATTACAAGGCCGAAAATTTCAAACACAATTGCAAGTTTGACCAGCGTTGACTAGTGTTAAATTTGGGTATGTTCTATGCTTAGAGCAATTTATTTCAATTTTCACAGTTAGCTCAATATCTTTTCCTAATTAGCAATTACATCAGCATTAAAGTCAATTGCAGATAGAACATAAACATAGATCGCAAAAGACAAGCCAAGACAAAAGGACACAAGATGTGGCACTAGCCAAGGACAAGCCCCAATGTGGGGAAACCCTTGATCAATTCTTCTTATATGTTCTTCAATAGTTCAGCGAAGAGAGAGAGAGAGACAGTACATATACAACAGAAGTCAACACTTTGACTTATCTAAATAAGAGCATAGATCATCTCTAAGAAGATGATACATGAGGTAATTGAACTCAGTTGAAGACAAGTTGATTCAACTGATTCTCCCAGGTGACTCCATCACCATGTTGCACCTACATTGTGTTGCTTCTTATGCTGCACCTCACCGTGTTGCACCATGCTACACCCATGTGCCATTGCTGCACCATGTCATAGCTTGTTGCACCATGCTTGCCATGTTGTCCTAATGTGCTTGCAGTACCATGCTTGCCATGTTGTCCCATTGTGACATTGTTGTACCATGTCATAGCTTGCTGTCCTATTTGCAGCACTGTGCTTTCTATTGTCCCATGTGGCATGTTGTACCTTGCTGCTATCCCATTGTAGCCTTGTTGTACCTTGTTGTTGTCCCAATGCACCATGCTATTGTTGTTGTTGTGATATAGACTGGTTAGGGCACTTCAGGTTGCTGCCACAGCCCTCAAATAGTCACCTAGGCAACCCTTAGTCTCCATGTTATCCCTTGTTGTGATGGTATGGCCTGCGGCCTACCACACAACCTTGCTGTAGCTTTATGGCCCACACATCACACTCAAATCAGCCCTTAATTTCTGCGGCCTAGGCTAGTAAGGCTTCTCTCCATTCAAGTTGTTGTTCTGAGCATTGTACAGCCCTAAACCCTTTCATGTTGTCCTTGTTTTGAGGTGGTTAGGCCTGCGGCCTACCACAGTCCTTGTTGTCACCTACAGCCTTCTCCAAAACAGAACTCCTTACCTCGTTTGTTGCCCAACTGACTTGTCTTTGACCTGCGTTTAGCCCTGAACATACTCGGCCTTCTTGCAATGGCATCCAACCCTTAGAAGGCTCCACGCTGCCTTCTTTTCCTTGTTGTAGTTGCCTCTTGTTCTCCTCCACATCACGTTGTCCTATAATCTCCTCTGCCTTCTTAATTGCGGCTAGGCTTTAGTGTTAGGACAGCGTAAGGAATTGTTGAACTTCCCTCATTACCTAGGGCACCTAACCCTTCTTGTCATGACCCCTTGTGGACAACACTTAGGCCTTACTCCATAACTGTGTTAGGAGCTAGGGCATCTCTTCTAGGTCATGCGTAGATCATCTAGGACTGCGTTTTGAACTTCATGCTAGGGCTCCTTCCCTACTGTGTCTAGGGCTTGTAGAGACCAGTGTATAGGGCAACGAGTAACCCTCCTTCTTGACTGCGTCTAGGGCTTGTGCTAGGGCTTCTTAACTTCTGCGTTTAGGGCTTCCTCTCTTAGATTTCTCTACCACTAAAACCCAGAACAAGTGGAGAATAATCAAGAGTGAAGTGTGTAAAGAAATGACAATCAAGGCAGCTCTTTTTATACTAAAACGTTGAGCACGTGGGTGTTATTTACTTGTTGGCCAACCTTGATGAATTGTCCCATAACACAAATAAATTTGTATCTCCATGAATACTTATCGGAATCGGATGATCTTTAGATCAATCTTACACCTCTCGATGAGAGGGATCAAAGAAAAATATTCGCTGCCATAAATAAGATGACCCACATGGAGTTTGGCCCTAGTTTCCAATTTTAACAACTAGGAGTGGTTTCATCCCCTGACTGTGGTTTTGTACCAAATTTTCACTTTTGGAAAGTTGCATCTATTGGCACAAGAATCAAGGCATTTCATTGACGTTAACCGCAAACCAATCGCAGGGTTGACCCCAGAGTTTGACCAAGTTTGACTGTTGATTTTGTGCCTGTTTGGGCTCACTTTGACCACTTCAAAAGGTTGAATTTGACTGCCTTTGACCGAGCTCCAAAAAGGATTGTTTGCTGCTGATTTGACCAACATTGACTTTCTTGTTAGGGTTGTGCATTACTGCAAAAAACCTCAGATTTGACAAGGTGGTTTAGACTGTGATTTGGCAAGTCAATTTTGACTATTGTACTCTCTCTTTGTTAAACATTTTATAAAATAATAAGAAAAATTGATCAAAGGGTTTCCCCATCTTGGGGTTCTTCGCTGGCATTTGCCAAATCTACTGCCCTCTTCTCTTGGCTTGTCTTCTGCATTTTATTATTCATATTCTATCTACAATTACTGTCAATGTGATTTATGGTTAATGTGATTTCTATTGGAAAACTAATTTGGAAATTGTCATTGAGCTGCTTAAAGGACATTGAAGTAATTGTGTTAAGCATAGAAAATACCATTATTAACTATAATTAACAGTTGCTCTACTACATTTTCCAACACAACCAAGCATTGAGTGGAATGAATTTCTTGGAATTCTCTCGATAAAGAATTCAACAACTATGCAAAAACCAACGCAAATCCATAAGGAATCATCATTAACTAATACAAATGACAAGAAACACCCATATGGATGTTATTCCTCCACCGAGGAGGGAAGGAAGATCTTTGAGAAAAGAACATAATAAAAAAGCATGTGATTGGTGTAACTATGTTTCACTAGCTAACATTATCACTCTTTCAAACCTATAAGTATGAAGAAGCAAAATGGTGAACTTAGGCATTGAAAGTTTTCCTAGGAGATTTTAAAGAGGGAAATTTAAAAACAAGAACCATGCATTGCAAATGGGTGTATACAAGGTCATATAAAATAGATGGGACATTAAACGAGCATAAAGCAAGGTCCCTCACTAGGGCTTTACTCAACAAAAATAAGTTATTTCTAGCTCTTGTAGCGCATTTTGGTTGGAATATATACCACATGGTTGTTTATATGTGCCTTCCTTAGTGGCCATCTAAAGAGAAGTTTGCATGTGACAACCTCACGAGTTTCAAGTTCCCAAATAGGAAGATTTGGTAATGCAAGCTTGCCAAACCCCCTATTTAGTCTCAATAAAGCTCTTAAAGCTTGGTACGTTAAAATTGACACATTTGAAACTGAATTTTGATGGAACTTTTTTGCTCCAAACTCTACCATCAAAGGCAAGGATAGTTAAGTTGTGATTTTGGTAATATATGAAGATGACATGATCATCATAGGTAATGAAATTGCAGCAATTGCCAAATTTTAATTTTGAATTGCAATCCAAGTTTTGACATAACAGACTCAAACCTCCTACATTTTTGTTTATGTGAAAATATGAAAAAAAAAAAAAAAATTGTGCTTGCTAAACCCCATATTTAGTCTCAATAAAGCTCTTAAAGCTTGGTACGTTAAAATTGACAAACATTTGAAACTGAATTTTGATGAAACTTTTTTGCTCCAAACTCTACCATCAAAGGCAAGGATAGTTAAGTTGTGATTTTGGTAATATATGAAGATGACATGATCATCATAGGTAATGAAATTGCAGCAATTGCCAAATTTTAATTTTGAATTGCAATCCAAGTTTTGACATAACAGACTCAAACCTCCTACATTTTTGTTTATGTGAAAATATGAAAAAAAATAAATTATTTTGTGCTTTTGCTTCACAAACTAGGTATGTAGAGCTTTTATGTACAAATTTATCATGGCCAATTGTAAAATTTGGTCTACACCTATAAAGAAAGAATTGAAATTTGGTCTAAAATTTGGTCTACACCTATAAGGTTTTGCAAATGAAGTATTCTTTACATTCTCTACGTGCAACCAATGGGAAGCTTGATTTATCTTACAAACACTAGGCTTGATCTTTTTATTGTTGTCAACTACATAAATGAGTTTATTATGAATCAAGTTTATTATGAATCCCAAAGCAAAGCATTTAACAATGGCAAAAAAAAAATTGTAACATGTCAAATATTTAAAAGACTTTGGCACATTTAATGAAAATAATAAAGATTCTCATTGGGTTTGCTACTTAGATTATGATTGGGCCAGGTCGATGGATCATCAAAAATCAACAAGGTGTGTTTAGTGTCAGATAAGTGCAATTTCATGGGTTAGTAAAAGTACACTTTCTTCCACAAAAGTAGAGAGCCATGATTAAAGGGGCATAAAAAGCAATGTAGCATACAAGAGTGCTGACATATACTAAAATTAGCAAAGAAAAGAATCATAAACTATGAACGTACAAAAAATATAGATGTACATTATCATCTCATTTAACGTCTTATAATAAATGTAGAGATTGAACTAAATATCGTAGCACATGAACATACTATATCTCACCAAGTCAATTGGTCTAGATAAATTTGTCAATTTTCCACAACCACAATTAAGAAGGAATTCAACCTAATTAATAAATACAAGTCATTTATTACTTTATTATATCAACTAAGACAATACGTTAAGTCAACAATAAAATTAGTAAATCGTTTCATGGGCGCTCTCACACACATTTGATGTAAAAGAAACATTCTGATGGATTAAGGACATTTGGGGTATATTCCTCCTATATGTTTATCTATGTATTTTTGTGTAAATCTGAACAAATATTCCTCATCGAAATACTAAGTCATCCCGTTGATATTTTTTTCAAAATCCTTATACAAAAGTTGATTGGAATGTTGTATGGATTTTAATATATGAGAAATAAAATTACGTTTTGATTATATAGAAATTTGGGCTTGTAACCGATAACAAATGGATTTTATCAAAGTATAGCATACTTTAATTTAGATATCAATTATTGCAATACCTTTTCTCTACATTTTTTGGGCTACTAGCCACGTCTTGGTCTTGTTGTCTATCTCTACACTATCCACATCCTCCTCTCTTTATCATTGTCATTTTTCCTTAGAAAATATATAGTTCAATATTCATTGCTTCCGGTATCAATCTTCCACACCCTCGTACATGCCAAGCTATTTTTACCTTTCAGTTATAACTGAAAAAAAACAACTATTATATGTTAGCAAACACTTGAATACAGGGCAACTACAAAACTTGAGCTTCTAACGATACATACAAAATATCGCTGGTAGGCACCCCATCCGGATAGAGCCTAGACCCCTTTGCATCCACATTAAAGCCAGCCGCACAAGCCTTAAACCCAGGAGATGGATGTTATATGGAAGTGATATGGAGGGCATCAACGATTTGGGAATTGGCCTTTCTAACCCCTGAGAAAGAGAACCTGATATTCATAGGTACTGCAATGAAAGAGTTGCTAACACAAGGTAATGTAGCTAGCTTTGGTGACACATATCGAGGGGTTTAAAACCCTTGTACCATCTAACTTGGCCAGCAATAAGCACTCAGCTGCAAAATATTAATGCCAATATATGCAGTTGCACAAATACAGAGGATTGGATATCTGCGCATACACATCCAATGGTGGCGTTTAATGTTCTGACACTGGATGCTTATTGTTTGCCATCCAACTTACCCACTTCTACTCACGTCTCATTTCAGTCAATTATCATGAAAAAAACCTTGTTTCCTCCAAAAAAGTTAAAACAAGCAGGGAGATCTCCCCATGTCACCATTGAATAGCTTTAGTAAAGCGTTTGGAGAGGACCACTTCATAATAGGTCTTACCTTCCGGTTTTTCACCACTCCTTGGTTCGCCATAAGTTATTCAAACAATCTTAAGAAGAAGCCATGGTATAATAAAGTGCTTTGCCCAAGTGGAGACCTAGAAGGATGAATTTTTTTTCCCAAGGAAATATCCAGGCAGATCCACCCAAAGGGATCACAACCCGCCGGCTTATTAGCTGAGCCTAAACTTGAGGGCGTCGAAAAGAGAATTGACCCTGTGACCTCTTATAAGCTATGAGCTTTAGCAACAAGAACTCGACCAACTGAGCTAATCTTTGGGGCTAGAAGAAGGATGAATCTACCCTACAGGAAAGGCTATTTGCCATTGAACATGAGCACAAGAAGCTTGAAACAAAGTAAAATGATGCAGAAACTATAGCTCAGAATGCATATCATGAAGTCAAAAACTCAGACCAGCAGAATGCTGGGACCTTTAGAGATGTCAGCTCCCAGCTGGATGGACCTATCAAAACATGGGTGGTAAGCCTCCACCTAGATGGTGTTATGCATCAAATCTCGGGACTTCATAAATGGATCACACAAATGGAATGGAATTTGTAGCTCACTTTGCAACTGTTCAAAGACTTGAACCCAGTGCTGAAGGGCAATTTCTAAAGAGGGTGTCTACATGAATGGAGATTCCTCAGGTGAGCAGAAGTTCATCTGAAGTTCTCAAGAGGAAAAAGATGGAAGTAACTCCAAGCAGGGAACGAGGAGAGTCGTTGAATTTGAAAAAAATTGGCACCACTGAGCTCATACGATGTTTTGATTTTCTAGTTTTATGTCATGTGTTCAGTGTGGACATAGCATCATTCTGTGCTGACTGGATGGTATATTCTGGGATGACTGGTCATTATGCATTTCGAAGTCATTGAATGTAAGCACCAGTATTCTGTAGGTGTTTGGAACTGTATAAATATTAAATACTAGCTCACTGGCTACATTCCAAAGCTTTTACTCTAATCGTTGGCAAGCCTGTAACCCCTGCACAAAAATCCAGGCTACCAATCTTCTCAAAAAGTGGAATTTTTCTTTAGCAGTTAATACAAATGTGTTTTGAGTTAAACAAAAAATGAAGGCCTGCAACTGTGGTGCAAGGCCTTGAAATACCAAATTGCATGCAACTATGAAGAAGACTTGTGTATGAAAGAAATTATTCAACCTACCTGAAATATGATGTGTCTTGGAGAATCTAATGTGTTCCCTATTCAAGCTCTATTGTTGGCTGATTATTGGCACATGAAGAGTATCAATGATCGTGTTTTCATGGGCGTTAGATTTTCCTGCAAACCTAACACTCAGCACTTAATTCCTAGCAGATTACAAATCTACTAATTAATTGCACAGCTGGGTTCATTAACACAATAAATTCAGCAGAAGCAAAATATACCAATATCAATCACAATGACAAAACAGACTCTGCCCAATCAAAGCATTTCACCATTAAATTGATTCAGAACCTATTTGGGCTCCCATCCTGGAATAATGGCCCAACTGAGGAAACACGTGTACAACATTGGATCTGATCCAACTGATTGAGCTCTCCTTGGCTGATCTCGATCTCCTTGCTGTCTCCTTTCTTGAACTCAGCACACTAAAGTATCACACTCCTCACTGAGATGCCTCTCTCAATCTTGTGTTGTTGTGTATGGTGTCTTCTCCTTCTTCTCACTGAGATGCCTCTCTCAATCTTGTGTTGTTGTATGGTGTCTTCTCCTCCTCCTCACTGAGATGCCTCTCTCAATCTTGTGTTGTTGTATGGTGCCTTCTCCTTCTTCTTAACCTTGCTTTTATAACTTTTTGTTGGGTTAAATCCCTGGACCCTGACCCTAATCTCCAAAGTAATTAACATCTGAGATTAGATCTTGCCTCAGATCTCGCCTCACTTGAGATCAAGGGCTGAGATTAACACATAATGACTAAAGTAACTTACTTTACTTTTTCATGTTTTTTTAACTCAATAAACCAACATAATAATTATGTGATTTTCCCAAGTCTAACTTAGGCTAAGTTACTTTAGCAACTTGTTCACACTTGAGCAAGTTTTCAAAAGAGATATTGGGCAACTTCTACACGACTAGACACTTAGACCTGTGCAAAACTACCTACCCGAGCAACAAACATTAACAATGGGGTGGTTATCAGCATGCCCTATAAAAGTTCTCTCCCTTCGTCTCAAAGAAAACTTCACGTTCCCACATGTTATTTTCCATGTACCAACTCCCAACAATATTAAATTGCATTTTCTGTGGTTTTATAGGTTCGATGGTTATTATCACTTATTTTATTACAAGTAAAAACCATGGTGCACAGCTTTATCACCCACACATCTCAAAACACTGTAAATTTAATCCAACTAGTTATATAATTAAGAAACTGGAACTCCAGTTCAACTAAATCAATCAGCTTGATTGCTTAGCAAACTAATTTACATTGCTCGCATAAGTTCTTAAAATTTTCTTTCTTGATATTCTTAGATTCAAACTTAAGACGTAGAATACTAGAAATTCACATAACTGGTAAATTGTAAGCATCTTGTAGTTTGCATATTGCAAAGAAACTAGTTATACGAAATTAAATTCGTCAAGCCCAATGGCTACTTCTAGAATCCAGTTTGCAGCAGCTTATTTCCCTGAAAAGAGAACAAAACTACTGGGACTCAAAGGAGATAATTTGAAACTAAATTACCATCCATCAAATGCTGACTAGGAGAAAAATAAGTGGAATATGAAGAAAAAATTGGCACGTTGTTACTCAAAACACCATTTATTCGATTTTCTCAAGTTAACTTCATATCTTGCATTGATACGACAGTTAAGGAAAACAGAAAAGATCAGGTCAAGTTTTGACACTGCCAAAGATTTAAGCGAGCAAATCCTCCAAAAGTGTTCTTCCATACACCTAGTTTATATAAGAACCATATAAACCAGAGTGAGCGTGTACGCTAAAGAATACCACTCTTGCTCCTGGGATCTATTCACAAATGAATGGTTCCGAGTTACAAAAAAGATGCATCCAATGAGGCTTTAGAAATGGCAAGCAAGAAAGACTTGCCACTTTTAGATTTTATGTATTTCATGCATGTCAAGGGGCTTAACCCCTCAATAACATGAAAATCTTGACATATGTTAACCACAATCGAAAAACTTTAAGTACCAGTTCCAATTCAATGATTGACATTAGCAGAAAATGAAGCAGGTTAAGTTGTAATCTATCTATGGCTTTAGGAATTCTTGCCACTTCAATGTTCTTCCCAGAATGCAAAAATTCCTAATTATATGTTAAGACCAATGGGGCATTTGTCAAAAAGCACCAGGGAAAATTTTAGGGGCTAAATTTCACAGACGAGTTAATTTTCCATGCTTTTTTCAAAGAAATGATTTGCCAATTCCCATTTTTCTTAAAAATGATTTGCCCAAATTTTACATGATAAAATTGTTTTACCTTAAAAATTGCCGAAACTTTATAGAGACTATAAAATAATTATAAATTTGAATATTTTTACAAAAATATTGTCGAGCCTTTTAAAGTTTGCATATTAGAGACTAGTAAGATTCGCAAAGGTTTCTGGACTTTAAGATAAATTTCAATTTTTTAAATTTTCCTTGAGGGGGACAGAAATAGCCCTGCTAGTTTTTAAGCATGGTGTGAGGTTTGAGATCAACCATCCTCTTGACGAGCTGGATGACACAGGCTACAGCCAACCATCAGGAAAAATCCAAGACGAAACAGGAAGACAGTAACAAGTAAACCATTAGATGAACAGATCAGGATAGAAAGGTCTAATTGCAGAATATGCCTATTGCTAAACTGAAGGAAACTGCAGCCATGCAAACTGCACAATCAACCCGTATAAACATGTGTGCCTTCTCGCCGAGAAGAAAAACACTTCACGATTGCATGTTTAATCACAAAATCTCTACAGTGTCGCACAGAAAAGTTAAAACAGAATGACACCATAACACCTCTTAGATCATAAATCAGAAAATAAATGCCACCCAAAGGCAGAAAGACACTGCAATGGCAAGATATATATCTCTGCCATCATTCTCCATACCCTGTCATCCAAGCTGGCATCTCAGGCAATCAATAAAAAACTTTGAATAAGTGACTTACAAAACCCAAAAGAACCACCAACCAGATAGAGAGAATGAACGAGCATCAGCCCTGCACCGAGAATGGTTGGTTCCAGCATGTCAAAAGCACAACCAACCAGATAGAGAGAATAAACGAGCATCAGCCCTGCACTGAGAATGGTTGGTTCCAGCATGTCAAAAGCATCATCTGCTTCTCTGAGTGCATTAAACGATTGATGTAAAGGAATAGATATATGACACTCCGTGTTTCTGGATTGCTCTGCTTTTAGTGAATAATCCCTTCTGTAGTCTCAGCCGTCACATCATAAGTAACATTATTTCAAATAATGTAACTGATATGTAGGTTGAATCTCTAGTGTACCAATTGGACTCCCACTAGTTCAATTTAGAAATTCAATAAATTGAGGTTATATCTTCACTTAGAGTAGCTTTCTTAATCAGAATGTAAAAATTATTTTCCGACCTTGGATCCATAGCAAAAGTTGTACATTTTTGTGATGCTAGGCTTGGCCTTGCATTATTTATCTTCACACAGTGGGTTAAAATATGAATACATGGAAACAGATACTCACATAAAGTTTCCTAGGGGGAACCTTTAGCAAAATCGGGACGTGACTTCAATTTTAGACAAATGACATAAACTCTCTCCAAACATCAGAGACCATGGTTCTTATGCATCAGAGCTTGAAAAATGCAAGCCCCCCTTTACCCATCAATACTTGAAAGTTAGAATAAGGATGGTTGTGCAAATAATGCTTTATCCAAATAAAAGTGTAGCCCAAAGTTCACGTCAATAACTTCATTAGTACTTTTAACAATTTTCCTCTATTAGATCTGACTTGATGCTTCATGTATGACGACATCATTTAAACTGGGGTGGAATGTCTTTGAATATTATCGAAGAGGTTATCACGCAAATACTAGATCTTACCAAAGTGGCACATTGACATTATTGGTCTACCTCAGTCATTATAATCTACATCTACAACGTTGACATCATGCATACCCTTCTCGAGTTCATTAGCAAAAGTGTTTGACCTGTGACGGCCTTCTACTTGCATAACTAAAACTCCTTATATATTTTACCATCTTCAAATCACAACTTCAGCACAGAAAGTAGAGGGTTAGTAAACGCAAAATAGCATTTGCATTACAAGCCCCCTGTAACAACAGTGATAGCCATTTTGCCTCTTCAAAGGAAGTAGTAGACAATATATCAGAATCTTAGATGAATGCCATATGATCTACATAAGCCCATGTTAATATTTTGTTGATGATAATGGCATTGGAATACAAACTACACAATAATTCAAAGTAATTCCAATATACCAAACAGATACAAGAAAGGCAATGTGAAAAATTTTCATCAGATAACTAGAGATGCACTTTATTATTCCAATGTCAAATATTTACACCACTGGATGGGAGGGGAATGCCATAGGTCGCCCCCTCCCAAATTTCACACAAACCTTTCTAACCTTCTACAGGCTTCTAAATTATTCTCAACTCTCAAACAATCCTTTCTAACCTCCTAATGGCTTCTATTTTGTTTTCTTACTTACCTTCGTAAGAAAGGTTCATTTTTTTTTCAAGATGAGATATCGATTACAAGTAGTAGGGCTACAAGGCCCATTTCTTGGGTTACATTCTTTAACAAGCAAACGTATTCTAAGTCTATAGGCCAAGCCTATTGGAAGCCCTTTAAGCACTTCAGTTCACAAAAGAAATTTCAGTTACAGCATAATATCAATACATCATCACCAAACGTTATTATGATAACAACTCTGAAGTTTAACCACGAGAGGTATACTGAAACCAATATAAAAAATTTGGGTAGGGGTCGAAAAAGACATCAACATGGCCTTTCTAAAATTTAATTCCAATATTTTCATGTTGAACATTGGCCTAGAAGGCCTTGGCAAACTGTAGCCCTTGTCAATAGGCTTAAGGGAAGCCTAACAGGCAAACCCACACCCCCAATAGAGCTCTACTAATTTCAGATATCAAAGTTCAATTGCAGTATTGATGGTGCATTCAAAGGTGCCCAAGAAAAAAAAGTGCTTTGAAAGTATATCACAGATGCACAAGGTAACTCGTGCTGATGAAATTCATGTCGATATCTCTTTAAATAATACCAATAACTTTTGCAATGTTTTTAGAAAGGAAACCTTGCTGGAGCATTTTATGGCGCATTTCTTGGTGGAATTTGAATGGGTTAAGAAGGTTTGAAAGCCACATGTGTGGCATTGTGTTCATTCTGGCAGCTTGACCAATGGTTTCTTTCTTTTAGAATTTTTTAGAAGGTCCATGTTGTTAGGATATTCCGACACATAGGATATAGTTAAGTTCAACTTGGTCTAGTGTAGAGTTAGGTATAGAGTTAGGTAAAGTGTGTTTCTTTACCGTTGTACATTTTGTAACTTACAATCCGACGGTCACGATATGTAGTGATCCGACGGTTCATTCTCTCCTCGGTATTACCGACACTTGATCCGTGGCTTGACACCCGATTGGTCCATGAGTTCTATTTAAAGCGCATGGAGGGTCATTGTTTGGGTAATCCGTGCATGAGAGAAGCTTATGTAAATTTTCATTCTTTGATTAATAAATTGCCTGTAGTACCCACGTTGGGACAGGCCGTGGACTGTTTCCCTCTTTGAGGGTTTTAACCACGTCAAAAATACTGGTGTATTGATCTGTGATCTGGTTGTGAGCGGTGTCCTTTTGGTATTCTTTCTGAGGAACTTACCCTGTAAATTCCTACATGGTATCAGAGCTATTTGAGGGCCGCGTCCGTTGGTGATCCAAATCTGAAGCCGGTAGAACTGCATGCGGCTGTCGTTTCCTAGATCTGCTGTTTCTGACTGCTTTCGGGCCGAGAGGACTGCTCTGTTGCGTTCGGAGCATCTGTTCCAGTGAGTAACCCCTTTCGTTTCACGCGAAAAGGTTTCCGGTAGCCCTAGCTGCGTCATTTTTCAGATCGGGAGGTATACAGTGTTTTTGCAGTTTACTGTTATTTTCTCTCTGCTTATTTCGGTTTCGGTTTATTTAGCCTTTTTTTACCGGATCTATACCTTTCATTTCTGCGTATGCTCTTTGCCCTGCGACTCTGTGCGATCTGGGCAAATCAGAAACAGAAAGGAAGGATTTTTCTCATGCGTATGCTCTTTTCCCTACACCTTAGTGTGATCTCGGAAAATCAGAAACATTGAGAAAAATATTTAGTTTTTCGGCTAAAGCTAACTTTGAGATTTTTTTTTTTTTAAATTTCTAGTTTTTTGGCTAAAGCTAACTTCAAGCCGCAAGGTTCGTTTTTCTTTGCATATTCGTGTTTTGTGTTTTGTGTTTTGTGTTTTGTAGGGAAAAAGAGCTTTCTCAAGGCAAGCACGCAAACCAAGGCCCCCCCCCCTCTCCCTCTCTCTCTCTCTCAAATTTTTTGTATAGATCAATTGGTTCAAAGCTATTTTAAGAGAGTAGAGGTCTTGGGTTCAAGTCTCCATTTTGTGGGGGCGGATTTTTTTCATTCCCGCACATTCGCGCACTTTGCCGGCAACGTCAACAATTTTTTTTCAAAAAGCCATAACTTCTTCATCCGGAAGCCTTTTTCAGAGCCGTTTTTTTTAAAACCGCCTATTTTTTCGAGATCTATCCATTGGAACACTTACTTTCAGCATCTTCAGCTTCAGTTTTTTTTTAAAAATGGAAAGTCCATGCCAAGTCATTCTTGACAGCACTAACTACTTCCAATGGGTAGCCTACATGGAAGATTTACTTAGAAGTAAAGGTCTCTTCAGAATAGCCACAGACCAAGAGAAGAAACCAAAAGATGAAGACAAGGCTGCAAAATGGGAAAATAGACAAGATCAAGCACGTGGTTTGATAGGGATGTCTATTTCTCCTGATCTTAGATTCCACATTGCAGAACTTGAGACTCCTCATGAAGCATTAGAAAAACTCGCTAAAGTTTTTGGGATTAAAAATGAAATTAGAGCCCATCAACTTGAAAATGAGTTACTTACTTTGGATCCTAATAATTTTTCTTGCATTGAAGATTTCTTGTCCAAATTCAAGACCCTTAGATATCTCTTGGAAGGTGTTAAAGTTAAGAAAGAAGATGGTAACCTTATTTATTCCATCCTTACTAAGTTGGGACCAGCCTACTCTATATTTGTTTCCACTTTCCATTCTACAAGGGAAGCTTTCATTTGTCAAGGAAAAGACTACAAGGCCCCTTCCTTTGACTCATTTTGTGATTCCTTAATAAGAGAACAAGAAAAACTCTTACACCTTGGTCTTCTTAATCTTGGAAACTCTTCCACGAAAGCGTTAGCCGCCCAGCAGCAACCAAATTCAAAGAATCCTAAGAAGTCATATCCTCAAAAGAATGGTCCTAAACCATCTCAGCCTCAAAATGAAAGATCATTTCAGCAAAATGATAAGACCAATAAAAACAAATGGAAGAAGACTGATAGACATTGTAACTTTTGTAATCGAGATGGCCACTTAGAATCTAAATGCTTTAAGAAGATGGAAGCCTTGGAAGCCGCAATGAAGAAACATAACATCCATGTGGAGCCTACTTCAACTTCAACTTCCGGAATGGCACTTTCTGCATGTCGTTGTCAATCATCTCAGTCTGGGTATGCATTAAATGTATCTTCTTCTTCTTCTCATTCTCATGAGTGGCTCATTGATTCTGGAGCCTCTTATCACATGGCCAAAAACCAAGCCATGTTTTCTTCTTTAAATGATTGTAACACCAAAAATATATATGTTGGTGATGATAGATCTCTTAATGTTGTAGGGACTGGAACTGTTCATCTAGACAATGGTCAATTTAATGATGTATTATGTGTTCCAACCTTATCCTGCAACCTTCTATCTGTCTATCAGATAACTCATTCAGGTGAAGGTAAAATTGTTGAATTTTCACCTCATGATGTTGTAATCAAGGATCTAAACGATCCTAAACAGATTCTAGCTACTGGTCTTGCTGATGATTCCACAAGGTTGTATAAGTTTCACAACTTTGGGTCATCAAATCTTCCCTCAGTATTTGTTGCTCATAATGATGAAGTGAGCAAACTTTGGCATGAGCGATTTGGTCACTTAAACTATCGCTCCCTTCAGCATCTATGTAAAGAAAATATGGTGACAGGTCTTCCTATGGTATCTTGCAGAGATGGTGTTTGTTTCGGATGTGTACTCGGAAAACATCATCGGGACAGTTTTGACAAACGTGCCTCTTGGCATGCCTCAGCCCCTTTACAGCTTGTGCACAGTGATTTATGTGGTCCTCTTCCTGTTGCTTCATTCTCTGGCTGCAAGTACTTCTTAACTTTCATTGATGATTTCTCCAGACGCACTTGGGTATACTTCTTAAAACTCAAGAGCGAAGTATTTAACACATTTTTGGCCTTCAAAGCCTTTGTTGAAAAACAATCTGGACATCAAATTCTTAAGCTAAGAACTGATAATGGTGGAGAATATGTTAAAAACACATTCATCAACTTTTGCACCGAAAATGGAATTCAAATGCAACATACTGTTCCATACACTCCACAACAAAATGGTGTAGCTGAAAGGAAAAATCGCACCTTAAAGGAAATGGCTAATTGTATGCTGCAATCTAAAGGACTCGGTCTTAGTTTTTGGGCCGAAGCAATTAATTGTGCAAATTATATAATCAATCGCACTCCTACTAAGGTTCTAGAGAATATCACTCCAGAAGAAGCTTGGAGTTCCATTAAACCAGATGTAAGTCACTTTCGTGTGTTTGGAAGTGAAGCATGGGCCCATATTCCAGATGAAAAGCATAAAGCTTTAGAACCTAAGAGTGAGAAATGTACTTTTGTTGGATATTCTGAAGATGTAAAAGGTTATAGACTTATTCCATTTAAGTCCAAAAATGTTATCATTAGAAGAGATGTAAAATTTGATGAAAATAAATCGGCCTGCGAGCCTAGTCCGGCGGATGTGCCACCTCTTCCTATCTCTTCTACTTTTGAAAACATTTCTTCTTCAGATGATGAAAGCGAGGATGATAATCCTCCCCCACCTTCTCAGGATCCTCAACTTCCAAGATGGGTCCGTGCTACTCGGGATGCAGCAGGTGATCTTGCCAGTGATCCTACAGATCAGCGACGTACACGTTCTCAGTTTGAAAGAGCCTCTTCTTTACTGGCTCAAGCTCCAGTAAATCATGATCCTGACACTTTTGCAGAAGCTTCAGGCCATCCACATTGGGAAGCAGCTATGAATGAAGAATATCATTCATTGATGACAAATGATACATGGGATCTTGTTCCTCTACCAAAGGGACGCAAACTTGTTAGATGTAAATGGGTTTACAGAACCAAGTATGGACCAGATGGGAAAGTTGATAAACATAAAGCTCGTCTCGTTGCTAAGGGCTTTTCACAGGTTGAAGGCATTGACTACACTGAAACCTTCTCCCCTGTTGCCAAAATGAACTCTATCCGCCTTGTTCTTTCCCTTGCTACCTCTTTAAAATGGGAAGTCCATCAGATGGATGTTAAATCTGCCTTCTTGCATGGGGACTTGCAGGAAGAAATCTATATGGAACAACCCATTGGCTTCATACAAACAGACTCCAGCCTTGTTTGTCGACTTAAGAAATCCCTTTATGGCCTCAAGCAAGCTCCTCGGGCTTGGTATGCCAAAATGGATAGCTTTCTTTTAGAATCTGACTTTTCTAGGTGTCATTCTGACAATACTGTCTACACCAAGAAAGTGGGCAACTCTCTTATCATCCTTGTTCTTTATGTTGATGATCTTATTCTTACTGGTAGTGATCCCAACCTTATAAACCATGTGAAGTCCAGCCTTAAAAAGAAATTTGAAATGACAGACTTAGGACACTTACACTATTTTCTCGGTCTTCAAGTCTTGCAATCCAAGGAGGGTATTTTCCTTTCCCAGTCCAAGTATGCTTGTGATATTCTTCGTCATTTTCACATGGAAGACTGTAAGCCAGCCCCTTCTCCCTTTCAGTCTGGAGTCAAACTTTCAGTCTCTTGTACTTCTCCTGAAGTTGATGCTACCTTATACCGTCAACTTGTAGGAAAACTCTTGTATTTAACCCATACTCGTCCTGATCTTTCCTTTGCTGTTGGCCTTGTTGCTCGTTTTATGCAAAACCCCCGTGAAAGTCATTGGAAAGCAGCTAAAAGAATACTTCGTTATGTTCGAGGTACAGTACAGTTTGGGATTCATTATAGTGCCAAAGCAACTCCTCTGTTAGTTGGTTTCACTGATTCTGATTGGGCTGGTGACCCTGATGATCGGAAGTCTACTGCCGGTTATGTCTTCACTCTTGGTTCAGGACCTATTACATGGGCTTGTAAGAAACAGGCTGCCATTTCTCTTTCGTCAGCAGAAGCAGAGTATCGTGGTGCCGTGGAAGCTAGTAAGGAAGCCTTGTGGCTTCGTCAGATCCTATCAGAGTTTTGCTTTGAGCAGTAGCATCCAACCACACTTTGGTGTGATAATCAAAGTGCCATTCAGCTATGCAAAGATCCAGTCCAGCATCAGCGCAGCAAACACATTGAACTACACATGCACTTCATCAGAAAGCTCATTCATGACCATGTTCTTGAAGTGCAATATTGTCCAACAGATGATCAGGTTGCAGACATCTTCACAAAGGCTCTCACAGAGGCGAAGTTCACTAAACTTCGATATATGCTTGGAGTTCAGGAAGTTGTCACTAAGGGGGGATAGGCTCTAGTGCCTCCTTCCTTCTCCTATTGTGTCATATTTGTAAATCCTTCAATCCTATCCCAAGTTGTTCTTAAGGGGGGATGTTAGGATATTCCGACACATAGGATATAGTTAAGTTCAACTTGGTCTAGTGTAGAGTTAGGTATAGAGTTAGGTAAAGTGTGTTTCTTTACCGTTGTACATTTTGTAACTTACAATCCGACGGTCACGATATGTAGTGATCCGACGGTTCATTCTCTCCTCGGTATTACCGACACTTGATCCGTGGCTTGACACCCGATTGGTCCATGAGTTCTATTTAAAGCGCATGGAGGGTCATTGTTTGGGTAATCCGTGCATGAGAGAAGCTTATGTAAATTTTCATTCTTTGATTAATAAATTGCCTGTAGTACCCACGTTGAGACAGGGCGTGGACTGTTTCCCTCTTTGAGGGTTTTAACCACGTCAAAAATACTGGTGTATTGATCTGTGATCTAGTTGTGAGCGGTGTCCTTTTGGTATTCTTTCTGAGGAACTTACCCTGTAAATTCCTACACATGTCCTAATGGTAGTGGAATTCATGTTGATATCTCTTTAAATGATTGCAATGCTTTTAGGTAGGAACCCTTGTTGGGGTATTTTGGGGGATGTTTCTCATTAGAAATTGAATGGTTCAAGGAGGTTTGTGAGCCACATGTGTGGCATTGTGCCCATTAACCACAGCGTAACCAAAGGCTCCTTTCTTTTTAAATTTGCTTATAAGGCCCATGTCCTAAAGTTCCTTAGGATAGACCCTTGGTTAACAGAAGTACTTTAGTTGTTTTTCTCCATGGTCTAAAGGATTCTCAGTTGCCTATGGAGGAAACTCTATTGGGGTATTTCTAGGGAACGTTTCTTGTTGGAAATTGAAAGGTTTAAGGAGGTTTGTGAGCCACATGTGTGGCATTGTGTCCATTACCCACAACATAACCAATAGCTTCTTTCTTTTCCAATTTGCCTAGAAGCCCCATGTCCTAGAATTCCTTAGGATGGGCCCTTGGTTATGTAGAAGACTAGAAGTGCTTTAATTGTTTTTCCTTGTGATCTAAAGGATTCTTAGTTGTCAAGGAAGCCCAGCTATCATGCCCAATGTGGTACATTTCCCTAATCTCCCTATGCAACTTCCTAGAGCATATATTGGCCCTTGCGAGTAAAATTTTTGTCATATACCTAACAAACGCTTAATCCTATGCCCCAACATTAAGTGTGCCTGAAATTCAATCTATCTAAAGATCTTAAAAAAAATTGTGCTTATTAAAGTGGAGAACAAAATTAATTTATCAAGTACCAAACTTTCTAGAGTCAATGCCCATACCGCCATATCTAAGATTGTTCATTAATTGACAAATTGTGTCAACCCTCTCATGGCCCTACCACACATAGACCCTGCAAGCCCCAAAAGGTTAAGAAGCTAATAGTGGTGTTGATGAGGCAAATAACACAAACCTTAGAAGGCTGCAACCCAAAAGGCTACATCTCCAATTAACCCTTTTTGGCACCAAGCTACTTTAATTAATAAGTCAAATATCCAAAAAAGTTTCATGACCTAGGTAGATGATTTAGTTGATAGCTCGCTAAAACAACCATGGGCTATTACAATGGATGTTTGATTCATCCTATGAAAACCCATAATAAATTCAAACCCCTTCGGTGCTTTGAATGTCGTTTGAAGATAACAAAAGGGAGGCACATGATGTAGCATGTTCCCAATAAAGGTCACCTCATGGAATGTCCAAGGCTCAACTAACCTTTGCAAAAAACATATAATGTGCCATTCATGACCTCAAAGAGCAAGATGAATGTTATGTGTTTACCATGTCAAAATGAATAGGTTTTTGCTTTGTAATCCCTTACCTATTATTTGGTTGTGTGCTAAGTGGCTATATTCAATTTACCCATATGGGAAAGGGGTTGTTGCCACTTTGATATCCCCTCAACATGGTAATGTAGTTGTCAAGTTAACAACTAACCCAACACAAAGCCCACTATGGATTCTATTAAATCTTGTTGATTGACTTATGGGTTTGGTGAACAATGATGTTGAGGAGGGTATGACCTTTTGGTATTGGAAGGATAATAGTTTGTGGACATCTCAATGCAACTGAGACTCAAGACAAAAGGGTAGGTTTCCTATCTATGATGTTGTCGCCTAGTGGCAAAGAAGCCTAGATAGGCCTTCAAGGCCATATTAGGGATTTAATATTTATAGATGTGGAATTTCATAATGAGCCATAGAATGTGAAAGAATTTTAGGAAATAATTGTGTATGAATTTATGTAGGTCCCAACATTTCAAGCAAACAATCCACCAATCATCAAAGGAAAAAAAAATCCATAAAATATAGAAAAACAAAAAGATTCCCATACCATGCATTAATAAATAACTTGTTTACATTGAGTAACATTCGCAAGACGCAAAAAAGGATTCATTAAAAATTAAAGAAAACTATGTTATCAACGCAAAGCTCCTATTTCAATTCATATGATTGGCACATTGATGACACAGTTAATTTGTTTGATCATCAACTAATCTATTTTTTAATCTCTTAGGGTGCTCAAAAAATGTGCATGCATGGAACAAACTATATACTTCTCTCACCTGCATCAAAACCATCTCAAACATTTTACTCTTAGGCCTTGACAAAATGAGTGTATTCTCTAGTGGGAAAAGACGCACTTCCAGATCCATGGCTTTCTTCGAGTCTTTGGATGAAACATTATGATTGATAAACTTATCCAAAATGTAAATGTTAAGAGGAGTTTGAAATTGTTTCTCAAGTCCTTCAATTTATCCCTTTAAATGAAGAAGAGCATGCAAGGCTAACCAAGCTACATCATATTTTGATATTGTAAAAAGTCAAAGGCTCTTGACATCTTTCTCACCTACACTAGCTTCCTTAATTTCCAAGGCCTAATGATTTCTTAAGGCTTTAACAATTGAAGAACAAATGAAAATGTGATTGCCAATAACTTTCAAGAACAAAGAAAATTCAAGTTAATAAACAAGCAATGATTAAGCAATAGTTTATAACTAACTACAAGTTGGTCTTTCACTCTAAGGGCTTGATTGTAAAAAGAGAGGAGGCCTTGCAGCATTGCCTTCATAATGTTGCAGTTAAGGTTGCAAAAGAACAAAAATGAGAAAGTTGATTGCTACCCTACACAAAATATCCAATGACAAAGCTTTGAGATTATAAAGTTTCTTTGTGCAAATCTTACAAGGCCACAAGAGAAATTTTCAACCTTCAATGTCTTCAAGTCTACAAAGAAGTTCCCTGAATGGAGTGGCAGGGAGGGGATTGGGGGGGCCAGTGCCCCACCAAGAATAAACGAGGGGGATGTGGCACGGCCCCTCCCCCAATACATTTAACCGATAGTCTCATTATGTACGAGCATTCATGCTGACACACTCCTCCATGCACTCCAGTGATTGCAATTGTAGTTAGGTTTTAATGGCATTGGATATAGTATTCATTACAGAGAGTGGTTATGGAAGTAGGGATCTACAATCTTTGCACTTGGATTGATTACCAGGTGATTTCATCATGTGTATTCATCATGAAGCACGGGTGATTTCATCATGTGGGCTCGTCATCAAGCACGATGGAGGAAACTCGGTCTGTGTACCAACAAGATACTACACTAGCCAAGGTTTAACTTTTGTTTCATGTTTCATCATGTCTAAGACTCAAAACCACCCATGGCCGCCAACTCCACTCATTGCAAACAAGTAGGGAGCTCCTACTTAAAATCCCCTTTTGAACTCACAAATTTGCACCTATTAGTTGCTTCTATCACGAGCCCAACTCCACCCTGATTTCTCGGCCAACCTCCCACCCCGCTCGCTCTCAGTCACAAATTTCCCAACTTTTTCTTCGCATCCGTCCACAGTCCATGTCTCGTCGTTTCCCCATGCCTGAAAGCCTTCCTTCAGGTTATTGCACACTGCTTGTTGAGGAGATGAGTCTTGGGATTTCCCTACACACTTCAATTTCAAGCTCCTTCCAATTAGAACACCACTCTCTCACCTCTCCCGTTCTGGGCAACCCCATCCTTCCCCAAGTTTTGGTGGCAATTAAAGCTCTTACTCTCTCAAGCCTCCCTTTTGAATGCGCCCCTCCTTATCTTCTTCTTGACCTTGGTAATTATTTGCTTCCAATTATGCCACAACAAAGGGCAAGGGGCAGATGAGTAGACTATTATCATGAAATGGGGAATTCTCAAGCACAACAGAGAGCTACAACCGTGTTTCATAGCCCACACTTTGCCACAAATTCAAGAGGAAATTGGAAGTGCAAAGCAAGACATTGTAGGGGAGTGTGGGAACCTGTTAGATGTGGAAATTGCAAGTGAATTCACAAACTAGATTTTGAACATTGGCCATACACGTGGACGTTTTAACCAATACATGTACACCATATAACTTTATTGGCACATGAACATGCTGCTAGGGCATGTTATGTTGGATTGCAATAAACCCGAGAAGAAATCTTGCCAAGGATATATGAAATTAACTCGCAGCTCGTGGACTAGATTGAAGACTGTAGCGAATTGAGGCACACTTGGACCTCCATCCAGATCCACGTTGCTCACCAAGTAGCAGCAAAGAACCAATTATCATGGAGGAATCAAACTCCCCCAAGACTACTTGATGATCTCCACACACTCATTTTTCTAGTGTTTTTCATCAATGGTTTTTTAGCTTTAAGATCATGGTAGCTATAGCAAGCCACTGGCCTCATGATATATGTATTGTTTGTCATTTTGACTTTTCAAGACATCGATAATTTTTGGATGCTCAAGAAACTTTGGTTTTGCCACTAGTTCGGTTTCCCTAGTGATAGGCCAAGGCAAACCAAAATGTATAATTTTGTTCGGATTTAAGAAATAAAATCTCTTTTGCTTAACAAATAAAAAAAATAAAAAGTCCACAATGAAGCTCCTAAGAAACAATGTCTCTGAAAGGCCAATGACCAAGGTTTCATCTCATTTATTTCCAAGGTAGGTGACCCTGAGCTGATAAAAATTGAGTCCAATCAAGCTAGTCAATACTTCCTATGAGATCTTGCACATAGCCTTCAGTAAAAACCTTTGAATAAAATATATCCTAACTAAGACAAGCTTTATTCATGGCCAAAATATTTTCTAAATAATGTTATTATTGTTTGGGATGGATGGAGTTGCCTCATGCATCACCCCTCAACGCTTTCTTCATCAAAGTTGGATTTAAGAAAACCTATGACCAAGTTGAGTGGTAATTTATCAGTGTAGTGTTAAATGCCTTGAGTTTTGGCTCCTTCATCAGTGTTATTGAGACCCTCTACACAAAAGCATTGGCTTGCTTGTTCATAAACAAATGCAAGCCTGAGAAGATTGGTTTATTTCGTTCCATCAAAGAGGTTTGTTGTTAAATCTTACCTTATATGTGTTGGTTGTTAAGGCTTTGGGTTATTTGTTATGACATAATGTTGGATGAAGACTAGTTAATGACATCAAGTTTCCTAACCCTAAACCTAGCAACCATTTAACAATCATTTTGTCAACGACTCCTTGAACATTTTCAAAGGACAAATCTCTTTGGATAAGGCAATGGAAATTGTGAATGCTTTATTATTAGCCTTAGGCTCAAACATAAAATGGCATAAAACTCAATGTTCGTAAAGCCAAAGTCCAATCCCTTATCAATTAGCTACAAAAAATCGGTCCTATCTTTAGTTGGACCACATGTTTAATTTTCTTGGCATTCCCTTCACTTTCCAAGCTTCTCCTAAGCATTTATGGGAAGTGGCGGTGCAAAGGATTGAAAAGATATTTGATAAGTTGGTTACAAAGCCTTTGGCACAAGCACAATTATGGCTACTACACATGTATATTACTCCGTGTTAGGTAACCCTCTAAATTGGCTTATCAACCCCCTACAAAAGGCTTCTATTGAATTTCCTTTCAACCAACAATTCTAATAACAAGGAGTTCCACAAGGTATGTCGAGATCTTTGGTGCACTCCTCCTCAATATGGTGAAATATGCACCATCAAAAGCTCAATTATAGGCTTGGATTCTCTATGCCAAACAGGTGATGTGGGCTAAGTAGAAATGAGGCCCTGCAAACCCTAGTCATCACTTTTTCTCAAGTTAAGATCATTGGCACTATTGTCTTATAAAGCATATGGAAAGCCCATGTGGTCATGCCCTCATAACATGGTGGGAAACTCTCCTTGAGAGTTGACTTGTTGTTTAGTGAACAATGCATACAATAGTTTCCCATGATGGGGAATTGTTGGCAGAGGTGAAATTGCAATTATTCAATAGGTGTATTCAATGAGCCAAGAAATTGGTTGAAAATGAAACTAAAAACTAGATTTTATCCAAGTCACCAGATTCTTATGTTCAAATTCTACATCAATGGAATTTGAAGAAGAAGATCATCAAGGAAAAAAAAAAAAAAAAATATATATATATATATATAGAGAGAGAGAGAGAGAGGTATGTTTCTAAACAAGGAAAGCCCCATCAAAGTTGTCGACTATAAAAAACTGACCTTTTTTATGGATTTGTGGCTCAACAAATATTGAGGATGTTAATCCTTCATCGAAAGGATGACACGAGGGGAAGATTAAGGTTGGATGATAATGAACAGGAACTAAACTACAATGCCTACAATAAGAGCACTTGCTAATCACGAATTGTTGCAACTTCACTTCAGTCGAGATAAGCAACTCGCAAGCTCTTCATTTGGATAGTGTAAAGCTCATAATAATGGGAAGATTCATCAACATACTCTTGTTTTTCTTGTTGTGTGATGGCACACTTCAACAACATTGGAGTTTCACTGTTGACTAGTGGTTAAATGTGAAGGGAAATTAGGTTTCCACAAGAAACTAGGGTTTCAATCTAGAAACCATATGCAACGAGGGTATCTATGAGCACTGAGACCACAAGTTAATGATGGATTCTTCTTCCCATGCTGGGAATATAGTTGCAATTATGAACACATTAGAGATCTAAAAGAATGAAGAGAACTATGGGGAAGTAATAGTAGATGCTTGTAGTGAGATTTAGACTATAGATGTTGATTATTGATGCAAAGCAAGGAGGAGGAATGCCACTAATTATGAAATTTGTAATAAGTCACGTGGGTTATAATAATTGCTCAAGATATGTCCAAAAAAAGGCATTAATGGTGTTGAGCTTTCTAAATCCATGGTATATACGTGAAAGACCTTTAAATCTATAATAAGAACAAATATGCACACCTGGCACATAAAAATCTGCCTTCCAATAGTTAAACCATGGTATATATGTTTAATTCTCTTTCCCAAGTCAAGGGTGGCAAGAGCAGGGGCGATCATATTTTACCCCGAGAATCAAGAAGTACATAGGTATGCTTGCGACTTAGGCCACACTTCCAACAACATTGCTAAAGCCTATGCCTTATATTTAGATTTGAGGCAAATTGTGAATCTGGGAACTTAGGAGGTGATTGTTTTTGGTGATTCCTTGAATATATTTCACCATTTATATTCAAGATCTCCCCCTCAGATACAAAGTTAAGTCAAATTTTCAAGTGGATTTATCAATTGTATCAATCTATCCCCAAGAAGAAATGTCTCCATGTTCTTAGATCAAACAACTCCAAGGATGATCGCATAGCTAATTTGGGGTCAATGCTAAATCAAGGTGAACTTTGGTGGCAAGGGCAAAAAGAACATGTCCCCCTTCCTTAATGGTTAATCAGGAGACTCAAAAATCAAAGCGAAGAAATAGTTCCTCATGGTTTAATGTAACATTTTGATGCTTTGTAAATTTTGGCTTTTGTTAGGAAGTATTGGCTACTGTACAAGTCGAATATTGTAGATCTTGCAACATTTTGTTCAAAAGCTTCAAGGTCATAATTTTGTGGATGGTCGTTGATACTTGATACATACTCCATTTTGACCATGTCCACTGGTTTCAACTTGCTTATATAAATCATGTATCTAAACTAAGCTTTAAGTCAATATCTTTTAATATAATAGCTATTCTTGGTTCTTGTTTACAAAATAAAAATAAATAATTCTCTTCCCCAAGTGGCTATATGATTGGTGATGGTCGATTTCCTCCTTCATGGCATGTTAAATTTGAAACACATGGATCTACAAATGCTCTAGACCATTAACTCAAATTTTCTTCAACCTACTAGATCATAAACCCATATCATAAGAACTTGAGTAATATCCCATAGCAACTTGTTCACATGTGTCATTACTTCAAAAGTGAATGTTTAATACACTAATTCTCCCCAATGTTAATCATAGTTTGAGCCTAGATTATGGTTTTGAGCATCAAAAGGGATAAATAAAGGGTTATGGGTAAGCAAAAAAGAATTACAAATAAGGAAAAGAGGATGTCAAAAGTTGGTAAAAATGTGACTCATCATCTCCCCCCAACAGAAGATGTCACGGGTCCTCATGCAACCCTATACCACCATATCAATCCTTCAAAGTTGAATGAACCAAGATATTAAGACCCATATTGAATAATGCTTCCATTTTTCTCAGTGTGGTAACCCAATTTATTGTTAATAGT
Source organism: Pinus tabuliformis (assembly GCA_031772625.1). Classification (NCBI taxonomy): domain Eukaryota; kingdom Viridiplantae; phylum Streptophyta; class Pinopsida; order Pinales; family Pinaceae; genus Pinus; species Pinus tabuliformis. The sequence goes on from CM062817.1 coordinate 345,952,877, forward strand.
TTTCATCTACCTCGACTATCCAATAGAAAGTTATGCTGATAAAACATATCACTTTGCCAACAACAACTTGAAATCATTTAAACCAATGTTTAATCCACTTTCAAAGTCTGCATTTCTCTTCAAACATATATCATCATCATAGAGTACTTTGTGACTCACACAAACATAAATCTTTTAACCAATATACCATTGAAATGAATCAATGCCACATACCTTCAAATATTGATGAATAATTAACGAAAGTCATAAATTTATCCAGAATTTTAATTTCTTGTAATTTCTTTACCATTGTATAATTATTTGGAAATAACATTCATTTTGTATGACTTGCTTCTACAACAACTTCTATTGCAGGTTCTTGTGTATTCCTCTTCTTCAACAGAGTCCTTAACATGTTTCTGTGTTTCAGCTTTTATGTTTCCTCTATGGTTGATTCTTGTGGAATATTAGTTATGTTTTCTTCCTCTTTTGTCGCTAGTTCTTGTCAAGTAGTAGCTATGTCGTCTTCTTACAGTGATGTTGGTTCTTGTGGAATGGCAACATAATTCCTTGATTCTAATTCTTGTGGCAACAAATATTCTCACAAGACGAATTTCTCCAACTTCCAACCAATCCAAGATTTTGGCAAACTCCAACATGATATGCTCATCCAACACACAATCTTATCCACCTAGTACACCATAGGGGGATGTTTCAAGAAAAGCACAAAAAAATGACCACAATTTAATATGCCCTCTTTAGTGAATTTTCAATTTATTTCAATCAAATGCATCAAACATATTGACCAATGGTCCCATTCTCAAAAATCTTAAATGAAAGTTCAAATTTTCCAATATAGATAAGATTAACTTAGAATATGAACATAGCCTAACTCCAAATGACATTAGTTAAAAATTCACTTCATCGTAAGCAAATGTTAAAACTAAAACCCTAAAAAGTAATAAATTAGAAGACTCATGAAACTACTAGTTTACATGCGAGATCTACAAACACTTATCCAACTAAAAAATAGAATTTGTAGCACTCAAAGATTACTATGTCTTTTTTACTTACTCAAGAAAGAAAACAATACAATAGATTGCTCAAACTAAAATTCATTAATCACTCACATCCTTACAAATCTTTTAAAGATGAAGACAACTAGGAGAAAATACAAAATAGCCCATCCCTATGAGTGCCTAGGTTAAAAAGGAAAAACACTAATTTGATTATAAAAAGGACAACTAAATCTAGAAGACAATTTCTAATTAAAGAACAGCTACATCTAGTGTTCCCTAATGCTAGTGGACATATGTTGTCACCATGCATGCATCTTCCACCCATATCCATATATTTGTTGTGCCTCTCCAAGAGGTTCCTTTTGTTGTACCATCATCAAATACCCTCTCTATAGTGCACAAGAACCAAACCAAGGAAGAACAAGGTTGTTGCACAAATCTAACATCATCACTAGTACAATCTTGTCCACACTATCATCAATAATGCAAGGAAGGTGTTCTCAACCAAACCAAGACTTGATGTCTTGAACCTCCCCTCTATTAGAAGCTTCTTCAAAATGTTGAACACTTGTGACTCTAAAGGAATATAATTGTAGATAATTGCTCCCTTCTGTACTTTGAATTTTTTCCAAAATCTGTTGATTTTTAATGTACCTTGGACAAGTGGTTTCCCATGGGTTAGTCTCTATCTAGGGAAAAGTGTCCAAAATAATTCTTTTCCTAAGCGTGACTTTATAAAGTGAAAGTGACTTTATAAGTGGTAAAGTAAATGCTAAATTATAAAGTGAAACGTGACTTTAGACAAAGCACAATGTGGGTACTTTATTTAATGGGTGAGTTAAAAAATAGAAAGTGAGAATTAAATGCACATTTATTTTCATCCCTTGATCTAAATGAATCTGAGCCATTAGATCTTAGGGTTGCCCAAAAGTCATTTAGGGTAACAAAAGAGGGAAAAGAAAAGAGAGATTGCATTCATTCTTCATGAGCAGATTGGAGAAAGGAGGTTGAGAGCTAGAGAAAAGTTCTGAAGGAGTGATTTTTGGGCAGAGCTAGGCATGGAAATCAAGGTTTAGAAGACAGCAAAAGGTACAGTGCGAACAACATTGAATGCTATGAGTTGCACACTCTTCGAGAGAAGTTTTTGAAAAAAAATTGAAAAAAAATCCGTATAGTCCGTACAATCGTATCCATACATTACATATTTTCAACTTCAAGTAGGCACGGAAATCGAGGCAAAGTGGGCACGGTTTCAAGGAGCTTTGCGCTGAAGAGATAAGTTGTATTTTGTTGTTTTGTTTTGTTTGCAAATATATTTTTCCTGAACTTGAAAGATAAATAAATTTGAAGAGCTCTCTAATAGGGTTTACCTGGAGAAGATTGAAGGGGTTTTGCCTGGGTCTAAGTTGACCAAAAATCTGTGTATTTTTATGTGTGTTGCTGGTCTGGTTATGTCCATCTTTATTTTCAGCATGTGTTGACAGTCCCACGTGTTTTAATCTGAAAATTTCATTTCCAGAATTCTATATGTTGAATGTATGTCTATGGGAAAGGGCATTCAACTAAATGGGAGTGATAACGTGAAATTAAAATCAGGTTGGGATTGTTGTAAACTTTTTTTTTGCCATCAAATTTCAACAAAATCTCCAAGGTGTAAATCCCTTGTACAAGGAAACCTTCATTAACAATCTACTAACCTCCATCTTTGATATCAACTTCACTAATCAAAATCTTTTTACACAAGAACATTTGTTGTTTAGGATTGCCTACAATGAAAAGATCATCTGTATACAAGGAAAAACTAAGGGCATCAAATCTATCAAATAAAGAATTACACTTTGAGATGAAGCTGAAAAAGCCCAAGTTGAGTAAAAATTCATCAATCTTGAATCACCAAACTTACAATGCATGGATCCACACATACAAGGCCTTATGCATTATAAAATCATGGGTATCTCACCCATGAACCTTAAAACCTTCGACAAGTAAAGCAAAAACCAATAGAAGATCACATTCTTTTTTCTGAGAGAATCCTCTAGCCACTAGAGAAAGAATCTTATCAAGGTCATCTCCCTCTTTGTAAGAGAGTCCATTGGCAACAAAAATGTTTTGGAACTCTTCAACACTCCCTTTAGCAACATCTATGTAATCAATTATTGAATCAAATCTCATGGGGAGGGATTGAGGGTGGAAGCCACTTGTGGGGTGTTGACATCTAATCATTGGGATTGGGTGAATATATGTAAAATAGTGTAAATAGAAAATAAGGAGAATAGGAATATGAAGAGAGACTGGGAAATGAAGCCCAAGAGTCTCTCCCTCCATGGAAAAACACAATTTCATTTAAGGAGTTACCTCTTGGCCTGATATGGTATCAGAGCCAGCTCCATTTTTGGCTTCCCTTTCTGCCCTTGTAACTCCCTTGGAACTCCCTTCTATCATTTTTTCTCTACAATCTGTCAAATCCCTGTGTAGAATTTGCAGTCTATTATTCCCTGAAGCATGGTGCTGGAGGTTGAATGGTACCGCGTTACTGTGACTATGTTGCTGGAGGTTGTTGGAGGATCGAGTCTGTGCTACCTGGAAGTGTTGTGGTGCGTTGAAGTCGGAGCGTTGTGATTGTGACTGCACGAATAGTATGTTATATATCACGACTTTGTTGGCATATTGGTGTGGTAAAAGTTTGATGGTATTACTATGTGGTGTTGTGTCTGCTCTGACTTGTGGTATTACGTTGCGTAGGCTGTGTTGAGTGCTATTACTGTTGCGGCGTTATACTGTGATCCAGTTTTCATATTTCACACCGCCTCCCATACCACCACCATCGTGGTCCTAGTGCTCTCCGTGACTGGTGTTGGTGCTCTCCGTGACTGGTGTTGGTGCTCTCCTCATACCACTGTTATCTAATTCCATTGTATGAACCGCTCTCCCCACTGCACAATGAAACCACACACCACTCCTCCCTGCATACTCCTATGCCATACCAGTGTCATGACTATGATACCATGCTCCCTGCCAACATACCACGCTGGTATATAACGTTGGCCTATATATAACCCTGCCACACCTCCCTCCTTTGAATGGTATATAACACTGGCCTGACATGATATATAACGCGTTGGCGGTATTGTTGTTGGTTAACACCTCTCTACATCGCTCCACCATACCACCATATCATTTCCTAACAACGTCGCTCCATACCACCGGTCCTCCCTCCATTACATATACCCTTGGTTGACCTCCTACCCTCCCATATAACCCCGCTATCGTATAACGGTGTCCATTACATATAGCAGTTACGTTGTCCATTACATATATCAGTAATGTTGCCACCGTACCACAGTTAAATTCGACGTTGGTACATCCACACTGGTGCCTCACCTGAATGTTGTGTTAATATATCCCGTTGTGCCCACCTCCATTGAATACATTGGCCCCACAGTGTTAACACCTCCCCCTCATACTGTTGTCTTGTTAATACCTCCCTCCCATATAAAGCCTCCCCCATATTCCACCTCCCCCTAATAATACCTTTGTCATATTGCCACCAGAATTGTATTTTTCAATATTGCTACTAGAGTACAATTTTTTACACCAGAAGTGCAAATTTTTTTATATATTGGCAACAGAGTACATTTTACACAGTACACATATTTTTAATGCATTCATTGATATCAATTGTTGGAGTAGTTCTCTCTAGAAAAGAGAACTATCCTAAATGGTCAAAGAAGATAAAACACACTCTCATTTTCAATGACTTGTGGAAAGAAGTTTGTGTAGGAGAAGGAGATAATGAACCTGCAAAGCCCACCTAGATAAGGAGTTTGCCATTTGGGAAAATAAGAACAGCAAGGCCTATGCTTTGATTGCAGCATTTGTAAATGAAGAGGTGAGTCGCCATATTTCACCATTCTCAAATGCTTTTGAAGCCTTACAAAATTTGAAGGAATTGTATGACTCACACTATGAACTTGAAGTTGTCCAATTGATGATTAAATTGTTCAGTCTTGAATTGAAAAATGATGACCCCCTTGGCTTTAGCATCTGAAGTAAGATCCATTATGCATGATATAAAAACCATTGGTGTTGAAATAGACATTCCTCTCATAGCTTATGTCAAGGCACTATATCCCACTTATTCAAATTATCTTGAGTCATTGCAAGCAAGTGGAAACCTCAAGGAGATTACCTTTGACTCCCTTGAGAAGAAGTTTGTTGAGAGAGAGAAGGATTTTGGGAAGAAGACAACTCCTCAGTCTTTTGAAGAAGTTGTATCTTGCACATAGAGAGAAGAATCATGCACAAGATTCTTCTAGAGGAAGAGGTGGTCGAAGAGGAAGAGGAAGAAGGAATTTTAGAGGCAAGGGGGGCAGACAATTCCAAGGAGAAAAGTTTGATCTTCATTGCATACGTTGCAATAGAGATGGACATGATGCATCCACATGTAAGTTGCCCTGGAAGTTGGGACAATTTTGAGCAGGAAAGAAATGACTCCAAAGGTAAAACCAATGACAAAGGGAAAGGTAAAGCACCCGAATCCGCTCACTATGTTGTGGCACATTGCAATATTGGAGTAACTGAAGACTTATTTAATGCTTCACTTGCTTCTTGGAAAAATGATTGGTTGCTTGATTCAGGGGCAACTTGCCACATGACTTTTAGAAGAGATTTTTTTGAAGACTTTACTGACAATGTTAATGGAGCACTATACTTTGCAGACAAATCAAAACTCAAACCATCAAGGCTTTGCACCATCAGGCTCAAACTCCCTGGTCTTCCAGACTTTCTTCTACATGATGTTTTATATCTCTAGGAGCTAAGAAGAAACTTATTGTCTTTGGTCCACATCCACGAGCAATGACACTCCATTTATATGTTTGATGGCAAGGTTGAGGTCAGAAAAGCATCAGATCGCTCACTTGTCATGACAGGGATAGAAGAAGAAAGACTTATGAAGTTGCAAGGAACCTTTGCTCGTGCATAGAACTTCTCATACAGTTCTCATTATGATGAAGGTACATTTCCATCAAGTCTTTTATGGCATGCTAGATTTGGACACTTGAATTATGACAGCCTTCGTATGTTGAAGAAAAGTGGTGTTACTGGTTTGCCTACAATTCCTAGGAAACTTAAACAATGTGATGCTTGTATCTTAGGAAAGCACAACAATCAGTTTTTTCATGATTCACATTCAGTACATAGAAAACTTGAACTTATTCATTCAGACTTGTGTCGCCCAATGCATATTCCTTCTGCAAATGGAAATAAATATATGATGACATTTATTGATGACTACACGAGAATGTGTTGGGTTTATTTATTGAAGAACAAATCTGATGCTTTTCAAACATTCAAGAACTTTCACGCATTGATTTAAAATGATGCACAATCTCATATTGGCTCTATTCACACTGATAATGGAAAAGAATACACTTCAAATGAATTTGAAAACTATCTTCGCCAACATAGGATCAAACATCAAACATCCCCAACATAACGGATTAGCCGAAAGAAAGAACATGACAATCTTAAATATGGTATGTTCCATGATGTTTTTCAAGAGTGTCCATCTAATGTTATTAGAAACAAGACTCCTTATGAAATGTGGTATGGCCACATTCCTTCAGTAAGCATCTCAGGGTCTTTGGTTCCACTTGTTATGCCTTGATATCTAAGGAACAAAGAAACAAACTTGGTGCAAGGATTCGTAAGTGTATCTTCTTGGGGTATTCAAATACCTCCAACGCATACCATCTCTATGATGAAGTCAATAAGAAATTTGCAGTATCTAGAGATGTGATCTTTCTTGAATCTTCCAAGGTTGACAATGTTGTTGAGTAGCAGCTTGATTGCTTGGATAGAGTTAGACATGCAAAATCCTTTTAAGAATTTGATAATGAAATTCCACGTCTTGAAGGGGGGATTCCTATACTGGATCAATCTGTGGAATCTTATTCTGAAGCATTTTCTCCCCCACATGAAGCTCCAATCACTTGTCCAAATGACACTTTGAGTGATGTGATTAACAGAATTGGGGGACTAAATCTTGATTCAGCCCCAACTCAGTCAACTGAGCAGGATGGGCCATCTCAGAAAGGTCCTCCAAAATGGCTGACAAAGACACTTGAAAGTGTTCATCCTAATGAGGTTGGAAAGACAAGAACAAGGAGCTCTACTAGACAGGATGGAGATGATGTAGACGATTCTAATTCACCTGTTGATATGGATGTTTCTTATGATTGTGAACTGAAATTGTCCACAAATTTTGAACCAACTTCCTTCAAAAAAGTCGCTTCTCATGATGAATGGAAAGAAGCGATGCAAAAAGAGTATGATGCCTTGATAAAGAATGCCACTTGGTAGCTGGTTGATTCTCCATTGGGAACCAAACCAATAGGCTACAAGTGGGTCTACAAGAACAAGTATAAAGTTGATGGCTCACTTGACAAGCACAAAGCCAGGCTTGTGGCAAAAGGTTTTGCACAAAAGGAAGGGGTCGACTATGAGGAGACTTTTGCCCCCACAGCAAAATGGGCTACCATCAGGACATTCTTTGCCTTAGCAGCTCAGAACAGTTGGAAAGTCCATCAAATGGATGTAAAAATTGCTTTCTTGAATGGAGATCTAAAAGAGAAAGTTTTTATGTCCCAGTCAAAAGGATTTGTTGTGAAGGGTCAAGAACACAAAGTATGCAAGCTTGTAAAATCTTTGTATGGCCTCAAGCAAGCACCGCGAGCCTGGTATGAGAAGTTAACTAAGCATCTTCTGAAACTCAACTTCAAACATTATGATCTTGATGATGCAACTTTGTTTGTCACGAAAGTTGGCAAAGAAGTTGTATAGCTTGTGGTGTATGTAGATGATCTTTTGATGACAGGGAACAATGAGAGTTATATTGCATCCATAAAGAAGGAATTGAGGAAAGGTTTTGAAATGACAAACTTGGGGTATGTTCACTACTATCTTGGTATTGAAGTAACTCAACATCCGAATTTTATATTTCTCTCTCACAAGTACATTAGAGATTTGTTGAACAAGTTTGGCATGGTTGAGTGCAATCCTTTGACTACGCCAATGGAACAGAACTTAAAGCTCACATCCACTGAAGGAAAAGAATTTGAGGATGCAACAAAGTATAGACAGCTTATAGGAAGTCTCAACTACTTGACTACTATCAGACCAAACATTTCATTTGTTGTTGGAGTCCTCTCCAGGTTTATGCAAAAACCTTGTGAGGGACATTGGTCTGCTGCAAAAAGAGTTCTAAAGTACTTGAAGGGAACTCAAGACTTTGGACTTAAGCATACACAGGTGGGCAACTTCACCGTGATTAGATAATATGATTTAGACTTCGATGGAGATAAAGAAACTGGGGTATCTACTTCAGGTTATGTTATGAGTCTTGGATCAAGCGCTGTCTCCTAGAGGTCATGCAAACAATCAGTTCCAACAAATTCCACAACTAAGGCAGAATATGTGGCAGTAGATGAAGCAATAACGAAAATTGTGTGGCTCGGGAAAAGTTTGGAAGATTTGCAGGTGAAACAAGTGTATTCAACTCCACTCATGATTGACAACACTTCTGCAATAAAGTCGACCAATAACCCAAAGTTCCATGATCGAATGAAGCACATCAATACAAAATACCATCTGATTCAACATCATGTTGAGGCCAAGACAATCCATCTACGCCATTGTTCCACAACTGAGCAGATTGCACACATCTTCATGAAAGTGCTTGGAAGAGAAAAGTTCCAAAGATTCAAAACGATGCTTGGACTCACCAACATCCCTTTAGATTAAGGGGGAAATGTTGACACCTAATCATTGGGATTGGGTGAATATATGTAAAATAGTGTAAATAGAAAATAAGGAGAATAGGAATATGAAGAGGCATTAGGAGATGAAGCCCAAGAGTCTCTCCCTCCATATATATATCTATGATCAACCTTAATGGAAAAACACAATTTCATTTGAGTTACCTCTTGGCCTGACATGGGGGATAAAAATTGTCCCAAGGGGCATCCAAGGTCAATCGAGCCTTGCACAATAAGACACTCCATTATGGTATCTTTTCATACCTGCTCTACCAAAACAAGTAGCTTGTAAAGGCCACTATCTTGAACTCCTCCACTCAAAACCCAACTAGGCTCAAGGTTGAGTTTTGTAATGATCACCTATTGACCATCAAACTCAACCATACATTATAGATCTCTCATGCAAGAAATCAAAACAATATCATTCATTAATGGAAGAGCATACAAGACATAAACTAGCTCAGGAACACCATTGCCCCAACTCAACATTATGCCATCCTTGACTCCTTGGAGTATGTCAAATGCCTTCTTGTTGAAGATCGTGTGTTTGGAAACTCCATTGTCCACATACCTCCCCACACCAAAAATAGAGCCGATGGAAAGGCACAATACCATGGAGATAATTGTCCCAAGTCTAAATGCTAACTCATCCACTTTGATTGAAACTTCTACACCTCCTACAATTTACATTTTCTATTGTTTATCTGTCTTCCTCTCAAGTCACTAAGATGCATATTGACCCAACTTGTAGCACTTGAAACACTTCACCTAACTTCTGTCTTTAATCCCCTTGTCCATAGAATCTAATTTTTCCTCCATATAATTCTCACCCCCAGGAATCTAATTCTCTCCTTATAATTCTCACCCCAATGAATCTAATTATTCCTCCTTGTAATTCTCCCAATGAGAGCTAGATACTCAATCTCCACCATTATCATCGTAACAAAGTCTAGTATGGTCTCCTCCTGGATGAAATCATCCTTAAGTTTCTAAAAGGTAGAAAACTTCTCCCTGAACACCCTAAACAAACATGGCATATGATGACCACTTAGTGATATAGGCACTAACTCATCTTTAACATCATCCCAATAACAACAAGTTCATGTCTCAACTCAATGATCTTCATTAGCTAGTTGGCCATCGTATTTATGTCATTTGTGCAACTGTCAATAAGCTTGTTCTTCATTAGCATTCTCCAAGCACCTTCTCACTCTAAGATAAACTAAGGCTTTAAACATGTCCTTTACAAATTTATTCTCCACAATTTAAGTGATTAAAGGATATTTCATCAAATCAAGAATGATTCCCCACTTTGCCCAACTTGTTAAGCTCTATAAATAACATGGGATCACTAGGGGCAATAAGCCTTTCCTCCAAAGATCAAACTCCACCAAAAACAACCTTCCAATCATTGGAAGATCATGGGTATCTAAACCAAGAACTCATCAGAAGGCCTAGTTTCTCTAGGAGGTTCTAATCAACTTCAACCACTAAAACTAGGGCATCACACCTACTAATATCATCGTACAACTCTCTCACAAACATTTATCCATTCACGAATCTTTGTAAGATCTTTGAAGCATGGCCTTAAAATCATGTTTAATTATTAATTCATAATAAGAATCCCTAAAAGCTAAAACATTAGAAAGTCATAAATTATTGCACTCATACAACTATTTATTTATATGCTAGATAAACACATAGCTAACTAAAAATACGAACAATGAACTATAGATTTTTCCATCTCAAAAACACATTTTTATTTTCTTATAATTAAAAAAAAACAATACAATAGCTCACTCAAAACTAGAAATAATTGATCACTTACAACCCTAAGATTCTTTTGAAGATGAAGAAGGTTACAAGAAAATACAAAAAATATTCCATCTTTGACGATGCCCAAATTAGAAAAGAAAAACCCTAATCCAATTTTCAAAAAGAAAACTTGACGGCAATCTCTAATTAAAGAAAAGTTAAATCTAGAATTCTCTTAAGGCTAGTGATAGTTTTTGTAGCATCATATGGTATTCTAGTCTCAAACTTTGTGGAGAGGTTGAAGCACATGATTTCTTAAAAACCCATAAATCGTTTTTGGAAATTCCACCTAGAGACAACTCAATTAAATTAATTGATCAATAATTAAAAATGTCTAAGTCTAACTTTGGGAAACTGATTAATTAATAAGATTTAACTGAGAAAGGTGAAAATTCTCCAGAAAACTCACATGGATCGACTCAGAGATGATCTTAGTCATTGATGAGGTTTTAATCATGGTCATTGGTGAGCTAACAAGAGATTATAAGAGGTTGATGGAGTTGGAGCAAAATATACTTGATTGAGTTTCTTGGAAAAGATCAAACTTTCCTAGTTGCAATGATTCAGCAAAGGAGAACTCGAGCCAGAGAGGACGCAGAGACGGTGAGGGGTAGAGACAGTGAGTCCAAAGGAGGGTTTCCAAACCCAGAGAGGCAGCAACAAGTGATAGGAGTATTCCACAATGAAGTTGCACAGGGGTTGCATAGAAGTTTCGGCAGAGCAGTTCAATTTAGCTAAGAGGAAGATCGATTCAACTTACAAAGACTGGGAAAGTCTTCCAGAGGTCCAAAGAGTCATCTCCAACAAAACGACAAGCAGAATGGCTTGGTCTGAAAGGGTTTTCCAGCCACACGTGTGAGGGTCTGAGCAGAGGCAGCACAGAAGGGCCAACGTAGAGTTTGGACGACCAGATTTTTAAAGGGAATCAGTATCGGGATTGCTTGTGAGGTGAGAGAATTTTTCTCCCTAATTATTTTTGTCATATATTTGCTAATTGGATAACACGTTGGGCATCCATAGATTGTACTCAGAATTCTACTGCTGCCTAATAATAAAACACTCATCTGCTGCATTGATTTTCCCACATTAAGTTTTTCCAGGGACAATTGTCCAAAAAATAACTATATCACCATAAATAATTGTATCAATTTTATTGTGTGTGCCAACATTTTCTCAGTTTCCAGCATTTTATTTTCCGCAGCGTTTTCATGGTGAAATTGCAATTGTGATTTTATTTGTTATTTGTCGTAGCAAATAAATTGCTCTTAATTTTAATCAGTTAGAAGAATAATTTCTAGTTGCTGCAATAGTTTAAATATTTCATAGCTAGCACATCCACATTATAGCCAAACATGTGCCCTCCATCTCTATCCATATCATTGATGGTCACCTCTCCAAGAGGTCATCTCTACTACACCAGCATCCACCGCAATCTCTACTAGGCACAACAACAAAGGCAAAAATGAACACATTTGCTACAGCTCATAAACTACACTATCATCACTATTATACACTTCTATTGAAGGGCACCAAATTGAAAATGCTACTACATTAGAACACCTCTAAGTAATATATAAAGCTAATAGTATTTTTACTAAACTAGGGCTACAAGCATCTCAAGCATACCAACAAGACCAATAATGGGTTGTGCTACATACAATATTCACCAAATATATCCTACATTGGGCCAACAAAGGAATCAAGGGAAGGATGAACATAGTTGCTATACATATTTGACATCATAACCACTTCACCCTCATCCACACTCATTACTACTATATGCATTTGCTAAAGGGCACCATAGTAAAGATGTTGCAAGAGAACACCTCTCTCAAAAAATACATAAAGCTAACAATATTTTTCCTAAACTAGGGCTACAAATGCCTTGAGCCTAATGACGTGATTAGTCATGAACCATGCTACAAAATTCACTAAGTAGGCAAAAACCTACAATGCCCCTACTGTAGCCACTCCAAGATCTATTTTTACTTATTTCAAATGGAGATTATGAGTTTGAAGCAATCCGATGAACATACATATGAATTGATGAAAGAATCACTTTATGATTAGAGAAAACCCTCTTTGGTACAAGCTATGACAAGAACATGGTTTCGTGAGGATAAAGAAAATGAAACATATTTGCAAGATAAAAACCCATATTGCTCTGATGTTAATAAACCTGAAAAGGGAGGAAATTCATGTTACAATCTTTGCTTAGTAGACCAGCAAATGCCTCTGCTTATGTCTACCCAATAGTCATCAAGTACTAAAATAGCAGTTTTAAAAATAACAGAACACAATGATATGAAAGGCTCTACAGTCAAGAATATGGGGGCGCAATGCTATTCTCCACACCTGAACTTTTGACTGTGCTCATGCTAATGCCTTGTAAGGTAGGGTCTGAAAACACTAGGATAATTTTGCTCAAGTCATTCTAGAATCAACTACCTGGAACTTAATGCAAAATGAAGTAAAATGGGGTTCAGTTAATGGAAGTCTGCTCCAGTATATTTTCTCAGTAAGATTCATCAAGAGAAACATCTTGAATTAAATCAATTAATAGACACAACTAAAGGAATGTCCAATGAATTCAATAGATTATGAGCAAGCTCAAGCTCAATAAAAGTACAGAGATATTTACAATAATAGAAACATCAAGTTTCTATGTAGAATAAGGAAACAATCAGTTTCATCTAAGAAACTGCTAAAAGAATAAAAAATAGCAACAACTAAAAGAATGAGCATTAAATACTAAATAGGAATATTCTAATACCCTCCCTTAATGCTCAATCTATTTACAACACCAATAGACCCTCTGAATTTGACAAATTTATCAGGACCAAGAGATATTTACAATAATAGAAACATCAAGTTTCTATGTAGAATAAGGAAACAATCAGTTTCGTCTAAGAAACTGCTAAAAGAATAAAAAATAGCAACAGCTAAAAGAATGAGCATTAAATACTAAATAGGAATATTCTAATACCCTCCCTTAATGCTCAATCTATTTGCAACACCAATAGACCCTCTGAATTTGACAAATTTATCAGGACCAAGAGGCTTGGTGAAGATGTCAGCGGGCTGCTCTGTTGTGGGAACATATTGCAACTGAACTGAGCCGTCTTCAACAAGCTGGCGAATGTAGTGGTAATGAGTTTCGACATGCTTTTGTCAAGCTCAATAAAAGTACAGAGATATTTACAATAATAGAAACATCAAGTTTCTATGTAGAATAAGGAAACAATCAGTTTCATCTAATAAACTGCTAAAAGAATAAAAAATAGCAACAGCTAAAAGAATGAGCATTAAATACTAAATAGGAATATTCTAATACCCTCCCTTAATGCTCAATCTCTTTACAACACCAATAGACCCTCTGAATTTGACAAATTTATCAGGACCAAGAGGCTTGGTGAAGATGTCAGCGGGCTGCTCTGTTGTGGGAACATATTGCAACTGAACTGAGCCGTCTTCAACAAGCTGGCGAATGTAGTGGTAATGAGTTTCGACATGCTTTGTTCTTTCATGAAAGACCGGATTTTTGGCAAGTTTGAGAACTCCCTGATTATCACAAAACAAAGAAGTAGGCCCAGTCTGGGAAACATGCATATCTGCAAGCATACGTCGAAGCCAAACTGCCTCACAGGATGCCTTAACTGCTCCCCGATACTCTGCTTCTGTTGAGGAGAGAGCCACTGCCTGTTGCTTCTTACTAGTCCAAGTAACAGCACCGGATCCTAGACTAAACACATACCCAGCTGTAGATTTACGGTCATCAACCGAACCGGCCCAGTCAGAATCAGTGTAACCACTGAGTATAGGATTGGAACTGCGAGTATATAGGAGGCCATAATCAGAAGTACCACGCACATATCGTAGCACACGCTTTGCTGCTATCCAATGATCAGCTTTAGGAGATGACATAAATCAAGAAATATAGCTGACTGCAAAACTGATGTCAGGTCTGGTGGCAGTAAGATAGATGAGACTGCCCACTAGTTGCCTGAATAAAGTTTCATCCACAAAGGGAGAGGATGACTGTGATGAAAGTTTGAGCCCTGGTTCCATAGGAGTCGTGGCAGGTTTGCAATCCTGCATTCTGAACCTGTCCACAAGATTTTTGGCATACTTGGACTGAGAGAGAAAAATATGATTTTCAATCTGCCAAACTTCAACCCCCAGACAGTAATGAAGAAGTCCCAAGTCTGTCATCTCAAAAGTTCTGCATAAATCTTGTTTGATCCCATGGATCAAATGTGCAGAGCTGCCAGTAATGATGAGGTCATCCACATAGACAACCACAAGCAAGATATCATCACCAGTATGCTTGACATACAGGTTTGCATCACATGGGCTCCGCTGAAAACCCTGATCTGTCAGGTACTGATCAATTTTCATGTACCAAGCCCGAGGAGCTTGCTTCAATCCATAGATTGCTTTAGCTAATCGACACACTTTCTGTTCTTGACCAGCAACCTTGAAGCCTGGAGGCTGCGTCATGTAGACTTCTTCTTGGAGATCACCATTTAGGAAAGCACTCTTTACATCCATCTGATGAACTTTCCAATTGAACTGAGCTGCTAGGGCAAGAACAAGCCTTATGGTACTCATCTTGGCTGTAGGAGCAAAAGTCTCTTCATAGTCGATGCCTTCCTTCTGTGAGAACCCTCGAGCCACAAGACAAGCTTTATACTTGTCTATGGTTCCATCAGCTTTGTATTTTACTTTATACACCCATTTGCAGCCTATGGGCTTTTTTTCGGCTGGAAGATCAGAAAGTGTCCAGGTGTGATTCTTCTGAAGACTCTGGAATTCGGCTTCCATAGCCTGTTCCCACTCAGATGTACCCTTAGCCTCTGAATAGGTTTGAGGCTCAAAGATACTGTGAAGGTTAGCCATAAGAGCAAAATTGACTGTAGATTGTTGTTTGTTCTTATGTCTAGAAGTTCTACCTTCAAGAAGCTCATTATCTCGGAGATCACCAATGGTTTTAGCCCACCATTTAGGCCGAAGAGTAGAGGAACCAATATCAGGAGGAGGTGGAGAGGTCTCAAGAGCAATAAGGGCAGCAAGAGGAGGGTTATTTTCTGGAGGAAGCTCAGATAGAGTATTATCAAATACTGATGCTACATCATCCCTCCCATCAGGTGGACCGACCGGAAGGAGAACACTGTGAGGCTGATCCTCAGAATACTGCTCAGAGGAAGAAGACTGAAAGAAACCTCTGTCTTCATCAAATACTACATCCCGACTGAAGCTAAGACGACCGGTGGCTATATCTATCAGTCTATAGGCCTTGTGATGATCACTGTAACCTGTCATCATGAGTTTCTGGCTTTTGGAATCCAACTTAGAGCGCTTAGCAGGTGGAATCCAAACGTATGCAACTGAGCCAAATACTTTGAGGTGACTGATCTTAGGCTTACGGCCAGACCAAACCTCTTCAGGGGTCTTCCCTTTAACAGCCTAAGTAGGTGATCGGTTAAGAAGATAAACAGCAGTAAATACTGCTTCAGCCCAGAATTTGTTTGGAACACTCCTGTGTTGTAACATGGAACGAGCCATTTCAACAACCGTGCGGTTGCGACGCTCGACAACACTGTTCTGCTGAGGAGTGTAGGGTGTGGTTAACTGACGTTTGATGCCATGAATATCACAGAAGTTGGCAAAAGCTGAAGAACAAAATTCCCCCCCATTGTCGGTCCTAAGGGTCATGATGTTACAGCCAGACTCTTTTTCAACTATGGTTTTAAACTTCTGAAAAGTACTAAGTGCATCAGATTTATTTTTGAGAAAATACACCCACATCTTTCTACTGAAATCATCAACAATAAGTAAAAAATATTTGCAAGCAGTGATAGAAGCTGTATTCATAGGACCACAAATATCAGCATGAAGTAACTGGAGTACCTTAGATGCGCGCCAAGATTCTCCATCCTTGAATGAAGACCGATGTTGCTTTCCCGCTTGACAGGCGCTGCATACCCCCAACTGCTGAGTCTGTATATCAGGTAATCCTGACACAAGTCCTTCCCGAGAGAGCTGAGAGAGTTACTGCATATTTAGATGCCCATATCGCTGATGCCATAGAGTGCTGATGGGAGAGACACACGTGCTGCTAGAGCCACTTCTGGAGAGTCACCAGTGTCAAGTAGTCTGAATAGACCATGGTCTTCTAGGCCAACAGCAACTGTTAGACTAGTCTCCCTGTAAATGATGGAGCACTTGTGTGCACTGAACACTATATCAAGCTGAGGAGAATTCCTCATAATCTGGCTGACAGACAGCAGATTAATTTCCATACCAGGAACATAGTATACATTCAGAAAGATGAGTGTGCGTCCACCAGACTGGATTTGAACTGTACCTCTGCCATTTACTGTGTACTTTTCACCTCCGCCAAATACCACGGAATCACTGAAAGGTGAAAAGTCAATAAACCAGTCACGCCTGTGAGAGAAATGGCGTGATGCACCAGAGTCAATGTACCAGGCAGAGGAAGGAACATGATCTGAAGACCTTTTAGCCATAAAGGCGTAAAAGGCAGAATCTGTCTGCTCAGAATGTTCTGCAACATTTGCTGTCTGATGGGGCCCTCCCTGTTTCTTCTGTTCAGAAGCAATCCTCTGTCGGCAATCTTTCTTCATGTGACCGAACCTGTGACAGTAATTACACTGCACACTTTTCTTCCTAGCATGATCAAAAGGCTGAGAAGAGCCTTTCTGCTGAAAGTACTGAGAGGACTGATATTTTGCAGCAAATGCATTTTCCAAGGACACTGATGAAGCACCACTGCCAAACTGCTGTTTCCACCGATCCTGTTGCAGGAGTTTGGTGCATAAGTCTGGAAACTTCAGATCAACATTTGTGGTGGTAATGTTGAGTGTTTCTATGAAGTGTTCATAAGATTTTGGTAGACTTTTCAAAGTAATGACTACCATATCTTCTTCCTCCATGGTCCGACCAATGGCTTCGAGCTGATCTCGAATGTCTTTAACTTTGTTGAGATGTTCCTGTAGAGACATATGTTCATCCATCATTATGGAGAACAACTGATTTTTGAGAAAAAAAGCTCTGCTTTTGTCAGATGTCTCGTGCAGTTCTTTCAACTGTTCCCAGATCTCGGCAGCTAACTTGCCAGAAGGAAACTGATCATCAGTGACAGAGAGCTTGAGAAGCATAACAGCCTCTCGATTTCGATCATCAAATTTATCTTGATCGGTACCAGCTGTACCGGGACGAAGCTCTTTGCCCAAAATGAGCTGATCAAGACGCCTGTATTCAAAAATGGTCAACATTCTTTGTTTCCAAATGTTATAGTTGCTGCCATTAAAGCGTTGATTTCCTTCTAACATCAGATTGGTGAGCGTGGCCATTTGCACGTTTCTCAAGACACAAAATACAGCAAAAAAACTCTGGCACGGATTTCAATGAAGATGTCGGCTGTACTGGACAAAATTTGGACAGGTGCTGGAAACTAGAAAACTTACTGCAATAACCCACGGATCAGAAAACTTGCTTAACACGTACAGTGCTGTGTTAACATCGGGATGACCAAAAAAATGTTGAACCGACAGCTGAAGAGGGTTGACTGTACGAGCCAACACTTAATGCTGGAGAGATAGATATTGAATCACGGCTCAAAACCTGCAGGTTAAATATATCGATGGTGCAAGATTAAAGAGGGAGCCGCCCGCAACACGCACACCATAAAACGAGCCACGTCCCAAAAGCGGCAACACGCACACCATAAAACGAGCCACGTCCCAAAAAAACGCTGATAATAAACCGATCCCGCTGATAACGTCGGGTTCACTGTATACAAGACAGCCTTCCTTTATTCCCGACGCCGAGGAAATTTCAAGACAGTCAACTGGGATCAAGAATCAAACTCTACAGAACTCGTAGATTTGTTGCAAAGGAAAAATCAACAGCGGTTTCACGGAAAAAATTCGAGGCACAGACGATTCTGCGTATTCACTATTCGGCTTCAACGATTTGTCATGCACCGGTTTTGGACGCGTCGGGAATTGAGCACCCCAGTCAGAAATATCCTGGGAATTCACTGTTTTGAACAGTAGAGTTTACATAAAACTGCCTTCGTTCTGATCGGAAGCTTAAGAACAAGCTTAGAAGCCTCGCCAATTTAATTGCGGAGGAGCTGTAAATATATTTCTCAATACCTGCCACGATCCCGCTTTGGTCTCGATCCCGTCAGATTCTGCGGATTTTCTCGATGCCACGGATTGGCCGCCGCCGCTGCACGAAACCCTTATGAATGAACGCAGTGGCCTCAAGCCGATATTTGGGCCCGAGATCCCACTAGATCCGATCTAAAACGCCCGCAGAACAGTTCTGGAGAATCGGAAAAACCTGATAAATAGCAAGGGGAATTTGAATATGACTGCACGTCCTGTCCTTAAATTCTGTGGAGATCTTGCTGCATGAGAACACGACAGAGACGCAGGATAAGAATCCAGGAGAAGAATCCAATTCTGTATCGAGATAGACGACTGTAAGCTTTTATCACAATGAGCAAAGCCGAGGCTAAGACTCAGTGAAGGCTACCTGGCTTACAGAGGGCTCGACCTTAGAAAGGGATGAAAGAAAGACCTCGAGAAATTAGAATGCAGAGAGAATAACTGTTCAAGAAGTCTCTTTTTCTGGCTCTGATACCATAATAGAAACATCAAGTTTCTATGTAGAATAAGGAAACAATCAGTTTCATCTAAGAAACTGCTAAAAGAATAAAAAATAGCAACAGCGAAAAGAATGAGCATTAAATACTAAATAGGAATATTCTAAATAGAAAATGAAACATATTTGCAAGATAAAAACCCATATTGCTCTGATGTTAATAAACCTGAAAAGGGAGGAAATTCATGTTACAATCTTTGCTTAGTAGACCAGCAAATGCCTCTGCTTATGTCTACCCAGTAGTCATCAAGTACTAAAATAGCAGTTTTAAAAATAACAGAACACAATGATATGAAAGGCTCTACAGTCAAGAATATGGGGGCGCAATGCTATTCTCCACACCTGAACTTTTGACTGTGCTCATGCTAATGCCTTGTAAGGTAGGGTCTGAAAACACTAGGATAATTTTGCTCAAGTCATTCTAGAATCAATTACCTGGAACTTAATGCAAAATGAAGTAAAATGGGGTTCAGTTAATGGAAGTCTGCTCCAGTATATTTTCTCAGTAAGATTCATCAAGAGAAACATCTTGAATTAAATCAATTAATAGACACAACAGGCGTGATCATTTTAAAAAAGGCTTGAACAGATGCACAGGTGAACTGTACTTATAGTAATTATATTAAATTCAATTGAAGGCTGATGCTCAGGATAGCAGATTGTAATTGCATTATAAAGCCATAAGCAATACGTTATTGATAACACAGTAAACTTCATACAAACATAGTAAACAGAATTCAAGATTTTACCCTTAACGATAGATAAGAGTTAGCATGTAAAGTAAATAACCGTCATGTTGCAATATTTCGTCGTCCCAAACCATAATACCAAAGAAATGGCACTTTCACCATAACTAAATGCATCATCACCTCATCGTCTACCGTGATGCCTCCTCTTATGCGTTCTTCTTCTCTTGCGGCTGTCTTCTGAATCTGAATCAGAATCAGAACTGGAACCAGAATCACTCTCAGATGAGCTATACCTTCGATACCTTCTCTTTCTATGTTTCTTACTGCTCCTTCGCTCCTCTTCAGAATCAAACTCTGAAGATGTTCCGGAAGACCCAGACTCACTACAACTTGTATCAGTTTCAGAGTCTGACTCTTCAGAAGAAGTTTCGCTACTGCTTGAAAATACAGATGCCTCACTCACATCACTGTCGCTGCTATCATCGGAATCTCCCTTCCTTTTTGTCTTCTTTTTCTGGCTTTTCTTCTTGCTCTTGCTCTTGCTTTTGAAATTCATGTCCAGCTTAAGGGAGGTCGATCGCTCCGACCGACTATGCTGCAAGCCCAGCGAATTCTGAGAATTGTCGGGGTTGTCCAGCTCGTACGAAACAGAAATTTTCATCTTAAGCTTTGGATTTTTAAGCTGCTGTGTTCGGGAGGGGCGAGACATGTAAACTCTCTCGTTCTTGCATTCGTAAGTCCAATGGCCCGTTTGGTAACATTTCTGGCATTGCTGGGCAGCACTCCCAGATGGAGCTGTGGGTTTCAAATCCTTCCTAACCCCCAATTTCACAGCCTTCTCAGTACTCATCAAATACATCTGTCGCTTAGCTTCTTTCCGTTCCTGCCATCGGCTTGGACCTTCTTCTTTCTGGCCATAAGCATTCACATTCCTTGCTGCTGCTGCCGCTGCTCGTTCAGCCTGCGCACGGCTGAGACCCTTCGCAGCACCCAATGCAGCAGCCTTGATCCGATCGGCCGCTGCTTGAGCTGCTTCATCCTTGTTACTCGACATTCTCTCGATAAAAACAGGCAAAACCCTTGTTTTCTGATTCAGAATAGATTTCACCTGTGGGACAATTTTCACCTGCCAACACCAGAATTAGGTTATCTGAGCTAAAAGTTCAAGCAACAAAATTCCTGCACTCAACCGAAGAAAAAATAAGAGCTGCTTCCGAATGCGGCACAAATTAGGATAAAAACCATTTGCAAAACAATTGGACAGAATTTACGCAAACATCTGTTTATGAAAATCTTCTGTGGTTTTAAAAAAGTAACCACACAATACTGCACAAAATATAAATTGCTCGCTTCAGAGAGTTAATTTGCAGTTATAAATGTTAGCGAAAATGTCAAACCCTACGTTTTTATATTCATAAATATAACACCCTAAATGAGGTCGGCAGGGCAAACTATGTCCAAAAGATCCAAAACAGACGAAGGAAAGTATCTTTACAAAAGATGCTGTGCGGAGACAATACGTAAAACTTTACAGGAAAAAGGAAAATAAAATAAATCAACAGAAGCCGTAAACATCAAAATTTGCGGAAAACAATCAGGCCGTTGGCTTGGCTTACACAGATCTTCAAACAATAAACCCTTCGACGGCTTTAGGATGCGAAACCTGAGCAATAATCTTTTCACAAAACTGGAAAAGAGAAATATTTCGATTAACTTACTTGGCGTGCAAGATACCAGCGGTCGCCTGTTTTTGTGACAATCGGTCCGAATATTTTCGTTAAACTTCTTCACGCACTGTTACTGTTGAAGAGTTGGAAAACACAAGAAAATAAATGGCTGCAAAGCAGGCCTTTTTAGAATAGACTTGTACGAGCGTAGCCTTCTATATATACAAAATCTATCTCGCATTATTTGTATGAGCGATAATTATTGTTTATTAGTTCCCATGATGGATGCATGATGGATGGGTGGTTGTTTTATTAGGGTGGGTAAGTTGGAAAGTTACGAGTTTTTTTTTGAGTTTCATATCTTTGGTTTCACTTTTGGTAGTCTCTAGATATTTTGGTCTTATATTGAATTATAAGTTTATGGTATATTTGGTTTGTGGATTATAGTGGTAGCTACGAGATTTACTCCAAAGAGTTTTCGATTCATTATGGTTAAAAAAAATATTGTTTATTAGATTGTGATCTATTTTGTATTATTTGTATTAGTGTAACTATTGTTTATTAAACTGTGATCCACATATTTATGACCGTCAAATCAAGAATTACATCTTTTGTGATCATGTTACTCATGTTTTATATATATATATATATATATATATAAACAATTTTCTTTACCGATCAGTGGTTATTTGAGGTTGGGGACCCCACTTCGTGATTTAATATTTATTTTAAATAACAATGTTCCGTTGTGGTTTTTGTTGAATATAATTTCATGTTAAATGACATTCGCGGTTTGCAGTCTTCACAACACTTTTGTGATGTCAAGGTATATCCTGCGATTGAAAAGCCCTATGGGCCTGACATATGGATTCACTGGTAAATGGTTTAGGAAATGTTTTGCATCAATTGGCATCTTTATTTTAGCTCTCGACTACATTGATTTGTTCAACAACTTGTTGGTATGAATATATATAAAAAAAGGTTGTTAGTGGATGATTACGCTGAATTTATATAATAAAAAAAAGGTTGTTAGTGGATGATTACGCTAACTACTCAGCGCGACATATAGAGTTTGAACTTCAATTTTCCATAATTGATTTAAGACATATCAACCATCATCAAATGGTATTTAGAAAAGAAAAGAGGCAGATGGATGGACTAGCCTCACCTTGTGTTCACTTCAAGACATCCTCGACATTATCTGTAGCACCAAATTCAAAATGATTGATACCTCAATTTTGTGTGGCGACCCATCTTTGCCTTCTTTTTTCTGGACAACAAATTTTCTTTTAAATTGATTAATACGTTATCACATTCAGTAATCTTGTCATCGAATTATTCGCATTCAAATGTTAATTGGCATAAATTAATTATTTTTGCAGTGCCCTCATTAAAGGATAGTCAGTGGAATTATAGCCTTAGCGACTTCTCGATGTTTTCTGAGATCGTGGGATACCCTAAGCCGTAAACCAAGCTAACAAGTCAATGTCGAAACCTGGACATTGTAACTCCAAATAATAAATGCCCTAATAATTTATTGTTTTAATAAATAATAATATATATAATTAGTTTAACCTATCTAATTTATAACATTATTTTAACATATAATTTATTATTTTAACAAATATATATATATATATATATATTAAAGAATATTTCATTATATATTAATATATAAATTCTAAAAAAAAAAATAAGAAAAATTAATCTACCAAACATGTAAGAAGTGTGAGGAGGCATAGAAGTGAGGATGTGTGTGGAAGGGGAATAAGAGGAAGGAAAAGTGCTAGATTTGGTGTTAGACTTTTTGTTAAATGATATATAAATCCTTGTCTTGTGAATCATGTTGGTTTGTGGCTCTCGGCAATTTTAAACAATGCATTATGAGTTTGTCTCGAGGAATGGCTTCCATGGCGACGTTGTGTTAAAACTGTTCAGCGCAACTTGTCTGCCTTTTTACCTTAACCTTTAAAAGCATGTCTTTACTTAAGTTTTGCAACACACACATACACAATTCCTTTGTAATCACTGCAACACCAGAATTGAAGAGATTGACACTTCATTTTTACGTGGCGACCTGTCTTCGTCTTCTTTTATCTCAACAACAAATTATCTTTGAAAATAATTAATATGTCAACACATTAACAAATTCAGTCATCAGTTTGTTTGCATTTGGACGTTAATTGGTGTGAATTAATTGTTTTTTTAAATGACAACCAACAAGCTTGTGGTCTTCGTGACTTCTTGGCGTTTTTTAGGTCATGGGATACCCCGGCGGCTTAGATGAGCCACGAGCCAAGTTGACAAGTCAATGCCGAAACTTGGATGTTGTAACTCCAAATGGCGGATGCCCTCGGGCGGGCTGACTTGGTTAATGTCGGGATGCTTCAGAAGATAGATACCGCAGCCCCAACCCCTACCTTAATTTGGGTAATATAGCAAGTAAACCCCCCTGGTTTATAACACAACACAAGCATAAGTTGTTAGATGGGTTTTCATTTGGAGGTTTAAAATAAATGTTATCTAATGTGGTTCAAATACTTATATAATATGTGGGTTTTTAATATATGATGGCTATATGTTGATTTACATATAATTTATTATTTCGATAAATAATAATGTATAGTATTACCAGGGAGGCAGGAGCAGGAGGGGTTATTTTTTTCCCCATAAAGAAAGGGAGATTCAATACGCTTAGGGATTGGTAATTTCAAAGAACAACCAGGCTGAATTTCTAGCATTGTGGCAAGGATTAAACTTAGAAATATCAAGGAAAATATAACATGTACTAGGCTTTGGAGACTCGATAACTGTAATTCAAAAGATGTGCAAGA
This sequence comes from Pinus tabuliformis, assembly GCA_031772625.1. NCBI lineage: Eukaryota > Viridiplantae > Streptophyta > Pinopsida > Pinales > Pinaceae > Pinus > Pinus tabuliformis. The sequence continues at coordinate 345,977,394 of CM062817.1, forward strand.
TCAAATAAAACTTTGATCAAAATCAAGCTTTCGTTCTACACAAAATAAGTCTCCAACTCGCAAAATTTGAAACTATTGACTTATTTCATGTCAAAAGGCATCTTAATGCAATGCCTAAATCCTTAGCTAACAAGGGTGTATATTTAGAACAAGGGGTGATGATGTTGGACAATGGAAGGTCTTTTAATAAGCCATTTCCATGATAGTTTTCACTGTGGCTGAGATATGAAATTATCATATAGAATTAAAGATGCTTTAAAAAGGATGTGATGTTCGAAGCCCCATTGTCACGCCCCATCCTAAACATTCATTAATTATTCTTACATTCTATCTATTATGGCAACTGCTAACTAATGATGAGGTTGGCGTCCATGCTCACATCTAGCTAATTTATGTTTTTCATGATCTATCAGTGGATAAGTGTGATCCGGATTTAAACAGGAACACAACAAATTACAGAGCTAACCATAAACACAAAGATGCGATGGAAATAATACTTTATTTCATAAATGTAAAATACTGAGATATGCTTACAAATAGAAAATGGAAATAAACAGCTATGGCGATGGTAGCTTATCTCTGAGAAGAGATGTGGCAGCTACATGCCTCTGAACTGTGTTACAATAAGGCTCAAAGGCCTATTTACTGTTGAGAAACAATGGAAAACCCTAAACATCCAAAAACCTAACCCTAGAAGATGAAATGCCAAACTGTGAGCCCCATTTGGGTAAATTGGTACATCAACTTCCCGGGGTCGTAACTTTGGCATACGATCTCCGTTTGACGCATACAATATCTCATTAGAAAGATCTATCCAAGAACTACAACTTTGGGAAGAGCAGTATCGGTCCATGGACCCATGTTTCTCCCAATTTTCCCAAAAAACATCGTTTAGGGCCTCAAAACGGCTCCGGAAGTTCAAGACCCGAAAAACTGTTAAAAATAGTAAATTGTGTTACAATTGAGGAAACTAAAAAGCTGAAAGAAACAATGGTGGGGGTCCAAGTGGACTTGGCGGGTGGCCACCAATATCCACCTGGATCATTCCTCCCCCCTTAAGAAGCAATGGTCCCCATTGCATTGAGTTCCTCCATGAGATGAGGAAACTTCTGCTGAACTTGGTCCCTGGTGAGCCACTTGCCCTGGTGAAGGAGTTGGCCTGCTTTGACAACTCGATACAGTTGGATATTCTACTGGCGAGTGTGCTTGATTTGTGTGTCCATGATTCGATCAGTTGCAGCTTGTTCTACACAATCTGGATTTAACTCTGTGGGTGTGAGCTGTTCTGCAATGTCAGATGTGTCTAGTAATGGTGGAAAGTATGGCCGAAGGCGGTCCACATTGAACACTGGGTGTATGCCAAGGAATGGGGGAATGTTGAGCTCAAATGCATTGTCTCCCACAGCCTTGGTAACGGTGTAAGGACCATATCGGAGTGGTCTGAGTTTCCGATAGGCTCTGATAAGGCATTCCTTTTGCAAATGCAACCAGACTTTGTCGCCCACCTGAAACTTGTGTGGCACCCGATGTTGATCATGTCGCTGCTTGTACTTGGCATTTGATTTCTCCAGAATGTCATGGACCTGCTGGCGAATATGTTGGATGTGCTCAATGAAGTTGTTTGCCTTATCTGTTTCGGACTGGACATGAGCTGAATCTGTGTGAGTAGTTGCAAATGGCATGGCCACATCAATGGGACATAGTGGCTGGAATCCCAAGCCCACCTGAAAAGGGTTGTGGCCAGTCGAACTGTGGAGAGCTCGGTTGTAGCTATGTTGAACATAGAGGAGGCCCTCGTCCCATGTGCGTGGATGCTTTGAGTTGTAGATACGCAGAATGTGTACAATCATCCTGTTGACAACCTCTGACTGGCCATCAGTTTGAGGATGGAAGGTTGTGGACTTAGTGAGTTTGGTGTCCAGCATCGACCAGAGACTGGACCAAAATGTGCTGAGGAACCTGTTGTCCCAACCTGAGATGATAGACTGTGGGATCCCAAAGTGTACCCACACTCGTTCAAAGAAGAGTTTAGTAGAGGCTTCTGCTGTGATATTCTTCTTGCAGGCCGCCATCATCGCCATCTTCAAGAACTTGTCGACGACCACAAAAACACAGTCGTTTCCATGCTTAGTGGAAGGAAGGCCTAACATGTAATTCATGGAGATGGATTCCCAAAGTCGACTAGGGGTAGGCAGCGGGGTATAGAGGCCTTACTTCTTGACGGTCGGTTTGGCAATGACGCAGGCAGTGCATGACCTGATGTACTTCCCGACATCCTGTCGAAGATTCGGCGAATAAAAATACTTCTGCAGTACTGCCACCATTTTCTCAACCCCAAAATGCCCAGCATCCCGGCTGTAGTGTGCTTCCCAAATCCTCTTGGCATGCTCGCTTGAAGGAACACAAAGGTGACCTAGGTTGCATAACAAGGCATCCCAGAGTTGAAAATCTGGAACATGTCGACCCTCTAAGAGTGTCTGGTATGTGTGGCCGAATTCTTGGTCGCTTTTGTAGAGAAATGGCCAATCAGAAGTCTTGTGCCCACAAGAGTTGAGCATGGTGGTTAATGACATGATTGGTGGTCGACTGAGGCAATATGAAACATTACTGGTGCTGCCCTTCTTATATTTGATATTCAAATGGAACCACTTCTGATGGCGATCATTCTGCAATTTCCCTTGGGTCTGTATGAACTAGAGGGGTCGGTGGTCTGTGTGGATGACCGTTTCCTTCCCCAAAATGTAATGTTTCCATTGTCGGCATGCCTGCACAATGGAATACATCTCTTTGTCATAAGTGGGATACTTCCGAACTGTGTCTGAAAGTGTCTCACTGTGATATGCCACTGGATGCCCGTGTTGAGTAAGGACTGCCCCAATAGCATAGTCAGAGGCATCTGTCTCGACCTCAAATGGTTGTTGCAAGTCTGGCAATGCGAGCACTAGTGCCGAGCAGAGGCGATCTTTCAACTCTGTGAATGCCTTCTGTTGAGATTCAGACCAAAAGAATTTTGCTTTCGCTCCTCCCTTGGTGACTTGACTCAAGGGCCAAGTGATATGAGAAAATCCCAACACGAACTTGTGGTAGAAGTTGGCAAGACCTAGAAAGTTGCGGAGCTCTGTTAGAGTGGTTGGAGAGGGCCAATCCCGAATGACTTGGATCTTGGTTGGATCCACATGCACCCCTGTTCATCAATAATGTATCCCAGATACTAAACATGGGTCATGCCAAAAGTGCATTTCTCCAAATTGGCAAATAACTTGTGTTGCCACAGTGTTTGGAGAACCTGTCGGACGTGGTGGAGGTGCTATTTCCAAATCTGGATGAAGATTATGATGTCATCCAAGTATACCACTACAAATGAGTTGGTGAATGGCCACAAGATGTCATCCATTAGCCTCATGAAGGTTGCAGGAGTATTCGTCAATCTGAAAGGCATAACCAACCATTCGAAAAGGCCCTCCTTGGCTTTGAAGGCAGTGTTCCACACATCGGAGGGTTCGATTGGTACCTAGTGATATCATGTCTTCAAATCGATCTTGCTGAAATATTTTGCCCCTTTTAGTTGGTCCAGGAGGTCATTAATCTGTGGGATCAGGTACCTATTATAGAAAGTGATCTTGTTCAGTGCCCAATAGTCAATACAGAGTCTCCAAGTCCCATCCGTCTTCTTCTTTCCTTGAGGGCGTATCATCAGGAAAATAAATTTCCCGGTTTGGAAATGAGCTTATTGCATTGTTTTGCAGTAACTAAAGAGATGGCGGTAGGCGATGCTACCTCCGGTATCCCGTACAACTTATTTCCCAAAGTAATAATAATAGCACGGGGCCTTGATTCATACACAGCATGTCGCTTCCACAAGTATGGTTGTCCTAATGATACATCACAAACTTCAAGGGGAGCAATGTCACACAATACCTCATTCGTGAAGGGCTTGATGTTGTATGGAAGGCGACACTGCTGGCTCACACAAAGATCCCGTCCTTGGTGGAGCCACCCGATGGTGTACGGTTGTGGATGTGTTGTGGTCGGTAATCCCAGCCACTTCATGACTTCTACCGAAATGAGGTTCTTTTGACTCCCGCTATCGACAATGAACTGTAGCGGGGATCCCTTTACCCACTTCTGAGAGTGGAAGAGACGCTCCTCCTCCTCTGGATCTTTGGGTTCCTCCTTCTGGATCTTCGTGGTGGCAACGATGGCGTTGGGCTCCGCATCGATAATCTACTTCCCTTTGTCATTCCCCTTGTCGGGTTCTGACTCAGAGTTGGAACATGCATCTAATTCTGAAACCTTTAGTTGAGCCACCAATGACTGCTTGGCCCGACACTCACTTGTGTTGTGAGTGGGGCTCTTATGGAACTCACACCATTTTCTCGTGTCCTTTTTCAGCTTCGCGGCGCTATTCTTTGCTTGCAGCTTTGGTGGGTTGTCTTGGGCCACCCCACCTTGGCTTTGTCCTTTGTTCTGCGGTTTGGGGGCACCTTTCCCTTGCTTCAGATTCGCAGATCCAAAGTCTCGCTTCTTCTGTTTAAACTTTTGCTTGACCTTGACGGCATATCGGTATGTCGTGTCGAGCGAGGAGATGTTAAGGAATTCTATTTCTTCTTAGATGTACTTATGCAGGCAGCCGCGGTATTTGAGTATCAAATGCTGCTCTGAATCCTTGATACCAAACTTTGTGCGAAGGGTATGGAAAATATTGGTAAACTCTGGCACGTCTTGGTCCCTTCCCTACCGCAGCGTGGTCCATTTTATGTATTGATCCTCATAGCTTCTAACAGGGTAGTATTGCTCCTTGATGGCATCTCGGAATGAATTCCAGGTGGGTGCGGCTAAAAATAGTGAGTCGGTACTTTCATCCTTCTGCTCGCAGTAGGTTTCCCACCAGTCCTTGATGTGGGAAGCTGCTTTGAGAAGAGCAAAAATAATCTTTTCCTGACTGGAAAATTATGAACAAAAAAATAACCCTCTAGCATATTTAACCATTTATCGACGGCATCTACATCTATCTGACCCTCGAATATGGGGATTTCAAAATTAACTTGTACCTTAAACGGTGTGGCGTTTCCAGAGTAGCTGTTGGAAGCTGATGCGTCGCCCCTGGGCAGCCGCTGAAGGATCTGGGCAACGTTGTCCATCATCGCGTTCCTTTGTCGCTCGAGGGCTTCTTCGAGCAAGATTTTGATAGGATCTCCTGCCCCCTCATCTTTCTTTTCATCCGCCATGGGAGGCCGTCGGGATTTGCGAGGCTGGTCTTACAAAGGTTTGACCAGTTCAAGCCCTAACTCCTTATGTCCCGACCTCGTTGGGGACATACAAAGAAAAACAGAGAAAAAAGTAGACCCCTCTGATACCACTGATCCAGATTTAAACAGGAACACAACAAATTACATAGATAACCATAAACACAAAGATGCAGCGGAAATAATACTTCATTTCATAAATGTAAAATACTGAGATATGCTTACAAACAGAAAATGGAAATAAACAGCTAGGGCAATGGTAGCTTATCTCTGAGAAGAGATGTGGTGGCTACATGCCTCTGAACTGTGTTACAATGAGGCTCGAAGGCCTATTTACTGTTGAGAAACAATGGAAAACCCTAAACATCCAAAAACCTAACCCCAGAAGATGAAATGCTAAATTGTGGGCCCCGTTTGGGTAAATTGGTACATCAACTTCCCGGGGTCGTAACTTTGGCATACGATCTCTGTTTGACATGTACAATATCTCGCTAGAAAGATCTATCCGAGAACTACAACTTTGGGAAGAGCAACATCAGTCCATGTGTTATGTTCCTATACCAATAGGAGTCATAATTTTTGAATGGCTGAGGTCAAATCTGTAATATGTACATACCTTTGCTTTCTGCAAATGTTTTCCATATTCAAAAAATCAAAAAAATAAAAAAATGTAAAGAGGGTATGTCCTAAAAGAAAAATCAAAGGGCAAAAAGAATGAAAAAGGTCAAAAAAAGACGAAAAAATGAACTCCAAAAAAGAAAAAAAAACCATGAAAGTGTGCAAGTCAAAATGCCACTACCATTTACTTTTTATGTAGAATAAAAATATTGTGTGCAGCTTGTTACCTTAACCACTATCCATGGATAGTCAAAATGTTTAAACTTGGCTAATTCATATTTTAAATTTTATGCTTAGAGATAGAGAATAAAATCTGACCAAACTGTTTAATCTTGGCAGATAAATAGATTAGGTAGATTAAATAAAAAGGAGCTCAACTGTTTAATCTGAGCCCTTGGATGTAATAAGGTTAGACTTAGTTAGAATACCATTGTAAAAGAAAAGAAAAAGGTTTTGATGAGGGTTTGCCAGCTTAAGTGCACCCTAATAAAAAGTAGAAAAAATGGTAGGATGAGTAGATGTGTAAGTAGTTGAATGGTTGTAGAATTGTGATGATTGATTAGAGAAGATCATATCATTTATTTTCATCATCAAATTTCTAAAGTATGGATGATAATTGAGCATTTACCAAAGTACACAAAGTCAATTGATTAACCTCCCTCATTCATTTCATTTCTCACTTAACTAATTTCCAAGGAAAGTGTTGAGCCCCAGAACTACCTCTCTTCTACATACTTTCCTAGACCTTTTCTCTTCCATTTTCCCACATCAGTGCCTAATAAGCTATCAAATATTGTTACATATTGATTCTAGGAGTGCATTTAAGTGGTTTTCTAACTATATCATTGTGTGTGCTATTTGATTTAGATTTTGTTCCTCGGCTAGGGAATGTAGCCACTTTCCGCAGCTGACTCGTAATTCTGCAGTTGTTTTCATTGTTCTGTAGGTTACAGGTGTCGGCAAGTGAAACGAGGCACGTGGGCAGCTCAGAAATGATCTACACATGGACAAGGTCCTATCTGTTCAGCCGAATTCGTGAAGGAAGGCATTGGTTAAAGGACGGTCAAACAAGGAGTCCTACATCAAATAGGTCTCTGTTTCAGCACATGAAAAGTTTGAGACCGTTCCTAGGTTCGTGGATCCGCTTTTGACAGCTGCAGGCCATCTCCATGACGCAAATCCAACACCCACCTTTTGTAGATTGAATGTTTATGGCAACCAAGAGGCTGAACTTACGGTTCTATCATGTTTACGTGTCCTCTGCTAAAGATTTCTCTAAGAAAAACAATTATCTATTTTCCTGTATAAATAAAGCGTTTGCAACGCAAGTAGCTAGTTCAGATATTAGGATTGACGTTGTTGTTTTAGCTTTCGTTTTTGCAGTTGTGACGAGAAGACATACTCTTTGTTTTGCAATATAAAAACCCTATTTTCTTATGACTGTGTAAAGTGTGGTTCTGAGGTGACAGCGTGTTAACCAAAGGCTATGCAGAGGGCCCCTGCTGGCTGAGGTTTTGCTTTTCATTTTTGTAAAGTTTTCATGCATCTTTTCTCTTATTTCCACTGTATATTTCTCATAATTTGTTTATGGTGTTAATCGTTTTTATTCCTGTACATGATTTTGCAACATTGCATATTTTTTTCACTAACACTGATCAATGTGTTTCAGGATAAGTTATGCTCGAGATTTTTCATATAATTTTTGCGTCAAGTAGTGATATGGGATTTGCTTCTCTGCTAAACTTTTTAAGCTTTTCAATTTCAGTTGTTATGCTTTGATTTCAGTAAGATTTGTTTGCTGTTATTAGCTAGTTTAGATATCAAGTTCTTCATGTTATTTGACATCATCTCCGGTGCCATGGCTTAACCCGAGAAGTTAATTGGCGAGCTATCAGATTATAAGTGAAGTAATTTGATTTTGATTTCATTAATCTGCAAGTAGGTAGTTTAGATATCAAGTTCTTCATGTTATTTGACGTTATCTCCGGTGCCATGGCTTAACCCGAGAAGTTAATTGGCGAGCTATCGGATTATAAGTGAAGTAATTTGATTTTGCTTTCATTAATATGCAAATAGGTAATTTAGATATCAATTCTTCATGTTATTTGACGTTATCTCCGGTGCCATGGCTTAACCCGAGAAGTTAATTGGCGAGCTATTGGATTATAAGTGAAGTAAATTGATCTTGCTTTCATTAGTCTGCAATTTTTGGTTTTGAGTGCAATAGTTTAGATTTTATTTCTGTAATTAGATGGGCAGCAGAGACAATGACCTCATGATCAGTATTTCATCTTTTGTTTGATTTAAGTAGCTGCATATTTACATTCCTGTTCAAGTACTGATTTTATCAATAGCATGTTTTGAGATCTTTTGAAGTGCTAAGTTCTGGAAATTATCATAAGAGACATAAACCTTGTCTTAAATCTACATCCATACTTGCCCTCTAAAAGTATTCTTAAAACCTGAGAATAGGATTTCCATTTGCATTAGACACCTTAGGAGACCAACAAGGACAAAAACCCAAAAAAAAAACTGAAAACAATAAAAGTAAGAAAGAGGTTGTCTTGCACATACAGTGCACCACACTTCATCAGTTTATGACTCCTGGATTGATAATTAATGTAGCAATTTAGGACATACTAAATTGACTAAACATTTTGGCGCCGTTGCCGGGGAAGTGTAACTAGGTAGCCGATCTCTTACATTAAAAAAAAAGGGAAAAATTGATAATTTCTTGAAGTATGCTCTCCTCTTGCACCTAGTGTGATCTGGAGGATCAGAAAAGAGAGTTATTAGTTCAATAATTTCTTGAGTATGCTCTCTTCTTACACCTAGTGTGATTTGGAAGATTAGAAAAAGGATTATTAGCCCAACTAAAAAAAAATTCATTAAAAAAATAAAAAAATGACATGCATAGAGCAAGAGATTCTAGGGGAAGGTTTCTAGCTAGGGGCAAAAGTTCAATTTTTACAACTCCAACTACTTCAAGGATTAGACAAGATACACCTCCATCCCAGACTCATACTCCCAGCCTTAGGATTCCTGGAATTCAAGGGGCAGCAACTAAATTAGAAGATTCTCCCACACTATCTACTAAATCTGATCTAGGAGAAGAACCCTTCTTCACTTCTATAGGGGAACATATTGTAGTAGAAGAAGTAGAATCACCTAGAGAAGAAGGAAAGGAAGAGACTCTCTCTCATCAGCCATTAATAGAAAAACCAGAAGACCCTGAGGAAACTATCATGGCAAAAAAAGTACTAGACGGAGAATTTTCTCTATTTGGAGGAGGGGGTAGAGGTAGAGGTAGAGGAAATAATGGAGGTGGTGGTAGAGGAAACAATGGAGGTAATATTGGAGGAGGTAGAGGTAATAATGGGGGAAATAGGGAAGGAGATAACTCATTTGGATCCCTATAGTTGATGAGGAAACCCATACAACAATGAAAAACATTTCACCATTTGCCCTCCCAAACTTTTATGGGTTGCGAAGTGAGGATCCCGAAACATTTCTATTTGAGTTTGAAGTCTTGTGCCAAACCTATGACTATATGGAAGACTCTCAAAAACTCAAACTGTTTCCTTCAACATTGAAAGGGGCTGCTCTGAAATGGTTCATGGGATTAGTCACTCAATCTATTAGGACTTGGAATGATATGAAGCAAACATTTTTGGATAGATATCTGGATTATTGTATGCCCACTAATCATAAGGATGAGGTATTCAAAATGATGCAAAAAGAAGATGAGAACTTGGAGGATTTGCTTGAAAGATTTCAATATAACTTAAAGAGAGCAAAAATGAGCAATTTAGACGAGGAAACTTTGAAAGCCCTTCTATTGAAAGCCATTAGAGATGAATGGATAGATATTTTAAACATGATGGGGAAGAGAGACATTTCTCAACTTCCACTACATGACGTAGCAGAACTACGTGTCCATCTCTCAAGGGGAAAATCTAAAACTAGAAAAGGGCCTAGAGATCCTTCTCTTATTAGAGCAAACAAATCTGCAACTAGATCAGTAAGTAGGGCAGAGATTGGCAATATGCTTGATGAGTTCAAAATTGACATTCTAGGGAGCCATAGTGAACAACTAGACACCCTTAAAATTCAAAACAAGCAGAAAACAGAAGTTGATGCCTTAGCCATCTTTTGCCCAAAATGTAGAAAGAAACATGCTCTAAGGGAATGCCCCTTGGATGCAAAAGCTATAGAAACATGTATGATTTGCTCAGAAAATCATGAGACCAAGGATTGTCCTTCAATTCCTGGGCTAAAAGCTGTCTTTCAGGAAGATCCAAATTCAGTAGAATCCCTTTGTTTTTGTTTCAAGAAGACCTTGGCAAAGGCAACAAAATAAGGATTTAATAATCCTATGAATTTTTAGCTCCCACCAAACTAGAATTCTTGGCAACAACCTTGGCACCAACCTCAAAATCCGTATCAATCTCAATCATGGGCACAAGGGGTACAAAATCCTTGTGGGAGATTTGCTCATTTTTTTCAATATCCTCCATCTTTTCAAAATCAACAACAAAATCCACAACTTCCAAATCAAAACCCACAACTTTCATTGCCATTTCCACAACAACAACCTTCTCAACAAAATCAAAATTCTCAACTCTTGCTTCCATTTCAACAAAAGCCAAATCAACTACCAGCCCAGCCATTACCAAATCCCAACAACAAAAACCCTTAGAATGCTTACATGATAGAAGGACAATAATTTCCTACCTATATGATTGTTCATCTTAATGATGTTCAACTTAGATCTGGTAGAATTTTAGAAAAGGAAAAACCTTCTATAGATGTTCAAGAGCAAGATGCCTCTGAGGAGGATTCTCTAAAAGTCAATAAAGGTTCTGAGGAAGCATCCCTTCAAAACCCAATCATTCAAAAAGAAAAACAAAAAGAGTCAACCCCCACAACTCCTATAGTTGAGCAACCTGCATCTACATCCACACCTCCTTTTCCTGAAAGATTACAAATTGACAAAGGGGTGGAAAAACAAATCTTGTTGCCTGACTATGATTTCTTAGATGAATTAAAGAATGTCTGTATCAAGATTCCCTTGCTACAAGCCATTAGAGAGATTCCTATTTTAGCAAAAACAATAAAGGAGTTGAGTTTCAAAAGACTAGGTAGGAAACCAAGAGACACAAAAAGAATCCACCTGGTAGGAAAAATAGCAGATATCATGATGGGAAATATTACCATGTAGAAATATGTGGATCCAGGTAGTCCAATTGTCAAGACACACATAAATGGGATAGAAATTCCAAATACATTGATTTAGGGGCTGCTATAAACATTATGAGTAGACAGACTATGGAACAACTTAAACTTCCTAATCTTCTTTTTACACCTACCTTACTGCAACTTGCAGATAGATCAGTAATCAAACCAGATGGTGTATTAGAAGATATTTTGGTCTCCTTAGATTCTTGGGAATATCCAGTAGATTTCATGATTTTGACTCCCAAGAGTAATCTAGGAGGGCACCCACTCATTTTAGGAAGACCTTGGCTAGCCATAGTTGATGCTTGCATTAGTTGTAGATCTGGGGATATGTACATTTCTGATGGTAGTTCAACAAAGAAATTCAATTTGTATCCTCCAGCAAAAGCAATTACAGAAGTAGGAGACAATGAATGGGTCAATGATGAAGATACTATACAACCTGTCTTTACTATCTCTGAAGTTAGTGAAGATAGTCAAATTTTGAACACATTAGAAAATTTTGAAACATCTTCAGAATATGACCACACACAATTTCAGTTAGATTCTGATATTGAATATTTGTCATCAAGGCAAATGTCTCTCTACTCTATGGAAGAGTTTGGTAGTTCTGCAGTTGAAATTTTTCCAGGTAAAACATTGAATATCAACAAAAATTTGGAAAAGTTACAACAGGAAGAGCTAACTAGAATCTTGCAAAAACATTCTGCTGCATTTGCATGGGAGTATACTGATATGAAAGGTATTGACCCTAATACTTGCATCCATCATATTTATATTGAGAAAAACAATAGACCAATTAGACAACCTCAGAGAAGGATGAATCCAAATCTTAGGGAGATTGTGAAAGAAGAGCTCCAAAAACTACTCAATTTAAACTTCATTTACCCAATTTCAGATAGTCGATGGGTTTCTCCCTTGGTTATAGTACCCAAAAAGAATGGTAAATGGAGGGTGTGCATTGATTACAGGGAATTGAATAAAGCAACTTTGAAGGATCACTTTCCTTTGCCCTTTATCGATCAAGTATTAGATACATTAGCAGGTAAAAATTACTTTTCATTTCTGGATGGTTTTAGTGGTTATAATCAAATTCAGGTAGCACCTGAAGATCAAGATAAAACCACATTTACTTGTCCATGGGGAACTTTTGCTTACCGAGTGCTTCCTTTTGGATTATGCAATGCACCCGCAACATTCCAAAGAGCAGTACTAGGAATTTTTTCTGATCTAATCCATGATTGTGTAGAGGTATATATGGATGATTTTACAGTTTATGGTAATACATTTGAAGAGGCATTAGAAAATTTGGAAAAAGTCCTTATAAGATGTAAAGAAACAAACCTTTCATTAAGCCATGAAAAATGCTTTATGATGTTTACTGAAGGTATTGTTTTAGGACATCATATTTCAGGGGATGGGATTAAAGTTGATAAATCAAAGGTTGAAGTCATCTCCAAGTTACCTATTCCAAATTGTCAAAAAGATGTTAGAAGTTTTCTAGGATTTACTGGATATTATAGAAGATTTATAGAAAACTTTACCAAAATAGCATCTCCACTCTTTAAACTACTTACAAAAGACTGTGAATTCAAATGGAGTCCTGATTGCCAATCAGCATTTGAAGCTTTGAAAACAAGAATATCTGAAGCGCCTATCTTGAGAGGACCAAATTGGAAACTTCCTTTCCATATTTCTACAGATGCTTCAGATACAGCTCTAGGAGTTGTGTTGGGACAAAAAGACTTAGTTCCTTATGCCATTTACTATACCAGTAAAAATTTAACTCCCACTGAGTTGAATTATACTGTGACTGAAAAAGAGTTCTTAGCTATTGTTCATGCAATTAATAAGTTCAGACATTATATAACAGGCTATGAAACTTTTATTCATACTGATCATTCTACAATTAGATATCTAATGAACAAACCCGTTACTAATGGCAGAGTTACAAGGTGGCTCCTACTTTTACAGGAATTCAATATTACTGTGTTAGATAGACCAGGGAAACAAAACACAGTAGCTGATTTCTTGTCTAGAATTCAGAATATCAAAGAAGATTCTCCTGTAGAGGATAAGTTTCTTGATGAATACTTATTTGCAGTAACTACTAAGACTCCTTGGTATGCAGATATGGCTAACTATTTGGTTACAGGGAAACTACGTCCACATTTATTTCCTAGTGAAAGAAGAAAGATTATTCAGGAGAGTTCAAAATATTCATGGATTTCTAACGAATTGTTTAAAACAGGGCCAGACCTTGTGATCAGAAGATGTGTCAGGGAAGATGAAATGCCTGATATTCTCAAAGAATGTCATGATGAACCGTGCGGTGGACACTTTGCTGACAAAAGGACAGCCTATAAAATCCTTTCTTTAGGATATTATTGGCCGTCCCTCTTCAAAGATGCAAAACAATATGTCAAAAGGTGTGACAGTTGCCAAAGAGTAGGGAAACCTATCCCCTCAAATGAGATGCCATTACAATCACAGGTACTCATCGAACCCTTTGAAAAATGGGCTTTAGACTTTATTGGATCTATTAATCCACCATCTAAACAGAAAAAGTATATATTGGTATGTACTGATTATGTCACTAAATGGGTAGAAGCCAAAGCAATATTTTCTGCTACTGAAAATTCAGTTGTTAGTTTTCTTTATGAGGATATTTTTACTCGCTTTGGTGTTCCAAGAGAAATTGTGACAGATCAGGGAGGTCAATTCACATCCAAACTGGTGGAGACGCTGATGGAAGAGTACAAGGTCAAGCACAAAAAATCCACTCCTTACCATCCGCAAGCAAATGGGCAAGTGGAGTCCATAAACAAAGTAATTGAAGGCATCATTACCAAGACTGTTCATCTACACATAAGAGATTGGGCAGAAAGGCTTCCTGAAGCCTTATGGGCCTACAAATGGAGGAACACAACATGACATTCTCCCTATGAACTTGTTTATGGGAAGGAAGTTCTGCTCCCCATTGAGTTCCAAGTTAAAACTTTCAAGATGGCAGTTCAATTGGGAATGGATCTATCAGAAGCCCAAAAGCATATAATGGAGTAGTTGAATGAACTAGATGATATCAGATAAGAAACAATCCTAAGAACTGATCTAGTTCAATATCATAGAGCGAAGTGGCATGACAAATACATCAAGGAGAAAAAGTTTCAAGAAGGAGATTAGGCATTGCTATTTGATTCCAAGTTCAAAGATTTCAAAGGTAAATTTCAGACTCATTGGCTTGAGCCATATGAGATTGAATTTTTTTTAACAATGGAGTAGTAAGAATCAAAACAATTGATGAGTATCAAACTCCTCTTATTGTGAATGGTCACAGATTGAAGATCTGTCATAAGCCACTCTCAAAGGAGGAACTTGTCAAAATCTTTCAAGATAATTCTGCAATAAGGTTGGTGAAGAAGAATCCTTCTTCTCCACCAGCCTAGTCTTTGTTTTTTTCATTGTTATCTTAAAAAAAAATGTATAAGCCTGAAAACCAATCACTGATTGACAGTCTTATACAGGATAATACCGGGCAAAAATCAAAAACTTCTGACGCCCTATATTTTCAAAAAAAAAATCTCTCTCATTTCACTTATAGTTGTTTCATTTCATGTCATTTCATTTCATTTCATTCCATTTCGCTATCACATTCCACCAATAAAATTACTTTCATGTTCAGTTTTCCATATATCATTCATTTAGCCATCTTTCATTTCCATCCATCTCCATTCACTTCGCCAAGTCATATGTTATTCACTATGTCAGTTTCCGCAATCGAATTCTGATTCCACAGCTGAATACTGATTCCGCAGCTGATTGTTGATTCCGCAGCTAATACTCTGTTACTCTGAAGTGACAGTGAAATGTTAGCCAAGAAATGATGAAAACCAGATGCATGTATGGAAGAGGAAAACATTTTGAAGAAGTCAGCACCTAAAAGCACCTACAAGAGGCAGCGAATCAAAAATTAGCGAATGGAAGTGGTAAGATTCTAAGGTATGAGCAAAATCAATTTCAAATAGCATTTTAAAACACATAATCTGTATAGTTGTAAAATCACAAGCTCCATCATGTGTAATGATTCGAATTGATAGCTTCCTTAACTCCTCCATGACCTTTGCATAACTCCACCACGATCTTCGCATCAAATTCTAACGACCTCATAATCCTCTTCCGAATCTAACTCATACTCAATTGTACATCCGCATTACACCTGTTGAACCAGTTAATCATGAAGATGTAAGCCAATTGACCATGGCTCTCCTCTGACGCACCACTCTGCAGTCATTTTATGAATTTGCTAACGTCCACTCCGCAGCCTTTTATTTCAAAATTCTGCCAGTCTCACTCTGTTTCCATACTCTCACACCGAGTTTACGATTGCCAGTTCAGGGTTTGTTTATACAAGCCTCTGCTCCGTGAACTTGTTTTCATTGCATGCTCTGTATTCTTCCCGTTTTGTAACCACTGGTTTTCTCCACAATCCTCCTCCATCTTCCGCTCATATAACCATTCTGCCTCCGTGAAACCATCACTTACAGAGGTATTTTCGAAGCAAGAGGAAGGAATGGGCCTTCTGGTAAGAACAGAGCCAGACGGGGCTAAATTCATGGAGGGTTATCCACAGTTAAAGAGCACGTTAAGGAAAGCAAGGTGGCTGCAGTTTATCCAGAAATTCAGGGGTCATAATAAAGAAGTCACGAAGACATTTGCAAGGTCCTTCAACGGCATGGAAGTTGAGATTGGGGATATCAAATTCCGGTAACAAAGGCATCCATTGCAGCAGCAACGGAGCTCCCACAGGAAGGAGAACGATGGTTCAAAAACAAAGACTTCGATGAGAGGGCCTGGAGGATCATTTTGCGTAACCCAGGTATGGATATAACCGTTTTTAAACGTGGAATTCCTGTTTCAGCCCTAAAGGAAAAATGGACTAGTTTGTTGTTGATAATTCAGAAGTTCATTATGTGTGAAGGAAGGTATGGGTCTATGTACATGTACCATATAAGGTTATTAATGAATTTTCTGGAGAATCAAACCATCAATCTGCCTTATTTCTTGTTGAGTAGCTTGAAAAAGATGTCTACCACTGTACAAAAGAATCTGGATGATGTAGAGCCTCATCTTTATCATCACGGCCTTGTTAAAATTTTGATTGAAAAACAATTGAAGGAAAGAAAGGACACATGGGAACAATTCCTGATTAGAAATTTCTTTTAGGACCCACCTGAAACACCTGAAGGTAGCTCAACAAGAAAAAGTAGGAGAAGAAAAACAAGTGTAAACATTCAAGATACTCCTACTAGTATAACTAAAGAAACCAATAAGGAAGAAATGTTGTCTGAAACTTTGACTGAGGTTAGAAAACAAGCAAAACAGAAAGGGAAAAGAAATATTGAAGACATTTATCAGACCCCAGAACCTTATTCAGAAGAAGAGCATATACTTTCTGAAAGGCTAATTCATCTTAAAGAATAGTCAGTTAAGGCAGAAAAAAAGAAGGAAAGGAGAAACAGAGTGTAGAAAAGGGAGATACCAGCTCACATAATTTAAGGAGCTCAAGACTTAAAGGCAAATTGAAGAAAGTGCAAATCAAAGGGGCTCACTTCATAGACTTAGGAGGGGAAACACCAGAACAGTCACCAGCAATCACTCCTCCTGACCATAGTCCACAACATTCTCCTTTTCCTCAACCAGATTTTGAAATCAGTCCAAGGAAGGCCACACCAGAAATAGATCCAACTCAGCAACAGATGTATGATTTTATTGAATCATTGGAAAAGACTGCAACAGAACAGGGCACTTCATCTAATCAGCCTGGTACAACTCAGGAAGCTTTGATCCAATCATTAAAACAAGAAGTTTTTGAACTAGAAGTCCTGAATAGACATATCAAAAGGGAAAATGAAACATTGAAAGAACAGAACAGGTTGGACAAAATCATCCATGATAATACCATGCTGCATTTAGGATTGTGGCACAAGAAAAATAGGAAATTGAAGAGGAAGAACAGGAGGTTGAGCAGAGCCCTCATCAACCTCAAATACAGGTGCCTAATGATGAAGCCTAGGATGACAGTGACACCAAGGAAGAAGAAGAGAAGGCTAGATGTATTAGTAGAAGTCTCAGAGCAGATGAATTGAAGGAAGGATAGTCACAATTTTGGTTGCATGAGGACATGCAACATCTTCACAATGGGGGTATGTTGAGCCCCAGAACTACCTCTCTTCTACATACTTTCCTAGACCTTTTCTCTTCCATTTTCCCACATCAGTGCCTCATAAGCTATCAAAGATTGTTACATATTGATTCTAGGAGTGCATTTAAGTGGTTTTCTAACTATATCCTTGTGTGTGCTATTTGATTTAGATTTTGTTCATCAACTACGGAATGTAGCCACTTTCTGCAGCTGACTCGCAATTCTGCAGTTGTTTTCATTGTTCTGTAGGTTACAGGTGTCGGCAGGTGAAACGAGGCACGTGGGCAGCTCAGAAATGATCTACACATGGACAAGGTCCTATCTGTTCAGCCGAATTAGTGAAGGAAGACATTGGTCAAAGGACGGTCAAACAAGGAGTCCTACATCAAATAGGTCTCTGTTTCATCACGTGAAAAGTCCGAGACCGTTCTTAGGTTCGTGGATCCGCTTTTGACAGCTGCAGGTCGTCTTCATGATGCAAATCCAACACCCACCTTTTGTAGATTGAATGTTTATGGCAACCAAGAGGCTGAACTTACGGTTTCTGTCCTATTTACGTGTCCTCTGCTGAAGATTTCTCTTAGAAAAAAAATTATCTATTTTCCTGTATAAATAAAGCGTTTGCAACGCAAGTAGCTAGTTCAGATATTAGGATTGACGCTCTTGTTTTAGCTTTCGTTTTGTTGTTGTAACGAGAAGACATACTCTCTGTTTTGCAACATAAAAACTCTGTTTTCTTATGACTGTGTAAAGCGTGGTTCTGAGGTGACAGCGTGTTAACCAAAGGTTTTGCAGAGGGCCCCTACTGCCTGAGGTTTTGCTTTTCATTTTTGTAAAGTTTTCATGCATCTTTTCTCTTATTTCCACTGTATATTTCTCATAATTTGTTTATGGTGTTAATCGTTTTTATTCCTATACATGATTTTGCAGCATTGCATATTTTTTTTCACCAACACTGATCAATGTGTTTTAGGATAGGTTATGCTCGAGCTTTTTCATATAATTTTTGCATCAAGTAGTGATATGAGATTTGCTTCTCTGCTGAACTTTTTAAGCTTTTCAATTTCAGTTGTTATGCTTTGATTTCAATAAGATTTGTTTGCTACTATTAGCTAGTTTAGATATCAAGTTCTTCATGTTATTTGACGTTATCTCTGGTGCCATGGATTAACCCGAGAAGTTAATTGGCGAGCTATTGGATTATAAGTGAAGTAATTTGATTTGAGCTATCGGATTATAAGTGAAGTAATTTGATTTTACTTTCATTAATCTGCAAGTAGGTAGTTTAGATATCAAGTTCTTCATGTTATTTAATGTTATCTCTGGTACCATGGCTTAACCCGAGAAGTTAATTGGTGAGCTATCGGATTATAAGTGAAGTAATTTGATTTTGCTTTCATTAATCTGCAAATAGGTAATTTAGATATCAATTCTTCATGTTATTTGACGTTATCTCCGGTGCCATGGCTTAACCCAAGAAGTTAATTGGCGAGCTATCGGATTATAAGTGAAGTAAATTGATCTTGCTTTCATTAGTTTGAAATTTTTGGTTTTGAGTGCAATAGTTTAGATTTTATTTCTGTAATTAGATGGGTAGCAGAGACAATGACCTCATGATCAGTATTTCATCTTTTTCTTGGTTTAAGTAGCTGCATAATTACATTCCTGTTTAAGTACTGATTTTATCAATAGCATGTTTTGAGATCTTTTGAAGTGCTAAGTTCTGAAACTTACCATAAGAGTCAGAAACCTTGTCATAAATCTACATCCATACTTGCCTTCTAAAAGTATTCTTAAAACCTGAGAATAGGATTTCCATTTGCATTAGACACCTTAGGAGACCAACAAGGACAAAAACCCAAAAAAAAACAACTGAAAACAATAAAAGTAAGAAAGAGGTTGTCTTGCACATACAGTGCACACACTTCATCAGTTTACGACTCCTAGATTGATAATTAATGTAGCAATTTAGGACATACTAAATTGACTAAACAAAAAGTCTTAAAGTATCTAAAACCTTAAGTTAAAGGGTCTTAGAGCATTTCTCTGACATATGGAGGGACCGGACCCTCGGCCCAATAACTTATAGGTCCTAAGTACTAAAAGTCCCCTCTCAAGCATTCACCCCTCCATAATTCACTCATTTTCCCTAAAAACCCCTTTTCCTAAGGTTAAAACACCATTTACCTAAGGAAAAGTAATCACCCCCAATGGATACCCTTTTTAATGAAAAACCCACAAAAATGCACTTAGCCTAAGTTATAATGTTCTATGTAAAAAAGCAAAATTACGAAAACACATTATTCTTAGCGCACTTCGTTTATCCCCCCACAATCTTCATATTAACATTTAACATTATTTATATATTAATTCCTGAAAATTAAACCCTTCCCATATATATTTTATTAAATCCCTTTAATTTTAATATCCCATCCCTGAAGTTTGAAACATAAACTTTATTAACATATGATTAATGGGTTAATTAAGTCAATCAACGGCTAATTAATAACCAAAACCTACCGCCGAATAAAAGAGATTAATTAATCAATCAGTGGTTAATTAATAATCTGTCTCCACCAATGAAATCACCCCCGATGTCATTAAACCTCCATAATCCGCAATTAATTAATCTCGCCACGCTTAAACCTCTGTCAGGCCCCTCCATTAAACGTCATATCAAATCCCCGCCCCGATCACTGTACGATCTAGTACGTTTTTGATCCAATGGTTGACAATCATATCGGGCGGCCTCCGAAGGCCGACCTTTACCCGCCCGATATGGGTGGCTTCACTATTCACCCCGCTGTTACATGGTGCCCGATGAATGGCATCGGGTAGCCTCCCCCCAAAACCGCTCCAGCCCAAAAACAGTGCGATATGAAACCACATACCGCCTCCTGCTAGACGACAAAACGTCGCATCCCCCGCTTAACGCCAAATGCCCCTTTTCCCTGTGTACCCGCCACAATAGTTGACTTTACGAATAAAACTAAAAAACTCATTGTTTTTAGTTTTATCGTGAAAAAGACCGCTCAGACCTCCATGCAAGCACCAGAGTACATGCAACCGTCAACCCACATCCAACTGCCAACTTGCTGAAGCTGCTGAAACTCCAGACCACCTTTCAGTCATGTGCGCTTCCTACAAACCGTGCATAGTCGCCCATCACTCCGTTCAAAGCCGAAACCAGGTATTTACCCAAATTCGCTGAGAAACCCTGTTTTATTCCCAAACCTTGACTCAATTGCTTTAAATTGCTAAGTAATTCAATAAGACAGTTGCCCAATGACTCCAAAATACTTTGAATTAGACTAGTTTTCCCCAATTTCACTGAAAACCCTTCGCCCCCATCCTTGAATCCACAAGAACCAAGGATGGCTGCTCCCATTGCATTGAATGTCCTACCAATTTCTACTCCCCACAGGGATTTAAACCATATCCCATTGGAAGATAAAGATTTTCAAATTAAAGATACCTTTGTCCAAGAATCCCCATTGAAACTATACCGCAGGTACAGAGACCATTACCTGAACCATGCAGACAAAATAGGTCTTTGGGAATCGGGTTTGCCCAAATACCAATTCCCTAGAGTTCATATCTTCCCAGAGATTATCCACTATTTCCATATGAACTATAGCCCCAGTCAGAGAGCAGCGATTACTCCAGACCATTCTGTATTATTTACCATCAATGATGAGTCCATAAATGAAATGCTGTAGTTACAACCAGGCCAAAACCCGACCCCTCTTTCTGTTGGAGATTTGCTTAACAGATTCCCTACACTCACCTAAATCAAACTTGCTCAATTATTCCAAACCTTTATTAGGGAAGAGCAATACATTCCAAAGGATCCTCCACCATACATGTCTACCATATTCTCTGATCTTGGCCGAGACATCATAGAAATGATATCCAGTGTGTTAGGCCAAACTACAAGTGAATTTGTTGATGAAATCATTATAGCCTTTATGTCCATTACACTCTTCGACAGCCCCCTGCCATCATGTTTGATTATGCTAAGTTCATTTCTGATAAGATGCATGATCAATTCATGAGGATGGATAATGAAAGAGTGTTCAAATATTCTTCAATGTTATATCATCTTTTCCTGTATTATCAAGCTGATAATTCAAAATCACACTCCAAAAGCTTGATACCAGAGGCAACCCTAGATCAGTGGTCTTCTGGACTTCATTAATCCACCTATATGACTCTCAATATTCTTATACTGATTTCATAGATCTCTTTGTGCACCCAGTGGCAACTATGTTACTAGGAAGTCCTCCCCCCAGAATCAGTGCAGATATCAGGAGGGTCCTACAGTTGTCCAAACAATATAGAGTGGGAGATTGGTACTTGTACCAAAATCACACTGAAATCAAAATATATGGATGTGAGTTGGCTCCCTACAAACTGCCTAGATACCTCCCCATGAGATTGTTTGCTCTGGAGTACTACAGGCAAATGATTAATTTAGATGAGGTGCATTTTGTGAAGGCCAAGAAGAAAGCTCAACTTAGGATAAAAGATCAACTTGGCCCCTTCATATGTAACAGTAGGTAAGCAGGAAAGGAAGCAAAAGAAATCCTCCAAAGGCTGAAACTAAAACAAAGTTTTATATGGAGATATGACCCTTTAGATTTCATATGCAATAGGAGACAAAAGAACAAATTATCTCCTTGTATCCACCACAGAATTCCTGAAATTGAACAGTATGTTAATCAACTAGAATGGGTGGAAAACACTTTCGTAGACCGAGATAGCACAGAAGTTGCTGTCAATAATGTATTGATTGATTTAGAAAGAAGACTTGACGAAGATTCATTTGTACAGGTGCCAAGAGAGTACCAATCTCAAAGGGAAACACAGGAACACAGTGGGCAAACAACAGAGGAAGGACCGCAAGAGCAAGGGGAATCAGAGCAGCCAGAGATATTAGAAGAACTTGCTCAGCCAAAACATATCATGAGTAATCCTCCTATTTTACAGACTCCTCTAAATGAGGAGAAGAATCCCAAGAGAGATAGAGAGGAGGCCACTCCTTCTAGCAAACCTGTTGCCCAGACTTATGTCAAGAGGCAAAGGTTGAATCCATTTTCAGAACAAGAGTTCACTGAAGAAATAGCTGGAACTGCAGGTACAAAAAGAGTAGAAAGCAGGCAGACCACTCCCTCAGGAGGTACACAAGAACCTTCCACTTCACAGGCTCAAATGCTAGAGAGACAACAGAGCATGGAAGTATCCTCATTCAGAGCTCCAAGTGGCCAGAGCCAAGACATTAGAGAGAAATATAAAGAAATAAAGGCCAAGAATGAAATATTGAAGGCCCAAAGCTATGCGCATTACCTAAAAATGGCTCCTACTAATCAGACAAGACTAATATTAGCCTTTGATGTGAAAGAGGGTGAAATGCAGATGACATTCGTGAAGCCTACTACACAGCAGCCCAGGTCAATTGCAAATTACTTGAAAATATACTTTGAAGTATTGGTGAAGGATATCCATCCTATTGACCAAATAGAATTACACAAGCAGACTGGGGAAATGGTCTGCTCCACCTTGACCAGCAAGGCAATCGCAGCTCACCAACTCCAGAATTCGCTGAATAATATATCAGCGCAATTCCAGTTAGAGAAGACCTCTTCGCAGGCCAAAGATACCAGGATAAAGTCCTTAGAGGACTTAGTCGTAGAACTGGGGCGTGATCCAAAAGATGTGAAAGCTGTAGAAAAGCTTATTAAAAAGAAAAACGATGACATAGTTTCACTGAAAAAGCAGCTCAAAATTCCTCCTCTGCATCATCCTCATATAGCTAAAGTATTGGAAACTCAGAAGGAGGAAGAGCTTATGGACTTAGTCCTTAATCTGAATGAACAATTAAAAGAAACAGAGAAAGAGCTGGATAACATGATACAGTCTAGACAGAGTGAGTTGGCCATCACTCCTCAAACTGTAATTCCTACAGTCTCTACAAAAGTACCCTCCACATTGGTTGCTTCACTAGCACCAACAGTTCCACCAGCTACCGCTCTGCCAGTTACAGGTACATCTACAAGCACAGGGACATCCACAGAAAAGACAGTTGAATTGGTAAAAGCCATGGAGGAAATGACCATCCAGGCTACTGCGCTCAAAAAACTTAGAGAAAAGGTGTCAAGTTTGGAAACTGATTACAAACTTGCACAAATACAACAGAAGGAAGAGGCTCAAAAGAATCAAAGAATGGGAGAAAGAATAAAAGTCCTTGAAAAGGACTTGACATTGCAACAACCACTTGGAGATATGAAGGAAATTCTTTAGGTCAACATCATTGGTTCTATCAATGATGTTTGGCCATCTATTCAAGTAATTTTTGAACAAACTGAACTAGTACAAGTGGCTACAAAAGCAATTCACAAGACAATGGAAGAGTTGGGAGATAAACATGAAGAAGCCAACCAATTGATAACATTCCTGAACAACAGAAACAGGTATCGGCTTGATGAACTAGAAATAGAAGATAGAACAGGAACCATCATAGAGATCAAGAAGGTTCTTACCAAGAGGAACCTTATGCTCAGTCTTGAGAAAAAACGCCAGAGTATTCAAGCAGACATTGATAGATTTATGACAAAGTTTGGTATTTTAAGAGAAAAAGGACTTCCCAATCCTATGGTAATACATGAAAAGCTGATGACCCAAGATGATTATGTTGAAAGACTAAACAAATTAGCTAGTAGCCAAGCTAGTACTTCAGGGGTAAAAGCTCTGCCCACTGGAAAGGTATTATATGATAGTCTGGAAAATCTGTTTTTCATAGAGCATGAGGTAAAGCACTTGTTTGTCAACAGGCCAAATTTTGCCAAGTATATTGAAGCTAACAAGATATATAGAAATATGATAAGGATGAAATTACCTGACAGTGAATGGTGGATGAAACTAACAGATTTACTATAAAGTTACTGCAGTAAATCTATATGGCTGCCAGTTAAAACAGGTAAAACAGAGTCAAAGTGTAGCAGGTAAAGAGTATCAGTAGGTAGAAGACATAAAGTGATTCCAGCACATAAGTATCAAGCAACTGAAAGAGCCAAATCTGAATTACAACAGCCAGCACAGTCATAATAAAAGGGACAACAAGAAGATAGTTCTCCATCTGTCTCTATCTTCATGCTTGAAGATATTTTCGGTTTCCTAGAATAATTCTCATATTGTTATGAGATATTTTGTAACAATTTTTGTATAAATACTTCACAAATTGAAGTAATTAGGGTGGATTAAAATACATTTCTGTAGACATTTTATATTGAGCCAAGGAGCTATTGTACTCAAGACTGGACTGGTTTTGCTGGGTCATGAAATAAAGCTAAGGACATTTCACTGGATTCTTGTGCATAGTTGGAACCAAATAAGTATTATCTCTTCATGTTTAAATATTGTTTTCTCATCATGTTATAAATATTCACATGTGTCTCTTATGAAATCTGAAAAGTAAACAAGGAATGATATCTCAGAATTAGCTTAAATGCTCTCTGTTTTAACTGTTTACTTTCTATATGTTTTCTGCTAAACTATCTTGGTCTGGGAATTCTTAATTG
Source organism: Pinus tabuliformis (assembly GCA_031772625.1). Taxonomy (NCBI): domain Eukaryota; kingdom Viridiplantae; phylum Streptophyta; class Pinopsida; order Pinales; family Pinaceae; genus Pinus; species Pinus tabuliformis. Next base: position 346,002,275 of record CM062817.1, read on the forward strand.
CTCCCTTACTTCCATAGTTCCCCCCCCATTGGTCCATAGTAAAGGATTCTTAGTTGCCCTTTGCTACTGATCATCCTTCTTTTCTTCATCTTAATCCCGGTTAAGGATTCTTCATTGCCCTTTGCCTTGGTTAGGACTACCTCATCCATTTGAACCTGCAGATTTGCTTTTTTCTATGCTAGCCTACCCTGTGAACTCTTACTTTAGTGATTGATCTGATCTAGTTAAGCCACTCTTTGATTGACTCCATAGCCCAATGGCCTGAATACTTGTTTTGCCCATCTGTTTTCTTAATTCCACCACCCAATCAAAACAAAACATCATGAGCACTAATAACTAGCCTGAAATCCTACCCAAAACAAAGTTAAATTATAAAGAGAGAGCCCTCTCTAGACTTAGGTTGGCTAGAACCTGAGTCTAAAAGATTAGGTTTGTGGTTACCTCAGATTATTCCTTCTTTTATAACTTCTAGGGAAGACTTCTGAGTGATAACACCATGGACCCATGTTGCTCCCAATTTTCCCAAAAAACGTCGTTTAGGGCCTCAAAACAGCTCCGGAAGTTTAGGACCCGAAAAATGGCTAAAAATAGTAAACTGTGCTACAATTAAGGAAACTGAAAAGTTGAAAGAAACAATGGTGGGGGTCCAAGTGGACTTGGTGGGTGGCCACCAATATCCACCTGGATCAAGGTGGAGGAGGAGTCTTCTTGTTATTAAATTCAGAAGGATGCTTATAGTTGGCATCTCTTCCTACTTAGTGCAATAAACACGCTTGCAATCCCTCGTTTTAATTGAGCAGGTCCCAACTTGTAGAGTTAATCCGAATGTAATGGATCACAATGTCTGGTGAATGCATGGAACTAAATGTTGTATTAATAGTGTTTCTAAGATCGATCATTTCAGGCAGGCAGTCATGAGGGGTTATAACAAGAAGATGGATCAGCTTGAAAACTCGAGGATTCGGGTCTAGTGTTCATTTCGCTTTGCAGGAGAAATCGATTGTGGCATGAATCCCTCAATGGAGCATCAATCTAGTGACAGACAAGAGGAAGCCTCCTTTCACCTGGCTCAGTTGACAATATATGTCGATTTCATCATGAATTTGATCTCCAAGCATGGAGAAATGATGTTGACTGAGTCATGCGCTCTTCTCACCTTGCTTTCTCAGAAGTTTAATTTGTTGGAAACCAATTTGGAGAGGTTGCAAGTGGTAATGGACATGTTGAACCTCAGGATGGATAATTTGGATATTTCGTCAGACTCTAGGGCAAACGGGGCAAATTCTGAAGAGTTTGAGGATTTCATGGCACAGCAGGATGAGACACTAGATCTTCAGGAGGCGGTAGTTGATGAGGAAAATAGAGGCTCAGTCTCTTCCGATACTCAGACATAGATTGGAAATACTAGATATGAAGTGAATTCTACTACTGGAGTAAGTGTTGTATGCTAGATCTTTTCTATAGTTTACACTATGTAATGCAAATATGTAGCCATCTTAAGAGTTTTTTGGAGGTTTTATATGAGAATCTACCTTAACCTTAAAGTATATAGACAGAGAGAAATAGATGTAGTTCTTTTTGGAATCTTTTGAAGGTTATGGAGGAAATTTATATTAAAGATGTAAAAGGTTCTTGCCTTCAAACGAAATTGATTTAATAGAAAACTATAACCACTTCCTTTATATATATATATATATAATACATATACAATATATGTATAAAAATTAAATTGTGATATTTCTTTTCAATTTTTTTATTATCATATACTAATTAGATAAATTCTAAAAAAACTTAATAAATAGAAAAAATTATCCTACCAGACATATGAAAAGTTTGTGGAGATGGGAATGTGTGTGAAGGTGTGGAAGTTTCTATTAAATGACATATAAATCTTCATCTCACGACTCCTGTTAGTCCATGGTTGTTGGCATTTTTAAACGATGCATTATGAGTTCATCTCAAGGAGTGACTTTTGCGGTGATGTTGTGTCAAAAATGTTCGACCCAACTAAAGTCTTCATTTTGACCTTAACATTTAAAATCTTGCCTTTACATAAGTCTAATGGCACGAATATACACAATTCTTGTCTTTGTAATCACAATAGGTAGCATGCAAGCAATTAATAACATTGAAGAAAGTGTGCAAGGACAATTGTTAAAAAAACAACTGTGCGGAGAAGTAGGTGTACAAAAGAAGTGTTGTGGGCAAAGGACATGTGTGCGAGAAGTTTGTGGAGGGGAGAATGTGTGTCGCCATTCGGAAGTGTGAATGTGTGCGGAAGACAAAGTGTTGTGCGAAACAAGGATGCACAGAGGTTAGGGATGCCTAAAGTTAATTGAACTATGTGTGGAGGTAAAACATGTGTCCAAGTAAAAGGGTAAGTATCATTTGACCCCTGCCACAACATTGCAGAAGCATGAAGTTAAAATATTTTATGTTTTACTTCGATGCATGCAAGACAAACATAGAAGTGAAAATAATAAATTCGCTTTAAATTCACATAAATCTGATTTAATTGGGAGAATTTATTAAAAAAATTATGCTCCACTCAAAAAGATGTCCAATGGTATTTATATAAAAATTAAGCGTAAAGTTAGTAATAAGAGTTGATGTTTATAGGTTTGCGTTATGAGTGTTTTGGCTTCAAGAATCCTATTAACTCTAAAATTGGTGGAAGCAAGGGGTCTGTGGAGGTAAGGCATGTGCGAAGGTAGATGGGAAAGTTCCATTGCTCCACATAAGGTGGATCAAATTGCAAATATTTAATTTATAATCGTGTTGACAAGGAGACCCAACTGGTTAGACTTGGGTATAATTGTTAAATAATGAAGTTGTGATAAATAAATTATACAAGGAATCTATCTTTACACAACCTTTCAACAATTATGCATAAAATGACTTTAACAGGAAACAGTGAAATATGGGTCCATTCTATATTCATTAACAAAATCAGGTACATCAACCAACAAACCCATGGAAGTAAGAACTTAAACCAAATTTAAAATCAATACTAAACATGGAACACACATCCGAGACTCAAAACTCCTGTCAAATGTTTATATTAATATTGATAAACAACAAAACATTAGATATAATTTACAAGCTAAGAGTGGTGCTTGGAAAACTCATTATCAATTAATACTCCTACCCATTGTCATAGGATTTAGAGCCATACAAGATTTCATACAAAATGTTATCTCATAATTCTTCACAACATTCGTGAGTAGACTCAAAATATACAAAATAGACAAGACTATATTGCAACATAGTAATCAAGCATATCAAGTCTTTTTGACATTGTCAATGATATTGTCTATTGAAATTGTGAAGGCTCCAGATATTGAGAATCCACATAACAATAAAACAACCTTTGAGTGTTTTGTTTTTATTTTGCAAAAGATATCTGCAAAAGTTTTAGGAAGAACTGTTGAAGAAGATCCCTTGAAAGGGTGCAATTTGGCTTGCCATCTACATCCTTGATTGTACACTGCAAACTGTTTTCACAAGAAAATAACTTTTTGCCACTACAACTTGTGCAATAAAGCATGTTATCTACTGGACACTCCATTGTTCTAATAAGCTATTTACACTCGTTGCAGAATGGCTTGTATAGTGCGCAAAACATATCATCTAGCATGAAGATTCTAGTAATCTACAATAGTTTGTTTGTTGATAGGCATAAATTTTTGTTAAATTTATGGTATATATAGAATGTAAGAAAAAAGAGCAGGTGAAGGATCAAATAATTCCAAAAACATAATAGAAGAAAGCTTATAAAAAGTTAAGATGCAATTGAAAACTTGCTTGGACATTTGTTTTTGTGAGAGCCTATAAATACGATTTAAGCTTATTAAAATTCAAGATGCAATTGGAAACTTGCATGGACATGTGTTTTTGTGAGAGTTTGTAAATAAGATTTTGTTGATTCATTATTAAGTGAATAAAAAAAACTTAATGAACATGTATGTATGCTATGTAACCCTTTTGGACCACTTCGAACCATGTTTTTGAACAGAAGCATGATTGTCTTTCTGCTTGCTATATCTTTTTGCAGTTCAATAATTTTTTGTCTATATTGTTCACCCAAATGCACTTGGTAAAAATTGAAGTGAAAAATTCAATTAGTTGCAACAAAGAGAGCATGAAAATATGAATTATTTTAGAAACGAGTGCAAAAAAAAGAAAAGAAAAGGGAAGAAAATATAGGGAAAAAGCAAAGGATAACAAGACACGATGACTCTATAGAATACAATGGCACTGTCATTATTTGTTTCACCATCTTGGACATATATTTCAAACTAACGATTATTTTGTTGGCATCTTATAACATCTATTGCAAAGCTTCCAACTTAATAATATGTATTTGCTTCTAAAAGCATAACAATTGTAGTATCTAGAGTAAGACGATGTTCAGAATAGAGCATTTATATTGTCTCAACAACAAATGTTGGAGTCAATTAGATGTGGTGACTTGTGCCACCCCTTTCATATTTTTTTAAGACATTGAATCTCGTTATGTGAACACAACTCCCAACACAAAAATAGGACAAGACTTCATAAATTAGTGTATCAGTTATGCTGATAGTTATTGTAAGTTTTCCATGCATGTCAACAAGATCAGCATGTACGGTTTGAGCATTTGGTGGTGAGCAAGATACTACAACACAAGCAGGGCCATATAATACTAAGGCATCTTCTTCAAAAATATTTGTTGAGTTTCCCATGCAAAAGTTAATTATGGACAATGTAACTATCTTTTCTTTTGCTTGATTGCGAAAAGAAAAAACATTTCTATTAGTGGTTTGTATCCTTTTTTCTACTTTAAAAACACTAAAATGGCAAAAGAAAATGCAAAAATTAATTAATGTGCAAATGCAAAGACTCTGCTTTGTTCTTGACTGTGGAAGCAGAAACAATGAATCTTTTGTCCATATGACTGGATTCATTGCCACTTGTTCCACTATATGCTTTGTGAGTTGACATCTTTTGCATTGTTACACTTGGAGAAGCACAACCATGAAGATAATATATTGTATATCAACTATCAACAAGATTATATAGGAACCTAGATGTTTTAAACATTGATTGTGGAAGCAGAAACAATGAATCTTTTGTCCATATGACTGGATTCATTGCCACTTGTTCCACTATATGCTTTGTGAGTTGACATCTTTTGCATTGTTACACTTGGAGAAGCACAACCATGAAGATAATATATTGTATATCAACTATCAACAAGATTATACAGGAACCTAGATGTTTTAAACATTGATTGTGTAACTTAAACATATCCTAGTAATATACTTAAGTAATGCATATGCAGTGTTAAAAACATGTAATTATATTTATATGCATATCAAAGAGGAATCATTGTTCAAATTTACTCATTTGCATTAAAACAAAGGTACACAATGCAAGGCTATTGAATTGCATATGCTTTATTTAAAAAATACACATTGAAAAAAAAAAACTTTGTAGTTCAAATGACTACAACTCCAACATTTGATTAACAATTGCTTCAAATTTTATTCAAATAGTTTATATCCTTAACATGGCATAAATTGAATCAAGGTAATTAGAGGCTTTATCTACTGCAAATGCCAAAGAAAATAGAGACATAGAAACAAACTAGTTGAAGGAGATGACAAATTACTTACACCTAAAGAGTACAAGTTTTAAAGAGTAAACATTGTTCAAGTCAACAAATTCCTTACAATGTTCCTATAACAAATATTTGAATTCATGTTAGAAAGGTTAATGATTGAACTATTAAATATGATAAAATATTAAGTCCCAAACAATAAAAGAAATAATGAGAAAAAAACAATACTTGGAACAAGGGGAGTGATTTTCTGTTGGTACTTTTAGTTTTTTTTTTTTTTTTTTTTTTTTTTTTTTTTTTTTTTTTTTAAAGAATAAACAATGCAGGTATAAGATTTCAACCATTTGTTGCAAAGTTCAATTTAGGCACAAGCTAGCATGAATTGCATCATGATCACTCCAATATGCATCCAACAAACCGACTTGACAACAACCAAGGTCAAGACTTGTCCAAATATGATCTATTTGAAATTATGAGTTTGGAGTATAATTGTATGTCAATTCATGCAACTGGATCAATTGCATATTTTCAATTAGTTGCTTTGTTCTTTGGCTATTTTAATGCATGTCAACATTCAATAATAATCAAGATATAGTGGCCATGAAGAATCAGTAATTTGGTAATTGATATTATTTCAATGACTGTAAAGACAGGAGTAAAAGGAGTAGCATGTATGTTCATATTGTAAATTGGTCATATTACATAGACCCATGACATCACAAGCTCACTTTGCATTTCAAAATTTATTTGTTTCAAATATGCTTATGTGTTTTTTAATGCCAGTAAGAACACCATGAACAGAGTATGATGAATTCAAATTGAAGTTAGAAAACTTATGTTCGCTAAATAGGCAATTTGTGCATGTCTCTTGCAAGAAAATAACCATGGTGTTCATAATGTCTTCATCTTCTTGAATATCATTAAGATGCACACACAAGCTACGCATGTTTGGGGAGACCAAGTACATTAGTATACGAAAAAATAGTTAAGAACAAGATCAAATTTCCGCGGTGTATTTTCAATCAAGCATTTCATTTATATGTCTAATTTTTTGTAAACATGGAAATTTTCATGTGTTAGTTTTTGAAGCAAGAACAATTAATTCATGGTTTTCACTCGTGAAAAAAGGGTTATGGAGGGGTGGATTGTGTGGAAGTAGGGGGTCCACCCACATGAGTCGATTGTGTACACTAAACCATCTGCTTTAATATTACTTGGGTCAAATGTAAGTATTTCTAAAGTCAAGCCTTGTGCTCTATGTGTTGTTCTAGCGCAAGCTAGTTTTACTGGAAATTGTCTTCATATTTTGCAATGACTTTTGCTTCCAAATGATGGTAATAACTTTGCAACACGAAACACTGGTGTCCATGTTTTTTCAATATCCGTGCCATATAATTCTTGGAATTTTTTTCTTTGTACTTTTCCGACAGATGAATAAAAAAATTCTAGCCAAGCTACATCTTGTCCATTTTCTCTATGAACAATGAGCTTTCAAGATTCCATCAACACCATTAACAAGGCCATCTTCGATATCATAGTTTCCATCATTTAATTCAATGAGTAGATTTATTTTGCTAGCAGTATCGTTGGTTTTTCATAAGATGCAAAGTTTGTTTGAATGCTTTCAATTTTGTCAAATTATTGAAGGACTATTAACTTTGTATCCACATGTGACAACATTTTTTCATTATGTCTTTGCACATCTTTATTTCTGTAAAATAGATATGGAAAAAATGGGTCAATTGATAGTGCATATAACAATGATGATTGAAGAATTCCATGTCAATATTCAACTGGTAATTCAATCTCATTTTGTTCAAAGTCGAAACAAAATCTATGTCTTTTTTACACACTGGAACATGAAAAACATAGTATTTTACTTTATCTTGCCAAAACTATATGTCATCTCAACTTGTTCAACATCAGTTGTTCAAAGATCAGAGAGTATTTAACAGGTTGGGTCTGATACAAATTGCCACACGTTATCAAGTCAACATTTCCAAAGCATTTAATAGGGGTATGTTTTGTTTTATACAATCATTTATCAAGATGGTAAAAAAGTGTGCAACCAACAAGAGAAACCTCATCAATAAGCACAACACAAAGATGTTCAAAATGTGTAGACAATGTATCCATCTTTTCATTGCTTAAAGACAAGTATTCAGATTTGTTAAAATGGATGAAAAGGTAGAGTGCAATGTGACACCACCAACATTGAAAGCTTCTTTTCTTGTATAAGCTGTTATGAATCCCTTTCTTGTAAGTGGATTGTATTAAGTCATATTATTGTACATGCGCACAAGCGATTGGAAATTTTCTCTTGCAACATATGTCTTTCTAGTGCTTTCATCTCCAATAAAAAAACAAATATATTGGTTCTGCGGGAGCTTGTTTCTTCTTAAGCAATATATATTTTACTATTGATGCTTGTTCTTTATTCAATTGTCTTCTTATGCTACAAAATTATTCATCTTCTAGTATATGTGGTTGTTTTACAATATGATAAGGTTGATCAATTGATGTTTTTATGTGTTTCATTCTATGAAAATAGTGGAGGTCAGTATCAATATTGTACTCTTCATATTCTTTACTTTTGTTCAAGAAGAGGCCATTAGAAATCGAATTGTTTTGTTCCATCACAACTCTATCGAAACCTCCACGATCATTTAGTTGATAAATGTTTGATGTGTCATCAAGGTCACCCCATGCTCTAGGAACTATATAAGTGAACACTTGTTCATTTTGTCTTATGGTTTCTTTTAGGCTCAAATAGGCATTCATCCAACTAGAATACATATGTTTAAAAACACATCAAGCCTATATGGCACATATAGCATCAACTTTTCTCGATAAAAGTTGTGTAGGTCCTTATGTTCACTATGGGAAAATGACACATCACCATGTTTTTGTTTCTTTCTCTTTATTGTATAGCTTCATGCAAACTCGTCTAAACAAATGTGTTTAATAATTGAAGGCCATTGCAAATTACAATCAATAATTCAAATGCATAACACAACCTCTAAATCATTTGGCTCTTGCTGCAAATGTTTTGGTCATTTGAGGATAGACTCCCTTTGATCTCTGGGAGAAGTATCAATGAATATACATTTTCTTGAACTTGTAAACAAAGGAAGGTAGAAAACAGCGGACACATTTTGTTGTGGAGACATTTGTTGCCAGTTTAGCAAAGCTTTTCCAAGCTAGATGATTGTTTGCATAATATCAAGGTTTGTTTTCAAATATTATTCTCGAATATGTTTAAAAGTTGTTGCCATGGTTTTATCAAGTTTTGTCATGTAATAGCTACGATATTTGGATGTTGCATAAGAATAAAGCACAAATTGAGGATATGTGTTTGCATTCCACATTTTTGGAATATGATTGTAGAAATTTGATAGAATTGCCTCTGCTCAAGAAATTGAATCTAAAATCATGAGACACAATTCTACTTTATTGATATGCGGAATGAAATTCACAATTTAGAACAACATGCATAAACATGCAATAAGAAAAACCACAAATACATAGTGATTTCTAGGAGAACCCAACTGGGGAAAAACCCCTCAAGGCTCTTTGCATTAATAAGATTAATAGAGAATCTATTACAATTGTTGATCCAGGTGGATATTGGTGGCCACCCTCCAATTCAACTTGGACCCCCACCATTGTTTCTTTCAGTTTCCTTATTTGTAGCACAATTTACTATTTTTGGCAGTTTTTCAGGTCCTGAACTTCTGGAGCCTGCCTGCGGCATTGCCAAACCGGCCATCAAGAAGCAAGGCCTCTATACTCCACTACCTACCCATAGTCGACCTTGGGAATCCATCTCCATGGATTACATGTCGGGCCATCTCCATGGATTACATGTCGGGCCTTCCTTCTACTAAGCATGGAAAAGACTGTGTTTTTTGTGGTCCTCGATAGGTTCTCAAAGATGGCCATTATGGCGGCCTGCAAGATGAATATCACATCAGAAGCCACTGCTAAACTCTTCTTTGAATGAGTGTGGGTACACTATGGGATCCCACAGTCTATCATCTCAGATCGGGACAGTAGGTTCCTCAATACATTTTGGTCCAGTCTCTGGTCGATGTTGGACACCAGACTCACTAAGTCCACAACCTTCCATCCCCAAACTGATGGCCAGACAGATGTTGTCAACAGGATGATCGTACACATTCTGCGCATGTACATCTCAAATCATCCACGCACATGGATGAGAGCCTCCCCTATGTTCAACACAACTATAATTGGGCTCTCCACAGCTCGACTGGCCACAACCCTTTTCAGGTGGGCTTGGGATTCCAACCACTATGTTCCATTGATGTGGCCATGCCATTTGCAGCTACTCAGGCAGATTTAGCTCATGTCCAATCCGAAACAGATAAGGCAAACAACTTCATTAAGCACATCCAACATATCTGCCAGCAGGTCCATGACATTCTAGAGAAATCAAATGCCAAGTACAAGCAACGACATGATCAACATCGGGTGCCACACAAGTTTCAGGTGGGCGACAAAGTCTAGTTGCATTTGCAAAACGAACGCCTTACTGGAGCCTATCAGAAACTCAGACCACTCTGATATGGTCCTTACACCATTACCAAGGTTATGGGAGACAATGCATTTGAGATCAACATTCCCCCATTCCTTGGCATACACCCAGTTTTCAATGTGGACCGCCTTTGGCCATACTTTCCACCATTACTAGACACATCCAACATTGCAGAACAACTCACACCAACAGAGTTAAATCCAGATTGCATGGAACAAGTTGCAACTGATCGGATCATGGACACGTAGATCAAGCACACTCGCCAGCAGAAGATCCAACTGTATCGAGTTGTCAAAGCATGCCAATTCCTTCATGAGGGAAAGTGGCTCACCAAGGACCAAGTTCAACAGAAGTTTCTTCATCTCATGGAGGAACTCAATGCAATAGGGACCATTGCTTCCTAAGGGGGGAGGAATGATCCAGGTGGATATTGGTGGCCACCCGCCAATTCCACTTGGACCCCCACCATTATTTCTTTCAATTTCCTTATTTGTAGCACAATTTACTATTTTTGGCAGTTTTTCGGGTCCTAAACTTCCGGAGCTGTTTTGAGGCCTTAAATGACGCTTTTTGGGAAAACTGCCATTGACCGATGTTGCTCTCCCCAAAGTTGTAGTCCTCAGATAGAACTTTCTGACAGGTGTTGTGCATGTCAAACAGAGATCGTATGCCAATGTTATGACCCCAGGAAGTTGATGTACCAATTTACCCAAAATGGGGCTCACAGTTTGACGCTTCATCTCCTAGGGTTAGGGTTTTGGAAGTTTAGGGTTTTCCATTGTTTCTAAAAAATAAATAGGCCTTCGAGCCTCATTTTAAGACAGTTCAGAGGCATGTAACCGCCACATGTCTCCTCAGAGATAAGCTATCATCACCCGAGCTAGTTTATTTCCATTTTTGTTTGTAAGCATATTTTAGTATTTTACATTAATTAAATGAAGTATTTTTTTCTGTTGTATCTCTGTATTTATGGTTATATCTGTAATTTGTTGCATGCCTGTTTAAATCCGGATCAATCGCTAGCTCCAACTCTAATCTCAACCCGCAAAAGAATAATTGTTCTTTCTGCTCAACAAACAACTCTGGCCAACACTTAGCCAAATATCAGCTCACCTAGCCTCCTATTTCCTTACGCAATTCCTGAAGAAATTAGCCCCTATTATTTTGGAATTATTCTCGAATTCATTGCGTAATTCCCAAGGATATATCATCTTATTGCATGCAACACCTATACACTCAAACTAGTTTACAACTGCTTGTTACACTGCCTTGTCATTTCCACTTCAGCTGAGGAACTCGAATTCTCTACATGCACTAGCTATTTTGGGATGATTGATCAGTTAACTAACAAATATATGAGTTAGATTGTTGTCCCACTGCACAACTGAACTTTAACTGACTCCAACAATACTTAGAGGTCAGTTAACTGAATACAACTGAAATAACTTAATTGGATTACTAAAACTTAGCAATCACACATGCATAACTGAACTCCAACCCCTCTAACTTGAATTTACTGGGCTAACTGAGTGACAAGAGTCATGTCACACTAGTTAATTGCCTCCAAGTTGTCCTACTAATGTGGAAATTTGATTTACTCAATTTGACTAAGGCTAAAGTCAAATTTATCATTTCTTGCTACATTTTTTCAACATTCCCTCTTAGCAAGAAAGGGATTTTCTGCCACCCCTATCCAACACCTATGGAATTTGAAATTACCTCTTGACAATGCCTTTGTTAAGATGTAAATATCTTGCTCCTCAGTTGGAATTTATTGTAGCAACATAATTCTCCTCTTCACACAGTCCCAAAAATGATGATACTGGATATCAATGTGTTTGGACATGTCATGAAATATCAGATTCTTAGAGAGCTTAATACAACTATGATTATCACAATATATCATTGTCAGATCCATCTTCTGACTGAATTTTCCCACCAATATTTTCCTCATTTAGATTGCTGCACATGTTGCTTGACTTGCAGCCATGTATTCAGCCTTTGTTGAGCCGAGCACCACATAACTCTGCTTCCTGATGTACTAGGAAATAACTGCGGACCCAACACTGAAGATAACACATGACGTATTTTTCGTGTTAGATGGACTCCCTGCCTAATCTGCATTGGTGAAACCTTGTAGCTTCACTCCCTTTATCTGTTTGTACCATAATCCATAATGGGTAGTGCCTCTAAGGTACCATAACACATGCTTTTTTTCCTTCCAATATAATTTGGTAGGCCCCACCATAGCTTGGCTAAGCTGGTTGACTACATAGCACATGTCGGGTAATGTGCTCACAATATACATTAGTGAAACCACAAGCTTCCTATAAATGGTAACAACAACCTCTTCACCTTAAGTGTCATTCTCCTTCCTCCAGTTTGTAGCTAGAGGTGTGCCCATGGGCTTATACTCTACATGTGAAATCTTTGAAGTATCTCGATAGCATAATTGCCTTGAGACACAAATAATTCACCATCACCCTTCCATACTTGCACCCCGAGGAAGTAATGCATGATGCCCATGTCTTTCATCTCAAATTCCCTTGCAAGATCCTCTTTGCAAGAGCGGATCAACTACTCATCACCTGTCAATATTAAATCATCAATATACAAAACAAGAATAAGCAACTTACCATCTACCACAATGTGATAGATGTTCACATCTGCTTCACTTTTGGTGAAGCCCAATCCAATGAGATAATTGTTGATCCGAGTGTACCATGCTCGGGGTGCTTGTTTGAGACCATATAATGCTCTCTTGAGTCTGCACACATGTGACTCTCGATCATATGCCTCAAATCCTTTTGGTTGCTCTATGTAAAATTCCTCCTCAACAACCATGTTGAGAAAGGCAGTATTCACATCCATCTAGTGGATTTTACACCCCATCTACACAGCCAATGCTATAATGGATCTAATTGAGGAATACCTTGCAACTAGTGTAGAAGTTTCCTCATAGTCCACTCCCTCTATCTGAGAGAAACCTTTGGCCACAAATTTGGCCTTGTACTTCTCGATGCTCCTGTTAGTTGCATGCTTCACTATGTAGATCCATCTTGAACCAACCATTGACCTCCCTTCTGGTCTCAGCACCACCTCCCATACAATGTTCTTCATGATGGATTCATATTCTTCCACCATGGCATCAACCCAAATTGGTTGAGCAATCGTTCCCTCAAATGAAGAAGGTTATGTCTCAATGAGCTTTGACATGAAAGCCATGTAACCAGTGTACCTATTAGGTGACCTCCTCTGCCCGCGTTGTGATGTGGGGGTTCCCACATTCTCCCTTGCATCCTACAACAATCTATCATCTTCTCTGGTTCTCTTTCTCCCCTCTTTGGAAGATTTTGGCTGAGTGGTTTCCAATACTCTACCTCATGTCTGCTCCACTGCATGTGACTACTCCAAAACCTTTTGAATCTCATCCCGAGGCTCCTACTTTGGAGCTAGCAGCTCCTGGTCCAGTGGGATACTCAATTCTCATTCTAACGAGCATATCATAATGTTGTCCTCATCGAACTTGACATCTCTCCTTACAAATGTCATCCTTAGTGAAGGAAAATACACCCGTTAATTGCGTGGAGTTTCGATGTATCCTAAAAAACTCCCAACTCTGCTTTAGGCTCAAGTTTCTTCCTTGAATCCTTAGAGACATGACAATAAGATGAAGATCAAAAATTCTGAATAAGACACATTAGGGTTTCTCCCAGAGAAGGCTTCCTCTGGTGTGATCATACCAAGTATCCTATGAGGACTCTAGTTCTGCAAGTAGATTGTGGTGTTGCATGCTTCCACCCATAGATGTAATGGAAACCCCTGATCATGCAACATGGACCTTACTGCTCCCACTGTGCTCCTATTATTCCTCTTAGCTACCTCATTTTGTTGTGGGTTATGGGGTTTTGTCAGCTATCTTCGAATACCTTCTTTCACACAAAAATCCTTTAAGGCATGCGAAACAAATTCACCTCCATTGTTGCTCCTGAGAGCCTTCACTTTCTTCCCAGTCTCCCTCTCAACTAATGCCTTGAATTCAACAAATTTTGAGAAAACTTCATCCTTCTTTCGCATGACGAAGAACCGACTTTTTCTAGAGAAATCATCAATAAAAATAACATAGTACCTATCTTTTGCGGTGGAGGTTGTAGAAAGGGGTCCACAAACATCAGAGTGGACTCACTCCAAGACTTCATCTGCTTTGTTATCTCGGTCATTGAAAGTGGATTTGACATATTTCCCCAATGTGCAACCCTTACAGACAGCTTGCTAGTCAAGGGAGCCTTTAGGGAAACCGGTGGTAATTTGTTGCATGATCTTTAAGGCACCATGGTGTAAATGACCCAATCTCCTGTGCCAAATTTTTCAACATCACGACTCAGAAATTTCTGAGCCTTACTTCTCAATGCCGTGCAATCTCCCACCTCAATTTTGTATAGGTTCTTCACTCAAACCCCGATTTGCTTCACTTTCCCGATAGCTATGTGTCTTATAAAGGATTTCCCTTTATTGAAAATAACATTATAGCCATGATCCTCCAATACTACTACATAGATCAGGTTCTTCTTCAACCCTGGTAGAAACATAGTATCTTTGAGGTGAAGAGGAGAGGATTTCTCCCTCTCAAAGGTGACAATACTAATTCCCATAACATTGTACCTCCCATCATCCCCCATTTTGATATGCATATGGAGATCCTTCTCCTCCAAGCTGCTAAAAAACTCCTTGCACCCTATCATATGGAACAAGGCACCAAATCAAGGTACCACACACTCCCCATAAGAGTGTTTACCATGCATGCTATTAGGGTGAATTCTAATTCGAATTATAAAGCCAATGCTTCACCTATCGCTCCTACTAAAGGATTCTTGGTAGACTTTTTATGCGGGCTTTTTTTTGCATAGTGCTTGAATTCGTGGCAGTGGAAGCATTTTATATTTCTTATGTCTTTCTTCTTGCCATTATTTTGGCTGGACTCAGGTTTGCTCTAGGTCTTCTTCCCATTTCCCTTCTTCCCCTTTCCACCCAACGCAAGATTCTCTTCATCCTCAGATTTCGATGATGTTCCATCCTAATTATTTCTCTTGTACTCTTCTTGAAACAAATCGAACCACAACCTTTCCCAATTCGGTAAATTTTCCCTTCCATTCACAGAGTCCTGGTAGTTGTGTTGGAATTTTGGAAGGCCTAGAAGACTTAGCCTCACTAGGTCATCTTCTGCAACATTCACCCCGACCCTTCCAAGCTCATCTCGAACTTGTGTAAACCTGGAGAGATACTACATAATAGTATCATTCTTCTACATCTTAATGTTTTGAAGTTTGTCTTTTAGGGCCAATTTTCTATGGTCACTGCTATTTTCGAAAAGCTAAGTCATTGCCCTCCATATAGAAAATGGTGTCTCTTTGCCGTGGAGATTTGAGACCACGTGGTCTCGCACACCTTCCAAAAGAACTCTCCTAGTCTTTGCAACATCCTTCTTCCATTGGGCTAATTGTTGTACATTTGACTGTGGAGGTTTTGCAATATCAGTTTTCATATATTCTAACACACCATTTGTCATTGAGCATTACTTCCATTCGATCCTTCCAGGCTATGAAATTCGAGCTACCCTCCAGGGAATACTCCAATCTCAGTCTGTTGAAAGAAATTCTCCCAATCCTGAAGAAGAATTGTCGCACTAAAGTTGCTACTTCAAAATTCTGGAAACAAATTTGAAATACTAGTTCCAATTTGATTTTTGCAACTCTAATACCATCTAGAAATTTGACAGAATTGAAATTGCTCAAGAAATTTAATCTAAAATCACAAGAAACAATTCTATTGTACTAATATGCAAAATGAAATTCACAATTTAGAACAACATGCATAGACATGCAATAAGAAAAACCACAAATACTCAATGATTTCTAGGGTAACCCAATTGGGAAAAAGACCCTCAAGCATCTTTGGATTAATCAGATGAATATAGAATCTATTATAATTTCTAGCTCCAACTTTGAGCTCAACCTGCAAAATAATAATTGTTCTCTCTACTCAATGAACAACTCTGGCCAACACTTAGTGAAATATCAACTCACCTGTCCTCCTATTTCCTTGCACAATTCCTGAGGAAATTAGCCCTTATTCTTTAGGAATTTTCCTCCAATTGATTACACAATTCCCAAGGATTGATCATCTGACTGCCTGCAACACTTGTACAGTCAAACTAGTTTGCAATTGCTTGTTACATTGCCTTGTCATCTCCACTTCAATTGTGGAACTCGAATTCTCTACATGCACTAGCCATTTTGGGTAGATTGATCAATTAACTAACATATTTATGAGTTAGAATGATGTCCCAATACACAATTGACCTTCAACTGACTCCATCAATAGTTAGAGGTCAGTTAACTGAATACAACTAAAAATAGTTGAAATGGATTACTAAAATTTAGCAATCACACATGCATAACTGAACTCCAAGCCCTCTAACTCGAATTTACTGAGCCAATTGAGTGACAAAAGCCATGTCATACTAGTTAACTACCTCCAAGTTGTCATGTTGATGTGGACATTTGATTTACTCAATTTGACTAAGGCTCAATTCAAATTGAGCCTTTCCTCCTACATTTTTTCAACATGATGACAAAATACAATTTGTACATTTTTTTTTCTTCATAAAATAATTATTTGTTTTAAACTAGTTTTTATGGCATCAATGTATTCTTGCTTGGACCAACTAAGTCTCTCAAAAAGTTGTCAAACACATATGTTTCATTGTATGTGGCATGTTCTAATGTTTCAAAAATAAGTTTGGCATTTTTCTTTGTTTTTTCATCTGTGAACTCAATTGGTTCAAGTATAGTTGTTTTCCTTATTGGAGGAATGGGAAAATTGAACCTACAATGAACATTTTTTTCCTATAAGACTTTGTATGATGATGATGGTGAATTGTTTTGAACATTTGTAATAATATATGAATCACAAGACAAATATCTATTTACAAAATGCTAATTATCTCAGCATGATCTCAACATTCGTATTTCTGCCATAGACTGGTGCATTCTTTGTTCATATCAACGCATGGTCATGTTGGCTTCCTCTGTTTTGGAATTCTGTTACAAAAAAATAGTCTTGCAATTCACCAAGATACTTCTTATCATGGGAAACTAGTTGTCGTAGGGCACCTATCCTATTATTGTAGTAATGTACACATGTTACTGGATCATTTCTTAATAAGGTTTCAATCATGTTTTTTGTTATCTCATTGTCAATAGAAGGGTTGCTTTTGTCCTTTGTAACTTGTATCACATTGACTAGTGGTTTCCAACGATGGTCACCATAACTGAAGGAAACAAAAAAAGTCGGTGGATCCAATTGTCATATCATTGCATAAACATTCCTACATAAACCAAGAAAGTAATATGGAGATGTGCAAATTGTTCTTAGATCCATGTAACCAACTTCTGATTTAAGAATATGATCTAGATTTGGCTTTGACTTAACATCCTTTGCTAATAGTTTTCTTCCCTTTAGTTTTCCTTTTCTTATTCTTACCCAAACACAGTTGAGAACTTGTCTAAGTATAATGCATACTACCTTGTAAAAAAAAATGTGATGTGGTATGAAAATTCATGGTCCTTGTGCAATATTTCCCATTGTGCAACTTTTTGATATGTAAATTTTCTTATAATATCATCTGCATGTTTTTCTCCATAGAAAAGTGCAGGGAAGCTCATTTCCTCAGAATATTTGTCCTGGAAAATCCCCAATGGCATATATACCTCGCCAGGGGCAATGTTTAACTAATTACTTTGAAGATCATAAATACTATGTGATTCTGTGAACCCATGCAACAATGTTTTTGTCATTGGCTCTTCATTATTGTCATTGATATCACTGTCTATTTCAATATTTGTCTCAACTACTAGTGTATTTGTGGCCTCCATAAAAGTTTTCTTCCAATTGTCATTTATGACAACCCTCTCCATCCAATAAAGCATGGTTTTGCATAAGCGATACAACATTTTCATAACCATATGCAACCTATCGTGACCATAAACATAAATGATTTTGTAATAGAGTATTCTCTTTATTGCCATTGCAATTGTATCCATTTCTTTTATGTCACAAGTGCATGTTGAATTTGAGACGTGTCAGTGGGAACACTTATTATACCTCTAGTTAGGCCCATTTGTTAACCTCTATATTTTTGATCCAGCGCTCGAATTTGCATGAATGGTAAGCACATTGATACTAGTCATTCTTCTAACTTAATTAGTTTGCATATGATACATATATGCTTATTATGTCTAATTTCTCGAGGGCATGAAAATATGGGAATCTCATCATGATCTAAGGATTTTTGACAATGCTTGGAAATTTTTTCATGTTTCAATTCCATATCCTTAGTTTCAACATGTTTTTTATTTTTTTTAAATCAATTTATTTATTTGTTATAACATCCTTTCCAAAGAAAGTTTGACAACAACATGAGCAATCGTAGATAAGCATGTTAGCAATTGCTTTTTCAAACATTTGTTCAATGAGTGTGACCACGTTCTTTGATATATACTTTCTCTTCCTATCATGAATTGTAACTGCTTTTGATTTTTTGTTCATGTTTTTATTGTTTGCCTCAATCTTGTTCATAAGAAACTTTTTTATTATTCGAAGGGAATTATTTTTTCATTCCATACAATTGCTACTTTTTGAAAGCATTGGCATACTATTCATAAATATATTGCCTCTATGTTCCAATGGTTCAAAATAACATTGCACCAAATTTTGTTAATACTGAATAACATTAAACGTGATTGACTTAGATTTCTCTGAATTGAATCAAGTCAAAATATTCTACAAGGCACACACAAATATCTAACCGCAAAACATGAGCCATCTCGGCAAAAACAAAAAGACCACCTTTTATGTCTCCTTTTTCATATGGGAGTGCCAAAAGTAAAATATAACACTTGCAATCCAAATTATTTGTTTTGTATTTTTGCATGTTAACTTTGACCTAGTGGTCTATGCATTTTAGTGCAAAATGATCACCTTGTAAAACTGCATTTGAGAAAGTCTGGGCCATAATGTGATGCAAGAAACCCACATCATATTCATGTTTTGTTAAATGACAAATGCATTGAAATGAGTTTTCACCATAAGCACCATTGAAATTTTTCATTTGTTGAAGTCCTTGTTATAACATCTTGAATTCTATTTATGTCCATTAGTGTTTGATTATTGCATACCATAAAGCATCTACATTACCTCTAGAACTATCAATATCTGCATTTTCCTTATTTGCATAAGAGTGGTTCAAAATGTCCAGCAAGAGATTGTCATCATGAAATAATATGTCATATGTGGGCATGTCTACAAATGAATTGAAATGTAAGTATGGCCTCTTTTGCATCTTTCACCAAATTTTTATTAGTATGTTGAACCACTTTTACGAACAATGTATGTAAAAAATGTCTACCCAAAGCCCCCTCTCATTCGATGTGCACTCAAGTGAAGCAGATAGTGATATACATAGAAGATAAACTTTAGGATCATCGACATTATGCATTTCCCTCAATGAATATGTATTTAACTCATTTCTGTAAGACAATAATGCTTCATTGCATTTATTTTGCAAACAAAGTCTAAAATGTTGTATTATCCCTTGTCTCAATTCTATGGAAGTATATCTATTATGCAAAAACAATCACGGAGAATCAAATAAGCAATATCCAACAGTAAAATTGAAGTTGTTTATATGAGTCAAATGGTGTTTTGTCCAAGCAACATTAATATCAAGCTCTTTATACACACCAAATTTGTTTAGTTTAGTCATGTGCTTGTCTCCATCTTCTTGTTTATTTTGTGCCTCAAGCCCATCCATTTGTTGTCTTTTTCTTTTCACTATCTACAAATTATAGTTTTATAAAAATAAACACAAAAAAAGAATAAGAATTATTTTTTCATTTTTTCTCTTTCTAGATATTGACAAAAACAATTTCTATTAATTCCATTTACATGTTGCTAAATTGTGCATACCTTGTATCAATTGGAAATTGTATAGATTTGTAATGACTATAAGAAATGTAGGCAAGTTCCACCTTAGATTGAGATGATTTGTTCCCTTGCAAATCAACAAAGAATCCAATCAAAAGAAGAAAATATCTCAATGATTCAACATTCTGAGAGTCCGAATATTACCTTCCTTTGTAGAATGCAAAAATCATTACTGCAAGCAATAAGGAAAGAAATGGTTCAATATCAACATACAAACCAATAGTGACACTGTAAAATTGCATATTATTGAAAGGACACTCATCGTTAAACTCAGATTTAGTGGTTCATTGTAGAAAGAGGATCAATGAAATAAACCGATATATGCATTTATAATATTGAATTAACAAGAAAACTTACATTTTGTCAATTTTAACACTCAAACTTGTTTTTCATATGGCAAAAAAAAATTCAAGTTGAATAGTTATTTCAAAATGACTCAGACTGAACCCTTAAAAAAAAATTCTCCTATAAATTTACCAATGAAACAATATATATATATATATTATGAGTCAAATTCCGTGGGTGCAAAATAAATGTGTTCCTTACTCTGCAATCGCATTTTCTCCACACACCCATTCTCCTGCATAGGAGAAATAAGATGGGTATTTCTATGTTTTTAACATAAAGTTCCATGTCCCTCCATGAGATTGCATGTAAACACTTATTCCTTAATAGTAAGAGAGTGGAGCATTGTTAACAAGAAGCAAGAGATAGGAAAGTCTTACGGTAAATGAAAAATTTGACATCATGCCATAGGAGTTTTATTGTGTGTTCCTCGAGCTTGTGCCCTAAGTCTCTCGCTTTGAAAAACCTTACCAAGTCTAATGCAATTACCTGAGTCATGAATTTCTACATACAAGATTACACTCACCACTGTAGCTAAACTTTGTGCCAAGTTGAATTTTGTACGAAATGAAGATTTGTGTGGAATAAAGACATGTGTAGAACTAAGGTATGTGTGAAACTGCGGAGATAAAAAGGTAAGTTTCATTGTTCCGCACAAGGTGAGCCCAAAAACAAACATTGAATTAATCATATTGGAAAAACAACACAAATATCTAGACTTGGGTGTAATGATTTCTTTAGTCATAGATTTCCTTTTTGCATTGCATGCAAAGAAATGAAGAAGGCCTTGACTTGGTAAATTAAAGAGTTAAAATGCTTGTAAAAGTGGTCAATTAAGATAATAAATTTGAAAATTAGAGTATTTCCTACCAGTTATCAATTACAAGTTGATGCAAATATCAACAAATATTTGCTTAAATCGGTCCCTCTAGGAGTTGGTCCCTTGAAAAGGCACTTCCTTTAACCCCCAGGATCAAATCCCTATTAAAAATTGTAGCCGGAAGATTCCAATGCACTTGGAAAATTATAAAGAAAACATGCACAAAAACACAACTCATAGGTTCTTTGTTACGTACAAATCCCATGTCCCCAGATCTCCAGAACTATTCAATAATATAATTAAAATTAGTTACGGGTTTTTGGCTGACTGGTTGCTCACTTAACCTTTTACAAATGGAAAAAATTACCAATGTGCTTGCTTCTTGCGGGCACCACAACCGCGTCACTTAACGGATTCGGGGAATGAAAAGAAGTTTCTGCCACCATCACTTGATAGTCCCTGGTCTTGGGTCCCGACGCTATTAAAAATAAAGTTATGGGGTTAGGGATTTTTGGGCTTTCCAGGCTAAGAACTCTATTACAGGATTCTGTTAGTTGACGATCCCTTGTCCGTCACTTGATTAACTCCTCGACACTCAATTAAAATAAGTTACGGGGTCTAGCATTTTTGGCTAAATCTTTGTCATAGGATTCCATCAATAAACAGTCCCGACTTCGATAATTGATAGACACATATAAAAGAGAAAAAAAAAACTAAGTGTCGGCCTTTTCAATCTTATTCTCAAGTTCGACTTTCTGATTCCTTTCAAACCTCTGCACTCTTTTTCCCCTCTATTAGACTATGTGACTCCTCTAAGACAACTCCTCTCCCTTCTCCACCCTCCTGCAACCACTCTGATACTAATATTGGGTGTTTTACAGGTCTTAGGATTGATAATTAAACACAAGCTTTATAGATCTGTGTGAAAACAAAATTCTAGAAGGATTGATTACACAATTATAGAGCTCTCGTAGACAAATTTACCACTCTCATGCACTCACTCCCCAATTTTCTTATTAATCAAAGAAATATAAAATTACATCAAAATGGTTTAGATCCTTGAATATAGGATATGAAGACCAATTTGGGGAAAATTAAACAAACCACAACAAATTGTCTAATTTTAATGAAATACATGGTAATTCTGAACAACTCCTAATCTAACAAACCACACTTTGAGGAACCAACTCCTCTATTAAATGATTTTGGCCTCTTGGTCAATGAGAATTGCGGATGCCCCACATCATATTCCCAAGGAACAAAGATTTCATGGGCTCATGTCCATGAGCTCTTCAATGGATTTGCCACTTTTCTGTATAAGTGTGGCAATCATCCAAGTTACATCTGACACTGGCAGGTTCTTCCATTTAACTAAGTACTCAAAGTACTCTTTGTCCCTGGTCTTCCTGATCAACCTTTTTTTCCAAAATCCTTTGTAGCTACAAAGGTTCAGCTACTAGTAATTTCTTTTCCCATGGAATTGCCTGCTACTTCTGGTTACTGGTTGGTTTTTATGTCTCAGGATCATACTTGTATAGGTCTGCTACATTAAAAATGGGTGAAATTCCAACTCCAGGTGGCAATTCAAGTTCATAAGCATTAGTAGAAAATTTCTTTAGAATTCTGCAAGGTCCTATATTTTTAAACTTCAATTTGTTGTACTCACCCTTTGGAAATCTCTCTCTCCTCAATTGTGCAAGTACCAGATTTCCAACCTCAAAATTATACTCTCTTCTACTAAGGTCTACTCTGCTTTTATACTTCAAACTATTGTCATACAATTTATGCTTCACTTGGTCATGGATCTCTTTTATAGTTGTAGCAAAATCCTCTCCTGTTGCACTCCTCTGCTCTATTCTTCCCAAATTTTTGAGTTCATGTACTCCTCTTGGGTTCATCCCATACATAATCTAGAAAGGGCTTTGTCCAGTGTTTCTGTTAGGAGTTTCATTGCAAGCATATTCAAACCGTGCTAGAATATGATCCCACTGTTTAGGGTTGTTTCCAATTAGACTGCACATAATGTTTCCCAAGATTCTATTCACAACTTCAGTTTGACTAGCATTATGTGGGTAATATGTTGAGCTAAACTATAGTTTTGTGTCAAATATCTTCCACAAGGTTCTCCATAAATGTCCCAATAATTTAGTATCCTTGTCTAAAACAATGTTCTTGGGAATTCCATGTAGCCTTATGTTACACGTCATTCTGTCGTATTAGGTAAATGACCATCGGTTTGGATCTCTTGTTATCCACACATGTGTTTTGGAGCATTACCCTGCAGAGTTTGAAACTAAATTATCCCAAAGAAAGTGGAATTTCTAGATCCTATGGTACAAAACCTCGATTTTGGCTATGTTTGCAGTTACCTAGCTGATTCCTGCACATACCTAGGGAAGACCATTATTATCTATGCATAAGTATGCACTATCTTCCACCATGACTTGTGAACATGACTTGAAGTACGTAAAAATAAAGAGTAAAGTCTAGAAGCATTGTTGGTAGCATCTATTCCAACCAACAAGCTTCTAATGAGTGCCTATTCAATGTTGATCCCTCCCATCATGGAGTAGCTCCCCTCCCTTTGTGGAACCTCTATCCCACTAATAATGGATCTCATCCCTTGGAGAATGGATCCATAACTTCCCATTCTTGACCTATAAAACCATTACAGGTCTAAGGATTGGGAGAGTAATGTTGGAAGTAGGTTTATGTTGTTGAGATTAGGTTGGAAGGCTTTTCTTGCAAGGAAGAAGGTTGGATATTGCAGAAGGGGCTTGATACATCAAGGCTACATGGTTGTAAGACTTTTCTCCAGTTTTATGAATATAATAAATTGTTCTTTCTTAGTTACATCTTCATTGATTTAATTTGTAGGATTCCTTGATCACCTACATGAGTTTTAGTTGTGAAATTGATCAGTTCACATGTATAATTGATTAATTAGTTCATTTATCTCTTTGATTATATGTTGTATGCTTTGATCTATTGTTTGTCTTTGTCTTTGTAGATCTCTTTCAGGACATTGTGGAGAAGCTGTTAGGAGTGACGAGAGGACATTTAGAGCATCAAAGAGTGAGTGATCAAAATATTTAAGGGACTTCATCAATCAGTTTGCTAAACTGGTAAGAGGTCCCCTTCATTTTATTTGATTTCAAACGATCATAACTTAGAGAAATGTAGCAGTTACTCTGTGTTTGTTACTAGGTTTCTTTGAAGTCTAGGGAGATCGCTCTTGTCTGCAAGAGGGATTTGTCCGCATAACACCTTACTACTTCTTTAAAAACCAAATTAGCAATATGTCTAGCATCACTACTCTTAGCAACAGGAATAAAATGAGCCATTTTTGAAAACCTATCTACAACCATAAAGACAAAATCATTACCTTTCTGTGTTTTAGGCATTCCTAGAACAAAATCCATACTTACAGAATCCCAAGGCCTCTATGGAATTGGCAATGGGGTATACAATCCAATGTTTTGGCTTCTTACTTTGGCATACTGACAAGTTTTGCACCTCTTCACAAACGTTTGCAAATCAGATCTCAGATTTGGCCAATAGTAATGTCTCCTCAACAAGTTATAAGTATTGTCTTGCCCAAAATGTCCTCCAAGGCCTCCACTGTGTTTATCCTTAATCAGGTTCTCCCTCATAGAATAATTTGGAATGCACAACTGGTTGTTTTTGAAAAGTAGTCCATCTTGAATCATGTAATCAAGTCATGAAATCTTATCTTATGAAGCTGGACTCTTACAAGCTTCAAAGACCTCCTTGAAGTCAGCAATAAAAGTTGTCTCTTGATAAAAGCATATGCAATTTTATTAGATTGACCACTGATGTGCTTTAAAACAAATGTAAAACTCTACAAGTATTCAACCCACTTAATATGTTTCTAGTTCAACTTAGGTTGTTGCATTATATAATGTAGAGCACGATTATCAATGTATAAAATAAATTCTCTAAACAAAAAATAACGCCTCCATTTCTTAAGAGCTTGAACCACTGCATAGAATTCCTTGTCATAGGTTGTGTACTTTCTTCTGGCCTCATTCAACTTCTTATTGCAATAAGTTTGTACTTGTGGCTAAGCACTACTCGAATTGCATCATTACTGGAATTAGTATTTACTTGAAAAGGCTTATTAAAATCTGGAAGAGCAAGCATTGACCACTATGTGATCTTCCTCTTCAACATCTGAAACCCTTTTTCAGCTTCATTAGTCCACCTAAATGGTTGTTGATTCTTCTTCATTGTCTCTACAATTGGTGCGCTCATCTTATTGAAATTTCTAATAAACTTCCTATAAAAACTCACCAAACCATTAAAACTTCTAACTTCAAAAGCACTTTTGGGAGAGGGCCATTCAAGGATAACTTTCACTTTACCTGGTTCCATCTTCAATCCTTCTTTGGTAATTGCAAATTCCAAAGATTACCAATTCTGATTTCAAAAAGGAACATTTCTTCAAATTTACAAGCAACTTCTCTTGCTGTGGCTTCTCTAATACATACCTCAAATGCCTCAGATGCACCTCATTGATTTGATTGTACACTAAAATATCATCCAGGTAAACATTCACAAACTTCCCTATGAATTCTTGTAGTGCTTCATTCATCAACCTCATGAATGTATTGGGTGCATTAGACAAACCAAATGCTATGACCATTCATTCATACAAACCCTCATTAGTCTTAAATGCAGTCTTCCACTTGTCTCCCTCTTTGATTATGATTTAATGGTATCCACTCATAAAATCAATTTTAGAAAACCAACTGACACTGTCCAGACAATCCAATATATCATCAATACGTGACAGGGGAACACAATACCTGATTATAATTTTGTTCAGGGCTCTCGAATCTGTAACATGCACCATCCACCATCCTTCTTTGGAGTCAATATTGTAGGTACTGCACATGGACTAAGACTCTCCATGATCAGTCCCTTATCCAACAACTTGCACTTGTTTTCTGACTTCTTCATTTTCCTTATGTGTCATGCGGTAGGCAACTTTATTAGGAAAACTAGCTCTTGGTATCAAGTCAATGTGATGACTGATACTCCTTACTGGTGGCAATTCACTTGGCAGATCATCCACCACATTATCATGATACTCCTCTAACATCTCTTGAATTTCTACAGGAAAACCAGAGATAGTACTAGAAATAAGAACTACTCCAAGCTTACAAACAATAGTAAAATTTATGTCTTCTAGCTTCATTTGTTGTAGGAATTCCTTGTTACTCATCAACAATTCCTTTGAATCACTACTTCCAAAAGTTCCTTCTTCCCACAATGGAAACAAAGTATGTTTTATGCCATCATTTTGGAACTTATAAGTGTTCCTCTTGCCATCATGCACCATGCTTCTGTCAAACTACCATGGTCTTCCAAGAAAAAATGTGACACACATCCATTGGCATCACATAGCATAAAATCTTGTATTTGTAGCTACCAATCTGTAGCTCTATCTCACGCTATTCATTCACTAAAATCTGATGTCCCTTCTGTAGCCAAGACACCTTATAGGGTGTTGGTTCTTCTACTTCTTCAATTGTAGCTTTTGTATAACCTCTATGGACACTAGGTTGTTTGTGCTACCACTATTAATTACTAATTTATAACACTTACCTTGAACCTTGCAAATAATTTGGAACAAGGCTCTCCTCTGAGCAGGCTCAACAAATTCTTTCTCCTGCTTGATCAACATCTTCTTCATCATAAGGGATTCTCCTATCTCTTGCACATTCTCTGCTTCTTGCACCTCTTCCTCCACCTCTTCTACTTGAGCTACAACAACATTGTTATGCTCTTAACCTGCGAGAAATTCCAGAATATGAAATATGCGAAGAAATACAACCCAGAACACAGAATAAAATGAGAAAAACAACAAGTATTTTATTATTCAGAGATGAATGCAATGTTCACTTGCCTCTTCGAGGGGGCAACCTCTAGCAGAGCAGAGCTTGATTAAAAAATAAGACTCGATGATCTTTCCATTCTAACTAATACTATTTATAACTAAATGACCTTCAACAACCTAAGGACTAGTGGTCCTTTGCATAACATGGGTTAACCACTTTATTTATTAGTTATGGCCTGTTTGCAACTAACTGTGGTCCCTTTCTTAAATGCGGGTCAACCACTTACAATTATTAATACGAGCTTATTGACTCTTTAACTAACTATGATTATGACTCGACCCTATTGGGTTTATTACATAAATAAAGGGGTTAGGGTTGGACCCTAACATGCCCTCCCCCATCAAAAGTAGCCTTGTCCTCAAGGCTGAAGCTGCGAAAACTGCTAAAGAATAGTGGCTAGTTCCCAGGTCGAATCTTCTGGAGAGGTGTCTTTCCACATGAAGAGGACTTCCTTGATCGTGCGGCCACACAGATGTCTTTCACGAGTGTCGAGGACATGTTCTGGTTGGAGCCAGAGTGAACCTTCCTCATCCAATTCGGGTAGACTGGTTTGAATTCTGCAATTGTTCCCCACCACTTTCTTAAGGCATGATACATGGAAGACTGGATGGAGTTTTGAAGTTGGTGGCAAGGCCAGCTTGTAGGCTACTACTCCAATGCGCTGGAGTATTTGATAAGGTCCGTAGAATTTTGGAGATAATTTCTGGTAGCCCTTTTCTTTTAGCGATGTTTGCTTATATGGTTG
The DNA here is from genome assembly GCA_031772625.1 of Pinus tabuliformis. Classification (NCBI taxonomy): domain Eukaryota; kingdom Viridiplantae; phylum Streptophyta; class Pinopsida; order Pinales; family Pinaceae; genus Pinus; species Pinus tabuliformis. The sequence goes on from CM062817.1 coordinate 346,030,310, forward strand.
CAGCCGTAGGAATACCTAATTCCCGTTCTTGAAATGTGCGCTTGAACGATGCTAGTCGACCTGTTGCTTCATTCGATTCTAAGTTTGATGGATATTATCTTTAAGATGAGCTAGCATGGCAGCACGATTCTGTAGGAGTTGATCAATTGCTTGCACCTTAGAGCACCCAGGGATATAATAAATAGGTGAAGGTGGGAGTTGGCCATACGCTACTTCATATGGAGTCATCTTGGTTGCTTCATGATAGTTAATATTATACAACCATTCAGCTAAAGGTAACCACTATACCCAGTGACACTGCTTTTCTGAAGTGAAGCATCTTAGGTATGTCTCCAAAAATTTATTGACTGCTTCAGTTTGACCATCGGTTTGGGGATGATAAGCAGTACTTAGTTGGAGTTGGGTGCCTTGTAGCTTGAAAAGTTCTTGCCAAAATTTGCTGGTGAAAGTCGGGTCACGATCGGACATAATGGAAGTTGGCATGCCATGAAGTTTGAAGATCTGGTCCATGAAAGCTTGAGCCACCAAAGCGCGGTAAATGGGTGGGGTAGAGTGCAAAAATGAGCATATTTAGAAATTCTGTCCACAACCACCATGATGACATATTTGTGGCATGACTTCGAGAGACTAGTAATGAAATCCATGGAAACATCCATCCAGATGGAGGCAGGGAGTGGAAATGGCTGTAAGGTTCCTGGTAACCTTATTGTTTCTCCTTTGTGGCGTTGACACACATCACATTCAACTACAAAAGTAAGAATGTCATTTTCATGCATGTCGAAAAGAAATAACGACGAGTGCGAGCATAAGTCTTCTGAAAACCTGCATGCCCTGTAGTGGGAGATGAGTGTAGCTCTGCCAAAATGCGAGTTTTGAGGGTGGATGTCGGTGATATAACTACTCGATCCTTGTAGCGAAGAATATCATCCTTCCAAGAGTAGCCGACTAAGGAATTAGGATCTGCTTTCAAGTTATTAATAAGTTGGGAGAGAGAGGGGTGTGAAAACCATTCCTTGCGAGCTTCTTCAATCCAATCTGGTATGGGAAGAGAGATTGAGAGCATGGTACTTTCATCCTCAAATTAGCGCGATAAAGCATCCGCTAGTACATTGTCACGCCCTTTCTTGTAAATTATCTCATAATCATATCCCAACATTTTGGCTAGCCATTTATTTTGCTGTGGCAAGGAGAGATGCTGCTCCAAGAAATATTTGAGGCTTTGATGTCTGTGCGGATTTGGAAATGCCACCCCAATAAGTATGGTCGCTAGGTATTTACTGCATGTAAGATGGCCATAATTTCTTTCTCATAGGTAGATTGACCCATATGTTTCCCACTCAATTGTTGGCTGGTGAAAGCCAAGGGTCAACCTTCCTCCATTAAGACAACACCAATACCAGTACCTAAAGCATCACATTCAATCACAAAAGATTTGGTGAATTCTGGTAATTCCAATACTAGAGTGGAACACATGGCCTATTTGAGAGCCACAAATGCCTGTTGTGTTGCATCAGTCTAGAGGAATGATTTTTTCTTAAGAAAGTTTGTGAGGGGTCTAGCAATGTGACCATAATTGCGGACAAATTTGCAATAGTAGCCAGTGAGACCCAAGAATCCCCTCAGACTCTTCAAGGTTTTTGGTTGGGGCCAATCTTGCATTGCCTGTATCTTTTTAGGATCAACCTTGACACCTTCATGACCCCCAATGCGTCCCAAATACTCGACTTCTTCCACGCCAAAAGAGCACTTGGACAATTTGACAAATAATTTGTGATTCCGGAGTAGTTACAAGATCAGGGCTACATGCTGAAGATGTTTTTCCCAAGTTAGGCTGTAGATGAGAATGTCATCAAAGAAAACGAGGACAAATTTTCAGAGATATGGTTTCAACAGGTGATTCATGAGGCTTTGAAAAGTAGATGGAGCATTACAGAGACCAAATGGCATGACCAAGAATTCGTAATGGCCTTCATGATTTCGAAAAGAAATCTTGGGAATGTCTTCTTCTTTCATGCATATTTGGTGATAGCCAGAGCGAAGATCTAGCTTGGTAAATAATTGAGCACCATTTAGTTCATCAAGCAGATCATCAACAATCGGAATAGGGAATTTGTCTTTGACAGTGAGCTTGTTGAGGGCTTGAAAGTCTGGACACATGCACCATTCTCCATATTTCTTTAGCACCATGATCACTGGTGATGAATAAGGATTGATGTTAGGATGTATAACCCCTGCTTCAAGGAGTTCCTTGATTATTTTTTCAATTTCATTCTTTTGGGCGAAAGGATATCGATATGGGTGCACATTAGGCGGTTGGCCCCCCTGGACCAAAGGGATGCTATAATCATGTTCACATCTAGAGGGTGGAAGCTCTTTAGGTTTTTCAAGTACCTGCTGGTGGCGGTCTAAGACCTGTTGCATCTCAGGATGAATATGAAGAGTAGTGGATTCTATGGCTTGGATGGCATTAAACTGGGTGATGACTCCATGACAACCCTTTTTCAACAACTTTTCCATTCGATGCGAGTTGATGATAGTAGGATCACCTGCCTGGAGTCCACGTAGTGTATGAATGTGGTCATTCTGCTTAAAGCTCATATATAACTCCTGGAAATCCATTGTGATTGGGCCTAGTGTGCGAAGCCATTTAGCACCCAAGACAATGTCACAACCACCCATATTAATCGCAAAAATGTGGGTCTTTAGGTGGTAATCTCCCATCTGAAGTTTAATATTTTTGCAGCGCCTTCACATTTCATTGTCCCCCCATCAGCAACAAGGACTTGGAAATTAGAGACTACCCTTACAAAATAATGAATAGCTTCGGCGACTTGCTTATCGATAAAATTATGAGTGCTGCCACTATCAATCAATACCACTACAGGGCGATGTTTGAGAAAGCCTCTGAATTTGAGAGTTTGGGGTGCATAAATGCCCGCCAAAGCATGTAGTGAGATAACTGGTTCATCTGGCGTAGCTGTGAGATCATTGTCATGCTGGGTTTCCTCAACTTCGTCCTCTGGCCCCTCAAGGGGTGGGGCTTCCTCAGATGAGCTGTGATCAGTAGCATCAATTTGAAAGAATTTGGGTTCCTTGCATTTATGTCCCAGGGAGTATTTGTCATCACAGTAGTAGCACAATCCTTGTTTTCATTATTCCGCCATTTCTCCTAGAGACACCTTTTGAACCTTAAGTGTTTGGGTAGGGCCCTGAGCTTGGGTGGGACACCCCTTGGCTACTAAATTTGGACAAGTAGACTGGGCAGCTAAAGCAAGTTCCACTTCGACAACCTTTGTGCAAGCGTCTATCCATGTAGGTGGGTGGTGCATCCGAACATGTGCTTGGATGGCTTCTTTGAGACCACTGATGAAACACTCCAAGTATAATTCATCTCCTAGACCTTCTGTTTGGATGACCAATGTCTCAAAGGCTGCAATGTAGTCATTGACTGTGCCTGTTTGTCGGAGCTTAGTAAGACGGCCCAAAAAATTAGATTCTCTGTCAAAGCGGTCATAAAGGGCTTTTGAGAACACTTGCTGTTATGGAACCAGCTCAAGAAAAGATAGAAAAGATAGATCAACGCCTTAGAATTCAGCCTCTTCGAGGGGGCAACCTCCTTTACATTACATAAATGAACAATTCTTGGATGATTCAAATGGCAAAACCTCCTTTCTATATATAGGAGTCTAAGGAGTCACAATATAACCCAGCCGACCTAACAATAATAATATAAAGCCACAAAAATAACAATAGAGGGATTCTATGGGGCACAGTAATAACAATATGGGGATAATAGGGGCACAACAATATTAATAAGGGATGCAACTATAATAGTAATGGGGTAATCACTAGTATTATAGGGACCCAACATGCCCCTCTCCTTCAAAAAAGTGTTGTCCTCAACGCTTGAGTAGTTCTGGATGCTTCTGTATAAAATTCTCATCCTCCCATGTGGAATCTTTAACGGATAAGTTCTTCCACTTGAAAAGATACTCTGAAATTGATCGATTTCGTAGCTGTCGAGTTCTTCTTTCTGTGACTGCTTCCGGTTCTAATATAATTTTTCCTTCCTCGTCAAGTTCTGGCAATATTGTTTGAACTGGGAGCTTGTCGCCTATAACCTTCTTTAAACATGAAACATGGAAAACTGGGTGCAATCGAGAAGCTGCAGGAAGCTCCAATTTGTATGCCATAGTACCAATCTTTTGCAACACCTTGTACGGACCATAATACTTTGGTGATAAGTTATTATACTTCTTAGCTTGCTTGAGGGACATTTGCTTATATGGTTGTAGCCGTAGGAATACCCAATCACCTACGTCAAAACTTCTTTCGCTGCGATGTTGATCTGCATGTTGTTTCATTCTATTCTGTGCCAACACGAGGTTATCCTTTAAGAGTTGGAGGACTTCTTGTTGATGTTCGATGTGATGTTCCACTGCTTGAACCTTAGAATTTTCTCTTAAATATGATGTGATGGATGGTGGCTGATATCCATAAAGTGCCATAAATGGGGTCATTTTTGTTGCTGTATGGAAGGAAGTGTTATACCACCATTCAGCCAGAGGCAACCATTTGACCCATTGTGTCTGTTTATCAGATACAAAGCAACGAAGATATCCTTCCAAACATTTGTTTACTATCTCAGTTTTCCCATCAGATTGATGATGATAAGATGAGCCATGAGCTAACTGAGTACCAAGACAAGAAAATAATTATGTCCAAAAATTTCCAGTGAAAATGGGATCTATGTCACTTACAATAATATTTGGGTTTCTATGTAGCTTTTGAATTGTTTCCATAAATGCAGTAGAAACTGTACTGGCTTTAAATGGATGTGATAATGTGCATACTTGGTAAGTCTGTCAACTACCACCATGATGACACTCTTTCCCTCAGACTTGGGTAAACCTGTGATAAAATCCATTGAAACCTCCTCCCAACATTAGCTTGGAATGGATAAAGGTTGTAATAGACCTGGTGTCTTAATTGTTTCAACTTTATTTTGTTGGCAAACCAAACATTCCTCCACAAATTTTTGAATATCTGATTCAAGGCCATCCCAAAAAAATTCCTTCTTAACCCTGTGGTAAGTTTTTAAAAATCCTGAGTGCCCTCCTAAGGGAGAAGTGTGAAATTCCATAAGAATCTTTTGTTTTAGTTGGGAATTCTTACAGAGGTATAAGCGATCTTTGTACCATAAAGAATCATTTTGCCAACTAAATGTATCAGACGTACTGGAATCTTGTTGTAACTTTCGAATAAGTGCCCACACTTCTTCGTCATTCTTCCTTTCCTCCCTTGCTTCGTTTATCCAATCTGGTTGGATAATAGAAATGGCGCACAACAATGCTTCCACATCCTCATCCTTTCTTGAGAGTGCATCTGCCACCACATTTTGCTTCCCTTTTTTGTAGATGATTTCAAAGTCATAACCCAACATCTTTGTGACCCGCTTTTGTTGCTTTTCAGAGGATAATCTTTGTTCTAAAAAGTATTTAAGGCTATCATGATCCATTTTTACCTTGAAGTGTCTTCCCATTAGGTAGGGTCGCCATTTCTTAAGTGCATGGAGTATTGCCAACATTTCCTTCTCATAAATAGCTTTGTGTAAAAACTTTCCCTTGATTGGACGACTTTCAAAAGCAATGAGTCTTTCATCTTGCATTAAAACAACACCAATTCCATTTCTTGAAGCATCACATTCCACAATAAAGGTTTTTGTGAAGTCCGGTGTAGCTAAGACTGGTGCTTGGCACATTACCTTTTTAAGATGTTCGAAGGCCTTTGTTGCTTCTGGAGTCCATGAAAATGCATCTTTCTTCAATAATGTTGTTAGAGGTGCTTCTATTCTCCCATAATTCTTAACAAACTTGCGATAATACCTTGTCAACTCGAGAAATCCTCGCAGATGCTTTATGGATGTGGGGATTTTCTATTCCTTAATGGCTTTAATTTTGCTAGGGTCTACCTTAACTCTTTCATGAGATACAATATGACCCAGATATTCCACCTCTTGTACTCCAAAGAAACATTTGGATCTTTTTGCATATAATTGTTTCTCCTCCAATAGTTGTAGCACCCTGTCAACATGTTCAACATGATCCTTCCAAGACTTGCTGTAGATTAGTATATCATCAAAAAATACTAACACAAATTTTCTAAGGAATGGTTTGAAAATGGAATTCATCAAACCTTGAAATGTTGAAGGTGCATTGGTAAGGCCAAAATGCATGACCAAAAATTCATAATGACCCTCATGAGTTCTAAATGCTATTTTCGGAATGTCTTCAGTCTTCATTATGATTTGATGATATCCTGAACGAAGATCCAACTTGGTGAAGTAAATTGATCCATGCAATTCATCCAGTAATTCATCAATGATGGGAATGGGAAACTTATCTTTAATAGTGAGATTGTTGAGCTCCATATAATCCGGACACATGCGCCATGATCCATCCTTCTTGTGCACTAATACTACTGGAGGAGAGAAAGAACTTTGACTCAGTTGAATTATACCAACCTCTAGCATTTCTGCAACCATACGTTCAATTTCACTCTTTTGGGCATAGGGATATCTGTATGGCCTGATGTTTGGAGGAACACTTCCTGGAATCAGATGAATAGCATGATCACGATCACGAATAGGTGGGAGACTTTGGGAGTCTCAAATACCTTGGAATGATTGTCCAAGACCTTTTGGAGATCTGGAGAAATAGATGATTGCAATGTGGAAACATCTAGCGAACATAATTGAGCAATTACACCCCTTTGTTCCTTTTTTAGAAGCTTTGTCATACCGTTAGAGCTGATTATCTTTCCCGGTTTCCTTGCAATACTCCTTAATTCAACTTCCTTTCCTTCCACAGAAAATTTCATGAAAAGTTCTTGAAAATTAAGAGCTATTGTACCCAAGGATTGTAGCCATTGGACTCCTAGTACAACATCGGCACCTCCCATTGGAATGGAAAGCATTGGGCTAGTCAATACATATTCTCCCATCGATAGCTTGATATTATGGCACTTTCCAGAGCAATTTATGTAGAATAATTTCTTCTCAACACACTTATGACCTTTAGTGTATTTGCTATCACAACTGTAACAAATCCCTTTTGCTCTTTTTTCTTCCAATTGTTGTGGTGTCAACCTTATAGGTTGTGGAAGACTAGGGGCAACAACACTTCCATCTTTATAGTTGTGAGTGGTATGCTTCCTGGTTGCCATAATTTTGCTTTCCATTTTTCTTGCTAACCTGAATGCCTTCTCTAATGAATCAGGTTCCCAAAGGCGAACATCATGTTGGATATAATCCTTTAAAGACCCTATGAACACATCAATCCTATGCTCCTCTGGAATATTTTTTACCCTTATGTTCAATTTTTGGAACTCCTCAATGTGCTCCATTATTGAACCCTTTTGTTTGAGACTTATCAATTGGCTAAAAAAAGTGTTGCTTTTTGTATCCTCATAATGTGCTATCAATTCTTCCATAAAAATTACCCAAGTGATAATTTGTTTACGAGAGAAAAGCCATTGATACCATACAAACTGATTTGGTTCCAAATATAAAGTTGCAATACGTACCTTTAGTGTGTTTTGCACATTATTGAGATCAAAAAATTGCTCCATCTGTAATATCCATGTTGCGGGATCCTTGCCATCAAACTTCCTCATATCGATTTTTGGAATATGGTGAGTCTTCAATCCCACATTAGAGTCTAAGAAATCATGATTAACATTTCTTTTGTTTGCATCATGAGTTTCCTTTACTACCTTTTCACCATTAGTAAGTATTTCTTGCAGAAAATTTGTCAAATCTGTCTTCAAATCTACCATGTTTGTCTTCAAATCTGTCTTCAATTTGCCATGTCTCTCTTCAAATCTGTCTTCAAATCTATCTTCAAATCGTCCATCTTAGCTTCCACACCCTTTATCTTAGATTCCACGCCATTTATCTTAGCTTCTGTTAGCTTTTGTGAGAGTGACATTTGTTGCACTTGTTCTTGTAATTTTCATATATCATGTAGCATTTATTCCTCTTCTTCATGAGTCATGCTAGAGCTTTTAGGTTGCTTACTAGGTGTTTGCATTTCCTTTCCTCGGGGAATCAGTTATCGATAATAATGCTCTACTATGCCCTTTGAATTCCTTCAAAATAAATTTTCAAACCAAGCCTAAGCAAAAATTTTAAAAAAATCTACACACCTTTTTTCACTTTGTAGGAGCTCGATATTGCCTCTGATGTATCTCTGTACTTTCTGATCATCCAGTTCTGAAATTGTGACTTGCAGTAGCCCTCTATGTCCTCTTTCCAATGCCACCAGTCTGACCCAAATTGGATTCTCCAAGGAAGAGTTATGCGAAATCTCCCACAGTGACTTGATTATAGACTAGTTCAGTAGAGCAAACTTGTACGACGTGCCACGAGTCACTGTTTCGACCTTTGGCTCTGAAAAATATCTAAAAGAAACTACAATCCATCCTATTTCTGTAACTTCTGACGAAATTTCAATCTGATGCTCAGAGAGAAAGTTATGACGATTTTCCTCAGGTCACCTGTTTGGAATGTAATTTAGGAGTTTGCAAAAAAGACCAACTTCCTCAGATCATATCTCCGCAAATATAGCGCGAAAAGATTTGAAATTTGGACCTGAGGTTCAACGCGATGTCTTCTCAAATGGGTTTTTTTTTTAGCTTCTGAAACCTCGCAGAAAATAAGTTATAGCGAAAATTCCATGATGACCTATTTGGAGCAGCGAAACCCTAGAATCCAAAGCTCTAATACCAAATGTTATGAAACCAGCTCAAGAAAAGATAGAAAAGATAGATCAACGCCTTAGAATTCAGCCTCTTCGAGGGGGAAACCTCCTTTACATTACATAAATGAACAATTCTTGTATGATTCAAATGACAAAACCTCCTTTCTATATATAGGAGTCTAAGGAGTCACAATATAACCTAGCCGACCTAACAATAATAATATAAAGCCACAAAAATAACAATAGAGGGATTCTATGGGGAACAGTAATAACAATATGGGGATAATAGGGGCACAACAATATTAATAAGGGATGCAACTACAATAGTAATGGGGTAATCACTAGTATTATAGGGACCCAACACCTGCCAACTTATGTTCCCGGGATAACATTTCACATGCCACTGCCATTATTGCCATCTCTCTTGGTCCAAGTAAAGGGTTCCCACAAGTAGTTTAGTTGGATCATCGTAGATATCATTCAGAATGAAATATTGTTCCATTTGTGCTACCCATACTGCCGGATTAGAGTCATCAAATTTATACATGTCCAACTTGGGTGGCTAAGGGTGGGAATGTTGGGGATTTCCATGGAAGTGAATATAATGGCTAGATTCTCCTTCAAGGTGTTCATCAATACTATGCGCCTCCTCATGAAACCCCGACGTGATCTTAGTAAGGTGTTCAATGAATGTTGAAATTTTGTTCAGTTTTTCCTTGAAATCATCCAACCTTGTTTCAAGGCGCTCGATCTTCTCATTGGCCATGACTTGAGCTCCGGTTTCTACCATACACAGTTCTTGGTAACTTGAATTCACTTCAAAAAATTTGGGACTGCCAAAAAATTGAAGCTGACAAGTGAATGGTACCACTGCGATCAGCTCGTCGTCCTAAATCTTATGGGCTAAGTCTCCTGTAAATGGCCGAATTCCAAAAAACTTGATCTTGCCCAATGTCCTATGAAAATCGGGCCCGAACTATAGCAACAGCAAGCCTTACTGCGCAGAGAGTTGGATTTGCCTATGAAACCCTAACTGCTGAATGTGGTGTGCACTGTGGTGGTAGAACCCCAACTGTTGGATCTGATTGGTGCGACCGTGACATAACCCCAACTGCTAGATTTGAATTGTACTGCAGCGGTAGAACCCTTACTGTTGGATTTGATCTAGAAGATAAGATAATGGGCGATCTTCAGAGAGCAGAGGGAACTATGATCATAAAGGAGTGTCAGGTGCTATAGATCACAATATACATAAGGGTCCAATAATAGTACTCAACCCAATCTTTCAGGGCACTAACTAAGGAGGATGAACTGTGCCCTTAGCCGTACTACCCGATTACCCTATTGTATGCGTAAGTAATCTCCTCGAGTGTTGTTCTCAGTGTACTGTAGCAGCGAGACGACCGACGATTTATCTAAGGCGAGGTTTCGGGTGATCCTAGGGGGATTCCGATATACCCAAAGGGTACGTGGAAGTGCAGTCCATGTGCGGTTCTGTCTAATGCGTTGCTACTCGAAGGGGTACCCACATGGGTTACAAGGGAGTCCAACAAGCGTGACCACCTCTTTTATTTCCCGTGTGCATGCCTCCCCAAATCCGCGGGTTTATGCGCTCAACGACAGATCCTGTGGTTTAAAGACGTCAGAACACGTCTTTAGCCTAAAAAAAAATCTGCAAAAATTGAGGTGCCACCGGCCATGGAAAGTGCTCTGATACCACTTTTTATGCTTTTGACCTGCGAGAAATTCCAAAATACCAAATATGTGAAGAAATACAACCCATAACATAGAATAAAATGAGAAAAACAAAAAGTATATTATTATTCAGAGATGAATGCAATGTTCACTTGCCTCTTCGAGGGGGCAACCTCCAGTAGAGCAGAGCTCGCTTACAAAATAAGACTCGATGATCTTTCCCTTCTAACTATGTCTATTTATAGCTAAATGACCTTCAACAACCTAATAGTTAGTGGTCCTTTGCATAACATGGGTTAACCACTTTATTTATTAATTATGGCCCGTTTTCAACTAACTGTGGTCCCTTTCTTAAATGCGGGTCAACCACTTACAATTATTAATACGGGATTATTGACTCTTTAACTAACTATGACTATGAATCGACCCTATTGGGTTTATTACATAAATAAAGGGGTTAGGGTTGGACCGTAACAAACATTCTTTTGGCTTGGTTCTCTATTCTCTGGACAATCATACACCATGTGTCCAAGCTTGCCATACCTGTAGCAATGAACCTCTCTTCCACCTCTTCCTCGTCATCTGGAAAAGGATATTCAACCTATGAGCTCTCCCTCTTACTATCATTGTGGACTAGAGCTATTAGCCTCATCTTTAGATGCAATAGACCTCCCTCTACTTTGTTGTTGTCCTTTGATTCTAGGAACACCTTTACCTCTGCCTTCTTGTTTCCTTGCAAGCTTCTCCTCTGCTTTCAGAGCCAATTGGTATGCCTCCTCTACTGTCCTTTGATACAATACACTTATTTCATCTTGATTGTCCAATATGAGCCCATTAATGTGCCTTGCAGTATTCTTTGTAGACTCTTCCACATATCCAACTCTAATGTTCGCTTTCTAGAACTCCTCTGTGTATTCCCTAACTATTATACCTCTTTATTTAAGGTTCTGCATAATTCTAAACAAAGTCAGCTGGTAATCCTTTGGCAAAAACTTCCCTCTTAGCTTTTCCACCATCCTATACCAACTCTTAATCTTCTTATTGTTCTTTCTTCTCCTATCTATTTGCACACCATCCCACCAAAGAGTTACATGTCCCTTCAACTTTGTCAATGCGAACTTGACCTTGTTCTCTTCATCCATTTCCTCATAGTCAAAGAACTTGTCCATCTCTGTGATCCAATTGATCAACTCCTCTAGATTGATACTGCTTGTGTATGAAGATAGATCTAGTTTTGGTTTCATGACAGAATCCAAAACTGCTCTTAGAAGCTTAGCCTTTACCAGTTCTTTTGCTACTTCTTCTTCTGCAATTTCTTCCTCCTTAGAACTCTCATCTCCAAACTCTGGTTCTTTGTGTTGACTATTGTTGGCATTCTTTCCTCTAGCCACAACATCACTCTAAACAATTCTCTATTGGAAATTGGTCTTTGTCCTTGTCCTCTTGCACCTCATCTAACAACTATCCAAATTCTGGACGATATGATTCCTTCTCCTGTTCCTAAAGCAGACACAAGGTACACTCTGATACCACTTGATGCAAATTTCAAAAAATATTTGCTTAAATTTGTCCTTCTAGGAGTTGGTCCCTTGAAAAGGAACTTCCTTCAACCCCTAGATCAAATCAATGTTAAAAATCGCAGTTGAAAGATTCCAATGTTGTGGGGAAATTATAAAGAAAACAAGTATGAAAGCACAACTCATGAGTTCTTTGTTCTGTACAAATCCCATGTCCCTGGAACTCTTTTATAATACAGTTAAAATTATCTACGGGATTGCGGCTCGCTCATTGCTCACTTAACCTTTTACAAAGGGAAAACTTTATCAACACGCTTGCTTCTTGTGGGCCCCACATCCCCATCACTTAACGAAATTGGGGAATGGAAATAATTTTTTGTCACCGTCACTTGATAGTCCCTAGTCCTAGTGCTATTAAAAATAAAGTTATGGGATCCAGGCTTTCTGGGCCTCCAGGCTAAGAACTCTATTACATGATTCTATCAGTTGATGATCCCTAGTCAGTCACTTGACTGACTCCCTAGCACTGTATTAAAATAAGTTATGGGGTTTGAGTTTTATGGATTTTCTAGATAAATCTTTGTCATGGGATTGTGTTGATAGAAGGTCCCGGCTCCGACAATTGATAGACTCTTCCACAAGCGAAAAACAACTAAGTGTTGGCATTTTCAGGCTTATTCTTGGGTTCAACTTTTTGATTCCTTTTGACCCTTTGCACTCTTTTGCCCCTCTATTCAGCTCTATGACTCCTCTAATACAACTCCTCTCCCTTCTCCACCCTCTTATAATCACTCCGATACTAATATTGGGCGTTTTATAGATCTCAGGATTGATAGTAAAACACAGGGTTTACAGAATAGTGTGAAAACAAAATTGTATAAGGATTGACTATGCAATTACAGAGCTTTCGTAGAAAAAATTTCCACTCTCATGCATTTTCTCCCCACTTTTCTTATTAATCAAAGAAATATTAAATTACATCAATTCGGTTCAGATCTTTGAAGATAGGATTTGAGGACCAAGTTGGGGAAAATTAAATAAACCACAACAAATTGTCTAATTTTAATGAAATACATGGCAATTTTGAACAAATCCTAATTTAACAAACCACACTTTGAGGAACCAACGCCTCTAGTAAATGATTTTAACCTCTTGGTCAATGAGAATTATGGATGCCCTTGCATCACTAGCTTTGGTACCTGGTAATTTCAATACTGAAAGGCAAACTGGGGGTTTTAACGTTTTGAAAAATCTTTCGAAGAAAAAAAGTAAATAATTTTAGATATTAGCTCCAAGTTACTACCATTCATTCATTATCAAATTTATTTCTAACTCTAAATAAACGAAAAGTAAACTGGTATTGATAGACAAATGTATAGGTCATGCTTTGAAAATTTGTAAATTTAATTTTCCCCGCTTCACTTTTTTTCCAAAAGAAAAAAAAATTGTAATTTTATTCAACTTTAAACAAGGAAGAAAATTACATTTTGTAGATGTTGAAAGCATTTAAATAACATAAGCCTCTTATCTTATGTGCAAAAGAGAAAACTGAAAAAAAGTTGCATGGGAACTTGCAAAGTTTAGTATGATAATAATCTCTTAAATTTTCTTTCTTGCTCTTCTTTTTTTGGACCTTCTGCCATCGCCCTGAGTTGGGATCTACCAGAGCCATTTCTATTTCAATTCATGTTGTATTTGCTGAGAGTTATTTGTCTAAATCTAAGCTCTCAAAAACATGAGCTCGCTTTGTACCCTTTTTCCCAGTTTCTTTCTGTGCCTCATTTTTCTGTTGTTTGGTGCTTGGGTCTCTTCTGATTTAGTGCCATTCTGCATATGGTTTGGATCGTTGTCCATCGTTTTTTCTTCTGAGAGGTAGGGATCATAAGGTTTCCATCCTTTTGTTTTGTAAATCTGCACCTTTTTATTGTTTGTGATCTTTTTACTTGTGGGCATGCGTTCTGCAAGTGTCATGTTTGGTAGCATCTATTACATTTGAATTTCGTATATTCATAATCCAAAAATTGGGTCCACTGAACATTTTTGTGTCTCAGTTGAATGTGATCATGTATACCTTTACTAAGGTCTATTTCTACACAAATTTTGGCAAAGGTAAAAACCTTTCTCAATTCTTTTGCAGTCCATGTTTTTGAATGATCCCAAGGTGTTTCTAATCTCCTCTAGAACCTTGTGGTGCCAGAAAGGAAAGGGGAGATTTGGTAGCCTCACCCCAATTTGGAGACCACCATTTTTGTGGCATCAAAATATACTAACCAAGGGGTGGTTAAGAGGCCAACTCTTCCCCAAAACTAGGATTTATCATTTAGAACTTTCTCCAGATCTTCCTAGGTATCAAATTGAAGTATAAAGAAACCCTTGGAGCATAGGTAAATATCATAATTGAGGGTCCAAGTTGAAAAGACCCACTAGTGTAAAGCATCATATCTAGGCCAAATATCGTTGAAGCTACATATCACATCCCTAGATTGGAGAGCAGAACACTGGTGGTTTACTTGTGATAGGTTAACCTCCATGGTAGTAACTTGTTTCATTTGTCCTGCAATGTAGGGTCCTGGGTTGTACTGAGGTGAATCTGATGGATTAAATCACTTTCCTTGTGTAGCATCCTTGTATGATATAAAAACATTGGGGTTTCTAGGTCCCAGAGCACCTCCATACAACCTCTGGTTCAATATTATGTTGGAGTTTCTTGAAACGTGGTAATCCTTCATCTAAGAAAAATATGAAGCAATTTTCCTTCAAAAAGAAGAACTTGTGTATTTGATTTGAAATGGAATAGATTAGTAATGTTGTGCTAATTCCCCAATCAAAATAAAACCCAAGATGCTTATCATTTTCTTATCAAGTGCTTAAGGATTCACCATGTTTGCTTAATTAACTGATTCCCATGAGAGTTTCTTATGTAAATGTTATGAAAAATTTCACATAAAACAAATGTTGAACAACAACAAAATAACAACAAAGAACATCAAATACAACTCACAATACAGAGATTTGATGAGGAGTTCACTCCTCATGGGCTACATCTCCTTGCTCCAGCTTCCAATGCTTGGGCCTCTTTATTATGCTCAAAATTACAACAAAAGTGTGTTTACAATGCTCAGATGCCTCTGAAAACCTGTCTCAATGAGTTCATAAGACTAAAAAATGGCTATCTAGCCTCTTTTTGCATCCCATTTGGATAAGAATTGAAGAAGTTATGACTTCTCTCAGTTCTTCCACTATTTGTTCCACAAAATGCTCCAAAACCGACAGAAAACCACATTTTCGCTCCAAAATCCGCTAACCGAGCGAGATTTTTATCGCGCTGTAGGCCATAACCTACTGGCTGGATCATGAATCGCAATCGACGATGTCTAGCGTAATAAACTATGGGCTTGTTCTCTGTGCGATTGCGGTTTATCACATCGCAATCCAGGCCAATATCGCATAGCAACCTGGGTCGATATAGCATCACAACGTCTGGGGGCTGATTCTTATTGCTACTACGATTACGATATGCAATCGCATCACATCGCTACTCCCAACCTTACCAAGGCCAATTACCTTAACCTGATCCGCCTGTTTCCTCCGATGTGTGATATGCGATATGCGAGGGCCAATGGCAGCCTGCCACTTAGCGTCTCCTCATTAACTGAAGGGTTTTGCTTCGTCATCCAATCCTGCCATGTAGACAAGTCAAACTTGAACTTTGACTTGTTCTAACTTCTACATGCAAACTGGGATTTGCGTGTCGTTCACACTGTTTGATTCATAATGACGAGCTCTTCAATCTGAAGCTAAACTTATCAAGATTATTACACTTTGATTTTTTAGCATAATTTAGAGCACCTGATCACTCCTCCCCACTGGAAGCCTTTTGGACCCCAAAAGGGTCACTTTCAGTTATTGAACAAATGAGGGTACTGTTCCCTCACTTTGCCCTCTTCAATCCATTTGGCCTTTGATGGATTTGTACCTTCGAGACCCACTCGAAGATAATCAACATTTCCCCTCTTTGATGACCTTGTTCTTCTACCAAGTATGGTGTCTTGCTGAAGCTAATCAAGGAATTATGGAGAAAAATCTTCAATTGATGGAACCTTTACACTTTCTCCTGGATCTTCAATCAAAGGAGGCTCATACAATCTCAAATTTTTAACATTAACAACATAATAAATTTGCATATATGAAGGCAAATCAAGCTTGAAAGCATTATTACCAATCTTTTCCAGAATTTTAAATGGACCATAACGGATTGGTTTCAGCTGTTTACCTTCACCTTGAAGCCTTTCCTTGCTAATGTCAAGCAAAACTTCATCACCTACTTGAAACTAATGATCCACATGATTCATATCATGCCTTGCCTTATACTTGCCTTGACTCTTTTCTTGTTGTTCTTGAACTATTTGGTGAATCAACTGAATTTGCTCAATGAATTTCTTTGCTTTGTCTATGTCCATCTACAACTACATCTTTCTCAAAGATGAAATCTAATGGATATTTAGGAAAATAACCAAGACATGCCTCAAAAGGTGAAGTTAGAGTAGAAGAGTGTTTTGCTCGGTTGTAAGCATGTTGAATATAATGCAATTGTTCATCCCACAACTTAGGATGTTTGCTGCAATATCCTCTTAGAAAATGAATAACTGTTCTGTTAACCACTTCAGTTTGACCATCTGTTTGCCGATGGAAGCCTGTACTTTTCTTCAACTTGATGTCCATCAAGTTCCATAAACTTGACCAAAAATTCCCAACAAATCGGGAATCCGATCACTTACAATAGAAGTAGGTAACCCAAAATGAACCCATACATTTTGAAAGAAAAGTTGAGCTATTTGTTCAGCTATAATTTGTTTTTTACAAGGCATTAATATGCACATCTTGCTGAACCTATCCATAACTACATACAAATAATCATGACCTTTTCTTGATAAAGGAAGACCTCCCACAAAATCCATAGAAACACTCTCCCATGGACGTGAAGGCACTGGAAGTGGTGTGTACAATCCCAGTTTCCTATTACTAGGCTTATTGACTGCACACAATGAACAACCTTTAATAAAATGTGACACACTTTCAATTATACGAGGTCAGTAAAAATACCTCTGAAGATTTTCCACTGTTTTACTTACACCGAAATGTTCAACAATAAGAGAAGTGTGCGCTTCCCTTATGACATTTACTCTCTCTCCCTGTGGAACACAAAGTTTTCCCAAATGATACAACAGATTATCAAGTACATGGTAGTCTAATTCCTCAACTTCGTAGCCTTGACTCAAGTTTGAATATACCTCTTGAAAGTCAGCATGTTTTGCGTATTGTTCAACATAACTTTAAGGCAAAACATAATGATTCTTGAGTAAAACAACTACATTAACGACTGGTCTAGAAAGCATATCAACAACTCTGTTATAAATACCTTTCTTGTACCTGATTACCAAGTGGAATTGCTGTAAAAATTCCATCCAACGAAAATGCCTTGATTGCTGCAATTTTGTTTGAGATTGCAAATATTGCAAAGGTTGATGATCGACGTGAATAATGGCTTCTTTTCTCATCAAGTAATGCTTCCATTTGTCAACACTTGGCACCAATGCGTAAAGCTCTTTATCATAGGTAGGATAATTAATAACAACACATTTAAAAATATCAGAATGAAATGAAATGAGCTTGCCATGTTGTCAAAGAACTGCACCCATGGCATAGTCACTTGCATCTATTTGTATTTCAAATGGTTGTTTCAAATCTGGCAATGCTAAAACTGGGGTTGAACTGATCTTTTGTTTTAAAGCATCGAATGCTTTTTGTTGTTTGCCTCCCCATTGGAAGACAACCTTCACGCTGAATCATGTAGTGGAGCTACTATGTCCATGAACTTCCTCCAGTACTGCACTGCTCCTAGAAAACTCCTTACATCTGTAATTGATTTGGGAATTGGCCAATTCACAATGACCGAAACTTTAGAGGGGCTAATCTTCAGCTCACCTCCTCCAACTATGTGGCCCAAATACACTAAGGAAGTTTTCCCAAATTCACATTTAAAATAACTGTTATTTTTTCAAGACATCTAACACATTCCTCACATGCTTGACATGTTCTTCTCATGATTTGCTGAATATCAAAATATCATATAAATAGACAATTACAAACTCATCAAGAAAGGATCTTAAAAAATCATTCATAACTCTCATGAATGTCGCTGGAGCGTTGCAAAGACCAAAATGCATAACTAACCACTCAAACAATCCCTCTTTGGTTTTAAAAGTAGTCTTCCAAATATCCTCCTCAACTATTCTAATTTGATGATATCCACTTCTCAAGTCTAATTTAGTGAAATATTTTGCATTCTTCAACTGATCTATCAAATCATCTATTCTGGGTAGTGGCCCATCGATTCTTTGTAGTAATTTTATTCAAAGCTCGATAATCTACACACATGCATCAGGTTTCATCTTTCTTGGGTACCAAAACAATTGGTGAACCACTTGGTGAAGTAGAGGGACGAATTACACCTTTATCTAACAATTCCTAGACTTGTTCCTTATTTTCTAAACTTTCCAGAATTGATATTCGGTACATATCGATATTTGGGAGTGGACAATCTTTGTTGGCCCTCAATTTTGGTCATCTTTGCCTATCCTAAATCCATTTAGTTACCACCATATTCCATCCTATTTCACCTATATATGCCTAATTTTATTCCTATTTTGATATTCAGGTAACTAAATTAAGTTTTTCAATTTTTGGAAATTTTGTAAGAATTGGGTTTTAAGAGTAAATTTGGACTGCATTAAAAATTCCTGTAATAGCTTCATGGAAGTCATATGTGCAGGTGAGTTCTGAGTGCATATTTGGAAAGCTTGGGAACCATGGATGAAGAAACACCTATTGGTTCAGTCAAACTGAGCAAAAACAGGCCTAGTCAACGCTGGTCAAACTTGACCTGTCATTCAGGAATTCCTAGTAAAAAGGAGCAGATTTATTATTTTGTGGGATTTTTCCTGATTTTGTGAACTAGACTTGATGAGTTTGACCTGTATGGATGGATTAGGATTGATAAGGCTGTTAGGGCCATTATAACAAAGTTTTTTTACTATTTGCTTATTTAAATAGAGTTTATGGACCATTCAAAGGGGAAGAGGTGTGTAATTTTGTATTAAGATTATTGGAGACTTTTGAGATAATTTGAAGAATCATTTCTACTGTTCTATTTTCTATTCATGCTGTGGATGCTTTATTAAGTTAGTTGCAGCTGAAGAGTTCTTCAGGTGTACAAGGCAAGGTTGGAGGGCCCCCATACCAAGTTAAGTGCACTTTGGTTAAATTTTGTATAAATTAGCATAATTTTGATACAATATTTCTTATTTCAGTTTATGATTCAGTTACTTAGATGTGTTATGATTTATGTATGATTTTTGGATGATTTTGGTTTAAAATCTAATTTGCGTACGAAATGACAACCAAATATTTAAGTTAAATTCTCTTTCTATCAAATCATGAATCACAACTAAAAATCATCCTTTTTCATTTCTTGAATTGTTTCTTGAATTCCAGTTTATGATTTGATGTAATGGTAATGTTGTTGGAGTAGAACTGTGAGGAAGAACAACTAGAACCTCCTAAGTTAGGAACCTCTTCTCTTGCTTTCGACAAATCACAAACTGCTGCTCTTTAGTTTCTCTTCTTGAGGATAGTACTGTGGGGAAGCACAACCAGGACCTCCTATGTTAGGATCATATTCCTTCGCTTACTTCATCTTGAAACAAAGACTTTTTAGTTTCTTTAAACTTAGAACTTATTTGTAATATGCATTTCCTTTAACCTTTGAGCCTTGCCTTTTGAAATTGACTTTACCTAAAATCCATATACTTTGGATGTGCTTCCAAGTCTACAAACCCAGATTGACAAGTAAAACACTTGTGTTAGTTTACTTAGTAAATTGACCTGACATTTTTGGCGCCGTTTCCAAGGAAGCACATTCAGATTTAGTCAAAATAGGAAGCTTTAAACAAAACACAAAAACAAAAACATTTTTCATTATGGTTATTTACATTTAGACAGAAATTAGAAAGGTAGATTCCAAAACAAAACCCCCAACCACTAATAAAAACTCATTAACTACAAAATCCATTTGCAAAACAAAGATCTACAAAACATGATGTTAAATAAGTCATTTAGAGAAGGAGGGTATGCCACCACAAGGATTTTCTTAAACCCTTGTCCACAATTTAGAAAGGTCACTAGGGATGAATCTCCATTTCAAAAGATAGAAAAGCAACAAAGCATCCATGAAGAAGATCCACAAGAAGAGAATCTAAAATCTTATTCTAGTTATTGTTGTAAGGAGATCAATAAGTTATGGATCACATGCAATGAAATTCAAACAATAGAGCTAGAAATTGAAGAATATCTAGCATATGTATGACAAGATCCCTTGTGCATTCATGATTTTGAACAAGTTCTGTTAGTGTCATTCTTTGCAGCCTTCCTCCAGTGATCAAATATGCTCTTACAAAGTGGTCTCAGAGTGTCAAGGTCAAATTTTGTCATTTCAGTGAGTCTTCAAGCAAATTTTGGTCACTAGGCATTAGGTCTAGGGTTTGCTTTTACTCCTTTCAAAATTGTCCAAATGTCAGTCCTTGTCACTGTTCAGCTGAGTGTGCCATCATTCAAAGGGTTGTCTTTATCATGTCAAGTTCTAATGGGTCATTTTACACCTTGTTCATGCTTTAGTTGCGTCTAGGGAAGGTCATTTCCCTCTCTTAGGGTTTTGAAGGCAATTTCTCTTGGACGGTCAAATCATCAGCAAAACTTGTATCCTAATGTTCATACACTTTCCCATATCCTTAAAGTACCTTATCAAACACTTCCCATCACTGAGATCCCCCAAATTCCTCATTTTCGCACAAACCCTAGTTTCTTGCTACAACTTGGCAATTTTCTAGGTTAGGCCTGTGTTTTACCCTTTTGGACCCCTTCCCCTCACTCAATTTCTAATATTCTACTTTCCCCTACTTCTTAACATTCCTCCCTACTTCCAAAAATTTTCTCAAGAATTTAGAAGCTCCCTATCCCCTTCATTTCGCTTCATTTCGACAAATCCCCTGTTCCACACATCAGGATAGGTTTCACTCAAATGATGTTTTTGAGAAATAAAAGATGAATTTTTGAAAAATGAGAGAGGGTTTTGTCCAAAACAGGCCAAGGAAGAAAAAACCTCCTTCACTTTTTACACAGGTGTCATGGTTTTAGAGAAATGTCAAAAATACTATTGCCTCGGGAGAATTGATGCACCTCTGAAGTGACCTTGGGAAAATCAAGTTTTCTCCTAGCTTGGTTGGTAAAATGACTTGCTTGATGAGTCAAATGATAACTAGACACAAATATATTTCCAATGAGCTATCATGAGCTCAATTTGGAGTTGAGGAAGGCATTCAAAAGTTGATTGTAACAGCACTCTGCCTTTAGGCAGCCTCATTTGGCACATTTTGACCAGTCTTGGGAGATTTGATTTTTGATAGGGAAAATGAACTTCAAATTGAAAAATTCTAGTTGGTTTGGAAAGTAGACTCAAATACCTTTCCAACAAGCTATCCTGAACCCAATTTTGACACCAGGAAGGCCTCCAAAAGTCTTCCTGAAAAAGCATAACACACAGAGTAGGTGGTGCGGCACACTGGGAGAAATTGTCCAGTGTAATTCTGAAAGGGCGTGGCACACTGGGATCGCGCGGCGCACTGGGTATGTAGCGCGAAGAATACACCTGAAAGCCCAAATTTTCTTTAAATTTCTTTAAATTTCCCATAGCTTGCGTGGATTTTTCAGAATTCAATCACACTACAAAAGAGCAGTCCAACACAGTTCTTTCACCAGCATCTATTTCTCCAAGGCAGTGGTGCAACAATAGTTATGTCATCTGGTCATTCATCTGATTATGAAGTGGAAACCCAAAGTGACTCACCCTTGGAAGGACATGCACCCATGAGGCTTCATAGAGGTGGCAGACATATCATTACTTGTCCCGGAACTTGGTGTACAAAGCGAGAATCGGGAGTTTGAAAGCAAAGGTAAAGAGAGCATCAAGGAGGAAAAAAGTGGATGAAGGACTCCAGATATTGGCCGAGGCATCCTTGGCCCACCATTTCCCTTGATGAAGAACCTTCAGTCCAAATTTCAAGAAATTTGGAGCAATTTTTGACATTTTGGAATTTTTGCACTAAAAAACAGGGTTTTTCTCCCTGTGCGCCGCGCCACGTGGCGCGCGCTTTTGATAGGAAGCTCCAAATGGAAAAAAGTTTATATTTTTGGATTTTTCATGAAAAATAATAACTGCTGGTGCATGGTCAAGAAGTTTGGGCAAGTTTTGAGTCCCTAGGAGGTCAAAAACACTAAAAAAATGACCTCTCTGCTCCTATTTTGACACACAGGAAGCAGTCTTGGGAGATTGAAGTTTTGGAGGGGAAAATGGGCACCAAATTCATAAATTCCACTTGAGTTGGAAAGTAGACAGGCAAGGATTTCCAACAAGAACACTTGGGATCAATTTGGACTTCAGGAAGTGCCTCAAACTCAGCCTCAAAGTGGTGTGACGTACAAAGAAATTGGCGCGGCGCACAGAGGATTTTTGCTCAAATTTTCACCTTCCAGCTCAGAAATTCAGCTAGTTTTACTAGTTTTGATTTGTGATGTAATTCCTGATCTATCTTGATGTAATTGGGTGAACATGATGTAATTTTGGTACTTATTTACTTGTTCTAGAAGATTCATTCACCAAAAGGTGAAATGTGAGTGAATGAATCAGTTTCCTAGCATATAGGGGTAAGTTGTTTGTCTACCTAGTTTTCAGTTCTTTGTTTAGAATTGGTTCAAACAACTCCTAGAATGATGAGCTCGACCCCTAGAGGCAAGGGAATGGGTTGGGCTAGTCTATATCATGTCTTTTCTAAGTCATTTTCAGGGTTGGACACCTGGGATTGCTTTGGCATATCATTGTACATTCTATCTTTGCATTTTTGGCTAAGGAAAGACCAGGGTTTTGCAGCACTGTTTGGGATCCATGTGGATTTATGTTTTGATGGTGTGCTTCTCTGAGTACCTGTAATTTCATTAGTGTTATGTGTATCATTTTCCTCTCTTTTCTTCTGAATTTGAACAAATGAGTGATTAAGGTCGAATCTATTACCTGTTATGCTCTGCCTTTGAATTTGTTTAAATTTCCATGTTTTCATCTGTTTAAGGAGAATTCTTGAGACTCTCTTGCTCTCCTTAGCTCCTCACCAGTTCGATCTATCCATCTCACTCTCTTTAAAGCATCAAAACAATTGCCTTCCTTGCCCCAATCAGAACTCTGCAGAAACTGTGCCTCATCCCCGAGCCCAATTTGCCTTTCCCTGTTTCCAACACAAAACCCTCAAAAACTCAATACAAATCCTTGCACTTAATACCTAGCCTAAGATCAGTTGCAAATTTAGTTATCTTGAGCCTTATCGATTACCTTTTGCCGAGATCGACCCAGAGAGAGTCCTCTCCTGTCCTCGTAGGGCTAGCTACGAGGCTGAGCATGATTTGATGTGGACCTAGAACCTTGTCTTTTCAGCCTGAGGCAAATCTAGGCTCTAACAAGTTCCACAAGAAGAATTTTGTGTTATGACAATTGAGGAGAATCAAAGACTTAAAGATCACACTCAAACTTGGTTTCAACTAGTCATTAGGCCACAACACCACTTCATTTTTCAACATTTCTTAGCATCAAATCTTTATGATCAACTAACTTTTCATGTCCAAGCATTCATTAAGATAAATTTTTCAGACTTGGATATGAGTCTACTTATGATCTTGTTACGCAAATGGATGCATTGGAAATTCTCTTATAATTGAGAGAATGACTTATTTTTATACAATAGAATATGATAGAATAGAATAAATAAATAAGTAGAATGAGCTCACAATAAGACTTTTGGTTCAAACTTTCATGAAAAATTCTTCAAATCATTGTTTAATACTCATTTGGAAGGATTTCATGGAAAAATGCAGTAAAAACAATCCTATTTTCAGGAAACCATATAGGATCATTTTGAAATCATGTTTTTAAACAATATATCTCTTGAAATCTAGTTTTTAAATCCATTTTGAAATTTTCAATTTGGATCACAAATAAAAAATATGATCAAAATAAAAACTAGGTCTCAAGTGAAATTTTGAGGACAGAGTTAGTACAACCTTGATTTGAGGGGTCTAATGGAAACATTTTAACATGATATTTATAGGGAAGATAGCCCTTGGAATATAGTTTCCAAATCAATTTTAATCACCTCAATCCGATATCATATGAAAAAATTTAAACTCAAAATACTAACTTCTTGTTGAAAAATATGCATGGTGACAATTCTAGGTCTTGACTATTCATTGGAATATTTAACATACCAAATAATATTATTTTGAAAACATGTTTATATGGGAGATATATATTCAAGTCTATATAAATACAAAATTTGAATCATCCCATTTAGAGGTCAAATGAAAAAGTTATGCCACATTTAGTGATTGCATGTCTTCAAATTATCATAGTAAAACTCTGCCTCCTAGGTATGTTCATCAACAATTTTGTGATATCAAACCTAACAATTTAAAAAAAAAGTTTCTAATGTATACACAAAAATGAATCTAATTTAATCTCCAAGTGGAATCACATTGATATGGTCTTTAACAAAAAAGTTACACTCCAAATATTGACCGTTGGTCTAATAAAAATTTCACAAGCAACTCTATCAAACATGTTACTCTTCATCATTTTTAACATACCATTTTAAACCATTTTGAAAACCTGATTTTACTGGAAGTAGCCATAGGAATTAACTTCAACTTGGCTTTGGAATCACTCTAATTGGACATAAAACAAAGATTTTGTGAACAAAATACCGCTAGGAGGTCTAGGCTGGCCACCATTCCTCAATGGGTAAACAAATGCATTTTCTTTGTATATCATCTTTGGAATTGCTTTTAAAACATTGCTTATAATTATTTTACGTATTTCTTGGAATAAGAGAGAATGCACACCTCTCTTCCTCCATCATTTATTATTGTATTGCAGGCAAAGGCTATGTTTTTGCAGTTTATAAGAAGATTTGAGGGGTCAACTCCATGGAGGAAGGATTTTCAATAAAAATATTTAAAAATTCATATATTAGAATAATTAAATGCAAATATCCAAGTCAAAGTAAAGTGGAATTCACCTAATGTTGAGTTCATTCAAAGAAACTCAAAATCTTTGAAGCTTGCTTTTAGTTGCTGACCAACAACATTAACAACCCTATAACATCAATCAAGATCGAGGAAAAATGAATGAAGCTAATCATAAGAAGAAGAAGTCACATCCATTGCCTAAGAAGCCTTTCATAAGCCATATTGTTCATGATTTCATTCATCTACCATATTGTATGTTAATCTTCATAATAATTCAGATCTACCATATTGAAGTCCAGATATATTATCTATCTATCCATCTACTCCTAGATCATTACTTCAACTTATCTTACTTTTATAAGCTTTCCATACTTCCCTACACCATTATACCCCACCTCCGTCCAGAAAAGAAAAAGAATAAAAAAATAAATAAAGGAGTTTGATTGTGAAAATCCAGGATACTGGCTCAATACACTCTCGAATTCATATCAGAAAACCAACTTGTTTGGCTAATATGAATTATATTTTATGTTTTTCAATTTCATTTTGCAGAATCATCCTCCAAAATTCAAAGAATCGAGGAAAAGTCTCAATATCAGCAAGGGGGGAGATTCATAATAAACCAACAAACTCTGCAACTGGTTTAATGTCAAGCAGTTGTATTGCAGAAGGGACTCGAGACATCATAATCAATATTTATCAGTAAGGGACTTGAACAAGATCAATGTCATATGTTATTGTAGAAGGGACCTGATTATTCATCTTAAAATCAACGTCAAAAGGGACCTAAGAAGCAACTAAAAGCATCTACAATCCAGCAAAATCATTCAACATAATTCATTTTGAAGTCAAAGTATTGTCATCATTAGCAAAAGGTCAAGTGTTGACAAAAGAGCTAAGGTCATCATCAACAGAGGAAAAGCTTTGACAATGAGCTATCAAGCGAAAGGAAAGTACTGTAAGTTTAAAGTATTCTCAATGCTTTCAATTTTTGAATTTTTTTCTAAAATTGATAAACTAGTTTAAACTTGAATATGCAGTACCCCTATCCATGTATATATCATCCTACATTATCCTACATTACCCTATATCCTATATCACCCTACATTATATACATTTACCTCTTATATTATTCATTCGCCCTATTACATTCACTGACCTTATTATAACCTTACATTCATCAATTCATCATTCACTCAACCACATTCATTTGCATTTTTTACCAAACTTTTTGGCCACATCTCCTTTTTGGGCCAAAATTTTGTTTTGCCTCATGGAAAATTGATTACAAAACAAGAAGGATTAGTCTCATATGCCTACAAAACAAGAACAAGGAGGGTTAGTATCACAAAAGTAAATGATGAATGGTTCAATGATGAATTTTTACTCTATTCTAAGACTTGAAATGACCTTGAAATGGTCATTTCAAAGAGCTACCTTAAAGAGTAATAATGTTAAGAAATGCATCATAGAAAGGGAAAAACATTCACCCTAAAAGACAAAGAGGAGAAATCACTTATGATAAAAAGGACTTTGAAAAAATCAAAGTAATTACTAAATGGAATGCAATGCAAAGTGTAAGGATCAAAGTAATTACTAAATGAAATGCAATGTAAGGTGCATGAAATGCAAGGTGTATGCAATGCAAGGTGCATGAATGAAACTAAAATCCATACAAAGCAATGGTGAAATATGCAATGATGGCACATAAGCATAAAATTGATTTTTTAAAAAAACATTGAAAATGCATATGTATAAAGGGCAAAGTTGGCACATAAAATCGATTTTTTTAAAACTTTGAAAAGGCATATGTATAAACCATAGCAAAGTTGGCCCATAAAATCAATTTTGAAAATCGATGAGTGATGAATGGTCATACAAAACAACAAAATGAAAATCGATGAATGAATGGTTATAAAAAATGACAAAAAGGAGAAGAGACGGGTGTGCCATGGTGGAGTAGAATTCAAAACGTTGCCTGGTCAAACACCTACACAACAACTTTCATGCAAACACAGAAGAGAAAACAGTCTAGCACCTTCACGTAGATAGAAGAAGGGAATTTATCACCTATGCAGAGCAGACATAGAGGGCACCTTTATGCAGGAAAAAGAAGGAACTCAACAGGAGTATTGCACCTCAGATTAGGTAAGAAACACAACCTGGGAAACAAAAAATAAAAAAGGAGAAGAAGAAGAAGCGGATTTTGAAATAAAAATAGAGAATGATTTGTTTTGGGTATCCATGATTTTTCAATAGCAGAGGAGAACACCAAGTGATTAGAGTCCCGCTAAGAAAAACGTTGAGATTTCCAACTATATCCCAAGAATTCCACAGTCAGTACGAGTAAGATTTCATTGTAAGTAATTCAGACCTTGAGTTTAAGACTGAGTTAAATGTTGGCAAACGGTGTGGCAGTTAAATTAAACTTTGAGTAGCAAAATATTGGAGGCAATTTACGTTTCGATTGTGTGGTGGTGTTATTTAGACTCTAGGTGTGAATAAAATTCCAGCTAAACGACGCTACAAACTCCAAGCAAAAGGTTGGTGGAAAATCTAAGTTTCCTACTGCACAGTGAAAGTCTGCATTCAAACTCCATGCGTGAAGTTGTTACTTCAGTGGTATTAATTACACTCAACATCAAATCATCATTTCTTCCAAGCTTTGATTTCTCAAGTCCAGTGAACACTTCGACAGCTCCAAAGACCGTTGTATAGCACCAGGATTTTGCTTCAACTTCTGAACAATAAATAAGTTCGTGTAAGTGATTATTGAATTTGATTCCAAGTGATAAGAAGATAAAGTCGATTCCTGAGGAAGCAGAGAAGATTTTCATTTCCAAAATCGATTTCTCCAGGTCAGATTTTCATTTCCAAAATCAATTTCTCGAGAAAGACAGGGAGTGCATCTTAAAATCGATTTCTCCAAGTCAGATTTTCATTTCCAAAATTGATTTCTCCAGAAAGACAGGAAGTGCATCTTAAAATCGATTTCTCCAGGTCAGATTTTCATTTCCAAAATCGATTTCTCAAAGATAAATAGTGCATTTCTAAAATCGATTTCTCCAGGTCAGAGACTCTTTTCCAAAATCGATTTTAAGGACAGAGAAGAATGCATTTTTAAAAAAAATCAATTTTGAAAGACAATATTCTTTTCTAAAATCGATTTTAAGGACATAGAATAATGCATTTCGAAAAAATCGATTTTGAAAGACAGTGTTCATTTCTAAAAATCGATTTTAACGACAAAGAATAATGCATTTCAAAAAAATCGATTTTGAAAGACAATATTCATTTCTAAAGTCGATTTTGAGGACAACGAAGAGTTTATTGAAAAAAAAATCAAAATGGATTTTTGAGGACAAAGAGCAGTATTATCCAAAGTCATTTTTCTTTTGAAAAAAAAAGCAGAGAGGATCGTTCATTTCAGAATTTGAGGATCTCTGAAGGCAGAGTAAGATTCGATTTGCAAGTGTGGTGTTGATTAAAGGCAGAGAAGGTTAAAAACAAACCCGAAGGTGTCCAAAAATCGGTTCTCAAAGGCATTTTGACATAGTATCTTCTAGAAAGGGTATTTTCAAAGCCAAACTTAGAATATTTTGCCTTTCTCTCATAAAAAAAAGTATTCAAACGTCCATATCAAGTCTTGAAACCAAAAGGAACAAAGACACCCAGATTTCAGTATGGGGAATAGAAATGAACCAAATGGATTTCAGTTGGAAATTTGACACAAAGAAACAATAGAAAAACTTTACCAAGAAGGGTTATTGGAATTTTTAAGGAAGTTTAATGGACACAATGAAAAAGTTACAAAGGAGTTTGTAACCAATTTTGACAATAAAAAAATCCAGAGTTGGAGACATTTTTGTTCCCATCACTCCAGAATACATAGCCCAAGCCACAATTTTTCCACTAATAGGTGAAGAATACTACAAAGGGCAACACTTTAAAGAGAAAGGATGGAATTTCTTTTTAGAAAAATAGAGAAAAGGAAGGAGAAAAAGTAAAGAATGCCATCTACAAGGAAGGAGAAAAAGGACATGAAGGCATAGATATCCTTTTACAGGAAGCTCAATAGGAAGCTTCATCTTTAGGGGTCAGAGCCATAGGTACATCAGTAGGCCAGTCAACATACAGGGATAGAAGATCAAAGAGATCCAAATGGAGGAGGCAAACATGAAGACATGGTTGAACATCAGCAAGGGGGAGATGTTGGCCCTCAATTTTGGTCACTTTGCCTATCCTAAATCCATTTATTTACCACCATATTCCATCCAATTTCACCTATATATGCCTAATTTTAGTCCTATTTTTCATATTTAGGTAACTAAATTAAGTTTTTCAATCTTTGGAAATTTTTGTAAAAATTGGGTTTTAAGAGTAAATTTGGAATGCATTAAAAATTCCCGTAATAGCTTCATGTAAGTCATATGTGCAGGACACCTGGGCGAGATATGAGTGCATATTTGGAAAGATTGGGAACCATGGAGGAAGAAACACCTATTGGTTCAGTCAATCTGAGCAAAAACAAGCGCGGTCAACGCTGCTCAAACTTGACCTGTCATTCAAGAATTTCTAGTAAAAAGGAGCAGATTTCTTATTTTGTGGGATTTTTCCTGATTTTGTGAACCAGAATTGATGAGTTTGACCTTTATGGATGGATTAGGATTGATAAGGTTGTTAGAGCCATTATAACAAAGTTTTTTTATGATTTTCTTATTTAAGCAGAGTTTATGGACCATTCAAAGGGGGAGAGGTGTGTAATTTTGTATTAATATTATTGGAGACTTTTGAGATAATTTCAAGAATCATTTCTACTATTCTATTTGTTTTTCATGTTGTGGATGCTTTATTAAGTTAGCTGTAGCTGAAGAGTTCTTCAAGTGTACAAGGCAAGTTTGGAGGGCCCCCATAGCAAGCTAAGTACACTTTGGTTAAATTTTGTATAAATTATCATAATTTTGATTCAGTATTTCTTGTTTCAGTTTATGATTCAGTTACTTAGATGTGTTATGATTTTTGTATGATTTTTTGATATTTCGGTTTAAAATATAATTTGCGTATGAAAGGACAACCAAGGATTTAAGTCAAATTCTCTTTCTATCAAATTATGAATCACAACTAAAAATCATCCTTTTGCATTTCTTGAATTGTTTCTTGAATTCCAATTTATGCTTTGATGCAATGGTAATGTTGTTGGAGTAGAACTGTGAGAAAGGACAACCAGGAACTCCTAAGTTAGGAGAATATTCTCTTGCTTTCTACACATCACAAACTACTCCTCTTTAGTTTCTCTTCTTGAGGGCAGTACTATGGGGAAGGATAATTAGGACCTCCTAAGTTAGGAGCCTCTTCCTTCGCTTACTGCATCTTGAAACAAAGACTTTTTAGTTTCTTTAAACTTAGAACTTATTTTTAATATGCATTTCCTTTAACCTTTGAGCCTTGCCTTCCAAAATTGACTTTACCTGAAATCCATATACTTTGGACGTGCTTCCAAGTCTACAAACCTGGATTGACAAGTAAAACACCCATGTTAGTTTACTTAGTAAATTGACTTGACATTCTTGCTGTAGCTAAATTTGGTGTTGAATTCTCCTTTTTGGTGGCAATCCCTTTGGTTCTTGGAACATCTCTCCATATTTATTGACCAAATCAACTAATTCAACTTTCAGATTTGCGTCACAGCCTGCAAAGGATTCATGCTTCGTGTCATTCTTCTGCTTGATCATAAGGAGCACGAGATTCTTTCTGGAATTGACTAGTCGCTTCATTTGCCTTGCGCTTGCCAAAGACAAGTTAATCTTTCTACGATGGGCTCTCACAATATGCTCCATGCCATATTTGAACAAGTGGTACTTATTCTCAAATCTATGGAAAACGACTTTCCTATCATACAAATACGGGCTTCCCAACACAATCCCATAAATATCACGCGACACTACATCTAATTCGACTTCATCAATGAAATTGTCAGTGATTGCAAACTTGAATACACATTTTCGTGTGAACTGTAGATTGGCATCCTTGGTTTTCCAACCCAATGGATACGATTTATGATGAGGCAAAGTTTCCAGATTCAATTTCTTGACCAAGTCTGTAGAAATTAAATTTTCTTGGGATCCACAAACAACATATCGATTTTTGTGTGCTTGGAAATAACTCAGATGTGGAAAAACTCTATTCTGTTTTCCTCATTTGAAGCGTTGTTGGAGTTATTTGTTGCGCTGGTGCTTGCCAAGACTTTTCCCTTAGTGACTGTGGCTGCAATTTTTGATTCATCACCTGAGTCGAAACCCAAGTCTTGTTGTACAATAGTGTTTGTCCTCTATTTCCCTTTATTGTTGGATTTCTTCGATCTTAATTCAGGATGAAGCTTCCAGCAATGCGCTTCATCATGACCCTCCTTGGAACAATTCCTGCACACGGGTTTCTCCCCTTCTTTCTTAACAGAAGCATTTTTCTTCTGCTTTCCTTTAAATTTCTTCCCTTTTTCACCACTCTGGAATGGCTTCTTCTTACCTTCTTCTTGTACATTTTTCCCTCTTGCTTTGAGGTGTGTAGCTTGAACACATACCTCATCAAGATTCGTGGGACTAAACATAAGAATGGTGTGTCGAAGATAGCTATGCAACCCTCCTATGTATTTCAACAAGGTATCTTGTGAATGTAAGTCTACTCCTAACAAAAGAGCTCTTCTCCTATACTCTTGCAGATTTTGACCTTTTAACTGTCTGAAAATTTTCCAATTCATGATAGCTTTTTTCATATGAGCTAAAGGGTAGAATTTTCTTTTTATAGCAGCAACGAGATCAGACCAAGTAATAGAGATCTTACCATGTTTTTTGATCTCATCTTGAGTCCTTGCTTCCCACCAAATGAGTGCTACACCCTCCATTCTCAATGAAGCCAAATGAATTTTGATATCATCCTCTTGAATGTTCTGAATTCTACAATACACCGCCAACTGACGAACCCAATTATCAAACTTTTCTTCATTAACTTCTCCATTGTACATTGGCAACTCGAATTTAACATCAAGCTTTAGAAAATGTTATTTACCAGTTCCTTTTGAAGAATGATGATGAGTATGAGTAAGGGTTGTATTAGTGGAAGAGTGTGAAGATACTTGTGAAGAAGAAGCCGAAGAAGATGGTGGAGGGGGTGGAGGCTTGTCTCCATTCCAATTACCTCCTTTTCCATTACCTCCTCCTGAAGAGCCTTCTCCTTTGGGAGATTCAGAACTTTCTACTTGCAATATGCTATTCCTCTCTTCATAGAGGACCTTCACCATCTCTGTCATATCAAATAAATCCTTTTTGAAGGTCTTCTCATCTTTTGTCATGATAGGTTATCCTTCATTAGACATGGTCTCTGAAGACTCAATTGCAACTTCTGCAACTTGAGGATGTACTGGTGTAGAAGACTTTGGCAACCTTGCTCTTCTTCCACTTGACCCAACTCAGGGCTTCCAACCAACTTTCCTTCACCTCTTTTGAGATTTAACCTTGTAAGCATGACATAAACTTGTAAACAATTAAATCCTTCTTTCTTAAAGCAAATCTAGAAAACAAAAACCAGTGCTCTGATACCAACTTGATCTGAAATGGCGCAGATTAGTAATGTTGTGCTAATTCCCCAATCAGAATAAAACCCAAGATGTTTATCATTTGTTTATCAAGTTCTTAAGGATTGACCATGTTTTTTTATTTAACTGATTCCCACGAGAGTTTCTTTTGTAAATGTTATGAACAATTTCACATAAAACAGATGCTGAATAGTAGCAAAATAATAGCAAAGAACGTCAAATACAACACACAACACAAATATTTGATGAGGAGTTCAACCCTCCTGGGCTACGTCTCCTTGGTCTAGCTTCCAATGCTTGGGCCTCTCTATTATTCTCAAAATTACAGCAAAAGTGTGTTTACAATGCTCATATGCCTTTGAAAACCTGTCTCAATGAATTCAGAATACTAAAAAATGGTTATCTAACCTCTTTTTGCATCCCATTTGGATAAGAACTGAAGAAGTTATGAATTCTCCCAATTCCCCCACCATTTGTTCCACAAAATGCTCCAAAACCGACATAAAGCCACATTTTTCACTCCAAAATCCGCTAACCGAGCAAGATTTTTGCCACACCACAGTCCATAACCCATCGACCGGATTGAAAATCACAATCAGCGATGTCTGGCGGTAATATAATGTGGGCTTGTTCTCTGTGTGATTGCGATATGCAATTTCGGTTTATCGCATCACAATTCGGGTTGATATCGCATTGCAACCTGGGCTGATATCGCATCACAACATCTGGGGGCCAATTCTTATTGCTACTGTGATTGTGATATGCGATAGCATCGCTACACCCAACCTTGCCAGGATCGATTACCTTAACCCGATCTACCTGTTTCCTACGATATGCAATATGTGAGCGCCAATGGCAGCCTGTCACTTGGCGCCTCCTCATTCGCTGAAGGGGTTTGCCACGTCATCTAATCCTGCCATGTAGACAAGTCAAACTTGAACTTTGACTTGTTCTAACTTCTGCATACGAACTCCGATTTGAGTGCTGTTCACAACATTGGATTCAGAATGATGAGCTCTTTGATATGAAGCTAAACTTATCAAGATTCTGACACTTTTATTTTTGAGCATAATTTTGAGCACCTGATCAGTATTTCCAGGAACACATAACCTATTATTTATATGTTAATTCAACTTTTTCACTAAGTTCGATCCAAAAAAGGGAAGACCTCCCATTTAGATTCTTGATGAAGATTTGGAAGTTCTCTTGTTTATGCTCTTTGTTTCTTTCATCCCATTCAGATCAATGTGAATGGGAGAGATCTCCTTGTAAGTTCAAGCCACTCTTAATAATGGGTGACTTCTCCTCTATAGATTTCTTCCATCCCACCCAAATCAATGTGGATATAGGTGGAGTCTCCTTGTGGATTTACACCCTACAAGGAGTTGCAAGGGGTGTAAGCACATAGATATAGGTTTTCAACTCAACTAGCGCTAAGAAACATAACCGTGCTTGCCAAATTTAGTTTGAGTGAGGTTTTAGAAAAATTGGTTTTCAAATCTTGTAGTATAGCTATCTAGGTCAAGACGTTAACAACCCATCCCTTCCAATATTAAGAGAAGTTGTCACACTCGCAGGTAGGAGAAGAAAGGATGGGCTAGGTGATCTCCCATCGATAATTGTCACAAACTCCACCATTCTGTCAGCTGAGATCTTTGTTGTATTGTAGAAAAATTTAGCAGACACGTGGCCAAAAATCTTCACATATTGTAATGGTCAGTCGTAAACCATCGCCGTGGAAGGTGTTTAGCTCTTCATCATAGATCAAATAATGTCTTCGCTTTGCATCTCGAGCTTGTTGCTATAGGAGGCATATGGTTGAAGACCGCATATGGTACAAACCCTAAGATTCCTCCCGAGCTCCATTCACTTTTTAGAAATATTTATTAGTTTATACAACTTAAATAATACATTTTAAATTTATCTCGTCTTCAAATTTAATAAATATATAAAATATTAAAACAAATAAAAAATGATAATTATTACTTGAAATTACCTTAAATTGGATAATTAGACAACAAAATATGAGTGTTAGTCAATGTACACTCTTGCAAGAGGCCCATGTGTCCTTCCCCCAACCTCGAATGAAGGATTTGGAAAAAACCCCTTCCCACTAACCAATTCCGCTAATTTCTCTTTCTTCCATTTAAGTTTCGTGGTTCTCTCTGCACAAAGAAAATGAAATACAGGGTTTCTTTTGGATTCAAATACTCTCTATTTTGTAAGTCTTTGTCAACAAAAAACTTGGATAATGGGTTCTTGACTCCACATAGTGTATTCAACCTCCTGAAACTGAATGACACATTACTGAGCCTTTGGTGAATTGTTGTATTTGATTCTAATTTAGCTAAAAGATCAATATGGTGATTGCCATTAGAGACAGTCAATAAACCACTTGTCTTAACCACTTGATCAGGTGCTCAGTATTTAGCTCAAAAATCAAAGTTCTCATAATCGCTCAACTTGAACGACCGCGTCTATCTCAGCGAAACGATCCCAACATAACTCGTTTCACTAAAAACCAAGTTCGTATGAGGAAGATAATGATTTTTGTTTGCTTTGCCAAACAAAAGAAATTTTGCCAAAAAAATGTGTACAAACACTGCACAGTCAGCAATCCATACCGTTGACATGGCAGGTGACTGGGCAGGGTCAATAGGTCGGTCAATGCTCAATCAGGTTTTACCAAGTGTCAGATTGTAGTGGGTTTTTGGATGGTGATGTGGCAAGTTTTGATTTGTTTGAAGTGGACCATGAGGAGGGGACAAGTGGCAAGCTTGAAGGCAGCCACATGTCCCTCCCCAAAGGACCACATGTAATCGACGCACAATAAAATTTATGGCAGGTCGGCAGACTCGAACCCGTGACCTACACCGAACAAACACAACGTATTGCCATTAAACCACACCATTAGAACTTACCATTATGGGTCACCACATATATATAAAGTTTAATGTAAATGCAGTTGGGGGTTAGGAGGGCCAGCTCTCCCATGTGAACACTCTACGGTAATGGCTAGCGGCTAATACAAAGGCCAACGTTACATAATTGTTAGCTTAACCGATGGGAAAAGCCATGACATGTGTTCACTCCACTAACTGATGGGTTACATAAATCGTAACTATTTGCAACTAACCGCTTCGGGTAATGCCACCATGTGACCTCCTCTGCTTAAGCTGCCAGCTAACGATTTACATAACTGCACGCTTAAAGCGCTAAGCATGATACGATTAATTAACCCTAGTTTAGTTTGAAAAAATGTTTAACAGACCCTCCTTTTTCGGCGGTAACTCCAGTTTAGTGGAGTTAACTGGAGTTCCTCCAATTTTAGAGGAGGTTTTTTAGGAAAAACTATTTTGACCCATAACTGGAGAAAAATTTGACCAAATTTAGCTCAGGAAAAGGCATTCCTATATGATTTGAGCATTCTGAAGACATTGAACTAGGTTTTAGGAGCAGTAGAGCATTGTAAACATCATTTTTTTTTCCATATTGAGCAAATATAGAGGCCCGAGCCATGGAAGCTGGACCAAGGAGATGTAGCCCAAGAGGGGTGAACTCCTTCATCAAAACACTGTGTTAAGTGTTCAAATTGATGGTTTGCTGTACATTTTGATTGTTTTTGTTCAACACTAGTTTTTTCATGTTATTTGCTCATGAACTTAACATAAAACTTGATGAATTTACCCGTTTACATTAAAAAACACCCTAAGGAAACCTATGCACATGAAGTAATTAACAAGCATTTGTTTATAAATTTGAAGTTGAAATTAGCACAACAAAACTAACATTCAATAACAAATCAAGTTGGTATCAGAGCAAAGGTTATTTGCTTGATTGCTTGAGTTTTGTGCAAGTAGGGTTTTAATGGTTGCAAAATTATGATGCTTACAAGGTTAAAGTTGTGGAGAGGAGAAGGGAAACTATTGGTAGCAACTCCTGAGGTAATGCCCAGAAGAAGGAGAACCACAAGGCCATAATCTCCACCCAAAGTTCCAATTCTAGCTGCACTTGAAACACCTCAAGTTTTTCCTTCAATTGAGATTGAAGAGGTACAAGCAGTACTAGAAACTGAGCCTGAATCCACAACCATCATGTCAGGAGAAAGAGAGACTGAAGGTATTTCTTCAGAAGAGGAAGCATTCAAGAAAGATTTCTATACTTTAACTGAGATGGTTAGAGTCCTCTATGAAGAGAGGAATACTAGAATGGTTGGAGAGAGTTCTAAGCCTCCACATGGAGAGGGAAGCTCAGAAGATAAAAAAGATGACAAGAAGGATTCAAAGGGTAGTGGAGGAAAGCCACCTCCATCTCCACCATCTTCATCATCTTCCTCATCATCTTCATCATCCTCAACATCTCAAACAACAACATCTTCCACTTCCACCACAAAAATTGCTCATACTCATTCCCAAACCCCAAAAGGAAAAACTCCCTTACTCAAATTGGACATTAAGTTTGAACTTCCCATGTACAATGGTGAAGTTAATGTAGAAAAGTTAGACAATTGGAGGTTTATTGCAAAATTCAGAACCTTTAAGAAGATGACATAAAGATCCAGTTGGATTCATTGCGGCTAGAAGGAGCAGCACTAATCTGGTGGGAAGCAAAGACTCAAGAGGAAATGCGAATTCATGGTAAGATATCCATTTCTTGGGTTGAATTTGTTTCTGTAATTAAAATACAATTTTATCCTTTAACTTATATGCAAAAAGCCATTACAAGTTGGAAAAATTTTAGGCAACTCAAGGGCCAAACAGTTCAAGACTATATCCAAGAGTTTAGGAAGAGGGCTTTTTTGTTAGGAGTAAATTTGAATTCCCAAGATACACTATTGAAATATATTGGGGGTTTACATTCCTATTTAAAACATACTATCCTTATGTTCAATCCAAGCAATTTGGATGAGGTATGTGTGCAAGCCACGCACCTTGAAGCAAGAGGAAAGAACATTCAGGAAGAGGGTAGTAAGAAGAAGCCATTCAAGGGTAAGGAGAAAGAGAAGGGTGGAAAATGGAAGGGAAAGAAGAATGCAAGTGTGAAGAAAGAAGGGGAGAAAACTATATGCCAACATTGTTCCAAATATGGGCATGATGAAACCCATTATTGGAAATTACATCCCGAACTAAGGCCTAAGAAACCAAACAATAAGGGAAAACAAAAGACGACCATTACCACACAACATGATTTTGGATCAGATTCTGGTGATGAGACCAAGATTTCAGCCATGGTTACTAAAGGAAGAGAAGTTGTTGCAAGAACTAGTTCCTCTCATAGTCAAAACAACACTCCAAATGAAGAATCAAGAATATAATTGTTCCATGTAAGGGTAATTTCAAATCATATAAAGATTGATGCATTATTCAATACTAGGTCACAATCAAACTTAATTTCAGAAGACTAGGTCAAAAATCTTAACCTTGAAACTGTACCTCATCATAAGCCATATCCATTGGGTTGGATAGTCAATAATGCAAACTTACAGGTTACAAGGAAATGTTTATTGGAGTTCATCATTACTGAAAAGTTCATTGATGAAGTTGAGTTAGTTGTAGTTCCACTTGACATATAAACAATCATTTTGGGAAGTCCTTATTTGTATGATAGGAAAGTAGTATTTTATCGCCAGGAGAACAAATATCTGTTGCTCAAGAATGGGGTGGAGTACATTGTGAGAGCCGATCGCAAAAAGTTAAACATTTATTTGGTTAATGCAAGGCAGATGAAGAGACTAGTAAATGCAAGCAAAAAAAT
Organism: Pinus tabuliformis; assembly: GCA_031772625.1. NCBI lineage: Eukaryota > Viridiplantae > Streptophyta > Pinopsida > Pinales > Pinaceae > Pinus > Pinus tabuliformis. The sequence continues at coordinate 346,068,805 of CM062817.1, forward strand.
TGTTCTTCTCATGATCAAGAAAAAGAATGATATTGATTATGGATCTTTTGAAGGTTGTGATGACAAATTGAAATCTGATTTGTTTGATGTGGTAAGCAGGCATGGCGAGATGTTTCAGGAACCAAAGGGGTTACCTCCCAAGAGGGGAATCCAACATGAGATACAACTGCAGCAGGATGTTCTGCTTCCAAATATTGGCATGTATCGCATGTCGATTATGGAGAGCATGGAAATCAAGAAGCAAATTCAAAAATTGTTGAACAAAGGTATCATACGCCCATCTACTTCGCCATGTGGTTCACTCATTGTCTTGGTGCCAAACAAGGACGGGACTTGGTGCATGTGTGTGGATTTCTGTGCACTGAACAAAATAATGGTAAAGAATCGTTATCCACTCCCAAGAATTAATGATTTGCTTGATCAATTGAGATATGCAAATTATTTCACTAAGTTATACTTACGAAGTGGTTACCATCAAGTTAGAATAGCTGAAGAGGACATTTGGAAAACTACATTTAAAACTAACCAAGGATTGTTTGGGTGGCTTGTTATGCCTTTTGGTATTACAAATGCTCCAACTACTTTCATGAGAGTTATGAATGATGTATTGAGACCATTTCTAGATGATTTTGTCATTGTTTACTTAGATTATGTTCTCATATTCAGCAAATCCAAAGATGAACATGTCATGCATGTAAACAAGGTACTTGATGTCTTGAGAAAAGAACAATTGTTTTTAAAGATGTTGAAGTGTGAATTTGGCAAGACTTCTTTAGTGTATTTGGGACACATTGTTGGAGGAGGTGAGCTGAAGATAGACCCCTCTAAGGTTGAGGTCATTTTGAATTGGCCCAAGCCCAATACAGTTACAGAGGTAAGAAGCTTTCTAGGGGCAGCACAATATTGGAGGAAATTTATTGCTAATTTTTCTTCCATTGTAGCACCATTACATGCATTGACTAGTGTCAAGAAAGTCTTCCATTGGGGAGATGTACAACAGAAATCATTTGATGCTTTAAGCAAAAGATCAGTTCAACACCGGTATTGGCTCTTCCGGATCTTAGACAACCATTTGAGATTCAAACAGATGCTAGTGATTACGCCATGGGAGCAGTTCTTATGCAGCATGGTAAGCCCATTTCATTTCATTCTGAAATTTTTAATGGAGCTGTGACTAACTATCCCACTTATGACAAAGAACTTTACGCATTGGTACAAAGTGTCAAAAAATGGAAACACTACTTGATGGGGAAGGAGACCATTATCCATACCGACCATCAACCATTGCAGTACTTACAATCACAATCAAAGTTGCAGCAATCACGACACTTCAGATGGATGGGTTTTCTACAACAGTTTCATTTGGTTATCAAGTACAAAAAGGGAATCTACAATAAGGTAGTTGATATGCTTTCTAGGCCTATTGTAAATTCATCTGTTATACTCAAGCACAATTATGTTTTACATGAAAGTTACATTGAGCAATATGCATATGATAATGAATTTCAAGATGTGTATGCAAGATTTAGGCAAGGAAACCAAATTGAAGAGTTAGATTACCATGAACATAACAGTTTGTTGTATCACTTGGGCAAGTTATGTATTCCACAGGGATAAAGAAATAATATCATAAGGGAGGCGCACACTTCATTGATTGCTAGACACTTTGGTGTAGGCAAGACAGTAGCAAATATCCAAAGGTATTGTTATTGGACACACATGTTTGATAATGTATCTCGTTTCATTAGAGGATGTTCTTTGTGTGCAACAAGTAAGCCTAGCAATAAGAAACTAGGATTGTACACTCCACTTCTGGTACCTTCACGTCCATGGGAGAGTATCTCAATGGATTTTGTAGGAGGTCTTCCATTGTCAAGGAAAGGTCATGATTACTTGTATGTAGTTGTAGACATGTTCACAAAATGTGTATACTAACACCATGTAAAAAGCAAGTTACAATTGAACAAACATCTCATCTTTTCTTTCAAAACATTTGGGTTCATTTTGGTCTTCCTACTTCCATTGTAAGTGATCGAGATTCTCGATTTGTTGGGAATTTTTGGTCAAATTTGTGGGACATGATGGACACTAAGTGGAAGAAGAGTACTGTCTTTCATCCACAAACATATGGAAAAACCGAGGTGGTCAATAGGATAGTCATTCATCTCCTTAGAGGATATTATAGCAAACATCCCAAGTTGTAGGATGAATAGTTGCATTACATACAACATGCATATAACAGGGCAAAACATTCTTCCACAAATACATCGTCATTTGAGTCATGTCTTGGGTAATTACCAAGATCGCCATTGGACTTCATCTTTGAGAAATATGTCGCCATCGATGGTCATAGAGACATCGATAAGGCAAGGAAGTTCATTGAGAAAATTTAGTTGATACATCACACAGTGCAGGAACAACTTGAGAAAAGTCAGAGCAACTACAAGGCAAGGCATGAAAAACACCATGTCGATCATAAAGGTCAAGTTAGAGATGAAGTTTGGTTATATATTAGCAAAGAGAGACTTCAAGGGGAAGGTAAAAAGCTTAAGCCAATCCGTTATGGTCCTTTTAAAATTCTGGAAAAGATTGGTAACAATGCATTTAAGCTATATTTGCCTCTTTATATGCAAATATACTGTATTGTTAATGTTGAGAATTTGAGATTGTTTGAGCCTCCTTTGATTGATGATCAAGGAGAGCATGTTTAGCTTCCATCAATAGATGATTTCTCACTAGAATATCTTGATGAGCTTCAGCAAGATCTCATACTTGACAGAAGAACTAGAACTTCGAAGAGAGGGAATGTCGAATACCTTAGAGTGGGACTCAAGGGACAAAAGCCTTCTAAAGCCAAGTGGTTGCAGATCGAGAAGGTGAGGGAGTTGTACCCTTACCTGCTGAAAAATTGATAGTATCTTTTGGGGTCCAAAATGCTTCCAATGGGAGGAATGATCAAGTGCTCAATATTTGGCTCAAAAATAAAAGTTCTTAGAATCGCTTAAAACCCGAACGACCATGTATGTCTCGGTGAAACGATCCCAACGCAACTTGTTTCACTGGAAACCGAGTTCGTATGAGGAAGATAATGAGTTCTATTCACTGTTCCAAACAAAAAAAATTTGCAAAAAAAATGTGTACAGTCACTGCACAGTTAGTAGTCTATACTACTGACGTGGCAGGGTCAATAGGTCGGTCAATGCTCAATCAGGTTTCGCCTAGTGTTAGATTGTGGTTGGTTTTTGGATGGTGATGTCACAAGTTTTGATTGGTTTGAAGTGGACCAATAAAGAGGGGACAAGTGGCAAGCCCGGACGCCGCCACGTGTCCCTCCCCAAAGGACCACATGTAATCGGTGCACAGTAAAACTTATGGCAGGTCAGCGGAGTCAAACCTATGACCTGCACCAAACAAACACAATGTATTGCCACTAGACCACAACATTAGAACTTAACTATTATGGGTCACCACATATATATATAGAGTTTAATGTAAATGCGGTTGGGGGTTAGGAGGGCCAGCCCTCCTATGTGAATACTTCGTGGTAACGACTAGCGGCTAATACAATGGCTAGTGTTACATAACTGTCAGCTTAACTGACGAGGAAATCCACGACATGTGTTCACTCCACTGATTTCCGAGTTACATAAACTGTAACTATTTGCAACTAACCACATTAGGTAATGCCACCATGTGACCTCCTCCACTTAAGCCGCCAGCTAACAGTTTACATAACTACGTGCTTAAAGCATTAAGCATGATTAATGCTTAATTAATCTACAGTTAACGATTAATTAACCCTAGTTTAGTTTGGCAGAATGTTTAGCGGACCCTCCTTTTTTGGCGGTAACTCCAGTTTAGTGGAGTTAACTGGAGTTCCACCAGTTTTAGAGGAGGTTTTTTAGGGAAAACTGTTTTAACCATAACTAGAGCAAAATTCGACCAAATTGAGCTCATGAAAAGGTGTTCCTAGCTGATTTGAGCATTTTGAACACATTGAAGTAGGTTTCAGGAGTAGTAGAGCATTGTAAACAACATTTTTTTTCCATATTGAGATAATACAGAGGCCCAAGCCATGTAAGCTAGACCAAGGAGATGCAGCCCAGGAGGGGTGAACTCCTTCATCAAAACACTATGTTAAGTGTTCAAATTGATGGTTTGTTGTACATTTTGATTACTGTTGTTCAACACTTGTTTTTTCATGTTATTTGCTCATGAACTTAGCATAAAACTTGTTGAATTTACTTGTTTAAATTCACAAACACCCTAAGGAAACCTATGCACATGAAGTAATTAACAAGCAGTCATTTATAAATCTAAAGTTGAAATTAGCACAACAAAACTAACATTAAATAATAGATCACCACTTGCTCAAACTATGAATCCAGTTTAGGGGTGATGAACTGGATAAAAGTCGCGGTGTACCTAGCCTAAAAATGGTATTGCCAACAATTCTTTAGATACACATGTTTGTGCATATTTTGATTATGACCTATGTCATGTTTTATTGTGTCTTTGACTAATGCATGGCCATGTATATTTATGTGCTAGTAACATGAATGACCACAAAACTATCTGAGAGACGTCGTCTAGAAAGAATTTATAAAGAGAAAGCCCATCTCTGTTCACATATGCCATATATCTGCACAGGTCTTCCATGCTATCTCTCTTTCTCAGGTTTTAAACTTGAATTCCATCTACCTCAAGTTTCACACCTGCCTTTTCTAAATTTCTTCTTGCCATCTTATGCATTTAAAGCTTGCAACCCTCAGTGACTCATCAGGTGATCAATTTTAAGATAAAAAATGAAAGTGCCAAGAACTTATTGAAATCGACACCAAATTGATGAGCTCATCAATCTGAATCCAATGCAACTTGAATCGCTCAAAACCAATATCATATGCTCTCGATATCATGTTCTGATCATTTTCCCATACAAGCAAAAAATTTGCAGGCACACTGACTATGCATTCCGTACACTAACAGGGCAAGGTGACTTAGTAGGCTGATTGTACAATGTGGGCCAATGATAGGTTGTCACTTGTCCTCTCTGAATTGGTTCAAATTTGTTGTGTTTTTATCGGTTGAAGTGGTTTTTTAGTGGTCCAATGGATGCCTGCCCTATGGCCTCCTGAGGGTGCATTAAAATTTGTTATGGGCTGAACTTCCATCACAAGAATCGAACAGGAGACCTCTTGTTTAGAAACACAATTCCTTACCATTGTGCTAAGGATGGTACTTATTAAACATATGTGGCGCGCATATATTTCAATATCATATGTTTTGTTGTTTGGGGACAGGACGGAGGCTAATTCTTAGCCCCCAGTCACCCCATACCCACAGGACCACGGGAGAGGGAGCCAAGGGTGCGAGCTTAGCCTCGACCCATGGTTATGGCACCCTCGATAACCCACAACACCAGACCAACCACCAAACAAATGAAGGTGTTAACCATTTGGGGGCGGAGTTGGGGACCAACCCTGGGTCATATCACCATCATCGTGATCGAGCACTAAGGATTGAGGGGATCGATGGAGATTTGTGGAGGGTGATAAGGTATGGCCCAAGCCTAGGCCATATGGCCTGCAGTGTGACCACAAGCGTGGAGTTTGGAGGGCTCGACGGAGTTTAGGGTCAACCTCAAGGTCTTATGTGACCGAACGTGACCACGCGCCAGCACTAGGGAGCTCCGACAGGTAGGGTGGGCCATTGGCCCAATCCTTGGACACTTGGCACCACAAATGACCATGGACCAAGTTTTAAGGGCTTAACCAGCGAGGGCAGGCATTAAGGCCCAACCCTTGGCCCTATGTGGTCCATGTGGATGTGTTTTTCAGATTAAGGGACTCGAGACTAAATTAACTATCCAAAAAAATGCACCGGAGGGTAGTGAAATTGTCGCTCCGTTAGCGATTTTAGGGTAAATTTGTAGAACCGATAGACAAAAGGGTGTATTTGTAGGATGGTTAACAATGAAATTCATGAGAGAGCTTGGAAGCTCATAACTTTTGGAGTTTTTATCCGAATTGAGTTGAGAAAGAGGCTACATAGGGGTTTTTGGATGTTCTGAATCCATTGGTATCCTCTAATTCATGATTTGAGCACATCTACATAGTATTTTTGCAGGTTTGATACTAAAGGTGTATGGATCATTCATGGTTTGGAAGTAGTTCTGGTAGGTATTTGGGCATGGAGAAGACCTTGTAGGTGTATTCTCACTTCCATAAGCCTACTACAACAAATATAACCAGCAGGGTTCAACTCGGGTTCAACTTCTCTTAAAAATAAGTTTTTATTATGTGCTTCAATGTGGAATTGAAGGGTTCACATGTTGTTTTTAGCTCATTTCAGTTGAAGTATGTCATCTTTGTAGGAGATGTTTTGAGTTGATGTTGTTGTGAGAGTTCTTTGTAAGAGAACATTACCTTGTAGGGGTAATAGAAACATATTTACATGTAGCAAATGTTTATGTACTTCATTTTGATGCTGAATATACGAGTGGCCTAGTCATGTTGACAGGCCCGAAGCCCGAAGATCTAGTCGAGGAGGGGTGGACTTCATCAAAAAACCTTTGTCTTTCTCTTCATTGTACTTTCATGGATTATGTGATGTTATGTTCATTATGTTAAGTTACATATGAAGACTAATTCATGATTTGAAGAGATATTGGTATCCTGTTTGTTTCAAGACCCAATTTTATCTTGCAAAGCGTCGACACGGTCCGAATTTTTGTTTTATTTGATTTTGGAAAAGAGGAAGAAATCACCTAAATCTAATTTCACATCAGTTTGGTACCAGAGCACCAGTTGACCAAGTTGCGAGAATGGGCAGCAACAAGAGTCTTCAAGAGATGGAGGAGCAGAATTTGGCTCTTTGGATGGAGAACATAGAGTTGAGAAGGACGTTAGAGATAACCGAAGAGGAGAAGAGACACATGTGCTTTGTTTTACAACAAGTGCTTGATGAGCAAGCTGCAAAAAGCTCTACTCTTGTACCAGCAAGAGAAACATCCAACATGAGGCCAATATGTGGTCATGGTTCAAATAATGGTTTTAGACCATATGTGGAAGATGTTGCATGTGAATTTTTCAAACATCTTCAAGAAGCACACCATATGCCAGTGGATAAGAGTGGGTGGCTAGAGTCATCTACAAGTTGGCCATCATCGTCATCATCAAAAGCTGAGAAGATGAATGAAAAATTTAAGGAGGTAATTAGTGTCTCAAGTTCCACTCCCATTTATACGCATAAAACTCTTTTGTAGCATTCGAGCAACATACCAAAGGCATAGGTATGAATTTTCTTTCCAAGATGGGATATGAAGGTGGAGGCCTCGACATAAATGACCAAGGTATTACCAATCCAATTATGGTTGAGGAGAGACCGAAGTATATGGGATTGGGATATGGTCGAAAGGAGTTTGGGGAATGCTCCAAACAACTTGAGGTACATCAAACATCTGAGCATGAGATGTCACCACCTTGTGACAATCATCAAAGTTTCAATTGTAGAGACATGCATAACTCTCAAGAGTGTTTTCCAATGCATGGAAATTTTGAATACTTATGGAATAAGTACCCTTGTACATTTTGTGATGCTATTGACCATTGCATGACTGTATGTGAGCAATGTATGATAATGGTTAAAAGGATGAACCAAATTTTAGGCATCAAGCATAATGAATTTCTTTCACACGAGAGAACTTCTATGTCAGCAAACAAGAAGAATTTTTTCAGTGCTCATTGCAAGGTGCATGGATATGACACTGAACGATGTTAGAAGTTACATCCTGAGCCTCATTCAAATAAAAGTAAAGGGATTATGCTACATAATACAAGGGAAAAAAGAGGTGTCAAAGAGGAATCTCCACAATCCTAAGTGACCTTCAAGACAAGATGGTGCAACAAGAGAACCCACAAGCCTAGGATAGGCAAAGCTTGGGTTCACTTATTGTAAAGTTATTTTGTAAAATTTTGTAAGTACTTGTTGTCATTACTTGTTTAGGTAATTTTGTAAAGTGAACATTCATTGTCACTATGTTCAACAAGTAGATTTTTTTCATTGATGTATGTATTGACTTGTTATAGTCCACATGTTTAAGGGCTTTTGTGAATGTACAAGATTGTCGTTCAAAGTTGTCTACAAGTTGTCATATGTTCACTGATACAAGTATTCGATTTGAAACTTGTGTGAATTGAATCTTTGTTTTTAAGATTGTATAAGATGACTATGTATTGTAGGCAAGGTCAATCATATCATGGAAAATTTTGTAGTAGTGTACTTTTTATGTACAAGCTCAGCTTGAAGACGTTAAAGCAAGTTTATTTTGCTTCTGAATTCCTAGATGGGGTCAAGTTTGTCTTCAATAGTTTAAACTTCAAGATGAAGTGTTTTTGGAGCCATGCAAAGATGAGAGTAGAGAGAATGTTCATATTCCACTCATCAGTATTTTGTTCCTGCAACAACGATAAGAATGATGGCTCAATTCTTAATAGGACAACAGGTCTTCATGAAGATGATAAGTGAAGTGCCTTGATTGGGGTTTCAAGGGAACCAATTGAAAATGTTGCATTTTGGATTGAGTTTTTGGGTATTTTTAGTTCCATTCTCTTTATGTTGACTAGGGAAGTAAACTTTTGGAGTCCAAAAGTTCCTAGTTGGGAGTTGTCATCAGGTGATCAATTTTAAGCTAAAAAATGAAAGTACCCAGAACTTCTTGAAACCCATGCTAAATCGAAGAGCTTTCCGATTTGAATCAAATGCAACTTAAATTGCTAAAAAATGATATCATATGCTCCCGATATTGCATTCTGATCATTTTCCCAAACAAGCAAAAAATTTGCAGGTACGCTGACTGTATAATATGGGCCAATGATAGGATGCCACTTTTCCTCTCTGGATTAGCTCAAATTTTCTATTTTCTTATTGGTCGATGTGGTTTTTTAGTGGTCCAAAGGATGGAAGCCGTGTGGGCCAATGGATCGCTGCCACATGGCCTCTCGAGGGTGCATTAAAATTTGTTATGGGCCGAACTGCCCTCACAGGAATCGAACACGAGACCTCTTGTCTGGTAACACAGTGCCTTACCACTGTGCCACAGGTGGCACTTATTAAACATATGTGGCGGGCTTTTATTTCAATATCATATGTTTTGTTGTTTGGGGATGGGGTTGAGGCTAAGCCCTAGCCCTCGGTCACCCGACACCCACAAGATTGTAGGTGGGGGAGCCAAGGGCGCGGGCTTAACCTTAGCCTAGGGTTCTAGCACCCCCGATAACCCATAAAACCAAATGAAGAACCAAACATACAAAGATGTTAACCATTCTGGGGCGGAGTTTGGGACCAGCCCCGGGTCATATCACTATCATCGTGATCGAGCACAAGGATTAAGGGGCTCAACAAAGATTTGTAGAGGGTGCTAAGGTATGGCCCCAGCCCAGGTCATATGGCCTGCAACGTGACCATAAGCGCGGAGTTTGGATGGCTTGACGAAGTTCAGGGTCAGCCCCGAGGTCTTATGCAACCCAACGTGACCACACGCCAGTGCTAGGGAGCTCCAATGGGTAGGGAGGGCCATTGGCCTGGCCCTTGGACAGTTGGTGCCACAAATGACCATGGATCGAGTTTTAAGGGGCTTAACTAGCGGGGGTGGGCTTTAAGGCCCAACCCTCGATCCTATGTGGCCCATGTGGCCATGTTCTTCAGATTAAGGGGTCTGATGCTAAATTAAGTATCCAACAAAATGCACAGGCGGGTAGTGAAATTGTCGCTCCGTTAGCGATTTTCGGGCAGATTTGTAGAACTGATACACAGAAGGGCAAATTTGTAGGATGGTTAACAATGAAATTCATGAGAGAGTTTGGAAGCTCATAGATTTTGGAGTTTTTATCCAAATTGAGCTCAAAAAGAGGCTACTTAGGGCTTTTTGAATGCTTTGAATCCATTGGTAACCTCTAATTTATGATTTGAGCACATATACAAAATATTTTTGTAGGTTTGAGACTAAAGGTGTATGGATCAGTTAAGGTTTGGAAGTAGTTCTGGGAGGTATTTGGGCATGGAGAAAACATCATAGGGGTATTCTCACTTCCAAATGCCTACTGCAGTAGCTATAACCAACATGGTTCAACGTAGGTTCAACTTCTCTTAACAAGAAGTTTTGGTTATGTGATTCAATGTGGAATTGAAGGGTTCACATGTTGTTTTTAGCTCATTTCAGTTGAAGTATGTCATCTTTGTAGGATATGTTTTGAGTTGCTGCTATTGTGAGAGTTCTTTGTAGGAGAACATTACCTTGTAGGGGTAATAGCCACATATTTACCTGCAACAAATGTTTATGGACTTCATTTTGATACTACATATATGAGTTCTCTATACATGTTGACAGGCCCAAAGATGTAGCCGATGAGGGATGAACTCCATCAACAAACCTTTCTCTTGTTCTTCATTATGACTGCATGGATTATGTGATGTTATGTTCATTACGTTAAGTTACATATGAAGACTATTTCATAATTTGAAGAGATAATGGGAACCTATTTGTTTCAAGACCTAGTTTTATCTTGCAAAGCGTTGACACAGTCCTAATTTTTTTTTTATTATTTGATTTTGGAAAAGAGGAATAAATCACCTAAATCTGATTTCAGATCAATGACCTGGCTATTCTGATTGTAAATGATGGGGTTTTCAACTAGAATATTTATTGCATTCTTCATGATATTGATCTGACCAAACATTTAAAATGTTTTCATCAGATTTTGATAGATGTCCTAGGCATTGACCTCCTATAGCCAAAGGTTGTCTCTGGGGAACAACATAAATCAATGTCACTACCGAGGACGAAGTTGAATATTTACCCTAGGTATTGAAAATTTTAGAGATGATTCTCGAGGGTGACAAGAATCATGCTTAGGTTGTAAATATTCACCTAGTATTTTAATCTTTGGGCATTTAAAAAATTTCTTGAGTTTTAAAGGGAAGTCCTTGCATTCTTGGGCAACAAGTTTTCTCCATTAGATTTCTCTGGTATATTGGGTTATGCTCATTATGTGCCTGCATTTCATAAGTGGAATCTTTATTTGCTAAGATTAAGAGGAAAATAGGATGAAATTCCAGTTCAACACCTTATAGACTTTCACTCATGAATGAAACAACACAGTGTTATTGGTGGGCTCCAGTATTGTAGCAATAATGCTACAACTCCTAGAACTCCCTTCTTTAATTTTATCAACCCGGTAGTTCGTAACAAACTTGGAAGCGACGGTGCTGTATGCACAAGTACTAGCTCTTGCCGCAGCTGTCACTTGGTCAGCTGGCACAAGTCCACTAGGAGCTTAATCCAACTTCTATGAGCTCTTAGAAGAAGCTTTTTAATTGATGGATGAAAGCTAACTCGAAGGAAGCTAATCTAATTGCAAAAAGAAACTAACAGCCAAAAAGAAACGCAAACCCTAGCAAACCCTAATTCTACCAGCTAGTCCTACTGACGAAAAGGAGAGCATGCAAACTACTGAAAGAGATGCCATTACTTCTATGAAGGTAAAATGCAAATGTATAAGCTATCACTATCTGAAGAAAACATCTTTTTGTATTTTTGATTAAGTTGTTGGAATTATCATGCATGTGCTTCTAACTATTTTTGACTGTGCAAAGGTGGATCAAGGAGGAGAAATGCTTGGGAAAGGTTGGGAAGGTTCAAAGAGGGTCTAAGGGGTCCCTAACACCCTTCCAGAGGGTCTCACAAAGTTTGGCTGCCAAGAAACCATGTTTATGAGCTTCTACAGGAAGTCTGCAGGGGTTCTACAGGATGTTCAGGATTTCTACAGGATGTTCTGTAATTCTTCTACAGGATGTTTCGAAATGGGATTTTGGAGCATGGATGGAGGGAAAAAGATGGAGGAATGAGTATGGAGGTGAAATAGGGGTGTGAAGAGGTCTAGGACTTGGTGGATGAGGCTAAGGAGCGATTGGATTTGTTCAAGGATGGAGGAAGCGATGATGCACAAGAATGTAGGAATTAGGGCAAGGTGGGGAAAGTATGGCAAATGAAGGGTACGAATCATGGACTAAGGGTTGGAGCAGATTATCTGATGGATTATGGGTAGATAGAGAAGGATAACAGGTGCTCTGCAAGTTATTTTTCGAATTTAACACATGAAGACTTGGAAAATCAAGAACCTAATTACCTTGACCTAATTTGACCTAGATAATAGCAAAAGAAATGGAACAGAAGTTTATGTGCACAAAATCAGATGAACTAACTATGCAACTAAGCAATCATAACCCTAAGCATGCAGTCAAAACTAATATCAACTTTGACAACTAAGAATCCAACATTAATACTTGCATGGTGAAGCAAAACAACGTTTTTGTGGGCAGCAAGGTCACCTTTGTCCCAACTCACGATCCCACTGAGGGAGAGGTAAGATCAGAGGTGCTTGAGCTCCTTTTTCCAAGGATCCTTTATGTTATTAATCTATCCAAATCAATCTGAATATGAAAATTTACTTTAATCATCAAAATCAACCTAAATAACACAACAAGTTTTAAATCTAAATAGCAGATTTTACTCTAAGAATGCAGCAAAGACACATAAAGGTAAACAAAGGAGGTACTGGGCGCTTGAGATGGGCCCAACCCCAAGAGCTACAACCTCCTAAGAGAGATTTAGAGCTGGTGCAAAGCTGGATTCATCTTTATTGATCAAGAAATGAAGAGTTACATCAAAACTGTCCACAAGGAGAACTTGAAAATGAGCTGACAACAAAACTAATCTATTGCCTAAAAATCGAACTACAAAATGACTACAACAAGACTATGAAATGACTAACTACCAGCTAACCCCAAATGAGGCCCTAAGCCTTCTTATTTATACAAATTGAGGACCCCAACAGTCCTCCTAAACTTTAGGGACTCGGTTGCCCAAGACTTGTAGTTAACAACAGTCCTACTTGACTTGCTTGGCTGCCCTTGTGCTGATTGATTTGGTGGCCCTTGAACTCCGAGCTGATGGTGGAGAATTCGAGGTAAGGGCCCATAAATGAAGGGAACACCTTCCTAAAAATACTCTCCACGAATTTGGCTGCCAAGTGCTCATTTCAACCATTAATTTTGTCTCCAAATTGACCAAAAAGGCTACACAAAGCACACATTAGACTTGTTGGCATAATGACTAACCCAATTCACTCTATTAGCATAAATATAATAAAAAACATGCAATAAACTAATGAGAATGGTGGATTAAGTCGAATTAGGAGGTTGAATGAGCCCAAATAACTATCCATTTTTGGGGCTCATCATCACCCCCCTACTGAAAGTGTTGCTCATCCTCTGAGCAACCAATCTATCTCCTCATCTTTGATGGCCCTGGTGGCCTCCTTGTCATGCCAAGCTCCTGAAGTGATGTCCTCTTCTCTGTCATGAAAACCATGCTTTTCTCTCTGCTTCTTCCCACTGTCTGCTCCTTTTCCTAGAGAATTCTCAGCCTTGGTATGATTGTGTAAGTATATTTAATATGATGGTTGAAATGGTGGTGAAAGGAGATAAAACCCATGGAGGATGGAAGAGAAGAGTGGTTGCATGCCTCCTCAACAGACTTCAAGCTTCAAATCCCTCTCCATACTTGATTCTGGTCTGCCCAAAGGCTTCTACAAGATGTTTCTGGTAAAAATACAGAACTTCCTGTAGAAAGTCCTGTAGCTTCCTGTAGAAGGTTGAACCATGACTAAATTGTGTCCGAACCCTGAAAAAAATGAGTGTTCATGGAGGGGATGGATGCGCTTAGGGTGGCCAACACAGGTGCTGTCTCCTTAGCTAAAATCTCGGCCAATTTCTCCTTCTGTTGCCCTTTCTCTAAACTTCCTGTAGAAAGTCCCAAACAACGCAAAGCCTTTGAACTCATTTGATGAAACTTCCTCAAGAGTAATTCCCTTGATGCATCATCTAATTCAACAACTGATCCATCTGCAAGTTGTTGAAAAGCACTCCTTTCAAGCAAATTTTCCATGGCGCCCTTTACTAGCAGACGATTTTGTCCCATTGGTTCCATGACAATAACACCCATGGATTTTCGATCACAATCAAACTCCAATAAAGCCCGCCTCTTTGATCTTTGTATCCACCAATCACAATTGCCCAATTTCACTGTGCCACTGTTGAGAATGGCACTTGTATCACCTGCCATTGGGTCTGGAACTCCCATTTTTTCAACCAATACCTTCAAGGCTGCCTCAGTGGGAATACCAGTAGCACGGAACTGGTGACCTTGACAAGATATCCCTGCATCATTGCAAACTGCAGCAACTTCTGCCAGAGTTTCTCAATTTTCCCCCATATTATGTGCAGGCCAATCCAATATTTTTCCATCCTCAGGATTATATGTTGTTCCTTCAACAGTAAACTCTCTAAGTGAACTAGCACTGTGCCCTATGGCGATAAACTCACTAACCAGACATCTGATTGGTTGTAAGAGTACCTGTCTTATCAGAGCAAATCACTGTGGTGCAACCCAAAGTCTCCACGCTCGGTAACTTACGCACAATAGCATTCTTTTGTGCCCTCTTACAAGTGCCAAGAGCCAAACATGTAGTAATCACAGCAGGCAATCCCTCTGGTATGGCAGCAACTGCCAGAGCAACAACAATCTTAAAGTAGTACGTACATTTCTCAAAGGAAAACCTGATATTTTTTTGGCCACCCATCTATGACTTCCCATGAAAGAAAATATTTGTAGTTCATGATCCAGACAAGAATACAAATGGCACCAATCACTGTTGTCAGTCTTTCACCAAATTCATCTAACTTTCTTTTCAAAGGGGTATCATGACATTCCATTGAAACTTCCTGAATTTGTGCCTGAATTTTACCTATTTCTGTAAACATGCCATTGCTCACAACAATGCATGTGCAGCAGCCATTGGTAACTGTAGTTCCTGCAAACACCATGCATGCTTTTGACTGCAACTCACAGTCACACAAGGTGGCTGGATATGTTCTTTTGACCACAGGCATGCTCTCTCTGGTCAGGGAGCTCTGCTCCATCCTAAAGGTGGATGTCTTGAGGGACACAATTCTCATGTCTGCAGGAACCTTGTCTCCCACCTTCAGTTCCACTATATCTCCTGGAACAAGTTCTCTGGAGGGAAGATCTACAACATAATGTCCATCTCTCAAGACCTTTGCATGATCAAATTGCATTTCTTTGAGAGCTTCCAAAGCCTTCTCAGAATTATTCTCCTGCCATACTCAAACAATGGCATTGAGGATGAGAATAAGGAGAATGACCAGGGGCTCTACATAGGCTGTTATGCCCTCCTCAGAAGACACATTATCACGAAAGTAGGCGAGAAGAAATGAAATGCCAGCTGCCAGCAGAAGTATTTTAACAACTGTATCATCAAATTGCTCCACTACCAGCTTCCACAAAGGTGTACCATTTTTCTTCTGGAGCTCATTCCATCCATATATTTGACGACGTTTTTCCACTTCATGAGAATTTAAACCATTCTCTAAGCTCACATCATATTCTTCTAAGCATTCTTCAACAGTTTTAGACCAAGCAGGGAATATCTTGTCCTCCATGGACTATGAAATAGATGATCAGATTCTGAATTCAAATAGATTGCTCCACCATTAACAGATCTATAATGCATTTGAAAAACTCCAAAATCAATACTTTCAAGAACCCTGGTAACCTTGGACACGAGCTTTAACTACTTTTCTCATTTCAAGCTTGAATTTTGACAAGAATCTCGGGTTTTCCTTCTGCAGAGCTGTTTTCTGCGTTTCCTGTAGACGACTTCCTATAGAAACGCCTGTAGAGCGCCCCTGCGCCTCTAAGTGAGCCCGATACGTTGGAGAATTGTGAACCATGCCACAAAGCTCAATGGAGGATGATGGGTTAATCATTTTGTGGAATCAGAGGATGCATACTTCAGTTGAAAATGTTGCAAGTGGAAGTTAACAACAGTCTGTGAGTTTCAGCTGAGCGTTCGTTAATTGCTGCTTGATATGTGGTGAAGGAGTGAGGTGGCCAGGTGTACGTGGCCACATGCAGATGACAGTGCTATAATGAGCTGCATGTCCTCTTCTTGTTAATCAGTTGCACTGGAGTTAAAGCCTCTACCACTGTTTGTTTTTTTTATTTTCAATTTTCACGTGAGTGACTTACCCATGCATGCTGCGTGATTTTTGCCTGGATGAGTGCAATCGGATATGGATAGCTTCCTGGCTAAATCCCCCCATCTCATTCGTTCATGCAGTGCTTAGATTAGATTCATGTAATAGAGGAACAAGGTTTAGTCACGTACCTAAAGTCAGATGGTTGCTGTGAGGTGCTTTTTGCTGCTGCATGCATCTGTTTCGGTGCTGCATGCTTGGATCCTTTGTGCTATAAGCTCTTTGCTATCTGATGTGTTGTTGTTTTGCTTTTGCAGGTATCCTCTAGCCGGATCTAAGCTGTAGGAGTTCATTTCCACATTCAGATCTGCACCTTCAAGCTGCTGCTGCTGAATTTTCACAGGACCAGAACTTGTTTTTGCCATTGATCCCAAACAGTAAACCGGATTGATCTGAAACTTGCTGAGCACGTTCCTATCATCATTATTCACCTCCCACAGAAAAATCATGATCAATGGATGCACGGATTTCGAGAAAAATGGAAAATGGCTGAAGATTTCAGAGATCAATTTCTCGGAAACCGTGCATCGGAATCGGCTAAAACTGCTTGGGTAGGTTACTATCACTCATATGCCTATCCCCATGAAACAGGTTTTAAAACAGATGCACGGATATGGAGAAAATGCAAAAATGGCTGATGGTGATGGAGGTTGATTTCTTGGAAACCGTGCACCGGAATGGCCTGAGACTGCTCGAGCATGTTGCCATCATCCCTATACAATTCCCTGTAAAACGGTTTTTCAAATGGATGCATGGTTTTCGAGTTAAGGCAAAAACAAATTCTGTTCTAGGTATTTTTGCTTTAAGGCATTTTGCAGTTTTGTTGCATGGTATGAAAAATGAATTTGGGTTGTGATGCAGGTATGGAGATGATGGAGGAGGAGTTTGAAGATTGCAGGAGGACTTCTGAACCCTTGAGGAAGCTATCGTGTTCGCCAAACCACCTTTTTGCAATCCATTTCTAGCTTCCTACAATTTCTACAGGAACTTCCTGTAGAAGCACAATGAAGAAGGACAACGAGGTGGAAAAGGGTGAGGAATGGGAACATGGATGCTTGTAGGCATAACCAATGGATTCCAAGCTTTAGATCCCCTTCCAAAATCGAATCTGGCTCGCTTGAAGGTTCTACAGGATGTTTCTTGTAGAAATATAGAACTTCCTCTAGAAGGCACAAAAACTCCTTTGTCTTTTTTCTGAGTGATCCTCCTGACCTGCAATGTCATTGCTGCAACCTGAAATTATTCAATGGAAATTAGATTTCTTTTTTTTTTTTCTCTTTTTTTTGAAAAACAACTAGGGCGCCTCATGGAGGTTTTCACCCTAATTGCCTGCCCTGGGCGCCCCCAAGGAAGGTTTTCACCCAGGGATCTTATTCCCTTTTTATTTTCTCTTCTTTCCAACCCATTGACCGCCTCATGGAGGTTTTCAATCAATGAGCCAATCTAAGGCGCCTCCGAGGAGGTTTTCACCTTAGATTTTTCCTCTTATTTCCATTTTTTCATTTCTTTTCTTTTTTCCTTTTTTTTTTTTTTTTTTTTTTTTCTACCCTACCCTACTTGAAAAACAAAATCGTTCTCAAGTATAAGAATACTTCCAATGGAGCCATGTGCACATCGAGATTAGAGACAAAATGATGTGGAGGCTCGAAATGGATGCTTGGACAGCTATTTGGATTTTAGAGACCAAATGATCCGACTTTGAAGGGATCAAACATAGCTGAGGAAGAGAGTACCGCTGCAACTTAGTGACCTTCTGAAACCATATCTCAATATAGCTTTGATATCCTTGGTCCTTTTGCTGATCTGGGTCATGTTTGATGTCACTTTCTACCATGACTTCCTCATCTTCCTCTTTTTGCTGATCTTTCTCTTGAATACAGGGAAGATTTGATGGTAACCATGAGGGAACTCTCTCGATCTCTGATTTAGATCTCTTCTCTTCATCAAGTGCAGCCCATGGTTCTTTGATCTCCTCTCTTGAATCTTCTTTTGCTGGATGTGGTCCTTCAATGCTTGCAATATAGTCTCTTTTTTGCAATACTCTTTCTGAGCTATGGTGAAGATCATTGAACTCAAGAGGAGTTGTTTGGACATGTTGTGCCTCAGCATTACAATTGTGTTGAGCTACTCCATTGTATGGTTTTGGGAATGGTGGTACGGGTAGTTGAGTGGGGGTGTAATTTTGAGATGGATGTGCATGGGGTTGTGGTTGGGTAGGCATGTGGGGCTGCCTTGGTGGAGGAGGAGGCGATGGTTGCGGTTGAGCAGGTGGTGGAGGAAAATAAGCAGGAGGAGTGTTGTATTGGGGCCTCCACCCCTGATGAGGTGCATTCCACTGAGGCTGTGGCTGAGCATAAGAGTGAAATGAATGAGCAGCTGGTTGGGCATAATATGGATCTGTGAAGGAACAAGGAGGAGGTGTGAACCAGGAAGGATGAGCAAGGGGACCCCAAGAAGGCATGAAAGTGGCTTGATAGGGGTCATAATAGGTCTCGGATGCCCCCTGCAGTTCCTAATGGTAAGATCTAGGTCCATGTGCCCTCCTTTGGTTCATATAATAGAGTGATTCAGTGGCTCCTTTGGCTCTCTGATATGCAGCTTTGATTCTGGGTAAGGAAGGGCACTGATCTGTAGGATGGTATTCTTCACAGATGAAACACACTTCTAGGGGGTGCATTGGACATTCGTTCCTAGGATGCTTTCTAGTGCACCTGGGACAAAAGATGACCAAAGCCCTCTTGGCTTCCTCTTGCTTCTTTTGGATCCACAGGGTATCCAATTGCATGGCAAGAAACTGCCTCATATCACTCTTGAAATCTTCTATCTGATCTTCAAATTCATTTTTGGACAAGGTACTGCTCCCAACATTTCTGCTTGTAGCCATTCGCTCCAGAGGAATGTTTTCTTCTTCTTCTCCCCTAGAGGTGCCTCAAATATGTCTTGCTTTGCCACCTAGGGGTTCTTCTCTCACAGCCATCGAAGAAGAGAGAAGGTTGGCTGTGTGAAGCAGTGGGGGTGTTGTGCAATCATTTTTCTGAACTATCACTACTCCTACAAGGCATGAAAAGAAATCTTTTTGGTTGATTTTTGTATTTTTCTTCTTGTACCTGCAAAACTAAAATAGATTGAACTGCAACTAACTATCTTGCTGAAATGAAAATGAAAGCATGAAAGGCCTAATCTATTTTGCTCAAATGAAATTGCAGGAATGAAATGCTAGGTTACGCTTGCAGAATTGAAATGCTAATCTATGCTTGCAAGAATGAAATTGCGGAATTGAAATTCTAATCTATGAAAGCAGGAAATGTCTACTCTACTTTTACGGAAATGAAATTGCAGAATGGAAATGAAATAAACTACTTAGCAGAAGGTTGTAGTAGAAAATAGAAGAAAAGCAACAATCACCAATACTCTGACACTTCCCCGGCAACGGCGCCAAAAAGATGGTGGGCTCCAGTATTGTAGCAATAATGCTACAACTCCTAGAACTCCCTTCTTTAATTTTATCAACCTGGTAGTTCGTAACAAACTTGGAAGCGACGGTGCTGTATGCACAAGTACTAGCTCTTGCCGCAGCTGTCACTTGGTCAGCTGGCACAAGTCCACTAGGAGCTTAAGCCAACTTCTATGAGCTCTTATAAGAAGCTTTTTAATTGATGGATGAAAGCTAACTCGAAGGAAGCTAATCTAATTGCAAAAAGAAACTGACAGCCAAAAAGAAACGCAAACCCTAGCAAACCCTAATTCTACCAGCTAGTCCTACTGACGAAAAGGAGAGCATGCAAACTACTGAAAGAGATGCCATTACTTCTATGAAGGTAAAATGAAAATGTCTAAGCTATCACTATCTGAAGAAAACATCTTTTTGTATTTTTGATTAAGTTGTTGGAATTATCATGCATGTGCTTCTAACTATTTTTGACTGTGCAGAGGTGGATCAAGGAGGAGAAATGCTTGGGAAAGGTTGGGAAGGTTCAGAGAGGGTCTAAGGGGTCCCTAACACCCTTCCAGAGGGTCTCACAAATTTTGGCTGCCAAGAAACCGTGTTTATGAGCTTCTACAGGAAGTCTGCAGGGGTTCTACAGGATGTTCAGGATTTCTACAGGATGTTCTGTAATTCTTCTACAGGATGTTTCGAAATGGGATTTTGGAGCATGGATGGAGGGAAAAAGATGGAGGAATGAGTATGGAGGTGAAATAGGGGTGTGAAGAGGTCTAGGACTTGGTGGACGAGGCTAAGGAGCAATTGGATTTGTTCAAGGATGGAGGAAGCGATGATGCACAAGAATGTAGGAATTAGGGCAAGGTGGGGAAAGTATGGCAAATGAAGGGTACGAATCATGGACTAAGGGTTGGAGCAGATTATTTGATGGATTATGGGTAGATAGAGAAGGATAACAGGTGCTCTGCAAGTTATTTTTCGAATTTAACACATGAAGACTTAGAAAATCAAGAACCTAATTACCTTGACCTAATCTGACCTAGATAATAGCAAAAGAAATGGAACAGAAGTTTATGTGCACAAAATCAGATGAACTAACTATGCAACGAAGCAATCATAACCCTAAGCATGCAGTCAAAACTAATATCAAGTTTGACAACTAAGAATCCAACACTAATACTTGCATGGTGAAGCAAAACAACGTTTTTGTGGGTAGCAAGGTCACCTTTGTCCCAACTCACGATCCCACTGAGGGAGAGGTAAGATCAGAGGTGCTTGAGCCCCTTTTTCCAAGGATCCTTTATGTTATTAATCTATCCAAATCAATCTGAACAAGAAAATCTACTTTAATCATCAAAAGCAACCTAAATAACACAACAAGTTTCAAATCTAAATAGTAGATTTTACTCTAAGAATGTAGCAAAGACACATAAAGGTAAACAAAGGAGGTACTGGGCACTTGAGATGGGCCCAACCCCAAGAGCTACAGCCTCCTAAGAGAGATTTAGAGCTGGTGCAAAGCTGGATTCATCTTTATTGATCAAGAAATGAAGAGTTACATCAAAACTGTCCACAAGGAGAACTTGAAAATGAGCTGACAACAAAACTAATCTATTGCCTAAAAATCGAACTACAAAATGACTACAACAAGACTATGAAATGACTAACTACCAGCTAACCCCAAATGAGGCCCTAAGCCTTCTTATTTATACAAATTGAGGACCCCAACAGTCCTCCTAAACTTTAGGGACTCGGTTGCCCAAGACTTGTAGTTAACAGCAGTCCTACTTGACTTGCTTGGCTGCCCTTGTGCTGATTGATTTGGTGGCCCTTGAACTCCGAGCTGATGGTGGAGAATTCGAGGTAAGGGCCCATAAATGAAGGGAACACCTTCCTAAAAATACTCTCCACGAATTTGGCTGCCAAGTGCTCATTTCAACCATTGATTTTGTCTCCAAATTGACCAAAAAGGCTACACAAAGCACACATTAGACTTGTTGGCATAATGACTAACCCAATTCACTCTATTAGCATAAATATAATAAAAAACATGCAATAAACTAATGAGCATGGTGGATTAAGTCGAATTAGGAGGTTGAATGAGCCCAAATAACTATCCATTTTTGGGGCTCATCAGTTATCTATGAAGATGAAAAAATGAAGTTGTTTTTCCACTCTTGGAAAAATATGCATGAGATTGGTATAAATCCCTGCTTCATCCAAGTATTTCTGCTTTGAAGGATTTCCCTGAAGTGTTCAACTCTTTCTGTAGAACTTTATATTCACAATATTTTCTTTTTGAAGACTATTGTGAGTATTTTGATTTTGTAAAAACTTTCAAGGCTCATGATAAAGTTGTTGAAGAAATTGATGAAAATGAACTCCAAGAAGTTCTAGTTAATTCTGGTAACATATTAAGCATTAGAGGAAAGCATAGCCAAATTATTTGTGAATAAGTTTTTGAATGCAAGAAACATTCTTTTTTGAAGAAGATGCTAGACAATTGGAAGAAGATTGTTCTTTAGCGGCCCTACAAATAGAGGATTTACTGAAATTGCTTAAAATTAATAAACGGAGCACTGAACATGATGAAATTTTAGACTTGCATCAAGATCCATCACTCATCAATCAAGAAAAAGGAGAAATTATTGAGTTGCAAGTGAATCCTCATAAATCTTATTTTGTAAATTTTGATGGTGCTCCTCTCTATGATTCATATGATTCAGATGAAGAGTGGGTTACAAGCACATGCCAAGACAACTATGAGAAGAAAATTATGCTCCTAAATTAAAGGTAAGCAACCTTAAAGAGCTTGACCATATGCATATTGTTTCAGATAGAGATCAATGTTTTCACAAAGATCCCAAAGCTAAAGGAACACATAATAAAAGTGTTATATATTCTTTGAACTATGGTTTCCTTGTAGAAGAAGACATCTCTAGCTGGTAAGAGGGACTATTAAATAAAAAATTCATGATATACTTTAGCCAACTATTACAAAAAAAAAATGAAGCGACTGATCAAGATGATTTTTTCTCTCATATCTCATGATCTTGTAGCAGACTAAATGACACCTTTATGCAATGGGAAACCACCATCAATGTGGGGGTATGTATCAATTTTTTTGTCTCAAGAATGTTTAATGTTCATGCGTATTTTTATTTTCAAAGTTCAAGGATAAAGTGTTGTAAGGTCCAATACATAGAATTTGGCATGGTTGTTTTGGAAATTTGTTTCACCTCACAACAAGCAGATGGTTTGTTCATAGCAGCATGTTATGTATAAATAAGTTCAACAATTGAGCATTTAATTTGTAGTTGCAAAAGTCTTTGGTTCAATATGTTAGTGTTGGGATGGGGTCCCCTAGGTCCAATTTTGACTAAGTTTTGTAAAATCCTCTGCATTTTAAGGAGCACAATGCATAGGTCATTAGGAGTCAAGGGGTTTTAGGCAGGTCAAAGCCCCTTAGTTTTTGCATTGTTTTGAACTCCACCCATGGTTTGCGGACCATGGTATTATATTAGGAAAAAGTATCTAAAGGGATGTCTTAGATTATCTAAGACAGTATGTGATGTTATGATACTTGTGCTTTGAGTCTTTTATCTTTTGTATTCGGGTGAAGGTGAAGGTTCCTGCTGCTGTGTGGTGGAGACCTTGGTAAGTCTGCAGTTGTGTGTATAGGCCCCTGCAACTGAGTGCGCAGGGTTAGAAGTTTGTATTATTGAAGAATTGAAGTAATAAAAGAAGATTTGGAAGCATATATGTTTTCTGTTATCTGTTTTAGAGTTTCTGTACTTATGCTTGAATATTGTTCAATGTAGTATATTTTCCATATAATTGCATCGCGAAGACCTGGATACTGTTATTTATGTTGAATAATACATGTTGAACTAGTTATGCGTAGCTTATAAATCTATTAAATTAGGAAACTGTTCTATGACCGTGTTTATGAAGTTAATGATTCACGAAGGTTGGATTGAGCCTTAGATCAGAAGAAACCTTGCAACCACACTTCATACCCCTTTGAATGCAAAAAATTGGTTCTAGCATCCTCCCATATTGCCTCAGGTGAGATTGCGATCTGCCCTGCATGGGCCGTTGCTGAAAGGGACGATAATATTGGGTTTTGTTGGTGAGTGCAACCTAACTTGAAACGACGGAGCATGATATTTGAGAAGAACGGAATGAGGGTTGTTTTTCCTCTAGATCCCTCTGAAGGAGCGCGATACACATAACTGATCCACGAAGATCATGACAATGAGAATATTGAGCACATCTACAAGTCAATTGTGCGAAATGAAGATTGGATTAATCCCACTGCAGATGGAAGAATTCGCTGTCATGAATTTCGGACTCTAACGAGGAAATGGAGCATTGGTAGAACCAACTACATGAAGTCTCTACGCTGCATTGTAATAGATTGACGAAATCTCTTCGCTGTATCTCATTAGAGGTTTGTAACTTACCATATTATGATGGAATAGGGGATGTTAGTATCTTTTTAGATGAATTTGAAAGAGATGTCCCAGAGGAAGAAAGGTTCCAAGCTCTGGATATAGCTCTATGGTCTACACTTGCACGATGGTGGGGCACGCACAAACATAATATAGTAGATTGGAGGGAATATCAAAGATTAATGAGGCTCAGGTTTGGGTATGTGAATACGAGACTTGTAAAAAAGTACACTGAAAAGAATGACCTGTGCGAGCATCTGTCTTGCTAGACTACTACATGTGGTGAAGAACCATAACCAGAATGGGTACATATCTTTTTCCACACGTTAGATGTAATACCTATGAACTAATATCTTGAAACAGAACCGTGCCATGGCACCGTTGACTGGCATGAACTGAAGAAAAGTTTTATATTGACTTTTAGTTTTGAGGATGGGTTTGAACGTATAGATTATGCCCTTCAAGAGATCTGTGCAACTATTTTCAGATTACCAACTAAAGTATTGGCTTGGGTTCAACCAGATTGGAATGCGCAGATGCAACACACACTCGAATGCTACAACACAGATGCAGAAGAAGGTGCAAATTATCACTGCGCGGATGCAGCCTTGGGAAGAAGAGGCAGGGAAACTCTCATAGACTATGGAGGGAAAGCTCAAAAGTATGCAAAAAACACAATGGACAATCAACTTAGCAGTAAAAGGACCGACTACAGAGAAGTTGGTCGAAGAAGTTTGACAAGCAACAATACAATGCATAGAGGCACTTCACCCAGTGAAGTCTTTGTTCAACAACCTGAAAGCGAAGATGCAGAGCGTACCAACGGAGTGACTCAAGGATGAGTCACATATTTGTGTTTGGGGCCTATTGGGACAGGGTTCCCTAGGTCCAATTTTGACTAAGTTTTGTAAAATACTCTGCATTTTAAGGAGTGGAGCGCGCAGGTCATTAGGAGTCTAGGGGTTTTATGAAGGTCAAAGCCCCCTAGTTTTTGTATTGTTTTGAGCTCCTCCCATGGTTTGCGGACCATGGTATTGTAATAGGAAAAAGTATATAAAGGGATGTCTTAACTTGTTTAAGGAAGTATGTGATGTTATGATACTTGTGCTCTGAGTCTTTTATCTTTTGTATTTGGGCGAAGCGGAAGGCTCCTGCTACTGTGTGCACGGAGACCTTGGTAAGTCTGCAGCTATTTGCACAGCCCTTGCAGCTGAGTGCACAGGGTCAGAAGTTTGTATTATCAAAGAATTGAAGTAATAAAAGAAGATTTGGAAGCAAAGCTGTGTTCTGTTATATGTTTTAGAGTTTCTGTACTTATGCTTGAATACTGTTCGTTGTAGTATATTTTCCATATAATTGCATCACAAAGACCTGGATACTGTTATTTATGTTGAATAATACATGTTGAAGTAGTTATGCGTAGCTTATAAATATGTTAAGTAAGGAAACTGTTCTACGACTGTGTTTATGAAGTTAATGATTCACGAAGGTCAGATTGAGCCCTAGATCAGAAGAAACCCTACACCCACACTTCATACCCCTATGGATGTAGAAACTTGGTTCTAACATCCTCCCATATTGCCTCGGGTGAGACTGTGATCTACCCTGTGCGGGTCGTTGCCGAAAGGGTCGGTAATATAGGGTTTTGTTGGTGAGTGCAACCTAACTTCGAACCTCGGTCTAAGCCCCCGAAGCCAACAATTAGTTGATGAATAAAAGATAGAGGTCCAAAAAATAAGTGCTCATGGAGATTTCGTATTTCAGGGTTCTCAGAGAATTGACTCGATTAGCTTAATCCAAGGCGTCTGGTCTATTATTCTCAATGCCTCGCAAACAAGACATTGTCCCCATTTGGAGCCGATGTTTTAGCATAATTTTGCAAAGCTAAAAAGATGACGATTTCTTCGAGAAAACTCTTCTGGCTCTTTTACTTCTCTCGTCGTTGCAATAGAAATAGTCTCATCTTTTTAGATATTGTCTCCAAGGCCATGGATATAGGGTTTTACTTGTGTGTTGCACTCCTATATGATGATGCTCAATCTATTTTTACTTTTCATGATTAATGTAAGGAGTAACAAAGCATTAACATATACTTTTGGATACATATTCATCAAATGTGTGCAAAACTCAAATATGACAATGGACAATAGATCCCCCCATATGGTGATTTTTATTGCTTATTCACTGAGGTGTACATAGCCCACCCCCTTTGGGTTTAAATATCTAATCTGTGTCATCTCCCAGAATCGCAAAGAAGGGAATCTTGCTAGAATTTCAAAAAGACTATGATAAAACATTGTTCGGAGTTGCTCAAAAGTCGGGATGGAAGAAAAGTTGGATTGTTTATCCACCACAAGTTACATATGTAGCTCATGGAATTGAAAAATGTCATCCTTCTTAGACAATTTATTTTCTTCTTGAGCTGAATATCTGGTGGACCCTTCGCTTCTAGACTATGCATAAGATCAAGTTGATGAGGCCACAACTAGAAGAAGTCACAGAGCCAATGAAGCATGTGTTGATGCTAAAAGCCTCGAGGAAGGAAAATGTCGTGTACATTTTTTTTTAAACAATACAATGTTACCCCATTTACACTAATGAAAGGGATAGTAATTCAAGGCCTTATCTTCATAATCTTTTATTTGGATCTTTTGAACATGGAAGCCAATGTTCCATCCTTTAAAGAAGGTGATGCGCTTTGGTTCCAATATTTGACTACCCCAAAGAGTTTATACCTTCTCCTTGCATTGATGGTATGAAGCTTTTTGGAAACTATAGAGCTAAATATGCAAGAGGGATTAGAAGGAAATCCTATGGCAAATAAAATGAACATGTTCTCTTGATTCATGGCTCTTATAACAATGTCGATAACCATGAATTTCCTAAAGTTAATATTCTGCTACTGAATTACATCAAACTTGTTCTCGCTTGTATATGGCACAATAATCAAGATGCCAGGTGTTAAGAGAGCATTGGCTATTCTTGAGATACCTATGCCACCAAAGGCACCCACAACTCTTGTTGGATCTATCACAACAATGGAGAAATGACCACCATCATCTTCTCTTTTGCATTAGCGCATGAGAGTACATAAAATGATCAGTGTATTTCCAATCCAGGTCAGAATAATGATTATTGAAAATGTTTTTTGCATAAATGCACACAGATTCTTTCAGTACATTTCTGAAATGGATTATGGCATTTTTAATTGACCTTTTCACTAGACTTGTTGGCTTCAAAGCCTCTGATCAATTTTCACAAGGGCCTTAGATAGCATATTTCGTGTGCATTTTCTAAACAAAGGAAGGAAAATTTCAAAAAACTGTGCCATGGATTTCTTGCAAAATGGCCCCAATTGACTTCCACACGGGCATATTCAAAAAATTGCGAACCATTTGAGAGATTTTGCTTGTTCTTCCAAGGGTTATGCACCGAGTCTTGGTAATGACCATCACATGTTGATTTTTGTTTATGAACCATTCATTTAAACATATTTAGTTGGAATGATCATTTTTTCTGCTCAAGATAGAAAAGAAAGCATATTACATAATCGATACACTTGGAGAGAGATTGTTTGAAGGGTGTAATAAGGCCTACATATTAAAATTCAATAAGGATACAAAAATGTACCATTTATCACAAAGAAGGAAGAAACCAAAAGAAGAAAAGAACAATACCAATTTACTCTATGTTGGAGTGGAGAAAGTAGAAAATGTTAGTGAGAAACAACGAGAAAATGCAGGTTTCTAATTTAAAGACATAAAGCCACCAAAGGCTCAAGGAAACAGAGATACACAATAAAAACTTATTTGCAAAGGAAAGAAGTGTTGCAAGGAGTTTATCAAAGGATTTTGGCGGTTATTCCTTTACAGGAATTACAGATAGATATTTAAAAAGGCTTAATGATCAATTTTAATTTGCATCTTTGTGCAATTTAAATCTCATGACATTATCTATGGTCAAGTCGAGCGTTGTAATTCTTGCAGCCAAAATCATAGACTCTAGAATTGTGCAGTTTCTATGTAGCCACAAGTCAATGAAAATTTCTTGATGTAGTGATTGACGGTTGATATTGGTCTGTGCGTAGATTGACAGAGTGCAATATTTCTATCCCATCGAAGTTTAACCAGGAGGCGAGTCACCACATTGAGTTGTTTGTTCAAACCACTTTTGAATGCGATCTACGACGAGGATGAAATGTAGGGGTACCCCATCATTTTCACAACCATTCCATCGGGGTCCCGGCATAACTGTTTTGGTATTTGAAAATCATTTATAGTTTTCTACTTGTGCATGTGATAAAAGTGGGGCCTACGTCCCTGCATTTGGGTCTACTTAAAACTCGAAATGCATTGTCATATATCATAAAGTTTGTAAAAGGGGTGGGCTCCACTTTATGAAATAAGGTTTGTAAAAGGGGTGGGATCCACTTTATGAAATAATGTTAATTATGTTTTGCAATATGAGTCATTAATATTCAAGTAACTCGTTATATTTTTATTTGAACCCTTTTGAAAACATTGAAAAAGGGATAGTTTTATAACTGTAAAAGATTAGTTTTGTAACTCATCAAAATAATTATCTTTGAGACAAAAATAAAAGACAAAGAAAAGCACTGAGAAAGCGTTCAGAGATTGGGAGTTTGATAGCCATGTCAGGATGAAGTAGCTCAAGAATTTGTCAACAAAATTAAGTTTAATTCCATAACTAGAGCAAAGTTGCAGCATTTGTTGTGTTTTCTCCTATACTTTTATTTTTCACATTTTGTTTTCTTCTACTGAAGGAGGTGTATGATGCAACAAGATTACTCAATTCAAGATTATATATTTTCCTATGCAACAATATGTTTCATATGAAACCTGTAAGTTGAGTAAGAGCACCTTAATGGGTGCTTCGTCTCTTTCAGAAATACATCTATATCTTTTACTTCTTTCATCAAGCTCTTTGTCTCTTAGCTTTAAACTTGAATTCCATATAGTTCAAGTTTCACACCTACATATTCTAAATTGCTTCTTTCCATCTTATGCACTTTAAAGCTTGCAAACCTCAATGGCCTGATTTTCCTTTTTTTGGCCTATGTTCTCCGAGTATTGTGCCTATAAATAAGCTTCATCCGCTGTTATAGGTTTGAACAACATCACTTGCTTCTTCAGATAGCTATATAAACCCACTAGATTCTTGAGAAGTACGTTTGGTTTCTTTGGTGAGATACCCAACATTATGGCCATCTTTTTAAATTTGGTGGCATACTTCTATACACTTTTCCCCTACTTCTACATGCAGTAATGCCACTAGATCCAGTGGTCCTCTACATACCTGATAGGGTAAAATATTGACTTGATGAGTGCTTTTAAACCATCCCAATTAATCACTAGAGGATCTCCCTCCAAACTCAAGGTCTCCTTGTGGATTTCCCACCAGGTTAGGGCATGGCCCTCTAATTTAAGTTGAGAAAAAAAAATATTTTGTTCTTCCTCTATATGATGAACACTAGAATAAACTTCTAATTGCACAAATAGTGAATTAGCTTCAAATTGTCAATCTTACCTTGATACGGTTTGATGTTGACATTTGCTTCCATCTTGAATAGGGACTATGAAAGGTTCACAACACTTGAACTGGGTTGATATTTTTCAAATTCTTTCTTCAACTCCTTTGCTTCTTCCTGATCTTTTAATCTCCCCTCTTATCAAATTTCTATGTTAGAATCCCCATATTCTCTTGATAGCCTATGATTATTGGTCAGGGACGACATGATGAGGCTCACATTACAGTTTATGTCTGCAACTTGTGGTTCTATCCACGTAAACATCTCCTTTGCAGGATCACAAAATTTATTCATAGACTTGTTGGCCATGTCTAGGATTTTGCAATTTTGGATTAACTAAATTAGATCCCATGCAACTCCCCACAACATACCGAAAGAAACTGCTCTAATACAAAAATGATTTTTAAACTACCATGGATATTCCACTGGACAATTCCTCACAAAAGATCTAATAAAATTGTACTTAAAAATCTAAAATCTATACTATGCAAATTATTTTTCCTTATACTTTTGGGTTTATTAAATTATAGTTGCATGCATGCAATATGTAAAATGTGGAAAATAGAGAACAAATAAATATGCAATTAGTCACAACCATAAGAACACAAGATACAACCTAGGAAACCCTTTCAAGAGAAAAACCAGCTAGAAGGTAAGACTGCTTTGCTCTCTTTCTCTAAATGGAAAATGGATGAATGTACATGGAAATGAGGCTTGTGGCTCGTGGGCTACTACAATGCACACATCCTCTTTATTTTCTCTCTCCTTATCCACTCTTGGCTACTCTACTCATCTTTGGAATGAAATTCACTCGAATAGAATGGAACCCCTTGTCCTGCTAGTGGTCTCGTTATAACACAACCCAATAGCTTGTTGAACCCCAAAAATGTCATCTCTAGATATGGTTTTTCGATACTATTTCCTTACTTATCATACCCTTCCCCCCCTCAAACCTATCACATTAACCTATAATGCCTATTAATAGCATAATAAGGCACTCTATGCTTCACTCTCTAAATTCTATGTTTTAATTAGATAATTAAGTGTTTTTAGAGGTTGTTTTTGCTAATGAAAGAACCTTAGCTCACTTCCGGTATCCACTGAAGACTTTTGGTACCAAAGGAACCTCCAGCCTATGAAAGTGAATTCGTGGCTAACCATGCATGGGATCACTCTCCAAGTGGATCAAACACCTGACAACATGGAAATCACCTTCAAGCATGGATATGTATCTTCTCTTTGACAATTTCAAGGTCAAACAAGGAAGGTTTGATGGCATAGAAAGTTCAACCAAACCTTATGTTCATATACAATTTCAGAGTATGAGGGATCTAGTCAGCTACACTAGGGTTACAGAGGATCTGGTGAAGTTCATAATGTTGTAAGAGATCTTCTTGTTGCACTCATGGCTAATATGAGAGGCTTCATCCCTCATATCTAGGGATCAAACCCTATCCTTGGACCATACCCTTTTTGAAGAATATATTCACTATAATTCGAGGATCTAATCTATAATTCACTTAGACACTTTGATGCCAAGGGAGTTATATATTCTATGTAAATTGTGTTGATAATACTCTTGAGATCTTGTACTTTTGTGCCTCAATCTTATGGCACTAACCTTGATTTAACTGTGGTTTTGATTAATATGAAATTTTGTTATTGATCTATCACCATGGCGACTTTTAACCTTCGAGCCTATAACATAGCTAGGCAGCACTATGGGAGGGCCCCTCACAGGAGCATATTTATTGTAAAGTATATATTCTTTTCATCTGTATGTTTGCATTTTTTCCAGATTCACTATTGTTCATGCATGTTATGAGACATGGTGTGTATATGACTAATAATGTTTTTTTCATCATCATTTCTATTGTTCATATATCGTATGTGGAGTAAACCTGTGTGAAGGATCATTGCTATATAGGCATAATCCTCATTCCTTGGTCATATTACTTTCAAAATTGCACTGGATCGACGATCATTTACAATTATGTTGTGAACAAAGATTTCAATTATACGATATTTTTCATACATAGATCTACTTGTATTCATATGTAATAACCCTAAGATTTATTTTGTGTTTTGAAGTTTGATTCAATCTGGTTGCTTTACTATAACCTTATTGCTATTAGCAATATCAGTTCTTGACTTGTGATCACCTAAAATACTTTAACTTTAGGTTTGATACATAGTAGGCTTTGAGACAAAGTAATTTTTCCTACTCTACCATACTATGTTATTTATACTTCAAGTATGATATGGTTTTCTTAGGATTCATAGGAGAATAGTATTGCCTTTGGTTGATAGTGGATCAAGATCGATATCAAAGCCTTCATTCAAACTCTAATAATACATACCTATGTTAACATATCTCGATTTGCAACAGAGCATATATATACATATTGTGTGCTTAAGTCTCATTTATAAGAAGTCCTTGTCTTTGAACAGGGCTTTGATATCTTTTATATGGTCCATGGTATGATAGTATAAGGCACACATATTTAAAAATACTACTGTGTGATCTACGATATTTGATATGAATGTATATTTGAATAAATCTATATTGATCCATTGTAATAGGAGTATTGAATGTTATGAATGCACAATGAGCTACTATAGTAAGTGTGATGATTGTTATGAATGTAGAGTGATCCATTGTAATAAGTGTGATGAATATGTAGTGATTTGTTTGGAAGCATCATTATTTATTTCTTAGAGTATATATATAGTTCATAAAGTCTTGGATTGAGATTATTTTCTAGAGCTATACCAGTAATTTTTCTCGAGCAACTAGAAAACTAGTAACTAGTAATCAACATTTCGTTATCATAGATTAGTTTTAAAAGAGATATTTGTTACAACATTTCATTTACATGTTTTTCCTTTCATTCTAACACTTGGTTTTCAACATTTTTTGGGCTAGAACTAGAACCTTCTACCATTTAGATCTAACCTGCATTGAATACTTGAACGCTTTCTTGTGAGTAGTGAAAGAGAGTATTCTCGAGCCAAGCCTGGAGGTCTATGATAAAGGCTAGATAAACAGGCCTAAAGTTCATGCATTTTTTTTCATTTCATCTTTCAAAGTTTGTTTTGTTTTCTCAACATCATATCTCTCTATTGAACTAGATTAGATTAGATTAGATTAGGGCTTTGATCAAATATATATTATTTTGCTAGCACCTCTAAGTTCACAGACTCTTGGTTCCATAATTAAATGTTGGAAATATAATAAATATATTTGACTAACATTTTTGGTGTCATTGTCGAGGAGGTGCTAAAAATGGATTAGATGATCTAGGAGGATCTCCCCTCTTGGATAAAATTTAAAGGTGTTTATTGCTGGCACATGACGAGTTCCAAAACAACTTTTGCACACCAAAAGGAAGCTCAAAAAAACTTTGGAAAAAAGTGGGAATTATAAATTATTAATACTTTAGGTGGGTTTAAGTGCTCATGTATTTTTCATTTAATTTGTAAAAAAGGAAATTTATTTAAGTGTGAGAATCTACCGCACAAACAATTTCCTAATCTCAAGTTGGAGTTGAGTTTTTCATGGGATTGTATTCCTTAAAAATGTGGATGAGATCCTTGATACATGGATTTGAGAGATTTTCTCCTTAAGAATCTCATTCATCCTCTTTTAATGCATCTAAAGAGTTATTTCTCTCCTTGGAATGCGAATCTAAGGAGATATCCTCTCCTTTGTTTTTGGATCTCTAAAATGCTATAAATTCCTCTTATGTACTCTTTGGAGAGGAAGTCCTTTTTGAGAGAGATTTGGTTTGAGAGAATTTTGTTTGGAGAGCTCTAAGAGCTCAAGAGAAGTCTTTATGAGGCATTGAATAATTGTTTGTAATGTACAAGCCTTGAAGACTCTTTGGTAGTAGAAGGCAGCTCTATGTTTTCAACCCTTTTTGATAGAGCATTGTACACATTCTTCTATGAAGAAAGATAATAAAGTGATTTGACCTTTGGAGGCGGGTCTGGAGATGTAGCCTAGTGGAGGTGGTGAACTTTGTTATCATCTTTTTCTTGATGCTTCATGTTTTGTTTGTTCATGATTTGATTGAGTTCTATATTATGTATCTTAAGTTACATTTTTATGTGGTAATTTACATACTTATGTGACAATTATGTAACTTGATTTCATAAGCCCTTACAATCAAGTAAAAGGAATTTCTTGCAAATTTTATGCTCTCAATTTTTCATATCATTAGAGCATTGGTAGTTTTTTTGTTTTACCAACACTTGTGACTTGGGGGAGGATAAATAGTAAGACGCAAAGACGCCCTCACTTCAAAATAAATGACAAAAACGTTGTAGTATATGACAATTTTTTCTTTGAAATTGTTTTCATTTAGCATACTTTACTTATTTATTTTTATATGGGTGTTGCAAGAATCCCTCCCCCCCATGTACTAAACCATGTGCCAAACAGGGATTATCAACTAGCAAAAGGAATTCAATATTGGTCAAGAGTTCAAAAAATGATCCTTGAGGATATTTTTCCCTCGCAGTAGATGGGAAACTCTCTAAATCTCAGGAAGAGAAAATCTTGATAGAAATCAATAATATACCCAAACTCCAAGAAGCAATAGGGGGAAAAAGGATCCTTGAGCCACCTCCACAAGAAGATACAAACGTCTTCTATGATCATCTTTGCTAATCTGCCAAGGAGGCCAAAGGATCATGGGCTGAGTTTGATGGAGAGTAGCCATTAGAACTTGAGATTGAGGAGTTTTTGACATGCCTATCATCGGAAACATCATGCACCCGAGAGAAACCATTCAACAACACAAGTTATGCATGGCACGGTAGAGGAGGACATATAGAGTGGTCTAGATGAGCAAGAGAGCCAAGTACATCATTATTATATTGAGTATTAGTTCCAAATAACCATCAGATCCAAACACCACTCTCTTCTTAAACAACACTTTTCATCATGTCGTATGGAGCAACTGGTCTCTCATGATCTAGTATACATTGAAGTATACTTTTCAAACCCGAGTATGAGTATATTTATTATCATGTTACACACATGGCTTCACTGCAAGCACTCATAACTTGAGAAAAGGTTTGTTTTTCAAGTAGAATAAGATGATTTAATAAATAAATAAATAAAACAATAAAGAAAAAAACAAGTCTAGTTGTGAAAACTAGGTAAATGGCACAACTAGACATGAATCTTGTTTGAAAACTAGGACTCCATGTGAGTAGGATTCACAATAAGTTACGTAAGTTTATGTTAGTTCAAATCTTGTATTGTATTTACTTCAAATCATTTATATTTTGTAATTGCGTTGACTAATGTGGGATTTCTTAAGTCCCACCTTCTCACAAACTTTGCCCCATTGACTTTAGCACATCATCTTGGGTCAAAGTTAGAGATTCCTTATGATACCTAGAGGTTTGCATACATGAATGGCAAACTCTCCTACTAAAAACAATGGAGATTCCTTAATGCTTCATGTGATTAGATCTTGCAAGGGATTTGAATTCAACACATCTATTCATATTGTTAGAGATTTCTGGAATAAAACTGTGTAACACGTGTGATCTGTCCAATGTTTCAGATGGTAACTTCATCCATCATCAGGGACCACAAAGAGCTTTATAGGTAAACGAGTGCTGGATAGCCTTTTTATAGGAAACGATAGTCGAATGCCTCAAGGAGCACATTGGTGACACCAAATACAATCGTCTTTCAAAGTCTGCCATAGCTGAACACTCTCATAAATCCAAGCACTTAATTTGTTTCGATCATAAAAAATCATAGCCCCTGCATCATTCTACAACCCTTGTATTATTCGAGAAGCCCTCGAAATCGAGAAGAACCCTAATAACTTTAATATGGAAGATGGTTATAGGCTCAGTTAATCCTGGAACCCTGTCATCCACCATATCACCCTTTGAATCTTAACCCGACCCTGATTCCCCTCTTCCTCCTCTTTATCCTTCCCTTCATCTTAAAGTTTTTGATGGTTGTTTTTTAGATTCTTTATCTATAATTACTCTCTTCATCTTATTTTATATTAACCCTTAACTTTATTTCTTCTCACTTTATTTCTTAACCTTTTATCCTTTACTCCTTTTTATCCACTTTAATCCTTACCTCCTTTACCTTCCTTTATTATTTCCCCCTTTAATCCTTAGCCTCTCTCCTAGTCATATTGTTGACCATGGACTCTATATTATGAATGTTTTTGTTGATCCCTTTCCCATTTCATTTTTAATTTATGATATAATAATAATAGATTTAGATGGTCCCATTTTTCAATAATTATATTGAATTTCATATAATTACCTTTCATTTTATTCTTATTATTCATAATTAAATTTTTTAATTCTTACTAATTCTTAATTGTCTATTAAAAATATAAAAATAAAAATCTTATTTCAAAAATTTTAACTATAATTTTTAATTATTTCAAAAATTACCAAATCAGAATCATTATTGGTCAAAGATGGTGTTTTTATTTAATTCAAATAATCTTTGGTCTCAAAATTTGGTCAAATATTATTTATTTATTTTTTGACTGTTAATCCAACATTCAACAATTGTTTCCTATAAAAAGGCTATCCAACACTCATTTACCCATAAGGCTCTCTGTGGTCCTTGATGATGGATGGAGTTACCATCAGAAACGTTGGACATATCACACATGTTACACAATTTTATTCTGGAAATCTCTAACAATATGACAAACCGTGGAAGTCTCTAATCACTCACATCTATTCATCTCTAGCAAGTTGTACTGAGGCACCTTAACACTCATTAACATAAAAGGTGAGTGGTCTCACATTGGTTAATAACTTTCCTTATTTTCCTTTAATCCAATGACTTCCTTTTGTGTTCGACTTCAACTAATCCTTTCACATGGATGGGAAGTTTACCATGGTGGGTATGAAGAATACTTCTAGTTCGAGATTCAATAACAACAATATTCAACATCGTTCAAATAAAAAGGGAATGGTACTCAAGGAAATAGAGGTAGAGTTCACTGTTCCAAAAATAGGAGATTATCTAGCACTTTTTGAGGCTTTAAGGGATATAATTTCTTCTTCGCTACAAAACTTGGAATGCATCACTACTTCTTGCTATCTTTCACCATGCTTATTCTTCCCACTATAGTTCTTTTCAGAGACTCAACATTCATATTTAGTATTGGTTTGATTCTTCTTCAGTTGCAGATTTGGCTTTAGTTCATTTCAACAAATTGAGTTACAAAGGTCCATAAAACAACAATGGTATCGAAAAAAGCAGTCGATACCAAAATTTTTGTAGGTGATTTTTATTATTTATCACGGATGCTTTAATAGTCTTCTATCTTCACTTTTAACATCTACAATGACATGAAATGGTATTGGTAAGAAAATTTTATTAAGGTAACAACTTATCTTTAATTCAATTTTTGTCTATTAAGAACATCTAAATTTTCATCTTTACAAGAAAGATACCTATTCCATCTATTTTATCCTATTCTTACTCATAATCCCTCTGTAAATAACCCCTTATTTACCCCTTATATATCCATTCACCCTTATTCTGATTTTACCTTTCGTCATACTACAAATCCATCCTTATAATTTACAAGTGTTGGGTTGTCAAATGATGAATCCTGTTTGATAACTATTCATACACAACACTTGTGACATTCCCCCATTTCTTGTAATCATAACCTAACTTTTCTTTGATTTTTATGCAAACGCTCGATGAGCCACCTCCAGACCAACATTATTAGCCAATGTGACATATACATACCCAGTGCTATACCATTCCACATGTCATTAACCTCCCGTGATGGCTAATTATAATATATTAAGCTAATGGATTCTTTCAAACCCTCTAAACCCTTGTGCTATGCATTCCAATTAAACTATTGTTATAGTGTCATTTGTTGCATGTTGACCAGATTGCGAAATTGGTGAGCATATTAAGTGGTTGACAAGGAAAACAAACCAAGGTTTCAAGATGTAGGGCATTGGCATAAAGAGATCAAGGTTTCATGGCTTGGAGCAACAAAGTACTAATATCTTAGGGTTTCAAGTGTAACCCTCATAGAAGTAAGAATGGTGGTTGATATGCATGAGCCCACCGCTCAAGCCTTGGAAACATTGCCTAAGTATAATGCAAGTCATTGATGCTTCGATGGGTTTGAGTGGCAATAATTTTTGGCTCAGTTATAAGGACATGATGACATAGTAACTCTGTACTTTTCACAAAATTTCTATGGAATAATTTCTCGAATAGGAAACCTGGTCATGCAAGTAATCGAGGAGACCATGGATCAAGCCGCTAGCCTCCCTAGGATTGGGGAGAAGTGGTTCAAAAATAAGCCACTGGATAAAGACGCCTACAAATTAGATGCAGACTGGACTAGAGGTATAACTCGCACATGGCTCAAAAGATGAGTGGACCAAATTGTTGCTGATCCTACAAATTTTTTTAACATATCATAGCAAAATTTTGTTGTATTTTAAGTTTGGGAAAATCCCTAATTTTCCTTATTATCTATGCAAAAGATTGGGTAATATGGCAAGATAGACAAAACATAACAAGAAGAACCCTTCCACTAGCTTACACCATCATGAATTAGTTAAAATTTTGATTGTGGAGGAGTTGAACGATATGAATGAAACCTGGGATAATTTCATGGTCCAAAATAACTTTGTGTTTTGATTGCAAGGGAATAATAGAGATCCACCTTTACAGAAGGAGCATAATAACGAAAATCATGAGCAGAGCCCAACTCAAACTCAGGCATGGGTGGGTGACTCCCCACGACATCAAATACAAAAGAATAGGGCAACGTAGAAAAGATAAATCCGCTTGTACCCACTTGCAAAGTTATTAGAAATATGTCGAGACAATAGGGGTTACTAAAGTATATTAAGCCATCACCCGTGCTTACCCCACATATCACCAAGAACACTTCTTTTTGTGTCGAATATGGAAATATACGGATCTTGGATGAGCTCTTTGGAATAAAGAGAAAGCAAAGGAATCAGTTTACTAGCCCCATGAAGGAGACATGTCCTAAAGTGTTTGCTCAAAAGGTTGTTGAAAAAGAGTTTCAATGTGATATGCCTACTCAACCTTTTCATAGTTAATATATTAACCACAATGATCCCTTGCCAAATGAATCAATGTTTTATTATACTCCTAGTGATCCATTAGTTGAAAAATTGAATAGGAGAAACAATAAGATTAAGAGTCTCAAGGAAGATGTTCTTGAGCTAACAATCCTTAATTGTTGCATACAGAAGGAAAATGATCAATTGAAGGATCAAAGCTCTAGATTCTAGGAAGGAATTAGAAAGTTGTAGGATATACTTTCATCTCAAGGGAGATTAGCGAATTGAATAACTAGAACAAAGGGAGGACTTAACATCCTCATCAATGCAACAAGACTTTATTGAAATAGGTTACAGGATGGAGATACATAATTTTGAGATTTTGTGTTGGCTTGCAAGAGGACATATAATAAGATTTCCATGGGGGAGATGTTGAACCCCATGAATGTCATCTTTAACTATCCTTTTCCCATACTATTTCCTTACTTATCATACCCCTTCCCCCCCTTAAACTTATCATATTGACCTCAAATCCCTATCAATAGCATGGTCATGTACTCTATGATTCATTCTTCAAATTCTATGTTTTAATTAGATAATTAAGTGTTTTTAGAGGTTTTTTTGCTGATGAAAGAACCTTAGCTCACTTTCAGTACCAACTAAATACTTTTGGTACCAAAGGAACCTTGAGCCCATGAAAGCACATTCATGGCTAACCATGCATGGGATCACCGTCCAAGTGGATGAAGCACATGATAACATGGTAGTCACCTTCAAGCATGGATATGAATCTTTTCTTCAATAGTTTCTAGGTCAAACAAGGAAGTTTTGATGGCATAAAAAGTTTAACCAAACCCTATTCTCATCTACAGTTGTAGAGTATCAGAGATCTGGTCTGCTACACCAGGGTTGCATATGATCTAGTGAAGTTCACAATCCTGCGAGAGATCTTTTGGTTTTTCTCATGGTTAATATGAGAGGCTTCATCCCTCAGATCTAGGGATCAAACCTTATCCCTGGATGAGACCCTATCTAAATAATGCATTCACTGTAATTCGAGGATGTAATCTATAAATTCACTCAAGCACTTTGATGCCAGAGGAGTTGGATATTTTGTGTGAATTGCATAAAAAATACTCTTAAGATTTTGTACCTTTGTGCCTCAGTATTATGGCACCAGCCTTGATGTAATTATGTTTTATTTAATATGAAAGTTCATTATTGATCCATCATCATGGTTACTTTTAATCTATGATCTTGTAGCCTAGCTAGGCACCACTATGGGAGGGCCCTTCATAGGAGTGTCTTTATTGTAAACTATATCTTCTTTTCATTTGTATGTTTGCATTGTTTCAGATTCACTCTTGTTCATGTTGGTTATGAGACATAGCGTGTATATGACTGATAATGTTATGTTCATCAACATTTCTATTCTTCATATATCATATTCAGAGTAACCCTGTGTGAAGGGTCGTTGTTATATAAGCATAAGCCTCATTCCTCGGTCATATTACTTGCAAGATTGTACTGGAT
The DNA here is from genome assembly GCA_031772625.1 of Pinus tabuliformis. Taxonomy (NCBI): domain Eukaryota; kingdom Viridiplantae; phylum Streptophyta; class Pinopsida; order Pinales; family Pinaceae; genus Pinus; species Pinus tabuliformis. The sequence continues at coordinate 346,109,039 of CM062817.1, forward strand.
TGGTGATCATTTACAATTCTGTTGTGAACAAAGAGTTCAATGATACGATATTTGTCATGTAGAGATCTATTTGTATTCATATGTAATTAACATGATATTTATATTGTGGTTTGAAGTATGATTCAATCTAGTTGCTTTACTATAACCATATCAATATTAACAATCTCGGTTCTTGATTTGTGATCACCTGAAATAATACTTTAACTTCAGGTTTGATATGGAGTAGGCTTTGAGACAGAGTATTTTGTCATACTTTGCTATTTATACTTTGAGTCTAATATGGTTTTCTTAGGATCCATACGAGAATAATATTGCCTTTTGTTGATAGTGGATCAAGATCTATATTGAAACGTTCATTCAAACTCTAATAATGCATACCTATGTTAATAGATCTCGATTTGCAATAGAATAAATATACATACTGTGAATTTGAGTCTTATTTATGAGAAGTCATTGTCTTTGAACAGGGCTTTGATATACTTTATATGGTTCATGGTATGATAGTATAAGGCATATATTACTTATTGAAAAAGACTACTATGTGATGTGCGATATCTGATATTAATGTATAGTTGAATAAATCTATATTGATCCATTATAATAGGAGTATTGAATGTTATGAATGCATAGTGAGCTATTGTAGCAAGTGCGATGACTGCTATGAATGTTTAGTGATTTATTGTAACAGGTGTAATGAATATGCAATGATTTGGTTGCAAGTATTGTGGTTTATTTATTAAATTATATATAGTTCACAAAGTATTGGTTTGAGATTAGTGTCTAGACTTAGGCTAGTATTCTTGCTTGAGTAGCTAACAACTAGAAAACTAGTATCTAGTAATTATCATTTGGTTATCATAGATTAGTTTTAAAACGAGATCTTTGTTTCAACGTTTCATATAAATTCTCTGTCTTTCATTCCAACACTTGGTTTTCAAGAATTTTAGGACTAGAACTAGAACCTTCTACCATTTATATCTACCTTGCATTGAATACTTAAACACTTGCCCGTGAGCAATGAAAGAGAGTATTCCTAAGCCAAGCTAGGAGGTCTATGATAAAGGCTAAATAAACAAGCCTAAAGTTAATGTGTTTTTTTTTTTTCATTTCGACTTTCAAAGTTTGTTTTGTATTCTCAACATCAAATCTCTCTTTTGAGCTAAATTAGATTAAATTAGGTCTTTGATCCCACATATATTTTTCTAACACCTCTAAGTTCACATACCCCTGGTTTGACAATCAAATGTTGGAAATACAATACATATTTTTTGATCAACATAGCTTACTAGTGGTTAGGTTTGACTCCTTCAACTCTTAAGTATAGTTAGAAGATTAACTCTTCTAGAGTCTTCCTCAGCATGATCATATGGCTAGCCCCATTTCCATGAATAATGGGGGCTGATGTGGCATCCTTTCGAATATGGTGGTCAAAACAGGAAGGTCAACTTCTGAGTGGCATAACTTTTACATAGGGACTCTGATTGAGGCGATTCTTGCATTTTAGAAAGGTCTTTGTGTGTAGAATAACACAAAAATGTGATACGTTTAAGCAAAAAAAATTTACCCCCCCCAACCCCCCCACCCCCCAAAAAAAAAATGTTGTTTGATGCCTCAAACTTTTCTTGGAAGGTTTCAAACCCCAATTTGCTAAATTGTCGCCAATAAAAATGGCCTTGTGAGTTGATTCCTTCATATTTTTTCAGTCTTAAAGGTTCAAGATGGATTGCAAACAATATAATGATCCAATTTGGATCACTACTCATAAAAATTAATTTTATGTTATTAAATAATCTTTCATAAAAAATATTTTTCATTGAAATCATTATTTCCTTTATTATGCATGATTATGGACTACATATTTGTTATTTCTCCTTCTCAAGTATCTAAAAAATGATTGTGTGTTGCATAATATGATCTCCTTTTAATCAATTTTATTTTTTCTAGGTGATTAACAATTCTCAAGGCCCCTTTGGCAAAGAAATGATGTCATCATATAAAGAGCTATTGTAAGCAACCTTTACTTCATTTGATTCTTAAACCTTAGATTGCAGGTTGCTGGTGAATTGTAAGAAGTTCTATATTTTTGCATATTTGAACTAAGTCTGGTGAACATCATGAATTGTACTAATGTTAAGATAGTGACAAAAATACTTTACAACCACGTCAAACTCCTAAGGGAAAGTTCACCAACTAACAATGAATCAAGTAAAAAATCAATAAAAAATGATGAATCCTTCTTTAGATGCATGGACACTCCACATTATTGAATAAATAATTACCTTTTTTAAAATACCCATGGAGTCAATGATTTAGGGGGGAAAGTGAATAACATGGATGAAAATTCATAAAGAGAAATCATATTCAATTCTCTATATTCAAATGCTTGTATTTCTAGACAAGGAAAAGATAACTAAAATCACTCTTCTTATTATTGAGATTTGAAACCTTTCATGTTTATTTTTGTTTCACTAGCATGTTCATGACTTGCAGGACAACCTATGGTATAATAAACTATGACCTATTGGAATCTAATCCATCAAAATCATTGTGTGCTTGGGCCACACCAATCCTTAACATGGATGGATTTTAGGTCTCTCCTATTATCTACCACAAATTTTTGTTTGGGTCATCATATAAAATGAGGTCCTTCGAAACCAATTTCACTAGCGAGATTTGACACACATTTCATGTATCTTAGAATGCACAATACCAATCCTTTGGCATGCATGAAATAAATTTCCATCAATACAAGTGAAAATTTAAAAAAGGTGAGTTGAAGGCTGATAAAGAGCTCAAAATTAGGCTCAAAACTTAAAGTGGCAGAATCTCGATAAACTTAGCTTTAGATCGAAGTGCTCGTCATCTTGATTCCAACGGTGTGAATGACACTAGAATCCGAGCTCATATGAAGAAGTTAGAGCAAGTCAAAGTTCAGGTTTGGCTTGGACAAATGACAGGAGAAGATGACGTGGCAGGACTCTTCAGCGAATGGGGAAGCGCCAAGTGGCAGGCTGCCATTGGCAGGCTGCCATTGGCCCCGCATTTCGCAAATCAAAGATTAGAGTTGGGTTGGCATTAAAGAATTGGCCCCATAGCAAGGCAAGGTATGATGCGATAATCGCAATCGCACATTGCAAAAAGGAAGTGTTAAAGAATCGGCCCTCGAAAGGATTAGGGTTGCGATGCGATTGCACATTGCAAAAGGGAAAGCACTACAAAAATCGGCCCCCAGTGTACAAGGTTGCGATGCGATAATCATAATCGTAGATCGCACAAGTGCAGAGTCCTGTATATATGTTACCCCCCTAAGTCCATCGATTGCGATTTGCAATATTCTGAATGCGATAAGATTATGGACTACAATTTATAGTTCTGACGGGTCCGCCGCATATCGTAATTGCATATCGCCCACGCGGCATAAGGCCCACTAGTTCTTACCAATTGCAATTTGCGATGGGGCTATTGGTGCCGATAGTTTATGATCGGAACCGTCACCTTAACTGTCGGGCCTAACCACCTTGCATATGACCACTAGGCCTTAATTGTGAGATAGACGGGTTCGTTGGCAGGGAAGTTGGCGGGATCACCAATTTTGGTGGGACTGCCAAAATTAACTCCAGATAATGAATTTAACTAGAAGTTAGCCAAATTTGGAGGAGGAAATTGTGGAAAGACTAACAGAAGTCATAACTAAGGTAGTTTTCGACCAAATTGGATGCAAAAAGAGGATAGATAGCCATTTTTTCACATTATGGACTCATTGGAGCAAGTTTCAAAAGCATTTGAGCATTGTAAACACATATTTTTACACTTTTGAGCATAATAGAGAGGCCCAAGCCATTGGAAGTTGGACCAAGGAGACGTAGCCCAGGAGGGGTGAACTCCTTTATCATGTTCCTGTTGTAATTTGTTTTTTGATGATGTTCTGTACATGTTTATGCTACTGTTCAGTCTCTTATTTATGTCAAATTTCTCATAAAATTAACATAAAAACTCATCATTTCACTTGAAAAAATTCATGAATCCTTAAGCACAATGAAAGCATTTTGTTTCTAATCTGAGGAGGATCTTAACACATCAATCTAATATTATAAATCTGATCATTTTTGGTATCAGAGCTCTAGGTTTTATTTGTGAAAGAAGGATTTCACTGTTTGCAAGTATATGTCATGCTTACAAGGTTAAAACTCAAATGAGGAGAAGGGAGGCTGGTTGGAAGCCCTGAAGTTGGGTCAAGGGGAGGGAGAGCAAGGTCGCCGCAATATCCAACACCATTTCAACCTTGAGTTGAAGTTGAGACTCCAGAGATCATGTCTCATGAAGGAGAACCTACAAACATGACAGAAGATGAGAAGACCTTCATAAAGGTTTTTTTTGAAATGACAAAGATGGTGAAGGTCCTCTATGAAGAGAGGAATACTAGGTTGCAAGGGGAAAGTTCTAAACCTCCCAAAGGAGAAGGCTCTTCAGGAGGAGGTAATGGAAATGGAGATAAACCTCCACCATTTCCACCATCTTCTTCATCATCTTCTTCAAAAGCATATTCACCCTCTTCCACTAACACAACCCTTACTCATAATCATCATCATACTTCAAAAGGAACTGGTAAATCATCTTTTTTAAAACTTGATGTTAAATTTGAGCTGCCCATGTATAATGGTGAAGTGAATGCAGAGAAGCTTGATAATTGGATTCGTCAGTTGGAGGTCTATTGCAGGATTCAAAACCTTCAAGAGCATAACATAAAGATTCAGTTAGTTTCCTTGAGAATGGATGGTGCAACACTAGTATGGTGGGAATCAAAGATCCAAGAGGAGATTAAAAAACACGGTAAGATCTCAATTTATTGGATTGGTTTCATTGCTGCAATCAACAGACAATTCTACCCTCTAACTTATATGCATAAAGCCTTCATGAATTGGCAGAGCTTTAAACAACTTAAAGGTCAAAATGTGCAAGATTACACCCAAGAATTCAGAAAAGGGCCTTTGATGTTAGGTGTAGATTTGCAATCACAGGACACATTGTTGAAGTACATAGGGGGTTTACAAAGTTACCTTAGGCATACTATCTTAATGTTTAATCCCAATAATCTAGATGATGTGTGTGTGCAAGCCACCCATATTAAGGCAAGAGGGAAAAACACTCCAGAAGAAGGAAGTAAAAAACCATTTAAGGGTAAAGAGAAAGAAGAGGCTTTAAAGGGAAAGAAAAACACATCCATTAAAAAGGAAGGAGAGAGAAAAATATGTAAACATTGTTCCAGAGAGGGTCGCGATGAAGCTCATTGTTGGATGTTTCATCCCAAAATGAAACCAAATAAATTCAACAACAAGGGAAAAGAAAAGACAACTGTTGTCACTCAACAGGATTTGGGATCCGATTCGGGTGATGAAACTAAAATCACAACCATTGGGTTAAAAGGAAAAAAATCCATTGCTAGCACTAGTTCTTCAAACTCACAAAATGAAGCATATGAGAAAAGAAGAGAGGAGGAGACAGAGAGATTGGAGAGTGATGTGTCATCCACATCTTCCGGTGCTTATGCATCTTATTCATCGCCTTTCTCGAATAGGGAGATTAACTAGAGATTTTCAGAAGAAAATGATGAATTAAGAAGGCCATTGCGAGAAGAGAAAGAGGAGAATCAAAGGTTGCTACGCTGGTTGCAAGCCAAGGATGAGGCCTTGGAAAAGTTGCAGCGTGACCCCTGTGAGGTAAAAAACAATTCTTCAACTCCATGTATGTTTCCTGATGATGATTTCGCCATTTTTGAAAACCATACCACAAGAATTGGCTCCAAAATGTTAAGGAGAATGGGGTATGAGGGGAAGGGCCTTAACATTAATGGCCAAGGAATCATAAACCCCATCAAAGTAGAGGAATTACCCCATCATGCAGGACTTGGGTATGTCAGGAAGGAGGTTGGGGAATGCGCCAAAAAATCCAGTGAACCACCAACGACAGTTGATGAGAAGACCTCATCAGTTCTTTCTAAATTGACAATGGAGGTAAAATATGTTGATTTCTCCTCACTTTCGTCTTTGCATGATATAATTTTTGTTGGAACTGTGGAGATATCCATTACAGGGAAATACATGAGACTCCTTATCACGATGAGGTACAAGGAAGAAGAAGGACTTGGTGTTAATGGCCAAGGCATAACTCAACCATTGGAGGTTAAGCAAAGACCTCGATTTGCAAAGTTGGGGTGCATTGAAGGACAATGCTCAAATATGTAAGAAGCTTCCACGACATTGTTGAAACTGCCGAGGAAACAGGATGATGGGAACACATCACCATCAACCTATGGCAATATGCATTGTAGAGAAAGAGCTGAGGCAAGCTCTCGTTCCCATGATCATACCAGAGACCAACAAGAAAGGTATAAACAGTCTCGGTATTCTAATGTTCATTTTGATTACAACCATATTGTTAATAATGAACAGAAATCATGGCATAGAAGAACTTGCAGTTTTTTCGGATTGCATAACCATGTGTTTGTTGAGTGCTAGAGGAGAATAGCAGTATGAAAAAGGATGAGGCGTGAAAGACCCTCTCAACAACAGGCAAAGAAGAAGGTAAAGCAGATATGGAGGAAGAAGGCTTATTGTAGTCATTGCGACAGAGGTGGTCATCAAAGAGCCACGTGTTGGAGGCTCCATCCAGAGCAGCGTCGCAAGGACAAAGCATCCATGCATGAACCAGGTGAAACAATTGTTCAACCAACGAATGTGCCACAAGGAGACGACCTAGTCACTTTGATAAGTGAGGGATGGTTTTTTTAGGTGTGGTAGAATGTCTTGGCCTTATTTTGTGTTGCATTTAAAACTGTGAAAGTGATGATGTGTTTCCATCACTTGTTGAAGCAAAAATAGTGTTTGGCCTTATTTTTGTAAATCATGTGTTGCAGTGATGATGTGTTTTCCATCACTTATTGAAGAAACAATGATGTTTGGCCTTGTATTGATAGTTGGAGTATTGTTTCCATTTTTATGTAAACTTGACCACAGAGTATGTGTTATAAACTTGTGGCAAGTATGGGATGCTTGGCTCATTTTTGGTCATATAGCTAAACATGTAATTTGCAAGATATTGTACTACAGGTTTGCAGGAGATGTAGGTGTCAGCTCATCGCTTATGGCTCCGAAGGACAAAGGTGAAGGAGAAGGAAGGATGACCTGTTAGGACACTTGTGGTGCAGAAAATGTACAAAGCAATTGCAGATTATTTAATTCTTTTGGGTTCCAAAAGGATTCTAGTGGGGAGGAGTGATCAGGTGCTCAAAATTAGGCTCAAAAATCAAAGCGGCAGAATCTCGATAAGTTTAGCTTCAGATCGAAGTTCTCGTCATCCTGATTCAAATGATGCAAACGACACTTGAATCAGAGCTCATATGAAGAAGTTAGAGCAAGTCAAAGTTCAGGTTTGACTTGGATATATGACAAGAGAAGATGATGTGGTAGCACCCTTTAGTGAATATGGAAGTGCCGAGTGGCAGGCTTCCATTGGCCCCGCATTTTGAAAATCATAGATCGAAGTTGGGTTGGCATTAAAGAATCGGCCCTAGAGCAAGGCAGGGTGCGATGCGATAATCACAATCATACATCATAGAAAGGAAGTGTTAAAGAATTGGCCCCCAACACGATCAGGGTTGCGATGCGATCACATATTGCAAAATGGATGACACTATAGAAATCGACTCCCAACGTATCAGGTTGCGATGCGATAATCACAATCGTAGATCACACAAGTGCAGAGTCCCATATATATGTTACCCCCTGAATCCGCCGATTGCGATTTGCGATATTCCGGATGCGATAAGATTATGGACTACAATTTCTAGTTCCGATGATTCCGCCGCTTATCGCAATTGCATATCGCCCACGCAGCATAGGACTTGTCGATTCTCTCTAATTACGATTTGCGATGGGGCTGTCGGTGCTGATAGTTGATGACCTAACCACCTCACATATGACCACTCAGCCTTAACCATGAGATAGATGGGTTCGTTGGTAGGGAAGTTGGCGGGACTGCCAATTTCGAAGAAACTACCAGAATTAAATCCAGATAATGAATTTAACTGGCAGTTAGCTAACTGCCAGATTTGGAGGAGGAAAATGTGGAAAGACTGGCAGAAGTCATAACTAAGGTAATTTTTGACCAAATTGGATGCAAAAAGAGGCTAGATAGCCATTTTTTCACATTAAGGACTCATTGGAGCAGGTTTCAGAAGAATTTGAGGATTGTAAACACATATTTTTACACTTTTGAGTATAACATAGAGGCCCAAGCCATTGGAAGCTGGACCAAGGAGACGTAGCCCAAGAGGGGTGAACTCCTTTATATTGTTCCTGTTGTAATGTGTTTTTGATGATGTTTTGTACATGTTTATGCTGCTGCTCAGTCTCTTATTTATGTTAAATTGCTCATAAAGTTAACATAAAAACTCATCATTTCACTTGCAAAAATTCATGAATCCTTAAGCACAATGAACGCATTTTGTTTCTAATCTGAGAAGAATCTTAGCAAAAAAATTTAATATTCTGAATCATATCAAAGGCAATGAATGATAATAATGGATTACAAAAATATACATATATACTACAACAATGATTGATAGTGTTAAGATGATTGTGGACCAAAATTAAGATAAATCTACACATATAAATAATTCAATATATCATGATTGATCATGGTTGCCTCTCAAATTGTTGCCTTCAAATATGGTCTAGGTTTAACTTCTCAAAAAGGAAAGCTTCTATTAAGTCTCGAAGCCACTTTAAATGCATCAACTATATATTTAAGGTCACTGCCTAAGGAAATATTAAGTCCTGATGGACATAAAATAGGTTGCCAAATGACAACACCTTGAATAGTTAGGTGAATTTCATATTTTTTAAAGTTTTAAGAGAAATTTAAGCATGATATGTACACAGGGTGAACTATAATTACATTATTTATAAGGGAGAAGGTAGGAGGTGAAAAATGAAAAGGGCCCCAATTTATTAATCCTTAAGTACAAATGGAGTGTTTTTTTTCTACAACAATTGGTGACACACTCAGAGAACCAACTATCTATGTTCATGAAAATATGATAAATAATGATAAGATTGCATAAAGCATAAAATTTCTATTTTTATGTAGCCTTGTGAATAAATGTTGATGGTTATCTATAAAAATGAGAAAGAATAGACCTGTACTTGTACTTACCCATTAACTCTTATCCAAAGGGATTAGGGGAATAAAATACAATTAGGAATTTGGGCTTTAAATTTGACTACTAAGAGTGGCTTGCTTTCCATGATCGATGCAAACTATTCAACTCATGTTCTTTGACTAGACATTGTTTCATTTCTATCAAGCGTCCACAAACCCAACAATGTTGCCTTGATATAGTGTATGCATTAACCTATTGCCAATGAGCGTCCATAGCCCCAATGGATTTTCATACGCTTCCCACACCTTTGGTGCTTTTAACTTCGTATATTTTATAATTTATTATTTGCCTTTTGATAAAAAATGTTTAAGATTGCTTTTAAGCAACAATGAATAGGAAGTATGTTGATATTAAAGTTACTTTGATAAAATGCATCTCATGTAGCACAACTTAGCTTTCATATTAGTATTTTCCATTCCTAATATTATTTATTTTATAAGGGAAAATGAAACTCTGGAAAATATTTCATTTTATAATATTTTCCTAGGAAGAATCTCTCTATAAAGATAAGTCAACCATTAAACATTTATTATGATGACATAATGTTCATAATAAACTTTCAAGCTTATATACAATCATATAATAATTTTATATTAGGAACCAAGGATCCATACCGTTCATTGACTAGATGGAAGCAGGCTATCATTCCAGTCCTAATGCAATTGGTTCGATAGTTCTTCAGGTCCTCCACATTAAGGAAAATCCCTCACTTTATTGGTGGGTTTGAACTTGAAACAAAGATACAATGTGTGTAGCTCCTTGTTATAAGAAAAAAAAATAGCAAATGGATTTACAAAGAATATTTACATATTTTCAATCAAGATGCATTATCATTTGATGAAAAACATTTCTTCAAAATTTTTCCATTTACAGGTAGAGTATCCTCTACTCCATCTAGTTATTGTAACAAAAAGGTGCCTCTACTCCATCTGATGATTGTAACAAAAAGTTGGATGGACCTATCTTTTAAGGAAACTGAAATGGTCCCAGCCATATCTTTTGAAATTTGGTATGTTTCCCTTTCTCTTCGTGAGCTTTTTCCAATTTCCGAACAAGATTACCAACATCAAAATTCTTATCACCTTGTGAGTGATTGTCAAACCATTTCTTAATTACCTTTTGATGATTTGCATATGTTTGGTTGGATTTGCCTCTTTCCTCTTCTAGCTTTAAAAGGAGATGCTGGCAGGGACCCAGCCGATGTTCGATGTGCCTGAATGCTTCAGAAACAAACCTGCATATGTTCTTCCATTGTCCATCGTCACTTCAAATCTGGTATGATTTATCTATGCATTTTGTTTTCCCTCTCATCCGTTTCTCGTCTGTAGAGGAAGGAGTTCTTTGGTGGAGTGGGCAACCGCCCTCTAGGAGGTCACTGTTCATTATCACCTGTTGGCATCTATGGATCTGGAGGAATGCACATATTTTTCAAGACGCAAAGGAGCCTATCCAGGCTTTCTTCCAGCGTATACTGGCCTGTCATGAGTCCCTCCATTAAAAGCTTTTTGTATTATCATGCTTCTCTTTTGATGTCGTAGTCCTAGATCTGATCCTGGTTTTTGTTGGTCAATATGTCTCTATGCCTCATGATCCATTGGAACATGGTTCCTTCATATCAGTTGACTGGGCGCAACTGTCATCTTGGTGGTCTGTGTTTTTTGGTACAGTTTTATAACAGTTTTGTAAAAGTTTCTGGGTCTCAAAATCTGGGAGAAGTTCTGTCTCTTCTCAGTGTTATTTATGTCGCTGTCCTGAATTCGATTTCGGTCATTCTGAAAATGATGCTTAGGCATTTCTCATGAAGGTAAAGAATGAGGGCTGGGCTTCCTGCCGTAACAGCCTCATACAGTTTTTTGTATCTAGACCTTTATATATCCTTAATATAAATATATGATGTTTTTTTCTTCTGAAAAAAAAAAAACTCAAACAAGGTTCCTCCTCGATAGATTGGACTAACATAAGTGATGGTAAAGTGACATTAGGGGGTAATATGTCTTCTTTCCCATATACGAGGAAATAAGGGGAATTCCCTATTGTTGCTTTATATGTTATCCGATCTGCCCATAAGACACTAATGAGGGATTTATGCCAATTTTTATGGTTTTCACTAACAATCTTTTTAATTAATTTTCAGAAGGTTTTTATTAGTAGACTCTGCCAATCCATTGCATTGAGGATAATAATTAACTGAGTATTTTAATTTAATACCTTTATGTATAGAAAATTCAATAAGTGGTGTAGAGGAAAAGTATGTTTCATTATCAAATAGTAAAGTTCTCGAGAAACCAAACTTGACAATAATGTTTTGTTCAATAAAAGATATTACCTTATCTGAGGTAACACTTTTTAAAGGAATAGCCTCCACCCATTTTGTAAAGTAATATGTTGCTGTAAGAATGTATTTATGCTATTTCAAAGAATTATGAATAATCCAACTGATTACGTCCAAACCCCATTGGTTGAAAGGTTGATCAATGACCATCGGTTGCAAAGGTAAGGTTGATATTCTGTCTTTGCTTGCTAAGATTTAGCAAATCTTACATCTTCGAACATATGCATGCGCCTCCTTAAATAATGTTCGCAAATAATATCCTATGCATAAGATTTTATGGGGTACTGTATCAACACCTAAATCCCCACTTGTAGGTCCATCATGTAAATCATGAAAAACTTTATGAACATCATATTTTTCTAGACATCTAAGTAGAATAGAATCATAATTTTTTTTAAAAGAACTCCATTAATCAATTGATATTAGTTAGCCTTTGATATTAAGGTACACTTTTTCCTTAGATATAAATGAGGAGGAGAAATTCCATTAGATAAATAGTAAATCAAGTCGGCATAAATAAAGTTTGAAAAATCAAGAATAACACATACTTGAGATATAGTTTCAAATTCTTGTTCTTTAGAAATTTTGTTAGACTCAAAATCAATAGCTTGTGTAACCAACTTACATAAACCTTGACCATGCAAAATTTTGAATGGTTTATTCTCTAGATCATATTCTTGGAGTGTTGTGACCCAATGAGCTCTTTTCTCTCCAAGATCCTTTTGAACTAACAAACTTCGAACAATAGGATATGGAACCATTATTTTTGTGTGGGATTCTTTTTTGTATCCCAGAGGAACCGAGTAGCCTTCTTGACATGTAATTAATAGTAAACCTCTAGGGGGCTGCGATATGTCCTCCTCCCCATAGTCCGGGTCACAATAGGGGGGTTTGAACCTGGGCCGTTCGAGTTTCAACGATTTCACATTTCTTGGATTAACCAATTGAGCTACCCCCCCCAGAATCATTCTAGTGCTAAAGGCATACACACTCTATCCTCTTATGGATTTGAACCTATCACCTTTTAGGAGGGAACACATGCTCCTAAGCATTAGGTCCACTCAAGCTGTATATTTTGGTGTGGGATTTAGCAAAAATGGTCTAAAATGTTTTACATATTAAAGAACAACATAAACTTATTTCTCCACATCACAATAATTGATTTCAACTCCCAAAAATCCTAAACTATCAAAATAAATTGGTACTTTTGCTCCATGATCATTCTTTTGAGTGAGCATTGTTGCATAGGATTGGTCAGAAGCAAACATATAAAGGATAAATTATTTATTAAAATAAGGCAATATCAAAGAAAGAGCTTGTAACTTCATTTATAGTCTCAAAATCCTTTTTTCTGGAGTATTCCATTTGAATAAAACATTTTTGTAAGCTTGGTAGGACTACATCTTCATCGTGTCCAACTTCTCACCCCGATCGGGTGGATAACACGAGATTTGAACCCAAGACTTCCAGTTCGGTGAGACTTCATTTCCATGGCCATTGCCAATTGAGCTACCCCAAGTGGACAATAGTAATTCCATTTTTAGAAATGATGAATCCCAATAATTTTCCTTCATAAAGTGCAAAGAAAATTTCTTAGGATTTAACAAGATCCCATATTTCCTACATCATTCAAATATTTGTTTTAAATGATAAATGTGATCAAAACATTTCTTTGAGTAAATGGTAATATCATCTACATAGACAACAATAGACTTGTTAATCAAGCCTTTGAAATAAAATGTCCATTTGCCTATGAAGACTCTGAAATAAATGTCCATTTCCCTATCCTTGACTTAAATGAAGCCAATTCAGTCAACATCCTACTCAACTTCGGAACATAACAATTGAGAATCCCCAAGCCTTTTAAAGACTTTGTTAGACACATACATGGCAACAATAGAAGATAAATGATAAGCATGAGAGAGTATCTATTATTAAAAAATGATATACATTTATAGTACATTCATATGACCTTTGGTTTCGTATTCCAAGGTCTCTTGGACTTCCTTAGACTATTCAGCTTCCACACCAACCCTTAGAGGATTAGGTGTCCAACATTCCCCCCCTTAATCCGAAGGGTTATGTATGAGTCCAAGAAGAGCGCTGTAATACAAAACGTTCAAAAATGCATGGCAGCACTAGGCTGAATGTTCTCTTTGAAATGTTGGTATAAGGGAGATGGTTTAAGGATAACCACCAACACTGGAATGCTTAGTGCAGTTCCCAAAACTCTTCCAAGTCTAGCATGAAGCTCAGGTCTTCTGCTAGAGGAAGTGCTCCTGATGTTTTGAAGAGGGAAACCTTCAACCAATAAAGGGAGGTCTCACCCCGCATAAAAGGGAGAACCTCAACCTGAAAAGGGAGGTCTCAACCTGTGATGGTTTAAGGATGACCAATAACTCTGGAATATTTAATGCAATTCCTGTAACTCTTCCAAAACTAGCAAGAAGCTGAAGTCTTCCGCTAGAAGAAGTGTCCCCAATTCTTTGAAGAGGTATCACTAACTGAAGGCATGCTCAGGGGCATTTTTGTCTCTGACAACAACTCTGAATCTGGTATAGAAGGTTGTGGCTCAGACTTGCTTGATGTGGCTTTGATGCTTGTAGATGACCATCACTTCCCCCCCTTGTCAGATACAAGGTGAGAAGATGAAGAAAAATCTACTGCAAGACTTTTCAATATTCGAGAACAAATCTTGTTGTATGAGCGAAATATCTTCTTGGCTGTTGAAGCCCATTGCCAAGAAGCAATCCATCCAAGATGAATCTTTGTTCTTGCAGGAGGTTTGTTTCTGAAGCATCTGTTTGAAGAATGTCTTGTTTTATGATAGTGCTTACATGGATGAAGATCAAAACAGTGATCTTTCAGATGGCCAACTCAGTCACAGTGTTGGCATTTCACAATCTGTTGTTGCTGCTGTGGAAGAGGGGCAAAATATAGAACAACTGAAGGTGAACTGTCATGAAGGAATCCAGCGCTCTGAAACTGGATAGACTTTGAGTAATCTGGAATATGAAAGGGCATGTCCTTGTCATATCCAAGACCAGTTCTGTGCTTGTTGTGGACAAGCTCTTCCTAAGGTCTCATGACCGACTTGGGAAGTGCAGACTGAATTTATACATCTTTATGCGAAACTGCTCTTGAAATTGGCACTTGATGGGGATCAAACTCAACATTACTCACTTGATGACTTGCTGGTTGTTGATAGGATCCTGTTTCAAAGTCAAATAATGGATTGTTCTAAAAAAGTTCAAAAGGATGTCTTTTCTGTTGTAACTCCTCTTGCTGTAGCTTTGTCTCGAGCTGCAAAAACTCAATATTCTCTTATGCATTTTGCAGACACATTTTAATATTGGAAAGAGAGGTTTTGTTGATCTTAACCATCTCATCAATAAACAACATAAACTGTGAAACGAGAATTAATACTGTTACCCGTTTTGTAGAGATAGCAAAAAAGTAACCCGATTTTGAAAAGCGGCGATGCAGAATACACTTAAAATAACCGATACGATTACCCGTTTTGTAAAGGTAGCAAAAAAGTGACTCGATTTTGAAAAGTGGTGATGCAGAATACACTTCTTTTTTTTGGAGCATATTTTTGACACTTCAAAATTTTCTTATGTATCAAATATAAATATTTTTCTTTTTAAATGTTACTGATTTTCATGCTGATTTTGAGATGTGTTGATGCAACATACCTTTTTTTTAGAGGACTTATTTTTCACACTTTAAAATTTATTATGTTAATTTTTTTTGAAATCATGATTATTTAACGAATTTTCAAGTTTTTTTTTTTTTTTTAAAGATGATTATTTAAAAAAAAACAAATATATATATATATATATATATATATGAGACAAAAAAAACATAAAAAATGTTAAAAAAAAAAATTATCGCATAAATCATAAAAGAATTTGGGAAAAAAAAAGAAAAAAGAAAAAAAGAAGAAGTAAGTAAAAATAGAAAAATTTAAAAAAACATTAACAAAAATTAAAAATAAAAAACAAACTGGATTAAAAAAAATAGAAAATTAACAAAAAAAAATAAAAAACTAGTAAAATTAAGATTAAAAACATTTAAAAAGAAACTAAAAAAACAAAAATAAACTCAAATTATAAAAAAAAAAAAAAACCAAAAAAAAAAAACATTTAAAGTTGAAAAAGAAATATGTATTTTTGATTTTATATATATAAGCTCTATATGGTTTATTTAAAAACTAAGAAAAAAAAACATATATATGTTTGATTAAAAAAAAAATAAACATTTAACTTTTTTTAATAAATAAATGTTTTTTATTTAAAACAAAAAAATATGTGCATATTTTTTATTTTTTTTTAAATAACAAACATTTAATTTTTGTTTTTTTAAGTAAAACTTCTTTAATTTAAACATTTAAAACTTTAAAAAAAGATATTTAAATGAAAAAATAATGAACTATAGTTAATTTATACACGTTTATTTATTTTAAATAAATTTAAAAAAAATTAAACATTTATTTATTTATTTGTTTTTTTAAATCTATATAATTGTTTTAAATAAAAATATATTTGTTTCTAATTTTTTTTAATGTTTTTTTAATAAAAATATATATTTTTTGTTTTATATATATATATATAAATTTGAAAATACATATATATTTTTATTTTTAATTGTCTATTTGTTTGTTTTGTTTTGTTTTGTTTTGTTTTTTTTTTTTTTAAATTTGAGTATATTTTTGTTTTTTAGGTTTTTTTTTACTATTTTTTAATTTTAATTTTTTCATTTTTTATATTTTTAAAAATCTAGTTTGTTTTTAATTTTCATTTTTTTTTTAATTTTTAATTTTTATTTACTTAATTTTTTTATTTTTATTTTTTGCCAAATTTTTTTATGGTTTACAAGATTGATTTTTTTTTTTTTACTATTTATCTGTTTATAATTTTTAAGTTTTTTAATTCTTATTTTTATAGGTTATTTTTTTCTTTTAGCATTTTTATGATTTTTTTAGCATATATATATATATATATATATATATATATTTAATGTTTTTCCAAGTCATGATAAAATCTTTTATGCCATTATTTCGAAATGTTGAAATTTTACTATTGAAAAAAAAAGTGTTATTGGAACATCAACACTTTTTGTTTTGAGGGTGTTTTCTGGACCTTTTTTTGCACAAAAAATTGGTTTTCACCGCCGTTTTTAAAACATGTTGAAAATTTATCCTCGAAAAAAAATGTGTTATTCCAACATCAACACTTTCCATTTTTAACACTATTTTTCATGTTTTTACGGGTTTTTTTTTGTTAGAGTTCCCATTTTGAGTTTATAATTCCCGTTTCAAAATTTACATTGTTAATAGTGAAATGTATCAGATTATTTAACAACTCTAATGCATTATCAAGTCTGGTCATTTTCTCCATTATCAATCTTACATTTTAAAAAAACCATCCACAACTATTAACCACCAATGAAGAAGAAGAAGCAACAATCGCTCACAATTCAATGTTACTGCGATATCAGCTGTTCTAAAAAGTCACATAATAGTTCTTAACTGCTTTTGTGCTCTCACATCGATAACCTACCTCTACCTTTGTTCAACTGGATGGCAGTCGGTTTTGTAATATCCTTTTTAGCCAAGGATCGAATCAACCAGAACAATTTGTTGTCCTCGTTCGAGATATTCCTCCTGTACCGGCTGGTATAACACGCAAAGAACAAGTGGACTCTTTCTTCAGGAGGTTGTACCCGGAAACTTAGGGGGTTGTACCTGGAAACTTATGAAGGCTTTGTGATTGTCACTGACTTATGAAAGAAACAAGATGGATCATTTGAAGAACTAGGTCGTACTGAAATAATTTTAAATTCTTTGGATCCTCTCTGGATAACAAAACAAAGAATCATATACTATTTTGAGATTCTCCAGCCATTACTTTTCAGAGTGTATGATGTTGATAGCAAGTTTCACAATGTACCAGCGAAGATGCTTCGTTTGGATGAACAACAATTTCTTGGGGAGGCAGAATGCTTTCTGTCAGAGATAGTGACAAAACCAGGTAGAATTCTGACCCTCCCGCTCACACAAGGAACTGAACATAAAGGACCAAGCCCACGGCTACCAAAATTTGGAGAGATAACTCTACAAGTGGAGGAGACTACTGATTCAAAAACTATGGTTGAAATGGTTTTCCGCTGTGCTGATCATCTATTCTCCAAAAGTGACCCTTTTTTAAAGATATTAAGACTAGTTGAAAATGGTCGTTTTTTCCAAGTGTATAAGACAAAAGTTAAAATGAATGACCTCAATTCACTATGAAAACCATTGACTTTGAGCATACAACAGATTGGGAGTAAGGATAACATGTTAATGATTCACTGCTACAATTTCAACAATAGCGGGAATCATGAATTGATTGGAAGGATGCAAAAATCGTTGGGTAACCTTGAGAAGCTTTATATAAGCAGGTGTGGAGAAAACTTCTATTTACCAACAGGCAGTAGTAATTATCATAACAAGATATTGAAGGGTCAGTTATTTGTAGAGAAGTTCTCAGTGAGCACAAAGCATAGTTTCTTGGACTACGTTGCCAATGGGTACGCGTTAAACTTCATGGTGGCTATAGATTTTACAACTTCAAATGGGAATCCACGATTACCAAATTCTTTGCACCATCTCGACCCTTCGGGCCGGGTTTCATGCATATCAGCGAGCAGTGCTGTTGGATGACACACTAGCCCTGCCCGAATACTGTTGGATGACTGTCTGGCAAAACGCAAAAGGCATCCGTCCAACTTCCCACACTTTAATGTAATCTTTGCCTCCAACTTCGCCGACGGTCACAACAATTTTTCCCGTAAAACAACAACATTGGCTCTCTTTCCCTGACACCCTCTGTTGTTACCTCTAATTGGACAATGCAGGAGTCATCAATTATTTCTCTCTCTGCTCGCAAAATTGTTTTTTTTTTTTTTTCCATGTAAAGCATTTAAATAGATGCAACATTCACCAGAACTTGCAGGTGTTACCCACCATCCCATGCAAGTATTCACACTTCAAAACTAATTCACGCAGCAAGGACTAGCCAATGTGGTCAACATAATCAGCACGACGTTCAACATAAGGTAACAAGCATATGAATGGAATGTAACTCACAATATGAGCCAACGCATGCAGCAAAAGCATAACAGTTCAATGCACAAAGAATTTCAAAGCACATTACTCAATGTAAACTTGAATAACATGAACCAGCGATTTGTTATAGCAGTGATAACTCTTGAATAGCACTAACAACATTATACAATATGAACCAACAAGTCCTTGAATAACAATGACAACTTTAGATAATAAACAACACAACAACGATTTTCTTTTCACTGAGAGCCATCGCATCTGGAAAGACCGGCTCTCAATGGAATGACCGTCTCAACAATGGTTCGCAGCAAATGATATTCAACGCAAATGTAATTCAGCGCATAAATTTCCTACTGAGGGTTATTTAGGTGACTGCATAAATTTGAGGGATGCAAAGGAGGTGTTGTCTTCTTCAAAACAACGCAAAAACATATATGACGGGCTCATGTGCATTCGATAGCTAGGATGGACAGATGCTTTCTGCAAGATGGTGTAATTGTGCAGGGAACGTTTCTTAGAGCTCTTACAGAACTGGGCAGAGATGGCAGCTAGAATTTAGCTAAAAACATATTCATGAAATGCAAAATTGACATGCACAAAGATGCCACAAAACCAGTGGCTCAAATTGGAGCAGGGCAGATGTTGGACACATACATGGCAGCAACAAAAGATGAATGATAAGCATGAGAGAGTATCTATTATTAACAAATGATATACATTTACAGTACATTCATATGACCTTTGGTTTCGTATTCCAAGGTCTCTTGGACTTTTTTAGATTATTCAACATCCACACCAACCCTTATCCCTTAGAGGATTAGGTGTCCAACAGACTTTAACTAGATATAATATCATATTAATACTAAAGTAGCCAATATCAATGACTAGAAACTACCATTATTGATAGAACAACCTTGACTCTTTCACTCGGTCCAATTTACGTGACACATAGTTCATACGAATTTCTATGCATATTCCAAGAGTCCAAACATCAATAATTATTCTTGTCTATGATTGAGTTTATCCTAATAAAAAGACCCAATAAGTTAAAGAGTGAACCTTTGCAACATGTATGAGTTGAAACCCAATAAGTTAAAGAGTGAACCTTTGCAACATGTATGAGTTGAAATATTGTTTTTAACATGTGGTTGTGGATAGTTTTGAAAACACTTTATTTTTAGAATATCTTATCTATGTAGCTTTCAATTTAATAATAAGGAACAATATATAGTTTTACTAGAGTAGCAATATAAAATACACAATACACTACAGATATATTACTAATATTAAAAAAATTATAAAAATTAACTAAATTATAATTAGAGAAATTTGAGCATTCTTGTTGATTGAATACAATTAATCACTTCTCTTTTATTAATTTTGTCTTTTGCTACACTTCTCAGGATGTGTTATGAAGAAAAAGAGGGAGGGATTTTGCCGCAAAAGCAGCTGGGAAATTGAGCAAGCTATCACTGATGGAAATTGTGTCCATCCCTTAGCGTCTCATTACATAACAGACACTCCATCTCTCACATAGAGAGAGCCGGTTTCAAACCCTACTATTCGTTCCATCGTTCCATCAAAAATAAATTAAAGGCCACCACATTCAAATCACGACGGTCATCTCCTGCGACTGTCATTTGTTGAAAGTAAGCAGCTACATTTGTTCGGGATGGAAAAGAAAAAGGCAGGGGAGAATTTAACTGCGCATCCGAGATATAAAATTAAAGAGATATTTATTTATTAGAGGTCTCTTACCACAGATTTGGACATTTAAAGAATTTAGAAACAACAGGTGTCCCGCTAAAATTGGTGGCAGAGAGTCATGACCCTATAATAAATATGAACATGATGGGATACTTTACACTTTACACCAAATATTTTTGAGGAGGAAATCACATATCTTCAAATATTTTTCGGATGAAATCTCATATCATTTTGATGTTGAAGTGTTTCTATTATTCATATCATTTTAATGTTGAAGTGTTTCAAACCATGTAATTTATTATTTTGATGATGAATTACAGAATGTGGTTTGAAATTGGTAGAAATTAAAATTATATATGTTTTAGTTAAAAATATATTTGATATTTGATATAAATTAAAATTGTTGGAAAAGATCACAATTTTAGGTTACATTACATTATGGTAAAAATAGAGTGGACAAAGACAGGATTATTTTTTTCAGACTTGTTTTTAGTGTAAAATTTTGAAAGTTTTTCTGGTAGGTTTTTCTGGTCAAGTCAAATTTCTAAAATCTGGTAGTAATTTATTGAAATCACACGCTTGGTAAGTAACCCTTACAGAATCTAAGTGCTCTAAAAATTTTTCACGGTGCTAAATCTATATATACAATAAAAAAATTAATTTAAATAACATAAATCAAAATTTAACTTTAAAATTTTCCACTAAATTCCAATACCAAAAAATCCCAAAAAAAAAAAAAAAAACTCAAATCTGAAAATTATTGCATCTCATACCAAAAAAAATCTTGAAATTATTGCATCTCGATCTGTAACAAACACCGCCATCTACCTCATTAAATGAACCATCTACCTCATTAAAAGAACCGGCCTCAAAGCCTACCTATAGCACCGAAGACGTTAGTTATTGAATGCACTTAAAAGAAGATGATGGCTGGTGAGGAAATGGACAGGTGGTGAGAAGAAGAGGTTAGTTATTGGATGCACTTAAAAGAAGGATGACCGCTGGTGAACAAGTAGACAGGTGGTCAGAAGAAGAGGTTCGTTATGACGTAGTCTTTAACGCGACTTTTTGAAAGCCTTTTCGGCGATTTTTTCCGGTGAAAATCCGGCAGTGATTTATTGGAATCCAAGTTTGATAGCTAATTTCTGCACAATGAAACCGTCCCAGGGTTTTTTAGGGTGCTGAATCGGAAATGCAGTTAAAAAACCATTTTAACTGCAACAAATCATGATTTCGTCTCAAGATTCCGTGAATCTCAAAAAGTCGCATTATAGACAACTCCGTTAGTTATTGGATGTATCTGAAAGGAAGAGGACAACTCATGAAAAAGTTGACAGCGGTGAGTATAGAAAATTATTTTTATTGTATTTTTCAAATTGGAAAACAAGGTGGTCATAACTATTTCTGAAATCCAGTTGAACTCTTTATGCTTGCATATTACTATGAATAATCTCTAATACTATGTGGAAGTTAAATTGCCACTGTAGCTGAACTCTTTATGCTTGCATATTAATATGAATAATCTCTCATACTATGCGAAGATAAATTGCCATGGTTTTGTTTATAAATTTTATAAATCAAATTTTAAAATAAAAGATATTTATAAATAAATCAGAGATAAAAATCAGACTTGAATTGAAAAAGGAGTTGAATTGAAAAAGGAGGAGTTGCAACTCACAGGTGAGTACTGCACCTGGAGACTGCACTCAAACAAAAAGAACTCTCTCCGTACACTCTACATCCATCAAATGAGCAATTACATCATTAAGTACATTACTAGAACTCAGGGAGTTGCAACCAAATTCCTAAACTCTAGGAACAAATCCTAAACTACGGAGATACGTTACAAATTGTGTAACCATTTCTCCATTAATACAAAATAATATTAATTATTTTCAACTATCAGTATAGATTTACTTTAAGTATTCATCTGACAGGAGTCTAGATGATCAAATTTTTTCACTTGTAAATTTCTTTAAATTGAAAAATACAATGTGTTATATTTCATTATTTAAACTGTATATTTGAATGCTAATTAGAATATATATAAGTCCAAATAAATGTTTTATAAAACTTAATTTTTTGGTGATATATACATAATTGTTTTAAAATGATATATAATATATACCTAATTGACATTAAAATATTTTACATAACAGACAAATTAAAATGGTTTTTTAATCATTAATATATTTTTAAATATATGTCAATATTAATTCGTATTAAAACATTTCAGGATAACTTAAATTGAATATTTTTTATACAATATTCAAATATTTTACATAGTTACTTGTTTGTAGAATGAGCCTCTAGACTCAATATAAGATTTAAACCTCTTACTCACACATTTTTTTTTACTTCTAATTACTTTACCACATTATTTTTTTATTATATCGGACATTATTTTTCAATTTCGAACATAATTTTTAGTTTTTTTTAAGGGAAACACATGGAAAAACACAATTATACAACCCCTTAGACTTGTTTGTAAAATGATCTTTTCTAACCTACAAAAAAAAACTTCTCTATGATCTTTTCTAACATAAAAAAAAAAATTGAAAAAAAAAAATTATTCCTTCATAGTTTTTTTTTTATAATCTTAACATTGATTTCTAAATTGAAAAAGATAAAAAATATCAAATCTTAAAAATTATTAATCACACATTTTTAAGTATCTTTATTTTTTTATAATCTTAATATTCTTCTAAGTTGAAGAGAATAAAAAATATTAAATCTTAAAAATTATTAATCACACATTTTAAAATATCTTTATAATTTTTTTTTATAATCTTAACATTGATTTCTAAATGGAAGAGAATAAAAATGATCAAATCTTAAAAATTATTAATCACACATTTTTAAGTATAATATATACATATTTTTAATCACACATTTTTAAGTATCATATATACAAATAGATGAGAAATTATAGATTAATACATTTTATATGTACTTAAACTAAATAATATTTATTATAAGAAAATTAAAAAGTATTGAAATATTTATTATAAGAAAATTAAAATGTATATTACATTTCAATATTGAAAAGATTCTAGCATCATGAACCTTAGATATAAAAAAATACCATCGAATACTTAAATACAATAAAATTTGTTTTCAGATTATTTTCTATCCTTTTAAACAATTAACCAAATAAGAACCCACTCTGGAATTGAAGTTTTGAAATAAGATTGATGTATTCCATATCCATTCCAACAAATATATACATAATCAACAAGATTGAAATTTTGAAAGAAGATTGATGTACTAATATCCATACTGGTGCAAAACAGAGAGCTGAATACCCAGAATGATTAAAACCCTACCCTTTGACATCAGACAGGACCAGAGCGACTTTTTAGAAAGTTGGAAACATGAGAATCAAACATAAAGAGCTGAATACCCAGAATCATCAAAACCCTACCCTTTGAAATCATGCAGAATCTCAATCAATGGGCGTAGAGGGCGTCCTCCCTCGACCGCAATGTGATGGAAAACCCATCCTTGACAGGTAGAGTCAGTGCCAGCTTCGGCTTCAGACATAGCTCCGGATCTACATTCACATGATAGCGTACAGTAACATGGGCAGCAATACACTTCATGGTGATTATGAAATCCATATCTATTATTTCTCTTCCCAACGCAGGATACCCCAATTTGTTACTTCCTTCTTTATCACGCCCAATCCATCTCTCTGGCTTGAATTCCCTCGCATCCTTCCCCCACACACTCTCCATTCGATTCGCCCCATAAATCAAGCACAACACCACGGACCCCTTTTTCACAGAGGTGCCATCGGGCAAAACCTCATCTTCCACAGCTCGTACGTCACTGATCGGAAGTGGGGGATAAAGCCTAAGGGTTTCCCACAAAGCCGCTTCTAAATATTTCATGTCTTTCAGCTCATCCATATCAAAACTCCACTCATCCCGATAGATCGAATGGCTGTGACTGCATTGATCTGAGTCGATGATCTCAGAGAGTTCCATTAATATCTTATCTTCTACCTCTGGATGCTTGCTCAAAAGCCAGAAGAACCAGCAAAGTGCTCCAAGATAAAGCCTAGAAGCAAAGATTATGCCCAGGAATAAGTTCTGCAACGAGTTATCAGAACTAAAACGCCCTTTCTCTCCCTCAAGCTTGGTTAATCTGGAAAAAATATCAGTACCCACTTCGTTTTCTGCAGTGCTGTTAATAGCGAGCTCACTCTTTCTAGACTTCACCATCTGGCTTACAAATTCATGGACTATATTCTTGAGCTCTTTTGTCTCTGTAGAATTCACCATGTTCAGGCATTTCATCAGTTTACAAACAGCAGGAGGGATGATTAGGTTATAAGCCGATGCTTCAGTCACTTCATCAAATGCTTTGTCAAAGGAAGCTGCAGAAACTCCGCTCTGCTTTCCAAATACCATGCGAGTTGAACTATCAAACGCAAAGCTATGAAATACGGCCTGAAGATCTATAACCGAATCCTTCTTGTAGGCCTCTTCCAGAACAGGAACAAGCCTTTCTCGAACCAGCTTTTGAGTGAAATTTATTCTGTAATCCCGGAAATCGCTGCTGTTCAGTACCATATCAATGGCTCGCCTTTGATTTTCATGGGCAAATAACCCATCTCCAAATATATCATAGACATAGTCAGGGGTAGCCCTGGCAAAATTAGGGCATTTGTTCTCAAGAATATATGCCAAATTCGGAGGACTAGATGTAATAACATCAAATTTGGCCTTGAAAACACCAGACTTGAAGCTCAGACTCCCACGTATTGCCGCTGCCCATTCGTAGAAATTGTCGAGATTCCACAGCAACGAAGGCGTCATGCCTACTAGAGGCCAATTCAGCGGAACATTTGTGTTCCTATTAAATATGGATAAATATCTGCGGAGAAAAACGCATAGGATTAGCAGAGGAAATAGAGTAGCCAAGCCGCCAAAATTGATCTCCATTTCCTGAGGGAAAACTAATTGATCCAACACTGGCAAAGTAGAAATGTGACTGACATGGAAGAGGCACCCTGCGATCTATTTTAAATGTGCATTTGCAAGGCAGTGGACAGAGTTTCCGTCAACACAACACACAATTGAATGACTGAATTAAATATTTCCTCTACCCCTCAACACACAATTTGAATGGCAAAGAGTTAACCAGTCTGCCACACACAATTGAATGGCAAGAGCTAACCAGCCTGATATAGGGCATTAAATGTCTGATTAGCTGAGCCCTAAATATCCCTATAACACACCATCATTATTTTTTGTTTACAAACCCTAAATAGTAACACACCATCATTATTTTTTGTTTACAAAGTCACCGCGTGATTGTGTTATTGGGATATCGAGGGTGCAGCTAACCAGGGATTTAATGCCCTATGGCAGGCTGGTTAGCTCTTGCCCAATTGAATGACTAAATTAAATATTTCCTCCACCCGTCAACATACATGGATAAATGTAAAACTTTAATATTTCATATATATAAATAATTTCAACACAATTTAATGAGTGAATTAAATTTCCCCCACCCTCTCAACACAAATGGATAAATATAAAACTTTAATATTATATATATATATATATATATATATATATATTTCAGATAAAAGTTAGTGAGCATTTATTGTGCAAAGTCATTTAAATTAATGTTAGTTATAAATAAAGTATTTTAATTTTTACCTTAATTTTATATAAAGAGATTAAATAAATGAACTAAAAGACACAATTCCCTGAGCCTAGCTGCTTATTCTAGAGTCTAGTATGATATGTAACTTTGTCTGTCTGTCATTAAAGTTGAAAAATAAAATTTTAAAAATAAAAAAATTAAATAACTATACAAAATGTTTAAATAATCGTTTTATAAAAAAATTTACACGTAAAAAAATTAGATACCTCTTTTACACGTGAAGAAATTGGATACCTCTTGCTAATACGTACACCTTAGTTTATATATAACTAAATTAAAATAAAACATATAAAAAAAATTATTGATAAATAAATAGATAAATTAAAAACAATATGCATCGAACATTAACCATAAATAATAAATTAAATAATTAATAAATCTCTCACATATATATATAATAACCCAATTATTTAAAAAAAAAATGAAGTAATATGTCAACCCTGAATAATAGCTCCATTATTTCTTATACATATGTCTCAAAACCTTCCACAATTTTATAGATTGGAAAGGTTTTTGAGAGATTTATTAATTATTAAAAATTTTGATAAAAAATTAAAAAACTTGATAGAAAATTATATTACCAATTATGTGTCTCCTTACCATTAAATTTCCTTTTAACTCATCAGTTTACTTTTCAACTCGGACAACAATGTTTAAATCATGAAAATCATAATAATAATACTAAATGAAATTTATCATAATAATAAAAAATTTAAAATATCAAAAGCAACCGTTTAATTCGTTCAAAAGCAACGGTTTGGTTGGTTGGTTCGTCCAAAAGCGACCGTTTGGTTCGTATTAGGACAGAAAATAAGAAAATAGAAAAATGCGATTATTGTTTAAATTTAAAAAATGAAATCTATATGCATGTATTTAGATGCATTAGTAATATTAGGTGTCCTTTCCTATCTATATGAATTAAACAAACATTTAACCCTAGCTGTCTTTTGAATTTGGTGTGAGTTGACCAATTGATGCGTAGAGGTTGATTGAAATTCAAACTAAAATTAAAATTGAATGATCGCAATGATTATATGATTATAAGAGAGTTGTCTTTACTGGGATTTTTTGGAGTTTCTAGTAACAGAGTTTAATATTAGTGTTATTTAAACTAGTTTTTTGAGTTTATATTTAGATTCAACATCTTGAAAAACCTTAGGGCACTTCTATTGTGTAGGGGTTACCCATCAAACTTATGATTTTAATGAATTCCGACCGGATTTTAGAGAAATTAAACTGGAAAAATCCACTGGAAAAACTTCCAAAAAACCACACTAAAGACAACTCGGATTATAAGTTGAATGACACAAATATTTATTCAAAGCAGGATGGCGGTGGTTTTCAAGGGAGGATTCAAGGGTCAATCAAGGATCAGCGTTTTCATAATTTTATATTGTTTTTCATAATTTTATATTGCAGAAGGAGATGATGATATATAGAAAATTTTATATGACATGATGTTTGATTCATTTTATGTTGAGTTTACATTTAATATTTAGAATAAAAATATATTTTTTTTTTTGACAAGATCGGTTGCTATATATTGATTGAAAAAAGTAATAAGGCATGAAGCCATACATAGGTTGCTTCGAGAGCACTACAAATCCAAGGAGAGAGCATGAGGTTCCTATCCTTGAATTGGTTTCTGTAACTTCTGACTAAAAAACATCTATTGCTACTATAAATCCGGATATACTGATGGCACCAAAACTTGCATTTACAGCACATAGTTAATCAATGTCAATACGACTGATATTTCTTGCTGTGGAGTCCTCTGGGCGCTGATCTGCTTCCATTGGCTTTGCGCTTGAAGATGTTGATTTTTCTTTCTGCTTTGCTTCCATGATTTCCCTTAGGATTGTCAGCGATTCCTCAGCGTGAATGCATCTATTGTTGAGTCCGTTGAACTGCTCATGAAGAGAATGAACCCGGTGGAGAAACAGGTTCATTTCTGTGCGGTATTTGGCGTGAAGACTTCTGAACTGCTCATCAAATTTGGCTTCCAGGCTCCGAATCTGTTCAGCGTGCCTGGCTTCCATATTTCGCACTTGATCTTCCAGTATTCTTTGTTGAGCTCTGACCTCTTCGAATTCGGCCTGAAGGTCGCGGCAGTGAAAGCATTGCTCAGAACGAGCCATCACTATTTGGGCTTGGGTTCTATGAGGGTCAAATCCACTGAGATGGTCAGCTGACTCCTCCTTGCTGCGGGAGAAGAAAAAGAGGGGCCGGATGATGAAGCGAGGGGTTGAAAGAAGAGAGCTGGAGGTTAGTGAAAATAAACAGAAGGGTTTCGAGCTTACAGTTCTCGCTTTCTGGATGAGAGCAGGGATATAAAAGGAAGTCTGGTTGATAGCGCTCAAGATTGAAGGGGAAAAACTTGAAGTTAGAGAGGATGAGCCAGAGAGGGGCGAACTTAAGGGGCAAGAAGGAAGGATGGGGGACGGCCAGCAAAGGTTCAGAGTATAGAGCAGAGACTGTTGAAAGAAAGGCGCTATAGCTCTCAGCTTCCCACTGAAGCTAGCCCTGAAAAAAACCACGATATAGATTAGAGGATAGATAAACAAAGCAAGAAGAATCGATACCAGCGATGGAGTTCGTCTTCGAGTATGGACAAGAGCGCCTTCTTCGTTCCAGCGAGGCTGCTCTTGTTCATAGCAGTGTATGACAAATATTTGCCTTCCTGTGCCCGTATTTATGGATCGGGACCAACAGTAGCCTGAATACATAACAGAGATCGGATCCTCTGCATTATTGTGATATTTTCCTATATCTCTATGACGATTTGCTGGAGCAGTGAAACCGTTCTTCCGTCCATCGCTGAGATGATTATTTTCCCTCGGGATGTCAGCTATTCTTTGGATCAAGACCTGAATGAGACTGTTTGTGCACTTCATACTCTCAATCGACTGTCCTGAGTCTGTTGTAACCATGCCCGTCACACGCTTGCTGGATTTACGCGCCTGGGCAATGTCAGGATCGGCCTGCTTCATGGCAGAGGCTGGAAAAATTCTCTGTGACTGTGCCTCAATGCACCTTCCGGTTGTCCAACTGCATTATTTGCATGTTTATCCGCTTCCCCATTGTGTGTGCGGAGGATGTGACAGAATCTGATTTTTTCAAAGTATTCGGTGAGGAGATTGATGCGTTGGATATGTTGCTGAAGATTACTGTTTGGGGATCTCCTGTAATGGTTCATGAAGCCAATGATTATTGAGGAGTCTCCTAGGACAAGAGCTTTTCTAATTCCCATGCTTTTTAATTGCAACAATCCTTGATACAGAGCAAGAGCCTCTGCATTATTATTTGTTTTTTCTCCTAAACTCCATTCATAGTTGCAGATTTCTTCTCCTAATTCATCAATGATAACACCTCCTGCGCCTGCTGGTCCTGGGTTGGACTTTGAGGCGCCATCAAAGAATAAGGTTGAGCAGTTGTTACTCAGAATCCACCTTTTGAACTCCTGGGTTGGTAGTCTAATTTCCCAATCCTTGGTCTTATGTTGATGCTGCCTATAATTTCTCCGAATACTCTGTTGTTGGCCTGAGCGACCTAGAATATGCTTGATCATGAGCCTCTCCTCAACTGAATAGTCTGTTGCTTTAATTGTTCCTGAGTATTTGACTGCCATCGTCTCCTGCGCCAAGAGGTGAGCACTGCTACATGTCTTCCAAACATTGCCCTCTTTGTTTTGAAATATTTTCTTGTTTCTTGTGAGCCAGATTTTCCAAAGAAGGTTGTGGGGAATGATATCCCATGTTCTTTTGACTATCTTGCTCCGTTTATCTTTCCAAGGGCAATTCCTTGTCCAATCTTGGATTGTCTCTGCAATGTTTTGCTGAGGTTGCCATGTTATATTGCCCAAGTTGGCCATAATGGTCCAGCAT
The DNA here is from genome assembly GCA_031772625.1 of Pinus tabuliformis. NCBI lineage: Eukaryota > Viridiplantae > Streptophyta > Pinopsida > Pinales > Pinaceae > Pinus > Pinus tabuliformis. Next base: position 346,138,972 of record CM062817.1, read on the forward strand.
TTCTTCGCGAAGATGCAGTCAAGAAATAAATGGTGGATGGTTTCCTCCTCGGAGCAGCAGTTAGGACAGATTGAAGGTCCATGTACCCCTCTCTTTCTAAGGTTTTCCGAAGTGAGGATTCTGCCCTTTAACAGCAGCCAAATGAAAAATTTGACCTTGGGGATGGCCTCAGACTTCCATATTATTCTCCATTGATTCCAGACCGAGGTCTGATAAGTATTGTTGCATATGAATTGATAGCCAGATTTAATGGTGTAACATGAGCCCGTGGGGTCCCATCTAAACCCATCTACTGCTCCTTTTTTTATGGGGGCTTTGTTTTGAAGATTTTTATGGAGGGCTTGGTAGCTTGAATCCAAGTGTGGGAGAATAACTGGAAAATCCCAGCTAGTCCAAGCACCATTCTCAGCATCCCATTTGAAATTTGGTCCATCCTCTGAATGCCTTTGCTGTTAAGATAGAGGATGAAGGGAATGGCTTCTTCAACAGTGTTTAGGGGTTGGTAACCCATGATTTTATCAGTGGCATAATTTATACTGCTCCCTTCCCCCGGAATCTTTGAGGTATTTTTAATGAGAATGGGGATTGCTTTCTTACAGAGATGCCAGATTTTGGTGGAGTCTCTGTTGGGAATATCAGATTCAAGAAGTCTTTGTCTATTGTCCGAGAGGTATTTGCATTCAATGACCTGTTTCCACCAGGCTTTTGGTTCATTAATTAGTCTCCAAGCCATTTTAATCCCAAAAGCGAGATTTAGAATTTTAGGAGCTCTGATTCCCAACCCACCTCTGTCTGGAGATTGTATTACACTTTTCCAATTGACCAAATTGTATCTATTTTTTTCTTTTTTCCCTCCTTGCCATAAAAAATTGCGGAGAGCGACTTCCAGCTTATAGTGGAAAGAAGCAGGAGCTTGGTAAAGAGTGAATCGGTATAAAGGTAAGGAGGAAATACCTGATTTGAGCAAAATTAATCTGCCAGCTGGGTTAAGCCATTGAGTTCCCCATTGCTGAATCTTCCTTTTGACTTTGTCGATTATTTCATTCCAAGTGGTGGCTTTAAGAGAGCCCAAGGTGACCGGCATCCCAAGGTAGGTAAAGTGGTCCCAGGTTGCTTTGAAGGCTACTCCAAAAATGTTAGCAATACTGTGGGCTGTTTGATTGGAAATGTTCCATCCATAGATGCAACTTTTTTGAAAGTTGACTTCTCCTCCTGAGCACGCCATAAATTGATCGAGGAGGCTTTTGAAGCGCCTTGCTATAGTAGTGGATGCCCCACCAATAAGCAGAGTGTCATCAGCAAATTGTGAATGATTGATATTTTTCACTCCGTTCCCAAACTTGATACCAGAGATGAGACCAACTCTTCTGTTGTGATCGAGGATGCTGCTGAAGGATTCAGCCATCAAGATGAATAGATAGGGGGAAAGAGGACATCCTTGCCTTAGCCCTCTTGAGGATTGGAAAGCTTCACAAGGGCGGCCGTTTATGAGAGGCGAGATCCAGGGTCCAGAGATGCAAGCAACAATGGTGCTAATGAAGTCAAAATTAAAGCCCATTTTCCTCAAGACAGCGAACAAGAAGGAGTGTCTTACTCGATCGAAAGCGTTGGCTAAGTCAAGCTTAAGAACGAAGCCTTTCTCTTGCCTAGAAGTGCTGGAATGGATAGCTTCTTGAACCAAGGTGATGGAATCATGAATTTGCCTATTGGACATGAATCCTCCCTGATTTTCAGATATAAGGGAAGGGAGCAGAGGCTGGAGCCTGGCTGCTATAATTTTTGCAAAGATCTTATAAGAAGTGTTACACAAAGAAATAGGTCTAAATCTGGAGAAGGAAGTGGGCCGGGTTTCCTTAGGAATGAGGGCGAGAAAAGTTGAATTTGTGAAGCCCCCCATTTTCTTTTTCCTTTGGATTCCTTTCATCATTTTAACAAGATCTTTTTTTATCAAGTGCCAATGATCTCTGTAAAAATTTATAGAGAAACCGTCTGGACCTGGGGACTTGTCAGGCTGTAAAGTCCAGATGGCTTTTCTTATCTCTTCCTCTGTTATTTCACTGTTTAACCTCTCATTCTCCTCAGCAGAGATTTTCCCCGGAAGGTACTTAAGGAAAGCCGAGTAGTCCGTGGCTCCTTGATTTTCAGTGAGAAGGCAATTATAATGGTGGAAGGCAGCTCTTTTAATAGATTCATGGTCATTATGCTGGCTGCCTTGACTATCAGTAATAGTGGTAACATTGTTTCTCGTTTTTTTTGCTGTGGCCTGCTTATGGAAATATGCCGTATTTTTATCACCTTCCTTTAACCATAATTCTCTTGACTTGAGCCTCCATTTGATCTCTTCCGCTCTCTTTATTTGAGTTAGCTGTCCCTGAACCTCCCATTCCTTACTTTTCAGCTGATTAGTGAATCCATGATCTTCTATTTGTTTGTGGATCTCTTCCAATTTCTGCTGCATTTTTTCCTTTATTTTTTCTGGCTCTTGGTAGCTGGCTTTTGCCCAATCCTTGAGTGCCTTCCTTGTGTTTCGAAGTTTTGTTTCCCAAATATGATTTGGGGAACCTTCGACGTGTTTCTTCCATGTTTCTTCTATGATAGCCTCTGCCTCAGCGCTATCTCTCCACAAGGGATTGTACCTGAACGGAATTGGTCCCAAATGAGCATGGGAGTCCAACGTCAATAGAATGGGGAAGTGATCTGAGGCTGTGGCGCTGAGAATTTTGGTGTGGCCTGCAGCAAAGGACGAAAGAAGGGAAACATTGATCAGTATTCTGTCCAACCTTTCCATAATGTTGCCTGGCCCCACTCTTCTATTGTTCCAAGTATATTTCCTATTTTTTGGTATGATATCCATCAGTTCATGCTCAGCCATTATCATTTCCAGCTGCCTTCTGTAGGGGTCGGGGTTGAAGGTGCCCCCCCTTTTCTCATTCACATGAAGAATTAAATTGAGGTCTCCAGCAAGAATAACATTTGAATTCTGCTCCTTGTCTATTTCTTCCTTCAATTCCTTCCAGCATTGTTCCTTTTCCCGGAAATGGTTGGGAATATAGACATTGTAAATGATTAAGTCACAGCTCTCTTCCTTGTTGACAAGGTTGGTCCTGATCCAGTTTTGGTTGAGGACAGAGGATTTGCAATCCCACTGCTGCTTATTCCACATAGTTGTGATTCCTCCAGAGGCTCCTCTGGAATTGCTACTGGCCCCTGAGAAAGTTTTTTGGGCTTCTATGATTATTTGCATTTCGCTCTGACTTTGCTTGGTTTCCTGAATCAGAACAATTTCGGGTCTTTCTGTTTGAAGAAGATCTCGTAGGGCAGCTGATTTAGAGGGGTGCCCCATACCCCTGCTGTTCCAGGATAAAAGCTTCATCATGAGGCATTCGAGCGAGGAGGTGCTCGCCTCTCAAGTTCTTTACCTGCTGTGTCTTTCTCTTGTGAACCTGTAATAAAAGAATCCATAGGAGTTTGGATCCCTAGAGCTATGTCCTTTTGCGTGCTTTCTTCCCGATGCTGCTTGGCTGACTTTCTGCCTGGTCCAGGTTTCTTGTGGATATCACCGGATGCTCCAAAGTCCTTGGAGGAACTTCTAGTAGTTCTGATGGGGGGAGGTCCAATGACGGGCTGAGATGGGGTCGAAGAAATCAAGGGGGGCTCAATCCGATTCAAGGATGGTTGATCAGGCTGAGGATCATCATAGGATTCCTTCGATTTGTTTCTTGTTAAGATCCTTTCCACTGAGTGAGGAGGGGAAGCTTGGAGGGGGGAAGAGGGGGAGATGCTGGGGCCTTTGGGGGAAGGAGGGGGAGATGGGAGATCCTCTGAAGCAAGGGATCCAAAGGGGTTGGAGGATGAGGGGATGACAGAGGGGAAGGGAGGGGTTCCGGAGTGAGGCACCTCAGGCTCAGGGGGAGGGTTTGACTTCTTCTTTTTCCTTACTATTTCCCATGCTTCCTCAGGGGTTTCAGAAATATTATTGACTTCTGGTTTAGATTTAGAGCACCTATTGGCAAAATGACCGTACTCATGACATACCTTACACTTGAAGGGGAGTTGCTCGTAGTCCACCTGTTGAATATGCGTCCACTGGTCCACTCTGAGCTTGACTGCCTCTGGTAGACCTTTGCCCAAGTCTACCTCCACACAGATCCTCGCACATGCATGCATATTTTCTTTTGGCTCTGATCTATCCACATATTTACCTATTGCGTTTCCAATTGCTCGAACAGATTCATCGGCCCAGCAGTGAAGCGGAAGATGCGGAAGGCGAACCCAAACAGGAACTGCGTTGGGTACATCCATTTCAGGGTCGAAGTCCGGGGTCCAACGATTGAGATAAAGGCCTCTAGTGTCCATGAAGTATGGCCCATTCCTGAAAATTAGATTGCGATCCTCCACTGTTTCGAAGAGGAAGGTGAAGAAGCCTCTTCCACAAAACCTTATCGCAATTTTCCCCTGGACCATGGCGTTCCAGTTTCTTTCCACCCAACGTTGAACAGTTCGAGGGGAGGGCCATAGCCCCGTGAACTGTCCAACCAGGCCGCGTTCAGCCAAGGCTACAGCAGATCTCCTTGGAAGAGATGGGGGAAGAGGGATTTCTGGAATTTCATCAAGCTTTTTGATAAATTTTGAGGCAGTAGGTCGGATCCTTTCAGAGATATTCTCTGGGATGAGAGAAGCAAAGGCTTTCTCAAGATCGATCTGATCAGGAGCGGGAGGATCCATCGAGCCTGGGACGCTCAACGGGCGGCAAGGAAAGGGAAGGAGGGGCAGGAGGCCCGGGAGAACAAGAAATGCAGCAGAGGGCTACCCTCAGGGGCAGCACGAACAGCCAGAGTTGGGGCAGGAGGCCCAGGAAGCAGGAAGGAAAAGCACAGCTGGGGAGGCCCGCAGCGGGGGCTGCAAGCCCGGCAGCAGGGCTGCCAAGCTTGGGCGAAGGCGATCAGGGCGTCCAGGGGCGGGAGAGCTCCATTCTCCAGCGCGCGCTCCTTTAAGTCTATTCAAAAAATACTTTTTTAGAATAAAAATATATTAATAACAAAAAAATATTTTATTATTAGCAAAGTAAAATATTTCAATATTTATATTATAGAAAAATAATGTAATTTATATTAAAAAAATTCTTATATTTTCACTTCTTATATTAAAATATTCTTAACATCAAACATATATAGAGACAAAGAATGAGAGAATTCTTATTCCATTAATAAGTGCTTATTTTATTAATAGGTGCTTTCTAATTCAAGATACATGTAATTTTTTCAATGTTTAATCTAAATTTGATATATACCATTTAAACAAATATTATTAGTAAAAATAATTAAATGTACACACAAGAAAAAATATTAATAACAAAAATATCTAATGTGTGTTAGTTTTATATATATATATATATATATATATATATTCTATTTGTGAATGTAGACATGCATTAAAATCTAATGTGTGAATCATAAACAAAATATTTCAATGTCAACTATGTATATATTTCAATATGGATGTTGAGTAAAGATTTTAACACCAAACATATATAGAGAGAAAGAGAGAGAAAAATAAAAAAGTGCTTTCTAATTCAAAGTATGAGAAAGATTTGTAATTCTTTCAATATTTAATATGGATGTGATATATAACATTTTGAAAAATATTATTAATAAAAAGAAAAAATATTAATAACAAATGTAGTCATTCCCTGTCTATATATATAGACATATTATATCCTATGGATATATGTTTTCTATTTGCAAATGTGAAAAGACATATATTAAAATTTTAATGTGTGAATATATATATATGTATATGTATATGTATATGTATATGTATATGTATATATATATCTATATATATATATATATATATATATATATATAAAAGAAATTTCTTATAATTAAAACATTTTATAAGTGTATTGCTTAAAACCAACATAGACCCATTTAACTCTTGATCTAGCAAGAGTTGAGAGGAATCCAGTCTCTTCAAGTGTAAACATTTCCTCAAGTTCTGCACCTAAAAAGAGGTTCACATCTTGAGAGATATGATCCCTCTCGTTGCTTGGTATATCAGAAGTTAAGATGGATCTAATATGGTAATATTAAGACTTAATAGTTGGTTTTTGGACCAATTAAAAAATACCTATCTCCTTTTCTATTCACATCATGCAATCTTGTACTTTGTACACTTCAATCTAAATGTTTAACGCGCTTAAAAGTTAATATTAAATTTGCATTCCCACATTCATGAACTATTGACATGCTATGTAAAACACTAACTTATGGGGATAGAGTAATTAAATTAAAGGACTTTTTAGTTCTCTAACTTTTCTGATTTATTTACTTGAAATAAAAATTTTCTATTTGATTTTGAAAGTTGTGTTTGGACATGTTATAAAAATCCCATTTTTTTCTCCACTTATATCATGTAATCCTTGTAGAAATATGGTGATAAAATTGCAACTACTCAAGAAGTCTGATCTAAAATTTTGAGACACAATTCTACTCTTCTGATCTGCAAAATTTAATTCATAATTTAGAACAACAATAAAAAACATGTAAAAAGAAAAACCACACATACACAATATTTTTCTAGGGGAACCCAACTAGGAAAAATGCCTCAAGCTTCTTTGCATTAGTCTGATGAATATAAAATGTATTAGAATTTCTTGCCCACTATGAGCACAACCTGCAAGTGAATAACCTCTCTCTTCTTAATGAGAATCTATAACCCAGACTTAGTCAATTTTTTCCTCAACTTGAGCCCCAATTTCCTTGTGAAAATCCTAAGGAATTAGCAACTATTTTTTAGGATTTTTCCTCCAATTGATTGTGCAATTCCCAAGGTTGATCATCTAATTGCATGAAACACCTATACATTCAAGCTAGTTTACAACTACTTGTTACACTACCTTGGAATCTCCACCAAAACTGCAAAACTCGAATTCCCAATAGCTATTTTGAGTTGATTGATCAGTTAACTAGATGATCACCAAGTTAGATTGCTGTCTCGCTGCACAACTGACCTCCAACTAAATCTATCAACAATTAGAACTAGTTTAACTGAATACGACTAGAAATAACTAATCGTGATTGCTACAAGTTAGCAATCACACATTCTTAACTGAACTCCAAGCCCTCTAACTAGAATTTACCGAGCTAACTGAGTGACAAGAGCCATGTCACACAAGTTAATTGCCTCTATGTTGTCTGTTAATGTGGAAATTCAAATTTTCTCAATTTGACCAAGGCAAAGTCATATTGAGAATTTCTTGCTACACTTCTCAACAATCCCTCTTAGCAAGAAAGGGATTATCAACCACCCCTATCTTGCACCTATGGAATTCAAACTTCTCTCTTGAAAAGGCCTTTGTCAATATGTCATCATCCTGTTCCTCTATTAGAATGTATTGTAGCAACATTATCTAGCTTTACACACAGCTCCATAAATGATGATACCAGATATCTATATGCTTAGATCGATCGTGAAATACCAGATTCTCGGAGAGCTTAATGCAACTATGATTATAACAATAGATTACAGTTGGATCCATCTTCTGACCAAACAGTGCCACAAGTATCTTTCTCATCCAGATCACCTCACATGTTGCTTGACTTGTAGCCATGTATTCTACTTTTGCCGAGCCGATCGCCACATATATTTTCTTCTTGCTGTACCAAGAAATCGTTGTAGACCCAACACTAGAAATTCCACTTGATGTACTCTTCTGGTCGGATGGACTCCCTTCCCAATCTGCATCTGTGAAGCCACACAACTTCACTCCCTTTGTCCTTTTGTACCATAATCCATATTGGGTAGTGCCTCTGTGGTACCATAAAACATGCTTCATTGCCTTCCAATACAATTTGGTCGATGTTGTAGTGGCTACAACCACCCTCCAAATTTTTTCCTATGCTTTGATTTTGGAGCCTTCCTTCATAACCACAACTACCCATCTCACACTGATCTAGGTATTCACGCTTCAACTGAGAATTATCTTTTTGTTTTTTCTTGTGTTTGCTCACTTCACTGATTCTTCTAAGTCACAAGCTGCTCTCCCAACTTGGTCTCACAGTAGTTTTGAGCTTGCCTCTAGAAACTGCACCATCCTTGAGGGAAAACAACCTTGATGATGGGAATGGCGTAGTCCTGATTGCCAGTGAGCCTTGAGCTCAAAAACACGCAGTCATAAGAGGCATCCCAACACTAAGCCTAGAAACTGCGTAACTCTCATTAAGCTCAGAATTGCACAGTGCATTGGACCAGAAAGTTGCCCAGTTCCCCAGAATTGCACAGTCTTTCTCGATAGTGTGCATGGTAGGTTTCCCTAGAAAAAGCAAAAAAAAGCGAATAGCCAAAAATTATCCCTAAAAAATAGGGATCTATTTTTAGTATCCCGAAGGAGACACTTGCGTTATTTTTAGAAACTTCTGCCAAGTGTCATTTTCCCCTTGATTTTAGGCATGCATGTCATAAACCCTCATTTGTCCAAATATATTTAATTGATGCTTTTAGAGCTCATTTGCACACTCGATATTAGAGCTTTAGCATTCCCGAGGAGATCAAGGAACCTTCCGTGTGATCATCATCGCTTTTCTGGGTGAGTTTTGGTTTTGTCGTATTTTGCCACTTTTTCTATCGCTTTTTTTCATTTGACTTGTGTGAGTGATGTTTTACTTGTTTCTCTTCACGGTTGCTTGCATTTTGACTTATTTTAACTTGTAAAAGTGTTTTTTTTAAGTTTTAGATTTCCTTTCCCAAGTGTCGCATTAGTTTTCCTATTTTTGCACCAATGGTTGTTGTTGCGGCGACTCTCCTCACATACTTCATTTTCCTTCCATTTGATTAATTGTTGCACTTGATTCACATGCATTTACTCTCACTTAGTCAGATATGCACTTTACTTCACACTATCTCTCAGATTTGCTCATTTGCCACACTTCCCTTGGGTAGATCTGCATTCCTCTTGGCTGGTTTTCACCTTGACCATCTAGCTCTGCGTAATCCTAAGGCTCAAGCCATAATCTTGGCCTTTGGAATTGCATAGTGCATAGTCCAAGCTGGCTCCAACTGTGCACTGCATAGTTCTAGGAGCCAGTCTGTCTTCTTGGCCACTCAGACTGCGCAACGCACAATCTCTCTCAGGTGTTTACCCAGGCTGAACTGCACATTACGCAGTTTCAAGCCACACGTTTCTACCTTAGTTGTTGTGACTTCGTAGTGCGCAGTTCCCACAGGAAGCCAATCCCTTTTTCCAGAGAAAATTGCGCAATACTCCCCATCTGATGCCTAGTTTGCTGCTTGAACTTTCCTTGTAAGTTGATTTGCTTAAGAGTGACATTTTCTCGCCATGAGTGTCCTTTCTGTCCCACAGGTACAACATTTTTTGAACACCTCTCCATAATTCACCCTTACCATGGCATCTAAGAGAGTTGCATTAAAGGAAACCACTAAGAGCAATACTAGGGAAGCAGTTGAGCAAACATCAATTGATTTTCTAGTGTATGCAGATACTTAACTGTTTATAGAGAAGGGATCATCATTGGCATGGTAGAAAATTAAAGATGCTTTTGCAAAGGACTTTGAGGAAGAGTTAGAGGACTGACAGGTTTATCTCAACATTCGATAGTCAGGGCTATACAAGGTTGCATGTAGGTATCCAACCTTCCCATGTGCATATGTAATCAGTTGGATTGTCTCACACATTGATGATAAGGCCATGACATTGAGCAGTGCCAGCAAATAGAATCTCACCACCTTTCGAGTAGGAGACTTTCAACAAATGTATCACTTGCATGAGCCAACAGAGTGCATGGGTTCACTCTTCTATGCCACCCACATCCATGTGAACACAAGAGACATTGTCAAAGGCTAGGTGAAAGAGCCATCAAAGTTTCGACAGACACCCACCCATGTGTAAAAGACAAAGTCCCTCATGAAGGCTTACTAGCTCTTGGTTATCTTTGCTTGTAGAATCCATGGTCAAGAGAGCAGTATTATTGGACCAAGCGGTGAATGATGGGAGACCGTTCAATTGGTCAGATATGTTGGCTCGACAGTTGAAGGCCCATGTAACACAAGCTCAAAATCCTCCCAAGGATGAGCGAGCAAGGTTCTATATGTTTGCATACTTACTGGATGCAATTTGTGTGCAAAAAAAGTTCCATGGCATGAACTGGACATGGACACCATGAGAAAATTCCGTGCACATTTACTGCAAGTTTCTTTTAGAATGTAGTTATCAAGGAGTAACGACACGACTAACTGACCACTTCATCATCCCATTATACAAACTTATATTTGAATAAGATCCACCTTGCATGTCATGAGAAGAAATGGAGCCATTCACAGACATCGCAGATTGGTATGCCTCACCAGGTGGCACCTTCATTAGAGTATTTGGTGGAGAAAATCCTCTGCATGTCTTATCAAGGTATGCCACTAAAAAACTAATCATGTAAGAAGTATCATACCATCTCGCCACAAAGTTTTCAACAATGCTGCAAAGGAAGAAGAAAGCACCATGGCCCACTCTTCCTTGGTAGATTGGATTATATGAGATAAAGAACTTGAAAGCCACGGATGTCAAGGCTAAGGAGATAGTGAGATTTGAATTTTTCACTCAAGACTTTAATTTGTATGTCCCCACAATATTTGCAAGGACCATTGTACTAGATTTTAATTTGTGTGGATCGGCGAGGCATTTAATTGGCCAAAGGAGGATCCTTGGAGATACTGTTACAATGAATCCAGACTCAATGAGCCGGTCAGTTTAGCAGGGACTTCACAGGCTGCTCCACAAACAATAGCAACTCTGGAAGCAACAACAACAAAAGGCAACAATCTCGTGCAAGATAAGGGAAAGAGGAATATTGTTGACAGTTGAGAGGGAGAAAATAACTGCAAGATGAAATAAAATCCTCTTCTCATGAAGGAAACTTTGGAAGAAGAAGTGAAGAGGAAGCAAAGGATGCAGAGAGAAGAGCAAAGGAAGAGAGAAAAACATAGGTTGTAGGAAGAAGAACTGAAGTTGCAGGAGACAAAGAAGAAGTTGAAGGAATAACATGAGTTGAGGAGGAAAGAACAAAAAAAGAAGCAAAAGCAGGAAGAAGAATAAAGGAAATGCGTGATGACATAGGAAACAACACCGATACAAGTTGAAGAGTAGGAATAGATCAACTAGCGACCGAGGAGGAACGTGAACAGATGCATGGTCGATAGCTTGCTCAACAGATTGAGCAATTGATTGAAGTAAAATATATGGAGATGGGACAAGAGCCACATAACGAAGATGTTGATATGATGCCGAGAGCACCATAGGTCATCCCCCAGTCTCCACCACCTCCAATAATAGAGCCAATCCTGAACGAGCAAGGGGGTGTTGTTTTGCTTGATGATGATTCGGTAATGGATGTGTACAATCTATCATTCGAAAAGTTCCAAAGGAGGATTGTACAAGCATGGAGAAAGAGCTTTCTAGATGATCATGCATCACCTGCATTCATTAGAGAAAGGGTGATACTATCGGACACCAAGTGTTGGAAAATGTAACTATGTTTGGTCTTCAATAATGTACTTGAGTCATTATGTAATGTACTTGTCAAAATAATAAAGAAAATAATAATAATAATAATTATTATTATTATTTTGACTTATTAAAGCATGGGTCACCATGTTTTAGGTCAAAATCCCCATTCAGGACTTTTAGGATTTATTCTGAGTCTATAGAGTTATTGTACATTTAAGGAGACCCTTCTTGGGCTTTTGAATCATGTAAACAGGCTAAGTATTGTGTCAAATATGAATTGTGTAACCTCCACACCATGTCGGCCTAAGGACCCTATTCGAATGCACGAGAAGCCTATAAAAGGAAGCACATTGAATTCGTTTGGAGCATCATTCTCTCACCAAGTTCAATTTCTCTTGTTGCTGGGTACAAGTGTGAAGTTCTCTTGTAGCTGGGAAAAGGTACGAAGTTTGTTGCTGAGAATCCGAAGTGAATGCAAGTTAGGGAAGTCTAAGGAGAAAGGAAAATTCAAAATTTCGGTGCCTCTCTCTCTCTGTTTTGCATGTTTTGGATTAGGAGAACAAAGTCTCCTAAGTTTTGTTGTTGTCGGAAGCTGCCAGTTATTGTAGGCTGCTGCCCTAGTTGAAGTTGCTGGAAAGAGGTCGAAGTTCTGGGAGGCTAACTTGGTGTGGAGGGAAGGTCTTGTCTTAGTATAGGGTGAAGAGTCTCAAAGAATACTATTAAAAGGAGGAATTGTCTTGACTGGGTTTTCCCCTCGGGGGGTTTTCCCTGCATGTGCCTACATCTTGTGTCTATTGTTTTATGTGTTGTTGCTTTTGGTAATTTCTTGATGAAAAAAAGAAAGAAGATATAATGAATCATAATAATAAAAAAACATCACAAATAATTATCAAGAAAAAGAAAATATTTACTGCCTTTCTGATTTTCCAACAAGGTATCAGAGCTTTGGTGAAGAAGGAAGAAAAAGGTAGTCTCAAGCACTTGATCCATTCATAGATACTATCTCAGGGAAGGAGTCTATTATATTAAAGGAAGATGTCTAACTCAATCAAGGGAGAGAAAAAAATTGAAGGAGCATTTAACTTCAAATCTTGCAAGAATAGGATTGACCTAATCCTCGAGAAGAACAAGGCACTGGATTTGGTAAAAGTAAATGTAAAGAAGCCTACAGAAGAAGCCAGTGATTCCGACAAAGCAAAATTCAGGAAATTGGAATTGGTGGCCATGACTTTGATGGTAGAATAGATAAAAGACAATCTTGTCCCATTCATATCTAACATTGACCATGCTTAGGAGATGTATGAAGCCTTGTTGAAGCTATTTACTACTAGGAATATTGGGATGACTAAAGAAGATGTCGTGTCATCTGTCTTTGTAAAGATAAGTATTTCATGTCTTTTTAGTTTTGGGTTCATGTATTCATTCAATTTTGATTATATTGAATACTAATCACCTTTCTCCCTCTATTGTCTTGATTAGGGAAAACATTTGAAAGAGAGAGGATCTCTCAAGACAAGGATAGTCAAGAAACAAAGGTATGCTTTAAATACAATGATTGAAAGGATTATTCATTTGGTGATCTATTACTAACTTTGTTATGAATAGATGTTTTGAATCTTAGTGATTCTTGTTTGGATGATTCATCTCTAGATAAATCTACCCACCCCACTCATACTCTTGATTGACTACGTAGAACCCTAGATAAGTTTTGGAAGGCCCTAACCAAAGGGTATGCTATTGTGAATATATGAAACCTTAAACTGCTTAGGGATATTGTAAAATACTAGTTTAAGTTTTATTGATGATGTTGTGTTTAGGATTTTGGTATGATTGGGAAATCCTAACTTATTAGGGTTGAGTGATAAGGTCTAAAATCCTGGAACCTTTGAAGTTTTGGTAATATAGGTTTTGTTATGTTTCTACATTGGAACCCTAACTAGTTAGGGTTTGGTGAAATGTGTGAGAAAGACCCTTATATTGTCTTAGAATTGATTTACTTGGTATGTGTGTGTTTTTATGATAAAACCCTAGTATATTCAAGATGGTTGTGTGTCTAACTCTTATTGATATTTGTGAAGTTGGGTTTGACTAATTCATGATATGAAATGTATTTGCATGATGATATATATATATCATATATATATATATATATATATATATATATATATATATATAATGTCTTTTTGTTGAAATTCCTAGTTTAGTTTAGGTCAAATGTATTAATATTGTTGGAAATATTACATGCTTATGAATGATTATGATCTCCTAGATATGTGTGTTGACCTAGTCATTGATGGTCATAAGTTTTAGGATTTAATGGAAGTCCTTGTATGAGATTCTAGGATGATGATATTTGGAAATCTAGGGTTTTATAGCTAAACCCTAGTGAAGTTAAATTGTCTAGTATGTGTGATATAACAATCTGAAATCTATTTAAATGATTGTTGGAAAATGAAAATCTAGGGTTTTGCAGTTAAATCCTAGTAGTAACATTGTCTAATATGAAATGTAACAATCTCATATCTATGAATTTAATGATTGTTGAAATTGTGAAATGGAATTCTAGGGTTTTGGAGTTGAACCTTAGTCAAAGTAAAACCTCTGAAATATTATGATGTGAGATTTGTGTAAGATTATTGAAATTGGAATTATAGGGTTTTGGAGTTGTACCTTAGTTGAAATAGAAATATCTAATGAATGTTGACTATATGATTTGAGATTTGTGAAGAAATTGTTGAAATTTGTCTTTTTTTTTGGTTGAGTATGATGATTTCTCAGAAATCTAAGGTTTGCAAACTAATCCTATTAGTAGTTGGTCATGTTAGTGACTAATTGATGGTTGATTGAAAATATAGGGGTTTGGAATTAACCCTAGTGGAAGCTGGTCAGGTTAATGACTAAGCTATGATTGACGTTGATTAATTGGTTTGTATGGAATCTAGGATTTATATGAATCCCTAGTGAGAATTCTAACATATGTATTTTGAAAGGTTGTTAGATACGTTATAGATCTATATTTGTCTGAATTGTTTCTAGGGTTTTCTATATGTTGTAGTAAGGTATGTTATACCTCTGGAAGACACATTGAAACCCTGGATGGAACGAATATTCTTATGAAGGAGTCTAGGGTCTATAAAAAGACCCTAGTAAGATGTTGAAGAGTATATTTCTCTTGTTTGTAATTAAGTTTGGGTATCTGATATGTATAAAGATGAAATGTTTTCGTGATTCTGATATGGCTAACATCATGTTTCTATAGATTTGGTTGTACTTTCTATCTAAGCTATGCAGGTACACAGTCTTCAACTTGGTGAAGATGCTCGATGTGACAAGCAAGTTGTGTAGGTACACAATCTTCAACTTAGTGAAGATGCTCAATGTGACAAGCAAGCTGTGAAAGTACACAATCTTTAACTTGGTGAAGATGCTCAATGTGACAATCAAGTTGTGCTGGCACACAATCTTCAACTTGGTTAAGATGCTCAATGTGACAAGCATGATGAGGACGATAATAACTTTGATGAAATGGTTCGAAGCCATGAAATATTCTTCGATGATGAAAAGAAGAAGTAGAAATCCCTAAGTTAAGAGGGAGTCTGGACGAATTCTCCCTAGCTTAAGAGGTAGCTTGAATGGAAGGAATCTCCCTAGGATAAGAGTATGGTTGAGAATATTCCTTGTATAGGAATGTTTAGATCAACGATCTCTAGTTAAGAGAGAGTGACAGATATGATTCTCTGCTTCATGTTTCATGCACTAGTGAGGACTAACAATCATAAGTTTTATTGAAGTCCATGAGTAGGAGAAGAAAATTGGACAATGCATTTTGAAGTGTTGTTGAAAGTAGGAAAGCATGATCCGATTGAAGAATATGTTGCGGCATATGAAGCAAGAAGAAAAATGTATGATTGAGGAATCTTTTGTCAAAGATTCGGTTGATAGTCCTACTATGGAAAGTTGAGCAATAACATTTCCTGTCTAAAATACCTCAAAGGTTTGTATTTGGTTATGTACATGCGAAAGTATATTATTGATTGGGGTTGTGTTTGTACAGGTGAATCTCTCAAAGGATTTGATCTCATGCTGGTAACTGACCAGTTTTATTGAAATATATTGGTCATTCTTGATCTACTGGATCAAGGGGTGTTGAGGCTTGGTGAGTGAAGCATTGTCTAGGAAGACATCTGACTGAAACTTTATGTTGATGTCTGAGTCTCGAAGTTGGAAAGATGGTGTTGGTTATTGAGCTCTATTTTGAATACACACCTAGATTTTTGGGTTAATGGTTAGCAAGTAAGTCTAAGGGTACCTAAAGGGGCTGAAAGCTTGATTCCATATTAGTCCCACCTGGATAGATTTCCTTGGTTAGGAATCTAGTCCTTGGCATTGCGGTGCCTAAACTATTGAGTGACTATTTTGATATATTTCCCTGGTCAAGAATCTAGTCCATGGCACTAGGGTGCCTAAAGTTCTTCATGGTTCATAAAGTTTGATATCTTCCATTGTATTTTTACATTATGAATACCTCCCTAGTTAAGAGGGAGTCTTGTAAAATGTAACTATGTTCGGTGTTCAATAATGTACTTGACTCATTATGTAATGCACTTGTCAAAAGAATAAAGAAAATAATTATTATTATTATTATTGTGACTTATTAAAGCATGGGTTTCATTCTTGGGTCACCATGTTTCAGGTCGAATTCCCCATCGAGAACTTCTAGGATTTATTCTGAGTCTATAGAGTTATTTTACATTTAAATAGACCCTTCTTGTGATTTTGAATCATGTAAAAAGGTTAAGTATTGAGTCAAATATGAACGATGTAACCTCCACACAATGTCGGCCTAAGGGAAGGTCAATTACCCTATTCAACTCCACAAGAAGCCTATAAAAGGAAGCACATAGAATTCATTTGAAGCATCATTCTCTCATAAAGTTCAAATTCTCTTGTTGTTGGGCAGAAGTGCGAAGTTCTCTTGCAGTTGGGAAAAGGTGTGAAGTTTGTTGCCGGGAAGCCAAAGTGAATGTGAGTTTAGGGAAGTCTAAGGAGAAAAGAAAAATCAAAATTTTGGTGCCTCTCTCTCTTTGTTTTGTGTTCTGGATTGGGAGAACGAAGTCTCCTAAGTTTCGTTGTTGTTGGAAGCTGTCAGTTGTTGTAAGCTGCTGCTCTAGTCAAAGTTGCTAGAAAGAGGTCGAAATCCTAGGAGGTTGATTTGGTGTGGAGGGAAGGTCTTGTCTTAGTCTAGGGTGAAGAGTATCAAAGAATACTATTGAAAGGAATAATTATGTTGACTGGGTTTTCCCCTTGAGGGGGATTTTCCCCTGGCATGTGCCTAATCTTGTGTCTATTATTTTGTGTGCTACTTCTTTTTGGTAATTGCTTGATGAACAAAAGAAAGAAGATATAATGAATCGTAATAATAAGAAACATCACAAGTAATTATCAAGAACAAGAAAATATTTATTTCCTTTCTGATTTTCTAACACCAAGAAGCATCCAAATGCCATTGTCGAAGCCATCTTAGCCTATGTAGGAGAAACACAATCAAATGCCCAGTATTTAATGGCCGAGAATGAGCAAATGGCACAAAACTTGCAGGCTGTCAGGTAAGAGATAAAACAACTCCGCGCAACAGTGAAAAATGCAGTTTCCGCGCAGGTTTACTTAGAGGAGATGAGAGAAGCGATACTTGTTGAAGTATCAACCCTTGTAGAAACCATGCAGAAGCTCTATGAGGGGTTTGTCACCACACATAAAGAAATTGTCCGTTTACATGGCCTACAACAACAAAGCAAAGTGTTTGTTAAAACTCTAAAGAACATACAATCTTCCATTTCCTATGTGAAAGAGTGGACAATGCGATACAAAGGGGCACCACTCGACTTAGTGAAGAAAATGAAGCCATAGGCAGAGTTGGAGAAGGAAAAGGTTTGAATGTTGATTCAGAAAAGCAAGCAGTTCACCTCATTCATTGGCAACATTCAAGATTCATATGTATGGTTATTTAGCAGTTTGGATGTCTTGGTGAGAACACACCAGATCCCATCAATCGGTTCACTCACCAAAGCTAAACCCAAGAACCAAGTCTGACAGGAGGTCGAAGAGTGCTTGGAGTAGCTGAGACAAACTGCCACCAGGGAAGACTTGGACCTGAACATACAGATCATGCAGAATTTGATTGGTGGTCCTATGAAATTTAGAACAATGCTTCTCATGCTTCAGAACAAGTTGGACACAGGTTCCAAGACAGTGTACCTGGATTCCATGGAGGTCAAAGTTCGCTTCCAACAAGACACCATGACAAAGTTTAGGGACACCATGACACAGTACCAAGCTTGGCACTAATATGTGATCAAGAAGTAGCAAGTGGAGGTTGATGAGCTATACTTCACCCAAACTCAAGCATCATAATATTGTGTGTTTTTAGGTTGTCAATTGTCTCTACCCTATTTTGTCTTATATGGGTACAAGTGTAAAATGTAATATTATTTGTAATTATGTTGTAAGTGAAATTCCAAGTGTCAATATTGGAATATGAAGAGTCATCATGTAATGTAATGTGTCATTTTATAAATAAGTTGAAGAGTCATGAGGGTAGTCCAAAGGTCAGAAAGGGGAGTTGAAGAGTTACCCCTCTTGTTATAAATAGAAACTCATAACTCATGTAAAGGGATTTTGGGAGCCAAGCTTTTGGCTAGGCTTAGGCTTAGAAAGAGCTTGGGAGTATTGTGAAGAGCCTTGGCTTCTCCGTAATGTTGATCGAGTATACTTCTTTGGAGGAGAAGGTTTTCTTGACTTTAATGGTCCACTATTGAGGCTAGTGGTTGAAAATGGTGTATATATGATGAAACTTCCACTTATAATAATAAAATCAGAGCCAAAACGCTTTCATGCATATGTTGTGAATATAGTAGGACTATTCTTGTTGTGTTTTCAATGCATGTTATTTAACTTACGCATATGATTATGAACTATTTCTTTTGCATTTGTATGAATCTTGTTGAATGCGTGTTGTTGCATTATTTCATCACTTTAACTTGTGGGCTATTTTTCATTTTAGCTCGTGATTTCATTTTGCTCATGTGTTCCTTTCAAGCTGCGTACTATTACAGGCTTCCAAGGGGCACACTTCCTTTTCCCTTCGTGTGTTAGAACCTTCATGCATTGCACTTGCCTCTTCGCAGGGTCACACAATTTGTCTCACCCAAAGTTATCATACTTCCCTCTAAGTGTTTCTGCAGTCAAGCATAACATTACCACCCACTGCTCGGACTCCTACTCCAAATAATATGAGGTATAGTTGGGACTTCATATCGGGGAGATCCCCTGAATGTTGGTGGGTCCAACACCATCAACATTTTTGGCGTTAGAGGGACGACCAAATGAAAAGTTGAACCCTTGAAGTCTTTTTTGAATTTCTGCACTCATTTAATGACTTCTCATCGAATCATAACCCCGAAATGTTTTTCTAGACACAAAAATCTGAAAATGGCGGCGATAATTATTGATGACTTGTCCAATTTGAAATTCAATGGTAAGGGTGGAACAACCTTACTTGAACATACCACGCAGTTTATTGATTTCTACAAAAAGAACAACATCCATTGTGAATATGTTGCCTATAGGTTGTTCATTCTCACGTTTGAAGGGCATGTGCGAAACTAGTGTAACACATTCCCCAACGACTGCATTCACTCTTTCAAACAAATTTTCGTAGAGTCATGACATGCTTTCAATCTCTATGATTGTAAAGATATTAATAAGAAAAATTTGAATTTACAAAAAGCACCTAATGAATCTGTTTAGTATTTTCACGACCGTTTCATCCATTACTTCCTTGAATTTGTTGAAGAAGAAGTTGAATAGTCTATCTTGGTAGACACATTTCTATATCTCATTCACATTTCAAAAAATCTACGAGTTAGAATCTTTTAAAACTCTCCCAACATACTTTGGCGTTAGATCTTATAAATCTGCAATGGACAACGTTGTTGCTCCAAGTGACACCCCATCCCTTTCTCATCAAACAACTCTAGTTCCGCTAGTCCATGTGGGATAAGTTGAGAATCCATCTGTTGATCTACCACCATCTTCTCCTAACCCACTTACTAATAATTTCAGCACATATTTCGACTGTGATTTCGATGGTTGCGATGAAGTGTTATCTCCTCATCTTCAATCATTTTATCCCTATGATCCTCTGGATTGTGATGTGTTGTGTTAAGCTATTTCAAATTTCTCTTGTGATGTTCACGAGGATCAAGTTATGGATGGAGTTGGTGTTGAACAACCAACCTGCGCTATCATTTTTGATGAGTGTGTGTGTGAGTTTGTAAAGGAATCTTCAGTGAAGGATGACCTCCTTCCATGCACACCTCTTCCGCATTATCCTGACATTTTCCATGAATCTATCATTTCTATTCAATCTTGTGAAAATTCAGTTTCTGGTGTTACTACTTTCGATCATTCGCAGAACATGTGGACTACCAGTTTTTCATTTGAATGCAGAGAGGACAAATCGTTTCTACTTGATCCTCCCAATCTATCATTTTATCTTGCTGGGAACATAGAGGGTGAAATTTCTCATTCTCCATTATCCCCTATTTAAGATTCGTTAGATCACGAGGATTCCCCTGTTTCTGATCTTGAACTTTCTGATCGTGGCTGTCATGATCTTTTCATTGACTCATTTGATCACGATTCTAATTCTTCCACTGTTGATCTTCCTAAGCCACTAGTCTTCGATGATCCATATTCTAATGAATTGGAATCTCCCCAAGCTGTCGAGGCACTTCAGCCCGAGCTGATGGTCATGTCAGGTTCTCGTAGCCTTGAGATCAGTTCCACTTCAGATCAGAAAAATGTTGAATCTTTCCAGGCTCCTCATCACTCTGTTGTACATGTTGAAAATCAATCTATTTTATAATTTTTGCATCCTCCATCTGTATCACACGATCTTATCGTTCAATCATTGGAGGAATTGTACGTAGTTTGCACTGTTGCTATTGTAGTGTTTTCTTCTCAATGATGTACAAAAAGAAACCACTTAAGATCGTGGATGACAAACACTCTCAACAATAAAAATGACTGCTAAACATTGTAGATCTGCAGCTATTGATAGAAACAAAACCTGCCAAAATCCTGATCTATGCTGCAATCATAGTTAAATAGTAAAATGAAGAGTAATAACCCCAAAACATCCAATGGAAACCAGATTTGTAAAGAATGATTTTATTATAACACCTGTGAAGGGAACAAATATATGTTACCAGTCCCCCTCTATGGGATGGGTTCTTGGCAATCCTCAAACGCTTTCAGCTTCTGTAGAGTCTCTCTCCTCTATAATGCATAAACCCAACAAAAATATGGTGTGCGACAATGAAAATAATCAGAGTTACAACAATGAGTGCAACAATGAAAATAATCAAAAGTGAATAATGAATGGAAAACCCTTCTATTTATAGCAAAATATTGAGTTATCCTCGAATAATGAGCAATAATAAAATATTATTGATCCCATTCTTGGAATAACCACTTGGAATATTTTATTATATTTGTTTAGGAGGGAAAAAATATTTAAGCTTTTATTTATAAATAATAAATAAATAAATGATATATTTATTATCTCAATGAATTAGTTAAGGAATAATAAACAAATAAGGATTTATTTAATTATTCCTATGGGATTTAGTCAAATTTAACAAAGAATAATAGTTAATTAGTGATTAATTAATTATTCTTAGAGAAAAATAAGAAAAATAATGATTTATCTGTTTATTTTTCATGATTGGGTCAAATTTAACAAGGAATAATAATAAAACAGTGGTTAAATTAACTATTCCTAGAAGAAAATCAAATAAATAATGATCTATTTAATTATTCTCCAAGGGTTTAACTATAAATTACTTAATAAAGGTGGTTTAATAGGTAATTTCTCATAGTGAAAGCAATTTTACTATGGTAAAATTGGCTTTACATGGTGTACTTCGATCCATCTAGTAAATTAGGCTAGATGATCAATTTTTTGGTGATAACATATTACCCCCCAATGTACGAGTGTTAGGAGCAAAACGTATGACTGAAGTACGTTGTAAAGACACAATCACTTAGGCAACACAGGGGAGTCAAAGAGAGAGAGAGAGAGAGACTAATGAAGCTGAAGCTGAGAGAGGATAGTGACAGAGGGGGTGAGACTAATGCAAGTCTCCTTTGATGTTGTGGTATCGGCCCTCAATGAGGCGGGGGAGGCATACCCAGACCCGCTGAGATAACTTAGTACAAAAATAATGGTTCACCTAGAAATATGGAACTGAGCAATAAAGTACATGTTGAATGGTACATGACACGCTGGCATAACTGAGCCAGGAAATAATACAATGTGTCCCATATCATAATGCACTTGGTAAAAACATGAGCTAGGTATGAATACAATAATATTTGAGTACATGAGATACAAGCCCCTTCCCTCAAAATATGGGAGGGAGGGAGGGTAGCACAACTAGAGAAGCCTTGCTGGACAAGGAAGGGTTCTACAAAACTGAATGGATCATCTGGAGGAGACATGCATGCTATGAACACTGCGAATGGTAGGAATCGAACCCATCAACTCTGCGAAACTGCATCAGAGGCTGTAACATAGTATATATGCATCCGGGCATGTGGGGGGCTACCTGAAGGGACAACCCCTCATGAGGTCTAAAACATCTAACACACACCCGGGAATCATTGGTACAATCTACTACATCATTGGACCATCAAGTGTATGGATCACGAACATGAAATGACTAAGTAAAAGAGAAATAATGAGACCCTCTGCTCGATCCAAGGCGCCGAACAAGAATGGAAGCGTGAACTGAGATACACGCCCTTTGGGTCAGTCTTCTAGAATAAATGAGTTGATGTCGACAGAATAGGACCTACGATAGACGAGGAAATGAGGATCCTCAACTAAAGCACGAGGGAAAATAGTAATGTGACTGATGGAATAACACCAGGGATAATGGGGAAAAGTGGGATTGAGGGAAAAATAGACGACTACCCTTGTTAGAGCATAAAGTGCATGGTTGACCTAGTAGCAACTGACTCAACTCCAAAGGGGATGGGGACAGTATGACTGGAGGCCAAAATGGGAAACACAGGATGAATGGTATGCAAATATGGATGGAATACTATGACATGATATGATGGGACATGAAATAGACTCCAAGGATGCAAGGGTGACTCATCACGGATGCTCTGAACAAGGGTGACTCGATGACGCTGCCACACAGACTAGGCCCGATGGGGACCATGAAAACATGAGTAAATGATGGTTACTCATGACGAAAATCAACATATGGTACGACAAGCATTAAGAGGAGGTGGGCCTCAAAGGACATGTGTCACTTTATGGCGAAATTCGATTTTGAGAGGTGACGAAGTGACCTATCTTGGAAAAATGGTTTCCAGGTGAAGTGTCAAATCATCAAAAATTGAGGAAGACCTATTATAGAGCTTGGTGAGAGCTTTCCAACGGCGCTAATAGTTCATCAAACTAAGCTACGGTCTAGTCATTATGAATGAACCGACCATTGGAATCGGGACCTGTGACTTTCAGGAAAGTGGCCTTACTTGTCTAAAGATGACCTTAATGCTTCTTGGAATAATGGTTCTTGGTGAAGAATTAAGGGAAGAGGAAAATGAGAATGAACTACTAGAGGAGGTCTAGAATCATCCTCACCCACGAAGTCAAACATGGGGACTATGTGGACATAGAGTAGAATATTTGAAGATATGGTATCAAACATCTACGATATGCAATATGCATATGTCTCGTCAGAGAGGCCGGTAGGAAAAACTATCCAAGGAATGGGAGGATAATCGACCATACCTAGATCTGGTGGTGATCTAGGATGAGACTTAATTGAGAATATGGCCAGGGGAAAGACATCATGCACCTAAGCATGGGATACTGATCTGGTATGCAAAGGTGGGAATGATTCCCCCTAGCAGGAGGAGTTTGTGGAGTGCCATTTTGTTTTGAGTGCTCAAAAAAGGGATTCAAGCATCTCAGCCCAACTTGGCACGGGATCCTCCAAAGGAGATGTAGGGGCCTATGTGCCCCCCAGTATGTTATGGGCGTACTGGATGTACTTAGAGCTATGGCTCCAAACACTTTTATGATACATAACATAATTATGCATTTTATATGATGATGATGGTTCGCCATTTGTTTTGTTTATGGTTATCTTTTGTGGTATACATGTGATAAATGCCAATCTAGAATGTTGTTTGCAATGGTATCTACATAGTGATTTTGGGATTTAGGCACATTAATGAAAGTAATGGTTTCAAATTCATGTACCAATAGCTTCACTCGTAGATATTTTCTAAATAGAACTTGGTTATGCATATGATACACACCATTCAATTGCATGACAAGTAGAAAGGAATCTAAATGAACATGAAGATGAAGGATGTGATGAGCGAGGGCATCAACTAACAAACCTATCACTGCATCATATTTGACCTGATTATTGGTGGAAGATCCAATGCAAACACTGTCTAACAGGACTAACGTATGCAAGGGGGTAAAAATGGCCCAGGTTGCTGTTGGCTTGTAGGGGCCTGACCCAGGTTTAGAAGTGATTTAGCCAAACAAATCCCGAAACTACCGGCCCTTTCGGCAGCAGCCCATGGTGCGTGGACTGAGGTCTCACTCAAGGTAGTATGGGAGGGTGCTGGAACCAGGTTTCCGCACCCTAGGGATGTCTTGATGAGGTCTAGGAAGTTCACAAACCCAACCTGCGTGCTTGCACTGCTCCGCGCAACCGTCTGACCTTCGCAACTTGTGCGACTGCTTCCACGCAGCTTTGTAAAGAGCGCGAAGAGGTGCTATCTAGATCCTTTATCCTTACTATGCTAGTATTATAGATCTTGAATTATTTGTGTGTACCCAATGTTCTTATTAACCATTCAACATTCATAACAAGTGCGCACAATCATAAAACTGTAAAGAGATGCATAAATACAACAGAAGTATAAACACATAGGTCTATGAGTAGATGCACAATATTTCAGAATCAACTTATCTTTTATTAATCCTCTGTTTAGATACAATCCCAACTCCGTCCTGCGCACTCAACTGCAGGGGTCCACGCACACAACTACGGACTCTACCAGGCCTCTACGCACACAGCTACAGAGCCTCTTCCTACTACTACAACCCAAGACTCAGACTCACGGACTCAAAGCGAATTCATCATTCAAAACCCATATTTTACTTCTCAAAGATAAGACTGAATTTACCCTTAGAGCGCCGCTCTATTTATACAATCCCATGGTTCACGGACCATGGGTAGGCTGACACATTCTATATTAAATTACATTATTTTAGGGTGGACAACCCTAGACTCTTGTGCTCCGCGCCCGCATTTTTTGGGGTGTTTACATTACATTGACCAAAACTCGGGCTTTAAGCCCCAAAACCATACTATAGGGGGGATCCGCTGCTTTTGGGCATATATGCACATGCACTCCCTCCCAAGGTGCATCGAAATGAGGTTGATGAAATGATGACATTTATTACACAAAAAACCAGACAATATGTTATGAGAACATGACATATTCAGAACTACGGATTTAGTATGGATGAGTTTCAGAATACCGTGAGGAACTAATTGGGTGTTGACAGAGCAATCTCAGGGCTTTCAGAATGGCCTTGAAAATATAGCATGGCACTAAAAGAGGTTAATACTGTGAGAATAAGTATCTTAGGTTTACAATTTGCATATTAGAAATTAAGAATATTTGTTAAAAAATTTAAAATTTAAATAAATTTCTATTTAAAATTTTTTCCTATTGTTATAATAAAATATTTCTACTTTTCTACTTAAAATACATAGCTTGGGTTGGTTTAAAGCCAAAGGAAGAAAATCGCAATCCTTAAGACAATTATTAAGACTGCCAATGAAAGTGTCTCCACAATCCACAGTCTCCTGCAACAAAATAATCACAGGCCTAAATACTCACAGGCTTATCATTGCGGGGAAAGGAAATTGTGGCGCTTGCCAATGATGGAAGGAAAAATCCGCTACCGGACAGGAAGAAAAAGAGTCTCTCAAGGCCTTAATCTAACAATAGAATAAAATCCAACCATCCCTTCACGAATGGTCCCTTGCAAATACCTTGGTCTTCTGTTGTATCTTTTATTGATCTCTTCCCCTGGGATAATGCAATTGCAAACTATGCAGTAGTGCAATAGACTAGCTGTTGTAAAGCAACATGTAAGAGTTCAGATTTGAGCTTGCTTTACTTCTTAGCTTACCGAGATAAAAATTGATTATTTCATATACAGGAAAAACTGTAAATAGAAAAAAATGATTAAAAATAATACTTCAACGAATAACAACATGGAAGAGCAGGTTTGCAATAATTAGATGCAAAGGATGGAAAGAATAATGTTGATGGCTTGTTGGAAATGGCCATTACCTTAAACGAGTGGGTCCAACTAAATTCACGAATGGATAACGAGGGAACAAAGGAAAGGATTTCTATGATCCTTGCTGCTCACACTGGTGTTCATTAAGAGTCAATCATTAGAAGGCATACCAAAGATGATAAGGTTGATATTGGCATTGGGAAACAAGGTTTCATAGGAAATGCTTTGACAGTGATTTTGAGAGTTCAGTTACATGATCCTTTTCGGTGCTATGAACCGGTGGGAGCTCCTATGATGGCTTTAGTATAAGAAAAACAAATTGTATGGTCTCCACATCTCGTAATGGAAAGGAGACTGTCAGATATAGTGCATGATAGAATCCCTGAAGAAATGAAGGATAGAAAAGAA
This sequence comes from Pinus tabuliformis, assembly GCA_031772625.1. Lineage (NCBI taxonomy): Eukaryota > Viridiplantae > Streptophyta > Pinopsida > Pinales > Pinaceae > Pinus > Pinus tabuliformis. The sequence continues at coordinate 346,165,314 of CM062817.1, forward strand.
GCACCATCTCAGTTCAATGTCACAGATGTCCATGTGGCAGGTCTAGAGTTGCAGGAAAGCACTAATCTGAAGAGCTGGAGCACTCCAAAAACAACAACTCTCGGGTATTCGTTGGTTGATTGCAAATGCTATGGACAAGAGTCCAAAGCAATCTTTATTGAATCTAAAATGAATGCCAACATTAAAGCCACCATCAAAGACCAGAGTTAAACACAGGGACACTCTCTGGAGTATTTCCACTCGTGTTCATTGCAGTGGAAGATGGAAGGAGCTTGCCACATTAAGTTTTTACATTAGAAATCCAAACATTATACTCCCCAGTCAGAAAAATAAATTGCGATAGACTGTATACATATCAGCTTGAGGAAACATGGATTAGTATTTTACCATTTCAGGGGTTCTGCAGCTGTGACTACAACGTCAACTGGGGTTGGTAGTGACTTGAAAATCTGGGCCAATCTCTTATGTATTAATCATACCTCCTATCAGGCATGAATTTTTTGATATTTTTGGTTTGTAGTTATAACCTTTGGATCCAGTGGACATTTAACTGTTGATTAGATTTTGAAAATTGCCATATGGAGTTTAGTAAATTTCTGATGTTCAGAGGGAGTTCACTGCATGTATTTTACTACAAGAAGCATGCTAAACTGAAGGGAGAGACAATATAGCAGAATATGTGAGAGTATGCTTGCTTTGTTATTGTCCAATTGCACAATTGCTATCAACATTATAAGTTAGTTCAGTCTCTAGCATTGGACTCTTTGAGGTTTCTGTTATTTGAAAACATGGGTGTCTAGTGTGGTTGACATATGGGCATTGAATACACTTACAATAGATAATAAAATTTAGCTAGTTTAAGTCATTTATAAAATGCGAGTTCATTTATGAACAATAAATTTCGCTCTAAGATACCTAGAATGCTTGAAAGCCATAAAGCAGTCCAGATTAGATGGTTGTATTATCATCAATAATAAAAATAAGAAAATTTATATGATATTGCCATGAATATGAAATTTAATGACATACACTTGATTCTCTTTGTATTACACATTGCGGCCAGCCAAAAGAAAGAACAAAGAAAAAAAATACAATAGAATTAAATCCAAATAACTGCCTGGGTGCTCATGCTTTGACTTGATCATCTAAATTCAGTGATGAATTATCGTTTTTCAGTCAAGATTGATGTAAAAACAATTTTTTTTGCAAAATTGACAAAAAAAAATTACAAAATTGAAGTTTACATAAGGAAGACAAGCCAAAGACACACTTCTACGCTTCCTTAAATGCTAGGAACAAGGAGTGCATAGAAAGATGACAACTGAGTGGAGATAGAAGCCGACCGTCTCGTCTAGTACGATACCCGACAAAGTTCGTTGGGGCGATTCTATGTGTACAACTAATGCTGGCTAGTGGGGGTTTGGGGCACGCATCAGGCTCTTTTTACCTAGTCCGTCATGGATCACCTCCCCGCGCTTTCCGGTATGGAGATGTTTCGCTCCAAGGCAGTAAGTTTCCCCACTTTTATACTTTGAAAGGGCCAACTACTAATGCATTCTCACAGCTTCGTTAGCTGCAAAGGAACGAATTATATTACATACTTGGAGCTTAGTCTCACAGGTGATCATAAATGGCAACATCACAAGATTCTAGAACACGTGAATGAAGCTATCCAGGGATCGAGAAGGGGGTATCCAGGGCTTGTGGATCACCGCAGCAACGAAATCAGGCTATTCAAACCCCCTAACAAAATTCAATCGACACAACTGTCAATATTAACAACCACACATAATCACGGAGCTAGAGTAAGAGCGAGGTGCACACAACTGTCAATTTTAACAACCACATGTAATCAAAGACCAGAGCCAAGTGCGCCAGCGACCACCTGCACAATCAAACCATTTACTTTTAAATATGTGATGCTAGTAGCATTACTCAAAATTCTCAATAATATACATTTTAATAGTAAGTTCTATTGCTCTCTACCTCGAAAAGTGGCCAAATAAGAACTCTGAGCTTTTGATTGGTTAACATAAAACCTTTCCAATGTTCAATGCACTGGAAAAGAAAGTGAAATAAATCATATACGCAGACTTTGGATTAAGTATTTGTTTTTTTTATATGGGCTCCTATTACAATGCCGAATGATTACAATAGTCCCCGTCCCCGTCCGTGCTGCCTTACGATAGGGACTAAAAAACAAAAAGATAAACTTTGTTTGTCACACGAATATCCTATCGCTTAATTGTTGTCAAAGTTTATAAATTGACATAAACGATTTATGTTTGATTTTAAAAATAACTACGGATGGATTTCTAGGATGCAAAATTTTGAATTCATTATTAAAATTAATAATTTATATAAAAAATAAATTAATTTTTTAAAATATTTTTAATTTTATTAAAATTAAAATTTAAAATTATTAAATTAAAAAATTTAAAAATTTTATTATATATAAAAATTTAATTGATCTCAACCAGGCATGGAATTTGACGTCTTATAGGACGTATTTTGAGTTGTAAGACGTATTTGATGGTGATTACAAAATTTTCCACATCAAGTTTGACGTGTCTTATACCTCTGTAACCTGTCATTTTGACGTTTAATTTGAAATATAAACCGTAAAAAACTATGATACCTTTGTCATACCTAAAATTACAAGCGCTTTGAAATTATGGGTGGATGGAGCGGTGGACCCGTACACAAAGAGTTCGACTTCGATCTTAAATTTATTCAAATGCTCCTGGTCGTGACTGCCTAGTGCCTACCATTCCTTCCTTCTGACAGTTGGGAGTAACTCTTTCTTGCATGGTGCTACCATCCATGATCCGACCATTATCCATACGAATGATGTTATTTATGACCAAATTTAATTGGGAGCTACCATGGTCCATCGCAGTATCTACCCTTCAAATTATAATGCACGTAACATCAGGTCAACCACTGATTCGAAAATGCAGTGACTAGGAAATTGTCGAAGCTTCGCTTTCACCATTCAATTTATGGCCACCTATCAAAAAATAATTTAATAGTAGGAAAAATGAATTATATATCATTGTTTCGATTTCTTCAACGAAACAAGAATTTCAAAAATCAGCTAGATATCTCGTTGTTATTTTGTTTTCAATCGATTGGTGTATTATCTTCTACAATGTCATAGCCTTCAGAGCTTCAGTGGACGCGGGGTAAAATGGAGTCTATGTTCGATCTCTCTGCGTGCTCAAAGAGAATAAAACATCTGGTGTTCTGCTCCATAAAACTCTGGCATTATAGAAAGATCTGGGAATGTTGTCTCTAAAGCTGCAAAAATAAAAGGTTTTGACATAGAGACTTATAACGGATGAGAAACCTACCGTTAGTCTTATATTTGTTGGATTGAAGATATATGACATCTATGTAAGCATTTCTACTTAGTGAAAGAGGCCATTTACGATTGGTTGTAAGTTTATTTTAAATGAAGTGAAAGTGGTGAAGATGAACTTCATATGTGTAGTAGCATTTTTGAAATGTGGTCAATAAACCTTTTTTTTCTCTTGGAAAAATAATCGAGAATAAACAAAGATTCTGGAACAGTAGAAGTTAGCATAGAGCAACGCAGAGTGAAAATAATAGATTTGTCATAGTTAAAAACAACTCCTAATAGACTAACAAAAGCAAAGTTGGATAGTGATAACTTGAAAAACCAAAAATGCATAATTTCTGGCTTCAATCCAACGAATGTTTGTGCGGTCTTTATTATGGTGTTTTGTTCAAAGACATCTAACTAATTTCAACAAGTGTTTACCCTGGACTAAAGGCTGATTTATGTTGTAATGTTGGTGTTTTACTTGTTAAAATTTTAGTTTTTCCTCTTAACATTGGATCTCGGATCTAGAAAGTTTTAAGGAAAGAGAAATTCTTATCCTTATAATCGTTTGCCTTAATAAAGGGTTACCTCTGTAAGTGTGCAGTGAAAATTTTGTATAATACAAATATAAAATATAAAAGAGACACTTAGTTGCCTGAATAATGTTTAGATAAATGGTTATTTAAATAAAAGTTAAGTTAACTTTGTTGTGTATTATATTTATTATAAAATGGAGAAAATAAAATAAATTCTAGCTTTTTTTGAATGCCTCGTTTCTAGGTGAGTATGAATGGGACTTTAGTTACTAAATAATTATCAACATAAAATATATTTATTGTTTTTGTTATTTATTTAGTGCTATGTGATTTTATAAAAAATGTTAATATTGATTTTTTCTTCTATCATCAAGTAGTTTATTTTTCTGAGTTTTTTTTTGGTCAATTCTTTTTTTGGTTAATTTTGACTTAAATTGGACAGGGATATCTTGAAATTATAATTTCCAAATGTAAAATCTAAAAAATATTGAGTGTAGTGGGATGCTTTAGATAATTTTCAACTGTAAAATCTAAAAAATATTGAGTGTTGTGGGATGTTAGATAATTTTCAACTACAAAATCTAAAAAATATTGAATGTAGTGGGATGCTTTAGACCACAGCGTTCAGATTAAGACTGGTTTTAATTTTATTTGGAAGGGCATATATTCATCTAACTCTTCAAAAATGAATGGTTATAAAAAAAATGTAGCGTTATTGACAAGTGTATATTAAATAAACACTTAATTAAAAAATGTCAAAACGAAAATGATAAGGGAGGTCGACACTCTCAAATTTGCCTAAAACGTAAAATGAAGGACATGAAAAATGCAAAAACGTCATCAAATTTTCATTTGACAGAGAAGATTTGAAATTCCAGGCCTAATCTCAACAATAAAATATAAAAATCTCACCAAAAAACTTAATTAGATAGAAATTATGTAGATAAATACACACGTAGGCTCTCTTACACAGTCTTTATTGAAGTGTGGACCTACATAACCGCTTTCTTATACATATAACTGAAAGGTTGAATTCCAATTTAGACTCATTATATATAACCAATTAAATTTAAAATAATTTATTTATAAAATATAAGTTTACTAAAATTTTAAATTGATAATTATGCCTCATCATAAAGTGTGAGATGCATTTATGAAATATATTTCACAAATACTTAAGTTAAAAAACTCCAGACTCTGTGTCACGAAAATTTGTTAAGAGTATATGTCATTTGTGATATGATAAAGGACCATTCAAGCAACTCAAAGTAAATATAAGCAAATAAAATGGTAAATGTATACAAATATTGTATTATTTAATTGCAGCGAAAATAACATTAAATATAAATATTACATTTCCGATTATATAAATATAAATTACATTTCCGATTATGATGATGATGATGATGGTTAACGTCCGCTGAGACCAAATAATGATCTATCGGACCTAAAAAGACAAATTATTTATTTTGATTTAAGATTTTATGCCTATGCTCAAAAAGCTTGGAGAGAAGCCTCCCGAGTTCACTATAATTTTGGCATTGTAAAAGGCTAGGAAGGTCATCATTGATGAGTTTGGTTTTATTAAAAAAACAAACCTTCCCTATAGTATTACAATTAATATAATATTAAGTATAAATATTTCATTATTACTAATTAATATTTGTGTAAAATTGCAGCGAAAATAACATTAAATATAATTATTACATTTCCGATGATATAAATGGTTTCAAATGTTCGACACCTCCATTGGGGATATTTTTTTTTAAGTTCTGAGTTAATCAAATTAACTTGTAAATAGCACTATTTTAAAAAAATTCACATTTAAATCTTTATATTAATAAAATTTTGATAACCTTATTTTTTACAATCATATTACATATTTAAATTACTAAGGAATAAGAAATAAATATGCATCACCATAATATGACATTGAAAATAAAATATAAATAAACAGATTCATGCAACAAATCAATTACCAAAGTCATAAAAACTTTTACAAGAAAAGAGTTCCTATTTTATTAAAATATAATGAATTATCTTCGTCTTGGAACTAGGAAAGGTACAAGGGTTTTACATAAGTTGATTTTTGTGCATGTAATCTGCGATTGAATATTTATTTATATATCATAAAGTAAAAACTAAATATATTTATTTTTAGGATGTGGTTATAGAACTTCATGTTCAAAATCCATGATACCTATGACGTAATGGGGAACGAGAACCTTAAATTAAATTTGATTTAAACAAGCCAGTTTTGCCATGTTGTTTAACACTATTCTTGATGCTAGCATATTAATAAATATGATAATATTTACATTAAATTATGTATTTTTAAAGATTTCCTTTAGGTGTTTAAGAGATTTTTAGGTAGAATGATATACTAGCAATTGTCCCAAAAGGTACAAAGAGAGGCCGATAGGATTATTAATTTGGAATTGTAAAATTTAGTAGCAAATATTGCAGAGGGAAATCTCATGATATTACAGAATGAAATCCCATCCTATTACAAGTAAAACTGAGAAATTTCATATACCACAATACAAGTAAAACTGAAACCAATCTTGTAGAGTGAAATCCCATCATATTACAAAATGAAATCTCATTATATAGGATTTATTAGGGTGATTACAGAGAAAATTAACATAAGTGGAGAGCTGATTCAGAAGGTATGACATGGACTCTGTAGAGTGAATCCCCTAATCTTGTAGAGTGAATCTCATCATACTACAGAATGAAATAGAAGTCTAAAGGATTTATCAGAGACATTACAAAGAACGCTATCACAGTGGAGAGCTGCTTCACAAGGCAGGACATGGATTCTGCTTATTCACCACAGAAACTCTTGTTGTTGAAGATGAGAAGCAGCACAAAAGTAAGTCATTCCACAACTACTACAAACTTACAACAATATTAACATCCTGCAAATATTCTCATCTATGAGGAGCTTTGGGGGCCTATAGATTACAAGAGAATAGCAGAAATTCTTCACTAAACATGTTAGTAGCGTACTGATCATCTTGGCAGTTGGAGACAGAACTGGTGTTGAAGCTCTCTTTCCTCACAAACCCAGCAGGGGCTTTCTTGTCATGATTCTGAGTACAAAATTTGACTGTCATTTTCTGCATCTTTCTATTTATATACATTGTTTGAACTCCTGTACAAAATTTCCCACAGAATAGAAACAAAAGATATTACAAGTGACTTAAGCTATTTGGCTAGCCAGAAAGGAAAAGAATTCAAAACAAAGATGTTATTACTAATCAAGTTTGACACCAGAATAGATATGCATATTAAGGGACACAACCACCTTTAAAGGAAAAGAAACAAATAAAACTAAGATCCCCAGATATATATATAACAATAGTGTGGAGTTATTTCAACGAGGCTTGTCAAGGTAATCCCAGCTATTGTGGATCATGAGTCATTACTTTAAGAGACAATTACGAGATCAGTTTCAAAGCAGAGCTGTAGGAGATGGATCAAACAACAGAGCAGAACTTTATGCTTTTTGGTAGATTCTGAAAATAGCAATAGAGAAAGGTTTAAATTGTCTACAGGTGATAAGAGATTCCAAACACATTGCAGAGAGGTCGATTCCAAACACATTGCAGAGAGGTCAAATGGAAATTTCAATGAGGAAAATTTGCAGCTGGCCCATCATTGGACGGAATCAGAGAAGCAAGGAAAAATTCCATGTCATTATCTTTTCAGCATGTCTGCAAGGGATAAATATGAAGGCTGATATATTGTTCAAGTAAGCACTGAGGATGCAGAACAGATGGATGGAGATGATTGAATACTCCATCTGGACCTTCTCATTCAATCTATTTCTAATCAAGCTATTATAGTAATGACCTTTTGGATGGCTGTTTTGGAAGCAGTGTCAAAACTTAAACATCATACTTACCCTAAAATTATTATAACTGTTTACACGCTTTCCAGGACTTTAATTGCATACCATAGTTACACATAAAAGCCACGACATTAATCACATAATAGTTTGAAATAGTTCAGCATGCCTTCATAACATTGGAGATATTCCAACTGTGTTCATATTTTTCACTAATCTTGGATGACTTTAATTACAGTTCTCAGACCCTCTCCTTTAAGCATGTGATCAAATGCCTTGTTGATGTCAGCAAAAGAAACCTTGTCTGTAACAAATTTATCCAGTTGAAGCTCCTTCAAATTTAGCAATCAAGGAAGGAAAGATTAAAACCATAATTATAACTCTAATTAGATATGATAAGCATAGATTGCTCCCGTCATGGTACGGACAAAAAAAAACAACTGGGAAATATGACCACACAGTATTATCTACAATTATGGTTTAAATAAGCTGTTACAACTATGTTATGAAGTCTTACCCCATTCAAATACATCTCTACAAGGCCTGGCAAATCAGTACGAGGCTTATAATTTCCAAAGAAGGTTCCTTTCAACGTTTTCTCGCTCAGAAAGTTTACAGGATTCGTTTTAAAGACTGCGTCTGAACGAGGGACCCCTGTTAAAACGGCTACACCCCAACCCTGCAAAAACAGAACTCTGATATCAAACATATGCATTGCCTGCATTTTCTTAATTAAATCGAAGCAATCAGTTTAAACTTTAAAGCTACAACTTAGAATTGAAATGATTGATGTATCTTAAACCAAAGGAAACCAAGAGCTAGTACATCATGGCAGCATTCCAAAGCTTGAACCATGGCCTCAATACTCCCTGTGCATTCGACGCTGCAGTCCACCCCTCCATCAGTTTTTTTCCGCAATTACCTGTAAACATTTTTTATAAGTGTTTGGAAATTAAGAGTCTACACTGCTTTGAATGGATGGTGAATGAGTGCACTCCATGCGAAAACTTAAAATCTCCCCCACCTAAGTACTAAAGTACCACACTAGTCAAAAGCAACCAATACTCTGATCTGGGAGAGAGTTTGATGATCATTTTGGGCAGCTCAACGTACCTGCTGAATAGGTTTTTCTTACTCTTTAGGGTTTATAAATTCCGTTACTCCAAATTGTTTTGCTGAGAAAGGAAAGATTACAAGAAAGGGTTAAAAAGGCAACTCTACAAGTCAACATATCAACATATGTACACAGATTTTCCACATAATTCATAGGAGTAAAGTATGAATACCTTTGTAAACTAAGTAGTCAAATAATGGCATACAAGAAGCCTCTCGCTCCACAAACACAAAATTGTAAACTAAGTAGTCAAATAACTGCATACAAGAAGCCTCTTGCTCCACAAACACAAAAGAAAAAAATCTCTTACACCTTAATATTAAAAGATAAAATTATTATTTATAAATATTTTAACATATACAATTTGGTGCTTGGTGCTTTTTTCTGTTCTTCTCAATACAACAAGATTCAGTGCTACTTCAAATTCAATTTGCCACAAATATTCTGCACTGCCTATTATTCACTTTTCAACATAATATATGGACACTCTCTCAAGGAGGTAGCAGAATTTTGACCTACACCATTTGATGCTCATGTTTCACATTTCAGCTCGCACAGATGATAGGGTTCTTTAAGCAAATTAAGAGAAACATTGAAATTGCAAAATTCTGCGTAGAACAATAACTTGTCAAGAGCTTGAAACATAAAACTTGGAAAAAAAAATTAAATAGAGAAAAATCACTTAGTAAAGGGCCAATAAATCAAATAACTGAACATTTGAAAAAAAATATATCTTATATTGATTCAGTACCAATAAATCAAATGATTGAACAAGCTTATTGAAGCCTACAAGGATAGAACTATTATGAAGAAAACAGAAAAACAGTATCCAAATGGCCATATGGTGATGGTCCTTTTAGGGCACAATCGGTTATAACAAATTAAAAATGAAAGGAATTCAGCTATACTAAGTTACAGAAACCTTGTTAATTTAAGCAATAAGTTCAAGGATTGTTCGAGAGCTTCCAATTTAATACAATCTGTTAAACGATATTTTACTTTAAAAATGTGCAGAACAATTAGGTTCCAGAATCCCCAAAATTTACCATGATGATAGACTTGCATTACATCACTCGGATGAATGAGGTCCTCATTAAAGTTTCCCATAATGTAGAGATATCCATGAAAGTAACACCATGAATTATGTGCAAATTCCTCAAATTTACAATAACATGATGTTCCATGCGGTTCAGCCTCAAATTTTGCTGGATATTCTCTCAAGGAGATTACAGAATTTCAACATACGGTATTAGATGCTCATGTTTGACATGTCTGCTCACACGGAAGATAGGGTTCTTGATGTAAATTAAGAGAAAAATTCAAACTGCAAAATTTGTGTAGAACAATAACTCATCAAGGGCTTGAAATATAAAAATTGAACAAGCAATTTAAAAGGGGATTAAAAAATCACTTCGAAAAGGACCAAAACACACAGGGAAATTGGGAAAAAAAATCTTCTTTTGATTCACTACCGACAAATCAAATGATTGGCCAGCTTATTGAAGCCAACGAGGATAGAGCCATTATGAAGAAAACAAAAAAGCGGTATCCAGTTGGAGATATGGTTATAGTCTAATTATGGAATGATCAGTTATAATACATTAAAAAGAATGGAATTCTCAGCTATGGCACGTAACAGAAACCTTGATAGTTTGGTCAATAAGTTCAAGAATTGTTCGAGAGCTGATGTGCTAAACGATATTTTACTTCAAAAATTGCAGACCAATTAGCTTCCAAGATCCTTAGAATTTAGGATCATGATAGATTTGCATTACAGCGCTCGAATGAATGAGGTCCTCATTAAAGTTCCCCGTCATGTAAAGATATCCACAAAAGCAACAGCATGAATTATTTGCACAGAATAGTCCCTAGAAAAAGGTTTGAGGACTTTAAAACTGCAACATATACTAATATGCATACAGTGGAACATAAAGAGGGCACTTGTTATTAGTACTTACAGCAAGCCCAACAGCCCCCAGGCCAAACACTGCTACTATCGAACCCTTCTTGGGTTTGCCTGCGTTCAAAGTAGCACCCATCCCTGATTCCACAACAGAGAAGAATTTTACACAACAATTCCAGTCAAAGAAACCATTATGAATGATTTTATAATTATTAACAGTACAGCGAGCGAAAGTCCTCGCAATTGACATGCCCACTTTGTAAAACACTATACATTGTCAACGAGGTCAATTATTTCATTTCTTCAGTCAAACTTAATATATTATCATCTCAAAATTACTTATAAAATCTTCTACAATTCAGGAAAGTAGTTTTTGCATAAATGGCAGGCTGCATCCAGACTTGGAGTCGCTCTGCATTGAGTAAATTCTGTTTTGATAGGAGATCCAAGGGCAATATAGGCCTTGCGGGGCAGGGGGTGTTTAGAGATGAGCATGGTAACATTCCAGGGAGGTTAGACAAGTTTTGGAATAGAATACCTAACAGGTAAGCAGAGATAACTTGTAAAATAAAAAAGTTGCAGGTTTCTATTGCCTAAAAATAGGCTACTCAAGTGTTTCTTTTTTTAAGATTAAGTCTGTTGAGTGATTAGATCTATTTATTAGTTATTATTAAATGATCTAAGGGTTCCATGCCTTTCGTGGGTGCTTGGATGGGGCCCAAAAGCCAAGCAAAAAGTCACAAAAACACATCCTTTTTTGGCTGAAACAGCATGCAAACGCTGCTGGTTGTACCAGTTTCTGCATTTCTGGGCATTTCTGGGACTGGTACATAGCCTGGGCAAGCATTTTGTGCAGCTTAGTGCAGAACCAATGCCTTACAGAGAGGAATGACCTTGAATCAATGGCTCATACGGATGCTAAGAGCTGATGTATAGGAAGGATAATCAAATCTATACCTTGATTAAAATGGTGGTTGAAGTTTGTGTTTGACACTTTTGTTTGACTGATTTCCGGTTGGCAGCAAAGTAAGTTGTCAGGGTTCATGGTCATGGCCAAGGGGATTACAAGAGGATTTCTATTTGTGGAAATTAGGGTTTGACATCGGTTGAACATTAGAGTAGAAGAGTTAGAAAACAGAAATTCTGATCCTGGAAATTTGAATTTGGCATTGGCCCAATAAAGAAAATGCTGATTACTGCTTTCTGTTGCTACCTACTACAGTGAATATCTTTGTGCCCAAATGAATAAATGGTTGTGGCTGTGGGAGTGTAAAGACAATAAAAATTCCCAATAAAAAAGTTGCAGGTTTCTATTGCCTAAAAATAGGCTACTCAAGTGTTTCTTTTTTTAAGACCTGCCTAAATATTTGAGGGTCCACATTGGATCTGTTAATGGCTGAACATATGCTAAGAGATGATGTGGAGGACAATAGAATATAATCATTTGCAGTCCAGATTGCATCTGTTGATGGGTGAGCAGATGCTAAGAGATGATGTGTAGGAAGGATAATATAATATTATTATTTGTAAAATAATAAAATTTATTCTTATGTTTTTTCACCAAAAAACTACAATGAATAAGCTATATGAATATGTCAAGCAAACCAGACATCAATTAAAATAGTTGATAAAAGGGTAAGAGCCATTGGTGCTCCCAAACTTGAATGAACATAAGATATGCCCTCTACATATATTTATTTTATGCTCAATTTTTTTTGTTTATGGGTAAACACGACCTTTTACATGTTGATTTTCTGCGCTGCTACACACTAGCTGTGAAATCCATATGTCTTCTCTCAATATAGAAGGTAGTTATCTTATTTTTTTCCTTTTTAGTATTTTATTTTTTCCCCAAAACTTTCGTTTTATTTCAAAAAAATTCAGAGCTTCATTTACGGTGACATGTTCATGTTTTATGATTCCTAACTTTCAGAGCGCTGTAAATCAGAATGTTCCGTTGTAGACTAAAACCAAACAATGTTTATACATCTGTCTCATTTATTAGAAGTTTCAATCTTTATCTACCAAGAGATGTACACTAACATGTTGGTTTGCAGAAGAGCCATGGCCTTGTTCTCAGAATTCTGTTATTCGAGTGTTTTCTTAGTGTTCTCTTCTGTGTTTTTCACTGGCAGGGACAGAGCTGTTTCCAGGTTCATAAATTGTTCGCCCAAGTTCCAAGTTTCTCAGAATTCTTCTGTTTACCTTGCAGGTTAGTGCTCTTAAGCGCAAAAGCCGTGCCTGTGTTTCTTTCTATTGTTCCTATCCATGGTTTTTGGACCAATTTGGTGATTACATAGGCTTTATTGTCTCGGATGCTTCTTTACCTGTTCTGAAATAAACCTAGAATAAACTATATAATGTATTGATTTAATCTGATTCCTCAAAGCATTAGATGGAAAGTTCTCCTATTTTTACAATTAGGTTATTTCTATTTTTGTCTCAACCTATGCTGTTGCTTTCATGGTTCTATTTCCAAACATTACGGAGACTTTAAAAAGGACTGTTTAATCAATAAGTGTGAATATGTGAACTGATAAAAGTATGCGGTCGATAAAACTGTAATTCGTGGGGTGGATAAAGTGTTAAAATCTGTCACATTCACCTAAGAGTTAGCTAGGAGTGTCGGATGCTTTAATTACCATTTATATCCGCCAGTGCTTTCAATGTGATTACGAACCCTGCCCCTACGGTTCACTTTGCACATAGTAGGTCGGAACTTTACTTCTCCCATGGTCCTCAAACTGTACATGGGCTTATCATGTGGATAACTCGCGAAGGCATCGTCTGAAAATTGATTCGGGTGCTTTTAATATTACCTTCTTTGTTTCAATTTCATCTGAAATCCATGTGGGCGTTTGAGAATAAGCTTCTATTTGCTTTGAAATTAATCTGGGTATTTGGGTATGGCCAGCCTTGAAATCTACTCTTTAAGAAAACAACACTCACAGGCCTTTTGATATCTAGGTAATCGAGATTGTCACAGAGATTTTCACCAGTTGTTGGGATTGAACTTGTAGTCCCACTAGAACATAAGATGATGTCAAGGGAAGAGAACAAGGATGTACAGGCCCCGGACTCGTCTGCCATTGGGGCTCCATGCCCTCTTGCAGAACCAGGAGATGGTTGTGGTGATAATAATAACGATGGAGATGTGGTTGTTTCTGCTTCTCAAGAAGATGCCAAAATGATCAATAGTAACATCAAGAAGGATGGGTGGGAAGCAGCTCGTGCATGGTTGATGACATTGCCCAGGCGGAGGAATGTCATGCACAATGAGATCGAAGATTGGCTTCATAACAACAAGCACAATCTCTCTAGAGAAATCATCACAATGCCGCGGCAAAATCTTTACCGATACCTTGTCAACCAGCACAAGCTCATTCGCAGAGCTGACCAGCCACAGTCGCCCCAACAACAGGTACTCACTTTTATCTTTTTTGTTTCTTGATAAGTATGCTTTTGCTTCAGACAATAGGAGATATGAACCCCACTTCATAATACAGGACAATACCCACTTTAACAGGAAGAGTGATTTGAACTTTGTACCTTTACCGACTGATCATGCAGTAATACCTTTAATCTCAATCTAATTCTGAATTTCCATTTACATGGGTGTACTATAGTTCTGATTTTCCATTTATTTGGATGCGGTGTAATTCTGAATTTTCATTTAGTTGGCTTTCACAGGATAGATTTATGCCTTTTCTTTTCCAAAATTTCCATATAATATCTCGTGTGAAACCCAAAAATGGTAGATTATGTTTTTATCAACAACCGTTCTATTATTTTTTCAACTCTTTGTGTATTTGCAAGTTTTTGCAGTTTTTTTAAATCTGATTTATTAAATTTTTTAATAGGCAATTTTGAAATTGTGTTCTCATAATTGAGTGATTTAGTCAGATGGGTTAATTTGAGTGGTTGACTGCTTTACCCTTCTTGCACAAAGTTTTTGGGTAGATCCCAGCTTGCCTGTCTCTGTTGCATGCCTCACTTGATATCTCTACCAGGTCAGGTACTAAAATTTATTCTACCAGGTCAGGCACTATAATTAATTTTGATGAATTTATATTATGACCCATCTGCAAAATGCAAGAGAAAGTACCTGAAGTTTCTCTATGAGTTTTTCGAAAAAAACATAATTGCATTAAGAGAGATGAGGTGCACTCTACAATTAATGCAAAAGATTTATTGCTTTGTGACATGCATGCATAAACCAGGAAAAAAACTGATCGGAAAAGCAAATAAGGTATATCACATATATCATGTGCATACATAACCCAAGATAAAAGTGCTGACGAAACAAACAAAATAAATGGGCATATATCCATCATAACCTATATACTTTAAACATTCAAAATTTTGTGTAGAAGCTTTTTTAGATCTCTTTTTTGTGGTTAAGAGATTTAAGAAAACCTTCGTACTATTCGCCTTGCAGGCATGTAAAGGACAGACTCAGTATTGCATTTCTAAATTTGCAGCTTCTGTTCTATTTATGTTTGAAGCTATTTTGCGTAGACACTGCCTTCTTAAATGAAAGGTTACTTGTTTGAAAACAGTTGAGGATAAATTTTGTGTAGAAACTGTTGAACTTTCCATAAGAAAGCAAAACAGTAAACACTTTGCAGAAAGCGAAAGTGAAGGAAAATCATTCTCAAACATGTAGTGGCAATTTAACTAAGTACCTTGAAATTAAGAGTTATTACCTTGAAATTAAGAGTTATTTGAGGAAACAATTTGCATGTAATGCTCTGTATCGGTGATAAAATGTTTTCACTTGTGCTATAAGTAATGTGCCGAGCTTTTTTGGAGGACTCTTTTTGAACATTACCTGCAGGCTGCTCCCTATTTTGTTCTGAGGCATATTTTCCTGTTTTTCTTGGGCACAGCTAGGGCTAGAATTTCGTCACCTAAGAAATATGGTGTATTGCAATGCAAACACAAATGGCCAACAACATTTGTAAATGGATAACCAAGAGATTTTTCTTTCAACTTTCCCCGTTACAGTACGGGGCTTAAGTTGAAACGATTTTAAGTAGTTTCAATATCATCCTCACTTAACACATGTTCTGTCAGCACAGTTGTTAAGCACTCACCCCTACTTTCCTCTGTGGTGAACATGTCTCCAACATCAACATTTGCTGGTTTTGAAGGAGAACACAGTCCGTAGTAGGGCCATGTTCTCATGATCTATCTATTTATTGGGCTGAGGCTCCACCCTAAGTCTCTTCAACACATGTCATTCACCTCTGAATTCTGCATGTGTGGTGCATAAGAAACTGACATACTAACAACACCAATAGAAAAAACATGGTGTGAGCACACATTTTTAGAGAAAATTTCCATGGTCCACACCTAAGGATAGGTAGGAGGCGAGGTCATCGGAAGCCCTTCATTTCAGTGCATGAAATTACATAAATTAGTAATGCTAAAATAATATTGAAACTGCCCACATCCTTTCCCCTTTCACATCATACTCCATTTGCCTCTTTTTAACTTTGTACAAAAAGAAAATGGGAATTGATTTACTCTTCTCCAGATCGCTGCATTTAGATGGGTTGGCCAAGCTGCAAATAAATATAAACTGCCCATCAACATTTAGCCTTCTTAGATTAGATTCCGCATTCATGTCACATCTTCTTTGACTATAATTCTGTATTGTGGTAAAATTTATGAATTGCAGGTACTCCTATCACAAGAAAAAGAATCCTCTTGTTCTATTATGGAGACAACCTTGACACCGAATGCCATTCCTCTATTGCTGAATGGTTGCACCGAGATTCAACCACAACTTCAGATAATCGATGTGGGTTCCGTTACCTCATTGAAAACAACATCCTCGCACTTCCACATTACTCTATCTGATGGAGCACATCAACATAAGACTTTGCTACCATCCGCATATGGCCCTCAAGTTGTCTCTGGAGACATCCAAATTGGATCAATAATTCTGCTCAAAAAAGTAGCTTGCACAGTGCTCCAAAATTCCTCGTAAGACCCACCATTTGAAATCACCCTCTTTTACTTTACCCGCCTAGCCGTTTTTTTCAACAAAAGAAGGAAAATGCAATCTTTATTAATTCATTTCTTACTTGTTTACATAAGGTCCATCCGAGTCGTCGAGCTTGAAGTTGTGAAGCGCTCGGCAGTGTTGATGAAGGACACATCGACGCTGCAACATGCACAGGCGGGTTCAACCCAATTTAGCTCTTCGTCAGCTGAAGATACCTTGCCCTCCTTAGTTACTCCACCACCTACGGCAACAACTACAACAATTCCGTTCACGGCACTCAACCCTTACCGAAAGTATTGGTCTATCCAAGGTCGAGCATCTGCGAAGACATCATTGAAGGCATACAACAATGTGCGCGGCTCAGGAAAAGTTTTCGGATTTGACCTTATCAACCGTGATAAGGAAGAGATCCACCTTTCTGCATTTGCTGAACTGGCCGAATCCCTTTACAATCTAATTCAGGTTGGGCAACTATACATTGTATCAAATGGCACAGTGAGAGAAGCAAATCCAAACTACAACCATCTCAAGAACAAATGGGAGATTTACTTGTCTGCTGCTTCAATTATCAATCCATGTCCTACAGATGATCCAACGTTTCCCTACCAAAGCTTTCACTTCAAGAATATTGCTGAAGTAAGAAATGCAACTCCAAATACAAATGTAGATGTCATTGGTGTTGTTACTTCCACGTCACCTGCATCAACAATTCGATGAAAAGATGGAAGTGAGACATTTAGGAAAACACTCATACTAAAGGACATGTCGGGTTTTAGCATTGATGTAACATTATGGGGAGACCACTTTGACTATATCGGACAACATCTTTCTGAATTCTACTCTTTTGACAACCCACCAATTCTTGCAATCAAAGGAGGCCGTGTGTCTGACTTTAATGGCACCACAATAGGGACAATACCAACGAGCACTCTCACAATAAATCCACAGGTTGAAGAAACTCAACAACTACATGCATGGTTCCGTGAAACCGGCTATAGCTCTTCTTCTCCATCTTTGAGTAGAAACTATGGTGTTGTTTCGAAACGTGCCCTGCCATGAAAGACGTTTCATGAAATTGCTTGCATGCAGCCCTCTGATAAAGCGGTCTGGGTTTCAGTTCGAGCAACAATTACTGCTCTTCATATGGATGACTTCTACTTTCTAGCATGCCCACTAGATTTCAATGGCAAGCAATGCATGAAGAAGGTTGTGGAGCATTCTAACAATCTTTGGCATTGTACAAAATGTAACGGTGACTTCGCAGAATGCGACTACCGTTACAAACTCAAAATTGAGCTACATGACCACACCGGGAATCTACAGAACGTCACAGTTTTCAATGATGCAGGGAACGAGCTCATGGGCATCACAGCTAAAGACTTGTTCCTACTTTCTATCGAACCAACTGATCTACAACAAATTTGTGGCCGGATTTCAGGGCATCGCTTCCAGCTAACACTTTCCATTAAAACAGATTACTTCAACGGTGTTCAACGCTTGCAACCAATATTGATCGATTCAGAGGAAATTCAATATGCCTCTGCATGCAAGGAAGCGCTCACTGACATTCAAGCACTATCCGCTTCAAAACGACCTATTGTTCGCCGCCTGTGAAATTTTTATTACGGCTTCATCTACCACGCCCTTTTGTACATAAAGAAACATTCCCACACAACTAATTGTCTCATCTTTGTAAATTACACACCCATGTTATTATGATGAACCCTGTAGTTCTTTACAGGTTTCATTGCAACTACTCTCTTCCAGTCATTCCAACATATGTATGCTTGCCGTTTACATTTTACGTAATATACATATCAACATTTGTAAAGAGTCACTATGTGTCTCGTTCGTTCTCTACATGCTAGACACTGATCCCTTGCTTGCTAAACTATTCATTTTATCGCTCAAACATAAGAAACAAAAGTTTTTTAAAGTAAAGGGAACGAAATATTTTGATTCTTGTTTCTCTTCTCTCAATGATAGATACTGAAATAACATATGATTTCATAGCATTCCTAATTGCATGTTTTCCCTTCTACCTAATCTACCTATCTTCACCGATGTTGAACTAAGAAACATTTAAATCTATGTTAAAAATATAATGTTCCAATTTCACAATGGATGTGCACCCAATAAAATGAGATACCAAACATGCACTACTTGTTTACGAAAACTGACAACTATTACTTGTACTTGTTTAGATATGCCACCCAACAATCAACTTGCGGCCAAAAACAAGCGGCGGCGTATTCTTTATGCACAACAAAAGGATCGACTAAATGCACGGCGTCGACTACTTTATGAACAGCACAAAAACCCTACTACTTCCTCTACATCCCTTCCCATCTCAAATGCTCTCCCACCTATACAAACCAACCCAACACACGTTCATCATATCGAATATAACCCTCCCCTTAACGAAGAGCACCGTCGCTTTCGAGAAAGGATTGATGGACTTTCTACCTTGCATGTTTGCACAACATGCAAGGAAGCATACCCAGAAATGAAAACAAAGCTCTTCAACAATAGACTCTCCTGTTTTCGCTGTGCGTCATCTAAATCGACCAATCGTTTTTCTGAACTGAACAACATGGACCCTGGAGAACAACCCTATGTCCTTCACCAATTAACCCAAGTTGAAGAAATGCTCATCGCACGTGTCAACCCCATTCTACAAGTCACTCATTCCCGTGGTGGTCAATATAAATATAGTGGCCATATAATTAGCTTCCCTCAAGATATTACCAGCATTGCCAAATACTTACCCCGGATGCTCTCTGAGTTAGACATCCTCATTGTGAAAAGGCAGAATCCATCTGAAAAGGCTTACGAATTCTACGTTTGCAAATCACGTGTCCTTGCAGCCCTTGAATACAAAATAAAATATGACCCGTACTACCGTGATGTTCAATTGAATTCATCTACAATTTCTACACTGCCAGATCTCCCTACAGACATTTCTTCTCTTCTCCACAGTGTAACCGCCTCCTCTTTTGAACCCCAACAAACCACTACTGATTCCACTTATAATCCTGATGATGTCATGCTACCTCCATTAGAAATCCAACCCTCTTCTTTTGTTCCAGTCCTCCCAAATTCATGTACCGAGCGTGACCACATTTGTAACTATTTGCACTCGACCCATTCAAATTCAACAAGCTCTATCGATTGGCCTCCAATATCTCCAACCGCTATAAATGAATACAACACCATCGGCCTCCTTGCCATGGCATTCCCCACGCTCTTCCCTACAGGCATTGCAATGATCATGCAACCAAGACTTACAAAAGTTGAAATGCATGAGTATGCTTTGCACTTGCTTCACTACCATGATAACCGCTTTGGCCAACACCCAAGATTCCGCTACTATCTTTATAACATTCTAATGCGCCACCGTAGCCAAGAAACAGCCAATGTCTTCGTGAAGAAGTACATTGAGAACAACTTGCCAACAACGGTATCAGACCTACGCCAATGTCTTCATGACTCTCCAGATTCAAGGTTGCCAGAGCAAATAATGAGGTTTGGGTCAGCTCTACGAGGAACACGGTCTTTCTGGAACAAACGCCGAGCTGAGCTAACTGACATGATCACGCAAATAGGAAGCCCAACATTCTTCTTCACTCTCAGTGCAGCTGATACTAAATGGCATGACTTGCACACGATCATGCCCACAAGTGTTCATTCCACTCCAGTCAACCCCTTCCAATTGAAAATCCAAAACATAATTAAAAACCCACATCTAACAGCACAATATATGCATTGTCGATTTACAATTTTCCTTGAAGAAATCCTTCAAAAAGGCCTCCATGCAATCGACTACTGGTGCAGGTATTATTTAATATCCATATCCTTCTACGTTATTTTTATACATTGCTTATACATGTATTAACTGCATGAACCCTTCATGTTATATTCAGATACGAATGGCAACATAGAGGGTCCGCACACATCCATGGCTTCCTTTGGCTACAAAATGCACCAGACATGGACACACTTAATTGGGACAATGCAATGGAAGTTGCTAATGCACAGAAATATTTCGACCACTACGTCACTGCTTGGAATCCACGTCAGGCAGAACACCGAACTATTCCGCTTCACCATTCAACAATTCATAACCCGTGTTCCCTTGACACAGCAGCAATATTCGCATCCAATCAATTTGAAGACTACACAGAGCTTGTCAACTGCGTCCAACGACATACAAAATGTCATGAATCTTCCTGTCTTCGTAAGAAAGACAATGTGCTTAGCTGCCGATATGGAGTCCCATGGGAATTGAACTCCACTTCTTCACTTTTCATTGATGATAAGGGTCATAAAACCTATGTCCCTGCTCGCAATGATGAAAGATTGAATATTCACAACGCCGATCTACTCTCCATTTGGAGAGCAAATGTTGATTGCCAACCAGTCCTTTCTCGCCATGCTGTTTTGAAATATATTTCAAAATATGCAACAAAAGCAGAGACAAGATCTGAGAGCTACCGTCAAATGCTATCGCGACTATCACAAAGTGCCCTTCCAGAAGCACCTACTAGTGGTGTCATCCGGAAACTCCTTACAGAAACCATTGCAGATAGAGACATTTGTGCACAAGAAATATGCCATATGTTACAAAAGCTACCTCTCTCTCTTTGCAGCCGTACATTCCATTCTTTGAATGTCAACAGGACTGTTTTCAAACGTGTTTCCCAAGATACTGAAAATCCTGGTTCGACACCAAACTTTATCGTTGCGTATATGAACAGGCCTGCCTCACTAGAAGCACTACCCCTCCTTGAAGCTGCTCGCTCGTGGTCATATTCTTCCCAACGGAGAAACAACCAGTGGAAACACATATTTCCCCCAAGGATTGTACATGTCTTGCCCCATTACAATGTCATTCCTTCCTCTACTAATCCTTCTTATGCCACCTTCTGTTGGAGTGAATTACTCTTGTATTTCCCCTTCCGAACACTCCCTGATGATATCGGTTCAACTGATGCAGAAATTATTGCACACTGGGAACAAAAAAAGGGTGCATATACACCATGGCATGTCCATCGCGAACCCGAAAACCCACAAAGCCCACCTACTGAAGATCAACCTACACCACACACCCCCCCTGATTCCATTCAGCTAGATGAATGGCAAATCCTCTCTCAACTACACCCAGGTTACAATATTGCAATTGATGACCTCGACATGATTGGCTACCGCGACTTCGACGTCAACCACAATTGGTCACAAAATACTGTCCCTCCCCCCTTGCAAGAAACTGCCATCAATTTCATTGAATTCAACCGCTCACCCATTCAAAACCAACATCAATCATTTTCCAACCTTCTCCATGAGCATACATTATCCCCTACCCAAAGAATAGCTTTCACCGCTGTTTTTTCACACTTCAAAACCCCTTCGCCAAAAACCCCACGGAAGATCATCATACAAGGAACAGCTGGCACAGGAAAATCCCATTTGATTAAATGCCTTCACCAAGCATTTGTGGAAAACTCGCCATCCAACAAAAACCCTTTATTGTTACTTGCACCAACCGGCGTTGCAGCTTTCAACATAAATGCCCTCACAATTCATTCTGCCCTTCATATCCCTATCCAGACAATGCATCCTCTCGAAGGCCAGCCGCTCCTACACCTGCAAGAGCAACTCCGTCATGTAGAATACATCCTCATTGACAAAATGAGCTTCATTGGTCCAAAAATGCTTTCTCGCATTGATGATCGTCTCAGAGAGGCATTCCCTCTTCATCGGAATACACCATTTGGTAATCGCTCAATTATCCTTGTCGGAGATTTAGGCCAGCTCCCACCTGTAAAAGACATTCCTTTATATGCTGGGACATCGCGTGGCACTGCACTTTGGCGCAGCTTCGACATATTCATAACACTTTCAACCGTTTTCCATCAACAGGGAGCTAGCTTGTCCCAGGTTGCTTTCCGGCAAATACTTGCAAATCTTAGGAATGGAATATCTACACTTGAAGATTGGCAACATCTAATGTCAAGAACAAGTTCCTCTCTTACACCTGAAGAGAAATGCTCATTCAGCGAGTCCATGCACCTATTCGCAACAAACAACGCAGTTGTCTTGCATAATAAGAAAATGCTCAAACAATTGAACATCCCAGTAGCACTTTGCTCTGCGGAACAACAAAGACAGAAAAATCCTACTACAACAGAAGATGAGCACCTACCTGCAAAGGTCCTCTTATGCAATGAACAAAAAGTTATGCTCACCAGCAACTTATGGGTACATGCAGGCCTTGTCAATGGCGCGCTTGGGAAGGTCATCTCAATATTTTATTCAATTGACTCACAGCCCCCAGCATTACCATCCTTTGTGGTTGTTGACTTCCAACAATACAGAGGCACAACGTGGGACATTTCACACCCAACATATGTACCCATTCCTCCCATCACAAGGGGTACACGGCGTCAGATACCACTTCAAATGGCATGGGCTTTAACGATACACAAGTCACAAGGAATGACATTAGACAAAGCAACAGTGGACATCGGGACGAGAGAACGCCAAGGGCTAACATTCACTGCAATTTCAAGAGTGCGGTCACTATCGGACATACACATCAATCCAGCATTCCCATTCTCCCGTATTGCACAATTGCACAAGAATCCATATCTTAAGCGTAGACAGCAAGAAGAATCATTCCTTGCATCAAAATCTATCCAGGATAATACACTTTAGCCAATAATACAGCTTGCCTTCCAGAATTACCCACATGGTAAACACCAATCACTACATACACCTCCAGACTATAAGGCTTTAGACCACCAATTACTCACAGTTTGAGGATTAAGTGAACATGGAGAATACTGACCACACCAGCAGATGCATAAGACCATGTGATGGCCGGCTGCAACGAGTAAAAAGGTCTGCAAATCTATTTCTTAATGCACAGAGAGGATGACAACTCTCTGGCATTAAAATAACAGAAACCTGCATAACACATTCAATGATGCATACTAGATTCTAACACAAAGGTGGGATGACAGCCCCTCAAATGCTAAATATCAAGAGCACATGAAAATGCATAACAGGCACAGCCTAGAATAGATAAGAAGTGGAAAGTGAGTAATTAACAGCAAAAGAAGCTTGTATTAGTTGAAAATGAAGACCAGAAGCTGCAAGTATCACAGTAGTTACAGTTTCCAGAAGTTGAACCTTACATCAAAACAACAACCATCAACCCTGATTACATCTGTGTTATGGGTATATATAGAGTTTGTTTACAAAGATATTCTGAAATTAGAGTTGTTGAGTTTCTCTATAGTAAATATTAGTGGATGTAAGGTAAGTTCATAACAAACAAACATTCTTTCAGGACGTAAATTTGATAAGAATATTCGAAGTAGACGACTAAAAGCTGATTCAGAAGGTATGACATGGACTCTGTAGAGTGGATCCCCTAATCTTGTAGAGTGAATGCCATCATATTACAGAATGAAATAGAAGTCTAAAGTTTTTATCAGAGACATTACAAAAAAAGCTATCACAGTGGAGAGCTGCCTCACAAGGCAGGACATGGATTCTGCTTATTCACCACAGAAACTCTTGTTGTTGAAGATGAGAATAGCAGAAATTCTTCACTAAACATGGTAGTAGTGTACTGATCATCTTGGCGGTTGGAGACAGAACTGGTGTTGAAGCTCTCTTTCCTTACAAACCAAGCAGGGGCTTTCTTGTGATAATTCTGAGTACAAAATTTGAGACGCCTGTACAAAATTTCCCACAGAAGAGAAACAGAAGATGAAAACCAACATGAAATGATGATTGAAGCACTACAAAGCTAAAGCGTAGTTTTCGAAATATGTTCTGTATTAACTACATGTGGGCATCAGAATGTCCTTGTATAGTGACTTAAGGGACACAACCACCTTTAAAGGAAAAGAAATGCAGCAATAACCCTTTACTAACCGTGAAAGAAGACCAATATCTACTTGTTCGTAAGAAACGAGTACATTATCTGTAGAGAATTGCTTACCATAACCTGAAGTTTGAATACCATGACACCATTTATGTGCAAGTAAAAAACATGTAAATAGTAGAGTTATGAAGCTCAAAGTTCTGGAAAGCTGGGATGAGTTCAAGAATGTAATCACGAACGGATAATAGCCACTCCATCTGTTCGCCACATTGATTTCTTCTCCTGCACCAGAGGTTCCAAAAATAGTAGCTGCCACAAGAGATCCGCATGTTAGGAGTTAGTATCTTGAAATTAAGTGAAAATTTATGTCTTAAGATTAAGTAAAAAATTTTGCTTAAGACTTGCATAAAATCCTGTGTGATTCCAGAACAGAATTAAAAATGTTATACCTGAGAGGTGTGTAAAAGCATTAGATATTGCCAGGGCTGTACATACTCCTTTACCACCACCTGACATGTCTTCAACCAGCAACAACTTTGAAAATCTTTGTGTCATCATTTTAACTTCTGCAAACATAAGCTGGAAAACCTTATCATGTTAAAGAGACCATACCAATAGTAACTCTGGTTTAATCATGTTACTCAGCTTTCATAATGTGATGAATAAACGTGAATGAAGGGCGATACATGCTTAAATGCTCATAGTGTAACTCTGCTCTCCTACTATTTGTTACAAATATTAGCTCTACTTTAAATGATGTGAAAAAAGGTGTATCAACGACGCTATTTTAATGATGGTCACCCTATCTCTTACAGATAGTACCTCTGGTTAAATGATGTTACTCTGTTTTCATATGAAAAAGATGTTACAGGACAAATGAATAATTTAAAATGCAATATCAAAACTATCTTATCTTGTTAAAGAGTTTGTGGACGCAACAAAACTATCTGATCTTGAACCAAATTGCTAAATGTTATAGATTAGGATAATTGATAAACTGTGGAAAATTGTGTGCAGTATCAGAGTAAGATAGACCTTATGTGCACTTAATCTGCTGCTCACTTTTGAATTAAAATCTGTTCAGCCATCGGTATAAGCAATTTACAGTGTGATTTGTATTAAAAACACGCATTAACCCAAGACATCCCTTGCACTTGTATTTTCATATTTCACTTACCTACATTAAAAGTAGGAAAAAAAAATAATAAATATAAGTACTGAGTACGCACATAAATAAACCACTCCTGAGAACACTAATTGAAGTAGGGGCTTCATCATACTGCATTCGTTTGGATGATGCAACCTTGGTGATCCGCTCACTTCTTAGGTGAAACAAAGGTGTACAACACATGAGTTAGTGCAGCTGTAATCTACAGTAAAGAATGTCAACTGAACAAACCTTGAAGAGCCCAGAATAAAAGAAATAGTTCATTATAAAGAAAAATACTTTATTCACCGATGATATATCAACATGTGAATGTGGCTCACAAATGCTAAAATTGTCTTCAAAACTATCAATAATCAATGATGGTTATAACTTATCAAATTACTAGTTATAGAACATGGATGGCTAATTGTAATATGCTTGAGAATTCTTTTTTTGGTTATGGTTATTCGCAATAGTCCTCTTTTTTGTTTATTATAAAAATATTCTTATAATTTTTTGTAATTGCCATTTCTGGATCCCAGTTTTTCAAGAATTTGGTGGATCCATATCCATAACATAAGCTTGAGGCTCTTGAATATGGCCACCATCATATGTACATGATGCAATAAGTTAACAGGAGTTGGAGAAGTCAGTTTATTTTCTGACTAACCTGCAATGAGCACTACATACTGACTTTCAAAGCATATATTCAGCGTGCTTTTAAAAAGCATTATATTTTGTCATTCTTGGTTGACATGTTAATGACAGCTAGGAAATATCCATATGCATTATATTTTGTCATTCTTAGTTAAGATGTTAATGCAGCTAGGAAATATCCATCATAACCCCAGACCTAAGTTGCATGAAACATGTGCTGGTTTCAGACACGAGAAAGGCTGGAAACACAACCCCCTCAAAATGGGTGCGTGGGGCATGCATGTGTTTGTGTGTAAAACACATTATCTTGCAAGCAAGTGAGAATGATAAGCTAAGTTGTAGGTAGGCTTAGAAATGAATTAAAGGTTGAATTTTCCTCATTTTTCTTAGATTAAAGTCTTTCAGGCTTCCTATAAGTCCCAGGCCCCTCATGGAAACTTGGACATTTCCAAGAAGCTTCAAAAGTTCCACAAGTTTCTGGTACTGGTACGTGGGCAGTATTAAGAGTCTCAGGCAACAGAAACCCCGATCTACTAAGCATCACAAAGGATTAAATCTCAGGACATAAACCTCCACATTTTTTCAACTCTTACACACTTACAAGAACTAAGGCTGATGTATCTATGCTAGTTTATTTACTAAAGTTTAATTATGTCAGCACTTTTTTCAATTTGGTTCTACATCTATTATAATTTAGAGAAATAGGAAGCTGGTTGTTTTTTGAACTTTTAGCGTTACAACTTACAAGCACACCCACCATTAATAAAGTGCTAAATATCTCCCACCACTCAGGGTGTGAAGCACGCCATTTCTCTTGGTGCATCAGCAGAACAAGATCTCAATGAATTGTTAAACAAGCTATGGTGTCCAGTACACTCTTTTCAGCACATCCTTTTACTGTGATCCATGTTAACTTTACAGAAAAGCAAGTGTCGATTTCAAGACTAACCAATACTCTCACTGTTATCAATGAATTTGTTTACTATTACATTTCATTCCGCAAGACTATAAAAAAAGGACCCTGTAACAGGAATTAAAAGGATTCATTGAGTGGACTGTTTCAAACCAAGTGTTTAGCCATAGAATACCAAAATGCATATATGTATTCGATACTGGGAAATTTAACAAGTAAGAAAGTTACTGCTGAAATCCAGATACTGAGAGGTTCAGCGCTAAATGAAAAGTTCCCTAATAGGTTGATGTAAACAGCGACCTTTCTAAAGTCAGAAACGTGTTTTATTTATACAAAAAGTTGTTGGTTGAATCATAAAACCGAAGCGACCTATCTAAAGTCAGAACATGTTTCTTTATACAAAAAGTTGTTGTTTGAATCATAAAACCCAAAACGAAGCGCAGTGGACCACGTACTTGAATACTCTTTGTTCATACAACAGAGAAGAGTTCTATTAAGATATAACTAAACATGGCATATATAAGTGAAGATATATACAATGAAAGTTTTGTTGGCTTGTAAGCATATGTACAATAACAGCATTATGTAGAGATGTCATTGAGAATGAGCCGCTAATCATATATGCATGATGGGCCATGGCATCGGCAACACCAGTTAGTGTTTATTGTGCTGCCATGTTGTGCGAGCTGTTCCTGCAGTTGATGTCGCATCTGCCTGTGTGCATCCCTTTCATGGATGTGAATTGTAATTTTAAGTAGTTTCCTTATATTCTTTAACAGCGAGATTGCTGGGCGCAAACGGTATAGTGGCATGGATGGTTGTGGCAGGATCCTTGTCTGCATATCCTGTAATGTAAGCTCTTGTTGCTGGATTTCTTCGCAACACTCGTACAATTGTCGTAAATAGCATGTATTCATACCTGTTGGCATCAGAAAAGGGAACACTGTAAATGGCAATGAATATGTTTGACGATTTTGTTTGAAAATGCGAAATAAATTAAACGATTCCAAATGAATATAAAAGTGTATGAAATTAAATGTGATAGCAAGGAATCTATGTGTAACTTTTGTATGTAGTGACTGGTGTTTACCATGTGGGTAAATCTGGAAGGCAGGCTGTATGATTGGCTAAAGTGTATTATACTGCATAGATTTTGATGCAAGGAATGATTCCTCTTGCTGTCTACGCTTAAGATATGGATTCTTGTGCATGTGTGCAATGCGGGAGAATGGGAATGCTGGATTGATGTGTATGTCCGATAGTGACCGCACTCTTGAAATTGCAGTGAATGTTAGCCCTTGGCGTTCTTTGGTCCCGATGTCCACTGTTGCTTTGTCTAATGTCATTCCTTGTGACTTGTGTATTGTTAAAGCCCATGCCATTTGAAGTGGTATCTGACGGCGTGCACCCCTTGTGATGGGAGGAATGGGTACATATGTTGGGTGTGAAATGTCCCACGGTGTTCCTCTGTATTGTTGAAAGTCAACAACCACAAAGGATGGTAATGCTGGGGGCTTTGAGTCAGTTGAATAAAATATTGAGACGACCTTCCCAAGCGCGCCATTGACAAGGCCTGCATGTACCCATAAGTTGCTGGTGAGCATAAATTTTTGTTCATTGCATAAGAGCACCTTGGCAGGGAGGTGCTCATCTTCTGTTGTAGTAGGATTTTTCTGTGTTTGTTGTTCCGCAGAGCAAAGTGCTACTGGGATGTTCAATTGTTTGAGCTTTTTCTTATTATGCAAGACAACTGCGTTGTTTGTTGCGAATAGGTGCATGGACTCGCTGAATGTGCATTTCTCCTCTGGTGTAAGAGAGGAACTTGTTCTTGACATTAGATGTTGCCAATCTTCAAGTGTAGATATTCCATTCCTAAGATTTGCAAGTATTTGTCGAAAAGCAACCTGGGACAAGCTAGCTCCTTGTTGACGGAAAACGGTCGAAAGTGTTATGAATATGTCGAAGCTGCGCCAAAGTGCAGTGCCACGCGATGTCCCAGCATATAAAGGAATGTCTTTTACAGGTGGGAGTTGGCCTAAATCTCCGACAAGGATAATTGAGCGATTACCAAATGGTGTATTCCGATGAAGAGGGAATGCCTCTCTTAGACGATCGTCAATGCGAGAAAGCATTTTTGGACCAATGAAGCTCATTTCGTCAATGAGGATGTATTCTACATGGCGGAGCTGCTCTTGCAGGTGTAGGAGCGGCTGGCCTTCGAGAGGATGCATTGTCTGGATAGGGATATGAAGGGCAGCATGAATTGTGAGGGCATTTATGTTGAAAGCTGCAACGCCGGTTGGTGCAAGTAACAATAAAGGGTTTTTGTTGGCTGGCGAGTTTTCCACAAATGCTTGGTGAAGGCATTTAATCAAATGGGATTTTCCTGTGCCAGCTGTTCCTTGTACGATGATCTTCAGTGGGGATTTTGGCGAAGGGGCTTTGAAGTGTGAAAAAACAGCGGTGAAAGCTATGCTTTGGGTAGGGGATAATGTATGCTCATGGAGAAGGTTGGAAAATGATTGATGCTGGTTTTGAATGGGTGAGCGGTTGAATTCAATGAAATTGATGGCGGTTTCTTGCAATGGGGGAGGGACAGTATTTTGTGACCAATTGTGGTTGACATCGAAGTCGCGGTAGCCAATCATGTCGAGGTCATCAATTGCAATATTGTAACCTGGGTGTAGTTGAGAGAGGATTTGCCATTCATCCATCTGAATGGAATCAGGGGGGGTGTGTGGGGTAGGTTGATCTTCAGTAGGTGGGCTTTGTGGGTTTTCAGGTTCACGATGGACATGCCATGGTGTATATGCACTCTTTTTTTGTTCCCAATGTGCAATAATTTCTGCATCAGTTGAACCGATATCATCAGGAAGTGTTCGGAAGGGGAAATACAAGAGTAATTCACTCCAACAGAATGTGGCATAAGAAGGATTAGTAGATGAAGGAATGACATTGTAATGGGGCAAGACATGTACAATCATTGGGGGAAATAGGTGTTTCCAGTGGTTGCTTCTTCGTTGGGAAGAATATGACCACGAGCGAGCAGCTTCAAGGAGGGGCAGTGCTTCTAGTGAGGCAGGCCTGTTCATATACGCAACGATAAAGTTTGGTGCCGAACCAGGATTTTCGGTATCTTGCGAAACACGTTTGAAAACAGTTCTGTTGACATTCAAAGAACGGAATGTACGGCTGGAAAGAGAGAGAGGTAGCTTTTGTAACATATGGCATATTTCCTGTGCCCCAATGTCTCGATCTGCAATGGTTTCTGTAAGGAGTTTCCGGATGACACCACTAGTAGGTGCTTCTGGAAGGGCACTTTGTGATAGTCGCGATAGCATTTGACGGTAGCTCTCAGATCGTGTCTCTGCTTTTGTTGCATATTTTGAAATATATTTCAATACAGCATGGCGAGAAAGGACTGGTTGGCAATCAACATTTGCTCTCCAAATAGAGAGTAGATCGGCGTTGTGAATATTCAATCTCTCATCATTGCGAGCAGGGACGTAGGTTTTATGACCCTTATCATCAATGAAAAGTGAAGAAGTGGACTTCAATTCCCACGGTACTCCATATCGGCAGCTAAGCACATTGTCTTTCTTACGAAGACAGGAAGATTCATGACACTTTGTATGGCGTTGGACGCAGTTGACAAGCTCTGTGTAGTCTTCAAATTGATTGGATGCGAATATTGCTGCTGTGTCAAGGAAACACGGGTTATGAATTGTTGACTGGTGAAGCGGAATAGTTCGGTGTTCTGCCGGACGTGGATTCCAAGCAGTTACGTAGTGGTCGAAATATTTCTGTGCATTAGCAACTTCCAATGCATTGTCCCAATCAAGTGTGTCCATGTCTGGTGCATTTTGTAGCCAAAGGAAGCCATGAATGTGTGCGGATCCTCTATGTTGCCATTCGTATCTGAATATAACATGGAGGGTACATTCAGTTAATACATGTATATGCAATGTATAAAATTAACGTAGAGGGATATGGATATTAAATAATACCTGCACCAGTAGTCGGTTGCATGGAGGCCTTTTTGAAGGATTTCTTCAAGGAATATTGTAAATCTGCAATGCATATATTGGGCTGTTAGATGTGGGTTTTTAATTATGTTTTGGATTTTCCATTGGAAGGGGTTGACTGGAGTGGAATGAACACTTGTGGGCATGATCGCGTGCAAGTCATGCCATTTAGTATCAGCTGCACTGAGAGTGAAGAAGAATGTTGGGCTTCCTATTTGTGTGATCATGTCAGTCAGCTCAGTTCGGCGTTTGTTCCAGAAAGACCGTGTTCCTCGTAGAGCTGACCCAAACCTCATTATTTGCTCTGGCAATCTTGAATCCGGAGACTCATGAAGACACTGTCGTAGTTCTGATACCGTTGTTGGCAAGTTGTTCTCAATGTACTTCTTCACGAAGACACTGGCTGTTGCTTGGCTACGGTGGCGCATTAGAATGTTATAAAGATAGTAGCGGAATCTTGGGTGTTGGCCAAAGCGGTTATCATGGTAGTGAAGCAAGTGCAAAGCATATTCATGCATTTCAACTTTTGTAAGTCTTGGTTGCATGATCATTGCAATGCCTGTAGGGAAGAGTGTGGGGAATGCCATGGCAAGGAGGCCGATGGTGTTGTATTCATTTATAGCGGTTGGAGATATTGGAGGCCAATCGATAGAGCTTGTTGAATTTGAATGGGTCGAGTGCAAATAGTTAGAAATGTGTTCACGCTCGGTACATGAATTTGGGAGGACTGGAACGAAAGAAGAGGGTTGGATTTCTAATGGAGGTAGCATGACATCATCAGGATTATAAGTGGAATCAGTACTGGTTTGATGGGGTTCAAAAGAGGAGGTGGTTACACTGTGGAGAAGAGAAGAAATGTCTGTAGGGAGATCTGGAAGTGTAGAAATTGTAGATGAATCCAATTGAACATCATGGTAGTAAGGGTCATATTTTATTTTGTATTCAAGGGCTGCAAGGACACGTGATTTGCAAACGTAGAATTCGTAAGCCTTTTCAGATGGATTTTGCCTTTTCACAATGAGGATGTCTAAGTCAGAGAGCATCCGGGGTAAGTATTTGGCAATACTGGTAATATCTTGAGGGAAGCTAATTGTATGGCCACTATATTTATATTGACCACCACGGGAATGAGTGACTTGTAGAATGGGGTTGACACGTGCAATGAGCATTTCTTCAACTTGCGTTAATTGGTGAAGGACATAGGGTTGTTCTCCAGGGTCCATGTTGTTCAGTTCAGAAAAACGATTGGTAGATTTAGATGATGCACAGCGAAAACAAGAGAGTCTATTGTGGAAGAGCTTTGTTTTCATGCCTGGGTATGCTTCCTTGCATGTTGTGCAAACATGCAAGGTAGAAAGTCCATCAATCCTTTCTCGAAAGCGACGATGCTCTTCGTTAAGGGGAGGGTTATAATCGATATGATGAATGTGTGCTGGGTTGGTTTGTATAGGTGGGAGAGCAGTTGAGGTGGGAAGGGATGTAGAGGAAGTAGTAGGGTTTCTGTGCTGTTCATAAAGTAGTCGGCGTCGTGCATTTATTCGATCCTTTTGTTGTGCATATAGAATACGCCGCCGCTTGTTTTTGTCCGCAAGTTGATTGTTTGGTGGCATATCTAAACAAGTACAAGTAATAGTTGTTAGTTTTCGTAAACAAGTAGTGCATGTTTGGTATCTCATTTTATTGGGTGCACATCCATTGTGAATTTGGAACATTATATTTTGAACATAGTTTTAAATGTTTCTTAGTTCGACATCGGTGAAGATAGGTAGAGTAGGTAGAAGTGAAAACATGCAATTAGGAATGCTATGAAATCATATGTTATTTAAGTATCTATCATTGAGAGGGGAGAAACAAGAATCAAAATATTTTGTTCCCTTTACTTAAAAAAACTTTTGTTTCACATGTTTGAGCGATAAAATGAATAGCTTAGCAAGCAAGGGATCAGTGTGTAGCATGTAGAGAACGAACGAGACACATAGTGACTTTGTACAAATGTTGATATTTATATTACGTAAAAAGTAAATGGCAAACATACATATGTTGGAATGACTAGAAGAGAGTATTTGCAATGAAAAATATAGCTTTCATCATAATAACATGGGTGTGTAATTTACAAAGTTGAGACAATTAGTTGTGTGGAAATGGTTCTATATGTACAGACAGGCATGGTAGATGAAGCCCTAAGAAAAAGTTCACAGGCGGCGAACAATAGGTCGTTTTGGAGCGGACAGTGCTTCAATGTCAGTGAGCGCTTGCTTGCATGCAGAGGCATATTGAATTTCCTCTGAATTGACCAGTATTGGTTGCAAGCGTTGAACACCGTTGAAGTAATCGGTTTTAATGGAAAGTGTTAGCTGGAAGCGATGTCCTGAAATGCGGCCACAAATTTCTTGTAGATCAGTTGGTTCGATAGAAAGTAGGAACAAGTCTTTAGTCGTGATGCCCATGAGCTCGTTCCCTGCATCATTGAAAACTGTGACGTTCTGTAGATTCCCGGTGTGGTCATGTAGTTCAATTTTGAGTTTGTAACGGTAGTCGCATTCTGGGAAGTCACCGTTACATTTTGTACAATGCCAAAGATTATTGGAATGCTCCACAACCTTCTTCATGCATTGTTTGCCATTGAAATCTAGTGGACATGCTAGAAAGTAGAAGTCATCCATATGAAGAGCAGTAATTGTTGCTCGAACTGAAACCCAGACCGCTTTATCAGAGGGCTGCATCCAAGCAATTTCATGAAGTGTCTTTCGTGGCAGGGCACGTTTCGAAGAAGCACCATAGTTTCTACTCAAAGATGGAGAAGAAGAGCTACAGCCGGTTTCACGGAACCATGCATGTAGTTGTTAAGTTTCTGGAACCTGTGGATTTAATGTGAGAGTGCTTGTTGGTATTGTCCCTATCGTGGTGCCATTAAATTCAGACACGCGCCCTCCTTTGATTGCAAGAATTGGTGGGTTGTCAAAAGAGTAGAAATCAGAAAGATGTTGTCCGATATAGTCACAGTGGTCTCCCCATAATGTTACATCAATGCTAAAACCGGACATGTCCTTCAGTATGAGTGTTCTCCTTAATGTCTCACTTCCATCTTTTCGTCGAATTGTTGATGCAGGTGATGTGGAAGTAACAACACCAATGACATCTACATTTGTATTTGGAGTTGCATTTCTTACTTCAGCAATATTCTTGAAGTGAAAGCTTTGGTAGGGAAACGTTGGATCATCTGTAGGACATGGATTGATAATGGAAGCAGCAGATAAGTAAATCTCCCATTTGTTCTTGAGGTGGTTGTAGTTTGGATTTGCTTCTCTCACTGTGCCATTTGATACAATGTATAATTGCCCAACCTGAATTAGATTGTAAAGAGATTCGGCCAGTTCAGCAAATGCAGAAAGGTGGATCTCTTCCTTATCACGGTTGATAAGGTCAAATCCGAAAACTTTTCCTGAGCCTCGCACATTGTTGTATGCCTTCAATGACGTCTTTGCAGATGCTCTGCCTTGGATAGACCAATACTTTCGATAAGGGTTGAGTGCTGTGAATGGAATTGTTGTCGTTGTTGCCGTAGGTGGTGGAGTAACTAAAGAGGGCAAGGGATCTTCAGCTGACGAAGAGCTAGATTGGGCTGAACCCGCCTGTGCATGTTGCAGCGTTGATGTGTCCTTCATCAACACTGCTGAGCGCTTCACAACTTCAAGCTCGACGATTCGGATGGACCTTATGTAAACAAGTAAGAAATGAATTAATAAAGATTGCATTTTCCTTTTTTTGTTGCAAAAAACGGCTAGGAGGCTAAAGTAAAAGAGGGTGGTTTCAAATGGTGGGTCTTACGAGGAGTTTTGGAGCACCGTGCAAGCTGCTTTTTTGAGCAGAATTATTGATCCAATTTGGATGTCTCCAGAGACAACTTGTGGGCCATATGCGGATGGTAACAAAGTCTTATGTTGATGTGCTCCATCAGATAGAGTAATGTGAAAGTGCGAGGATGTTGTTTTCAATGAGGTAACGGAACCTACATCGATTATCTGAAGTAGTGGTTGAATCTCGGTGCAACCATTCAGCAATAGAGAAATGGCATTCGGTGTCAAGGTTGTCTCCATAATAGAACAAGAGGTTTCTTTTTCCTGTGATAGGAGTACCTGCAATTCATCAATTTCACCACAATACAAAGTTATAGTCGAAGAAGATATGACATGAATGCGGAATCTAATCTAAGAAGCTTAAAGCACTCAACCACTCAAATTAACCCATCTGACTAAATCACTCAATTATGAGAACACAATTTCAAAATTGCCAAAAAAAAAAATTAATAAATCAGATTTAAAAAAACTGCAAAAACTTGCCAATATAGAAACTTGGAAATTGAAATAGATTTAAGTTGCACAAGACCAAAAAAAAATTAATAAATCAGATTTAAAAAAACTGTAGGAACTTGCCAATATAGAAACCTGGAAATTGAAATAGATTTAAACATAATCTACCATTTAGCTTAACCAGTTGCGGCCAAAGTTGTTGGTAACTCAGCTAGCTCAAACATTCTATAAGGTGGTTTTGTTAGCTCTGCTACAGTTCGAGGAGCTGAGGTGGACTTGGTTCTAAAGCTGCTGCTAATTCAGCTAGCTCAAACCCCTCTGTATTTGGCACACGAGCTGCCTTTCACAGATGTGGGAAAATATCTTTTGGGTTTCACCAGAGATATTATTTGGAATTTTTGGAAAAGAAAAGGCATAAATCTATCCTGTGAAAGCCAAGTAAATGAAAATTCAGAATTACACCGCACCCAAATAAATGGAAATTCAGAACTGTACTACACCCATATAAATGAAAATTCAAAATTAGATTGAGATTAAAGGTATCAATGCATGATCAGTCGGTAAAGGTACAAAGTTCAAATCACTCTTCTTGTTAAAGTGGGTATTGTCGTGTATTATGAAGTGGGGTTCATATCTCCTAGTGACTTAGGAAAAAGCATACTTATCAAAAAAACAAAAAAGATGAAAGTGAGTACCTGTTGTTGGGGCGACTGTGGCTGGTCAGCTCTGCGAATGAGCTTGTGCTGGTTGACAAAGTATCGGTAAAGCTGTTGACGCGGCATTGTGATGATTTCTCTAGAGAGATTGTGCTTGTTGTTCTGAAGCCAATCTTCGATCTCATTGTGCATGACATTCCTCCGCCTGGGCAATGTCATCAACCATGCACGAGCTGCTTCCCACCCATCCTTGTTGATGTTACTATTGATCATTTTGCCTTCTTCTTGAGAAGCAGAAACAACCACAGCTCCATCGTTATTATTATCACCACCACCATCTCCTGGTTCTGCAAGAGGGCATGGAATTTCAATGGCAGACGAGTCCGGGGCCTGTACATCCTTGTTCTCTTCCCTTGACATCATCATATGTTCTAGTGGGACTACAATTCCAATCCCAACAAGTGGTGAGAATCTCTGTGACAATCTCGATCACCTAGATATCAAAAGGCCTGTGAGTGTTGTTTTCTTAAACACTAGATTTCAAGGCTGCCCATACCCAAATTCCCAGATTAATTTCAAAGCAATTAGAAGGTTAGTCTCGAATGCCCACATGGATTTCAGATGAAAGCGAAACAAAGAAGGTAATAAAAAAAAGCACCCGAATCAATATTCAGATGATGCCTTTGCGAGTTATCCACATGATAAGCCCATGTGCAGTTTGAGGACCATGGGAGAAGTGAAGGTCCGACCTTCTATGTGCGAAGTGAACCGTAGGGGCAGGGTTCGTAATCACAGTGAAAGTAGTGGCGTATATAAATGGTAATTAAAGCAGCCGACACTCACAGGTAACTCTTAGGTGAATTTGACAGATTTTAACACTTTATCCACCCCACGAAGTACAGTTTTAACGACCGCATAATTTTTCCAGTTAACATATTCACACTTATTGATTAAACAGTCCTTTTTAAAGTCTACGTAATGTTTCGGAATAGAACCATGAAAGCAACAACATAGGTGGAGAGAAAAATAGAAATAACCAAATTGCAAAAATAAAAGAACTTTCCATCTGATGCTTTGAGGAATCAGATTAAATCAATACATTCTATAGTTTCTTCTGGGTTTATTTGAGAATAGGTAAAGAAGCATCCGAGACAATAAACCTTATGTAATCACCAAATTGGTCCAAAAACCATGGACAGGAAGAATAGAAAGAAACACAGGCACGACATTTGCGCTCGAGAGCACTCACCTGCAAGGTAAACAGAAGAATTCTGAGAAACTGAGAACCTGGGCGAACAATTTCTGAACCTGGGAACAGCTCTGTCCCTGCCAGTGAAAAACACAGAAGAGAACACTAAGAAAACACTCGAATAACAGAATTCTGAGAAGAAGGCCATGGCCCTTCTGCAAACCAACATGTCAATGTACATCTCTTGGTAGATAAAGGTTGAAACTTCTAATAGATGAGACAGATGTATAAACATTTTTTGGTTTTAGTCTACAACGGAACATCCTGATTTTCAGCGCTCTGAAAGTTAGGAGTCATAAAACATAAACATGTCACCGTAAATGAAGGTTTGAATTTTTTTGAAATAAAACAAAAGTTTTGGGGAAAAAATAAACACTTATGAATCAAGTAATATAAACTTACCATAACTGTTCAATTAAGCATTTAGAAATTAAGTAATATAAAATCAACTTCATTTATGTTAACTAACATTACAAATTCCATAAAAATGGACCCAATCACAATCTTCTTAATATATCTTATCGATGAAGCTCTTAGAAGATACAAATAAATCAAAAAAATATTTAGACATATATTTAAGTATTATTTAATTTTTACACTTCCACAGCTCCTGTGTAGCAGCGCAGTAAATCAACATGTAAAAGGTTGTGTTTACCCAGAAACAAAGAAATTGAGCATAAAATAAATATATGTAGAGGGCATATCTTATGTTCATTCAAGTTTGGGAACAATTGGCAACTGCATTTATTAGGGTACCACCGGGAGATGTTATCACTGAAAACTGCCCTTGAGGATCTTGCTTTCAACAGGGTCAAATGAAAGGCTTAAACAGAGTGCACTGTCTTGTAATCACACTTCCTCTCTCTTGCGTGTTGATATTTGTCATCAAAGAGGAGATTCGCCAAAATTATGGAGGCTGAACTTCAGATAATCAGGAAAAAGTGCCTCGCATCTGGAATCTCCTTTCTGTTCGGTTCAGATCTCCAAGGTATACACAGAACAACAATATTTCATGCCCTAAAGATGGCATATTATCAATTGATTAGGATAAACTTTCAACATAAAACTGGTTCAATCAGATCCAATGCCTTATAGGGGGAAATGCGGTCGAAGAAACAAGAAAAACAATCAAGTGAATATGTCATATATGATTTGTTGAGAAGCATGCTCAGACAGGAACTTATTGCACAGATTTCAGTGTGAATGTGCAGTGAGTGGTTTGAGACATGCCGAAAGTGACCACTTCGAAAATGGGTAAATAATTCTATTTTATAATTCACTAAAAAAAAGTGAAATATATTATGTTTTACAGTTGACATAGCCTAAGGAGTCTAATGAAGTGTAATTAATACATTAATGAGTTAGATTTAAACTGGGTCATACATCTCAGATGAGATCAGGGTTTTGACAGTTTAGGGGTTTTTTAGTAAATCATAAATAAAACAAGATAGAAGAGGTAACTTACAGTGGAACAGATCTAGCGAGCAGGAGAGGAACCAGAAGTCAGTGAGAAGGCCATACAGCAGAACCATATATCATATTATCAAGCCTTAAAGCAGCCATACAGGTCCATACAGCACATATGTGCTGCAGGCCATACAGAGAAGGATTTTGGTATTTTCCCCCCACTTTGTAAAACACTATACATTGTCAACGAGGTCAATTATTTCATTTCTTCAGTCAAACTTAATATATTATCATCTCAAAATTACTTATAAAATCTTCTACAATTCAGGAAAGTAGTTTTTGCATAAATGGCAGGCTGCATCCAGACTTGGAGTCGCTCCGCATTGAGTAAATTCTGTTTTGATAGGAGATCCAAAGGCAATATAGGCCTTGCGGGGCAGGGGCTGTTTAGAGATGATCATGGTAACATTCCAGGGAGGTTAGACAAGTTTTGGGCACAACACACACACATATATGAGAGCACTGGATTTATCAGAGGGTTGGTGGATGGGAGATTGCTGAAGAAGCTGTGGTCTCTTTCCCAATTTCCCTGTGATCCCAGTTTCTGTGGGAAAACTCTCAACATCCAATAAAGGTTGCCAACTACACTCAAGGGAATCAAGTTTTTCTTAAACTCTCAATGAAATTTTGTTTTTTCCTTCTAGCAGAACCCTTTCATTCAGATGTGCTTTTGCATGCTGCAATCTAGAAAAGCTTCTTGTCACTTTCATCGTGCCAAAACATGAAGAGTGTAAGTTTCAGACAATAATCACAGGCAATAATCTAAAAAGATTTTGCGAACAATAAAACCCTGAAAAGCATTCTTTCAGATTTAATTGTTCAGAACAGAAAACTTGCAAAAGTCTGCAACTGGTTAGTTGATGAGAGCAGTGAAGAATTCCTTCAAATCATGAAAAAAGTGATGTCTATAAATATTTTCAGGTGGAGTATTCTCACAATTAATGTCAAGCACTTATCTTCATCGTTAATATCATGTTTGCATACTGTAAGTCATTGTGACAAAATCCAATGCTTTCACTCTCGCCTGATAACATCTTCTCCAGAAAATTGACCTCATCTTCTATGCAATCCAGTCGGAATCCAGCAACCTCAACGTCAGGACATAGCGCCAACGCTGTCTTTAACCAGTTTCTGGTTTTAATAACAAAAGATTCAGTAAAGAAAAAGAAAAAAGTACATCACAAGCAATTTGATAAAGATCCAAGAACAACCCTGAGGCGCATCCAGAGCTTTGGTTGCCGAGGGCGAATATGTCATGTCAGGTGATGAAATTCCCACAACTTTGCTGCTATTTTAGCAGATATTTCAGGATTTTTCAAATCAGGGGCGACAGTGTCTAAGTCTCTCGTACAAATTAAAAAAACTATCAGAATTCAGTGATTTTGATTTAAAGAAACATCTTCAGTGAAGAATTAGTTGAAAAGTCTAAAGAACTTACCCTGGCATTCAGAAATTCCTCAATGCGGCCATTAGGGAAGGAAGCCAGGAGACGGGGGCCCTGCCCGAGCCTGGAAATGCACTCAAATGCCTTAATCTCGTATTCTCGATCAAAAAACGCATTCGCACGAGCATCTCCATAGATCCGAACCTTGACCTTCCTAGGATTTTCCTCCTCTCTGGTCTGCCAACTGCACTTGAAAATCTCATTCGTCATGCCGCCCGTGAGAGGCCTGATTTCCATCTTCTTTTCGTCGATAACGTCCGCCCAATGCAGAGCGAGGGTTTGCAAAGTACCCTCGGCTTCTTTGGGCAAAATAGAACTCTGTTCTGTGGTAGCGACCATGAATAACGACTCGAAATTTCTGCGCTGCAGAATTCTGTTGAACTCAGAAAAGAATGGATCGTGCATAAGGCGGAAGATAACTGCAGGAAGTTAACACGACCCGCCATTCCCTCGCAGAACTACTCCCTCGCAGAACTGTCCCGCCAGAATCCGATGCCACGTGTCAGTACGAGGAACGAAGGATCCATTCAGAATCCGATGCCACGTGTCAGCACGAGAGCCAAAGGAACGACGAAAGTCTGTTCCAAAGGAAGGCCTATCGGCCTAAAAATGTTTAATTGAAAAAATAAATGGGCTTAATTTTGTTTTTTTTTTCAACCAATTTTTAATATAACCTAACCAATTTTTTATATAACATAAAATATCTAAATTTTTGGTCAAGTTTGTAATGAAATTCTGGCTTAACTCCCACACAAAATTGCTTTAATTAATGATAAAGTCCCACCTTAAATCATGTTCAACCTTAGATGTTATTGGGTATTTTTTTTTGTTTAGGAATGACCATCCTTGACATAAAGACTTCTTAACTATCGTTAACTTACACGGTCACTCGTTATTGTCGGACCTGCACGAGTTGTGCAAAGGCAACTGTAATTACTTTTAAAAAGATGAGAAAGAAAGAAAATTTTGATGTCCACAAAGCTAAAGATAGCCTATGGGACCTCTTTTAGAGTGCAAAACTTGAAAAAATGTATGCACCTCAAGAGATTTAATCCTCTTCAAAATGGATCTATATTGGTTTTATATATGCATATAGCATGTGTAACTTTTCATTTTTAAAACTATATTTTTGAATGGATAAATGGATACAATGCCTTGAAAGTTTACTTGGACACTTGGATTGTGTAAACTACACTACATAAATTTGCAATCCCAATAAATCTTTTAGAAAATATTTAAATTTAAAATTGGGATTAATGGCTCCAAATTAATTTAAATTTTTAAAAACAGATAGCTAAAATGCTAAAACAAACCCCCTTCTTTATGTTGATTGCAGAATATCCCAGAATCTAAAGGTCACTCCAGTGAAAAATGCTCTTTATTTAATCTGATTATCAACACACACTGACTTTAGTCATTTCCTCTGTGCAATTACATTTTTTGTGTGCTAGTGCCCACAAGGACCTATGGTAATATTTCTCATCATTACCTTGCATGTTATAGATTGGATATAATATGTGTATAATATTTTGACATAGTGGTATAATTGGAAAAAAATGATTTAGCTAGTTGGTTAGAGCAACATGTGTCAGATAGATATCGACACAAGTGTGAGACTATTGTAAGCCTGAACACATTTCCCTCCCCTCCATCCGCCACCCTTTAGGTTGTTATCTTTCCTTTGTTGCAACATTTTTGCAGTAACATCATTGGCATGTTCAATTCTTTCAATGTATCTTTGCAACTTTAGGGGCAATCACTAGTAGACATATTGCCGCCCATTCCTATTTTAGAAGCATCACAAGACAAGGCAAGCAAGATCATTTATTTAGTGGGGCACACCACACTTTACGAGTTTTTTGCCATGGTTAGTGAGTGGGGATATGATTTTTCCCATGAAATGAGGGCAATATACAATTCAATAGTTTGTGGACATTCACATTAGCCCAGTAATGATTCAGATTCGTGTATTGAAATTTGATGTGTGTACTAATATTTGGTGTCAAATTTTCATAAATATTGAGATTTGATGTGTGT
Source organism: Pinus tabuliformis (assembly GCA_031772625.1). Classification (NCBI taxonomy): domain Eukaryota; kingdom Viridiplantae; phylum Streptophyta; class Pinopsida; order Pinales; family Pinaceae; genus Pinus; species Pinus tabuliformis. Next base: position 346,207,878 of record CM062817.1, read on the forward strand.
ACTCTTATGACACTTGGTGGCATATAATTTTTATTTTTAAAATAAATTTTATTTTTGACAAATTTTATTTATAATCCTATTAAATTACTAGTTTAATCTATACTATTAAATTAATCATTTCATCTATAAGAACTCATCAAAAAAATATAAATTCTAGTTTAAAAAATTCATTTTTTTTTCAAAACTTTAATTAACTTTATAAAATTTATTTACAAATTTCAAAACTAATTAAAGTCAAACTTCTTTAAATATCACATATTTATTTAATAGAAATATAACTATATATTGCAGAAGCTGGAGCACCAGAAGAATTTCGATGAAGAACATATTCAGGAGGAGAATTGGAGCACCAGAGGAATTTCGATAAAGAACATATTCAAAGAGAGCACTGGAAATATGAGAAATAAGTTATATACATTTTTAATATTATAGATAAAGAGCATATATTACGCAGGAATATATTCACACAATGAAAACTGGTAAGAGGAGATCGGTCTGGACGCTTTGAAAGGCTTTCAGGGTAAGCGTACACTACCGATTGACCTCATAACCACCTTGCACAACATGGGCATTCACCATTTTGCTCAGATAAGTAGGCAGAATGACAATACACCTCTGCTACAATCCTGGGTAAAGGCAAACGAGCTTGGCTTAATCGGTCAGAATGCTATTGAATGGGAGGTCTACCTCACACATCTTTTTGACGCTGGCATCTCCATCCATGAAGGGGAAGATAGACTGTTGTGGGAGGGTAACATGAAGAAAGGCAAGCCAAGTGTCAAAGACATATACAACAAGCTTCCATTGGCAGAGCGAGATTTTGATAATAAAAATTGGTTCCAAGCCGCATGGAGATGGGTGATCCCATCCAAACTCATTTGCTTTTGCTGGCTGGCATTACATAACAGGGTTCTTTAATGAGGTGCAAGGGATTCCATGGCCCGGGCATTTCGCCCCTCTGCTAGAATCACAACGAAGAGATTGACCACCTCTTGCTGCGTTGCCCCTTTGCTAAGAAGGTATGGGCAGGTGTATTGGACTGCCTGCATCTGGGTCCTCCAGGTCCACAACAAACTTTGCATTCATGCCTACGTTTCTGGCTCCGGAAAGGTAATAAGTATCATACATTACCCTTCTACATCATTTGGTATTTTTGGCGCAACAGAAACTCTCATATTTTTTACCAAAAACTATTGGTGATGCGAGAGGTTATTATGATGGTTGTTAATTATTTTTAATATATCGGTCCGATAAAGAGACAGATAAAGATAACAATAAAGGAACTAAAACAGGAACTCTCATATTTTTTACCAAAAACTACTGGTGATGCGAGAGGTTATTATGATGGTTGTTAATTATTTTTAATATATCGGTCCCATAAAGAGACAGATAAAGAAGAGAAAGATAACAATAAAGGAACTAAAGGGAAAATATCCAATTGGTCTTTTCGATGGGGCAAGCCAATAAAGAACCTAGGAGACTTTATCACTTCTGGTGGAAGGGTCAACAGTAGAGCCGAGATCATAGCATTATGGGGCAGTCTTCAGCTTGCAAAATGGTTAAGATAGGAACAAATTTACATTCATGGAGATGCCAAAAACATCATAGACTGGGTCACGGATCACTCCTCTTTCAACCCTCATATCCTCTCCAATTGGATGGGGCGTATTAGGAGACTGACTAACAAATTTCAGAACATAACATACACCCACATCTATAGAGAGTAGAATCAAGTGGCAAACCTCCTCTCAAAGAGGGGTATTCTTGAATGTGCTCCATGGTTGCAAAACTACTATTTGTGGACTTTTATGTAACTCCCTCAAATATATATGATTGTAAAACAAAAGAACAAAAATGAAAAAAAAAAAAGAAAAAAGAAATGAAAGATTAAAGAATGTAAAAACAGCTATGAGAATGTACTTTTTTTTTTTATAATACCAAAATAAAGAGTTTTTTTTTCATGGAAGAAAAAGATAAATAGCATATACAGCCCTGCTCATTTATTCCCTATTGGCATGCCAGTTATTTCCAGCAAAGAGCTGAGTACCCCATAATCATTAAAACCCTACCATTTGAAATTATTGCCTACTGGCATGCCACTTATTTCCAGCAAAGAGCTGAGTACCCCAGAATCATTAAAACCCTACCATTTGAAATCAATAGGCGTGGAGGGCGTCCTCCCTCGACTGCAGTGTGACGGGAAACCCATCTTTAACAAGTAGAGTCAGTGCTAGCTTCGGCTCCACAGAAAGCTCCGGATCTACATTCACATGATAGCGTACAAGAACATGAGCAGCAACGCACTTCATGGTGATTATGAAATCCATATCTATTATATCTCCTCTTCCCAACACAGGATACCCCAATTTCTTACTTCCTTCTTTCTCAGGCCCAATCCATCTCTCTGGCTTGAACTCCCTCGCATCCTCCCCCCACATGCTATCCATTCGGTTCGCACCATAAATCAAGCACAATACGACGGACCCTTTTTTCACAGAGGTGCCATCCTGCAAAACCTCATCTTCCACAGCTCGGACGCAACTGATCGGAAGTGGGGGATAAAGCCTCACGGTTTCCCACAAAGCAGCTTCTAAATACTTCATGTCCTTCAGCTCATCCATATCAAAATTCCACTCATCACGATAGATCGAATGGCTGTGACTGCATTGATCTGAGTCCATGACCTCAGAGAGTTCCATTAATATCTTATCTTCCACCTCTGGATGCTTGCTCAAAAACCAGAAGAACCAGCAAAGTGCTCCAAGATAAAGCCTAGAAGCAAAGATTAGCTTGAGAAATAAGTTCTGCAAGGACTTATCAGAACTAAAACGCCCTTCCTCTCCCTTGAGCTTGGCTAATCTGGAAAAAATATCAGTACCCGCTTCGTTTTCTGCAGTGCTGTTATTAGCGAGTTCACTCTTTCTAGACTTCACCATCTGGTATACAGATTCATGGACTATATTCTTAAGCTCTTTTGTCTCTGTAGAATTCATCATGTTCAGGCATTTCATCAGTTTACAAACAGCAGGAGGGATGATTAGGTTATAAGCCCATGCTTCAGTCACTTCATCAAATGCTTTGTCAAAGGAAGCTGCAGGAACTCCGCTCTGCTTTCCAAATACCATGCGAGTTGAACTATCAAACGCAAAGCTATGAAATACGGCCTGAAGATCTATAACCGAATCCTTCTTGTAGGCCTCTTCCAGAACTGGAACAAGCCTTTCTTGAACCAGCTTTTGAGTGAAATTAATTCTGTAATCCCGGAAATCGCTGCTGTTCAGTACCATATCAATGGCTCGCCTTTGATTTTCATCGGCAAATAAGCCATCTCCAAATATATCATAGACATAGTCAGGGGTAGCCCTGGCAAAATTAGGGCATTTGTTCTCAAGAATATACGCCAAATTCGGAGGACTAGATGTAATAACATCAAATTTGGTCTTGAGAACTCCAGACGTGAAGCTCAGACTTCCACGCATTGCTGCAGCCCATTCGTAGAAATTGCTGAGATTCCACAGCAACGAAGGCGTCATGCCTACTAGAGGCCAATTCAGCGGAACATTTGTGTTCCAACTAAATATGGATAAATATCTGCGGAGAAACACGCATAGGATTAGCAGAGGAAATAGAGTAGCCAAGTCGCCAAAATTGATCTCCATTTCCTGAGGGAAAACTAAATGATCCAGCGCTGGCAAAGTAGAAATGTAACTGAAATGCGATCAATTTCGTGAGATAATTATAAATGTTCAGGCAGTGGACAGAGTTTCGTTCCTTCAATGCTCAGGCAGGTCACATCAGTGAAGTCTCTGTAGGACCACCTAAAATCTTGTGCTGTTTTCGGTTTTAAATGAAATAAAAAAACATAAAATTACTGATTTCCGTGGGTTAAATTTAGTGGGTATTTACTCATATGGGGTATATATTTATATATTTTTTATTTTCTCATTTAAAATACTGACCATTTTAAAACATTTTCTCAACACGCTCAACACATGTCGATAAATATAAAACTTTAATATTTCATATATAAATAATTTGTAACACCAAATTGTGAATTAAATATTTTCTCTCCCCCTCAACACACATGGTTAAATATAAAGTTTTAATATTATATATATATAAATAATTTCAGATAAAAGTTAGTGAGTATTTATTGTGCAAAGACACAAATTCTTGTGGTTGAGTCGATAGGTTTATTTTATTTAGAGTTCATGTGATGCACGTGAAAAATTGGATATCTCTGATTCATATTTGATCCATATTTAATATAGATTAATGCTTTAATATAGATTTATGCTGTATATATTTTTTATGTGTCAAATATTAACGATAAATTGATAAATAATAAATTAAATAATTAATAAATCAGATACATAATAACAAATTATTTTTTAGAAAAAATAAAATAATATGTCAACTTAAATAATAGCTCAATTATTTCTTATACAAATGTCTCAAAACTCTCCACAATTTTATATACAAACGTCTCAAAACCCTCCACAATTTTATAGAATAAAAAGATTTAATTATTAAAATTTTTGATAAAAAATTAAAGCTTGCCATTAAATTTCTTTTTAACTCATAAGTTTACTTTTCCACTGGGACAACAAAGTTTAACTCATGAAAATCGTAATAATAATACTAAATGAAATTTATCATAATAATAAGAAATTTAAAATATCAAAAGTAACCGTCTGGTTCGTTCAAAAGCAACTGTTTGGTTGGTTGGTTCGTCCAAATTCAAAAGCAACAGTTTGGTTCGTATTAAGACAGAAAATAAGAAAAATGAAAAGTGCGATTATTGTTTAAATTTATATGCGGTACAATAAAGCAAACAAACATTGAAATTGATTTGGTGTGAGTTGAGTAATTGATGCGTAGAGGTTTATTGAAACTCAAAGTAAAATTAAAATTGAATGGTCGCCATGATTATAAGTAGAATGTCACAAATATTTATTCAAAGTAGGATGGCTGTGATTTTCGAAAGGAACTCACGGGTTCAATCAACTGCCAACTTTTTCATAATCTTAAGTAGAATGACACAAATATTTATTGAGAGCATGATGGCATTGATTTTCAACGGATTGACTGGATAAATCTACTGTCAACTTTTTAACAGCCTAACTTTTTAACAAGGCAGTTAGCGAAAACAGGTGTTGTCCATTGAAGATTTGTAAAAACAATTATATATCACATAATTTATTTGTAGATGACATACTCATATTTAGAATGTTATGCAGAGTCATTTGGATATGTTTACATGACATTTTGAAAAGGTTTCAAAAAGCTACAGGTAAATGAATCCAAATCAACTTTCTACCATAATGATGTTAATTTGGAACTTATAGAATGTATATCCTCTCTGTTCGGGATAGAGGTCTCTGTTCGAGATAGAGGCGCGGTCCACCAAGGATGGAATGAAATACTTAGGATTTTAGTTGAAAGCTAAGAGATATTCTAAATTGGACTAGCAATGGATACTAGACAGGTATTATAAAAAGATATCAGCGTGGGAATACAAATGCCTTTCATTGGCAAGCAGAGTTATTTTAGCTCAATCAGTTCTAACACAACTTGCTGTATATTGGGCTCACTTATTTTTTCTTCCTGCAAGTATCATTCAGATGATGAACAAGTTAACTGCAAACTTTATATGGGGTGGCCAGTTAGAACAAAGAAAATATCACCTATCTAAACTATCAGATATCTCTTTGCCGAAGAATCATGGAGGATGGGGCGTTCTGGATCTGCGGACCTTTGGAAAGGCATTATTATGCAAGTCTCTTTGGAGAGGGTCCCTGGAGCAATACAATAAAAAAGAAATATATGGCCAACAAGGATATTACATACTGGTACAGGTTGGGAAAGATTGGATCCGCTTACGGATCGGCAATATGGATGAGTTTCCGCAAGGTAGAAGCTTATTTCTTAAAAAATTTGGTATGGAGTTTCCAATCTGGTAATAGGATACTCATTGGGATTGATCCATTCTTGAGCGGGGGGGAGGATATCATTTTGCCTGAGATGCTTCTAAATTTCTTTCATAGGAAGGGTTATTTCTCTTGGGACAAACTTATTGCAGCATGGCAGGGCCCTTTCCCTCTTTGGAAAGATGCTGACAATATGGGGATGTCTGATGTATTGGCTCGGCAGTGGAAGAAGATCAGAGACTGTTTGAGAAACTGTGGCATTCACCGTTCTTTGGAAGATGACGTCCTCATCTGGAAAGACACAAAAGGAATTGTCCCTGTACGTGTAAAGGACATTTACTCAAACCTGATAAGTTTAAAGGCTGCTCTTACTAGCCCAATTTTTCCAATAATATTTTGGAAATCTGGATGTCCTTCCAAAACAATATATTTCTCATGGCTGGTCTTCCACAACAAAAACCTGTCATGGGATAATTTGCAGAAGAGGAGTTGGCATGGGCCTGGGTACTGTTTAATGTGCAATTCTGCTGAGGAAAGCAACTATCACATGTTCTTTCAATGTCATAAAACTCAGCAACTATGGCGTGCCCTGGCTGATTTATATGGTTTCCCTCATATTGCTCATGCCTCTACAAAAGAAGCCTTCATATGGTGGAGTGGTCAGAAAGAGTCTTGGCGGCCTTTAGTTATTATTGCCCTCTGGTGCACATGGAGATGGAGGAATCATATAATTTTCAAGGACAGAAAAGAGCCTTTCATGGGTGTCCTCGATAGTATTGTATCCCTCTATAACACTTTACCTGCAAAATCATCCAAGAGAAAAAAATCCAATAAAAAAGAACAAACACATGATCACATAATGCTTCCAAGAGCGTATTTTGACGGAGCAGCTCAAAATAGCTCTTGTGGTTGTGGGGTTCACATCATTATGGAGGAAAATTTACAATATCTTATTTCTTGGAATGGGGGGAAGGGTACCAATTGCAAAGCCGAGGCGATGGCTCTTGCAGGTCTTCTCTCCTTTTGCCATTTCCTAAACATACATTCCCTTGCAATTTACGGAGACTCCAAAATCATTGTTGATTATGTATCGGGAAAGAACCATATCAATAAACCACATCTGGCAGGCTGGATGGACAGAATCATGTATCTTTGGAGGAGGATGGAAGGATGCTCCATTCAGCATATCTACAGATCTCAGAACCAGCAAGCTGACATTTTATCCAAGGAAGGTCTTCTATCGAAATCAGGTATCTGGAACATGAAGGTAATATCTGATGTGGAAATTTTCTCCATCCAGGAATTTTCCATCCCTGGTACTTAACTTCAATTTTGTTGAATCCAGGTATGCACTGTTTTTTTGTTTTATTTGATCTCTCCAATCTACTGAAATTTTTCTGTTTATGTACTGGTCGGAGTTAAAGCGACAAATTTGAACATGCTGATTATCACATAGGATCATATCTTCCTTCATGAACTGTGTTCTGTCTTCTATCTGCAAGCTAAAATGGCTGACTATCTTGATGGACAAAGTTTCCTTTTGTGGAATACCATGTTTCCCATCTTATCTAGATAATTTTGTACAGATTGCTCCAGCTTCCTTAAGCTCTCATGATGTACTATCTGTTCATTATATATCTTATATAATATAATTAAGCTTTTTTCGCTCTGAAAATATAGAAAAAATGGAATGGATAATTAAAGTTACCATTCAGAAACGTAAGTTTTGGATTCTACTTTTGTGGAATGCGTAAGAGGATTGCAAGAATGGTGGGAGATGGTGAAGCCAAGTTTACCATTCGGAGATATAAAAAGTTAAGAAAAGATATTTAATTTATTTTATGTTGAGTTTATATGTAATATTTAAAATAAAAATATAAAATAACAAAAATATATTTTATTATTAACGAAGTAAATATTTCAATAATGTAATTTATATTTAAAAAAATTATATTTTTATTTTCCCGTGGCAACTTAAGAGTTTAGGTTGTGAGCTCCACGAGTCAGGCATGCCGAGCGGGCGCGTTTGACCGATAGGTCAGCGAGAGTTGGCATTGGCACACGACAGGCGAGCAATGCGCTGGGCGGTTGAACGACAAGTTGAGGGTGCGTGCAAGTGGTGCAACGAGACGACTGAACGAAGGAAACGTGCGACGTGAAGTCATTTTGTGAAAATGACTTAGTGTTGAGCAGTGGAAAGTTTATATGTGGGGGCGGTCCCACACCATGGGCTGACACGAAGTTGGGGCGAGTTGGACGAAATGGTGAGTGGGCCGGCGAGTCGACGCCCCAAACGATGGGCCAACCGCCATATAAGTAAAGCATTGGAATGGTGGCAAAAATCAATCAAGTGAAGTTTCCAAGTGTTCATGTGAGCTGGAGGGCGAGCTAACTTGGAGAGGACTAAAATTTGGCAAGGTGTAGGTGGACTCTTGGGCCGAAACACTAAGTTGGGGCAAACATAGAAAACAGAGTCTCAGGTCGGGCGAGGGCGTTGGGCCGAACGACGGGGCGATGGCGTCCAAGGGCGTTTGTCTAAACGATCGTTCAAAGGCATTCGAGCGAGGGCGTGCGAGGGCGCCGGGCCGAACGATCGAATGAGAAAAGTCGTTCAAAGGCGTTCAGGCGAAGTCGAGCGAGGGCGCCAGGCCGAATGACCGAACGGGCGAAGTCGTTCGAGGACATTCGGGCGAAGTTGTTCGAAGGCGTTCGGGCGAGGGCGTCGGGCCGAACAAGCGAAAGGGCGAGGGCGTGCGAGGGCACTAGGCCGAACGAGTGAATGGGCGAGGGTGTGTGAGGCTTGACTTGTAGCCATTTATTCTACTTCTGCCGAGCTGATCACCACATATCTTTTCTTCCTGTTGTACCAAGAAATCGTTGTAAACCCAACACTAGAAATTCCACCTGATGTACTCTTTTGGTCGGATGGAATCCCTTCCCAATCTGCGTCTGTGAAGCCACACAACTTCATTCCCTTTATCCTTCTGTACCATAATCCGTATTGGGTAGTGCATTTGTGGTACCATAAAACATGCTTCATTGCCTTCCAATACAATTTGGTCGGTGTTGTAGCAACTACAGCCACCCTCCAAAATTTTTCCTATGCTTCAATTTTGGAGCCTCCCTTCATAACCACAACAACCCATCTCACACTGATCTAGGTATTCATGCTTCGATTGAGAATTATCTTTTTATTTTTTCTTGTCTTTACGCATTTCACTGATTCTTCTAAGTCACAAGTTGATCTCCCAACTTGGTCTCACAGCAATTCTGGGCTTGCCTTCAGAAACTGTGCAATCCTTGAGGGCAAGCAACCTTGATGTTAGAAAATGCGCATCCCTGATTGCCAGTGAGCCTTGAGCTCAAAAAATACGCAGTCATGGGAGGCATTCCAACACTAATCCTAGAAACTGCATAACTCTCACTAAGATCAGAATTGCGCAGTGCATTGAGCTAGAAAGTTGGCCAGTTCTCCAGAACTGCGCAGTTTTTCCTGATAGTGTGCATGGCAGGGTTCCCCACAAGAAAGCAAAAAAAAGCGAATAGCAAAAAATTATACCAAAAAAATAGCGATATATTTTTAGTATCCCGAAGGAGGAACTTACACTATTTTTAGAAACTTCTGCCAACTGTCATTTTTTCCTTGATTTTAGGCATGCGCATCATAAAACATAATTTGTCCAAATCTATTTAATCAATGCTTCTATAGTTCATTTTCACACTAAATATTAAACCTTTAGTGTTCCCGAGGAGATCAAGGAACCTTTCGTGTGATCGTCGTCGCTTTTTTGGGTGAGTTTTGCTTTTGTCATCTTTTGCCGCTTTTCCTATTGCTTTTTGTTGTTTGACTTGTGTGAGTGATGTTTTACTTATTTCTCTTTATGGTTGTTGTCATTTTGACTTATTCTAACTTATAAAAGTGTTGTTTTAAGTTTTAGATTGCCTTTCCCAAGTGTCACATTAGTTTTCCTATTTTTGCACCAATGGTCGTCGTTGCGGCAACTCTCCTCACATAATTCATTTTCCTTCCATTTGATTAATTGTTGCACTTGATTGACATGCATTTACTCTCACTTAGTCAGATATGCACTCAGATTCACACTATCTCTCAGATTTGCTCATTTTCCACACTTCCCTTGTTAGATCTGCATTCCTCTTGGCTGGTTTTCACCTTGACCATCTGGCTCTGAGCAATCCTAAGGCTCAAGCCATAAGCTTGGACTCTGGAATTGTGTAGTGCACAATCCAAGTTGGCTCCAACTATGCACTGCACAGTTCTAGGAGCCCGTCTATCTTCTTGGCCACTCAGACTGCGCAATGCACAATCTCTCTCAGGTGTCTGCCCAGGCTGAACTACACATTGCGCAGTTCAAGCCACAAGCTTCTACCTTGGATCCTGTGACTGCGTAGTGCACAGTTCCCACAGGAAGCCAATCCATCTTTCCATAGAAAATTGTGTAATACTCCCCATTTGATGCCCAATTTGCATCTTGAACTTTGCTTGTAAGTTGATTTGCTTAAGACTGACATTTTCTTGCCATGAGTGTCCTTTCTATCCCACAGGTACAACAATTGTTGAACACCTCTCCAACAGTCACTCTTACCATGACATCTAAGATAGTTGCATTAAAGGAAACCACTGAGAAAATTATTAGGGAAGCAGTTGAGAAAACATCAGTTGATTTTCCAGTGTATGCAGATACTCAGCTATTTATAGAGAAGGGATCATCACTGGCATGGTAGCAAATTAAATATGCTTTTGAAATGGACTTTGAGGCAGACTTAGAGGACTTACAAGTTTATCTCAACATTTGACAGTCAGGGCTATACAAGGTTGCATGCAGATATCGAACATTCCCATGTGCAGATGTCATTAGTTGGATTGTCTCGCACATTGATGAGAAGACCATGAAATTGAGTAGTGCCAGCAAATATAAGCTCGCCACCTTTCGGGCAGGAGATTTTCAGCAAATCTATCACTTGCATGAGGCTGCAGAGCGCATGGACCCACTCTTCTATGCCACCCACATCCATGTGAACAAAAGAGATATTGTCAAAGGCTAGGTGAAAGAGCCATCGAAGTTTTGACAGACACCCACCCATGTGTAAAAGACAAAGTCCCTTAGGAAGGCTTACCAGTGATTGGTTATCTTTGCTTGCAGAATCCATGGTCAAGAGAGCAGTATTATTGGACCAAGTGATGAACGATGGGAGACCATTCAGCTGGTCATATATGTTGGCTTGACAGTTGAAGGCCCATGTAGCACAGGCTCAGAATCCTCCCAAGGATGAGCGAGCAAGGTTCTATATGTTTGCATACTTACTGGATGCAATCTATGTGTAGCAAAAGTTCCCTGGTATGAACTCGACATGGACACCATGAGAAAATTCCATGCACATTTATTGCAAGTTTCTTTTAGAATGAAATTATCAAGGAGTAATGGCACAACTAAATGATCACTTCATCATCCCATTGTACAAACTTATCTTTGAATAAGATACACCTTGCATGTCACGAGAAGAAATGGAGGCATTCAAAAACATCACAGATTAGTATGCCTCACCAGGTGGCACCTTCATTAGAGTATTTGGCAGAGAAAATCCTCCGCATGTCTTACTAATATATGCCACTGAAAAACTGATCATGTAAGAAGTATCATACCATCTCGCCACAGAGTTTTCAGCAACGCTGCACATGAAGAAGAAAGCACCATGGCCCACTCTTCCTTTGCAGATTGGATTATATGAGATAAAGAACTTGAAAGTCACAAATGTCGAGGCTAAGGAGATAGTGAGATTTGAATTTGGCACTCGAGACTTTAATTCGTATGATCCCCACAATGTTTGCAAGGACCACTGTATGAGAGTTTACTTTGTCTGGATCGGCGGGGCATTTAATTGGCCAAAGGAGGATTCTTGGAGGTACTATTACAATGCATCCAGACTCAATGAGTCGGTCAATTTAGCAAGGACTTCATAGGCTTCTCCACAAACAACAGCAACTCCGGAAGCAACAACAACAAAAGGAAACAATCCCGTGCAGGATAAGGGAAAGAGGAATATTGCTGATAGTCGTGAGGGAGAAAAAAGCTGCAAGATGAAAGAAAATCCTCTTCTCATGAAGGCAACTTTGGAAGTAGAAGCAAAGAGGAAGAAAAGGATGTAGAGAGCAGAGTGAAGGAAGAGAGAAAAGCAGAGGTTGCAGGAAGCATAACTGAAGTTGCAGGAGACAAAGTAGAAGTTGAAGGAATAACATGAGTTGAGGAGGAAAGAACAAAAAGAGAAGTAGAATCAGGAAGGAGAACAAAGGAAATGCGTGATGACATAGGAAACAACACTGATACAAGTTGAAGAGTAGGAATGGATCAACTAGCAACTGAGGAGGAAGGTGAACAGATGCAGGGTCGGGAGCTTGCTCAGCAGATTGAGCAATTGATTGAAGTAGCATATATGGAGATGGGACAAGAGCCACATAATGAAGATGTTGATATGATGCCGAGAGCACCATAGGTCATCCCCCAGTCTCCACCACCTCTAGTAATAGAGCCAATCCTGAGTGAGCAAGGGGGTGTTGTTCTCCTTGATGATGATCCGGTAATGGATGTGTACAATCTATCATTCGACAAGTTCCAAAGGAGGATTGTACAAGCATGGAGAAATAACTTTGCAGATGATCATGCATCACATGCATTCATTAGAGAAAGGGTGATACTCTCGGACACCAAGTGTTAGAAAATGTAACTATGTTTGGTCTTCAATAATGTACTTGAGTCATTATATAATGTACTTGTCAAAAGAATAAAGAAAAGAATTATTATTGTTATTATTATCTTGACTTATTAAAGCATGGGTTTCAAGCTTGGGTCACCATGTTTTAGGTCAAAGTCCCTATTCAAAACTTCTAGGATTTATTCTGAGTCTATAGAGTTATTGTACATTTAAAGAGACCCTTCTTGGGCTTTTGAATCATGGTAAAAGGTTAAGTATTGTGTCAAATATGAATTATGTAACCTCCACGCCATGTTGGCCTAAGGGAAGACCAAGTCGGCTTAAGGACCCTATTCGCACCCACAAGCAGCCTATAAAAGGAAGCACATCGAATTCATTTGTAGCATCATTCTCTCATCAAGTTCAAATTCTCTTTTTGTTGGGCAGATGTGCGAAGCTCTCTTGTAGCCGGGAAAAGGTGCGAAGTCTATTGCCGAGAAGCCAAAGTGAATGCGAGTATAGGGAAGTCTAAGGAGAAAGGAAAATTCGAAATTTCGGTGCCTCTCTTTGTGTTTCGTGTTCTGGATTAGGATAATAAAGTCTCCTAAGTTTTGTTGTTGTCGGAAGCTGCTAGTTCCGTAAGCTGCTACCCTAATTGAAGTTGTTGGAAAGAGGTCGAAATTCTGGGAGGCTGACTTGGTGTGGAGGGAAAGTCATGTTTTAGTCTAGGGTGAAGAGTCTCAAAGAATACTATTAAAAGGAAGAATTATCTTGATTGGGTTTTCCCCTCGAGGGGGGTTTTGCCTTGCATGTTCCTACATCTTGTGTCTATTGTTTTATGTGCTTCTACTTTTGGTAATTTCTTGATGAAAAAAAGAAAGAAGATATAATGAATCATAATAATAAGAAACATCACAAGTAATTATCAAGAACAATAAAATATTTACCGCCTTTCTGATTTTCCAACAGGGTATCAGAGCTTTCGTGAAGAAGGAAGAAAAAGGCAGTCTCAAGCACTTGATCCATTCATAGATACTATTTCAGGGAAGGAGTCTATTATATTCAAGGAAGATGTCTGGTGCATATCTATGCCACTTTATTCCAGTGTCTTGTTGTTATTGGTTTTCATGGTTTTATTCTTGGTATTTCCTTTTATGTTTTGAGTCTTGGGAATTGGTTGGGAAAGAGGAAAGTTAGTGGAGCTCAGGGACAGTCATGTGGTATCCAACAAGTAATATAAGACTCGGATGAAGCTTGGTGCATGAGTAAGCACAACAGAAGGTAAGATTATGACAGTTGATTAGACTAGCTGGGTCCATCATGGTAAATGGATGATGGCGGTACAAACATAAGAAAGGTAACAAGAAAAGGTAAAGTAAATCGATCTAAGGTTTTGGATGCCTTGGCTAAGTTGGGAACGATTGTTCTCAATGTCGTACATGTTGTCCACAAATAAGGAAGTTCCCTTAGCCTAGACCTTATGTTATCTGGTAATTATTTTATGATCACGATTATACTGATGTTTATATATGTATACATGTATGTATGTATGTCGTTGTTACTTCCTTCTTTATCACGCCCAATCCATCTCTCTGGCTTGAACTGCCTCGCATCCTCCCTCCATACACTCTCCATTCCGTTCGCACCATAAATCAAGCACAACACCACAGACCCTTTTTCCACAGAGGTGCCATTAGGAAAAACCTCATCTTCCACAGCTCGGACGTAGCTGATCGGAAGTGGGGGATAAAGCCTCAGGGTTTCCCACAAAGTAGCTTCTAAATATTTCATGTCCTTCAACTCATTCATATCATAGATCGAATGGCTGTGACTGCATTGATCTGAGTCCATGACCTCAGAGAGTTCCATTAATATCTTATCTTCTACCTCTGGATGCTTGCTTAAAAGCCAGAAGAACCAGCAAAGTGCTCCAAGATAAAGCCTAGAAGCAAAGATTAGCCTGAGGAATAAGTTCTGCAAGGAATTATCAGAACTAAAACACCCTTCATGGACTATATTCTTGAGCTCTTTTGTCTCTGTACGATTCACCATGTTCAGGCATTTCATTAGTTTACAAAGAGGAGGAGGGATGATTAGGTTATAAGCCCATGCTTCACTGACTTCATCAAATGCTTTGCCAAAGGAAGCTGCAGGAGCTCCGTTGTGCTTTCCAAATACCATGAAGGTTGAACTATCAAACACAAAGATATGAAAGACGGCCTGAAGATCTATAACCAGATCCTTCTCGTAGGCCTCTTCCAAAATTGGAACAAGCATTTCTTGCACCAATTTTTGTGTGAAATTTATTCTGTAATCCCGGAAATCGATGTTGTTCAGTACCATATCAGTGGCTCGCATTTGATATTCATGGGCAAATAACCCATCTCCAAATATATCATAGACAGAGTCAGAGGTAGCCCTGGCAAAATTGCTGAGATTCCACAGCAACGAAGGTGTCATGGTTACTAGAGGCCAATTCAGCGGAACATTTGTGGTCCTATTAAATATGGATAAATATCTGCGGAGAAACATGCATAGGATTAGTAGAGGAAATAGAGTAGCCAAGTCGCCAAAATTGATCTCCATTTCCTAAGGGAAAACTAATTGATCTAGCACTGGCAAAGTAGAAATGTGACTGACATGGAAGAGGCACCTTGCGATCAATTTCATGAGATAATTTTAAATGTTCAGGCAGTGGACAGAGTTTCCGTTCCTTCAATGCTCAGGCAGGTCACATGAGTGAAGTCTCTATAGGACCACCTAAAATCTTGTATTGTTTTCGGTTTTAAATAAAATAAAATTACTGATTTTCGTGGGTTAAATTTAGTGGGTATTTACTCTTATGGGGTATATATTTATATATTTTTTATTTTCTCATTTAAAATACTAACCATTTTAAATCAATTTAATGAGTGAATTAAACATTTTCTCAACACGCTCAACTCACAATTTAATGAGTGAATTAAATATTTCCTCTACCCCTCAACACACGTGGATAAATATAAAACTTTAATATTTCATATATATAAATAATTTGTAACACCAAATTGTGAATTAAATATTTTCTCTCCCCCTCAACACACATGGTTAAATATAAAGTTTTAATATTATATATATATATATATATATATATATATATATATATATATATATAGACACACACACACACATATATATATATAATTAATTTCAGATAAAAGTTAGTGAGCATTTATTGGGTAAAGACATTCAAATTATTGTGGTTGAGTTGATAGGTTTATTTTATTCTAGAGTCTATGCACGTGAGGAAATTGGATAGCTTTAAGATAGATTTATGCTGGTACATAATAGCTAGTACTTTGGCAAAGACATTCAAATTATTGTGGTTGAGTTGATAGGTTTATTTTATTCTAGAGTCTATGCACGTGAAGAAATTGGATAGCTTTAAGATAGATCTACGCTGGTACATAATAGCTAGTACTTTTTATATGTCAAACATTAACGATAAATTGATAAATAATAAATTAAATAATTAATAAATCAGATATATATAATAACCAAATTATTTCTAGAAAAAATAAAATAATATATCAACCCTAGATAATAACTCAATTATTTCTTATACAAATGTCTCAAAACTCTCCACAATTTTATATACAAATGTCTCAAAACCCTCCACAATTTTATAAAATAGAAAGGTTTTTGAAAAATTTATTAATTATTAAAATTTTTGATAAAAAATTAAAAATTTTGATAAAAAATTATAGCTTGCATTAAATTTCTTTTTAACTCATAAGTTTACTTTTCCACTCAGACAACAAAGTTTAACTCATGAAAATCGTAATAATAATACTAAATGAAATTTATCATAATAATAAGAAATTTAAAATATCAAAAACAACTGTTTGGTTCGTTCAAAAGCAACTGTTTGGTTGGTTGGTTCATCCAAAAGCAACAGTTTCATTGAAACTCAAACTAAAATTAAAATTGATTATAAGTAGAATGTCACAGATATTTATTCAGAGTAGGATGGTTGTCATATGATATTTAATTTATTTTACGTTAAGTGTATATATATATGTAATATTTAAAATAAAATATATAAATAACAAAAATATATTTTACTATTAACAAAGTAAAATATTTTAATATTAATTTTAGAGAAAAATAATATAATTTATATTAAAAAATTACATATTTATTTTCCCGTCGTAACTTAAGAGTTTAGTGCCTACAGTTTTGGAGTCTAGGTGGTCAGGAGTGACATACCTTAGTCCCACGAGAAATTTATTTTTTTACAGGTTGCAGCATATCTCCAGTTGAGCACAAGGCATGGTTAAGGGTGATCCGATAAAACCTAGAGCATGGTTACGGTTAATCCGATAAAACCCATGATGATATTGGAGGGGGATTTATAGGTACAAGTACATGTATGCAGTTATAATGGTTGACAAAACCATGTATGCGAAGGACATCCTACAAGACTGGCGGTTGCAACGGTTAGCACCCATGCATTCCGGTGGATAGTTGCTATTTTATATGGACACCAACATATTATTTTGTTATGTTTGACCACAAGTAGACTTTGCAGATTGATATCGAGACAAATACTCATTAAGAGGGTGTGTTGGAATATGTAATTCCTACTTGTCTCAATTGTGATTATTTCTATCTAGAGGACTCTGTTCCTAACTATGTTCCTAAATTTGTGCGTGGTTGAGATATTCTCTCAACCAACATATTGTGTGTCCAAGATAGTTTTCCTATCTTGAGACAACACTTCTTGTATATATGTAATATCATATTTGATTAATGATATATCGATTTTCCTTATAGATTAATGATTAATGATATAACCCAAACTCAGTCAATTTCTGCCTCAGCTTGAACCCCTATTTCCTTGTGCAAATCCTAAGGAATTAGCCGCTATCTTTTAGGATTTTTCCTCCAATTGTGCAATTCCCAAGGTTGATCATCTGATTGCATGCAACACCTATACACTCAAACTAGTTTACAACTACTTGTTACACTACCTTGGAATCTCCACCACAACTGAGGAACTCGAATTCCGACTAGCTATTTTGAGTTGATTGATTAATTAACTAGGTGATCACCGAGTTAGATTGTTGTCCCACTACATAACTGACCTCCAACTAATTCTATCAACAATTAGAACTAGTTTAACTAAATACAACTGAAAATAACTGACCGTGATTGCTACAAATTATCAATCACACATGCTTAACTGAACTCCAAGCCCTCTAACTTGAATTTACTGAGCTAACTGAGTGACAAGAGCTATGTCACAAAAGTTAACTTCCTCTATGTTGTCTGTTGATGTGGAAATTCAAATTTTCTCAATTTGACCAAGGTAAAGTCATATTGAGAATTTCTTGCTACATTTCTCAACAATCCCTCTTAAAAAGAAAGGGATTATCAACCACCCCTATCCTGCACCTGTGGAATTAAAACTTCCCTCTTGAAAATGCCTTTGTCAAGATGTCATCATCTTGTTCCTCTATTAGAATGTATTGTAGCAACATTATACACCTTTACACACAGTCCCATAAATGATGATACTAGATATCTATATGCTTAGATCGATCGTGAAATACCAGATTCTTAAAGAGCTTAATGCAACTCTGATTATCACAATAGATTACAGTTGGATCCATCATCTGACCAAACAATCCCACAAGTACCTTTCTCATCCAAATCACCTCACATGTTGCTTGACTTGTAGCCATGTATTCTGCTTCTGCCGAGCTGATCACCACATATCTTTTCTTCCTGCTGTACCAAGAAATCGTTGTAAACCCAACACTAGAAATTCCACCTGATGTACTCTTATGGTCGGATGGAATCCCTTCCCAATCTGCATCTGTGAAGCCACACAACTTCATTCCCTTTGTCCTTCTATACCATAATCCATATTGGGTAGTGCATTTGTGGTACCATAAAACATGCTTCATTGCCTTCCAATACAATTTGGTCGGTGTTGTAGCGGCTACAACCACCCTCCAAAATTTTTCCTATGCTTCGATTTTGGAGCCTCCATTCATAACCACAACAATCCATCTCACACTGAGCTAGGTATTCATACTTCGACTGAGAATTATCTTTTTATTTTTTCTTGTTTTTGTGCACTTCACTGATTCTTCTAAGTCACAAGCTGATCTTCCAACTTGGTCTCACAACAGTTCTGGGCTTGCCTTCAGAAACTGCACAATCCTTGAGGGCAAGCAACCTTGATGATGGGAAATGTGCATCCTTGATTGCCAGTGAGCATTGAGCTCAAAAAATACGCAGTCATGGGAGGCATCCCAACACTAAGCCTAGAAACTGTGTAACTCTCACTAATATCAGAATTGTGCAGTGCATTGAGCCGGAAAGTTGGCCAGTTCCCCAGAATTGCGCAGTTTTTCCTAACAGTGTGCATGGTAGGTTTCCCCAGAAAAAGCAAAAAAAAAGCGAATAGCAAAAATTTATCCCTAAAAAATAGGGATCTATTTTTAGTATCCCGAAGGAGGCCCATACACTATTTTTAGAATCTTCTGCCAACTGTCATTTTTTCCTTGATTTTAGGCATGCACGTCATAAACCCTAATTTGTACAAATCTATTTAATCAATGCTTCTAAAGTTCTTTTGCACACTGAATATTAAAGCTTTAGTGTTCCCTAGGAGATCAAGGAACCTTTTGTGCGATCGTCGTCGCTTTTCTGGGTGAGTTTTGCTTTTGTCATCCTTTGCCACTTTTTCTATCGCTTTTTGTCATTTGACTTGTGTGAGTGATGTTTTACTTGTTTCTCTTCATGGTTGTTGGCATTTTGACTTATTCTAACTTGTAAAAGTGTTGTTTTAAGTTTTAGATTGCCTTTCCCAAGTGTCGCATTAGTTTTCATATTTTTGCACCAATGGTCGTCGTTGTGGCGACTCTCCTCATATAATTCATTTTCCTTCCATTTGATTAATTGTTGCACTTGATTGACATGCATTTACTCTCACTTAGTCAGATATGCACTCAGATTCACACTATCTCTCAGATTTTCTTGTTTTCCACACTTCCCTTGTCAGATCTGCATTCCTCTTGGCTGGTTTTCACCTTGACCATATGTCTCTGTGCAATCCCAAGGCTCAAGCCATAAGCTTGGCCTCTGGAATTGCGTAGTGCACAGTCCAAGCTGGCTCCAACTATGCATTGCACAGTTCTAGGAGCCAGTCTGTCTTCTTGGCCACTCAGACTGTGCAATGCACAGTCTCTCTCAGGCGTCTGCTCAGGCTGAACTGCGCATTACGCAGTTTAAGCCACAAGCTTCTACCTTGGATCCTGTGATTGCGTAGTGCGCAGTTCCCACAGGAAACCAGTCCATTTTGCCATAAAAAATTGCATAATACTCCCCATTTGATGCCCAATTTGCTGCTTGAACTTTGCTTGTAAGTTTATTTGCTTAAGACTGACATTTTCTTGCCATAAGTGTCCTTTCTGTCCCACATGTACAACAATTGTTGAACACCTCTCCAACAGTCACTCTTACCATGACATCTAAGAGAGTTGCATTAAAGGAAACCACTGAGAACAGTACTAGGGAAGCAGTTGAGCAAACATCAATTGATTTTCCAGTGTATGCAAATACTCAATTGTTTATAGATAAGGGATCATCACTGGCATGGTAGCAAATTAAATATGCTTTTGAAAAGGACTTTGAGGCAAACTTAGAGGACTTATAGGTTTATCTCAACATTCGACAGTCAGGGCTATACAAGGTTTCATGCAGGTATCGAACATTCCCATGTGCAGATGTTATCAGTTGGATTGTCTAACAAATTGATGAGAAGACCATGACGTTGAGCAGTGCCAGCAAATATAAGCTCACCTTTTGGGCATGAGACTTTTAGCAAATGTATCACTTGCATGAGGCTACAGAGCACATGGACTCACTCTTCTATGCCACCCACATCCATGTGAACACAAGAGATATTGTCAAAGGTTAGGTGAAAGAGACATCGAAGTTTCGATAGACACCCAAAAGACAAACTCCCTTAGGCAGGCTTACCAGCAATTGGTTATCTTTGCTTGCAGAATAAATGGTCAAGAGAGCAGTATTATTGGACCAAGTGATGAACGATTGGAGACCATTCAACTGGTCATATATGTTGGCTCGACAGTTGAAGGCCCATGTAGCACAGGCTCAGAATCCTCCCAAGGATGAGCAAGTAAGGTTCTATATGTCTGCATACTTTTGGATGCAATCGGTGTGCAACAAAAGTTCCCTGGTATGAACTCGACATGACACCATGAGAAACTTCTGTGCATATTTACTGCAAGTTGCTTTCAGAATGCAGTTATCAAGGAGTAATGGCACGACTAACTGATCACTTCATCATCCCACTATACAAACTTATCTTTGAATAAGATACACCTTGCATGTCATGAGAAGCAATGGAGGCATTCACAAACATCGCAGATTGGTATGCCTCACCAGGTGGCACCTTCATTAGAGTATTTGGCAGAGAAAATCTTCCGCATGTCTTGCCAAGGTATGACACTGAAAAACTGATCATGTAAGAAGTATCATACCATCTCGCCACAGAGTTTTCAGCAACGCTGCACATGAAGAAGAAAGAACCATGGCCCACTCTTCCTTTGCAGATTGGATTATATGAGATAAAGAACTTGAAAGTCACAAATGTCGAGGCTAAGGAGATAGTGAGATTTGAATTTGGCACTCGAGACTTTAATTCGTATGATCCGCACAATATTTGCAAGGACAACTATATGAGAGTTTACTTTGGGTGGATCGGAGGGGCATTTAATTGGCCAAAGGAGGATCCTTGGAGGTACTATTACAATGAATCCAGACTCAATGAGTCAGTCAATTTAGCAGGGACTTCACAGGCTTCTCCACAACAACAGCAACTCCGGAAGCAACAACAACAAAAGGCAACAATACCATGCAGGAAAAGGGAAAGAGGAATATTGTAGATAGTCGAGAGGGAGAAAAAAGCTGCAAGATGAAAGAAAATCCTCTTCTCATGAAGGCAACTTTGGAAGCAAAAGCAAAGAGGAAGAAAAGGATGTAGAGAGCAGAGTGGAGGAAGAGAGAAAAGAAGAGTTGCAGGAAGCATAACTAAAGTTGCAGGAGACAAAGTAGAAGTTGAAGGAATAACATGAGTTGAGGAGGAAATAACAAAAAGTGAAGCAGAAGCAGGAAGAAGAACAAAGGAAATGCATGATGACATAGGAAACAACACCGATACAAGTTGAAGAGTAGGAATGGATCAACTAGCGACTAAGGAGGAAGGTGAACAGATGCAGAGTCGGGAGCTTGCTCAGCAGATTGAGCAATTGATTGAATTAGCATATATGGAGATGGGACAAGAGCCACATAATGAAGATGTTGATCTGATGCCGAGAGCACCATAGGTCATCCCCCAGTCTCCACCACCTCTAGTAATAGAGCCAATCTTGAGCGAGCAAGGGGGTGTTGTTCTCCTTGATGATGATTCGGTAATGGATGTGTACAATCTATCATTCAACAAGTTCCGAAGGAGGATTGTACAAGCATGGAGAAATAACTTTCCAAATGATCATGCATCACATGCATTCATTAGAGAAAAGGTGATACTCTTGGACACCAAGTGTCGGAAAATGTAATTATGTTTGGTCTTCAATAATGTACTTGAGTCATTATGTAATGTACTTGTCAAAAGAATAAAGAAAAGAATTATTATTATTATATTGACTTATTAAAGCATGGGTTTCAAGCTTGGGTCACCATGTTTTAGGTCAAATTCCCCATTCAGGACTTCTAGGATTTATTCTGAGTCTATAGATTTATTGTACATTTAAAGAGACCCTTCTTGGGATTTTGAATCATGTAAAAAGGTTAAGTATTGTGTCAAATATGAATTATGTAACCTCCACACCATGTTGGCCTCAGGGAAGACCAAGTCGACCTAAGGACCCTATTCAAACCCACAAGTAGCCTATAAAAGGAAGCACATCAAATTCATTTGGAGCATCATTCTCTCATCAAGTTCGAATTCTCTTGTTGTTGGGAAGAAGTGTGAAGTTCTCTTGTAGCTGGGAAAAGGTGCGAAGTCTGTTGCCGAGAAGTCGAAGTGAATGCGAGTATAGGGAAGTCTGAGGAGAAAGGAAAATTCGAAATTTCAATGCCTCTCACTCTACGTTTTGTGTTCTAGATTAGGATAATAAAGTCTCCTAAGTTTTGTTGTTGCCGGAAGCTGCTAGTTGCCGTAAGCTGCTACCCTAATTGAAGTTGCTGGAAAGAGGTCAAAATTCTGGGAGGCTGACTTGGTGTGGAGGGAAGGTCTTGTTTTAGTCTAGGGTGAAGAGTCTCAAAGAATACTATTAAAAGGAAGAATTATCTTGATTGGGTTTTCCCCTCGAGGGGGGTTTTGCCCTTCATGTTGCTACATCTTGTGTCTATTGTTTTATGTGCTTCTGCTTTTGGTAATTTCTTGATGAAAAAAAGAAAGAAGATATAATGAACCATAATAATAAGAAACATCCCAAGTAATTATCAAGAACAATAAAATATTTACTGCCTTTTTTATTTTCCAGCAGGGTATCAGAGCTTTTGTGAAGAAGGAAGAAAAAGGTAGTCTCAAGCACTTGATCCATTCCTTGATACTATCTCAGGGAAGGAGTCTATTATATTCAAGGAAGATGTCTGGTGCATATCTATGCCACTTTATTCCAGTGTCGTGTTGTTATTGGTTTTCATGGTTTTCTTCTTGGTATTTCCTTTTATGTTTTGAGTCTTGCGAATTGGTTGGGAAAGAGGAAATTTAGTGGAGCTCGAGGAGAGTCGTGTGGTACCCAACAAGTAATATAAGACTTAGATGAAGCTCGGTGCATGAGTAAGTGCAACGGAAGGTAAGATTATGACAGTTGATTGGATTAGTTGGGTCCATCATGGTAAATGGACGGTGGCGGTGCAGACATAAGAAAGGTAACCAGAAAAGGTAAAGTAAATGGATCTGAGGTGTTGGATGCCTTGGCTAAGTTGGCAACGATTGTTCTCAATGTTGTACATGTTGCGCACAAATAAGGAAGTTCTCTTAACCTAGACCTTATGTTATCTGGTAATTATTTTATGATCACAATTATGCTGATGTTTATATATGTATACATGTATGTATGTATGTCGTTGTTTGAAATGATGATGATTGTTTTATGCTAATGATTATATATGTATGTATGTATGTATCTATGTTACTGTCTGACAGGGTCATCAAGGATCGTTCTTGTGGAGGAATGATTTCTTACGTAGGTGAATGGCATGAAGAAATTATTGGTTCATGAGGAATCAAGTGGGAAGAGTAGTCATGACAAATATACGAGGTCAGTATAATGTGGATATGAATTGATATTTTATTATGCCTATGATTGTGGCAGGTAATGTGGAAGGATACAATAGCGACATGAAAGCAATGTGGTCTGTGGCATGTTGGGACAAGCATGTATACGACATTGGAAGCAAGGTTTCATGGTAGAGACAGTGTGCTTATGGATGTGAGGTACTATTGTTGTATATGTTGTACATGTTGCATCTATGATATTGTGAGCATGCAGTGTTTTGTATACATAGTGTGTGTACATGTTGTTTATGCAATGTTATGTACAAGATGGTACAAATAATGTTGTGCAAATATTTCATATGCAGTGCTATGCACATGATGGATATGCGGTGTTGTGTGCATATGGTGTTGTGAACATGTCCGATATGCAATGTTGTGTATAGATGATGCTACACACATGTTGGATATGCAGTGCTATGTACATATTGTGTTCTATGCATGTTGTACATATGGTGTTGTGTGCATGATTGTACAAGTGGTGTTGTGAGCATGTGGTTTTGTGTACATGTTGTACATGTGGTGCTGTGTGCATGTGGTGTTGTGTACATGTCATGCATGTGGCGTTGTGTACATGTGGTGTCGCGTACATGTTGTGCGTGTGGTATGTACATGTTATACATTGGTGCAGTGTATATGTGGTGTTGTGTACACGTTGTGTAGGTGGTGCCATGTACATGTGATGTTTTGCACACATTTTGCAGGTGGTTGCAATGTGCAAGTGGTACTGTGTACATATGGTACTGATGTAGATGCATGTATTGCATGGTGTTGTATGACATGTGTGGTTGTATGTGTGTGATGCACACTATGTGCATCTACACATGGTTGAGGAGAAGTCACTGGGCATTTGTCAGGTGTGCAAATCAATCTGGAGTGCATACGTAATAAAGACAAAGGTAGAAGCTAAGGATTGATGAAAGGATAAGTATCAACATTTTATTTCAGTTTTATCATGCATGTGATTTATGATTATGGTATATGATGATTATATGTGATATATGATTCTGGTTATGATGGTTACATGTGATTTATGATTTGATGATTATGTTTTGAACTAACCTGACGTGATATTTTTATACATGTTGATTTGGTCAAATATGCTAGTTTGACTTGTTGTGACAGGAAGCAAACAAGATTACAAGTGTACCTTATTGACGAACTGCTAATGAGGTATCATTTGAGGTTATTTCAATTTATTTGAATCTAATGGAAGTTATGTGTTTGGAATAGGAATGCATGAACATGCCCAGTTGGGTGGTTGAAATTGACTGCAAGAATCGACAACAACAACGAAAGAAATTGGAACATTCAACAATAAGCTCACAGAGTACTTCAAGAGTAGGGCCATTGTGGGACACTGGTACCCAATAGTGTCCATTGATTTCCATGAGCATGCTATGATTGGTATGATGGTTGAGGTAGGTATATGCCTTGGTTGTTTTATCTTCTGATGCGAGGAAGCCTTTCCAAGGGGTCAATTGCCAGGGATAGGGGATTCTGGGGAACTTGGAAGGTGAGTGACTGCACAGAAGGGGGTGACTAGATTTCCCGAGGGACTGTGTAGCAGAGAAGGGAAGGTTGCTGATATATTGGTTTTGGTCTTTAGCATTGCCAAATGGAATCATATGCACATTGGGAGTGCACCCTGGAACAATGAGTTGGTAAGTGTTCACTGAGAGGATAAGTGGTGAAGGCTTGTAGCACTGGACATTGGATGCAACTTTGAATGTGACAATGGATTTTGGGCTTCCTAGGAAGGAGGTGAATCTTGGTATTAATTTGAGGCTGGAGGTGTGATCCTCTATATTCCCTTGTTGATTGATACGAGCTTCGTATCCTTTTATTTGTTGGTATAGTAAATGTGCATATGTGGTTATTGTAAATACCGTAATGAGTTGTGTTATAAAGCTTCAGTATGCGGTATGGTTATTATATTGTCATGTTGTCATGATGTTTTGCTTTTGAGTAGATCTTTCATTATAAATACTGCAATGAGCTAAGTTATAAAGCTCCATGGGCAGTATGTTTGATTTTCAGTGGTCTTGCTAAGGTCATGGTGTGGTTTAACACCGAGGACAATGTTCCCTAAGGGGGAGGGTTCTGTAACAGCCCTGGTGAAAAGTTCATGTAACAAAAGTAAATAAAGTGAAAATAAGACCACGGGTAAGGGACACGTATTCATGGAAAATTTTAGGGGCTAATATTCGTAGGTGGGCTAATTTTCCATGATTTTTCCAAAAAAAATATTGCCAATTTCCATTTTTTATAAAAATGATTTGCTAAAATTCTAAAATTATTTTACCTTAAAAATCGCCAAAATTATATAGAGAGTATATATAAAATCATTATAAATTTGAATAATTTTAGAAATACATCAATAAACATTTTATAGTTTGCATATTAGGGACTAATGAGATTCACCAATGTTTTTAAACTTCAAGATAATTTTCCATCCTTAAAATTTTCCCTGCATGTATTCCACGTTGAATGTTGGGCAAAGATATCCTAGTGGGCATCACTGGATGTGTGTTTTGGATAAGGAAAATTGGCAAAGGCATTAAAAGACAAAAAGGCATTTTTGACACATTTATTTATGAAAATAAAGGAAATTAGGATTAAAGGAAGGCGAAAGGTCACAAGTTGCATGTGAGGAGGAAAATGAAGGAAAATAATGGAAAATGAAGAAATTAGAGGCCTCATTCATAAAAGGGCTTATAAGGATCAGTGGGAAGGTCTTGACAGTGTAAAAGCTTTTTTCAAGTTCAAGTTTGGGGCTCTCTCATTATTCTTTCTCTCTTTCTCAATCTCTTGGTCACTTAGATTTTCTTGGAGCACGCTAGTTTGGAGAAAAGGAAAGGGAAGGCAAGGAAAGGAAAGAGAAGGAATGGAAAGGAAAGGGAAAGCAAGCAAGGAACAATAAAGGAAACTAGGATCAGACAACTTCAGCGGGAATACTTGCAGGCAACCTTTTTCATGTGTGATTTCCTAGCTGGTTTGAACATGCATGGATTTGCATGTTGGTTTATGGTTCTCTTACTGTCAGTGGCATGGTTTTGCCGGGTTATGACAGTGGTTTTCAACCTAGCCTAGTCTAGCCTTTTTTATGGATGCCATGCTATGTTGGGATGTTTATTTCAGTTTTCGAGCTTTGGTTTTCAGGATGGATTTTGGAATCCAGGGTAGAGTTGGTCTCAAGTTCCATTCCCAAAGGCCTAAGAATCCCTTGACCAGTTTTGGCGGGATACACGGTAAAGCCTGAGGGAGAAGTCTCGGTTTATGGCCTAGTGATCCGAGTTTGGACTGTGGTAAAGCCTGAGAGACTAGTCTGGGTTTAGGGCCTAGTGATTTGGTTTGGATTACGATAAAGCCTGAGAGACAAGGAGATGGAAAATTCCTCAAGGATAGTGATGGATTTCAGATGGAATTCCAAGTTTTATCCTGTTGTGATCCAAGCACCGGTTTTGGTGTGATCACGATTTGGTGAGGGTGGAGGTGGTTTAGCCTTTGGATGCCCTTTGCTGTTCTTGAATTGGTTTTATATGAGATCCCACATTCATACTTGGAATATGGCACGAGGGTGACTGACTGAAAGAGGGATCTGGTTCAGCCATGTCTATGGTTAGGTGGTACGTGGAAGTCTTGAACTTGGTCAGATTTTCGTATGATTAATAAAAGCTAAGTTCTCTTACTTTTGCACTAATCTATATGTGGATTTAATGGTTGTCATATCTTTGATATTTATATGATTTTATGCTGGTTATATGCATAGTTGAATGATTGGTTCATGTCATGGTTATTTCATATATTTATTTGTAACTATTTTATGTATGGATGTAAGACTTAATTGATGATGTAGTAGTTCAATGAAGAAGGAGGTGATCCTTCTGGTTATGTTTCATAAGTTGTTTCAGTCATTTATGCTCTATCTTGTATCCTAGACCTGGAGGTTGCATTCATGCCAAGTGTTTGACATAATGTCAGTGTCGGTTGGGGATGCTCAGGCCTAGTCCCGAGGATGATTTTTTATTGATCAACATGGTTATCACGTTTTTAATGATTTCTGAAAGTTACAACAAGTTCTGGGCAGATGCAAGGATTCTGGGCTAGAAAACTGGCTCAAATCCGAGGGTCGCTGGCACAGAACTGACAATTATGGACCACAGTCACTGGCAGGTAAGCCTGTGAGAGCGACTTTAGGTTATTGGTTGCTACCTTTCCCATAGCATGAGAACAATTATGGCCTAAAAGCTGTAGAATAGAAGTGGGACCTAGGGACATGTTGTCTGAGTGGATGACTTGTCTCTTAAGGGGTCGGTTGATGATGTTGGACGACTAACTGTATGTGATGTTTCGTCAGTTCCACTTCCTTAAGGTTACATAGGAGGTCGAATTCGATTTTAGTAGCATCTCTCCTCATGTTTACCCTGATTGGCATGATTACTTTGGGTAGACCTGGGAGGGGGTGTTACCACCTGATAGCCTACTAGTGGTTAATTTTGACCACATCAACTCTTAGCTAGAGTTACAATATAGACTCTTCTAGAGTCTTTTACATCATAATCGCATGGCTAGCCCCTTTTCCATGAATAATGGGGGTTGACGCGACATCCTCCCGAACTATAGGTGTGAAAACAAGAAGGTCAACTTTTTTTTGCATACGGACTCTAATTGACGCGCTTCTTGCACAATTAGAAATATCTATGCGTGTAGAATAACATGAAATGGTGCTATGATAAAGCGACAAAGTTTTACCCCCAAAAAACGTCGTTTGATGCCTCAAAATTCCCCTAAAAAGTTTCAGACCTCATTTTTCCAAACTAAGTCTCGCTGGTAAAAACGGTCCCATGAGTTGGTTCCTTCAATTTTTCCACTCCAAATGCATCGAGATGAATGACAAACAATATAATGATCCAATCCAGATCATTGCATGTTCTAAACCACAAACAAATTTAATCACTATTTTTTCATTGGAACTTAGAAAAACCCCTCTTGCTCCCACCTCCCCCAAAATTATCAATAATATTTTTATTCAATTAAAAATCTAAATTATTTTTAATTTTAAAAAATTATTATT
Source organism: Pinus tabuliformis (assembly GCA_031772625.1). Classification (NCBI taxonomy): domain Eukaryota; kingdom Viridiplantae; phylum Streptophyta; class Pinopsida; order Pinales; family Pinaceae; genus Pinus; species Pinus tabuliformis. The sequence goes on from CM062817.1 coordinate 346,236,955, forward strand.
TTTAAGTGTTTGAAAAGCTTTATGCTTCTTTTATTAATATAAATTTAAAAGAAAATAAAATAGGAACTAAAAATAGACATTACATAAAATAACAACGTAAATAAATTACAAACCATCCATTGATTTAATGGAAAGCGAGTGTGGCTAACTACATCGAGATTACAAATTGACTTTTTGAACAGGCATTTAATAATGCCATTCACTCTATCAACTATGGGAATAAATAGTTGTATGTATTTGTATTTTGATCTACTTGCCAAGTTCCCTTCTTCATAAGCCAATTTACAGTTAATAGAAACAAACAAGATGAGCTGCGAGGCAGCAAGTCCCTGCATTAAGTTGAGCCTGAGAATGCACTTGTAGCTGCATTGAGTGGGCAAGTCAGGAAAACCGTACTGCATTAAGTTGAGCCTGATAATGCACCTGTAGCTACATTGAGTGGGAAAGTCAAGAAAACTGTACTAGATGCTGAGAAGAAGCTAGAGCAAGAGAACGCTGTCCATATGCTCTTGTTAGTTGCAATGTTTAGCAAGCTTGTTTAGTGGTTTATTATATTGCATACTACCTGCCATATGCTCTTGTTAGTTGCAGTGTTTAGCAAGCTTGTTCAGCGGTTTATTATACTGCATACTACGGTTAAAGTATTTCAACTTGTACAGTTAATTCAATCACATTTAATAGCTTGATTTTTGGCTAGCAGCTCTTCACGAATAGAAATTAATGGGTTATTACTACGCTCTTGATAGTAGACAGTGCGTCCATGCTTTTACTTAATGCGTAATCATGGTAAGACAAGAGTGGTTCCAAATTCTTATTAGATCAATAAAGTAGATGAGCTTGTCCCTTTCACCCTTTTCAAGTAAGTTAAGGGTTTAAACCTTCTAAATTATTGAAGGATTGTTTCACAGATTTTATTACATTAGCTATATATCATATATACACAAAACTGAGAGGTAAAGCATTATACTATGTTTGGCTTGTTGATCCATGTATCAGTTTCTTTAGAATAAGAGAAAGTAGTTGTGTAAAATTATAGAAATGGTCTCGTGTTCTTCATGCTATTTGCATATTACCAAAAATGAGAGTTCAGTTGTGGATTGGGTGCTTTGGTTTTACTGAATATTGGAATCAGTGATTGGTAGAAATTTTCAAATATATATGTCAACAAATTTGAAAAGATAAAGCATTATACGATATTTGAAACATATGAATATGTTGATATTTGAAACTAGTACAAAGAGGCCGATTGTATTCTGAAGAGACTTTCGATTTGCCTTTGACTTTTTGTATATATTAATTGAGCATTTAATGTCTGTAATAGCTTTAGAATATAATTACATCAGTGCAATGGTACGTAGGAGGTAAATTAGAGGAAATTTTGCAGGAGAATTTGAAAATAAAGTGAACCTTTATTTTTTATTTATTCCATGTCCCAGATTCCCAGTACAACTATTGCTTTTTGACTGAAAACAAGGAGTAGTGTTTACGCATATGCAGAGGTAGTTCATTTCATTTCAAACCAACACCACTAGGAACATTTCATGCTGCAGCCTTACATGCATACACATAGAAATTTCGGAATGTGAACCCTGACCACGTGAAGCTTCACAAGTTTTTGCCAGTAAAGTCACCACCTGTCACTCTGTCGACGCACCACCACAATGAGAAAATAATGAGACAAGTGACAAGTGGAACTCATAAATAAAACGTGTAGTCCATGCAGGTTCGTTTTTAAATTCGTAACTAGCTTTTACTGGTTGTATTCACTTTTGAAGCTGGAATCATTTATCGAAGGAAAGAAGGGTAAAGTTTGACCTATTTGTTTTGAGAAAAGAAACCAGCAGCCGGTTGTGGCATCGTTTTCACAGCCCTCTTGCATTCAATACTGCCAGAAGACAGACTACTCAGATATATTGTATTGGCTTGCTTCAACACTATTAGCTTTCACAGATCAGTTTTGTGGGTGTTTTGTCTGCTTGTTTTTACCTCAGAATTCAGTGCGTAAGCGCCTGAGAAGCGGACGGATATTGGTTCCCTTGCCCAAACGACCGAGAAGGACTGGGAAGAGGGTGGTGGAAGGAAATCAAGATGCCCCTTCTATGAAAGAATCCTGCCGCATCTGTTTTGAAGTGAAATACCCATCTAAATTTTTTGATAGAATGGATTGTTCGCACAGGTTTTGTTCTTCTTGCATGGCCCTGCATATCCGTGGTAAATTGCAAGAAAATTCACTGCCCATTCATTGCCCAAAACCCAGTTGCAGTGAGAATCTGATTCCTCAAATATGTGAAGCGATCCTTTTGAAGCTTACCATTGAGAAGTGGAAATTGGCATTGACGGATGTGGAGAATCCCATGTCTCAGAGGTCCTGTTGCCCTTTTGAGGATTGCTCGGCACCCTTGTTGAAGGATGTGCCTGAAGCAGGAAGCTCAACTGCGACAGCTGCTGTGGTTATTAAAAAGTCAGAATACCCTCATTGCGCAAGGTTAATTTGCGTTCAGTGCGGTGTGCCATGGCATGAGGGTTTGGATTGCACTGAAATAAAGAAGGTGTCGCCTCGCGAGGAAGAGAAAGGTGACATGGCACTCTTCAAACTAGCCAAAGAGAAAGACTGGCAACAATGTCCAAGATGCAAACATATTGTTGAAAAAACGTCTGGATGCCGTCATATTATGTGCAGGTCAGTAAACTGGTAACTGCATACCTGTTCAATTAATAGAATTGCTTTCTGGTTGGGATGTTGTAGCTTTTATCTTGAAAATACAATAGTTTCCTGTTGAAAAGAAAAAATGATGGTCCTCATTCTTATTCTACCTCTCCTATTGTTTGTTGATAAGAATTTCTAGTTCCAATCTGGAAAAGATTGCTAACCTGAGTTGTAGGTTATGAATTTTTACTTCACTGTGTAGATGGATACATAAGTTATTCCAGGTGAATTAATACCCTGCTTATGAATTATCTGTTTTAGTAAAGCTACTTCCTGAATTATATCTAACATAAGAGAATCTGATATTTGAACATCAATTTTATGATTTCTTTTCCCGATTTTAGCAAAGTGGTCATTGCCAATGCCCCCAACTTATAGCGCGTTGAACTTACAGACGGACACGGGCCTCCAAGGAAACCGCATGCAAATTTACATGCGACATGTTCTCAGGAAAGGGTGGAACTCTATATGCCGTATTGACTTTCGACTTCTTCAAAATAATCTATCTGTTTGCTTTACTTTACTACTGAATCTCTACCTGTTTGCTTTACAACCATTTCTGCTAGCCATTCACAGCAGCGGAAAAGGAAGCTAGAGCCAAGGCAAAGAAACCAGACAAACAATTGAAATTTTTAAATTAATAATAAAAAAATACAAAAAACTAGGTGGTCCTTGCATATTCAATCACTACACACTTATACGAATTATTTCAAATATGAATCGACTCCTAGAAATTTGGCTAGTTATATTAAGCAATAGCTGCAGGTTTCTGAATAATTGATCCTGACCTTGTCCTTCAAGAGGTTTTCGTTCATTATGTCTTCTAACGACCATCTCAGCAGGATATTCACGAATTCATCGGCCATCGTCTCGTAGCTGGCACTCTCTTCTCTGTTTTCTTCTATTTTCATGGCTGCTTTCAGACAGTTGCCAGCAACAGTAGCAGTAAAACTAGCCTGCGCGATGTTCGATTTAGTTCGGCATGTTTTTTGTATAAAGAATTCTAATAGTAAGTGGATTTCATGTTCTTAAATAAAATATGTTGTTGACAGACCCTTATCTTGGTTTTTACTGAAATTCATCTTATATCAAAATTTAACATCATAAGATCAACCTCGGATTCATGGATTTACTTTGCTGAACCATTATGTTTTGGCAGGCAGGTTAGGACTTACCACGTGCTATTCAGGTAGGCTGCAACGATTCACTTGAAGCTACTGCTTATGCGTATGAATTTGGATCTGTATATGTTACTGAAACTACTGTTCGATCTGGATCTGGGTCTCGTTCTTCACCACCTGAAACAACTGGTTATGGATATCGATCTGGATATGCTTCTAGGTATGCTTATACAACATCTATTCTGTCTCCCCTCAGCAACATCTTATGCGTATGAATTTGTTACTGAAACTACTGTTCGATCTGGATCTGGGTCTCGTTCTTCACCACCTGAAACAACTGGTTATGCATATCGATCTGGATATGCTTCTAGGTATGCTTATACAACATCTGTTCTGTCTCCCCTCAGCAACATCTGTTCTGTAGACACCACAGCAGCATGCAGAGCATCTGTTCTGTAGACACCACAGCAGCATGCAGAGTGACACATTGCAACAGTGGCAATTTCAGTAATCCTTACGGCTGTAAAGAGCCCGCCCGAAATGTTGTATATATCTATCAAAAGTGTTATGGAGAAATAACATATATAAAGAATACCCGGCGTGATATCAACCGGTTCAGCTTCGTGATAAGTCAAATGCAATAAGAGCTAGCATTTTATATTGCCAGATTAATGTTAGCATTAATCAACAGCTCCGAAAAATGAATGAGAAAGACCCAGACAAATGCAAGATAATATATGATTTCAGCGCCTCTGCCTCGGGAAGAGGCCAAATAAGACCATAAATCACTATGAGCTAAAAAACTTTGTTTATACTCGATAAACAAGCGCGTTCAAGCAGGTGAACTAATGTTAAGTACATCGTTTCCGATTACTATAGTCCCTGGCCATTGCCAGATGGCAGGGACTAATAAGGAAGTTAAAGAGACATAAGACCAAGAGCCAAGTTTTTGTTTTCTTTTAATTTTTAATAAATCAAGAAAGTGTTAAGGATATAGAGTAAATAGTCAACTCATTAAGGATTTTTTTTAATAAACAATTAGTTCATGTAGCAATTTATTTTTGGTTTTGTAATTTTCTGTTAGTATGAGGGTGGGTTGGTGGAATGTAATGGCACAAGTGTGTAATTTTATTAATAAAATTTTATTATTTCAACAAATATGGTTGATTGAATTTTAGGATTAAAAATCCACTAAAAAGTTTTACTATTCATTCAATATTTTAGCTTGGTTTAAAATTAACAAGAGCCCTGTGGAGGTAGTAAGTCCCTGCCAATCTAATTTCTTAATATGCCTAATCAAGATTTTGTTTGTTCGAGTTCTGAAATTGGATCAGACTCTTCCAAAAAGTGCCTTCCCAAGCCATTTGAGAGAGTGCCTTCATTGGAAGTAGGCAGCCCTGAACCTAAACTTTTTGTACCTGTTGTCTGGAAGTTTGGTCAAACTTCTACAGATGGTTGGGACTAAGATGAAGATCTAAAATTGGTATCGTTAGAGCAGATTGCAGAATCAGAGCTTCAGAAATCAACTGGGACCATGCACAATAACATACGAGCTAGGATGCTAGAGGATGCAGAAGCAGAAGCACTGATACAAAAGTGGGGTTTGGATGTAAAAGCTTTTAAAAATTCTCGTAAAGGTCCTTCAAGTATATTAGACTGTCCTCTCAATTTGATAATAGTAAAAGCAAGGGAAGATTGATCGTGCAGGTATCAAAGCCTCTTGTAATGCCTGCTGAAATGGGGTCCAATGTTATTGATATTTTGCATAGATTAGCTTCTCCTGGAGCTGAAAGACTTACTATGCAAGCTAAAGCAATGATGCCTCTTGAAAACATCACTTGGAAAACTATTCAGCAAATAGCATTAGAAGCAAGGTATGGGCTTAAAGTTCTCGACATATCTAAAACTGGGTTAAATTAATTCTATTAATGATATACTAATGCTATTAATGCTATCGTTTTATTTATTTATTTATTTATTTCTGTCTCTAAATATTTGTACAACATTCAGAGAAGCACATCTTGTTAAAATATATTCAAATAAGCTCAGAGAAGCTCTTCTTATTCAAGAATGTTGCTTACCTTTGTTGCTTTGAAATGCAGACAGTTAATAGGTCGAGACATGAGATCACAAGATTTGATCATAGGTCTGACCATTTATCTGTCGATGAATTTATTTCACTTGAAGATAAACTATTGAGAAGATAGAAGCTCTAGCTATCGAGGGACTCAAGATACAATCAGATAGAAGCATTTTCTCTGAGCTCAGGTCAAGATTATAAATTGTCCTGCCAAGAGAAGGAAATGATGGTGATAAGTGCAACTCTGTTTTTGAAATTTTTTTGGGTGCATTGGTAGATCGAAGGCGAAAGCGAGTTGAACAGTGGTTATGTCGAACACAATGGATTTTTCCAGTTCTGATGAGGTGAAAAAATGACAATTATAGGCTGGGTATTGCATAAATGAAGCAAATGTTGTCTATTTGTGGATGTAAATGAAGTTATACGATCAGAAAAGAACACTCAGAATATGTACAACTTCCATGCATAGTTCTCCATTGTAATGCGTTGACAGTTAGAATGAACGCTGTGTTAGACCATTAATCACAACGACCGTATGACAGGGATAGTCGGCGTAGTCATCAGAGTTAGTCGGCGTAGAGCAGTAAAAATTCAACAGAGGTTTTAATGTTGGTTCTAGAGATTATTGACAAAGGGGCTAGCTTCTTCAGGAAGCCACCGCCCGACTTGATATCCAGAACCTTCTTCATCTTGTATAAATACTTGTATGATCAATGAATGAAAGCAAGTTGTGTTGTGGAGTTTAATTTCTGTTCTGCGTTTCTGTGTTTGCATTCCTGCTCTCTCTGTCATGGTATCAAAGCCGAGGATTTCGGCAGAGTGGAGAGCTCAGAAGTGTGAGCTGTGTTGAGTGTTGAGTTTGTTTGTTGCTGCAAATTGGTGAGGCCGCCTAGTGAGGTTTGTTCGAGTAAGAATAGTGTTGTGTAAATCGTGAGGAAGGCGCGCCCCTGTCTAGAGTGTGGGAGCTGTGCATGTGGTGGAGCTGTGTGCTCATCCAGTTGGGAGCTGTGTGCTCATATAGTTGGGAGTTGTGTGCTCAGCCAGTATTGGCTCAGCAATTTGACTCTTGCTGCCTGTGGATATTAAGTTGAGGACGCGAAAGACGCTGTGTGCAAAGGAACCAACAGATTGAGGAGCTAAAGTTTGTTTGTGTAAGTGCAGTTGTTGAGTGAAAGCTAAAGAGCGTTGGTGGAGCGACTGTAAAGATTTTGTATTGCAGAGCCTTCGGTCCTACCCAGGTGCTGTCACATGCATCTGTAGGTAAATTAATACAGAGAGCCGCTTGCTGAAGGAGCTTGGGATTTCCCAGGAGGAGCTGCGAAATGCTGGTAAAAGAAGCAGCTATGTTTGAAAGCCGATCTGTTATTAAATTTGATAATGGATATTTATTTTATGAAAATGAATTGCAAGTTATCACTGAAAAGAAAATGATTGATAAATTGTTGTTTGCTTTTGATGATCGCGTGGAAGAACATGAAGAAGAAATTGTAGTAGCAGTTAAAGGAAGAAACAAGTTTGAAGATGTCAAGCTTGATGCAGAGATAAAGCTAATTGATGGATGGCTTGAGAAATTTTTTAAACATATTGATGTAGGTTTGAAAGCAGCAATTGACATGGTGAAGAATCTTGAAACTGAAGAATCCATGAATGAGCAGGATGACAAAAATCAATATGGTTCTGTTTATGAATCTAACATTGTTTTTGAGTGTGCAGATATTCACAATCAGGAAGAAGCAACAAAACTTGAAGAAATTGCAAGCATTAAGGAACGTGAAGCAAGGTTGAATACAAAGAATGTTAACCTGCAATCAAGAAAGGAGAAGCTCAATCACTATCTTATGACAAGAAAGGTGAAAATGAAACTGTACCAGCAAAGGAAAAGGAACAAGCATGGACCCTTTAATAAGAAGGAAAAAATGAAATGTTTTGTTGTAAGCCTAGCTGAGACTTAGACCAGCAGGCAAGTTAAATTTTAGGTCGTCGTGATTAAGGGGAGGTGTTAGACCATTAATCACAATGACCGTATGACAGGGATAGTCAGCGTAGTCATCAGAGTTAGTCGGCGTAGAGCAGTAAAAATTCAACAGAGGTTTTAACGCTGGTTCTAGAGATTATTGACAAAGGGGCTAGATTCTTTAGGAAGCCACCGCCCGACTTGCTATCCAGAACCTTCTTCATATTGTATAAATACCTGTATGATCAATGAATGAAAGCAAGTTGTGTTGTGGAGTTTAATTTCTGTGCTGCGTTTCTGTGTTTGCATTCCTGCTCTCTCTCTGTCACGCTGTGACATTGCGCGGTTACAGTCAGAAGTGAATGCAAAGTTTACAACCCTTTGTTGATGATAATGCACTTTACCTTCAGCTGCCAGGGCGCCATGATGATGTTAAGCCAGAAAAAATCAAGTAGAGGTATGATTGCAGTAGAGGTATTCAAGTATGGCAGTATTATGATGATGGTAAATTAGAAAAAATCAACATCATCTCAGGTTTAAGTTTCTGGGCATATATGCACATGCACTCCCTCCCAGGGTGCATCGAAATGAGGCTGATGAAATGATCACATTTATTACACAACAAACCAGACAATATGTTATGAGAACATGACCACTTCAGAACTGAGGATTTAGTATGGAGGAGTTTCAGAATACCATGAGGAATTAATTGGGTGTTGACAGAGCAATCTCAGGCCTTTCAGAATGGCCTTGAAAATATAGCAGGGCACTGAAAGAGGTTAATAATGTGAGAATAAGTATCTTAGGTTTACAATTTTGTTTGCAAAGAAAATAAGTATCTTAGCTTTACAATTTGCATATTAGAAATTAAGAAAATTTGTAAAAAATTCTAAAATTTAAATAAATCTGTATTTAATTTTTTTTCCTATTGTTATAAAAAAATATTTTTACTTTTCTACTTAAAATACATAGCTTGGGTTGGTTTAAAGCCAAAGGAAGAAAATCGCAGTCCTTAAGACAATTATTAAGGCTGTCAATGAAAGTGTCTCCACAACCCACAATCTCCTGCAACAAAATAATCACAGGCCTAAATAATCACAAACTTATCATTGCGGGGAAAGGAAATTGCGGGGCTTGCCAATGATGGAAGGAAAAATCCACTATTACGAGGCAGGAAGAAAAAGAGTCTCTTAAGGCCTTACTCTAACAATAGAATAAAATCCAACCATCCCTTCACGAATGGATAATGCAATTGCAAACTATGCAATAGTGCAGTAGACTAGCTGTTGTAAAGCAACATGTACGAGTTCATATTTGAGCTTGCTTTAATTCTTAGCTTACCGAGATTAAAAAATGATTATTTCATATACAGGAAAAAATGTAAATAGAAAAAAATGATTAAAAATAATACTTCAATGAATAACAACATGGAAGAGTAGGTTTGCAATAATTAGATGCAAAGGATGGAAAAAATAATGTTGATGGCTTGCTGGAAATGGCCATTACCTTAAAAGAGTGGGTCAACCCAATTCACGAATGGATAATGAGGGAACAAAGGAAAGGATTTCTATGATC